>OX454321.1:39051170-40456132 GCA_949715965.1 Dysmachus trigonus
ATGGAAACTCTACAAAAGCTTAACATTACTCACGATAATCGTAAAGAGACAATAAAAGGTTTTGGAGGAGGCATAGTTGAAGCATTAGGTAAAGTAGAGGGAGTTAAAGTCAAGTTAGGCTCAGTCACAGCAATAACTGACTTTATGGTGGTACCGGATTATTTGTTGAACATTTCCGCGATTATTGGACAACCTTTTACAGAGCAAGAACACGTAATAATTTATAAAGACTCGGATAGTCTACACATAACGGAAAGAGGTTTAAATGAGCTTCCATTCGTTATAGAGCCATCTTCGCAAAAGATAAAATTTTGGCCATCAGATATTCACATAATTCCGCCCAAACATGCGGCAAATATAAAATGCAGGGCTGAAGAATGCGGAGAATTCTATCTTGACGCGGGCACACGTATGAAAGAAAATGCTGAATATTGCTTGCTACGCACAATAGTAAAAACTACTGATAAGGGAGAGTGCCTGATACCCATAGTTAATTGCGCAGATAGGGAAATCATACTTAGACCTAGACAAGTGTTGGCCAGAGGAGAAAAATGCGAAGAGGATACGATTGAAATGATGACAATTGAAGAAGGTATAAGCAAAATAAACCTTGAAGAGTTAAATGTAGGGGAATGTTTAACTCGGGAACAAAAATTGGATCTCCTGAATTTACTTCGAAGATATGAAGATCGTTTTACTTTCTCTTTGCAAGATTTAGGCTGTACTTCGGCAGCACAGTTAGAAATTGATTTAGTCAGTGAAAAATTAATTTACTACAAACCATACCGAATGAATGCTGCGACAAGAGAAAAGGTTAAAGAAATTGTAGGTGATTTGCTTAAACATGATATAGTCAGAGAATCCAATTCACCCTTCTCTTCTCCAGTACTTCTGGTGAAAAAGAAAAACGGAGATAGTCGACTTTGTATAGATTACCGAATGCTAAATGGAATAATTAAACGGGATAGGTTTCCACTTCCGCGTATTGATGACCAATTAGATCAACTACAGGGATTCAGCTACTTCACGACACTTGATATGGCATCAGGATATTATCAAATACCAGTCGCGGAAGATTCAAAATATAAAACGGCATTTGTCACCCCAGACGGTCAATATGAGTTTAATAGAATGCCGTTCGGTATATCTACAGCACCCAGTGTATTTCAACGTATGATTAACAAAATACTTGGAACTTTAAGAGGTACAATAGCCGTAGCTTATCTGGATGATATTTTAATTCCTTCGAAAGATGTTGACCAAGGCATGAGTCGCTTAGCCGTAATATTACAAACGCTGCGAGAGCACGACCTAACCTTGAATCCAAAAAAATCTAATTTCTTCATGACTTCAATTTTCTATTTAGGATTTGAAATAGATAAAAACGGAATGACTCCAGGTTTAGAAAAAACAAAAAGTATCAAAGAGTTTCCTACACCAAAGACGGTACATCAAGTGCGACAATTCTTGGGACTTACCGGATTTTTCCGACAGTTTATCAAAGATTATTCGTTAATTGCCCAACCGTTGACCAATTTAACGAGAAAAGATCAGAAATGGGCATGGACATCCAAAGAGCAAGGAGCTTTTGACAGTTTAAAGGAAAAATTGACTAAGAGACTAGTTCTAGCAATATACAACCCAAATGCGGAAACAGAAGTTCACACGGACGCGAGCAAATTAGGAATCGGAGGAATTCTAATGCAAAAGTTTGAAGGCAAATTTCATCCAGTAGCGTATTATAGTAGGAACACCACAAAAGCAGAGCAAAACTACCACTCGTATGAACTGGAAACTCTAGCAGTAGTAGAAACGTTAAAGAAATTCAGGGTATACCTACTAGATGTTGACTTTAAAGTAGTTACTGATTGTAACGCCTTAAAAATGGCATCAAAGAAAAAGGATATGATACCGAGAATTGCTCGATGGTGGCTAATGCTACAAGAGTTCACCTTCACAGTAGAATACAGGCCAGGAGGCAAAATGGGTCATGCTGATGCATTAAGTAGAAATCCTGTAGAAGGGGAAGCCCAAGTTTTACGCATAGAGATGGCTGATTGGGTTTTAGCTAGCCAATGAAATGATGAAAAAGTCAAATTAATACATGAGATTCTCACCAAGAAACTTGAGAGCGACTATGAAAAAAATATTCATAAGGAATATAAGCTGGAAAATGGCCGAATCTATAAAATCACAGATAAAGGAGTACGATGGCTTGTTCCGAGGGGTATGAGAGCAGAAATAGTACGTGCCTGCCATGATGAATTCGGACACTTTGCACTAGAGAAGACGTTAAAAAAGATAGCAGAAAATTATTGGTTTCCAGATATGAGGAAATATATTCAGCGGTACATTGACAGCTGCATAGCCTGCCAGTATCATAAGCAGCCTAGGGGAAAGCGAGAAGGCTACCTCCATCCCATAGATAAAGGAACCAGACCATTTCAAACAATCCACATGGACCATTTGGGACCCTTTGTAAAAAGCTCATCTAGAAATAAACATTTAATCGTGGCCGTAGAATCATTCACTAAATATACCATGCTTTATCCAGTCAAAACCACAAACACTCAACCAGTTATAAAATTTTTGGACCAAATAATTAACCAGTTCGGAGTACCACAAAGACTGATAACAGATAGAGGGACATGTTATACTTCTAAAATGTTTGAGTCCTATTGCAAGAGACGAGGAATAAAGCATATATTGACAGCCGTTGCGACACCAAGAGCAAATGGACAAGTAGAGAGGTTCAATTCAACTGTTTTGACAGCCCTGGCTACTACGGCAAGAGAAGACAACAAGTGGGACAAGGAACTTAATAAAGTTCAATTCGCTATGAATAACACCGAACACAGTGTTACAAAAAAGACCCCAAGCGAGTTGTTATTTGGTTTTAGGCCAACAGCACCTGCAGATGCTCAGCTTGCAAATATTATCAACGTGGAACAGAATGTAGCAGAGGACCTCGAAGAAGAAAGAAGAAAAGTTGCTATTAGAATAAAGGAAAGTCAGGAGAAGCAGAAGAATCGGTTTGATAAGCGAAGAAAATTGAAAGAGAATTTTAACGAGGGTGACTTAGTCTTAATTAGAAGGAGTATGACAACCGAAGGCCAAAGTAGAAAATTGTTGCCGAAATATAAAGGACCATTTAGGATCGTAAAGAAATTGCCAAACGATCGCTATCTAATAGGGGAACTGCCAGGATCGACACGATCTACCCGATCAAAATTCAAAAGTGTGGAAGCTATTGATAATTTAAAGAAGTGGGTACCTGCGAAGACCAAATCGGACTCAGATACTAATGAAGACGTATAGGATGAACGAGGGCGTTCATACAGTCAGGATGGTCGAACTGTTACACGATGAGGTAAAATATGAAAACATTTCAGTATTTTATGAATGTAGCGAGTCCGAGATCAAGCGAAATGCTCAAGCAAGGAGCCTATTTTTAGCTCAGGGTATTGCTTTGCATTTGTTTTCGTCGCCGGACCGGAGCCCTTTGGGATGAGACAAAGGGTAGTAAAGCATGTCTAAACATGTGCGCCAATACCTTATCTCTTGGGTTCCTTTGAGGCACGAAAGGGTTGCACTGCAATAAAAGTAGGTAGGCGCGCAGGTACTGCGCTAGGACAAAAATACCTCAGTCTTTAGTTAGACAGGACGGAGTAAAGTGCAAAATAAATAAGTGAAGTGCAGGGAAAAATAAAGAGAATTAAATTGTGAACAGTGGATTGATAATTGGTGAGTAGGTTTTTAGTTAAATCGATAAAATTAGAAAATAGATTATTTAGATAATTGGATAGGCGACATAAAGTGTGAGTGGATGTTCAGAAATTAATGTAGAAATTAATGTAGAATATTAGGCTGTATTTTAGTAAAAGTAAAAGCGTGTGAATAACTGGGCCATTATGTGTAAATGTGATTCACCATGAGGCGTGTGTCGCCGATAGGATATGGTGAAGGGTCCAGGCCAGAGTGGAGCTCTGAGGGCCGGGACCCGTCCAATTTGGCGTGTGATGCCAAGGCGTGGATGTAGGGCGTGTGGCGCCAACCGGTAAAGGCGTGAACCGCCTTCCGGAGAGAAGGAGCGAATAAGGCTCCTGTGGTTTGAGTTTGGGTGAATGTGTTAAGAAATTTAGGGCCTCACTCACTGAGTTTTATACTCAAATATTGTTTTTAACTTATTGCAGGGCGAGCAACAGCAACGGCTACAGTCTCTTCAGCACAGAAACAATGATATTTATTTATTGCCCGAAAAATAAAATTATATTATTAAAAATAAATTTGGTGTTGGCATTTTGTTTTAATAGGATACCTAGCAAGAGAAAAGCTTTTTGGAAAAAGCGGGGTTGTGGAGCTAATGGGTAAAATTCATGGTGACATGTTTAATCAAAATAAGTTATTAATGAATGGTGTCGATCTGCGCATTGTGCTGTCCCTTGAAAAGCCTGAGTTTTACCTCCTTTCAAAAAATGATGACAATTCACCACGACTTAAAATTTTAGAAGCAACTATGCATATGAATCATGTAACCGTTAACCCTAGTATTATGCTGGCTCATGAAACTGTACTCCAACGTTCGAATGCTATGTACCCGTATAAACGAGTTGAGGTGAAAAGCTACACGATACCGGCAAATACATTCACATTATCTTTGGACAATATTGTAATAGGACAATTACCTAATTTACTAGTGTTTGGTATGGTAGACAACGACGCATATACGGGAAATAGAACAAAGAATCCTTACAATTTCAAACACAACGGTTTAACTAGATTTAATTTATCTGTGAATGGCGTTCAGGTTGCTAACCAGCCCATTGAGTTTGATTATTCAAAAGACCCCCCTGTCAGCACAAGAGGTTACATTAGCTTGTTTAAAGGAACTGGATTACATTATTTTGACAAAGGACATCAAATTTCGAAAAAGTTCTTTGATAATGGGGCTTTTTTGCTGGCTTTCGATTTGACTACAGACCTGTCGTATAATTCTACTTGCGGAAATTTCTTAAACCAAGGCACGGTTAGAATTGAAGGAAGATTTAAGGAGGCCCTAAAGACAACGATAACTTGCATTGTATATGCTGAATATGACGGTAGTGTAGAAATTAACAAAGACAGGAATGTCTACACCAGCTTCTAAAACTATATATAAGACAGTTGAAATATAAGTTTAATCACAGTAAAGATTTCGCAACGTAAAGAAGTTCAAAATGAGCTGTTTGATAAACGTCGAATATTTCTCTGGAGGTTGCTTAACCTTCTTGAAAAAAGTATCTTTTGCGGGATTCACCGCACAAAATAAGTTGTTTACCAAGAAGATTGTCTTCAAATACCCCACATCAGTCCCAGGATGTATTGAGCAGCCGAATAAATTTGGAAACATCGAACTTAGACGTCTAGATGAAGACCTGATTAAAACATTGGCGAAATTTACCACAATCTTTGTTAGCGATACATCAACCAAGGAATTTATAAATAACTATGTCACATCTTACACTAAGGTTATTGAACTAGAGGACACTACCCCATCTTCTGAACAAGAATGAACACGATTGAGCTCGCAAAGTCGTTAACGAGCAATCCCACAACGAAAAGATTCTTTAGAGGCGTATTCCCGTGTAACCGTCTGCCAAAAAATATTAAAAAACCAGCATGCATCATAGCCAATACAGACCCTGCAAACAAAACTGGTACTCATTGGGTTGCATTTTATTTTCCAAGCCAAGGACCTGCGGAATACTTTAACTCGTATGGAAAATATCCCAGTAACAAGTTCTTCCACAGCTTCTTACAGACTAACTCATATGTATTTGTAAGTAATAAGAAACGACTACAAAGTGCACTTTCATCTACTTGTGGACATTATTGCTGTGTGTACCTGTATTTCCGATGTAAAGGTAAAAGTTTAAAACAATTTCTGAAGCAATTTTCCCTTCAGAATTTTCGATTAAATGACAGCAAAGTTGTGAATCTATATCGCAAAATATACTTGCGAAAATATCTGCAATCTGGTGGGGATACCTATAACCAGAAGTGCACACCGCAAAATAAGGGTATAAATACAAGGTTCTTGTGAGACAGACTTATTATTCTTAGTTAAGCCGACGCTACAAGATGGAACCAGATTCGAAAACCAAATGGTGCACAAAGGCTACGCAAAAGAGGTCGTCTGGAAGGGAGATTGAAGTGACGGACCCCTGGTCAACTTACAAGTCGAAGTCATGGCAGATATATTTCCGGCAAACCAAGAGGAATTAAAGACGATACATAAAATCCCCGTTGACAGAGGCAGCATACAGCTGACTCTTGGCGAACTTTTTAAATTACTTGACCTGCTGAATTTTTTCAACATTGTTATGTTTCACAACAACAACGCAGCCGAAAGTGTGAAGGAGTCTTATAAGAAATATTGTGAGAAATGTAAACAAAAAAATTTAATTTTGCTGTCAGATGAAGACTTTTTTATACCGTCTAGAACATCTTATGTGCATTTAAATTATTCCCGACTTTTCTTTGAAATACCCTTATATTGTGGTACCAATATACTTTTTGATGTAATAACGATATAATAAAAATGTTTTTAAATAAAAAGACAAAGTTTTTTGATTTCATTTTATAATTTTATTGATTAACATATAAAGATACATATTTATACAGTTTTGAGGTGCGCAACGAATAAAAGATACATTATTATGGATTTTACAATGAAACTGATAATTTGTAAGTTCACTTAGTCTAGGTATTTCTTCAAGATGTATGATCTCTGAAGTTGGCGAGTATTTCCGGACAAATGAAACCTTGACTTCACCTTTTACATAGACTGTTGCATTTTTAAATCTTGAAAAGACTTCGGGTAAATTGTTGTAGCTGATGTCCCCGTCATTCCAACGCAGACCATTTACATTTTGCATATCATACTGGATCTGCCGTCTTGTCTTCGATGACAGCTCCTGGTATGGGTAGGGAGGCATGAAATAGTAAGTTTCTGGTATGATGGTTCCAACAACAAGGACGGCAAGTTCTTTAATAAAATATTGGCCATTGTTTCCGCATACAAACTGGATGTCCAAAATAAATTTGTCCATATTGTTACCTGAGGATAAAATACGGTATGAGGCGATGCCCTGCGTGAACATTTATATATATATATATGTGTACAATGTAGTTTTCTTATTTTAGCAAATTGCGAATTTCCTCGCTACATTTGCATCGGGAACAGTTGATATTGTCATGTACATTAGAGTCCATGAATTCTTCAGAATCCTTGTAACGGTGCATGTAATATTTTTCAAATGCAATCTCCTCAGGTAGAATATGTTTTAGGTCCCAGAGATAAGCGTGCAGTTTGACACACAAGAGCAAATCGCAGAAAAGTTCCAGCTCGATTTTATCATTAAGATATAGCTCGCCTATAATAATTCCCAGGCGAGCTTTCTTCGCAGCCTCTTTATTTAAAGCCCTCCAGCCCATATCGTCTGCAATATAAGTTATACATCTGTCTTGATCAATTTTGAGCTCGCATACTATGCACTTAATCATGGACGGCGCTAGGATTTTCACCATGGGTGGGCGGGAGGTGGGCGGAACATTAATCTAGTGGGACGGGTGGTATATACACGTCTTTTTTTCAAACATATAACTCAATGTGTGGTGTGAATATGTAATTACAAGGAGAATAATCAGTTCGTATTTAAAGAATCCATTCAGTAATAGTCACTCCATTTGAACACTAATTTTATAATATTAAGTAGTAATTAAAATTGCACTGGAGTAGCCTATATGCAAAACCTGCTATATGCAAGAAAAGTTAATTCAGTTAAGTTCAGTTAATGGTGGAAATATTAACCTTATGTCTTCTGCCATCTGAAAAACAATATTTTGTGCTGCAAAAAGAACTGAAACTCTTTTGAAATAAGGCGATAAAAATCAGCACTCTAACATATCTGTGAGAACTTTTACACGTTTTCTTTGAATAACTCAAAACTTTTTAAAAAGCATATAGCGCGTTTTGCATATGGGATACTCACTTGTAATTTCATGCATACGAACTTTTCAAATATTAATAACGTTTAATTGTACAAAGAATAAATTATTAGGAGGCCTACCTTATTAATGAAGATTGATGCAAATTTTACATTGCTTCTTAAACTTTACAAAAATTCCTTTCCTTGCTTTACTGAGATTGCAGGCTTGTTCGATTTACTACAGAAGTTGTAAGTAAAGTACAAATATCTGAATCCACAGTTTTAGGGTGGGCGGTTGGGTGGGTATAAAAGTTTTAGGGTGGGCTGGCGCCCACCCTCGCCCCACTCTAACGCCGTCCCTGCACTTAATTAGGCTTTTTAATTCAGGATAGGCATCAGACAGATTTTCAAGGTGACGCATCCACATTATTCAGCTGTGACTTTTTACTACTTTCCGTAACAGAAGAATCGTTTTGTTATTATTAATGCTCAGTCCGCACACAGCTGATCTTTTATCTGTACACCTGCCTAAAACAGGTACAATAATCCATATAACAACATATTTTATTAATTAGCAGTAATTAACAGTAACCAATTTCTTAAATATTTAAATACATTACATTTTTGACAATTTGAAAAACTCTAAGTGTTTAGCTAAAAGTACAACAAACTTTGAAACTATTTTTATACAGCATAGAGGTACTTAATTGTTCATTTTCCGCTTTTTGAAACCGTATGGGTAGGAAAAGTAATTTTCAGTAACAACGCGCTTATCGAAGGTAAATGACAAATGTTTTTTTTCCAGTGAAGATATAACAACTCCAGGTCGCTTTCGTTTAATTTTTTTCTCATTTGTTACACAAACACTATCTTGGAAACTCTCATCAGTAACCATTGATTTCAAACATTCGAAATTGATAATTTTGGAATTTTCAAAATTAATTGTAATTCCTTTACATTTGATAATATATTCAGGATTTATCTCAGTCTCAATTTTTAAGCCGTATGTTTTAGGCCCAGTGGTAACAAATTCTGAAATAAAGGCGTTAGCCCCAAAACATTCAACCTCGTCTGTTAGATCGCCCAAAAAGTCAGATATAGTAAATGAAAAAGGGTTTTGTTTATTATCTACAAATATTATGCTATCTGTGTCACAATATAGAATTTTATCCTCGACTTTTTCTAACACTTCATAAAGTTTAAGTCGGGCAAATGCAGTAGTGTAGGCTGCAATAGGAATATTTACGTGGGGTAGACTATTCAGATTTTCTTGTATATATTTCCACGTCACCCACATGGTGTCTTCATTAATTGGATATAATGAGCCAGACGCGGATCTAGAATTTTTTTCCGGAGGGGGTCACGGGATAGAAAAAAACCAAAAATAACAAAAATAACAAGAAAACCAAATCAACAATGTAAGCCAAATTTCTTCAGTGAATAAAAATCAAAGCCTGAATAACCTTATGCAAAAACCCGTCCAATTTGTTTTACTTGAAAATTCATTACATTCATACATATATAAATTTATTGTTTATATAAAATTATAATTTTTTTATATAAAAAATGTACTCTTATAACTAAAAAATGTCTGAATGTTTTTATTTCGAATTTTCAACAAAATAGAAGATTGGATTTTGTTCTATAAATAATGCTTTTATAGTTGGAACTTGTAAACAGATTGTAAACAGTATATGAAATAGATAGTATATGAAGTATAGCTAAAATCCAAATATAGAAAAAATAATAAAAAAGTCAGTCTTGTTTAAGAAAATTAGTCAATTTTGTTGATTTAGTCATTTTTTGATTCCAATTTGTCAGAGTGCAAAAAAGTTAAAAGTTAATTTTGGTCGTTTGGTTAGTTTTTAAGTTTTTAAGTTTGCAAAACCTAGTTTTGTTCGTTCGTTTTTTTTTTGTTTTTCGGTTTGCAAAATATTGTGTCAGCTCTATTTTTTTGAAATTCGGGCTGTTTTGGGGGGGGTCATGACCCCCGTGACCCCCCCTTGGATCCGCGCCTGTAATGAGCAAATTTCAATCCCTGGAGATTGTATGAAGTCACAAAACTCTTTATAGTCATTGAAAACTTTTGTATAGCTTCTATCTTCTCTTTGAGCAAATTTACCCCAAAAAGAATTTAAGCAAATTTTCGCGGTGTTACGTCTGCCAGAATTTTTACGAATTTGATCTTTGTCTAAGGCAATGTTTTCTCTTATTTCATAGGATTTAAGAAAAGTATCCTTTTCATTTTCAGTTAAATATTTACTTCCCCAGCCACTTGACTCTTGCTTAATTTTTAAGAAGGTGTTTACATATTCTGTAAACAAACCACCGGTTTTTGTAACCGGATCGTATACGGTGTAGTCATATTTCCAAAACTCAAATATCTTTTTTATTTTATACCCTTTTTTCACAGCTAAAGCTACTTCAGGTATAACCCATACACCGGTAATTTCTCTTTCATTTTCATTGTGATTACAACCAGAAATATTTTTTTGGTCTGCACATTTTCTACAGAGAGAAAAATATAATTTCAGACTAGTTTTGAAAAGCAACACAGGTAAAAATAAATTAGAAGGTGGAATTACGGTGCACATAATAAAACCGTGCATTAACAGTATTTCTGATACTGGAGGCATATCGCAGTTTCGAAATATTTTAGGGTGGCCAATAGGGTAAGGTGCATATTTATTAATATATGGATAAAGACTTGTAAAATCTAAGTAACGTATTATCTCATTTTCTTTTACTTTATGGTACAGCTTAAATACCTCAGTACGTCCACCAAAAACAGCGTTGCGTGGATTAAGTGGTAGAGGAACATTTGCAATACGGTTATTTAATTCTTGATCTGTGTCAGGATTGTTTTTCAAGAATTTTCTAAACTCACATTCCCAAATATATACTAAGTTGTAATTCAGCCGCCTGATTGTCTCTATTCTTTTAAGGGTACTCTCAAACCTTTGGCTTATAGTCTCAATCTTTTGTGCCGTGCTATCAGCAACTTCTTGGACTTTAAAGCAATCTTTGCAACCATGGTAGAAGCAACCAAAGAATTCGTAAACCGTTTTTGTTTTCGGGTTAAAACCATCTACGTAAAATCTACCCTTCTCCAACTTTACTTCACCTTTATTATGTGCGGATATAATTTCCTGGCTAACTTTGAGATTTTCCCAAATAAGCCATTTTGTGGCAATAATTGAATGATTTTGAGATTTGTAGTAGCCATTTTTAGGCATTATACCCAAAGTATTATTTTCAAGATAGTTTTTTCGGAATACAAGCATGCTGGTTGACGCAATAGTCAAAGACTCTGTAAAAGGATTTACTCCGGTTATATCAAGAAATTCTTGCATAAATCGAGTGCATCCCAGGCGCAAGATACTGACATCATTTACACAATATTGTAACATCTCTTTTTTAATAACCCTTTTCATAAGCCTTAATATCAAAAACTTCAGGAAATTTAGAAAGAGGAATTGCCAAAAAATTTAAAGAATCGATAAATGTCACATTCTCACATGTCATTTTCATTATTTTACTACCATTCATTATAGGCTCTATTTTTAATTTTCTGGCCAATAACTCCGAAATGATGAAGTGTCCGTCATATCCCTGCAAGTTATGAGCAATGCAATACACCTTAGATACAAAAGGACGGGGACTCAAACAATAATCTAGAAATTTTTTTACAACATCTGTGCTGCATTCAAATACGTGTTGTCTAACACCACAAACATCACATTGTTCCTTAATATCTGGTTTGTTATAACAATTGTAGCATATTTGTTGTGCAACAATTAAGTTTACAACATGTAAATAAGACGCAGTACTATTCTCGTATAAGGTGTTCTGAGTACTTTCACGATCAAAAAATATTATTAAAATTTTTTTATTGATATTCCCCCTATACTTTTTAATATAACAAAGATGTTCTTGTGGAACAATTTTAGAGCAGATCTTGCAAAAATATTCATTACAAGTGTGTTCTTTTAATTCCCTTTTACTAAGAACAAGAAATTTACTGCACAGTTTACAAATTTTAAATGTATCGCACACATTTTTACTTTGCATTTTATTTTGAATGTGGTTTTTAAAACAAACATCACCTCTAAATGAACGGTTACAGTTCTCACATGCTCTGACTTTTTCAACGAAATCACACGGTGGAAAAGAATCACAGTAACGACATTTCACCTCGCATTTGTGCATTTTTACGTTCGTTAGCCTGTCACAGAAAGAGCATGCATACTTTTTATTAAAAAAGCCTGTCAAAGACTTAATTACATAAAAAGGCTTTGTCTTTTCTGAGTAATAAAGAAAAATTTTTTTTTGCCAAGCTGTCTTCAATAGGCAGTTTGAAACGTATCGAATTTGAATTTTTCATATCATCGAATACAATAATCTGATAATTTTTTAAAAATTTCTGAAATTTATAAATATCTTTTAAGCTACACCCTTTCTCCCTAATAACGACGTTTGAATTCTTACACAGCTGCCTTGCTAATTTATCCAATGAGTGGATAACAAGTGAATTACTCCGACTATTAAAATTGTCTAACGTTATTTCAATACCGTAGCAAATGCTTCGAGGGAGGCAATTTACATCATCAATATTACCAACATCTATCACACTAGTTTTCCGAGATAAAACAAAACTTTCTTCTGTGCGTCTAGGATCAATCTTGCCTCCTGCAAAAGGGAATTTGACGATATCTGCATTTAATTGCAAAATATCGTCTGAAAGAAAAACGGTATTAGACTGATTAACATTTGCTATCAGCCCCATGATATATTCACCCGATAATTCTGTAATAGGTCTGAGGCTAGCCCAGATGGGTTTTACATGAGGTGAATTTGGGAGCCTAAGTGAAAAGCTAATCTTACTTCCTTTCACAGAATTTAACACCAGATCTTTGAGTACACTATCAAACACTTTCTCTAAGACTACAGAGGGGTTTTCACCGACAGTACAAAAGCCTTGTAGTTGAAAGGTCATTTTTATGCCATCGGTGTTGAATTTTTTAAAACACACCTCCTGTCTTGACAATAGTTTATAACCCGTTCTTGATCCACCACCGCCCTGAACCACGTGATTTCCCTCACAAACTGGTTGTAATACGTTTTCATTTTCCGAACTTTTTTCACTTATATTGAGCAAATCGATAGCGCTCTCAGACGCGCCGCTGTTAGTTTCACAGACCACAGAGTTATTTTCTTCACTGATATTTATAATATCAATAGTACTTTTTAAATTTTGAATATTTTGACAACAATCTTAACAGACTAAATTTTTCACTGTCTGAAAATATAATATTTTTTTCTCTTACCACCTTTATGCAGGTGTTTAGAGCGGACAAAAAAATTTCTGAATTTAATTTCAAAGCGCTTTCCAAATAAATGATGATTTCCTTTGAATTCATCTTTGCTATATTATATTTTCAGATTTTCTTAAAGCTAACTAAATCTTATTTAAGTACCAGGCAAGAAATCCACGATGTCCTCTTGATCGATGTCTCTCTACTCTCTAGCAGCTGTTTCAGATGTAGGCGCCTCTGCTTCTTGCTGTGGCTCTTCACTAGATGGAAATTCTTCGTTCAGTGTTGTTACCATCCGTTTTCCAATGCAATCAATCACCCTTTAAAAAATAGTGATAAAAAAACACTTTTTTACGATTGAATAAAAAAAGCTGTTTTGTACTCACCCTTTTCCCAGCTTCTTTGCACCTTTTTAATTTTTTCCTTCACTTTCAAAAACTTTGCGAACTTTTAAACTCAGACTGTATCGCTGCATTTTAAGACCCCGCTTTTATACATATTTTTAAAACGAATATTGTGTTAAAAAACTAAAAAACACATGGTTTCAATAAACATAATTAATTGCCATCGCTTGACATTTTTCAACAGACCAAAATAATTTTTAATATTTTTTTCCCCTACAAAAAGATGCAATAAAGTTGCACTGCATTTAAAGGTAGGTTACTGAGCCTCTGAAGAATTTTAGAGCTAGTGGTATAAGATTTTTATTACCTCGAGAATCCTACAGAACCCCATGCAATATAAAAGTGATTAATGGTTATCAAATTAACATTCTAAAAAACCTACTAAAAATAATTAACTTTAATACTCCAAGCATTTTGCAACAGGGTAGGTCACTGCACGAGGAGGTAGAATAAGCACCATGCTTTTTTACAAGATTTCAATAAAAAATAATTAATTGTTATCGCTTGACCTTTTTTACCAAACCCATTGAAAATAATTTTTAATATTTTTTTCCTTGCAAAAGGATGCAGCAAAGTTGCGGTGTTTTTAAAGGAAGATTACTGAGCCTCTGAAGAAGTTTAGCGATAGTGGTATAAGATTTTTATTACCTCGAGAATCCTACAGAACCCCATGCAATAAAAAAGTGATTAATGGTTATCAAATTAACATTTTTAAAAAATACTAAAAATCATTATTTTTAATACTTCAACTTTGTAGCATTTTGTCACAGGGTAGGTGACTGTGTGATGAGGTAAAAATGGTATATAAGCACCATGTTTTCTGTAAGAAAATCATAAAAGTTTCAGAAACAGAGCATCCTGAGCAAGTTTCATTTTAATATTTTCAACGTAATAATGGTAAGCACAGATATATTATTTAAAAAGTAGCTACATATACATCCATTTTTTGCAGAGTACTTTTGAGGTATTGGAAAGCGTTGCTGAAGGTGTCTACGATACCCTTGTGCCGGTAGCATCTTTAGACATATAGGCGGGGAGCCGGTGACAGTAAAACTGCACTTATACGGATTCTAAAATTTAGCATATGAATGAAAAGTATTTAATCATAGCTACAACATAGGCCCGGTGTGCCAGGGTTTATCCTGGGAGAAATATTTTTTAAAAATTTTTATTTTTTTAATAATTATGAATAATTTGCACTTATACGGAAATTAATGTTTCTAATACCATTTTATTGCAAATTTTATCTAAGTTCAAAAAAATTTGGTGTGCCAGGGTTTATCCTGGCCTAAAAGTCTGTCACACCACTTTATACAGCGTGATCCAAAAGTATGGAGACGGCTTAATAACTTTCGAGGAATGCATTTTGGAGAAAAAAGTTGTAGACAAAAGTTTTAGGAATTTTCCCCAGCTATTCAATGGTGACCTTAGATTTGACCTTGACCATGGCCTTGAAGGTCATTTCAAGGTCAAGTTGACTTTTTTAAATTGGAACCCTTATTTTTGACCACGGAAATGGAAAGAGCGGAAAATTTTACCTCCAACTATGACCTTTACCATGACCTCGAAGGTCATATCAAGGTCAAAATGGCTCTTTAAAGAGGAACCTGCATTGTTACTGCGGATTTGCAAAGAGTGGAAGTTTTGCGTCCAAATGTGATCTTGACCACAACATTGACCTTGAACATGACCTTGGAAATGACCTTGAAGGTTATATCAAGGTCAAGGTGGTTTTTTGAAGGGCAAACCATGTTTTTGACCACGGAAATGGAAAGAGCAGACAATTTTACGTCCGACTATGACCTTGACCATGACCTTGAAGGTCACATCAAGGTCAAGATGGTTCTTTAAAGGGGAACCTGCATTGCTACTGCGGATTTGGAAAGAGCAGAAATTTTGCGCCCGGATGTGACCTTGACCATGACACACTTGACCTTGCCTTAATCGACTTCACCATGGTCGGTCGTTAACTTTTCCGCTCTTTTCATTTCCGTGGTCGTTAACTTTTCCGCTCTTTCCCTTTTCGTTGGAAAAAAACATGGTTTGCCCTTCGAAAAACCACCTTGACCTTGATATAACCTTCAAGGTCATTTCCAAGGTCATGTTCAAGGTCAATGTTGTGGTCAAGATCACATTTGGACGCAAAACTTCCACTCTTTGCAAATCCGCAGTAACAATGCAGGTTCCTCTTTAAAGAGCCATTTTGACCTTGATATGACCTTCGAGGTCATGGTAAAGGTCATAGTTGGAGGTAAAATTTTCCGCTCTTTCCATTTCCGTGGTCAAAAATAAGGGTTCCAATTTAAAAAAGTCAACTTGACCTTGAAATGCCCTTCAAGGCCATGGTCAAGGTCAAATCTAAGGTCACCATTGAATAGCTGGGGAAAATTCCTAAAACTTTTGTCTACAACTTTTTTCTCCAAAATGCATTCCTCGAAAGTTATTTAGCCGTCTCCATACTTTTGGATCACGCTGTATAAAGTGGTGTGACAGACTTTTAGGCCAGGATAAACCCTGGCACACCAAATTTTTTTGAACTTAGATAAAATTTGCAATAAAATGGTATTAGAAACATTAATTTCCGTATAAGTGCAAATTATTCATAATTATTAAAAAAATAAAAATTTTTAAAAAATATTTCTCCCAGGATCAACCCTGGCACACCGGGCCTATGTTGTAGCTATGATTAAATACTTTTCATTCATATGCTAAATTTTAGAATCCGAATAAGTGCAGTTTTACTGTCACCGGCTCCCGGACTAATAGGGAAGGAATACCAAATAAAATACTTCAAGCTGGTTAAAACAAAATACGGACTGCGACTGACTACGACAGATTGAAGAGCTCAACCAACACCAGGGATATTACCTGACATTTGAGGGAAAAGACGATACTAGGGGTGGTTTCCTGAAATTAAAGTTCCTTAAAAAGGATGAATAAGAATCCAATTCATTGAAATGTCAAAACAAAAACTTTGTAAAATCTCGCATTAATGAAAATAAAAACAACTTAACGCGTTTTCGTCTTTCACTACTTCGCCCCAATGACCCCATAAGCTGCCGTTGCTCTTAAAGCGCATCATCCGCACCACATGACCTTGTCACAAAAAAGAATTTCTTCTTCATCGTTCGCATCTTTACTTTTCCTTTTACAATTTTTGTCGCCGGCTGTATACAGATTTTTTTTGCTTTGCTCTTTTTTACCTGCTAGACCGCTTTTAACAGCTAAACATCTCCGTTCATTTACCTCTTCTTCTTCTTGTCATCTGAAGCCGCTCAAACCTGTCCAGTCTCGATCACCGCATTTGTTTACCTTTTATTTTTTGCTTCTTTTTGTCTTACTAAGCCGCTCATACCATAACTCTTCACACCCGCTAAGCCTGCCCAGTCTCGATCACCGCATCTGTTCATCTCTCAATATTTCTTCTTTTTACCTTATAAAAACGCTCTTAGCATAACTCTTCGCACCCGCTAAGCCTGCCCAGTTTCGATCACCGCATCTGTTCATCTTTCAATATTTCTTCTTTTTACCTTATAAAGCCGCTCTTAGCATAACTCCTCACACACGCTAAACATACCCACTACACTTTTTCCGACTCTTTTCAAAGTCGCTATCTCTGCCACAGACCACACAAACTCTCTCCCTCTAACCACCCTCCCCCAACAACAAAGCACAACTTTTTTATTTTTAGAACACAATGGACCCGACAAGGACGTGTCTATCTAGCTCCCCCCTTAAGCACTCCTTACCAACGGTGGGAACCCTATTGCAGAAAAACACTCCGGTGGCCAACATAGGCCACTTCCGGGTATGCTGTCCCTTACAAGCGTAATGCTATTTTAAAGGGGAGGTGGTCACCTTACTACTGTTCTTGTTTCATATGTACAAAAAAGAGCTAAATTAACATTCTCTGACTTACGATGTGTTAAAACTTATAGTTATATTTCAATTGCTTTTTAAACATTTTGAATACAATGCCATAATATTTCCAATACATTAATTTCGCCGGACAACTAATTAGAAACACTCGTTTTGGATGGAATGAAAATTGTTTTTTTTCCAATATTTCGTAGGAAAACCTGTTTGTAATATTATTTCTTCGCACCTCTCCTTTATTGAAAGTATAAGTCGGCTACATCTCTTCACAGGTATATTTTCCCATGCTAATTTAATTGCAATAAAAAGTTCGTCAAAATTTTTAAAGTTTTTTGAAGAAACTGATTTCTGTACGTCGCCCCACAGGTATTCAATGGGATTAAGGTGCGCATTTGGTGCAAGCCACTCCAGCACACTAATAAAGTTGTCTTGAAAAGAGATATTGGTATGCTTTGCTGTGTGTTTGGGATCGTTGTCCTTTTGGAATGTCTAGATTATAGACAAATTTCGCTCAGCACATGACAGCATTACGTTTTCAAGTATTAGTCCAGTCAATTTAACCTCTGAAGCGGAAGTTTGTGATGGAGTGATAATTTTTGGATATATTGTTGGGGACGGTGAGAAATGAAGCTATAATTTTTTTTTACCCCTCAGGGGTGTTTGCGAAGGGGTGAAAAAGGGTGAAAAAGGGTGAAAAAGGGTGAAAAAGGGTGAAAAAGGGTGAAAAAGGGTGAAAAAGGGTGAAAAAGGGTGAAAAAGGGTGAAAAAGGTTTTTTGTTTATAACTTTGAATAAAGAAGTCAGCCTGGGTGGGAACGTTAGAGGGTGATATAATAAATGATTATTCATCTTGTATTAAAGTTTCCCCCGGTTTTGTTTATTGCAAAATTGTTTATTAACAATTTCACTCTCCCAAACCGAAAAAAATCACGGCTGATTTTTTTAAAAATACTTAAGCTCGTACGATGTCTTTCATTTTCACAATATCACTAGAAGACGCAATCCCCCATCATATACCAAAAATTCAAAACGGTACCATGCATTTCACCTGAGATAATCACCCACATACCTCACCTGTTTTACACCGAAAAATGCACAGTTTTAATCCAAGTCAAGATATCCCCCACGAATCGTCGCCCACCGACCAGCTATCGCTGAGCAGCACACATTTTTTCCCAGCCCACGGCGGGGAAGAAGAAGATTTGCGACTGATTGAAAAACGGAACGGAGAAAAAAATTTAGATTAAGTTTCGGAAGACTTTAAAGTAGATGTGGGTGAAAAAAAAGTGAGATTAATTGAAAATTGGTGGAAAAAATTGAATAGTAAAAATGGGGAATAATTTAAAAAAAAGGTAAATAGTATAAATTTATTCGGGGGGGTCAGGGGGTGATGTTTGGAAAATAATAAAAATTATGGGAATAAAGGGCGGAATCTGTAGATAACTACAAAATTATTAAAATTTCAAAAAGTTTAGTTTTGTGGGAGAAAAAAAAATAAAATGTTTGGTAAGTTTTTTGTTTGTAAAATTTAAGGGGTAATAAATTTATTCGGGGGGTCAGGGGTGGATTTGTGGAAAATAATAAAAATTATGGGAATAAAGGGCGGAATCTGTAGATAACTACAAAATTAAGAATATTTCAAAAAAGTTTAGTTTTGTGGGAGAAAAAAAATAAAATGTTTGGCAAGTTTTTTGTTTGTAAAATTTAAGGGGTAATATATTTATTCGGGGGGTCAGGGGGGATTTGTGGAAAATAATAAAAATTATGGGAATAAAGGGTGGAATCTGTAGATAACTACAAAATTAAGAATATTTCAAAAAAGTTTAGTTTTGTGGGAGAAAAAAAATAAAATGTTTGGCAAGTTTTTTGTTTGTAAAATTTAAGGGGTAATATATTTATTCGGGGGGTCAGGGGGGATTTGTGGAAAATAATAAAAATTATGGGAATAAAGGGTGGAATCTGTAGATAACTACAAAATTAAGAATATTTCAAAAAAGTTTAGTTTTGTGGGAGAAAAAAAATAAAATGTTTGGCAAGTTTTTTGTTTGTAAAATTTAAGGGGTAATATATTTATTCGGGGGGTCAGGGGGGGATTTGTGGAAAATAATAAAAATTATGAGAATAAAGGGTGGAATCTGTAGATAACTACAAAATTAAGAATATTTCAAAAAGTTTAGTTTTGTGGGAGAAAAGGAATAAAATGTAATTAATTTTTATTTTTTTTTTAAGTTTAATTCAATATAAAAAAAAGTAAAAATATTATGTGAAAGTGGTGTATGAGAAAAAGAGGTTAAATTGACTGGACTATATGTCGACGTACTTTTCCTTCATCAGGGTGCCTTCTATGCTATGAATGGGACCAGTGCCATACTAGGAGAAGCAGCCCAACACGATGATCGATCATCCGCCATACTTTACAACAAGAGTAGTATACCTCGAATCAAATGCAGCGGCTTTAGGTCGACGAACAGATCTTCTACCGTCTGGACCCGTTCTATTAAATTTTGTTTCGTCGCTCCCTAACACATATTTTCATTGGTTTGCTGTCCAGGCCAAATGAGGCTTGTCAAAATTCAATCCTTTTTTTTCGGTTGCTTGCAGACACTAATGGATTCTTCCGTGAAATTCTGCCGTGCAACCCAGCCTCAGCCAAACACATTCTAACGGTACTCGCTGAATCTGCCGTTACGTTATCACCGAAAATGTTGCGGTAGATGTCAGTAGAATTCTTTCTAGTGTCCTTTTTCGTTTCTCTGATGATTTGTCGATCTGTTAGCTCAGACATTTTCCGGGATCTTAGAAAATTTTCCATTGTTCCGTGTACTTGGGAATGTTTTACTGCTCCATAAACAAAGTTTTAAAGAGCATATCAATTGTTTGCAATTTGGCAATAACACATTTTTGCTTACCAAAGACGCACTACTTCCATGTGTATGGAAGCGTTACAATTTTTTTTCTTGCGCATGTTTATAAACAATGTATTGGCAAAAATAATGACTTAACATGAATATTTAATGTAACTTAAATATTTACCAATGCAATTATTCAGAGAAATCAATTTTTGTTTAATAAGATGGAAAAATGAATACTGTTTCTAATTAGTTGTCCACGTAAAATAGTATTCACGCGGAATTATATCACCACAGGATGTTTGCGTGGGCACGAACTACTACTAAAAGTGCAGTTTTTAAGTAGCAGGTCGCTAGGTTTTCGCTGGTATCATACGGTTAGATTTGAAACTAAGGAGAAAGAAGGAGAGTGCACAAAGCAGTGCTGATCATACTGTTTATAATTATTTGTCCATGGGTGTATATAGTCCAGTCAATTTAACCTCTGAAGCGGAAATTTGTAGTGGAGTGCTAATTTTTGGATATATTGTTGGGGACGGTGAGAAATGAAGCTATAATTTCTTTCACCCCTGAGGGGTGTTTGCGAAGGGGTGAAAAAGGGTGAAAAAGGGTGAAAACGGTTTTTTGTTTATAACTTTGAATAAAAAAGTCAGCCTGGGTGGGAACGTTAGAGGGTGATATAATAAATGATTATTCATCTTGTATTAAAGTTTCCCCCGGTTTTGTTTATTGCAAAATTGTTTATTAACAATTTCACTCTCCCAAACCGAAAAAAATCACGGCTGATTTTTTTAAAAATACTTAAGCTCGTACGATGTCTTTCATTTTCACAATATCACTAGAAGACGCAATCCCCCATCATATACCAAAAATTCAAAACGGTTCCATGCATTTCACCTGAGATAATCACCCAGATACCTCACCTGTTTTACACCGAAAAATGTACAGTTTTAATCCAAGTCAAGATATCCCCCACGAATCGTCGCCCTCCGACCAGATATCGCTGAGCAGCACACATTTTTCACATTTTTTCCCAGCCCACGGTGGGGAAGAAGAAGATTTGCGACTGATTCAAAAACGGAAATCGCTATAACTTTCGATGTATGTAACGGAACTTAATGTATGATGGCTTCAAAAATCACTTATTTTTTTCTCCATCTTTTCCTCATACACCACTTTCACCTAATATTTTTACTTTTTTTTATATTGAATTAAACTTAAAAAAAAAATAAAAATTAATTACATTTTATTCCTTTTCTCCCACAAAACTAAACTTTTTTTAAATATTCTTAATTTTGTAGTTATCTACAGATTCCACCCTTTATTCCCATAATTTTTATTATTTTCCACAAATCCCCCCTGACCCCCCGAATAAATATATTACCCCTTAAATTTTACAAACAAAAAACTCGCCAAACATTTTATTTTTTTTCTCCAACAAAACTAAACTTTTTTGAAATATTCTTAATTTTGTAGTTATCTACAGATTCCACCCTTTATTCCCATAATTTTTATTATTTTCCACAAATCCCCCCTGACCCCCCGAATAAATATATTACCCCTTAAATTTTACAAACAAAAAACTCGCCAAACATTTTATTTTTTTTCTCCAACAAAACTAAACTTTTTTGAAATATTCTTAATTTTGTAGTTATCTACAGATTCCACCCTTTATTCTCATAATTTTTATTATTTTCCACAAATCCCCCCCTGACCCCCCGAATAAATATATTACCCCTTAAATTTTACAAACAAAAAACTTGCCAAACATTTTATTTTTTTTCTCCCACAAAACTAAACTTTTTTGAAATTTTAATAATTTTGTAGTTATCTACAGATTCCGCCCTTTATTCCCATAATTTTTATTATTTTCCACAAATCCCCCCTGACCCCCCGAATAAATTTATTACCCCTTAAATTTTACAAACAAAAAACTTACCAAACATTTTATTTTTTTTCTCCCACAAAACTAAACTTTTTTGAAATTTTAATAATTTTGTAGTTATCTACAGATTCCGCCCTTTATTCCCATAATTTTTATTATTTTCCACACATCACTCCCTGACCCCCCCGAATGCATTTATACTATTTAACTTTTTTTTAAATTATTCCCCATTTTTACTATTTAATTTTTTCCACCAATTCTCAATTAATCTCACTTTTTTTTTCACCCACCTCTACTTCAAGGTCTTCCGAAACTAAATCTACATTTTTTTCTCCATTATTGCTAATAGTTTGTCCCCAATCTGCCCCCGTGTGTGCTAGCGGATCATTTTTCGCCCAAAATATTAATTTCTCCCCAGTTTCGATTTACGATTATTGCATAAAGACCTACTCCAATTGGGGACAAACTATTAGCAATAATGGAGAAAAAAATGTAGATTTAGCTTCGGAAGACCTTGAAGTAGAGGTGGGTGAAAAAAAAAGTGAGATTAATTGAGAATTGGTGGAAAAAATTGAATAGTAAAAATGGGGAATAATTTAAAAAAAAGTTAAATAGTATAAAAGTATTCGGGGGGGTCAGGGAGTGATGTGTGGAAAATAATAAAAATTATGGGAATAAAGGGCGGAATCTGTAGATAACTACAAAATTATTAAAATTTCAAAAAAGTTTAGTTTTGTGGGAGAAAAAAAATAAAATGTTTGGTAAGTTTTTTGTTTGTAAAATTTAAGGGGTAATAAATTTATTCGGGGGGTCAGGGGGGATTTGTGGAAAATAATAAAAATTATGGGAATAAAGGGCGGAATCTGTAGATAACTACAAAATTATTAAAATTTCAAAAAAGTTTAGTTTTGTGGGAGAAAAAAAATAAAATGTTTGGCAAGTTTTTTGTTTGTAAAATTTAAGGGGTAATATATTTATTCGGGGGGTCAGGGGGGGATTTGTGGAAAATAATAAAAATTATGAGAATAAAGGGTGGAATCTGTAGATAACTACAAAATTAAGAATATTTCAAAAAAGTTTAGTTTTGTTGGAGAAAAAAAATAAAATGTTTGGCGAGTTTTTTGTTTGTAAAATTTAAGGGGTAATATATTTTTTTCGGGGGGTCAGGGGGGATTTGTGGAAAATAATAATAATTATGGGAATAAAGGGTGGAATCTGTAGATAACTACAAAATTAAGAATATTTCAAAAAAGTTTAGTTTTGTTGGAGAAAAAAAATAAAATGTTTGGCGAGTTTTTTGTTTGTAAAATTTAAGGGGTAATATATTTATTCGGGGGGTCAGGGGGGATTTGTGGAAAATAATAAAAATTATGGGAATAAAGGGTGGAATCTGTAGATAACTACAAAATTAAGAATATTTCAAAAAAGTTTAGTTTTGTGGGAGAAAAGGAATAAAATGTAATTAATTTTTATTTTTTTTTTAAGTTTAATTCAATATAAAAAAAAGTAAAAATATTAGGTGAAAGTGGTGTATGAGGAAAAGATGGAGAAAAAAATAAGTGATTTTTGAAGCCATCATACATTAAGTTCCGTTACATACATCGAAAGTTATAGCGATTTCCGTTTTTGAATCAGTCGCAAATCTTCTTCTTCCCCACCGTGGGCTGGGAAAAAATGTGAAAAATGTGTGCTGCTCAGCGATATCTGGTCGGAGGGCGACGATTCGTGGGGGATATCTTGACTTGGATTAAAACTGTACATTTTTCGGTGTAAAACAGGTGAGGTATCTGGGTGATTATCTCAGGTGAAATGCATGGAACCGTTTTGAATTTTTGGTATATGATGGGGGATTGCGTCTTCTAGTGATATTGTGAAAATGAAAGACATCGTACGAGCTTAAGTATTTTTAAAAAAATCAGCCGTGATTTTTTTCGGTTTGGGAGAGTGAAATTGTTAATAAACAATTTTGCAATAAACAAAACCGGGGGAAACTTTAATACAAGATGAGTAATCATTTATTATATCACCCTCTAACGTTCCCACCCAGGCTGACTTTTTTATTCAAAGTTATAAACAAAAAACCGTTTTCACCCTTTTTCACCCTTTTTCACCCCTTCGCAAACACCCCTCAGGGGTGAAAGAAATTATAGCTTCATTTCTCACCGTCCCCAACAATATATCCAAAAATTAGCACTCCACTACAAATTTCCGCTTCAGAGGTTAAATTGACTGGACTAATATGCGAGAGACCTTCTTCCTGTGTGTAACTAATTTTTGGAATAGCCTCATTTAAGAAGTCGTCATCTGTTCGGTTCTATATGCGCTGCTTAACGTCGACTAAGTACATTGTGTACCAGGAAGGAGTAACTGCATTATAGAATGTTAGCAAAAGTGCCGAAAAATTCACCTGACCCTCTTTATAACTTGCCTGCGAAAGTGCTTCTTTTGACCATTCAAGTCTAACATTTCCATTTATTCAAACTGAAAGAATTTTTCGCTCTTTTTGCATGTCTTTTGTAATCTGCTTTAACCTTTCAGTGCCTGTGCTACGTTCTGAAATGTTTACTCTATCACCTTCACTTATTTCGATCGTGTGATCTAACTGCCCTTGTGGAATTTCTTTAAGGGGGTAGTCCAGTTGCTTAAATCTACTCTACTACACCTAGAAAATACTCCTTTAAAATATCTAAGCAAAATATTGAATAGTTTTAAAGATACAGAGAGTTTTCGAGAGACGTGTAATCCGAGCGCTCGAAGGTCCCCTGGCGTGTTTCGGAGCAAGGAGGACTCTTGTATTTCTGTTTGCTTCGCCCATTTTTTTTCGGTTTATAACGGTCTAGGTCCTTCTGCTTTGTATTTAAGGTTAGTTATGTGTGGAGGAGGCATCGCGTTATGTATGGAGCAGGCATCGCTGACTAAGGTAAAATTAATTTTTTTAGCTTTTTTCCGCATAAAAAACTTTAAACGCGTTTTTCTGAAAACAATATGTTTTGACTCGGCGGACGTCAGATCTCAGAGTCTTTTGCTCCGATTTATTTAAAAATTTAGCTGTATATTTCTTGATTGTGTATCTACCGTCGGAACTAGAATTATTAAAATCCATTGTTTATTTACAAAATTATAAACAAATTAAACACCCGAAAAACAGCAGAAAAATTCGAAATGCCGCCATTTTGTTATTTTTTATTGAAAACTAATAATTCTAGTTCCGACGATAGCCAATGTTCTACAGATTAAAACCTCGTTTGAATTTTTTGTTTCAAATGAACCGTTGCAGAGATTCGACGTCCGCCAACAAAAAAATTTTTGTTTTGGAGCGGCAATTTTGTCGGGATGACTCATCGAAAACAAAAAAAAAAAATTTTTTTGTGTATTTTCATAGTTGTACTATCATATGTCAAAAAGTTTTTTAATAAAAATTGACTTCTAATATGAAACAAAAATCGTTGAAAAAACAGTCGTTTTCACTGGACTACCCCCTTAAGGGGTTACATGGGTCTTAAAGGTATAAAAAAAACGACTTTTTTAAAAAATTTTATTTCAAAAACGAAAAATCTTTTTTATTTAAAATTTAAACATATGAAAGTAAAGTACTTAAAGTACTTGTAAAAAAATTTTCAGGCAAAAATATTGAAAATTTTCCATTTTCCAGCCGTTTTTCGCCGTCAACCTTTTTTTTTTGCGGTGGACACGATTTCTCGAAAATAAATTGACCGATTTGGTTGAAACTATGCACAGTTATTCTTTATAGTATTGTTTCATGATTGAACGAAGGAATTTTCATTCGGTCAAGTCGTTCTTGTTTTATACGAAAAGGACCTTTGAGATGATGATGAGAATAGGAAAAACGCATAAAAATTTGAGACGAAAATTGATTCAAACTCATGTCAAAATGTCAAATTTCATTTTTTTTTCAATTCCTTCGTTCAATCACGAAACAATACTATAAAGAATAACTGTGCAAAGTTTCAACCAAATCGGTCAATTTATTTTCGAGAAATCGTGTCCACCGCAAAAAAACAGGCTGACGGCGAAAAACGGCTGGAAAATGGAAAATTTTCAATATTTTTGGCTGAAAATTTTTCTACAAGTACTATAAGTACTTTACTTTCATATGTTTAATTTTTAAATAAAAAAGATTTTTCGTTTTTGAAATAAAATTTTTTAAAGAAGTCGTTTTTTTATACCTTTAAGACCCATGTAACCCCTTAAGATCCACAAAGTCGTTACTCCGTTTCAATCTTTTCACACTATTTCCATCCATTTCGTGCTCAGGAATTGATATTTCTGTAATCCTAACATAACAGTTTTCATTTATTTATTTATTTAGTCATTCATTCAGTGTACAGATCAATACAATAACCTTACAGACTAGAATATATGATTATAAAATTCAATAATTCAATTAAAAGACATATTCAATAATCAATTAAGAGATATATTTTCCAGGTATGTGATTTTGGATTTGAAACTTGATCTACATAAAGAGAAGTCAACGTATTAATTGAAATAATTAAATTAAATAATGCACCTAGTAATAACTTCCTGAGACCCGTAGTTGGTTCTATGAGAAGGAGCAAGTAGCAGCTCTCTTGAACGAAGAAGTCTTTCAGGGGCATAAAGCATTATCAAGGAGAGCAACTCTGCGCATTTTATGTCATTGCACAATAAATCCCTAATAAACATGGCACAACTACAATTGCGTCTAAGCTCGAGTGTTGACAAACCAAATAACAGACGCCGAGATTTATAGGGTGGTAAAACATTTTTAAAAAGGTTGCATTTGAAGCATAAAAATTGAGTGAAGTTCTTTTGCACTGCTTCTATTCTACAAATATATGTAGCAAGTATACATAGGGCACCAGATAACAGCGGCATATTCTAGCAGAGATCTTACTAACGAGACATATAGATTTTTAATGGCGAAAGAGATCAGTAAACTCTTTGGTACTCCTTTTAATGAAACCAAGCATCTTATAGGCTAACGCCTAAATCGGTTATATCCTCAACACGATCTAAAGCTTCAGAATTTAAAACGTACTTATAACTATAACACACAGCGGTCCTGCAAAATAATATAACCTTACATTTAGAAATATTAAGATGGAGACAATTAGTTGAGCACCAGCTTAAAAGACTGTTCAGGTCTTGGTGCAACATTGAACAGCAATTTTGATCAGTTAATTTAATGAAAATTTTTAGATCATCCGCATAAATTAAGCATTGAGAAAATAAAAAGCAATTGACTATATCATTTATAAATAAGATAAATAAAATGGGACCACAGTGGCTACCTTGTGGAGCACCAGAATCAGCACTAAAAATTCTCGAACAGTAACCGTTAATAATCACACTTTGTTTTCTATTAGACATGTAAGAAGAAATCCATTGTAAAAAGGTAGAGTGAATTCTGAGATGATAAAGTTTATTAACAAGAACAGATATGTTAACTTTGTCGAACGCTTTAGAAAAGTCAGTATAGACTGTATCAACTTGGTAGCCATCTTCCATAGCGTTTAAGCAATAATTAGTCAAAAAAGCGAGATTAGTAACTGTAGATTTTCCTTTTAAGAAGCCATGTTGCTGTGGACGCACAACTTCCTTACATAAAAAAGCCAATTTATTCGCTACAATACAATCGAGTAATTTAGGAATTATTTTCATCAAACAAACTGCTCTATAGTTAATTACCAAATGCTTAGCACCACTCTTAAAAATTGGTTTGACAGTGAAAATTTTCCACACATCAAGAAAATTACCTGTAGTTAGCGATAAATTAAAAATCAAGGTCAAAGGTAAAGCCAAAAAATCAACACATGATTTGAGAAGACCAGGACACAGATTATCAGAATCAGGGCAGTAATAATACTGCAGATCATTTACTGCCGCTCTGATATCGAATTCAGTTAACGATAAAATACCAATATTCAAAGGAGTGTCTCGATTGGAAAGCATGGAAATACTAACTGGAGTAGCATCACAATACACAGATTCAAAAAATTTGGCAAAGAGTTCGCAGGAATCCTGTGGATTATTAGATTCATAATTGTCATATTCTATATAATTGGACTTCCAAATTATATAGAATATGATTCGCGTTTATTATTTAAATAGCTCCAAAATGCACGACTGTTATATTTAATGCGGGATTCGATAGTGCGAATATATTGTTTATAAAGAAAACGATGCAAAAACTCGAACTCATTCCTCAATCGTTTAAAGTTTGCAACGGCGGCATCATTTACTTTGCCATGTTTATTACGCGAATATATGCAGGCTTTATGTGCTTTATTTTTAGCATTTTTTAAGCGAAGGAGGGATTTATTAAACAATTTAGGATGGTTATTGTTAATATTACATTTTAAAGGAACAAACCAATCAAGACCACTTTTTATAACTTCAAGAAAGCTGTTATATGCTTGCTCCAATGAATGGCTCTCTAAGAGATTATACCAATCGGCATTATCAAAAAAGCAATTTAAGTTATTAAAATCAGCTTTTCTAAAATCATATACCTTAGACTTTAGAGGAAGATAAGCACTTAGATTTAGCAAAACTATAAAACGATAAATTAAATTCTAAGGCCTTATGATGCAAATCAGACTTGATAAGAGGACACAAGGATTCAATAACACTTGTAAAAATATTTTCAGAAACAAAAATTAAGTCTAAGAATCTATTAAGGGGTTACATGGGTCTTAAAGGTATTAAAAAAACGACTTCTTTAAAAAAATTTATTTCAAAAACGAAAAATCTTTTTTATTTAAAATTTAAACATATGAAGTAAAGTACTTAAAGTACTTGTAAAAAAATGTTCAGCCAAAAATATTGAAAATTTTCCATTTTCCAGCCGTTTTTCGCCGTCAACCTTTTTTTTTGCGGTGGACACGATTTCTCGAAAATAAATTGACCGATTTGATTGAAACTTTGCACAGTTATTCTTTATAGTATTGGCTCGTGACTGAACGAAGGAATTGAAAAAAAAAATGAAATTTGACATTTTGACATGAGTTTGAATCAATTTTCGTCTCAAATTTTTCCGATTCTCATCATTTTTAAAAGGTCTTTTTCATATAAAACAAGAACGACTTGACCGAATGAAAATTCCTTCGTTCAATCACGAAACAATACTATAAAGAATAACTGTGCAAAGTTTTAACCAAGTCGATCAATTTATTTTCGAGAAATCGTGTCCACCGCAAAAAAAAAAGTTGACCTCTGGATTGACCTTCAAATTACCTCTATATGATCCTAGACTGGCCCCTACCCATAATTCTTGAGGCTATAACTTGACCTGAGCATCCAAGAACTGGATCCAAACTCCTTTTCCCGGTCGGACTGCGAAAAAAGGCGATTTCTTGCTGATTACCACCAAATGACCCTTGAATTGACCTCCAAATGACGTCTGGATGACCTTAGACTGGCCACTACCGATTATCCTTGAGGCTGTAGCTCGACCTGAGCATCCAAAGACCGAATCTACAATCCTTTTCCCGGTCAGACTGCGAAAAAGAGCGATTTCGTGGTAGTCCTCTGGAAAATGACCTTCAAATGACCTCCGCGTGATCTTCGAATGACCTTTATCGATCTTCTCTAGTTCTAAAACACCTCCCGAAGAATTTTAGTCAGAAATAAAGTTAAAGGAAAAATTTATATAGTTTCTACATCCAAAAATATCAATTTTTTCTAAAAATCATCAACTTTCAGGCCAGTTTTCAAGGTCAAATGTAGGTCATCACAACTTTTTAGTATTTTTTCCATATCCGCCAAAGTGTGCACTTTCATTTTTAAAAAAATTCATCTCAATAGCATTATTCTATCGGGAGATAATTGAAAAATGGAAAAAAATCATCCAAATATATCATAGTGCGCCGGGTGTCGACCCTCCCTATATCCCTTCTTCCTTGGCACGGCTTCTCGGCAAGCCCGGTGGATTAGACTCATCGTTGAGTCCACCACCAGTTCGGCTCGCTCGAGAGGTGGCAATCCTTGCGGGATCCCATCAATGGTTTGCCGGCCGCGTGTGATGGCTTGAGACATCCTTTCAGCATCCATCCTGGCGACATCCCATCTGAGCGGGCCTTGCGAACGCCGGGCCCGCGCTGGCGCTACACCACGCACGCGGAACGTGATATATTGGTGATCGCTGGCTGTATAGTCCTCGATCACCTGCCAGTTCTGCACTCGTGCAGCCAGACTTTCCGTCGCAAAGGAGAGATCAATGATCGTCTCCCTGTAACCAGGCCGCCGAAAGGTAGGTGTCGAGCCGATGTTTAATAACACCAGCCCGACCCTGGACACAAAGTCCAGGACGCGTCCTCCCCGGGAGTCGGGCATAAGCTCCCCCCACTCCAAGGCCTTCGCGTTGAAGTCCCCAGCCACCACCAGCCCAGCTCCCCATCCATGCCCCGCACGGCGTCCTCCAGGCCATCTAATTTGGCCTGGAAGTCGGCTACCGGCTCGTTTGGAGTGAAGTAGCAGCTGACATTCTGCCGCGTTCTGCATTACACCATATAATCTTCTTAATTTTCGGTTGTATTATAGATTTTTAATAAACATGGTTTTTCCACAACCGGAAGGTCCTGCAACGATCATTGTGAATGGAATTGTTGAATGCAAGCATCTTTGTGAATTAAAAAACAGGTTTTTATATATAAATCTACACTTTACAGAGGGTATGTATATATTCTTTCAAGAAAGAGCCGAAGACAAATTATTAATGAGTTACATGGGCCAGCGCGTAAAAACTTTAAACGTCGTCGTGTAACGATCAAAGATAAAGATGATTTGTGGCAGGCAGACTTGGTTGATATGAGCTCTTATGCGGCAGAAAATAAGGTTTTCTGTTTTCTACTCACAGTTATTGATACTTTTTCTAAATATGCATGGGCCTTTCCAATTAAATACAAACGTGGAACAGAACTAGTGACTTCTGCGGTGAAGCTAATTTTTAGTCAAGGTCGTATACCAAGAAACTTGCAAACAGATAATGGAAAAGAATTTGTTACAGCGTCTATCCTGTAGCATATATATTACAGCCTCTTATAGCTGCAATACAGTATTAAAAGGAAAAAGGTATAGGAAAATGTTGGATCAAGAATCATATGGCTTGAAACACGCTTGTTTACGTTTGGTACATAACTTTGTATTTACAAAAATAATAACAAATATAATTTTCAATAGATACAACAAAAATACATTAATTCACTAAAAAATATAACAACACATATATGAAAAAGCAAACAAAATAAATTAACAAAGGTATATAAAAACAGATAAACGAAAATGAGACTTTAAAAAACTTATAAATAATTCTTGAGGTTTCTGGAATTTATATAAGAAAAAAAAAATTATTATTTAAATGAGAAATTGCCAACCCGATGAAATATAAAACTGTGGTGAATACCAACAGTCTGTTTCTATTAACCCATTAACGCCGAAGTGATTAGAATTTTTACTAACTTTTCAACGTGTTTATTTATGAAGAGAATGAAAAAAATTTATAAAAATCTTAATCTATCGTTTTCTTAAAAACTATAAACTTTAGAAAAAAATGTCTAAGAACAAAAATGTCTTAAAATTAGTCAAAGAACACTCTCAAATTTTTCCATAATTTGTGGATACAATTTTTGATTTTGGAAAATTTCAAAAAATCCAATTTTTCAAAAATACCTGAAAAATTTTTGAAAAATTTTTGAAAAAATTTGACAGTGTTCCTTGACTAATTTTAAGACTTTTTTGTTCTCAAATTTTTTTCGTAAAGTCTATAAGTTTAAATAAATAAAATAAATGTGTGGCGTTCAGATCTCCACGCCGTTGTCTCTGGGTAATGCTAAGAGTAGAAAAAAAAGTGTATATGCATAGAATCAGCAAAGAAGTAGTCAAAGGACACTCTCAAATTTTTTCAAAAAATTTTCAGGTATTTTTGAAAAATTGGATTTTTTGAAATTTTCAAAAATCAAAAATTGTATCCAAAAATTATGGAAAAATTTTAGAGTATTCCTTGACTAATTTTAAGGCATTTTTGTTCTTAGACATTTTTTTCTAAAGTTTATAGTTTTTAAGAAAACGATAGATTAAGATTTTTATAAATTTTTTTCATTCTCGCCGCCATTTTGAAAAACGCGTCGATGAAATTTTCTGAAAAAAAATCCTCTTAATGTTCGAGTGCCATGATCATCTCTGATCATAGTAAAAAGTTGATACCTTTGCGGTATCATTGTGAAAAAAATTGCGAACAAAATTTTTTTTCGATAATTTTCACGTTTTTCACATTTCAATCGACTATATTTTTTTTTTCTCGGTGTCTGATCGAAATTTTGAGCTCAGATTCTGAAAAAGCATCAAATTTCGCGTAGGAATAGAGGTATTGCATTATTTTTTTGGTCCGATAACATAATAAATAAACACGTTGAAAAGTTAGTAAAAATTCTGATCACCTCAGCGTTAATGGGTTAAAAAACCTATCAGCCCTAATTTCTGCGTAGCATCAACAATATTTTTCGTATAAAAAGATTGCTAATGTGTGGTTCGTAGTGGCGGTGAATACCAGCCTAGACTCTAATTCCAAAAATGTTAAAACACGGTGGAAACCTGCATTCGAACATCCCTGGAATCGGAATTCAATGTTTTGTTGTACTTGCCTAGTAAATAACTTATGGTGGAAACCTACAAGCTATTTACGGCCTTATGTGGCGGTGAAAAGCTGCCTAAGTTCTTACACTGAAAGTGCTCAAATATGGTGGAAACCGACACCTGAACATTCCCAAAATCGGAACTTAATGTTTGTTGTACTTGCCTAGTAAATAGCTTATGGTAGAAACCTATAAGTTATTTACGGCCTATGTGGCGGTAGAAACCTGCCTGAATTCTAACTCTGAAAGTGCTCAAATATGGTGGAAACTTACACCTGAACATTCCCAAAATCGGAACATAATGTTTTGTTGTCCTTGCCTTGTAAATAGCTTATGGTGGAAACCTATAAGTTATTTACGGCCTATGTGGCGGTAGAAACCTGCCTAAGTTCTAACATTGAAAGTGCTCAAATCTGGTGGAAACCGACACCTGAACACTCCCAAAATCGGAACTTAATGTTTTGTTGTCCTTGCCTTGTAAATAGCTTATGGTGGAAACCTATAAGTTATTTACGGCCTATGTGGCGGTAGAAACCTGCCTAAGTTCTAATACTGAAAGTGCTCAAATATGGTGGAAACCGACACCTGAACACTCCCAAAATCGGAACTTAATGTTTTGTTGTCCTTGCCTTGTAAATAGCTTATGGTGGAAACCTATAAGTTATTTACGGCCTATGTGGCGGTAGAAACCTGCCTAAGTTCTAATACTGAAAGTGCTCAAATATGGTGGAAACCGACACCTGAACACTCCCAAAATCGGAACTTAATGTTTTGTTGTCCTTGCCTTGTAAATAGCTTATGGTGGAAACCTATAAGTTATTTACGGCCTATGTGGCGGTAGAAACCTGCCTAAGTTCTAACACTGAAAGTGCTCAAATATGGTGGAAACCGACACCTGAACATTCCCAAAATCAGAACTTAATGTTTTGTTCTCCTTGCCTTGTAAATAGCTTATGGTGGAAACCTATAAGTTATTTACGGCCTATGTGGCGGTAGAAACCTGCCTAAGTTCTAACACTGAAAGTGCTCAAATATGGTGGAAACCGACACCTGAACATTCCCAAAATCGGAACTTAATGTTTTGTTCTCCTTGCCTTGTAAATAGCTTATGGTGGAAACCTATAAGTTATTTACGGCCTATATGGCGGTAGAAACCTGCCTAAGTTATAATACTGAAAGTGCTCAAATATGGTGGAAACCGACACCTGAACACTCCCAAAATCGGAACTTAATGTTTTGTTGTCCTTGCCTTGTAAATAGCTTATGGTGGAAACCTATAAGTTATTTACGGCCTATGTGGCGGTAGAAACCTGCCTAAGTTCTAACACTGAAAGTGCTCAAATATGGTGGAAACCGACACCTGAACATTCCCAAAATCGGAACTTAGTATTTTGTTGTACTTGCCTTGTAAATAGCTTATGGTGGAAACCTATAAGTTATTTACGGCCTATGTGGTGGTTGAAACCTACCTGGCGGTTGAAAACTGCCTTGATTCGAATTCTAACGCTGCCAAATGCGGGGAAACCAACATCGAACAATGTCGGAATTGGAATGAATATCCTTCGCAGTTCGCCTCCTTTTATACTAAATTTGGCATGAGAAAGGATTGCTGCGATTGAAAATTTCAAATAATTCAAAAATGATTAGTTCCCAACTTTGAAGCAGATGGCGCTCTGTATGCAACAGAGAAAAAATTGTTGCTGTCAAATGACAGCTGTTCTGTCATTATAAATCATTGAGGAAATGCCAAAGACATCGTTTTTGGTAATTTGCGGAGGAAATGTCAAGGCATCGATTAGGTTTGTTAATTAATTTAACTCTAATCCAGATCAGAAACAAGTGTTTTGTTTTTCTTCTTATTTCAGATGATCTGCATGTCGCATGAAGCTGCGACATTCTCCCCCCTCAACGATAATACTCACCAGTCTCTGGTAAGTTTGTACCATATTAATTTGGTACCTCTTATTGTCAACCGCACTTTTCCTCCCTCTTCTAGAAAGACGGTGTGACGTTTTCGCCTCGACTCCCTTATCTCTTTAAAGGGAATCTGTCTTGCGTCATTGTGCGTCAGTTTAAATGACGCACCCTCGCGTGTGATGAGGTCGCAAACCCTCATCTCCTTGACCCTTGGTGGTGGTCGTCCCGTGGTTGGCCTGGCTGCAGAACGGCCGATGTCCCTATTCGCTGGGTACAATGCCAGCGCCCGGACGTCGCTCTCGGGATGCCGTTTGGGTTTGGGATGCTCCGGTTTGGTCCCGGTGGAGTTTCGTAGTTGTGCTTGCTTTTATTACCGCGTGATGTGGCATGTAACAATAGTCACAATCATTTGACGAACGTTCCTTGTTTCGTACTGGAACCATATGACCCTCCTCCGTGTAATCGTTTATGAAATCGGAGTATTCCTGGTAAAGGTCCTGTGTTTGCTTCAGCTTTTTCTCCAACTGGAGAAACCTTGACAAAGCTTGTCTTTTTGAATCTCCTAATTTTGGTGTACTGTTGTTCTTGAAAGGAAGACGTACTTGATACTCTCCTGTTGGAAGACGAGTCGCAGTTTTTGTACAAAACTGTTCACATTCTTCCTCTTCCTTTGTATAATGCCTGCTAGTTATTTCTTCACATTCCCAAAAATTTTGTAATTGGGTGTTCAATTTATCAAGTGATGGACTTTCATTGATAAAAGCCGAAAAACTAGAGTTGTTTTTGTGATTCTCATATGATGGAATTTCTCTGAACAAGATCCATCCTAATTCGGTGTTTTGTGCTGTTGGCGTTCCGTTTTCTCCACGTATAACGCCATTTCGAATTATTTTTGAGAACACATTCACCCCCAGTAATAAATCAATATTTCCACGTTTGAAATATTCTGGGTCTGCCAATTGTAAATCTTTAATGTATTTAAAGTCGTTTATTGGCATATTTTTAGGAGGAACTACATTAGTTATTTTTTTAATAACATATGCCTTCATCGACAACTCAAACTGTGTTGTGTTTGAATATAATGTAAATGAAGCCTCCTTTTTTGATGTTGCCAGCTTGGTTGATCCAAGGCCTGCAATCTGTAAGTATGTGGGATCTCCTTTGATTCCTAACGCTTGAAATGCAGCTTCTGTTATGAATGAACTTTGGGATCCCAAATCTATAAGAGCACGAAGTGTCGAGGATATTCTCTTTTTGCTCCTAATAGTCACCAATGCCGTAGCTAGTAATGCTTGTGTCTGATTTCTGTTGAAATGGCAGTTGGATTTTGGTTCTTGCTGTGATGAAGCAGGTATTTGATTCCCCGTGATCCTTTCATTGCTGTTTATTGCATCCTTATGCAGCATTGTATGGTGGCGCTTATCACATTTAAAACATGTATTATACCTGGGACATCCTATATTTACATGTTTTGTCAAGCAATTATAGCATAAATTGTTCTTTACTATAAGCTTTTGTTTGTCTGTATTCGACAATTGTTTAAATGTATTACATTTTTCTAATATGTGCGATTCTTTGCAGAGAACGCAATAATCTGCTACACGACAGCTTCTGAAGTCGTGTTTCTGCAAGCATCTAACACATATTTTGTGTTTCCGCAAAATGTCTCTTTAGCATTTGGATGTAATGCTTCGAATTTCTTGCATGATTGCAATAAATGGTTTCCTTTGCATATGATGCATTTTGTTTTATCATCGATATGGTAGTTGTTTCTCTTTCGTGTATTTTTGAAAGCCACTTCTTTACTTGAATCAAATATGGCTTCTAGTGTTCGAAACCTTGATTCAAGAAATTCGTAAAGCTGTTTTAACTTGGGCAGCTCTCTTTGATTCGAGATGGTCTGTTCCCACAGCTTATGTGTTTCTTGCGGTAGTCGTTGTACCAGTAGAAAAATGATTGTCGGATCCCATTCCGACGTGACAATGTCTAAAGCTTTTAGCTCATGTAGGCATTCTTTAGTATTGTCTAAAAAATCCTTTAAAGCCCTTTGTGATTCTCCCTTGACTGGAGTTTGGCTGAAAAGTTCTTTTAATTGAGCCGTTATCAATACTCGTTTGTTATTGTAACGGTCAATTAATGTTTGCCATGCGGCAGCATAGTTCGATTCTACCATATCGAATTGTTTAATAATTCGTTCAGCCTCGCCACTCAAACACGATTTAAGATAATGCAATTTTTGCACATCTGGAATTCTGTTATCCTCGTGAATGAGTGAGCTGAACATATCATGGAATGATCTCCATGTCTTGTAATTTCCATTGAATTTCGGAAGATCTATACGCGGCAGTTTCACTTCAACCTTTCCTTCAGGTTGAATTTGTTTTAGGGTTCTATTTGAATCGACGGATTTCTTACTAATCTCTCTATCGTCAAGGAGTTCCTCTAGTTCCCCGAGGAATTCGAAATATGTCTTTTCGAATTCATCATAAATTTCTTCGTCGCTGTACCTTTGTACAAATTCTAATATTTTTTCATCCGTTTGCTCATCTGCGATTTCTATAGCTAGATGATTTTTTTGGAATTCTAACCAGAACTTGGAAATCTGTTCTATACGACCTGATAAATATTTAGGCGTTTTTCTTTTGTCGCCTGTCTTTGAATAGTTTACTTGTGCTCTTTCAAGTCAAGCTTTTAAAGTGAATTGAGTTTTCAATAAAGTTAACATTTTGCTGAAGTTTGCAAGTTTTTCCCTAAATTGAAATATGATATGTTTTCAACAAGCGTGTTTGGCAGCAAATATATCCGGCTCGAAGGACCAAATGTTACAGCGTCTATCCTGTAGCATATATATTAAAGCCTCTTATAGCTGCAATATAGTATTAAAAGGAAAAAGGTATAGGAAAATGTTGGATCAAGAATCATATGGCTTGAAACACGCTTGTTTACGTTTGGTACATAACTTTGTATTTACAAAAATAATAATAAATATAATTTTCAATAGATACAACAAAAATACATTAATTCACTAAAAAATATAACAACACATATATGAAAAAGCAAACAAAATAAATTAACAAAGGTATATAAAAACAGATAAACGAAAATGAGACTTTAAAAAACTTATAAATAATTCTTGAGGTTTCTGGAATTTATATAAGAAAAAAAGAATTATTATTTAAATGAGAAATTGCCAACCCGATGAAATATAAAACTGTGGTGAATACCAACAGTCTGTTTCTATTAACCCATTAACGCCGAAGTGATTAGAATTTTTACTAACTTTTCAACGTGTTTATTTATGAAGAGAATGAAAAAAATTTATAAAAATCTTAATCTATCGTTTTCTTAAAAACTATAAACTTTAGAAAAAAATGTCTAAGAACAAAAATGTCTTAAAATTAGTCAAAGAACACTCTCAAATTTTTCCATAATTTGTGGATACAATTTTTGATTTTGGAAAATTTCAAAAAATCCAATTTTTCAAAAATACCTGAAAAATTTTTGAAAAATTTTTGAAAAAATTTGACAGTGTTCCTTGACTAATTTTAAGACTTTTTTGTTCTCAAATTTTTTTCGTAAAGTCTATAAGTTTAAATAAATAAAATAAATGTGTGGCGTTCAGATCTCCACGCCGTTGTCTCTGGGTAATGCTAAGAGTAGAAAAAAAAGTGTATATGCATAGAATCAGCAAAGAAGTAGTCAAAGGACACTCTCAAATTTTTTCAAAAAATTTTCAGGTATTTTTGAAAAATTGGATTTTTTGAAATTTTCAAAAATCAAAAATTGTATCCAAAAATTATGGAAAAATTTTAGAGTATTCCTTGACTAATTTTAAGGCATTTTTGTTCTTAGACATTTTTTTCTAAAGTTTATAGTTTTTAAGAAAACGATAGATTAAGATTTTTATAAATTTTTTTCATTCTCGCCGCCATATTGAAAAACGCGTCGATGAAATTTTCTGAAAAAAAATCCTCTTAATGTTCGAGTGCCATGATCATCTCTGATCATAGTAAAAAGTTGATACCTTTGCGGTATCATTGTGAAAAAAATTGCGAACAAAATTTTTTTTCGATAATTTTCACGTTTTTCACATTTCAATCGACTATATTTTTTTTTTCTCGGTGTCTGATCGAAATTTTGAGCTCAGATTCTGAAAAAGCATCAAATTTCGCGTAGGAATAGAGGTATTGCATTATTTTTTTGGTCCGATAACATAATAAATAAACACGTTGAAAAGTTAGTAAAAATTCTGATCACCTCAGCGTTAATGGGTTAAAAAACCTATCAGCCCTAATTTCTGCGTAGCATCAACAATATTTTTCGTATAAAAAGATTGCTAATGTGTGGTTCGTAGTGGCGGTGAATACCAGCCTAGACTCTAATTCCAAAAATGTTAAAACACGGTGGAAACCTGCATTCGAACATCCCTAGAATCGGAATTCAATGTTTTGTTGGACTTGCCTAGTAAATAGCTTATGGTGGAAACCTACAAGCTATTTACGGCCTTATGTGGCGGTGGAAACCTGCCTAAGTTCTAACACTGAAAGTGCTCAAGTATGGTGGAAACCGACACCTGAACATTCCCAAAATAGGAACTTAATGTTTTGTTCTCCTTGCCTTGTAAATAGCTTATGGTATAAACCTATAAGTTATTTACGGCCTATGTGGCGGTAGAAACCTGCCTAAGTTCTAATACTGAAAGTGCTCAAATATGGTGGAAACCGACACCTGAACACTCCCAAAATCGGAACTTAATGTTTTGTTGTCCTTGCCTTGTAAATAGCTTATGGTGGAAACCTATAAGTTATTTACGGCCTATGTGGCGGTAGAAACCTGCCTAAGTTCTAACACTGAAAGTGCTCAAATATGGTGGAAACCGACATCCGAACACTCCCAAAATCGGAACTTAATATTTTGTTGTCCTTGCCTTGTAAATAGCTTATGGTGGAAACCTATAAGTTATTTACGGCCTATGTGGCGGTAGAAACCTGCCTAAGTTCTAACACTGAAAGTGCTCAAATATGGTGGAAACCGACACCTGAACATTCCCAAAATCAGAACTTAATGTTTTGTTCTCCTTGCCTTGTAAATAGCTTATGGTGGAAACCTATAAGTTATTTACGGCCTATGTGGCGGTAGAAACCTGCCTAAGTTCTAACACTGAAAGTGCTCAAATATGGTGGAAACCGACACCTGAACATTCCCAAAATCGGAACTTAATGTTTTGTTCTCCTTGCCTTGTAAATAGCTTATGGTGGAAACCTATAAGTTATTTACGGCCTATATGGCGGTAGAAACCTGCCTAAGTTATAATACTGAAAGTGCTCAAATATGGTGGAAACCGACACCTGAACACTCCCAAAATCGGAACTTAATGTTTTGTTGTCCTTGCCTTGTAAATAGCTTATGGTGGAAACCTATAAGTTATTTACGGCCTATGTGGCGGTAGAAACCTGCCTAAGTTCTAACACTGAAAGTGCTCAAATATGGTGGAAACCGACACCTGAACATTCCCAAAATCGGAACTTAGTATTTTGTTGTACTTGCCTTGTAAATAGCTTATGGTGGGAACCTAACTTATATTTACGGCCTATGTGGTGGTTGAAACCTACCTGGCGGTTGAAAACTGCCTTGATTCGATTTCTAACGCTGCCAAATGCGGGGAAACCAACATCGAACAATGCCGGAATTGGAATGAATATCCTTCGCAGTTCGCCTCCTTTTATACTAAATTTGGCATAAGAAAGGATTGCTGCGATTGAAAATTTCAAATAATTCAAAAATGATTAGTTCCCAACTTTGAAGCAGATGGCGCTCTGTATGCAACAGAGAAAAAATTGTTGCTGTCAAATGACAGCTGTTCTGTCATTATAAATCATTGAGGAAATGCCAAAGACATCGTTTTTGGTAATTTGCGGAGGAAATGTCAAGGCATCGATTAGGTTTGTTAATTAATTTAACTCTAATCCAGATCAGAAACAAGTGATTTGTTTTTCTTCTTATTTCAGATGAACTGCATGTCGCAGGAAGCTGTGACAGAATTCTGTAACAAACCATTCCTGCGCTTAATGGAAAAGTATGATGTTGATCTTTAGTCAACTTATAACGCATTAAAAGCATCAATTGTAGAACGATTTAATAGAACATTAAAAAATATTATGTTTCGAGAATTTAGTATGAATGGCAACTATCATTGGATCAGTATGCTGAACAAGTTAACATACAGATATAGTATCGGGTTGGCTAATAAGTAATGAGCGTTTCAGTTTTTATTTTCTGGAAATTTCGGGTAAGATCGAGAACGTTCTGTTGCAGGGGGTATATAAAGAGCGAGTCGTGAGCATGCCGTCAGTAATGTTTCGGTTGTCATTGCGTAAAGAACCACGAAAAAAATGAGTGATATTAAAACGCATATTCGGCACTGTTTATTATACGAGTACCAATCTGGGCATTCGGCTGCAGAAGCTGCACGTAATATATGCCAGAGGATAGCTGATGATGCAGTCTCCGAGGCTACAGCAATGCGGTGGTTCCAAAAATTACGCAAGGGTAATGCTCTCATGGTGGAAAAGTATCTGCACGGTTTGGGGAAGACGTACAAATATGGTGTTTGGGTACCCCACCAGTTGAACAAAGATCAACTGACTTACCGTTCAGATATCTGTGCATACCTTTTATCGTTCCGTCGCACATTTAGCTGGCTAGACCATCTCGTTACTGGAGACGAAAAGTGGGTTATCTATATCAACCACACACGCAAGCGCCAGTGCACAGTGGTTTGAAAGCCCGAAAAAAGGGAAAAAACCTAAAGCTGTGAAGCCAGACAAAAAATGTATAGCACCCTCATGTTTCGAGGGTCAAGGATTACGAATCTGGCGTTATTTTTCAATTTTGATTAAAACCAGGGCCGGATCCAGGGGGGTGAATTTCTAAATATGCTAACTGACAACTGCGATGCATGAATTCATATGTTTCAGGAGTCAAGGATTACGAATCTGGGGTCATTTATCAATTTTGATTAAAACCAGGGGCGGATCCAGGGGGATGAATTTCTAAATATGCGAAATGACAACTGCGATGCATGAATTCATAGGTTTCAGGGGTCAAGGATTACAAATCTGGGGTCATTTTTCAATTTTGATTAAAATCAGTGTTCGGCAGATCACTTATGGACGACCCCTCGGGTAGCACTCGTACCTCGGCCGAAAAAGGGGAGGGGGTGGACACAATGTCAACAGTCAACTAAGGTTATGGTGTCCACAACAAGGCTATTTTCGCTTGTCAGTAAATTGTTTTGCATATCACCGTTACGCCCGGTTACGCTCTATCAGTGTACTAATGTACATTTACGTGCCCGCACGCGTGGGTCATTTCATGACAACTACTCACTTGATTTTCGGAGAAACTTCCTTTCCTGTCACTAATCTGTCAAACTGCGAGTCAAGCGACGTCAAACGAGCGCAGCGCCGCTGCCGGCGCCGCCGGTCAGCCCGCCGCACCGCCAGGCGCGCGCTCTCTTCAAAGCATTCTGGACCGTTTTTGGAGGCCTTTTGCAAGCGAAAGAGCAATTTTGATGATTTTTGATTTTTTTGTGATCCATAAAGTACGTCACTAGGCCTAGCACCGGCTGGTGCGGGATTTGCCGGGTCCAGCCGGGTCCATGACTAAAAGTCGACGTGAAAACGCCTCATGACGCGATATTTTTGACGCTTTTAAATTCCCATGCCGCTTGGCCTACAACTGTATTCGCGTAAAGGCCTGTATGATAAATTTATTTCATCTATGTACAAGCCTAGGAACCCCGCGGTTGGTAAATTACAGATCGATTTTGCATAGCAAAGCGAGATTTTCGGCGGTATGCACTTAGCGCTCGACCGGCAGTGGAAAAATGACCATGTTAGCCCCCTGTTTTCGAACGACCCGTTCGTACAAAATTCAAATCCCTTCACCACTGGCTGCTTTGAACCTTTCTGAGGCCAACTGGCAAAAGAACTGCACAAAAATATTGATTTTAGAAATCGAGGTTTTTTCCCTTTTTTCGGGCTTTCAAACCACTGTGCAGTGGCTGGGCCGCAACAAACCAGGTAAACCTACGCCAAAAAAAGATCCTCATACTCCGAAAGTGATGCTCTCGGTCTGGTGGGACATACATGGAGTAATATTGGGAAATTCTTCCTACTAATACCGCGATGACGGCAATAGTATACTGTAATCAACTTGAAAATCTAAAGCTTGAACTACGTCGTAAACGTCCACAACATGACAAAATATTTTTCCTTCACGACAATGCCCGGCCGCACATCGCTAAGAGTACCCGACTAAAGCTACTGGAGCTCAACTGGGAAATAGTGCCACACCCTACATATTCGCCGGACTTAGCCCCAACGGATTTCAGTTTATTCCGGTCTCTCAGTAATCATTTACAAGGAAAAAGCTTCGATGATGAATATCAGTTGCAACAATACATAGATGAATTCTTCAAAGCAAAACCGGCGAAGTTTTACAGGGATGCCATCCACTCTTTGCCGAATCGTTGGCGGATGGTAGTAGATAACGACGGTGATTATATTGTTAACGATTAATAGTAAATTATTAATTAAATAAATACAAACATAAAGTCATGTATGTCGCTCATTATTTATTAGCCAACCAGATACAACAAAACATCGAACTGTTAAAATGCGTGCTACGAGATTTATTTATTGCAAACTGTATATAAAAAGCAAAAATTAAAATCAAGACCAAAATACAAAAAAGGAGACTTTGTCCGTATAAGCAAGAAGAAAAATGTTTTTGAAAAAGGATACACTCCAAACTGGTCAACTGAAATCTTCAAGATAAATGAAGTGAAAAATACTTATCCAGTAACTCATATTCTTAACGACTATCAAGGAAATATAATACAAGGCGGTTTTTATCAACTTGAACTATCCCCAGTCAAATATCCTGACCTTTACTTTGCAAAAAATTTTAAGAAGACGGGCGAATAAAGTTTTTATGAAATGGCTTGGATTTCCACAAAAACATAATATAACACATGGATTAATATAAAAAACGTCCTATAAACAGCTTTCATTCCAGTCACAATGTTGATCTTAAAATGTGTATCCGATCGATTAAAGTCTTTTAGAAATTTAACTCTGAATGACAAAAATCATACAAGTTAGCAAGAAGTGGTTTCTTTTACACCAACATCAAAGACATAGTATCAGTCAACAGGAAGGATGTATGTGGCCCATACAACAACCCACCTTCACCACCAAAATACACAAATTGGATTTTAAATACTTTCAAAGTTCTAGCATTCATTCATTCATTTTATTTGGGCTGTGTTGTGAAATATATTATTTTTACGCTCAGTTTACACGTAAAAGTGCATAATACAAAGATCTTTTAATTTTTAATAATCGATTTTTCTTACAAGGGCTATGGTTCCTCTAGCCCACTAATACACAGAGAAACATTGTTACAACGGTCTCCTCAATTTCTTCACCCCAACATAGAATAATAATCTAGCCTTCTTAATAATCACTCAACCCTATTGCCTTAATTGTAGTCTAAATATTATTCTTAATAAGCACTTCTTTCCTATTGCCTAAATTATAGTCTAAATATTCTTCTTAATAATCACTTCATTCCTATTGCCTAAATTGTAGTCTAAATATTCTTCTTAATAATCACTTCTTTCCTATTGCCTAAATTGTAGTCTAAATATTTCTCTTAATAATCACTTCTTTCGTATTGCTTAAATTGTAGCCTAAATATTCCAGACGCTGAGGTAGTTCTTTTCAAGTAGTTTCCCAATCTTATCACCAAAGGACAATGGGCATTTTAGTACAACCCCCCAACAGCAATAATTTTTGTATCGTTGAATAGGTCTTAACTATACAAATAATATTTGCTATGGCCACTTTCACGAATTCATAGTCCGTCCGGAGATATTTCGTTATGAAAATGTAAAAAAAAATATTTTGTTATTTTATTTTAGTACATTTTTATTACACTTATGTACTTAAACTAAGCTCATTTTGATACCACCCTCCAACAGCAATAATTATTGTAATCGTTGAATAAGTCTTAACCATACAACAAACATTTTTACTATGGCCACTTTCACTAATTCATAGTCCGCTTGAAGATATCGCGTTATGAATATGTAGAAAAATATAACTTTGTTATTTTAGTATATTTTTATTTAACTTATGTGCTTAAACTAAGGCCTGGTTTACACATCTGACAAGTGATTAGTGTAGGTGTTAAGTGTTTAGTAGACCTGTTAAGTGTTAAGCGTTAAGTAGGTGTCCAATATCGATTAGTGGCACTGCTTAGTACAGCTCAGGCGTTCAGTACATTTCAAGTGTAAACATGGATGAGCAAGTGCACGTGAAAGTTCGTGAATTGATTAGGGACGTTATAAATATAAACAGTTACGTTAACCATATTGCCTAATATCTAAAAAATACGCATATTGGACTGAGCGGGCGATCGAGGGGAAGGAGAGGGGAGCGGCTACTTAACAGTGAAATAGAACGCGCTTTTATTTGCTTTTTATTTTTATTTTTATAGCACTTAACACTTGTCACTCGCACTTAACAGTGCCTGTCCACACGGGCTAAACACTAAACACTTACACTAAACAATCGCACTTAACTCTTAAAATGGGTTTTCTTCATTTTTCATTAATAATAATCCCAAATGTGGCTGTGTTCAATAAAAGGTACCACTACCCTTAAAAGTCATTAAGAGCGATTATTTAGCTTATTACTATTTAATACAGCATATTCGCAACCGTATTATCGACTACCCTCAAAGTGGTACCTTTTACTAGACACAGTCACAAATGATGCAGATTCTTAAATGAAGTCTAAGTCTAGCAGTAGACTGAGATGACAGTCATGGTGTGGATGATGATTTACTCCCAAAAAGCGATATTTAGTAGTGATCTAATCCCTCAAAAACAGTTAATTCGACATCAGTACCAACTGACAGAATAAAAAGTTCGAAGTCGATTATCTCCGAATGGACAACAAATCGAGACAAGCGCCATACATAATAGTGTATATATATTAGGGTGCTTTTTTTTCGCGACTATTTTTGTTTTTTCAGTCCCACCTCGAAATTTTGTGGCTAATACCTAAACAAACATTCCCTGAAAATTGGAGCCCATAAAAATAATATTTAGTAATAGACCAAGACGCATAAAGATTTCCCATATAAAATACACGTGAACTTTGAATATTTTTCTTCAAATCTCTACAACTCAGAGACATTTTATGGCACAATCTTGGGCAATGGTAGGGTTTCTTCAGAATTGAATGCTCTACAAAAGTGTCTATTGCGATGTAACCCTAACTCCCACCAGCGAGGTAGTACGGGTCACTAACCCCAATTTTTTTCATGAAATTCTCGCTTTTTTGCCTCTATCTCGTAAATAACAAGAGCTACAGAAAAAATGAAAATGACAGACTTATAGGGAATTCAACTTCCTACATAAAAGTTCTGAACACCAAATCGCTAACATTGATATTTCAAGAGATATTGGGCTTTGAATTTGAGGTAGTGTGGAATTTTCATGGATTATTGAGCTAAATTGTAGAAACACTACCTCAACTTCAAATCCCAATATCGCAAGAAATATTGATCAATTGAGCAATTTGGTGTTCAGAACTTTTTTGTAGGAAATTGAATTTGCTACAAGTTTGTCATATTCACTTTTTCTGTACCTCTTTTTGTTTACGAGATAGGGGTAAAAAGCGAGAATTTCAGGGAAAAATTGGGGTTAATGACCCGTACTACCTCGCTGGTGGGAGTAAGGGTTACACCGCAATGGACACTTTTATAGAGCATTCAATGCCGAAGAAATCCTACCATTAACCAAGATTATACCATAAAATTCCTCTGAGTTGTAGAGATTTGAAGAAATATAATCAAAGTTCACGTGTATTTTATATGGGAAATCTTTATGCGTCTTGGTCTAGTACTAAATATTATTTTTATGGGCTCCAATTTTCAGGGAATGTTTGTTTAGGTATTAGCCACAAAATTTCGAGGTGGGACTGAAAAAACAAAAATAGTAGCGAAAAAAAAAAGCACCCTAATATACAGGGTGTTCAGAGGTGGGAGGTCAATACTGAAGGGGGTGAAAGGTCAGACCGAGACAAGCAAAAAATCGTATGGGTGGGGGGGGGGGGGGGCATCTCGCACCGTTTGGCAGTTACAGGGTGATTCGTAAATCAGGATTTTGCCTTATATGGGAACCGCTCTTGTATTTTTATCTTTTTTTCTACGCATCGCAGCGGCCCCAAACTGATTTCAAAAAATCACTATTTGGAAGCCCTTTCCAAAAAAGTTTACACCACCCCCCTATCCCCAACCCCTTGGCCACAATCCCCCCTGGAAGTTGAAGAAATTAACTTTTATTTCACGATTTTTCACCTTTCGCCCCACTTTTCTCCGAAATTCATGTTATTAACATAGCTACTTTTTATTTTTTTTAAGTTGCCTATCTAATTACTTTTCCAAAAAGGTGCAACATGCCCAGGTAGAAAAGGGTTGCAAAAGTCCTGAAATTAAAACATCCTCACAGGTACCTAATTACTTTATTGCACCATAATGGAAAAAGTCGTTAAGTAAACAATTTTTATGACAGCAAGTTCGGAAATGTTTCTTTAGGAAACAGAGGAATACATGTTTATTTTTTCAGCAAAACAGTAATAAAATAATAAATGTAATCTCGTTAAATAGCGTTATTAGATTATTATATCCAGTATTGACTCGTAAGTATCCTGACGCTCCGTTTCTAATACCTCCTATGAATTATGGTATAAAAATGGGTGAGTTTGAAAGGACATTGACCACAGTTGAAGAAGCAAGCGAAAAGAACGGGTGTTTAATAGAAAAAATTAAGATAAAAAGGCAGAATTCAGTGTTGACGAGTATGCCGATATAATTTACGTGTACGGTTTAGTACAAGGAAATGATAGTGAGGCCGTACGAGAATACCAAAGGAGATTCCCGAATCGGCGGGTACTCAACAGAAGGGTATTTTCAAGGACTTTCAGAAGGTTAAAAGAAACCGGAAGTGTAACCGCCCCCAGAGCAGAAACGCGAGCAGGAATTTCGGCGGATTCAGCGGACCCCGACCAACAAATCCTCAACATCGTCAGGAACAGCCCTGTAATAAGCATCAGGCAGGTCGCACGAAGGTCAGGATTGTCTTCAGGGAGAGTTTGGACCGTTGTGAACCGAGAGGGACTACATCCATACCACCATATCCCGGTCCAAGCACTAGGGAAGGAGATTCCGAAGGACGATTGCAATTCTGCACTTGGCTGTTCGAGTCGGACATCGAAAACAAGGTTTCTAGACCGAATTCTGTGGACGGATGAATCGCAATTCACCCGGGATGGCATCACAAACTTCCACAACCTCCACACCTGGTCAGATGTGAACCCACATAGGACCAGGTGTCGGTCCTTCCAGCAAAGATTTAGTGTCAATGTCTGGGCTGGCATCATCGGCAACCAGTTGATAGGACCCTTCATCTTGCCCCAAGTGCTGAATAGTCAGCTATACTCGGACTTTTTGGAGAATACCCTTCCGGATCTGTTGAAGAACATCCCCCTGGCCACCAAAAGCGCAATTTATTTACAGCTCGACGGAGCACTTGCGCATACTGGGAACATTGTTAGGGCAAGGTTGAATGAACATTACTCAGAGCGCTGGATTGGACGAGGTGGACCGATTCCTTGGCCTGCTAGGTCACCGGACCTTACTCCACTGGACTTTTTCTTATAGGGAATGATGAAAGATGAAGTTTACTCAAGACCAATCAACACCAGAGAAGAATTAGTTACCAGGATTGTGACTGCAGCCACGAAAATACGGGAGAGACTGGCTACCATAGACCTCAAACGTGAAATAAAACGAAGGCTACTTGCATGCATCGAAACTAGCGGAGAACATTTTGAACAGCTTTTAAAGGACAAACGTTTTAATTGTAATTAGTTTTTAAGCGAACAAAATGTATTTTTTAGTAAACTTAAGTATAATTTCCTAAAAATTCGAATTATCATGATATTCTGTAAAAGGATTTTTGTAAATAAATTTTCGTATCCTTTTCCTGCCTGGGCATGTTGCACCTTTTTGGCAAGGTAATTAGATAGGCAACTTAAAAAAAATAAAAAGTAGGTATGTTAATAACATGAATTTCAGAGAAAAGTGGGGCGAAAAGTGAAAAATCGTGAAATAAAAGTTAATTTTTTCAACTTCCAGGGGGGATTATGGCCAAGGGGTTGGGGATAGGGGGGTGATGTAAACTTTTTTGGAAAGGGCTTCCAAATTGTGATTTTTTGAAATCAGTTTGGGGCCGCTGCGATGCGTAGAAAAAAAGATAAAAATACAAGAGCGGTTCCCATATAAGGCAAAATCCTGATTTACGAATCACCCTGTAACTGCCAAACGGTGCTAGATGCCCCCCCCCCCCCCACCCATACGATTTTTTGCTCGTCTCGGTCTGACCTTTCACCCCCTTCAGTATTGACCTCCCACCTCTGAACACCCTGTATATGTAAAAGCTTTCCTCTCATATAAAAATCCTAGGTGTTGGAGCGGGTACCAGGTGCCATACATTTTTGCCCATTGTCCTTTCCAATTTTATTTACGACACCCTTAAGAACCCAAAAGAGATCAAGAAAAAAGCACTTTCTTTCTTCACCCTCGAGCCGAAAGTGCTTAATTATTAAAAAAAATCGGGAAGAATGCACCGTGATTATTTCCCTTTGTTAAATCGTGGAAGATTTAATCAAAATAATATTGACTGAATTAAAAAGGTGGATCCAAGAATATGGTCGCCGAAACAAACTCGCGGTCTGATAATAATATATAATATATTTTCTCTATTACTTCTATACAATTCAGGTTCCAACTCAAAATTCACAAATTCGAAGAAGAAGAAGAAAGAGCAAATCCAAAATTCAGATGAAGGTAACACAAAAAAATTAAATCAAACAATTTTCGTAAATTATGATGTATGCAAAAAAAGATATCCAGGGACGTTGCCGGTGCTCCTTATTACGTCCGTTCCAGTCCTCAGTCTGTTGGGGCTGTGTTTAAATTTATCTGTTGTAGTTTTGCTGAAAATTCACTTAAAAATTCCCTGCACTTCAACAGCGCAGCCTAATATGAAGGGACTTAGAATATTTCGGATCAGTCAGAAGGGACTTAGAATATTTTGGATAAGTTAGGCGGGACTAAGAATAATTTAGACAATCTCAGTCTAATACGTGAAGGAAGGAAGGAAGGAAGAATTAGCAAACTCAGCTGGGTACATACCAAACTCAGGCAAGTTGTAGTTCTGTCAAGCTCAGACGAAAACTCGATCAGCAGGATTAAACACCCTTCGATTAGTCAGTTCGTGTTTGGAGTAAATCGAGGAAGGTTGCCAAGTCATAAGTCGGGTAGTTTCACTTTGTACTCGTGTAGATCGCTTAATATAAGAGTAATTTTATTTTATATAACTGGTGAAGAACAAAATTCCGTGTTTTATGTTTCCTATCGAATAATTATTTGTAAACATCTCGCAACAATTCACCATCTTCGAATTCTTTTTGCTAAGGTCATATGCACCTACAAGATTTAATAAATGCTGCTCTAATACGTAACACACTCGGACATTTAAAACAACAATGAAGAAACAAGTAAGATTTCAAAATCTGCTCAAAATCAATTATTTATATGTGTGGAGCTACGTCTATCAAAATGCCTGCAAATGATCGTGCGCTATTGACAATGGTTCGATATAGATTTAAGGTCCGCATTATGAACTGCAGTTTAATTTTAAGCCTCATTCTACATCGCTCAAACAGACACAAAATCTTCATTGAGCTATTTAAACTGTAAATAACTAGAATAAAAATATCTCGATCGAATTCACCTTTTTATGTTCAATAACCCATCGTTCCTCAACCCTGTCTTCAGGTTCACTGGCACGTCCTCCATCGTTTTCTGGGTCATTTCTTATGCAACTGCATACAGACCTCGCACATGCTGTCCAAAGCACATGTCGTCCAAAGCACATGTCCACCAGAACCATAACAAAAAAGCAAAACAAAACATTCCGCACAGCCCATGTCGGACATACGCACCGCAAATTTTCCTCTTTGCGTCTTTACAAATTCGTTTCTTCCGATACAAAGCTAAAACAAAGCCTCCCGCATATGCTCCGCAAATCTTCTTATCATTCTCCTTGCATAGTTGCTACTGATCATAGCGATTATTTATTTTTACCCAATCTTACGCTTCGTTTCTTCTGATCGTTCTGAATTGCAGATCTTTTCCTTTTGCTTTATATCGATCGACCGCCTGTTTTACCCCTTCGAAAAAGCAACAGCAGGCCACCGCTTCTTTGCCATATTCATGCACCTTCTTCTCCTCTTCCTCTTCTTTGCAATCCGGTACGATCAGCTCGATAAAATGCTCGCACTGTTCACACCACCGCAAGCAAGTTATTTACTATCACTTCACCTTCTCTGCAGAGTCACCCCTCTTCGGCCATATTCCTGCTCCTCTTATTCTTTTACCGCACATTCAGCCCGTTTTCCCCTACCAACAATTGAACAACAAACTAAATATCTCCTCCGCAGGCATCATCACTCGCTCTTTTCACACCACCGCTAACAAGCCAATAACTATCACTTCACCTTCGCTGCACAGTCACCCCTCTTTCGCGATACTCCTGCTCCACTCTCTTCAGCAAACCAGCCAACACCTCTTCACCTTTTCCCCAGCCACGCCAACCATACACCCACCAAAACAACAACCACACCTCGACAGAAAATCCACCTTTTCCTTTTCTGGATAAAGCATCAAAACTATTTTGGAATATTACAAAAGTACTAAAAAACAATAGAAAGTCACTCCCTACCTTTAAAATAGATAATACTACCATCATCGTCGCTAAAGATAAAGCTGAGTTACTCGCAAAAACCTTCAGCAAGAATCATAAAATTTCAGTTAACCTAAGTGACAGACCAAATGAAGCTACAGTTCAAGATGCAGTCATGCAACTCAAATCCTTACAAACTACAACAATAACTGCTGAACAACTCATAAAATCAAGAATGATAAAAAAGCACATTGACAAGAATTCGAGTAACAAGGAGCCTGGACCAGACGGGCTACTCAACATATGTATATGTACAGTACAGGGTGTTCAGAGGTGGGAGGGAAATATTGCAGGAGGTGAAAGGTCAGACCGAGCCAAACAAAAAATTGTATATGGGTACGGGGGAGGGGGGGGGGGGGGGGGGGTATCTCGCACCGTTCGGCAGTTACAGGGTGGTTCGTAAATCAGGATCAGGAACCCGCTCTTGTATTTTTATCTTTTTTCTAACTTTTTTCCTTACTCCACTGGACTTTGTGTTATGGGGAATGATGAAAGATGAAGTTTACTCAAGACCAATCAACACCAGAGAAGAATTAGTTACCAGGATTGGGACTGCAGCAATGAAAATACGGGAGAGACTGGCTACCATAGACCTCAAACGCGAAATAAGACGAAGGCAACTTTCCTGCATCGAAACTGGCGGAGAACATTTTGAACAGCTTTTGTAGGACATAAGTTTCAATTGTAATTAGTTTTTAAGCGAACAAAATGTATTTTTTAGTTAACTTAAGTATAATTTCTTAAAAATTCGAATTGTCATGATATTCTGCAAAAGGATTTTTGTAAATAAATTTTCGTATCCTTTTCCTACCTGGGCATGATGCACCTTTTTGGAAAGGTAATTAGATAGGTAACCTTAAAGAAAAAAAAAAAAAAGGCATGTTAATAACGTGAATTTCGGAGAAGAGTGGGGCGAAAGGTGAAAAATCATGAAATAAAAGACAAGGGGTTGGGGATAGGGAAGCAGTGTAGACCGTTTTGGAAAGGGCTTCGAAATAGTAATTTTTTGAGATCGGTTTGGGGCCGCTGCGATACGTAGAAAAAAAACATAAAAATACAAGAGCGGTTCCCATATAAAGCAACATCCTGATTTACGAATCACCCTGTAACTGCCGAACGGTGCGAGATACCCCCCCCCCCCCCCCCCCCCCCCCACCCATACGATTTTTTGCTTGTCTCGGTCCGACCTTTCACCCCCTGCAATATTTCCTCCCACCTCTGAACACCCTGTATATTAAAACTTTCCTAAAAAAGCTGTTGTCTTCTTGACATTTATTAGATACCTGTCTGAAGATTCAGTACTTCCCAGTAACCTGGGAGAAAGCTAAAGTCATACCCATACCAAAGCCAGGCAAGTCCCCAGAAAATCCTAGGAGCTATAAGTTTGCTCTGTACCCTAGGAACATTTTTAGAAAAAGTTATTAAAGAACAACTATGCACCCAACTTAATGACTAGAAGATCCCGCCCTGTGAACAGTTTGGTTTTAGAAAAGGACACACCACTACACACTAATTACTTCAAGTCACTAATGACATAAAATTGGGATTCCAAAGTCAAGAATCCACGTGTATGGTCCTGCTTGATATTGAAAAAGCTTTTGATAATGTTTTGCACAACGCACTACTTGCAAAAATGATTGCATTAAAACTATCCCCACGACTAATAAGAATAATCGAAAGTTTCATAAGTAATCGTAAATGCGCAGTCCACGTAGGCTCAGAAACATCGAGTTCATATTCTAGAACAGCGGGCATATCGCAACGTTCTGTATTAGTTCCTGTACTCTACACAATTTACAGCCACGACTTCCCTAAGTTGCCGAACTGTAAAGTCTCCATGTTCGCGGGTGATACTGCAATATACACACATGTACAGCTTTAATATACAACGCAACCTTGAAAATGCACTGCTAATAATTGATAAATGCTACAAAAAAAGGAGAATTAAAATAAACTCTGAAAAAATACAGGCAATATACTTTACGAAGAAACGACAAGCGTGTTATCTGCCCGACAAAAATCTCCACCTAAACCAAACCGAAATTGAGTGGCTCCCCAAAGCAAAATATTTGGTTGTGTATTTAGATAAAAAGCTAACATTTAGCCAAAATATTACGGAGCCCATTACGAAAACAAGCAAACTTATTAAGTTACTATACCCACTCATAAACCGGAACTCTAACCTCAGTACCGAAAATAAATAATATTATACAAAATAATATTTCAAGCAATTATGCTTTATGCCTGCCTGAACAATTGCGCCGACACGCATATAAATAAACTCCAGGTGATGCAAAATATAATTTTAAAATTAATTTACAACCTTTCTTGGCAGTATAGCACATATACCCTTCACCAGAGAGCCAATCTAGAACTCATCTAGTTATTCAAGAACAATTAAATTATCCGACAATTTCTTTGCGAAGTGTAAAAGTTCCGATAATTATATAATAAGAAATCTAAGATTAAACTAGGACTTAGCCAACAAGGTTTAAATAGATTAGTTCGTAGAGTAGTTTAGGTTAATGTAGGAAAAGGTAGGTAGGTTAGGTAACAAATAAAATATATTCATAGAGAGGTTACTCTATTTTAAATATTAATAATTTACACATAGTCACAAAGGAAATCATGATATCACAGCTGTAAGGAAATTTCATGAAATCCAAACTCTACATGTAAATAATAGTAAGAAATGAACATATTGTATACTGCTGGCAATGAATAAATAAATAAAAAATAAATTTTAAATTATTTTATTTATTCTTAAATATTTAAAACTGATTACGTAGTTAAATAACAAATATCCAAGTTAAAACCAATTTATTTAAAAAATTTTTTGACATTTTTAAATTTTTATGAATAATTAAAAATTTCAATTCCAATAAAAAAAATATTCAAAATTATTTCATTTATTCTGAAATATTTTCGACCCAGTAAATAGTTAAATAAAAAAAAAAAATCCAAGTTTAAAGCAATTTCTTTACAAAAATTTTCCAATTTTTTAAAATTTTATGAACAATATAAGATTTCAGTTTAAGTAAAAAACATATTGAAAATTATTTTATTTATTTATAAATATTTTAAGCTGAGTAACTAGTTAAATAAAAAGAAGAGTTAATAGCAATTTATTTAAAAATGTATTCGCATTTTTTAAATTTTTATGAATAACTAGCTGGCCCGGCAGACGTTGTACTGCCCTTTCCGGTACATTTGGGGGCCTCAATAGCCCGGTTGGTAACGCGACGTGTTTACTGCGAGCCAGCAGGACGCTAGAGGTTGTGGGTTCGATTCCCACGAGAAACCCTGGTTACAAAAAAGTGGTATCACAATGGGCCTGTAATAATGGCCTAAGTGTGTCTTCGGACAGCCACAACAATCTACATCTCTACATCTTCCGGTACATTTTCATTATGCCCTGTGCGTTGACCAATATTTGATCGTGTTTTTTCTTTTCGCATGTTTCTACAAATAATACCATTAATATAAGAAAACAGTGTTTCCGTTTCATATCCCTAATTAATTAATTGAACAAACTTACACGTTTTTTAATATTAAGTAAACCGTTTTACACTTCACAAATATTGGAAAATTACCCGGTTTCATCCGACGTTAGGTAAATACTTACTAATTAAACACTTCTCAAATGTTCTAGTTTGTTATATCCTAGAAATTGATTCAACCCGAAAACCCTTTTATGGATCCGCCATCTTGAATATCCAAATCTTGATAATTTTTAAAATTAGTGGCATTAACACAATTATTGTACCAAATTTCATTAAAACCCGTTGAAATCGAGAAATTTTTTATATGTATATAATATATATTGGGTCCGCCATCTTCGATCTAGAAACTTTGATAATTCGATAATGATCAAAATTAGTGGCACCAAACAAATCGTACTAATTTTCATCAAAATCCGTTGAAGTCGAGAAATTTGCATCACCATATTGGATCCGCCATCTTGGATTTGGAAATTTTGATAATATTTAAAATTAGTGGTATCAGAATAATCATTGTATAAATTTTCATTAGAATCTGTTGAAATCGAGACATTATGGTCTCCCTATTGGACCCGCCATCTTGGATTTACAAATTTTACTAATATTCGAAATTAGTGGCCTCAGAATAATCATTATACCAATTTTCATTAAAATCTGTCCAAATTGAGACATTTTGGTCGCTGTGTTGGATCCGCCATCTTGAATTTGGAAATTTTGATAACATTTAAATTAGTGGCCTCAGAATAATTATAGTATGTACTAATTTCCGTTAAAATCGAAAAATTGTTGGTCACAATCTTGGATTTGGAAATCTCGATAATATTCTAAATTAGTTGCCTCAGAATAACCATTGTACTAATTTTCACTAAAATCCGTTGTAATTGAGACATTTTAATAGCCATGTTGGATCCGCCATCTTGGATTTGGACATTTTGGTAATGTTCTAAATTAGTTTAATAAGAATAATCATTGTTATAATTTTCATTAAAATCCGTTGTAATCAAGACCATGTTGGATCCGTCATCTTGGATTTGGAAAATTTCGTAATATTCAAAATCAGTGACTCAAAAACAATCATTGTACTAATTTTCATTCAAATCCGTTGAAATCGCGAACGCGCAAACGGTCAAAATCGCGAAGTATAAAATAAAAAATGCTATTAAAAAGTAGCGGTTGGTGGTAGAAGGGTAAAAATTTAGGACTAAATGTGTTTTTTAATGCCACACCATAAAAAAATTACCAAAAAAAATTTTGTCCAAAAAATAAAAAAATTTTTTTTAGGGTGACCCACCCTTAACACTTAGGGGTATAAAAATTAGTTATAAACCTATTCTCATACCTACTGAATATACATATTAAATTTCATCAAAATCGGTCAAGCCGTTTCGGAGGAGTATGGCCACTAACACTGTGACAGAAGAATTTTATATATTAGATTAAAAATTTCACCTCCAGGAAAAAAAATTTTGAAAATTATTTTAATTATTCTAAAATATTCTCGACTGAGTAAATAATTATATAACAAAAATCCGTGTTAAAAGCAATTTATTTGAAATTGTTCTCGAATTTTTTAAATTTTTATGAAGTGCAACCTTAATATAACGTACCTCAATATAACGAATTCCTCGATTTAACGAATTCTTCGTAATCCCCTTGAATTGTCCATAAGAGTCAATGTAAAATATACCTTTACATTGCGAACATTTTTTGCGAACAACCTCTTTATAACGAATTTTCGACTATCAAGAAAAAGTATAAATACCTCTAATTAACGAATTTTGTCAACCCAAAACCTTTATATAAAGTTCCCACCAATGTATGACTCTTAGGGTAAGAACACAGCGAGCAGGTCACGATCGCGGTTTAGGTGACTATTCAGCTGACTAATAAGCTAACTATCAAGTCAAGCGAGGATGTACTGCGCATAGTGCAATGGTTTCGCTGACTTAAATTTAATACGTTTCGAGCAACAGGCGTGTACGTTCGGATTTTATATAAACTTTGAAATGTTCGAAGATAGTAGCGATAGTGATGAGATTAGTGTAGGGGTTAAGTGGTGGATTTTAAGAAATACCCTTTTAAAGAGACAACTAGTAGTTCATCCAATCAATGAAGAAAGACCAGGTTTCGGCGAATTCCATCATTTACAAAGAACTTAAACTTTACCCAGATACATTTTATGAGTATATGAGAATGACACCTGAAACATTCAACTATATTCTCACGCTAACCGCTCCAAAACTATGTGATCTTAAAAATCATCAAAACTTTCATCTCAATCCAATTTGTCCAGAGGAAAGACTTGTTGTAATAACAATAAGGTAAGCTTTCAACTATTGCAAATAATACAAAAATCTTAAAAAAATTAACATTTATTCAGTCATTACTATAAAAATTAATAAAGAAAACAAAACAAAACAAAACAAAAAAACACCGAAACTGCACTTTTCATTCCCGATGTGAGTTTGGTGGCTGAGTTTGTGAAATAAATGATATTGGTGGAGACTGATCATGTGAGCTGGTAGCCGCGGTATGTGGTATTGGCAAGAAATATGTGGACGATATCTCATTTGCATACTCCTGACAGGAAAGCCCTTCTTGCGAAGTTACCATAGTCCTGATTGGCGTGGTTTCTCTTAAAAAACTAAAACTCTTTTCCGCATTGCTTGTACTAAAGGTTTGTTCCTGAGTGTGACTTTCTCCAAATGAAAGATCGTACAATATCTGTTGCAATCTCATTCTGAACATCATTTTTTTTTTTTGAGGAGTCAACTTTTTTACTTGTGGCAACATAGAATTAAAGAAACATATGTCTTCGTCATTCTTATCATATTCTTGCTTTTGCTCTTTAAACTCAAATTTATCCTGCTCAATTGCAAGTAGAGCCCGGCCAATGGCAATGTTTGGCGTAACGCGCCTTTTATACCCTGAAGATGTGGATGGAGTTGACCTAGTCAAATCAGGCGATTCGATGTTAGGTTCAGTTATGACTTCTTGATCTAAATCTAAGCAATCATCTGTAGTATTGTTACTACTTATTAATAAGTCAGCTTCATTTGATAAATTGCCACTACTTTCCCGCGGCGTGAATTGATCTTTTAAAAAGAGCAAGCTTTGAAAATAGGGCCAAGATGAATTCAGTTCTTCTGGTGCTGCGTCGCCAGAGTTTCCACCTCTTGCCTTATTAAGTTGCTTTTTAAATTCTTCCCTTAAGTTTTTCCACATTTTACTACATTCGTTAGCTAAAGTAAATCATAAATCGCATGAATTAATACATATAAGGACTAATTTTTTTTTAAACTAATTATTATGAATCAAAATATGTCGGTAATCGATAATATTTTTTCCAGATATCTTGCAACAGGGAATTCTTTTAGGAGTCTGGCCTTTTCATTTCGTATGGGAGCCTCGACTGTGTCAAAAATTATCAAAGAAGTTACTTTAATTTTATGGGAAAATTTACAACCAATTCATATGCCAGTGCCATCTGAAGAACATTTTAAAAATATTGCGAAAAATTTTAAAGAAATTTGGGGGTTCCCGAATTGTATTGGAGCCCTTGATGCGAAACATGTGCGAATCAGATGCCCTGCTAATTCTGGATCGGTATATTACAATTATAAAAAGTACTTTTCTATAGTGTTACAAGGACTATCAGACGCTCACTACAAATTCATAACAGTTGATATCGGGGGCTTTGGAAAACAAAGCGATGGAGCAACTTTTCGAGCATTAGATTTATTTAAAATGATCGAATCAAATAAATTAAAAATTCCTGCTGATGATTTTTTACCTAATACAAATGAAAAATGACCCTTTGTTTTTATAGCGGATGAAGAATATCCACTTATGAGATACCTTCTAAAACCCTATGCCCGACATAACTTGGATAGAGAGAGAGAAATATTCAATAACAAATTATCAATAGCCAGAAAAACAGTTGAATACAGTTTTGGTATAGCATTTGCCAAATGGAGGATTTTTTCAAGGCCTATAGAAACGATCCCAGAAACAGCGGATTGCATAATAAAAGCTGCTTGTGTGTTACAAAACACAATAATTGACAAAGAAGGATTGAAAAACCTATCAGATATCTCGCCCACATCATCAGAGAGGAATGGCTTAGAAATTAGTAGAAGGAATAATCGGTCATCCTCACAATGTATTGAAATAAGAGACAAATTCAAAAACTACTTTTGCTCTAACAGTGTCTAATTAAAAATATATTAAATAACTGTACTGAATTAAACTTACCTGGCATGCCTACTTCTTTCTCAATCTCCTTCCAGTACTTATCCATTTTATATCTATTTAAATGTTCTTTATTTTTAGCATCCCAAATGGCAATTCTCAGCTGCATAGCAGCAATCAATTTTTCTTTACTCTGAACAGCACTCATCGCAGCAGGTACCTGACTAGCTGACTGAAAAAACAAAATGATTTGAAGTCAGCTAAACCCGATAGTCACCTAAACCTCAAGCTGTTTAGTCAGCTGCCGCGCTATGTGCTTCCCCACTTATTATACCTACTTTGTTCTTTCAGTCAGCTGAATAGTCACCTAAACCGCGATCGCGACCTGCTCGCTGTGTTCCTACCCTTAGGCAAGAAACACAATGATACGACCGACGACCGGCGAGCGACGGGAGCGTACGACAATACAACAACAAAGCTTATCGAGCATAGCGTCCCAGCGGGAAAAATGCTGAATCTTCCTCAGAAGCAAATATGAAGATCTTCCTTCCAATATCTTAAAAGGCTAGTTAGGAAGATTTTAAAGCTTAATTCCAATTGTGCTCTCTGCGAATGAAAAAGGAAGATGCTTGTGTTTTCATGCAGTAGGGATGACATCATTTCTGATGGAACATTTCAGTTCATTTTCGTTTAGGTGCTCGAGGAGCTGTTAGTGATGTGATTGATTCGATTTGCCTTGCGATAAATGTTTTATTATTTCGTCCATATAGCACCCTAATTAAAGCCAACAATATGTATGATTTAATATTCCCTGTGAAACTTCTCTCTTTTGTTTTTGTCCTCTTCGGCAATTGCTTCCGACGTAAGCATAAAAATCTGCTAATAATCTTCTAAAGAAGAACTTCCTCAGAAAGTCCTAACTGCTAATGAATAATCTTCTAAATAAGCATTTGGGCAGAAAACTCTAAAACTGCTTCCCTCCCATACTAAAAGGATACGGATAAGTAAACGGAGAGTAAGCAAATTATGCTTCCGAAATATTGCTTTTTCATTGCTTATTGTATGATTCCGGTTCCCGCTGGGGTACTATGCACATCTAAACACATTGACGCGACACGAGCTACGCGCCATGCAAAATAGATCGGATTCTATTTTGCACGTCGTACGCGTCGTCAGTGCCAACTGTAAAAAATTGTTGTGCGAATTTTTGAAATTAATATTAAATTAACTACATAATGTATATACCCACCAAGATATGTACCTACTTTTACGGATTTTACTGCATTTAATTTTGATTATTAATGTAAGAAAAAAATTTTGTTACCTACCTAATTGTTTTTAAATAGAAAATACATAGAGTAATTTGATAAAAATGTGTTATAATTTATTAGTAGAAGTTGTTCGCTATAACAAGATGAGTACGTAATGTTGAGGTGAATAAAACTATTTTTTTACCTCTTTATAACGAATTTTAGACCAACCTAACCTCAACATAACAAACCTCGGTTTAACGAATTACTTGATATAACGAATATTTACTTGTTCCCTTCCGATTAGTTATATCGAGGTTGCACTGTAATTAAAAATTTCAGTTCTAGTAACAAAAATATTGAAAATTATTTTATTTATTCTGAAATATTTAGACCGAGTAAAGAGTTAAATAAACAAAAAATCCAAGTTAAAAGCAATTTCTTTAAAAAAATTTTCCAATTTTTTAAATTTTTATGAACAATATAAGTTTTCAGTTCCGGTAAAAAAAATATTGTAAATTACGTTATTTATTCTAAAATATTTAAGACTGAGTAAATAGTTAATATAAATAACAATAATCCAAGTTAAAAGCAATTTATTTAAAATTTTTCGAATTTGTTAAATTTTTATGAATAATGAAAAATTTCAATGTCAATAAAACAAATATTGAAAATTATTTTATTCAGTCTAAAATATTTAAGACTGAGTAATTTAAAAAAAATCCGATTTAAACGCTATTTATTTAAAAAAATTTCGAATTTTTTAAAATTTTATGAATAACTAGCTGGCCCGGCAGACGTTGTACTGCCCTTTCCGGTACATTTTCATTATGCCCTGTGCGTTGACCAATATTTGATCGTGTTCTTTCTTTTCGCATGTTTCTACAAATAATACCATTAATATAAAAAAACAGTATTTCCGTTTCATATCCCTAATTAATTTATTGAACAAACTTACACGTTGTTTAATATTAAGTAAACCGTTTTACACTTCACAAATATTGGAAAATTACCCGGTTTCATCCGACGTTAGGTAAATACTTACTAATTAAACACTTCTCAAATGTTCTAGTTTGTTATATCCTAGAAATTGATTCAACCCGAAAACCCTTTTATGGATCCGCCATCTTGAATATCCAAATCTTGATAATTTTTAAAATTAGTGGCATTAACACAATTATTGTACCAAATTTCATTAAAACCCGTTGAAATCGAGAAATTTTTTTTATATATATTGGGTCCGCCATTTTGGATCTAGAAATTTTGATAATTCGATAATGATCAAAATTAGTGGCACCAAACAAATCGTACTCATTTTCATGAAAATCCGTTGAAGTCGAGAAATTTGCATCACCATATTGGATCATCTTGGATTTGGAAATTTTGATAGTATTTAAAATTAATGGTATCAGAATAATCGTTGTATAAATTTTCATTAGAATCTGTTGAAATCGAGACATTATGGTCTCCCTATTGGACCCGCCATCTTGGATTTACAAATTTTACTAATATAATATTCGAAATTAGTGGCCTCAGAATTATCATTATACCAATTTTCATTAAAATCCGTCCAAATTGAGACATTTTGGTAGGTGTGTTGGATCCGCCATCTTGAATTTCGAAATTTTGATAACATTCAAATTAGGGGCCTAAAAATAATTATAGTACAAATTTGCATTAAAATCCGTTAAAATCGAGAAATTGTTGGTCACAACCTTGGATTTGGAAATCTCGATAATATTCTAAATTAGTTGCCTCAGAATAACCATTGTACTAATTTTCACTAAAATCCGTTGTAATTGAGACATTTTAATAGCCATGTTGGATCCGCCATCTTGGATTTGGAAATTTTGGTAATGTTCTAAATTAGTTTAATAAGAATAATCATTGTTATAATTTTCATTAAAATCCGTTGTAATCAAGACCATGTTGGATCCGTCATCTTGGATTTGGAAAATTTGATAATATTAAAAATCAGTGACCCAAAACATTGTACTAATTTTCATTAAAATCCGTTGAAATCGCGAACGCGCGAACGGTCAAAATCGCGAAGTATAAAATAAAAAATGCTATTAAAAAGTAGGGATTGGTGGTAGCAGTGTAAAAATTTAGGACTAAATGTATTTTTTAATGCCACACCATAAAAAAATAACAAAAAAAAAATGTGTCCAAAAAATGAAAAAAAATTTTTTAAGGTGAGCCACCCTTAACACTTAGGGGTATAAAAATTAGTTATAAACCTATTCTCGTACCTACTGAATATACATATTAAATTTCATCAAAATCGGTCAAGCCGTTTTGGAGGAGTATAACCACTAAAACTGTGACAGAAGAATTTTATATATTAGATTAAAAATTTCAATTCCAGTAAACAAAATATTGCAAGTTATTTAATTTATTCTGAAATATTTTAGACAGAGTAGAGAGTTAAATAAAAAAATCCCGAGTTAAAAGCAATTTTTTTGAAATTTTATTTATTTTATTAATAATAAAAAATTTCAGTTCCAGTAAAAAAAAAACTGAAAATTTTTCGAAAATATTTTAGACTGAGTAAGTAGTTAAATAAAAAAATACGAGTTAAAAGCAATTTATTTAAAAATGTTTTTAAATTTTTACATTTTGACGAATAATTAAAAATTTCAGTTCCAGTATAAAAAATATTGAAAATTATTTTATTTATTCTAAAATATTTAAAACTGAGTTTATAGTTAAATAAATAACAAAAATTCGAGGTAAAAGCAATTTATTGAAAAAATATTCCGAATATTTTAAATTTTTATGAATAATTAAAATTTTCAATTCCACTAAAAAAATATTGACAATTATGTTATTTATTCTAAAATATTTTAAACAGAGTAAATAGTTAATTAAAAAAATCCAAGGCATGATACCCATAACTTGGCCCCCTCATTTAAGGACCGGGATTCGAAGCATTTTGCTGTCCTAAATATGGGAAAAATAAAGAAAAAAATCTATCTCGACCCGTTTTCGAGATATAAAAAAAAAATAGTTAATACTTGAAGTTCGTTTCGTTTTTCCTGAAAACAAAATGCATATTAACCCATTAACGCCTGTTGTTCTTAGAAATTTTTTTCTAAAGTTTGTAGTTTTTAAGAAAACGATAGATTAATATTTTTATAAAAATTTTTCATTCTCGCCGCCATTTTGAAAAAACGCATCGATGAAAGTTTCTGAAAAAAATTCCTCTTAATGTTCGAGTGCCATGATCACCTCTGATCATAGTAAAAAATTGATACCTTTGCGGTATCATTGTGAAAAAAAATGCGAAAAAATTTTTTTTTCCAAAATTTTCACGTTTTTCACGTTTCAATCGACCAAATTTTTTTTTCTCGGTGTCTAATCGAAATTTTGAGCTCAGATTCTGAAAGAGCATCAAATTTCGCGTAGGAATAGAGGTAGTGCATTATTTTTTTGGCCCGATAACATAATAAATAAACACGTTGAAAAGTTAGTAAAAATTCTGATCACCTCGGCGTTAATGGGTTAATATGCATTTTGTTTTCAGGAAAAACGAAACGAACTTCAGCTTGTTTTGGTAAATAATTTGACATTTCGCGGTGCCGCGATGATTTTGGAATGAAATTGGTGTTTTTGGTGCTTTATTTAGAAACAAATTGATCGGCGGTAATATATAAATGTTCGGCAAATAGTGGCGGTTTGTGAATATTCAAGTTTTTCAGTGTCGTGGCGGGGTTTCGAAAGATTTTGCTGTCTAGAGTTGATACGGGACAAGTATTAACTTTTTTTTTTTATATCTCGAAAACGGGTCGAGATAAATTTTTTTCTTTATTTTTCCCATATTTAGGACAGCAAAATGCTTCGAACCCAGTTCCTTAAATTTAGGGGCAAAGTTATGGGTATCCCCCAAATCCGAGTTAAAAGCAATTTATTTAAAAATGGTTCGAATTTTTTGAATATTTCAATTCCAGTAAAACAAAAAATATTGAAAATTATGTTTTTTATTCTAAAATATTTTCGACTGAGTAAATAGTTGAATAAAATAATCCGAGTTAGAAACAATTTATTTAAATTGTTTTTCGACGTTGTGAAATTTTTATGAATAATTAAAAATTTCAATTCCATTAAAAAAATACACTTAAAATTATATTAATAACAAAAATCCGAGTTAAAATCAATATAATTAGAATTTTCTTCGAATTATTTAAATTTGTATGAAGCGCGGGCATTTAAAACCTTATTTACGCACATATGAATGAATACGCACGTACCTACGTGGCTGGCATGGCAACACTCATCATAAGAGACGAGAGCGGCCGCGTCGTGTTCTTTATTTTAAAATAATTATTTATTTTTGCATTAGTTAGTAATATTTAGGGCCGCACTCGTCAAACGTCAGTTAAAGTTAATCCTTATGTAAAATTGTTATCTCTCATTCACTATAAATACTGTCAATGTACCTAACAGAAAATTACAATCAAGCTTAATTTGCTCGACTTGGCGGGGGCACTGCCGTGCCCCCAGATTTCAGTTCCAGCAAATAATAATATTGAAAATAATTTTATTTATTCTAAAATATTTAAGACTGACAAAGAAACGTTCTCAGGTGTGTCTCACCGATTTTAATGAAATTGAAATATGTTATAGAGTATCGAAAAATAAGAGACACGTATTTTTTTTATCTGCGGATACGTACATTTAGGGGGTGAAAACCACCCCTAAAGTTTACCCCCAAAAACAGTCTTTCCTAAATATTTCAAGTTCTAATGAATATTTTCGAATGAAACGAAATGGAAATGATGTCTCATAAATATATTAACCTTTCGTAAGTAATCCCGTTCCCGGGGGTGGCAACCCTTATTTTTTATTGCAGAAAAACTATTTTTTTTTATATTTTTGCGTCACAAAAATAACAATTTTAGTTAAAAATAATTGTAAAATATTTACTTACATACGATTTTGAAAAATAGAGTTGATCTGTTTTTACGTTTTCGTAAAAAAAGCTCCTCAAGGGGGTAAACAACCCCTAGCGTAAATGATGTATATTCTTTCAGACATCAGTTTTTTCATGAAAACCAGTATTAAGGGATTTTTGGAATTGCTGAGTTACGAATCTGATGTTAACCCTTTGCACTCTGCGACCTTGAATAGGCAGTAGCTGAATGGTGCCCCAGAGGAGACATCGGAGCGCTAAGGGTTAAATTAAAAAAAATCAAAATGGCGGATCCAACATGGCGGAAAAAACTTTTGAAAAATACACCAATGTTTATAAAAAAAAAAAAAAAAAAAAAAAAAAAAACAATAAATAAAAGTATGTGTGTATCAGCCGATAAAAAAAAAAAATACGTGTCTCTTATTTTTCGATATTCTATAACATATTTCAATTTCATCAAAATCGGTGAGACACACCTGAGAACGTTTCCTTGTGAATAAATAGTTAAATAATAAAAATCCGAGTTAAAAGGAATTTATTTTCGAATTTTTTTTTGAATGTTTTAAATTTTTATGAATAATTAAAAATTTCAATTCCAGTAAAAAAAAATATATTAAAAATTATTTTATATATGCTAAAATATTTTCGACTGAGTAAAGAGTTAAATAACAACAATTTGTTAAAAGCAATTTATTTAAAAATATTTTCGAATTTTTTAAATTTTTATGAATAATTAAAAACTTCAATTCCAGTAAAACAAATATTGAAAATTATGTTATTTATTCTAAAATATTTTCGACTGAGTAAATAGTTAAATAAAAAAAATCCGAGTTAGAAGCAATTTATTTAAACTTTTTTCGAATTTGTTAAATTTTTATGAATAATTAAAAATTTAAATTCCATTAAAAAAATATATTTAAAATTATCTTATTTATTCTAAAATATTGGAGACTGACAAGCTCGAAGGATAGGTCACACTGTGTGGATCACCGATTTGACCGATACTCCATTTATTTAAAGAGGTTCACTAGTGTAGTAAATCCCCAAAGCCCTATGGTGCAACATTCGAAAATAAGGGACAAATTTCTCTTGAAAGTTTTAGGCTTACCATTAGTAGAAGTACCAAAAATTCGAACTTATGAAAGTTGTCTTGGCGAAGTGAGCAGCGTATATATTTTTTCTACCTTTCTCCATAATACATATTTATTTGCTTGCATAATTTGGATTATAAATAACATGCACATGTAATTGCGCTTTTTATCAATGATACTTCGCCATGACAGCTTTCATAAGATCGAATTTACTATTTACATTTATACTATTGGTGAACCTAACATTTTCGAGAGAAACTTCCTTGTTGCACCCTAGGGCTTTGGGGGGTTTACTACACTAGTGAATCTCTTTAAATATACGGGGACTCTGCCAAATCGGTGACCCAAACAGTGTGACCTATTCTTGTTAGTTCTTTGCTTGAAGGACTCACTCGCCATTTTGTTAAAAATAAATGGAATTAAATAAATGTCGAATTGTTAAATAACATTATTTTAAATATGTACTTGAAATAGTTAAGGCAGGAAGGAAGTCAAATAAACTATAAGCAAATAAAAGATGTATGTATACTTTCGTGTGCTTTTTTACTAGTGAATTTATTAATGCATATGTAACAGCAGAAATTTCGGCAATTTAAGATTATTTGAAAATCAACTGTCGGCTATACGATTCCATACCCGCATAACAATTGGTTGCCGCATGTTACTACAATAATCTTAGTAGAAATGTTCTGCTGCAATTCTGATAAATCTTTGCTTGGAAGAAATTAAAATTATCCACATCTTTGAGCGCTATGAATGCTCCCACACAGCCATTCAATTTGGGGATTCAATTTTATGATTTTTACCTGTCTATTCAATGGTGGCCTTAGATTTGACCTTGACCATAACCTTAAAGGTAATTTCAAGGTCAAGTTGACCTTTTTCAATGGGAACCCATAGTTTTACCATGGAAATGGCAAGGGCAGGAAATTCTACGTTCAGACATAACCTTTGACCTCTGAGGCTTATATCAAGGGAAGGTCAAAGTACCTGAGCAGTAGAATAATTCGCCAGGAGTGTATTTTCGGAAGATATGTTTCAAATAAAAGTTGCAGGTTTATTGCCTGACTATCCGCTACTGACCTTGTATTGGTTGTGACCCTCAAGGTAATTTCGGGACGAAGTTGATTTTTTTAAAATGGGGAGGCATTCCCTTGGCTACAGAAAGAGAAAGACCAGAATTTCGACATCCAAAATATGACCTTGACCCTGAACTTGACCATGGCCTTTAACGTTATGGCAAGGTCAACTTGATTCTTTAAATGGGCACTCATAACTTTGACCACGAAAATGAGAAGAGCGGAGAATTTCACCGTCAGATATCACCTTGACCCTGAGGTTTTTCCATTTCAGTGGTAAAAAATATGATTCATTCAATAAATCAATTCGACCTTGCAATGACCCTGAAGGCCATGGTCAAAGCCAGAGGCAGGGTCATCTTTGGATGCGGAGTTTTCTGGTCTTTCCATTTCTGGAGCCAAGAAAATTTCACCCCATTCAGAGGTCAAAGGTTCAAGTTGCCTGAACGTAGAATTTTCCGCTCTTTTTATTTCTATGGTCAAAAATATGGGTTCGCATTTGAAAAAAGTCAAATTGACCTTGAAATGACCTTGAAGGTAATCGTCACGGTCCAATCTAAGATCACCATTGAATAGCCAGGGAAAAATCCTAAAACTCCTGCTAAAACCTTTTTCCCCAAAATGCATTCCTCCAAAGTTATTTTGCCGATTCAACATTTTGTATAATGGTTTTAAGGTTTTTACGATCACTGCTCGAATTATTTAAGCTACGATCAACATATGTATTTTGCAGTGAAATTTTAATCGTCTTAAAAAGTAGGCAGCCCAGCGAGTGATTTGTCGTGAAAAGTAGGCGGTCCACAGCACACGCTTAACTTCGCACAACTCAGCGCTTAAAGGGTTAACATGTTTTTTTATTATTAAGAATTAAAAAAGCCAAAATATACAGTTCACGAATTTATTCACAACTTTTCTCTCTCTCTGACATTGTACAACATGATATTTAAGCAAAGTACTTTACAAGGAAAGATCTAATTTTCTAAAAATTAGGACGTAATATTATCAATAACTAACTATATATATAATATATATGTAATTTGAAGTTTTCTAAAAGGTCCGGCCTTTTAATAAACCACTAACTCATTCCAGATGAGCCGATTTGCTATAATTATGTGAATCAAAAATTCCAACAATGCACCACTAGACCATAAGTTACATACGTATATTAGAAATAAAAAAAGTGAAAGCGTGATAACTTCTCGGGTCCACGTTAAGGTAATTTATAAAAAAAGAGTGATAGGGAAAGATAAGCTCACACTGTATTAATGTACTGTGAATATTTCATTACAACGAACATATTACTATTTTGAACAACATAAGCTATTATATAAATGTCTTTTCTGCACAATTATAGATAGTAGATACCCCAAACCTTTTTCTCTTATTTCTCCATAGTGCTCTTAATGTAAATTAACTTAGAAATAAAATAATAAATACACTCGATATTTTCTAACATGCTCTTAATACTATCTACTGTAAAATGTAATTGAAACAACTGTAAGTGATGTTTTAGTCTCTTGTGACTAATTATCACGATACAAGTTGTTTGAACACAGTTAAATTGCTCCACAGCAACTGAATATGACTTCTAAAACGATAAATAAATAGACATGTATTCATGCAGTTGGACGTCGATCTGGTTATGATTGGAAAACTTTGCCTTCATTTTCAGCATTTCCATATACAATATCGTCTTCCTCGAATTGCTTTACTGGATCCTGGCAATAATTCCTCAAAATAAGGGTAACTAAATTTTCGTGATTCTCTAGAGCAAGAGCCACGTATTTTCCATTCGATAAAATTTCGCATGTCAATATTTTAGCAGATGGTGTATACGTTGCTAGCGGCTTACCTGAAAGATATAAAAATAAAGTAAATCTTAAATTTTCAGAAGTTCAATGAGAAAATAAAGATGACAATTGTTATACATAATTCTCATCTTTATTTTCTCATCGAACTTCTGAAAATTTAATGGAATAAAGTATATACTACTTTATTCCATAAATTCATGATCTTACTGGTAGTTTAAGAGGACTTTCTCATTCAAAATTTTCAAATAATCGTTTTTTGTTCTTAACATAAAAGAAATACTCTCTCCAAATTTTATTAAGTAATTCGTTAAAGAGAACAGTTATTTGTAAAAACATTAAAAATATTTTATATGGTAAAATTGTAGTATAAAAACCTTAAACGCGTTTTTCTCCAAACTATGTTTTGCACACTCGTACGATATTTTTCCGCAAAATCTACTCAACCGATTTTTACAAACCAAAACATGTTCGATTCGTTATGAAAAATACTAGACAATAAACTTCTAAAAAGTCCTTTTGTATACAGGGGTAAATTGCCCCTTGGTAAAACTTGTATAAAACGATTAAAATAAAAAAATAAAAAAGTATGTTAGAGGTTTGTTGTCTAGTTTTAAGTCTCAGGAATAGAATCCCGTTGGAATTTTTACTCTATCTGTTACAGGCCAGGAAAGTGTCGCACCTATTAAAACGAGCCTTTTGGAAGACGCGGTCGTGGTGAACTAAAAGAGTTAAAAGGAACTGTAGAACTAAAAGAACTTAAAAGAGTTTATATTTTTCACAATGTATATAATAATATCCAAAAGGAATTATGTATCTAAATAAAATAGTTTTTTCATAAAAAAATAGTTGAAAACTGTATTCTTTATTATTTTTGAATGAGACAGTCCCCTTAACAAAGTGATTAGTAGTAGTATATTTGTTATACAGGGTGTTCAGAGGTGGGAGGGTAATATTGCAGGAGGTGTAAGTTCAGACCGATACAAGCAAAAAATCGTATGGGTAGGGGGGGGGGGGGGGGGGGGGGGGGGGGGGGGAATTTTGCCTTATATGGGAACCGCTCTTGCATTTTTATCTTTTTTTTCTACGCATCGCAGCGGCCCCAAACTGATCTCAAAAAATCACTGTTTGGAACCTCTTTCCAAAAAGGTTAACATCACTCCCCTATCCTTAACCCCTTGGCCACAATCCCCCCTGGAAGTTGAAAAAATTAACTTTTATTTCACGATTTTTCACCTTTCACCCCACTTTTCTCCGAATTTCATGTTATTAACATACCTACTTTTTATTTTTTTTAAGTTGCTTATCTAATTACCTTTCCAAAAAGGTGCAACATGCCCAGGTAGGAAAAGGATACGAAAATTTATTTACAAAAATCCTTTTACAGAATATCATGACAATTCGAATTTTTAAGAAATTATACTTAAGTTAACTAAAAAATACATTTTGTTCGCTTAAAAACTAATTACAATTAAAACTTATGTCCTGCAAAAGCTGTTCAGAATGTTCTCCGCCAGTTTCGATGCATGCAAGTAGCCTTCGTCTTATTTCGCGTTTGAGGTCTATGGTAGCCAGTCTCTCCCGTATTTTCGTGGCTGCAGTCCCAATCCTGGTAACTAATTCTTCTCTGGTGTTGATTGGTCTTGAGTAAACTTCATTTTTCATCATTTAACATAAGAAAAAATCCAGTGGAGCAAGGTCCGGTGACCTAGCAGGCCAAGGAATCGGTCCACCTCGTCCAATCCAGCGCTCTGATTAATGTTCATGCAACCTTGCCCTAACAATGTTCCTAGCATGCGCAGGTGCTCCGCCGTGCTGTAAATACATTGCGCTTCTGGTGGCCAGGGGGATGTCCTCCAACAGATCCGGAAGGGTATTCTCCAAAAAGTCCGAATATAGCTGACTATTCAGCACTTGGGGCAAGATGAAGGGTCCTATCAACTGGTTGCCGATGATGCCAGCCCAGACATTGACACTAAATCCTTGCTGGAAGGACCGACACCTTGTCCTATGTGGGTTCACATTTGATAAGGTGTGGAGGTTGTGGAAGTTTCTGATGTCATCCCGTGTGAATTGCGACGGATGTGGACGGATGCACAGAATTCGGTCTTGAAACCTTCTGTTTTCGATGTCAGATTCGAGCAGCTAAGTGCAGAATTGCAATCGTCTTTCGGAATCTCCTTCCTGTAGTGCTTGCACTGGGATATGGTGGTATGGATGTAGTCCCTCTCGGTCCACAACGGTCCAAACTCTCCCTGAAGACAATCCTAACCGTCGTGCGACCTGCCTGATGCTTATTTCAGGGCTGTTCCTGACGATGTTGAGGATTTGTTGGTCGGTGTCCGCTGAATCGGCCGATGTTCCTGATCGCGTTTCTGCTCTGGGGGCGGTTACACTTCCGGTGTCTTTTAACAATCTGAAAGTCCTTGAAAATACCCTTCTGTTGGGTACACGTCGATTCGGGAATGTCCTTTGGTATTCTCGTACGGCCTCACTATCACTTCCTTCTACTAAACCGTACACGTAAATTATATCGGCATACTCTTCAACACTGAATTCTGCCATTTTATCTTAATTTTTTCAATTAAACACCCATTCTCATCATTTGCTTCTTCAACTGTGGTCAATGTCCTTTCAAACTCACCCATTTTTATACCATAATTCATAGGAGGTATTAGAAACGGAGCGTCAGGATACTTAGGACCAATATTGGATATAATAAACTAATAACGCTATTTAACGAGATTACATTTATTATTTTATTACTGTTTTGCTGAAATAATAAAAATGTATTACCTGTGTTTCCTAAAGAAACATTTCCGAACTTGCTGTCATTAAAATTGTTTACTTCGACTTTTGCCATTATGGTGCAATAAAGTAATTAGGTACCTGTGAGGATGTTTTAATTTCAGGACTTTTGCAACCCCTTTCTAGCTGGGCATGTTGCACGTTTTTGGAAAGGTAATTAGATATGCAACTTACAAAAAATAAAAAGTAGGTATGTTAATAACATAAATTTCGGAGAAAAGTGGGGCGAAAAGTGGAAAATCGTGAAATAAAAGTTAATTTTTTCAACTTCCAGGGGTGATTGTGGCCAAGGGGTTGGGGATAGGGGGGTGGTGTTAACCTTTTTGGAAAGGGCTTCCGAATAGTGATTTTTTGAGATCAGTTTGGGGCCGCTGCGATGCGTAGAAAGAAAGATAAAAATACAAGAGCGAATCCCATATAAGGCAAAATCCTGATTTACGAATCACCCTGTAACTGCCAAACGGTGCGAGATGCCCCCCCCTCCCCACCCATACGATTTTTTGCTTGGCTCGGTCTGACCTTTCACCTCCTGCAATATTTCTCTCCCACCTCTGAACACCCTGTATATGGCCAAGCTTTACGTAAAGCTTCTTGATAAATATACACACAATCATTCATTCCCAATTACCTAATGGGAATATGAATACCGAACACCGAGAAAAGACTTTTTTTAGTCGAAAAACATTCTATTGGAATTGTTATAAAATAATGTAACAGAGATAAAAACCCATTCACATATGTATAAGCAACTGTAATGTAGTTTGAAGTGTTTCAGTAAGGTGGTAATATAAGTGATATGTAGAAAGTGGAAACTAAATGAAACTCCGCTATTCCACTTAGCCGAACAAATTTTCTATATCATTAGAAAATGTATTACAAAATAAAAGCAGCTATCATGCTTATAATGCATGCGGAATACGGATGAAATTCAAAAGCTATTCTAATGTTTCGTTAGTTTTGTTGACATGAACGATCATTGCCGTGCCCTTACAATATTTTGGTGACGAGAAACAGTTTTTCTAGTTTCATGAAAACACGTACCTTTAGAAAACATCTATATCCTTCCAACTGGTACCAAAGTTAAAGCTCCAATTGTTTAAAACTGTTAATCAGTTGTCATTAAACAAGCCGCCAAGCTTGAAAACTAAGAAACGGATCTAATAAAGAACCCTGTCTGAACTTCTGGAATTTTTTTTTTTTTTCAATATAAGAAGTTTCTTAAAATATCTACATCTGACCTGACATTTTAGACCATAAATACATCTATGTACATACACTGAATTAACACTAGATTTACGAAACCCAATTTACGGATTTTAAATTACGTGTTATAGTTATAATTAGTAATTAATAATTTTCACGTATAAGTTATTGTTAAGCAGTTCAGGCGCCATGAGAAGTAATGTTATTTCGTGGCGATTCTTGGACTACAATCACTACATGTGCATTTTCTACTTCACGGGTTGTATTTATATGTTTTCCCGGGGGTTTTGGAACTTTGCTTTCTCACATACTAGCGGAAATCGACATATGAAAGGTTCATGCTGACAAAACATGAAGAGTTCACAATGACTGTTGTAGCGAAGACAACCACCACGACACCTTATTTGGTTTCAGTTATTTAGCATTATTTGGTATTGAAGTATTTTAAATTAATTTAAGAAATGATGTCTTTTCATTTTTGAAAATTGAAAAGCAAATCCCACTTTCCATGACCTGCTTCGATTGCTTCCGCTGTCCTGGAAACTGCCTGCTGAGTTGATGCGTTAGGAAGAGTATCGAGGCGTTCCCACATTAACAATGGTTGTTCAAAGTAAGGAAAAAATTCCCAATTTAATCATGTGTCCCATTACTGTAATCATTACCTCGATCCTTTGCCTTAAACGCGATTGCACTTTCTTCAGCTGCTTGTCTTGTTCTTTATCGAGCTTTGTTCATGAATATTGTTGAAATCTTCTCATAAGAAAATGTCTGTAATTATATACTTTAACTTAAAACTCTTAAATGACCTTGATCTTGAAATATGTCATTTTTAGGGTCATTCTGAACACATTGATATAAATATATAGGGCGCGGAAATGCCTCCTTCATATTTTTTTTTCCATTTGAAAAAAACACATTTTCTCCTACACGATAGTCTATCATACCGCCCAACTTTTACATCTTCGTCTACTTTCCTCATTGTTATATATTAATTTTCTTCACTCAAGTACAAAATCTGGCATAATCTTAGCAAGCCAATTTGGAGGGGGCGGCGGAAGGGGGGTATGGGCTTGCAAAATGCTCACCCCAGATTTTGTACTTGAGTGAAGAAAATTAATATATAAAAATGAGGAAAGTCGACAAAGATATAAAAGTTGGGCGTTATGATAGGCTGTCATGTAGGAGAAAATGTGTTTTTTTTAAATAAAAAAAAAAAATATGAAGGAGGCATTTCCGCGCTCTATATATCTATATCAATGTGTTCAGAATGACCCTAAAAAGGACATATTTCAAGGTCAAGATCATTTGAGAGTTGTAAGTTAAAGTATATAATTACCAAAATTTCAGCAATTGTTGTCGTACCTTGCGATAATTCTCTATTGTATTTTCTTTCAAACGAATTGGTATTCCCAGTCTAGCAAAATCTTCTTCGGACTTCATCATGTCCCCATGCTTTTGCGTCGTAAACAACTCTACTTCGAATATGCGAATAGCTAGAATAATAGAATTTAATATTTCATTGGAAGTGTGATTTGAACTCCTACGATATCCCATTATTATCAAGAAATTTTCAAAAATGGCTAAACAACGGGTTTGCAAATTACATATAGTCTATTTCTGTTATAAACATTATGTGATGGGAAATTTTCATTTTCGGACTCGTACTCTATGGAAAAAAATACTATAAAGTTACTCTATTAGTTATATGACAATATACGTATATATGTAAACCAGAGTTATTAGCGACCATGCGGAGAAAACAATACATATACAGTCAAGTATCGTATAACGCGGTGTTTTTATAGCGCCATTCCCGTATAACGGGGTGTGAAAAATGCGACAAATTCTTCTATAACGCGGTCTCTTTATAACGCGTTTTTTATACAAGAACATTCCAACAACTCAAATGGCTTGAAAAGTTTATCTATGGCAATACTTATTCGATGTGTAAAATTTTTGTATGTACATAGTTAACATTTGTGGTATATTCCCCTGTTTGTCAATTCTAGTATTCATTAAACCTAAATTTATATATGTAAAAATCTATATATTCGTTGTCATTTCTATTATAAAATTTTAGGCCCCTATTATGGTTAGCGAGTCGCACAAATTTCATTCGAGTCGACAGGAGCTTACGAAAGCCCTTTTTGGATAAAAATTCCTAACAAAGTTCCAAAATTTTTAGTAAATTCATTTCAGTAGCCTTTGACTTCAAGTAATTTTTTCGTTCAAAGTGATTAAAATTACTCGATAGAAAAATAAATTTCACTTCTTTTGACGTTTTATGAGGAAAAATTAATTGAAAGTCAAAGGTAACTGAAATGAATTTACTAAAAATTTAGGAATTTTGTGAGGAATTTTTATCCAAAAAGGGCTTTCGTAAGCTCCTTTCGACTCGTTTGAGATTTGTGCGACTCGCTAACCATAATAGGGGCCTTAACCGTATCAGTCACAACTTGTTACTTTGAGCATGCAGTTCTTATATAGGTCTGATTTATATAGAATTTATTTATTTCTGAGATTCCATATAACGCGGTATGAATTATTTAATTTGTATTAATTCCGAGTTTCCTATAATGCGGTTTCCACAGAATGCGGCTGTGGTTTCCATACAACGCGTTATAGATTATTCTAATTTATCTTAGGCCCCTATTATGGTTAGCGAGTCGCACAAATTTCATTCGAGTCGAAAGGAGCTTACGAAAGCCCTTTTTGAATAAAACTTCCTAACAAAGTTCCAAAATTTTTAGTAAATTCATTTCAGTAGCCTTTGACTTCAATTAATTTTTTCGTTCAAAGTGATTAAAATTACTCGATAGAAAAAAAATTTAACTTCTTTTGACGTTTTGTGAGGAAAAATTAATTGAAAGTCAAAGGTAACTGAAATGAATTTACTAAAAATTTAGGAATTTTGTGAGGAAGTTTTATTCAAAAAGGGCTTTCGTAAGCTCCTTTCGACTCGTTTGAGATTTGTGCGACTCGCTAACCATAATAGGGGCCTTATTTCTATGTTTCTCAAAACGGGATATCCATAGAACGCATATCCTGATTTGAATTAATTCTAAGTCTCTCATAGCACGGTTTCCATATAACGCGGTACGAATTAATCGCGTTATAGGAGACTTGACTTGACTTGAATGAGTAGGCACCCTTTCGCATATTTTTTTAATTGAAACAGCACATAATGACTAAATACATTCGATATGGGACTACCATAAGCGAGTGTATATGTATTCGACTACATTCGGCAATTGCTACTAGCAAAACCCCCGGGAAACTATATAACAAGCCATGAAGTAGACCTCCTCACTACCACATGTATAGGGTTATGTAGTCCGATGATTGCAGTGAAATAACATTGCTTCTCTTGGCGGTATAGCCCATTCATTCCGTTCCACAGGGTGAATCTGCTAAACTATCGCTTTTACGTAAAAGTGATGTTCTACTGATTGTAACTCGGAAGGAATACCGTTCTTATGGTAACAAAATCATTATAGGGACAATACTAAAATATTAAAGATATTTGCGTTCAAAAGTTACTCTTACAGCCTGTCGAACAAATTACCACGGAAAGTGGTTGCTGTCAAGTCGACCTGCCGCTGCTGTTTTGTTCTGGGAAGTGGTTAGAGTTCCTTTTAAGTGCAAAAAACTCTAACATTTTGTTCCTGTCACTGCAACGTTTTTCAGATCACTAAAAGGTATTTCTCCGTAATTATAGTTAGTAGAACATCATTTTCGCGTAAAATTTATTGTTTAGCAGTTAAGGCGACTGGAACGGCATATTTCATAGATCTTCCGCCACAAGAAGCAATGTTATTGCCGTTAGTGACCCGAAAAACTTTATAGTGACAAGAATAAAATATTAGAGTTTTTTGCATTTGAACACAAGTCTAACCATTTCCCCGAAAAAAACAGCAGCGGCAGGTTGACTTGACAACACGACTTTCCGTGGTAATTTGTTCGATGGACAGTATCATCATTATATGGAAAAGAACAAAATATTAAAGAAATTTGCGTTCAAAAGTTACTCTTACTGCCCTTCGAACAAATTACATGGAAAGTCGTGCTGTCAAGTCGACCTGCCGCTACTGTTTTTGGTAAATGATTAGAGTTGTTTTAACTGAAAAAATTCTAATATTTTGTTCTTGTCACTACAATGTTTTTCAGATCACTACAAAGGTATTCCTCCATAGTCCATAGTTGTAGTTTATAGCACATAGTTTTCCCGTAAAATTTATTGTTTAGCAGTTCAGGCGAGTGGAGCGGCATATTTCAGATTTTCTGCCATAAGAAACAATGTTATTTCGCGACGATTCTCGGACTACATCACTACATGTGCATTTTCTACTTCGCGGCTTTTGTTTATATAGGCGGGGAGCCGGTGACAGTAAAACTGCACTTATACGGATTCTAAAATTTAGCATATGAATGAAAAGTATTTAATCATAGCTACAACACAGGCCCGGTGTGCCAGGGTTTAACCTGGCCGAAATATTTTTTGAAAATTTTTATTTTTTTAGTAATTATAAATAATTTGCACTTATATGGAAATTAATGTTTCTAATACCATTTTATTGCAAATTTTATCTAAGTTCAAAAAAATTTGGTGTGCCAGGGTTTATCCTGGCCGAAAAGTCTGTCACACCACTTTATACAGCGTGATCCAAAAGTATTAGGCGGGGAGCCGGTGACAGTAAAACTGCACTTATACGGATTCTAAAATTTAGCATATGAATGAAAAGTATTTAATCATAGCTACAACACAGGCCCGGTGTGCCAGGGTTTAACCTGGCCGAAATATTTTTTGAAAATTTTTATTTTTTTAGTAATTATAAATAATTTGCACTTATATGGAAATTAATGTTTCTAATACCATTTTATTGCAAATTTTATCTAAGTTCAAAAAAATTTGGTGTGCCAGGGTTTATCCTGGCCGAAAAGTCTGTCACACCACTTTATACAGCGTGATCCAAAAGTATTAGGCGGGGAGCCGGTGACAGTAAAACTGCACTTATACGGATTCTAAAATTTAGCATATGAATGAAAAGTATTTAATCATAGCTACAACACAGGCCCGGTGTGCCAGGGTTTAACCTGGCCGAAATATTTTTTTTAAATTTTTATTTTTTTAGTAATTATAAATATAATTTGCACTTATATGGAAATTAATGTTTCTAATACCATCTTATTGCAAATTTTATCTAAGTTCAAAAAAATTTGGTGTGCCAGGGTTTATCCTGGCCGAAAAGTCTGTCACACCACTTTATACAGCGTGATCCAAAAGTATTAGGCGGGGAGCCGGTGACAGTAAAACTGCACTTATACGGATTCTAAAATTTAGCATATGAATGAAAAGTATTTAATCATAGCTACAACATAGGCCCGGTGTGCCAGGGTTTAACCTGGCCGAAATATTTTTTTAAAGTTTTTATTTTTTTAGTAATTATAAATAATTTGCACTTATGGGGAGAATCACGTCAACTGTCCCAGCGCCGCGGTGGACGGCCCGCGCGGGCGTCAAACACGACGTTTTCAACTCGTCGTTTCGGTGTCAAAACTTTGATAAAAAAATTATCTAAAAACATATTCTTACGTATTTTTTCCTCAGCTTTCCAGTGGTGGCATCAGTTTTTCGAAAATTTGCTCCCATAACCTCGAAAAATGCACTTGTTTGAAAAACACGTTTTATCTCCATGATCTTCAACTTTTGGAATTTTTTTGATAGTCTAGATCGAAAGATGAGACATTTTTACGTAGATATCGACAATAAAAAAAGAGGGGTTTTTCGTTTTTATAACGTATTTAAACGACGAACGAGACGATGCGAGCCGCGGCGGCCGGGCCATGCGCGGCAGCAGCGCGCCGTCTGCTACCGTCTCTCTGACTGGATGTAAACAAATACACCTAACCGTGACGCCGCGGCTCGCATCGTCTCGTTCGTCGTTTAAATACGTTATAAAAACGAAAAACCCCTCTTTTTTTATTGTCGATATCTACGTAAAAATGTCTCATCTTTCGATCTAGACTATCAAAAAAATTCCAAAAGTTGAAGATCATGGAGATAAAACGTGTTTTTCAAACAAGTGCATTTTTCGAGGTTATGGGAGCAAATTTTCGAAAAACTGATGCCACCACTGGAAAGCTGAGGAAAAAATACGTAAGAATATGTTTTTAGATAATTTTTTTATCAAAGTTTTGACACCGAAACGACGAGTTGAAAACGTCGTGTTTGACGCCCGCGCGGGCCGTCCACCGCGGCGCTGGGACAGTTGACGTGATTCTCCCCTTATATGGAAATTAATGTTTCTAATACCATTTTATTGCAAATTTTATCTAAGTTCAAAAAAATTTGGTGGCCAGGGTTTATCCTGGCCGAAAAGTCTGTCACACCACTTTATACAGCGTGATCCAAAAGTATTAGGCGGGGAGCCGGTGACAGTAAAACTGCACTTATACGGATTCTAAAATTTAGCATATGAATGAAAAGTATTTAATCATAGCTACAACATAGGCCCGGTGTGCCAGGGTTTAACCTGGCCGAAATATTTTTTTTAAATTTTTATTTTTTTAGTAATTATAAATAATTTGCACTTATATGGAAATTAATGTTTCTAATACCATTTTATTGCAAATTTTATCTAAGTTCAAAAAAATTTGGTGTGCCAGGGTTTATCCCGCCCGAAAAGGCTGTCACACCACTTTATACAGAGTGATCCAAAAGTATTAGGCGGGGAGCCGGTGACAGTAAAACTGCACTTATACGGATTCTAAAATTTAGCATATGAATGAAAAGTATTTAATCATAGCTACAACATAGGCCCGGTGTGCCAGGGTTTAACCTGGCCGAAATAATTTTTTTAAATTTTTATTTTTTTAGTAATTATAAATAATTTGCACTTGTATGGAAATTAATGTTTCTAATACCATTTTATTGCAAATTTTATCTAAGTTCAAAAAAATTTGGTGTGCCAGGGTTTATCCTGGCCGAAAAGTCTGTCACACCACTTTATACAGCGTGATCCAAAAGTATGGAAACGGCTAAATAACTTTCGAGGAATGCATTTTGGAGAAAAAAGTTGTAGACAAAAGTTTTAGGAATTTTCCCCAGCTATTCAATGGTGACCTTAGATTTGACCTTGACCATGGCCTTGAAGGTCATTTCAAGGTCAAGTTGACTTTTTTAAATTGGAACCCTTATTTTTGACCACGGAAATGGAAAGAGCCTGACCCTGACCTCGAAGGTCATATCAAGGTCAAAATGGCTCTTTAAAGAGGAACCTGCATTGTTACTGCGGATTTGCAAAGAGTGGAAGTTTTGCGTCCAAATGTGACCTTGACCACAACCTTGACTTTGAACATGACCTTGACAATGTCCTTGAAGGTTATATCAAGGTCAAGGTGGTTTTTTGAAGGGGATACCATGTTTTTTTCCAACGAAAAGGGAAAGAGCGGAAAAGTTAACGACCACGGAAATGAAAAGAGCGGAAAAGTTAACGACCGACCATGGTGAAGTCGATTAAGGCAAGGTCAAGTGTGTCATGGTCAAGGTCACATCCGGGCGCAAAACTTCTGCTCTTTCCAAATCCGCAGTAGCAATGCAGGTTCCCCTTTAAAGAACCATCTTGACCTTGATATGACCTTCAAGGTCATGGTCAAGGTCATGGTCAAGGTCATAGTCGGACGTAAAATGGTCTGCTCTTTCCATTTCCGTGGTCAAAAACATGGTTTCCCCTTCAAAAAACCACCTTGACCTTGATATAAACTTCAAGGTCATTGCCGAGGTCATGTTAAAGGTCAAGGTTGTAGCCAAGATCACATTTGGACGCAAAACTTCCACTCTTTGCAAATCCGCAGTAACAATGCAGGTTCCTCTTTAAAGAGCCATTTTGACCTTGATATGACCTTCGAGGTCAGGGTAAAGGTCATAGTTGGACGTAAAATTTTCCGCTCTTTCTATTTCCGTGGTCAAAAATAAGGGTTCCAATTTAAAAAAGTCAACTTGACCTTGAAATGACCTTCAAGGCCATGGTCAAGGTCAAATCTAAGGTCACCATTGAATAGCTGGGGAAAATTCCTAAAACTTTTGTCTACAACTTTTTTCTCCAAAATGCATTCTTCGAAAGTTATTTAGCCGTTTCCATACTTTTGGATCACGCTGTATAAAGTGGTGTGACAGACTTTTCGGCCAGGATAAACCCTGGCACACCAAATTTTTTTGAACTTAGATAAAATTTGCAATAAAATGGTATTAGAAACATTAATTTCCATATAAGTGCAAATTATTTATAATTACTAAAAAAATAATAATTTTCAAAAAATATTTCGGCCAGGTTAAACCCTGGCACACCGGGCCTGTGTTGTAGCTATGATTAAATACTTTTCATTCATATGCTAAATTTTAGAATCCGTATAAGTGCAGTTTTACTGTCACCGGCTCCCGGACTAATATGTATTCCCGAGGGTTTTGCTACTAGCGAACGTTGGTAGTTCAATGTGCAATCCATGGGTAAACCGAAAATTTTATCAAAACTACATTTTTTACGAAGATTTGTTTTCGAGTGCAATATATTATACATAAAAATAATTCGTATAGTGCACCAGAACGTCAGCCAGTTCAATCGCATTATATGTGATCTGTACAAGAAAGTCTATTTATATAATAGTTTGACCGAATTGGCGGTTACTCGATGTGTTCCGGGTGTACTGGAAAGAAAATTTAAACTCTACAATTTATGTATGTTTTTCCGTACAGGATCATGATAAAATGGGATTTTTATTCGCGGGAACACGATGCGCTGCCCTGTTGGGTTGATATAATGCAAAGGTGAACAGCAAAATTATTTTTCACTATCGAATCGTGGTTAAAGTGAAATCGAGATGAAGGAATGTTGTGTTATATGGGAATGGGATTATTTTTATATTCATAATAACTGTAGTGTGCTACTCATAGTTTTAATGTAAATTTGTTCTCAGCATGTAATTCCAACTTCCGTATAGTTTTTCTATAAGCTATTTAAGACTTTTCTTTTTCTAATATATGTATTGTACTTAATTTTAATTACACTATTTCGATGGTTAATTACCTGAGTCTAACTCCCATAATCTAATTGATATATCCCTTGCATCTGTATCACCAGAGAGCAAAACTTTTCCTAGTGGGTCTAATTTTAGCAAAGTTACTGGAGCATTATGACCAGTTAAACTAAACCGGCAATTTCCAGTGACAAGATCCCAAACAAGAATTCGCGCGTCTTCTAGTCCAGCTACTACGCAAGCATTTGTCTGCGATATCGCGAGAGAAACAGTATTGCAAGACGGTTTCCATTTTTTAAAAAGAGTGCCACTTTGGAGATCATACACCACAATAAAGTTGGGCGTTGGTTCGTTTAATTCCTTTGCAACAACACATACATAAGAACCTTCATGCGTTATAGCTGAGAGTGAAGTGACAAAATCATGATGAGGTATTCGAAGGTCGTAGAGTAACTTTCGCTGCGATAGGTGCCACACAAGAAGAGGAAAGGGCTTTTGTGTTTCGTCGCCACATACCAGTATTCTAGAAAATAAAATTATTATTTATTTTTATATTGTTTTAATATGCTTTAAATATACCTTCCATCGCCAGAAACCAATAATGAGTTAAGGAAGCGATCTTCTCCGGCCTTAAAAGTTGTAACGCAGTCTCCAGACTCAAGATTCATAAGATTTACATACATTCGGTTTCTTGATAAGCATACTAAATGCTGGGAGTCATGGAGACCAAAGTATGGCATTTTTTGATTCATAACTCCCTTTAATGTGACCTGAAAATCATACGCTTTTTGTTTATTTTTATTTTGTACTTCTTCATAATACATATTTGGAAGTATAGGTTATACTTTTGCAATATCTGAACTTGAAGTTAGTTATGTTGCAAGATTTAGAAAAAATAGTGTCACAAGTAAAAATGTTCTCAAAACTTCACAGCATGTTAATCGCAATTTCGAAAATACACTCGTACCTCAATTTACGCGCAGTATCCGCATCACGTAGATTCGTTTTACGCTAATGAAAATCACATAAATTGAGTTTGTTATTACAAAAGCAAAACTATTGGAAATAAAATCTAGTATGTATAAGTTGTATAAACACATATTTATTTCCATAGTTTACTTGATTTGTTAATAATATAAGATACATTAGATTACTTCTACCATAAATATATATACGTAAAGTCTATGACAATTGGTGCCATATTATCGCCAAAAAATCGAGGGCTGTGGTTCACGTTTTCCCCAGAAGACCGTAGTAGCGAACGAGTTAACAAGAAAATAATGACGGTACATACAGGATAGAAATGATACTTTCCCATAGATATGCCCACTAATTATCGGCGGAAGGTCGCGTAGAATAGAGAATACAAATGTTTATAATTTTGTGCTTAAAAGGAAATAAATATATGAGATGTATAATTTTTAAATGCTTTTATTTAACTTGCAATGTATGTATGTATGTTTGTTCGGGTGGAATCTTGCTACTCAATTTTGAAGCAGATATCTTCAACCGATTGAGCTGAAATTTTGTATACACTTTTAGTTTGGGGGACAATATACGATAAGGTGTGTGACGCCATTCTAAATCCAATATGGCGGACCTTCCAAGATGGCGGAATAGTTATTTTTAATGCATTTCTACAATATGGGTATCAAATGAAAGAGCTTGTTGAGAGTAACTCGAAAAACAATGTGACGTCATTCTAAATCCAATATGGCGGACCAACCAAGATGGCGGAATGGTTATTTTTAATGCATTTCTACAATATGGGTATTAAATGAAAGGGCTTATTGAGAGTAACTCGAAAAATAATGTGACGTCATTCTAAATCCAATATGGTGGAACATCCAAGATGGCGGAATAGTTATTTTTTATGCACTTCTGTAATATGGGTATCAAATGAAAGGGCTTGCCGAGAATAATTAGAAAAATATTCTGACATCACTCTTAATCCAATATGGCGGACTTTTGAAGTTTTTTATGCTTTCCTATAGTATGGGTATTAAATGAAAGGGTTCGCTAAGAATAAAAATGCAGGTTAAAAAACAGATGGTGATTATAAGCTCCGTCGCTCTAATGAAATTTGGTGTAGAGACCTCGATTATTCTTGAGGTAGAATTTTTTGAGCCTGTAACATCGGTTGATTAACTTTGACTTGTGTGATTTGGCGAGATGGGCGTCATCAGAATTGGTCTGCAACCTGTCTAGGAGAAGGGCAACTCCAAAATCAAACCCGGAACTGTTTTTCGTCAGGCACAAGTAAGCTCCAAGCTGAAATAAGTGGCGCATTCTCCCAAACACCCAAGTCAAGGTGAGGCTGTGCCGAGGACTGAGTGGCATCGGGGTGTAATATGATGTCGTGAACGTACCACCACAGGGCACCTGGGCGAACCCTGTTGTATATTAGCTCTTACCCTTCTAAACGGAGCTCTGGGAGGGTCGACGAATATTTCTTCCGTACTCGTGGGAACAAAATGGGATGAACAGACTCAGAAACCTAGCCAACGATAACTAAAAAGTAAAAAATAAATTAAAAGCAAAAAAAACCTTTTTTAAAAAAAGCTTTTATTTAAATGCTCTAAAAAGAAGAAAATAAAATTTTCCTTTAAAATTTTAACTATCAACTTATAGCCTCATTATACACAATTTATATGATCATAAAAGCTTGTCGCGCGATTTACTTGTGTAAATAAACTAGTACCTATTTAATTGAGTAACTTAATCTGCTAAGTTTATTTTTTTTTAAATTTCAGTTTAATTAAATACTTATAGGTACTTACGCAAACCTCGCGACAAGCTTTTATGATCATATAAATTGTGTATAATGAGGCTATAAGCTGATAGTTAAAATTTTAAAGGAAATTTTTATTTTCTTCTTTTTATAGCATTTAAATAAAAGCTTTTTTAAAAAAGGTTTTTTTGCTTTTAATTTATTTAAAAATATTTTTGGGGATATTTCGAAATAAAGGTCGTCCTGATATTTTTGCTCATGAATTTAAAATTTTTGATAAATAAGTTTTCATGAAATATTAATCAAATTTGTTCGTCCTTTATTTTAATTACCGACACATTTTCACCGCCTTATTCGCGCCGCGAATTTTCATATTTAAACAAAAACTTCATAATCTGTGATTCCGTAAACATTCCAACATTAAATTTGAATCGATTTGAGTCGCAAATGACAATAATCCTGTTTAGTCAATAACCGACATGGTCTAAATTTATGGATTATTAACTCAATTAATTTTTGCTATAACCTACCATGATCAAAAAGAAAGAGAACTTTGGACCGTATCAGGGCCTGTTGGGCCTACAGTGAGACTTAATCAGCTGATTTACACATATCCGTTTTCGTTAATTGAAAAACCCTTTTAATAGCAGAGAACAACTGATAACTGAGCAAAATGAGACTGCGGCTGGAGCCGTTTTTGTTACTAAATCTGTAAGTAGCGCTGCGACGTGGTGCTTGTGCTGTAATTGAAACTGGTAATCAATTTGGCACACTGTTTGTAGCTGGGTACAAATATAAAGTGGCGCCCATACTTTTGTTAAAAGTCTGATAAAATTTTCATTTTACATAAAAAATTTCCAATTTTAGTGCATCCATTAAAAATATTTTTTTGTAGTAACGAAGGACATAGTACAGAAAGCTTGTTTCATGTAACAGTTTAAACTCAGCAGTCCAAAATTACTTTTATGTGTGCTAGGTCTATTATTCATAATATAGGTGATTTTCAAGATATTCGTGTAATAGGTGGATTGGTTAACTGTATGCCTCTCACTTCCTCTTGTTTTAATGTAGCTAATCTTGCTTTATGATTATTTGACAGTTTTTTCAGCAGCACCGACACCAAGCGCCACATTTTGTTTCACCCTTAAAGAAAACACGCTGTTTCAGTAAGGTGGCTGAGATAATCTTAACTATATCACTGAGAAACCGATTACGGAAAAGCCCTGTTGTATTATTATGTTGATGCAAAATCATGTTTGACGCATGTTCCGACCTTACCAATGTGTAAATTCACACTCACACTTATAGTCTTTACTTTTGCCCAGGGCATATCCATAATAAGGGACACTCTAACAAGCTCTCAAAAACGTCGACAGGGATTGTTTATGTTTAAACTATAGCTAGTAAAAATAACGAAAACGTGGTACTCATTTCTTGGGTTACTTTTTACCTTGGGGTTTAAAGGGGTGAAGGTAGATTTGATAGTTTTTCTTAAATTAGAGCTATTAGGAAGATTCATATCGTTTTATAAATCCATATTGATACATATTTAAGATAACTTAGCTCTTCACTTTCTGGGTAAAAAATAATCTCAAAACTTAATATAGAGTTTTCTAAAATATGAGAAGCCATATGTAATTTCGTATTATATTCATCTAGTGATAAAAAATAAATTAAATAAAGAGGAGATTATGGATGTCATTTATTTATAAATCTATATTTAGTACTTTTTGCTATTTCACTAAAAAACTGCATGCACAAAAGTGGTATTGAAAATACAAGTTCAATTTGTGGTAGTAGTATAACGAACATGTTAAAGTGACAAAATTAGTAAAAAATCAGTGTAATACCGAAATAAATTTAAAAATATGATAGTTTTACTATTAATAGTAATAAAAGTTGTAGTCAGTTGAATGTTTGCTGGGGTAAAGGTCGTCAGTTGATCCTTTAAAGTTATTTATTGGATGAAGCTCAGATTCACTGAGAACGCAATATTATTACATCCTTTGACGATTTAACCCCCACTTTAAACACAGTTGATTGTTATTCTTAAACTTTTAAATGTAACGTAACTATTGTCATCAAAACTAAAACGCCTATTTACACCTAAGTCTTTGGTCTTGTCAAGTCCAGGTAATACACAATAGTATATTCGTTCTCAAAATTAAAATTTTGCTTTTTGCATCCATCATCGTCCACACACAATCGTGCACTTGTCAACGGCAATAGAAAGAGTAAGTTTAGAAAAGAAGAAAAATAAGAAGAAGATACAACATGAAATATTTGGCGTATTTGGCGTATTTTGGCGTAGTCAGCATAGCACCAAAGTCCTGAATGTGTAAGAGATGAGGGCAAATCGTTCACAGAGATAATAAATGAGAGGTCGAAGATGGCTTCCTCGGGTACACCAGAGGTATTGTGTATTTTTTTGGATAGAGAACCGCGAAAAAATGCTCGTCGAGTTTGCCCAGACGTATTACCAGAATCCAATTAACGAAAGGAGAACCCGAGATTGGACAACTTATAAATTGAAATACCATGGCACATCCTGTAGAATGCTTTATTTAAATCAGTAAACATGCAGTCTTGTTTTCCTGATTCTAAGGCAGTTATACAATAATTGAAAAACTCAAGAAGGTAAGTTGTTGTTGACTTACCGTTCATGAGGCCATGCTCGTAATGGAACCGGGTAACAGTGAACTAAAGCTTCAGAGATTTTGGCGATAGGAAATAAGTTCGCAACGGCTCTATAATTCGCTATGTCGTTTCTATTAACCTTTTAAGGACGGGGAAAATTACTTTAAAATTGGCCTTTTATTAGACATGAATATTATAAATAAATTCAATAAACTTCTTATGTAGAGCCACACCCCGCCCCCCCTCCATGCTGGTCGATATATCGACCAGGACCGTCCGCAACGGAAAGTCCCATGTAAAAAATTTGGTGCGACGGTTTGAAAGTATTTTTCTAGATAATTTGATGCGCTGAATACGGAAAAAATCGTGAAAATATCAATTTTTGACCTTGAATTTACCTTGCAGATGAGTTTCGCGATTCGTGGTACAATATTTTTCGTAATCAGTACATAAAAAAAGGTAGGTATACTAACTTTCAGGGCTAAATACCAGAAAAAAATCGACATTGAAAACCGCTATTTTCAAGGTCAAGGATACTTCCAGGAATTTCTATGCTATTTTTCGCATATTTAGCGCGTAACATTTTCCCTGTAAAATATCAAATATTATGTGTCCTCTGGCTGGTCCATATATCGACCACTCCCGTCCTTAAAAGGTTTATCTTCTTGTGCAGAGGAAAGATATGATATAATCTCCAAATTTTAGGAAAGCCGCCACAGGAGATAGTTAAATTACATAAATAACACAAAGTGTTAACAAAAGAAAGTGAACAATTTTTTATGAGACGAATAGGGATACCATCAAGACCACATGAGAAGCCATCAGTACGAATATAGTATGTCTTCGTCAAATAATAAGTCTTTAATTTCCAGCGAAGTAGCTGGAAAAGTTGTCAAGGGGATTCGCATGGTCAAGCTACTACCGTTCTCAGAATGGCCCAATTTCAAAAGGGAAGGATAGTCGGTTGTACCACGCTTGGAGATCGCAAATTTCCAGAGCTCGCTGGACAAGACCAGTCATTGGTACAATTTTAAGCCAACATGAAATAATTACTTTCTTAAATGCAACGTTATCTTCCGGAAATATAAGAAATAACTAATCTGGGTAAATGCGAAATGTCGTGGGCAGTAAAAGGCCAGTTCACGAACTTACTCTTATATTCTTTGGGTATGGAAAGAGTGATCGCAAAGTAAGCCTGTTTTTCAAACACGTGTAACTTCGATTGGAATTGATTAAATGTAATGTATAAGTGCTTTCTCTGGTTATGCACTTGTGCAAAAAGCAAGATTTATTGTTCTAGAAGCTAAACATCCCCTTAAACAAAGGGTTAACCCCATTAGTTTTGCATAACTCACTTGCGAGAAAAAGATCAATTGCTTTTAATTTTATTAGTTAATATTGTTACTTATGTAAATAACATTCATTGATCATTTTCAGGTGATTGTAAAGTCGCAGACAAAACTATCCCTATAGAAGGATACCCCTATAGAAGGATACACTCCTTTTACAGGGCTTAAAAATAAAAAATATTTCTATCAATTTAAAGAACATATTTTTGTGTAATATGAAACATAAAAAACACGTAAAGGAGTATCACCCTTGGATTTGATGAAAAACCACCCCTCACAAAGAGGGTTAAAATACTCCCAAGCACCAAAAAAGTAGCAAATCATAAAAAATCTCAAGAAAAATCGAGTTAAAGAGTTTTAGTAATGGCTGATTACTAAGTACTAGCTTAATAATGGGGATAGTTAACCCTTTGTTTAAGGGGATGTTTGGCTTCTAGAACAATAAATCTTACGTTTTGCACAAACAGACCAGACAAAACTTTTGAGCACTTAACCTAACCTAACCTAACCTACAGGTGTTTGAAAAACAGGCTAAAAATTATCTTTTTTTGCGGTCACTCTTTATCATTGAGTCAAAATATTGAAAAACCATTAAAAACTATTTACTTCTCTTGACTCCTGCCGCAAGGCCTTTGTTATTATAGAATTTTATATTAAATATAACTTTTAAAGAAAACAATCATACATTTTTAAAATAAATTTTTCGAATTGTCCCTACTTTTGCTGAAATGTAATTTAAAAAATATTTATATCAGAGCTTACCTTAAAGCGTCCTTCATTTAAATCTATAACTTTAATTTCGCGTTTACAAAGTACGGCCGCACAATATTCTCCAACAGGACAAAGTGAAGTTGGATGAGGTACCCCCTTTAATATTCGAACTTTTTTACAGTGAGATACATCCCACACACAAATCTCTTCTCGTTCTGTACTTATTGTTGCAACGAAATAACCTTTGCCACCCAAATTCATTATTTTATCAAAGCCCGAAGATTTCTGTTCCACGCAGTTCACTATTGCTTTATCATTTAAGCGCTCTAAGTAAGTTGTGTTTACGTTTGATAAAAATTCTTGCCATTTCTTGATAACATCATTCTTTATTAATTCCGCATTTTCTCTGATATTCTTCTTAATAAATCCACTGAAAACTGCGAAAAATTGTTCACCGTCGTAATTAAGTTCTTGAATATGTCTTTTCAAGCAGTCTTCAATTATTTTTAAGTGTAATGTTTCTTCCAAAGTCAGTCCTTCGCTTTTCCCAGACAAATAAACATCATTTATCACTGGTATGCATCCAACAGCTATCAATTTATCGCGAATCCAATCAAGATCAGTTAAAAATAATGATTGATTAAATGATTCAACATTTTTTTTGTCACTGGCAATTTTGAAGGTTTGGTAAGGCAGTTGGAGAAATTTTTGTACATTTGCACTAAAAAATTGCACATTAACAGATACGCCAGTAATAATTTGTCAGCAGGTACAAACCTTTTGAATCGTTTTTTCCCATCAAAATAAAAACGATCTTGCTTTTCAAAATGATTATGTAGCACAATATGGTTTTCACTTAATTTATTTCCATAATACTCAATAACTTTCCGGCTTACATCCTTATCCATTATTTTTATTTTGCTCCCATGAAGAAGTAATGGTCCCATAAGCCAGCAAAATTTGAACCACACTCGAGATGGTGAATCTCCTGGATAGTTTTCTTGATTTAAAATTAATTTAAAAAGATATATACATTTTGAATTTACCTGTATTTATTTTCGATTCTTCAAATATTTTTAAAAGATCACTCTCCGCAATGCCGTTTTTCGAAGCTTCTATCGCTGATAATAAAAATCCTACGATTTCTTTATTAAATTTAAATTCCAGAGTAGTAAAAATCTTATTGAGGATAGTCTCCATTTCAGTATTTTCAATGCCATCATTCCCAAGCCACGCAAGCCACCACAGAACTTTTGCTTGCAGAGGAAGTTTTTCAGAAGCTTTTTTCCAGTGCCCAGGCAATTGTAGAGTCCCATTCGCTGCGTAAAAGTCCCCACCACCAAAACTCAGGACATCTCGCCATTGTTCGTCAGAAAACCTTGTGAGCTCAATAAAGTTTTCGTTTGGAATATTCTTCTGTTTTAATTGTTCAAGAGCGTTGCCATTGTTCCCTGCATCAATATTTCCTAGCGAAAGAATTATTTTAGCATTGGGGGATAATTGAGCAGGTATCCAACTAGTAATATCTCGTGTTGAGAGCTCATCTATTGAATCAATAACCACTATCAAATGAAGCTTCGTTGTTGACAAAGTATGTGCAATATAATTCTCGTACAAATGCACATCCTGCAAGAATTTTCTCAAATAATACAAAGACAACATAAGTACTGGGTAGAATTTTCCTATTTACATGGATTAGACGGCAAGGTAGACCACTGGTTATTACGGATATTTGTTCAGCTATTGATCCTAGTAGGGAATCAAAATGCGATGAGCTTTCTGTTAAGCCAACATATCTGAAATAAAAAAATGATTTTTAAATTATGCTATCAAGAGATTGTAGAGATTTTGTTCGATTTTAAGTTTAAATTCATAGTTTCTTTATTTCACTATTTTTATGTTGGTAGCAGATTTTTTTTCTTTGGGCAGGCAACGCCATTTTTTTCTTTCAAGTTCAGTTCCGGGTTACGCGTCTTAGTGAGCGGATGAAAATTAACAAGTTGTAAGATTAATTAATAAATAAATTATCCTAATAGTTAATTCCGTTCTATTGTTGTTATTTGATCCACACCTCCAACAATGGTTATGGGCCCAGGTGTGTGATTCAAGTGTACGTCTCAAGTTGTGAAAAGAAAAGTCGAAAAGTACACGAGGAAAGACGCGTAACGGAAAGAAAGAAAAAACAATGATGGCGTCGGAAAGCAAATCCACGATTGAAAAACTGAATGGCGTGAACTACGCGTCGTGGTCATATCAAATGAAAATGACTTTAATGGAGGCTGATTTGTGGACCGTCATCGAACCTGGAGAGGATGTACCAGGTGAGGGAGCGACGGACGTACAGAAGAAGCAGCACATCTCACGTCAATATCGAGCGCACGCAAAAATTGCCCTTGCGGTCTGCGACGAACAGCAGATGCATATCCGCAACAAGGCATCGGCGAAGGAAGTGTGGGACGAACTACAAAAGTTATACGCACCGAAGGACAGCAAGTTTCGTACGGTTCAACTCAGGAGACAGCTATATTCACACAAGATGAGTGACAGCGGAAGCATGGAGAATTATTTGGACCGGATCAACAGAACTGTTGGAGACTTGTCGAGTGTTAGAGACGTCATCGATGACAGTGACATCGCGATGATAATTCTGTGTGGTTTGTCTTCCGATTACGACAACGTGGCTTCCAACCTGTGCAGTCTTCCTGCTGATGAGTTCAAAAGTGCCACGGTGAAGATGAGACTTTTAGCAGAGGATGCGAGACGACGAGACAGTAGCGAGAGTAAGGAAACTGCGTTAATGGCCTTCAACAAAAGGAAGCCATGGAAGAACAAACCTATACAAGGATCTAAACAGGAAACGTCGAAAGGTAAACAAGGCGGTAATCCGGTGGAAAAAGGACAGAACAAACATGAAAAGTTTGTTTGCTACCGTTGTCAGCAGAGTGGGCATATTGCCAAGTTTTGTCCAGAACGCGAGAAGAAAAAAGGCAACACTGCAAATGCAAATCTTGTCATTTTGAGTGTGTCATGCGGGGCAGCAAAGGTAAACAGCGACAGCTGGATAATCGACTCCGTTACGACACATCACATGACACCAAACGAAAATTATTTCTCGAGGTTGAACAGGAACGTCAAAGAGCAAATAACTTTGGCAGATGGCAGTACTACACCCGCACTTGGTAGAGGAACTGTGAACGTCAAAATTAAAAATAGTCTATCCATGATTGACGAATTCAGAGCTGAAAACACGCTGTTGGCTCCTGGGTTGGATCATGGAATTCTCTCAGTAAGGACACTGATAGAGAATGAGAAGAAAATCATTTTTGACGAAGAAGGATGCTCTATTTGCGACAAGAATGGGGAGTTGCTGATAAAGGCTCAACAGCAAGGGAGGCTGTACGTGGTGTGTGCCGAACCATGCTCGGGGGACGTTATGCTCAACAATGTGTCAAGCAGAACCGACGGAAGGTTGTTGCCTCTTGACATGTGGCACAAACGTATGATGCACGTGAGTAAACGGAAAATCCTACAAATGTCGAAGGCAAATTCCGTCGTTGGCATGAATGTGGCTGCTGACCTTCCGACGAAATGTGATGATTGTTTGGCAGGCAAATCAACTCGGCAGCCATTTCCGAAGGACAACGTTCCGCCGGAGAACAACGCGAGGAAGACATCTGTTCTCGACTTGGTCCATTCGGACCTGATGGGACCAATTGACGTGGAAAGTTGGGGCAAGAACAGGTATCTCCTAAGCTTTGTAGACGACGCCAGCAGATACGTACATGTGAGGTTCCTGAGATATAAAGGTCAAGCCTTTGAGGAGTTCAAGAAATGGAAAGTCGAGGCTGAGAGGCAGACGGGCAAAAAGTTGAAACGGCTGAGGACAGACAACGGCCTTGAGTTTTGCTCGGGGCAGTGGACTCAGTACTGCGAGGCTGAGGGCATTTGTCACGAGACAACGATGGTGTACACTCCCCAGCAGAATGGAGTTGCAGAGAGACTCAACAGAACACTGATGGATCTGCTTCGAGCCACACTTCACGAGACAGGTTTACCTAAGGGCGCATGGGCTGAGCTGTTGGACACGGCGGTACACGTTCTTAACAGGGTTACGAATTCACACGACACGAAGAAAACTCCGTACGAGATTTGGACAGGGAAGAGGCCGAACGTGAGTTACTTTCGAGAGATTGGTTGTGAAGTTTTCGTTCACATACCAAAGCCAAAGCGTCACTCCAAACTCACTCCCAGGGCTGAGAGAGGAACACTGATTGGATACGCAAAGAGAGGTCGTGGTTATCGTGTCTGGATGCACGAGTCTGGAAAAGTCGAAGAGTCGAGGGATTGTGTCTTCAAGGAGAAATCCTATGATGTGAGTACCAAACCAGGGAAAACATTAAAACAAGTAGCTGAATTCTATTCAGAAAACTCACCGTGTGAGCCAGTTCCGGAAGATGACAACGAGGTTGATTATGAGAAAGACGGAGACAGCATCAACAACGAGGACGAGAGGCTATTCGGTGAGGAAGAGGACTTTGAAGATGCACGAGACAAAACCTTAACAGATGGTGAAGAATTGGAAGACGTAATGGACCAACCATTACGAATTCTGCCGAATCCTGTAGAAGAGAGAGAAGAAGAAACTCCGAGGAAGAAACGTGGAAGACCAAAGAAAGAGGAGCAAAGGAAGAAAGAAGTGATACCATATGAGATGACCTTACGCTCGAAAAGAAAGGAGTCCGACAATCCGCAATCGAATTTAGCGTCAGGCGTTGGGGACGATGTTCCATCATCTTATCGAGAGGCAGTTGAATCTGAAGAGTCACTACAGTGGTTGGAGGCAATGAACGAGGACTACAATTCATTGATGGCACATGGTTCCTGGGACTTAGTGGAGTTGCCCCCAGGTATAAAACCAGTGAAATGTAGATGGGTTTACACACGGAAGTTCCCAGGAGACACTCAACGTTGGAAGGCGCGGTTGGTGGCCAAAGGGTGTACACAGAAGAAAGGAGTTGACTATGAAGAGGTTTACGCTCCAGTATCGAATTTCGAAACTGTGCGTCTGTTGGTGGCTGCGGGAGTCGAGGAAGGATGGAAGATGGATCAATACGACGTCAAAAGTGCTTATCTTCACAGCAAGCTGGAACAGGTTATGTTTATGGATCAACCGGAAGGATTCGTCCGTAAGGGCGAGGAGAACTTGGTCTGCCGATTGAATAAATCCGTGTACGGCCTGAAACAAAGTGGGAGATGCTGGAACGAGCATATGAACGAGTCCTTGACAGCGCGAGGTTTTGTGCGGAACAAGGTAGATCCATGTGTCTATGAACTAGACACGAAAGAGGGAAGGGCCATCCTGACTGTATACGTGGACGACATGGTTTCGATTGCTGAGAACGAGGCGACGAGGAAACTGGTGAAGAAGTTGCTGGACCGGTGTTTCGACGTTAAACATCTTGGAGGACTTACAAGTTTGTTGGGTGTGAAGTTCTGCGCAGAAAAAGATGGAAGTATGACACTGTCACAGGCTTACATCCAGAAGCTGGTTTATCGATTTGGACTTCAGGATGCAAAAGGCATCGCGACACCCATGGAAGTGAGGCCAACGTTCCTGGATGAGAAGAGTGATGAGGGCAGCAGTGATCGACCGTATCGAGAGCTTATCGGTGGGCTTTTGTATCTGTCGCAGAGGACCCGACCAGATATCGCATTCTCCGTCACAAAACTGGCACAGTTTTGCACCTGTAACAATGAGGACCATTGGAATGCTGCACGAAGAGTCCTACGCTATTTGAAGGAGACGAAACATCTGAAATTGGTCTACAAACCTACCGGAGAAGCCCTGACTGCTTACTCTGACGCAGATTGGGCGACATCTACGCTGGACAGGAAGAGCATCAGTGGATACGTGGTGTTGTTGGCTGGCGCACCTGTGTTTTGGAGAAGTGTGAAGCAAACTTCAGTGGCGCTGAGCACGATGGAAGCGGAATACATTTCGTTAGCTGAATGTACCAGAGAAGTTGTGTGGATGAAGAACCTGTTGGAATCAATTGGATTCAACAAGCTGGTTGGTGGATCAACTTTGATCTGGTGTGATAGTCAAGCTGCTATCGCACACGCAGAGAGCTACGTCAGCAAGAGTCGAACAAAGCACATCGCAATCAGACATCACTACATTCGAGAGAAAACTACGGAGAAAATTGTTCGACTGAAATATGTCTCGACGCACCAAAATCTGGCAGATCTTCTGACGAAGTCCCTGGGCCGCAACCAGCATGAGGTTCATCGGTCGAGGATGCTGCAGCAGCAGCCATGACGTAAAGATCATCGAGGGGTTAATAATCTTTCCGAGGGGGGGATTGTAGAGATTTTGTTCGATTTTAAGTTTAAATTCATAGTTTCTTTATTTCACTATTTTTATGTTGGTAGCAGATTTTTTTTCTTTGGGCAGGCAACGCCATTTTTTTCTTTCAAGTTCAGTTCCGGGTTACGCGTTTTAGTGAGCGGATGAAAATTAACAAGTTGTAAGATTAAGTAATAAATAAATTATCCTAATAGTTAATTCCGTTCTATTGTTGTTATTTGATCCACACCTCCAACAGAGATCACCATTGTGGTGGTCCAAAACCAAGGCGCTTTTCGTTAATTTAATTAGAGCAAGTAAAATATACTAGGATTGTGGGATGGGTGTGCTATTAGAATAATCTTGAACTGTGTTTGCACATATTTCTTTATAAAAAAAAAGTAATATTTGTAGTTATATTCGGCTAAAAGAGTGTTCCCACGAAACCAAAATAAAAAGTACAGTATTTTCTTAATGCACAACTTTGTAGTTGCCATCAGTCAGTCCGACGATTTAGCTTTTCTCAACAAAAATACTGAACGCCAGATGCGGAATGAAACTCTGTATCTCTTCTTGATAGAGAGAGCCAATGAAGCACAAAGAAACTTTATAAAGATTTTATTTATTTTTAATTTGGTATGGAAGCTGGCTTCATTTTTTTTCGAACAGTTAATGATAAGTCAATATAAGGTTCAAGAATGTATATTAATACAATATGCAAATAGAGTAGCACCAAACAGATATTCGATTTTGCTATGCGTAGAGAATGTTGGTGCATTGGTTTTTAATAAATAAGTATTCCAGTTATTAGTAAAGGAATCTTTTTTTTTTATATATGTATGTAACGTTTTTTTTTTTTTTTTTTTTTTTTTTGTGGAGATAGGGGAAATTCCTTTACGAACGATGTGCCGGACTCCCACCCTTTCGGGTGGACTACCGGCTAAAACCCCCACCCCCTAGTTCCAAGAACACCAGCCCGGTACCGTTTAGCACATTACTTCGGGCTGGGCCTTAAAAAGCTAACCCAGTGGGTATTCTTCAAGGTGGCCCCTCTACAGCGGGGCGCAGGACGGAGGCCTCCTGGTGCTTGGTGCGTAGAGTGTTCTCCACAAACGCGGCTACCAAACATCCCCACTTTGTGGAGATATGACCGAAAACACCCGTGCCCGCTTAGGAACTGCGTGAGGTAGTAGTTCACCTCGCCGAATGTACGGCTGACCCACGGCTCAATGCGTGGCAGGAACCTGTAGGTCCAACGACCCTTAGATTCGCTATCCCAGGACTCCTGCCATTTCTGCATGGTGCCGATTCTCCCCTCCTTGGCGGCCCGCGATCGGCCGATCTCGGCTTTTCGCCCGTGGACGGTCATCCTTTCCAAAGCCAGGAGGCCAATTGGTACCACCCCGGCAATGACGAGGACCGCGGCCTCCGAAACCGTCCCATAGGCGCAGGCCACCCTCAGGGCACTACGACGCTGTACAGAAACTAAGCGCTTTCTGTACAGGTCGAGTCTCATTTGCCCGCCCCATATTTCAGCACCATACAGCAGCATCGACTACGCCGTGGTCATCAGATATCCCGGCGGATATGTTCCCCGAAGGTGAGTTTCGTATCAATCATTACCCCCAGGTACTTAGCCGCCGGCTTCGACACCACACGCTCCCCTCCGACATCAAACGGCAGGATAGTGCCAATCCTTCTCTTCGTGAGGACGACTATCTCGGTCTTGGCCAAAGCCAAGGATAGACCGTGATTAGTCATCCAAACGTTCACCCTCTCCATGACCGCGCTCAACTTCAGCTGAGCGAGCTCTACGGTGCGAGCCGCTATCAGCACCGCGACGTCGTCCACGTAGCCGATCAAGCTGACCCCATCCGGCATCTCCAGGCGCAAGAGGCCGTCATAGGCTACTTTCCACAGGTCGGGGCCCAGTATAGACCCATGTGCCGCGCCTGCCGTAACGACCTTCCTGCGCTGGCCCTCCTTTGTCTCGTAGGTCAGCGATCGACCACTCAGGTAATCCCGAATGATCCTCGAGATATATTCGGGAACCCTGAACGACGTCTCGAGCGCCTTCAGCATGTCACCCCACCTTGCCGAGTTGAACGCGTTCCTCACGTCGAGGGTGACGAGAAGGACCAACCGGCGAGTGTGGTGGCTGCCAGCTTCAGCCTTCTCCACAGCTGCATGTCCCCAGCCTCCATCAACGGGGAGTCCTCTCGGGTGGGGTGGTCTGGGAAGAGCGCGTCAACGATGCGAGACATCTCTTCCGCGCCCTTTATGGAGGGGGCCTTTGCCGCCCCAAGTTTCTTGGTCACTATCCTATAACCAAGTCCCCAGGGGTCGGCATTTACCTCCTCCCCCAGCCTTCTCCATTGTGTGACCTTACTCCGGTTGATGGTATACCGGAGTATCTTCTTCGCCGCTCTGTGCTCGGCAGAAAACCGATTAGCTTCCTCCCGTCCCCTAGCTCTTTGAGCTTTCCGCCTGAGACGGAGGCAGACCCTCCTCAGGTCTGCTATCTCCTCTGTCCACCAATACGCGGGACGTCTGGTTTGCCTCGGTTTTAATCGAGGCATGGACAGATCACAGGCTCTGCGAAGAAGATCAGTCGTCTCGCCAGCTACAGCCTCGGCCGCATCCCGGCCACCGCCGCACTATGGGCTAAACGGCACTTTTTGTGTTTAAAACCTAATATCTCGAAAAAAACCGAAGATATTAACGTAAATTTTTTTTAAATTGAAGCTGAGACTATGTAGATTACTGGAAAATTAACCAGAATGGCTGAAATGAAAATAAACACTATTTAACACAACCTCAAAATTGCATTTTTTTCTGAAAAATTGAATAGGCTCACACCAACAAAAAACTTGGTTTTTATTTTAAATGTCATATATGCTATCCAATGAACTTTAACCTACTGATCACGAATCCGAGGTCAGAATTGCCCCACACCCTACAGTTTTCAGAAAAATGAAGAATTTCCGTGCCTAGTATAAGCCTTTTTAACTCTTTGAGTTACAAAAGACGAGCTTAAATTAATTTTTACTATAACATACTAACTGAAGGTTTTTGGGGTCGCTGATCACGAATCTGAAGTCAGATTTTGAAAATTCAAAATGGCGGATCCAATATGGCAGACCAAAATTTTTATATTTGATCGAATTTGGACTAAAAATTGAATATGTGGGTTTTTGGAGTCGCTAATTACGAATCTGAAGTCAGATTTTGAAAATTCAAAATAGCGGATCCAATATGGCGGACCGAAAATTTAATATTTGACCGAATTTCGACTCAAAACTGTATACAAATGTGGAATGAACATATTAAATAATGAGTGAAAGTAAATGCATTGACAGAATAGTTGTTGATACAATTAAAAAAAAAATTAAGTTAATATCTTCGTTTTTTTCGGAGATATTAGGTTTTAAACACAAAAAGTGCCGTTTAGCCCATAGTGCGCCATATTGGATCCGCCATTTTGAATTTTCAAAATCTGACTTCAGATTCGTGATCAGTGACCCCAAAAACCCATGTATACAGTTTTGGGTCGAAATTCGGTCAAATATTAAATTTTCAGTCCGCCATATTGGATCCGCCATATTGGATCCGCCATTTTGAATTTTCAAAATCTGACTTCAGATTCGTAATCAGCGACCCCAAAAACCCATGTATACGGTTTTGAGTCGAAATTCGGTCAAATATTAAATTTTCGGTCCGCCATATTGGATCCACCATTTTGAATTTTCAAAATCTGACTTCAGATTCGTAATTAGCGACTCCAAAAACCCATATATTCAATTTTTAGTCCAAATTCGATAAAATATAAAAATTTTGGTCCGCTATATTGGATCCGCCATTTTGAATTTTCAAAATCTGACTTCAGATTCGTGATCAGCGACCCCAAAAACCTTCAGTTAGTATGTTATAGTAAAAATTAATTTAAGCTCGTCTTTTGTAACTCAAAGAGTTAAAAAGGCTTATACTAGGCACGGAAATTCCTCATTTTTCTGAAAACTGTAGGGTGGGGGGCAATTCTGACCTCGGATTCGTGATCAGCAGGTTAAAGTTCATCGGATAGCATATATGACATTTAAAATAAAGACCAAGATTTTTGTTGGTGTGAGCCTATTCAATTTTTCAGAAAAAAATGCAACTTTGAGGTTATGTTATATAGTGTTTGTTTTTATTTCAGCCATTCTGGTTAATTTTCCTGTAATCTACATAGTCTCAGCTTCAATTTAAAAAAAAAATTACGTTAATATCTTCGGTTTTTTCCGAGATATTAGGTTTTAAACACAAAAAGTGCCGTTTAGCCCATAGTGCGCCGTAGCGTGAGGCAGGTTCGCAATGACCTCGGCTCTTGGTCTGCTGTCGCCTCGGCCAACTCAGAACTGGCGGGAACTATTAAGGCCGAGATACAATGTACGCCACATGTTTTTGTGGCGCTACAAAATGAGTTTGAATACAGGAAAATGCAATCAGCTTGATACAATGAACGCGCTGATACTTCGTAGCGCCACAAAGTTTGGTGGAACTTTAACTTTTGAAGCACGATGATTCGTTTCCATGTTTCTTTTTCAGTTTGGTCCTAGGGACGGAATCATGAAACTCAAACTCTATGAAATTTGAGCCTGTGCTAAACATGGTCTCATTTTTCAGACGACGGTTAGCAGTCCAATTCTTTCATTTCAGCTGTAGCGTCGCTCTCATTGTATATTGCAGCGCGATTTTTCACGATATTCCACGCGCCACTAAAACGTGTCGCATACATTGTATCTCGGGCTTTACTGTAGACATTGGATCGCTTTCGGCTCGCTACTCTTGCCCGGCACCTGCTTCTGTTGATGGTCATCCTTCTCTACCTGCTTTGGATGAAGAACTTCGCGCTGCTGCTGCTCGTACTTCAGCTCTTCTTCTCAGCTGAATGTTGGGACTCCCCCGAGTGCAGCTTTGAACCGATCGTCTCCCCGAGCTAAGGGGAAATCGGATTCTCGCCGGAAGCGTTGCTTACGCCCGGCTTCTGTTTCGTCTCGTGTTTCTCCATTTTCACGTCAAGCTGAGCTCGAGACTGTTTCAGCTGTGGTTTCTTCTCTACAACCATCTTCCGCATTTAGTCCCGCTAGACGCCGTCGCTGCATTTTTGTCTCCCGGGTTCACCCCGAGACCACTGCGGATTAAATTATTCATCATCTTTCTTCGCATACGGGTTGTTCCCGTGACTGAAACCTGGCTATGTGGGAGAATAACTGACGCGGAGCTTTTCAGCCCTGAGTTCCTGGTTTTTCGCCGTGACCGCCATCTATCTGCTGTGGATGCTCCTGTGGGAGGTGGAGTACTCTGTGCTGTTTACAGGGATTTGCCGTGTGCTCTAGTTGATTGCACCCATCCAGAAAACCTGGAATTTATCTGTGTGGCTATCAGTCTCCCATGCAGAACTGTCTACGTTGCAACGGCTTACATGCCCCCAGTCTCAACACCAAACACTTATGGATTGCTATCGGCTTGCATCGACCAGATTGCCTCTGGATTGCTTCCAGGTGACGAGTTTGTATTGCTGGGCGACTTTAATCTTCCTGGTATTGTTTGGGAACCATCTGCTGGCGACGTTGCCTTGGCTCCATCTATCTCGGGTGCGCCGCAACACGCTGTGTCCTTCATTGATGACATTTTTTCATCTGGGTTTTCGCAACTGTGCCCGGTATCTAACGGCTTGGGAAAATGTCTGAACCTTTTGTTCTCCACTGACTAGGATAGGACTCTCGTGAAGCGTTGTTTCGCCCCGCTTGTTCCTGAGTCAGGTCATCATCCCGCTCTTCATGTAACTCTCTTCTTGGAACCGATTGACTTACCTGCGCCTTAGCCATTATTGTTATAATTTTAGGAAAGCTGATTTCTCTAAAATTAATAGCTGGCTTTCCTCTTGCGATTGGTCTCGGGTTTTGAGCGAGCGTGACATCGATAAGGCTGTTGACTACTTTTACGATATGATTTTTCTGTGCTTCACTAATTGCGTACCTTTGACCCCTTTTAAATGTTCTTCACGTTGCCAGCCTTGGATTAATGCCTCTTTGAAACACCTGAAGAACTTAAAGAGTAAAGCTTGGAGGAGGTTTTTTTCCTCAAGAAGCAAGGTCGATTTTGTTGCCTACTACGACTTGCGCACTCATTATATCTCCAGCCTTGAAGATTCATATAATGAGTATCTTTTTCGTATGAAGTCTACCGTGCGTAGTGAACCAAAACAATTCTGCAAGTTTGTTAACTTCAAACGTTTTTCGGACGGCTATCCATCGTCTTTATTCTTTGGGGACTCACCTGCAACGGACCCTTTGGCAATTGCCAATCTTTCTAGGGACTTTTTTAAATCTGCTTTCTGTGATATCAACAACTGTGATATTAATTCTGACGATTTTTCTCACTTGACGGAGCTTTCGCCAACTTCTCTTCAGACAAAGGACCTTGTATTAGACGAAGAGTCCCTACTCGAATATATCTCTAGTTTTTCATGTGGTCCTGATGGCATCCCTGTCGCTTTCATCAAGCGCTGTAGTTTGCCCCTAATTTCTGTTATCTGTTATTTGTTTAATTTGTCTTTGTCTAGTGGTGCATTCTCTAAACAGTGGAAGCTCTCTATTGTAATCCTGCTTCATAAAAAAGGGAGTAAGTGCGATATTTCGAACTACCGCCCCATTTCTAAGCTGTGCTGTATTGTCAAAATCTTTGAAGCTATGATTTGTGATGTTTTTTACTTTCATTGCAAACCTTTCCTGCTCTCATCTCACCATGGCTTCATGAAAGGTAAATCTACTTCTACCAACCTTGTTGAGTTTTCCGATTTCTGTTTATCTGCTATAGAAGCTCGAATGCATGTTGACTGCATCTTCACTGATTTTAGCAAAGCTTTTGATAAAATCAGACATAAGAATCCAATTTGTAAGCTATCTCTTCTTGCTTTCCCCACTGTTTTTGTGAATTGGCTACTATCCTATTTGACTTGCCGCACACAAAGAGTGATTTTTCCCAATGTTCTCTCCAGCGAATTTACTCTTACTTCCGGCGTTCCTCAGGGCAGTCATCTTGGTCCCCTTCTCTTTATTATCTACATCAATGATGTATCTCTCATTTTGAAAAATTCCAAGATTCTCTGCTTTGCTGACGACACCAAAATTTTCCGCCGCGTTTCTAACGCTGTTGACTGCGAAACTTTGAATCCCGATTTAAACATATTTTATGAATGGTGCTCTATCAACCGTCTTACTCTCAATATCGACAAATGCAGTTCCATGACTTTTTCTCGCAAAAAGATTCCGTTGCACTTCTCTTACACCCTATTCGGCTGTTTTATTAACGCGTGTTGATAAAATTAAGGACTTTGATATTTGGCTCAACGTCCGTATGTCCTTTGATGACCATATCAATGCTATCGTTGCTAAGGCTAATGCCACCCATGGCTTCGTTAAGCGCTGGTCCAAAGAATTTGAGGATCCGCACATCACGAAACTTTTGTATTGTACTTTCGTTTATCCCATACTGGAGTATGAAAGTCCAGTTTGGTCGCCCTTTTATGCGGTTCATATTACCCGTATCGAGGCGGTCCAGCGTAGATTTGTTCGATTTGCTTTTCGCGGTCTCTATTGGGATAACCCCGTTATCCTTCCGCTTTATGAGGACAGGCTTAAGCTTTTTCCCCTTTCTTCTCTTGACACTAGACGAAACAACGCCAGAATTGTTTTTGCGTTCGACTGCGTTCAAGGATCGACAAATTGTTCAGAATTGTTAAAAATCTTTAATATTTCTGTCCCTGCTCGCTCCCTGCGGAATTATAACTTCTTCCATGTTCCTCAGCATAGTACCAATTATGGATTGAACGAGCCTGCCTCATCTATGTCTCGCCTTTTTAATTTGCATTATGACAGTCTGGATTTTAATCTTTCAAAACGCCAGATTAAAAATCTGCTTTGCTAAAGTTACTTTAAATTGTTGTAGTAATCAGTAGTATGATGAATGTGTTGAATAAATAAAACAACTTTGCTTAGGCGACATGCAGTACGCATAACGATGGTGTACATTAATTTAAGAAGAAATTATGGGATGTTGCAAAACTGTGCACCCCAAATCGCTCAATAATGTCAAACCCTCAAAATAAAATTAAAAGAATTAGGTTATTGTGAAGGGATATCGCGAACAATAAACACGACTATAGGTGAGATCGATCTTAAGAGACAATTATTGAAACCTCATGATTCACGAACAAAACTCGGATTATTCAATGCACTGGACACCATGAGCAAGACCCTATTCGGAACTATGGATGAAAATGATGCCGAAAACTATGACAGCGAAATAGATAAATTGTCCGAAGATAATAGCTGCCTAATAGACCTTATAAAACTCAAAGGCTCAAAGTGATAGCACAACTAATGTCTTCAATAAAACTACATATGTCTGACATTAGCAATCAGGTCAGCCACATTGAAAGGAAATTAAAAAGAGTCGACTAATCGATTTATGCATTGGACAATGACATGGGAACCCAAACAATCGTAATGGAATGAGAAACCATACTTGCCCATGTTACTCTTGTTGTAATGCGGCATCAGCAAACATGAAACCACTTAGTGGACCTATTCGTCAACTCCAAAAATGGTAGTCCGCACCCGTCAATCATAACACAAGCAAATCAAATTCTTCCGAGAACACAAAATAATCTACCCCCTAAATAATCAACACCCTTCTACCCATAACGCACACAGAAAATGCGGTAATGCAACTTTATCAAATTAGTCACGTCAGTGCCCCTACAACTGAAGACAAAATCATTTTTGAAATGAAAATTCCCCTCCCTTCGGTCACTCGGTATCAGCTTTTCAAACTAATAACCCTACCTATCTCTATTAAAGCAAATTTTACATTCAAAAAGCCCTCCTAATTTTATTTAGTTATTGATCAACCGACAGCATTACTACCCTCCGAACAATATGGATCTTGCCAGCTGAGTGCCCAGCAAATTTATTGGATACCTTCATCGCATGGTACATCCAAAATTTAATTTATGAACTCCCCAAAACCTGTGCGAGATAAAACATCTTCAACACGCGACCACAACACCCTTAGTGAAGCGCTTCAAGAACAAAAAGCAAAAGAACACTGTTACCGTAATACTTTATAGCGATCAGGATTGGCTTTTGGCCGGAGGATGAATTTTAAAGATGCGACTGATCTCGATGAAGTGCTGTTTATTTCTATCTAATTCAATTTTACAGCTGTAACTTAAGGGGGGATATACATTTAGAACAAGAAAAAAAACTCATTTTTGAACATTTTTTTCAAGGGGAAGTTTTTATTCAAATCAATCGAAGCTTTTTTACAATTGTAAGTGTATCCATGTAGTATACAAAAAAAATTTTATTTAATTTTTTTCAACAAAATGGCGGCCGTTAGATGGTGTTGAAAAAGTCGTTGTATTTTGCTTGTGCCGGCTCTCCTGGTTGCAATTTTGATTAGAAATCAAAAAATCAAAAAAATTTACATTAATTACATTCACAGTTAGTAGATGAATTGAAATAAAAGTGAAAAAAAAAGAAATTTGCACTTTTGGCGTAACTTTTTCGAAAAAATCAACATTTTCTCCGCCATTTTATCACATTTTTCCATATTTAATAATAAAATATTACAATAATTTTTAATTCATATAGAAGGTAATACTATAATAAAGAAATCCTATAAGTTTCAGCTCAATCGGATAATTAGTTTTCGAGTTATTACCGGCAAAAACTCCGAAAATGCTGTTTTGAGAAAAACGCGTTGAAAGTTTTAATTATCGAAAAATCGTACTTACAATTTAATCAGCAATCCCGGGAACGATGAAAAAAAAACACTTGGAGTTCGAATTTCGAAAACAGGGTTTCAGGAGCGTATTCTACGGGAAATTTACTAACTTTTTATGCAAAAAAAAAAAATTGAATTTTTTGGTCATTCTAAATGTATATCCCCCCTTAATTCTAACTACAGTAACCGAGTTCAGTATACAACGACAGCAAATAGAGTGTGACGTGATGATCAGTAGTTGATCGTACGTAAGGAGTATTGCCAAACCATACTGCCCACCTTGGCGAAGTTCAGAAAAATCAGTGTTGTCTATGAGTCATCATCTAGCATTGGGAGGTAGTTGACTTCATGTCTAACAAGGAAACGTTCTCAGGTGTGTCTCACCGATTTTGATGAAATTGAAATATATTGTAGAGCATCGAAAAATAAGAGACAAGTACTTTTTTTTATCTGCGGATACGCAAGTTTAGGGGGTGAAAACCACCCCTAAAGTTTACCCCCAAAAACAGTTTTTCTTAAATATCTCAAGTTCTAATGAATTTGTTCGAATGGACAAAATGGGGGTTGCAAGCCTAATTTTTTATTTCAGAATAAATTATATTTTTGCGTCACAAAAATAACAGTTTTGGTTAAAAATCATTGACAAATATTTTTTTACATACGACTTTGAAAAACAAAATTGAACTGTTTTTGCGTTTTCCTGAAAAAAGCTCCTCAAGGGGGTAAACTACCCCTAGCACTAACACATAATGTATATTTTTTCACACATCAGTTTTTTCGTGAAAACCAGTATTAAGGGGTTTTTGGAGTCGCTGACGATTTTGAAAAGCAAAATTGACCTGTTCTTGCGTTTTCCTGGAACAAGCTCAAGGGGGTAAACTACCGCTAGCACTAACACATGATGTATATTCTTTCGGACATCAGTTTTGTTCGTGAAAACCAGTATTAAGGGGTTTTTGGAGTCGCTGATTACGAATCTGATGTCAGATTGAAAAAATTCAAAATGGCGGATTCAACATGGCGGACGAATTTTTGAAAAATACATGTATTTTTATAAAAAGAACTATAAATAAAAGTTTTTGAGGCCGCTAATTACGAATCTGATGTTAGATTTAACAAATTCAAAATGGCGGGTCCAACATGGTGGACGAATGTTTGAAAAATACATAAATTTTTATAAAAAGAATTATAAATAAAAGTTTTTGAGGTCGCTGATTACGAATCTGATGTTAAATTTAAAAAATTCAAAATGGCGGATCCAACATGGTGAACAAACTTTTGAAAAATACATCAATTTTTATGATAAATAATAAAAAAAAATTTAAATTACAGTTTTAATACATTGAATCTAAATCGAAATTGCATTCTTCAATCTCGTAAAAAAGTTACCATGTATGTTTTTTTTTTTTTTCCAATGTCATAATTGTAGTGAGCTATAAATTCCATACCTCAGGTTACATGTTATAAATCTTAAACCGAATAAACCCAAAACTTATGCTTCAAAGCCTGAAATTGTAGCCATATCGAAGGCCAATTTTTCAAAATAAAATATGCTAATCGAAGTGGTCGCAATTTGCTTGGTATTTAACTTCAAACGAGATTATCATACATTTAAAAAATCTGTAATATTCCTGATGGATATACAAATGTATATAGGCGTTTCTTTACATTCTATGTACACATATATATGTGTGGTCTACCTTTGACGCGCTCTTTACAATAAACTGTGCTCTTTGAGAACTAATAACAAATAAATTTGTAACTAATGTTAAACAGAGCGTTTTAACAGCTGGAATGTAAAATATACATATATAATTCTGATCAAAGCGGTTTTCAGTTGGAAATCCATTCGGGAAGAACTTTGGCTATTGAAGGAGAGCAGAACGTGCAATGTATGCTGCAATCAATTTCAGCAACTACTCATAGCTATACTATTCAGCCACTAATATCTGAGGAAGGAAAACTTTTATCACCATTATATTTGGTTTTGAAAGAGCCAACTGGACATTTTGCTCCTATACATAGTAGAAAAAATTTTATTCAGACCTGACAATATTCATGTAGGCTTCAAAATCAGGAAAACGAACTACAGGTAACATACATTTATAATTATATGGGACATTATTATAAGATATTAATATTTCATTGTATACTTCAGATCACTTCAAAATATGGTTTAAAAATATTTTTCTCCCTAACGTTGGATCTCATTTAATCCTTTTAATTGATTCGTGGACAAAATAATAGAACAAAATACTCCATCGAATAAAATAGTAGAAGTGAAAAAAATACCTACCGGTACTACGGGCAACATACAACCATTGGATGTATTTGGTTTCCGAATATGGAAAAATTACGTTCGACACTTCTCGGACAGCGTTATATTAATGAATTCGGATCTTAATTTACATTTAAGAAATAATATCATTAAATTGCAGCATTAGTTCATAATCAACTCTCTTCGCCACGGTATATAAATCTGTTTAAGTACTCATGGTATAAAAGTGGATATACCAATGAAAAGCCTGGACATTTTGAGAACCCTGTCGATTTTAGTTTTGGGAATTCTAGCAATACTAGATGTGAAGTGCAAAGCTGTAGAAACGTTACTATAATTCGATGTTCGTGGTGTAAAAAATCATTCTGTTTAAAGCATTATTTTGAAGACTATCATCATTGTACACATTTTCACAGATGAATGCAGTTATGTATGAATGTTGTATATACAGGGTGTTCAGAGGTGGGTGGTCAATACTGAAAGGGGTGAAAGGTCAGACCGAGACAAGCAAAAAATCGTATGGGTGGGGGGGGGGCATCTCGCACCGTTTGGCAGTTACAGGGTGATTCGTAAATCAGGATTTTGCCTTATATGGGAACCGCTCTTGTATTTTTATCTTTTTTTCTACGCATCGCAGCGGCCCCAAACTGATTTAAAAAAATCACTATTTGGAAGCCCTTTCCAAAAAAGTTTACACCACCCCCCTATCCCCAACCCCTTGGCCACAATCCCCCCTGGAAGTTGAAAAAATTAACTTTTATTTCACGATTTTTCTCCTTTCGCCCCACTTTTCTCCGAAATTCATGTTATTAACATACCTACTTTTTATTTTTTTTAAGTTGCCTATCTAATTACCTTACCAAAAAGGTGCAACATGCCCAGGTAGAAAAGGGTTGCAAAAGTCCTGAAATTAAAACATCCTCACAGGTACCTAATTACTTTATTGCACTATAATGGAAAAAGTCGTTAAGTAAACAATTTTTATGATTCAAGTTCGGAAATGTTTGTTTAGGAAACAGAGGTAGTACGTTTTTATTATTTCAGCAAAACAGTAATAAAATAATAAATGTAATCTCGTTAAATAGCGTTATAAGTTTATTATATCCAGCATTGACTCTTAAGTATCCTGACGCTCCGTTTCTAATACCTCCTATGAATTATGGTATAAAAATGGGTAAGTTTGAAAGGACATTGACCACAGTTGAAGAAGCAATCGATAAAACCGGGTGTTTAATAGAAAAAATTAAGATAAAATGGCAGAATTCAGTGTTGACGAGTATGCCGATATAATTTACGTGTACGGTTTAGTAGAAGGAAGTGATAGTAAGGCCGTACGAGAATACCAAAGGAGATTCCCGAATCGGCATGTACCCAAAAGAAAGGTATTTTCAAGGACTTTCAGAAGGTTAAAAGAAACCGGAAGTGTAACCACCCCCAGAGCAGAAACGCGAGCAGGAAAATCGGCCGATTCAGCGGACCCTGACCAACAAATCCTCAACATCGTCAGGAACAGCCCTGTAATAAGCATCAGGCAGGTCGCACGAAGGTCAGGATTGTCTTCAGGGAGAGTTTGGACCGTTGTGAACCGAGAGGGACCACATCCATACCACCATATCCCGGTCCAAGCACTACAGGAAGGAGATTCCGAAAGACGATTGCAATTTGCACTTGGCTGTTCGAGTCTGACATAAAAAACAGAAGGTTTCTAGACCGAATTCTGTGGACGGATGAATCGCAATTCACCCGGGATGGCATCACAAACTTCCACAACCTCCACACCTGGTCAGATGTGAACCCACATAGGACAAGGTGTCGGTCCTTCCAGCAAAGATTTAGTGTCAATGTCTGGGCTGGCATCATCGGCATCCAGTTGATAGGACCCTTCATCTTGCCCCAAGTGCTGAATAGTCAGCTATACTCGGACTTTTTGGAGAATACCCTTCCGGATCTGTTGAAGGACATCCCCCTGGCCACCAGAAGCGCAATTTATTTACAGCTCGACGGAGCACCTGCGCATACTGGGAACATTGTTAGGGCAAGGTTGAATGAACATTACTCAGAGCGCTGGATTGGACGAGGTGGACCGATTCTTTGGCCTGCTAGGTCACCGGACCTTACCCCACTGGACTTTTTCTTATGGGGAATGATGAAAGATGAAGTTTACTCAAGACCAATCAACACCAGGGAAGAATTAGTTACCAGGATTGGGACTGCAGCCACGAAAATACGGGAGAGACTGGCTACCATAGACCTCAAACGTGAAATAAAACGAAGGCTACTTGCATGAATCGAAACTAGCGGAGAACATTTTGAACAGCTTTTAAAGGACATACGTTTTAATTGTAATTAGTTTTTAAGCGAACAAAATCTATTTTTTAGTAAACTTAAGTATAATTTCCTAAAAATTCGAATTATCATGATATTCTGTAAAAGGATTTTTGTAAATAAATTTTCGTATCCTTTTCCTACCTGGGCATGTTGCACCTTTTTGGTAAGGTAATTAGATAGGCAACTTAAAAAAAATAAAAAGTAGGTATGTTAATAACATGAATTTCGGAGAAAAGTGGGGCGAAAGGAGAAAAATCGTGAAATAAAAGTTAATTTTTTCAACTTCCAGGGGGGATTGTGGCCAAGGGGTTGGGGATAGGGGGGTGGTGTAAACTTTTTTGGAAAGGGCTTCCAAATAGTGATTTTTTGAAATTTGAAAAAATTCAAAATGGCGGATCCAACATGGTGAACAAACTTTTGAAAAATACATCAATTTTTATGATAAATAATAAAAAAAAATTTAAATTACAGTTTTAATACATTGAATCTAAATCGAAATTGCATTCTTCAATCTCGTAAAAAAGTTACCATGTATGTTTTTTTTTTTTTTCCAATGTCATAATTGTAGTGAGCTATAAATTCCATACCTCAGGTTACATGTTATAAATCTTAAACCGAATAAACCCAAAACTTATGCTTCAAAGCCTGAAATTGTAGCCATATCGAAGGCCAATTTTTCAAAATAAAATATGCTAATCGAAGTGGTCGCAATTTGCTTGGTATTTAACTTCAAACGAGATTATCATACATTTAAAAAATCTGTAATATTCCTGATGGATATACAAATGTATATAGGCGTTTCTTTACATTCTATGTACACATATATATGTGTGGTCTACCTTTGACGCGCTCTTTACAATAAACTGTGCTCTTTGAGAACTAATAACAAATAAATTTGTAACTAATGTTAAACAGAGCGTTTTAACAGCTGGAATGTAAAATATACATATATAATTCTGATCAAAGCGGTTTTCAGTTGGAAATCCATTCGGGAAGAACTTTGGCTATTGAAGGAGAGCAGAACGTGCAATGTATGCTGCAATCAATTTCAGCAACTACTCATAGCTATACTATTCAGCCACTAATATCTGAGGAAGGAAAACTTTTATCACCATTATATTTGGTTTTGAAAGAGCCAACTGGACATTTTGCTCCTATACATAGTAGAAAAAATTTTATTCAGACCTGACAATATTCATGTAGGCTTCAAAATCAGGAAAACGAACTACAGGTAACATACATTTATAATTATATGGGACATTATTATAAGATATTAATATTTCATTGTATACTTCAGATCACTTCAAAATATGGTTTAAAAATATTTTTCTCCCTAACGTTGGATCTCATTTAATCCTTTTAATTGATTCGTGGACAAAATAATAGAACAAAATACTCCATCGAATAAAATAGTAGAAGTGAAAAAAATACCTACCGGTACTACGGGCAACATACAACCATTGGATGTATTTGGTTTCCGAATATGGAAAAATTACGTTCGACACTTCTCGGACAGCGTTATATTAATGAATTCGGATCTTAATTTACATTTAAGAAATAATATCATTAAATTGCAGCATTAGTTCATAATCAACTCTCTTCGCCACGGTATATAAATCTGTTTAAGTACTCATGGTATAAAAGTGGATATACCAATGAAAAGCCTGGACATTTTGAGAACCCTGTCGATTTTAGTTTTGGGAATTCTAGCAATACTAGATGTGAAGTGCAAAGCTGTAGAAACGTTACTATAATTCGATGTTCGTGGTGTAAAAAATCATTCTGTTTAAAGCATTATTTTGAAGACTATCATCATTGTACACATTTTCACAGATGAATGCAGTTATGTATGAATGTTGTATATACAGGGTGTTCAGAGGTGGGTGGTCAATACTGAAAGGGGTGAAAGGTCAGACCGAGACAAGCAAAAAATCGTATGGGTGGGGGGGGGGGGCATCTCGCACCGTTTGGCAGTTACAGGGTGATTCGTAAATCAGGATTTTGCCTTATATGGGAACCGCTCTTGTATTTTTATCTTTTTTTCTACGCATCGCAGCGGCCCCAAAACTGATTTCAAAAAATCACTATTTGGAAGCCCTTTCCAAAAAAGTTTACACCACCCCCCTATCCCCAACCCCTTGGCCACAATCCCCCCTGGAAGTTGAAAAAATTAACTTTTATTTCACGATTTTTCTCCTTTCGCCCCACTTTTCTCCGAAATTCATGTTATTAACATACCTACTTTTTATTTTTTTTAAGTTGCCTATCTAATTACCTTACCAAAAAGGTGCAACATGCCCAGGTAGAAAAGGGTTGCAAAAGTCCTGAAATTAAAACATCCTCACAGGTACCTAATTACTTTATTGCACTATAATGGAAAAAGTCGTTAAGTAAACAATTTTTATGATTCAAGTTCGGAAATGTTTGTTTAGGAAACAGAGGTAGTACGTTTTTATTATTTCAGCAAAACAGTAATAAAATAATAAATGTAATCTCGTTAAATAGCGTTATAAGTTTATTATATCCAGCATTGACTCTTAAGTATCCTGACGCTCCGTTTCTAATACCTCCTATGAATTATGGTATAAAAATGGGTAAGTTTGAAAGGACATTGACCACAGTTGAAGAAGCAATCGATAAAACTGGGTGTTTAATAGAAAAAATTAAGATAAAATGGCAGAATTCAGTGTTGACGAGTATGCCGATATAATTTACGTGTACGGTTTAGTAGAAGGAAGTGATAGTAAGGCCGTACGAGAATACCAAAGGAGATTCCCGAATCGGCATGTACCCAAAAGAAAGGTATTTTCAAGGACTTTCAGAAGGTTAAAAGAAACCGGAAGTGTAACCACCCCCAGAGCAGAAACGCGAGCAGGAAAATCGGCCGATTCAGCGGACCCTGACCAACAAATCCTCAACATCGTCAGGAACAGCCCTGTAATAAGCATCAGGCAGGTCGCACGAAGGTCAGGATTGTCTTCAGGGAGAGTTTGGACCGTTGTGAACCGAGAGGGACCACATCCATACCACCATATCCCGGTCCAAGCACTACAGGAAGGAGATTCCGAAAGACGATTGCAATTTGCACTTGGCTGTTCGAGTCTGACATAAAAAACAGAAGGTTTCTAGACCGAATTCTGTGGACGGATGAATCGCAATTCACCCGGGATGGCATCACAAACTTCCACAACCTCCACACCTGGTCAGATGTGAACCCACATAGGACAAGGTGTCGGTCCTTCCAGCAAAGATTTAGTGTCAATGTCTGGGCTGGCATCATCGGCATCCAGTTGATAGGACCCTTCATCTTGCCCCAAGTGCTGAATAGTCAGCTATACTCGGACTTTTTGGAGAATACCCTTCCGGATCTGTTGAAGGACATCCCCCTGGCCACCAGAAGCGCAATTTATTTACAGCTCGACGGAGCACCTGCGCATACTGGGAACATTGTTAGGGCAAGGTTGAATGAACATTACTCAGAGCGCTGGATTGGACGAGGTGGACCGATTCTTTGGCCTGCTAGGTCACCGGACCTTACCCCACTGGACTTTTTCTTATGGGGAATGATGAAAGATGAAGTTTACTCAAGACCAATCAACACCAGGGAAGAATTAGTTACCAGGATTGGGACTGCAGCCACGAAAATACGGGAGAGACTGGCTACCATAGACCTCAAACGTGAAATAAAACGAAGGCTACTTGCATGAATCGAAACTAGCGGAGAACATTTTGAACAGCTTTTAAAGGACATACGTTTTAATTGTAATTAGTTTTTAAGCGAACAAAATCTATTTTTTAGTAAACTTAAGTATAATTTCCTAAAAATTCGAATTATCATGATATTCTGTAAAAGGATTTTTGTAAATAAATTTTCGTATCCTTTTCCTACCTGGGCATGTTGCACCTTTTTGGTAAGGTAATTAGATAGGCAACTTAAAAAAAATAAAAAGTAGGTATGTTAATAACATGAATTTCGGAGAAAAGTGGGGCGAAAGGAGAAAAATCGTGAAATAAAAGTTAATTTTTTCAACTTCCAGGGGGGATTGAGGCCAAGGGGTTGGGGATAGGGGGGTGGTGTAAACTTTTTTGGAAAGGGCTTCCAAATAGTGATTTTTTGAAATCAGTTTGGGGCCACTGCGATGCGTAGAAAAAAAGATAAAAATACAAGAGCGGTTCCCATATAAGGCAAAATCCTGATTTACGAATCACCCTGTAACTGCCAAACGGTGCGAGATGCCCCCCCCCCCCCACCCATACGATTTTTTGCTTGTCTCGGTCTGACCTTTCACCCCTTTCAGTATTGACCACCCACCTCTGAACACCCTGTATATAAAATTTTATAAATCTGACTTTGAATTTACAAATTGATTCATAATTAAAAATATCAATAACCCCTGTTTATTATTTTTTATCAAAATTGTAATACTTTTAAAACATATGTGCGCGATAATGAATCGATCATTTTTAATTATTCATTTACGATTGTAAATCCGTAATCAGCGAGCTCAAAAACTTTTCTTTATTGTTTTTTTTTAATAAAAATTGATTTTTTTTTTCAAAAGTTTGTTCACGATGCTGGATCCGCCATTTTGATTTTTTTAAATTTAATATCAGATTCGTAATCAGCGACCTCAAAAACTTTTATTTATAGTTCTTTTTATAAAAATTTATGTATTTTTTAAAAATTCGTCCGCCATGTTGGATCCGCCATTTTGAATTTTTTCAATCTGACATCAGATTCGTAATCAGCGACTCCAAAAGCCCCTTAATACTGGTTTTCACGAACAAAACTGATGTCTGAAAGAATATACATCATGTGTTAGTGCTAGGGGTAGTTTACCCCCTTGAAGAGCTTTTTTCAGGAAAACGCAAAAACAGGTAAATTTTTTTTTTCAAAATCGTATGTAAAAAAATATTTGTCAATGATTTTTAACCAAAACTGTTATTTTTGTGACGCAAAAATATAATTTATTCTGAAATAAAAAATAAGGGTTGCAACCCCCGGGAACCGGATTACTTGCAAAAGGTTAGTATATTTACGAGACATCATTTCCATTTTGTTTCATTCGAAAAAATGCATACGAATTTGAGATATTTAAGAAAAACTGTTTTTGGGGGTAAACTTTAGGGGTGGTTTTCACCCCCTAAGCTTGCGTATCCGCAGATAAAAAAAAATACGTGTCTCTTATTTTTCGATGCTCTACAATATATTTCAATTTCATCAAAATCGGTGAGATACACCTGAGAACGTTTCCTTGTAAGACGTCGTTGATGGGTAATACGCAAATCTTCACTACTGGTCTCTTGAAGGTAGACTGCTTACTTTTCAAGGTAACTACGCGGATTTTACCGTCAGGGCCTGGATGCAGTTGAACGATGCGACCGAGCATCCAGTGAGAGAGGGGAAGACGAAGTTCTTTTACTAGAACGAAGTCGTCTACTTTCGGCTCGCGAGTGGCTGTGTTCCACTTAGCACGAACTTGTAGATGTTGCAGATACTTGCTCCATTTTTGCCAAAAGTTTTCTATTATGCTTTGCAGAAGCTGCCAGCGGGATAGGCAATTGAGGGGTATATTTAGAGTACAGGGCTCTGGAACGCTGTTAAGGGCTGTACCCACAAGAATATTCTCTGATGTTAGAACGTCGAGGGAAGAAACATCGCTGTTCAGAGGGCATACCTCGAGTTGAGGCAGGCCTCTACAAAGGACAGTGCTGAGCTCCTCATAGGTCAATGTTGTATCACCAATTACGCGTTTGAGGTGATGCTTAACGCATTTAATATTGGCATCCACAGGCCGCTCAAGTGTGGCGAGGCAGCAGGGATGAAACGCCATAAGGTGCCTTGAACCGAAAGGGCTTCGGCGACTTCACGTTGAAACTGATTCCAAAAGTCCGTTGAGTGTTGTAGTAATTCTTTGAAACTTCCAACGAAGGTAGTCACACTGTCCGAGAATATGATGTTCGGAATTCCGCATCTTGAAGCAAATCGTTTATATGCTGTAATAAAAGATTTAGCTGTTGCTTCGCTTACTACTTCCAGATGAACAGCTTTTGTCGAGAAACAAATGAAGACAGCTATATAGCCTTTGAAAGTTTTTTGTCCACGGCCTTTGGAAACTCTCAGTGAAATAGGTCTTAGTCTACACCTGTGTACTGAAACGGACGAGATGGTGTTACCCGCTCCTTAGGTAATGACGCCATGATTTGAGAGCTCGCTTTAGCACGATATTTGAAACAGGTGACACATCTATTAATCATAAACCGAATTACACGATGAAGTCCAAGGATCCAAAATTTGTGTTGGACATAGCTGATTGTGTTCTTTTCGCCACCTTACAGGGTTGCTAGATGTGCATTCCTGACAATAAGTGTTGTAAGATGGGAATGTTTCGGTAATATCAGAGGATGCATTTCGTTCGGGTTTAGCTGCGAGTTCTCTAAACGTCCGCCTACTCGGAGAGCTCCTTCATTGTCAAGGATTGGCTGGAGCCGAATGAGCTTGCTTTTATGGCTGATTGGTCTCTTGCGCTGAAAGGCAGTTATTTCGTCGCTGTAAGACGTTAACTGGACAGATTTGACCCAAAATTTCAAGGCAGAATCGAGTTCGATGGGTGTGAGTGGTCCTTGCGGTCGTTGATCTTTAAGAGATCGAAGAATTTGAGGAACTCTCATAATATAAGCAGTGACCCTTATAAGTCTTGTTAGTGACGAGTATCGCTCAAGGAGATTCCAAATCTCAGTTGAAGCCGCAACGTGATGAGTCTTTTTGCTCTTCTCTTCTTGCAAGATAAGTGATTTATCAGCAGAAGACAGATCAGTTGACCATTCTGTTGAAGGGGCTGTTAACCACGAAGGTCCATGCCACCACAAAGAGTGATTCGGAAGGTTTGAAGGAGACAAGCCTCTTGTCACGCAGTCCGCTGGATTTTGAGCGGAAGTGACATAACGCCAAGAATTACCTTTCAGCAAGCTTTGAATCTCTGTGACTCTGTTTGCGATGAAGCTTTTCAGCGATTTGGGTGAGAACGAATCCAAGCAAGGACTGTGGTCGAGTCAGTCCAGGTATAAATGGGCACGTCAGTTAAATTTAGAGTTTTGCGAACATAGTCTATGAGTCGTGCAAGGAGAACAGCAGCATACAATTCCAGACGAGGAATAGTGACTCTTTTGAGAGGTGCTACGCGAGACTTAGCGGTCAGTAAGGATATTTGGATGTTCCCGTAGTCATGTCCTACTCTTACGTATACAGCAGCAGCATACGCAGATTCCGAGGAGTCAGAGAATCCGTGGATTTCCCAAAATAGATTTTCAGAGTGGGTTCCTAGCCAGCGAGAAATTTTCACCTGTTCTATACAGCGTAACTCGTTACAGTATGATCACCACTCGGATGTTAAATCTTAGAGCAAAGATTGATCCCAGTCAACGCCAGCTGTCCAAAGCTTTTACAGTAGAACTTTTGCAACTATAGTGGTCGGAGTGAGCCACCCGATTGGATCATATAGAAGTGCCACAGTGGAGAGAATCCGACGTTTGGTTGCTCATCGACTTCTAATTTAAACGAAAGCAGAATTCATCGCTAGCAGGAAACCATTGCAAGTCCAGAGTTTTAACCTCTTTATCAAGTGATAAATCCAACAGATGTTGCAATCTCTGACTGGAATCTAACTTGTCTAAAAGCTCGACTCGATTTGAGGTCAACTTCCTCAGGTTAAACCCAGCAGTTTTGAGGATATCTATAAGCTGTTGTTGCAATTCTAAAGCTTGAGGGACGCTTTCAGCCCCTGATAGCACGTCATCCACATAAGTGTCAAACCTCAACGCATGAGCGCCTAGAGGACAGCTTTTCTCTTCATCGTCTGCCAGACTATGCAGGGTTTTTATGGCCAGATATGGAGCGCATCCCATACCATAAATTACCTTCGTGAGTCTGAAGTCGTTAATAGGTTCGGAGGAATTTTCCCGCCAAACTATACGTTGCAAGTCTTGGTCAGATGCATTTGGGCTAATGCTGGGGGAGAAAGAGAATGGTGTTTGGTAGCTGAGTTTGTGGAGAACACTTTACGCACCAAGCACCAGGAGGCCTCCGTCCTGCGCCCCGCTGTAGAGGGGCCACCTTGAAGAAAACCCACTGGGTTAGCTTTTTAAGGCCCAGCCCGAAGTAATGTGATTAACGGTACCGGGCTGGTGTTCTTGGAGCTAGGGGGTGGGGTTTTTAACCGGTAGACCACCCGAAAGGGTGGGAGTCCGGCACGTCGGTCGTAAAGGAATATCCCCTACCTCAACCAAAAAAAAAAACAAGCATGCTGACTTATTTAATACACATCTTACTAAGCATGTGCTGAACAAATACTTGCTTCTTATGATGGTTTAAACAAATTGACGCAATTACAAACATTACTAGACGACATGAAAAGACACAAGGCAAAACGATCTTTGGATTTTTTAGGATCTGCGAGGAAGTGGATTGCTGGGACTCTTTACCACGAAGATTGCGAAATTATTAAATATAAAATCAATAATGTATATGTGTATATATTAGGGTGCTTTTTTTCGCGACTATTTTTTTTTTTTTCAGTCCCACCTCGAAATTTTAGGGCAAATACCTAATCAAAACTTCCCTGAAAATTGGAGCCCTTAATATTAATATTAAGTAATAGACCAAGGGGTATAAAGATTTTCCATATAAAATACACGTAAACTTTGATTATTTTTCTTCAAAACTCTACAGCTCAGAGGCATTTTATGGTATAATCTTGATCGATGGTAGGGTTTCTTCAGAATTGAATGCTCTACAAAAGTGTCCATTTCGGTGTAACCCTAACTCCCACCAGCGAGGTAATACGAGTCACTAAACCCAATTTTTCCATGAAATTCTCACTTTTTGCCCCTATCTCGTAAATAACAAGAGCTACGGAAAAAATTAATATCTCAAACTTGTTGGAAATTCAATTTCCTACAAAAAAGTTCTGAACATCGATATTTCTTGAGATATTGGGCTTTGAAATTGTTAATTAAACCAGTCAAAAGAAACGAAAAAACAATTGCAATAGAATACGATGAAATATTAAAAGATCAGAATAAAATTCTTGGAATAACTAAAGCAGGTAAAGTAATGAATTCAATTTGTAACCAAAAATATCTTATAGACTTAAGAAATTCAACATGCTTACCGAATCTACTAAACAGCCGGCCGTTGAGGTGTAATCAAAGAAACGACCAACGCATACCACAAATAGAAGAGCTTTCAGAAGGACTGATATTGCAAAAAAATTTTTTGGGAATATTGTCGTCAAAAACGAAAATCATAGACTCAATGGAACATTTATAATAAATTTGCACAACACTACCATATCCATTAGCGGGAAAACTTTCATCTCAAGGGAATAGCCAACGATGCAGTACTTCCAGCTATCTTATAACTTACTCTCTACGAGGGTCAATATAAAGAGGTTCTATCAATTCAAATGATGATAGATATCGATATCAACAACACAGATGAAATCGCCACTCTGCCGGTCGAAAAGAATGCCTTGCAAACTACTACGGGTCCACCGCAATGTTTTTCGTCATCGTAATAATATTCCTGGCAATCATATGCAGAAAAAGAAAATCTAATGCCATCAATGCAACCAATTCGGATCAACCGGCAGCAAGTTACAACCTTTAGAAGACATAGCTCCAAAACAGGATCAGAATGATCAACCAGAAGAAAAATCAGCAGTTACAAAAATCATTTTACCAAAAGCCTCCCAAAAAAAGTTTGGCGATACTCAATTTTTTTAACCGAATGAGGACACTTTTTTAACAGAATGAGGGGAAGAGTTAACGCGAATACCGCTCGCCTTCAACGAAACGCCCAAATATCACATTACTGCATCTTCTGCATCATTGATAGCACGTAGAGACGTCGCAGACGCCTCGTTGCAAGTCGTCGGCGCCGTCACTTGAAACCTCTCCTACGTGATTTTTCGCTGTGAACTGGTTGCTGCATTTGGACCACATGAATTGGCAAAAGTCAGGAAAAGTCACTTAAAAAGCGGTTCTAGTACCGATGAATTATATAAACCGACCGTCTGGTGGTATCCATTAATGCAATTCTCGGAAACTCACACTAAAATAAGAAAAGGGCAGTCGAATTTTAAGCTAAGTCAACGGAAACTCAATGAGTTTTACTCACCTTGAGATAATCTTCCTTGAGCGCTACATAAATTTCAGTGATAGTCTCGTGCACAATTTGTGATATGACAGAAATTCGAAAAATGGAAGATAAATTTTGAAAAGTTTCACCTGTCGCAAGAAAGCGTAAAGAAACGAGCAGTCTGGAAAAAATAAAAATTTTTATGACGTTCAAATTTTTTTTAAGTGAAAACCTTAATTTTGGGGGAAATGCTCTGGCGAAAAACTGTATCTTCTTTTCGAATTTTTGTTCTTTTTAACTCAATAATTTGTAAAATGATTCTTTCGACATTCTTGTGAAGTTTTTGAAACTCGTTGGATCCTCAGTTTCCAATTCCTTAAAAACTAGCTGTCCTATATATTTTCCCAAGCGCCTTCTAAGCAGCCTTGGACGCGACCATAGTCTTTTAGTTCGTTGACCTTTCTTTTTCTTATTTACATAGTTTCAAAACATTCACTTCTAAAATACCAGCGCCAGCGGCTGTTACCGAAAGTATTTTAAATAAATCGTTCATTATGAAATGAACTGCAGAACACTTTAGACTAAAGATGTAAACGATAATTAAATGTTTCGATCAAGTTTTCACACTTTATCTTTGATAATGTGTAGCGATGATACAATTGATAATGATTTTTGATGATAGTGTAAAGGGGCCTTAATCCTATTAATAACTTCTTCACTTGTTAGCGTTTTCATCGGGTATATCCTTAGCACTTATATTGCTTGGTTTTTTGGTCCATTGGTCCCACATGATCTAAATTGATGGTATCCAACGGTTTTTCTCCTTTCCTGCTTTTCTGCTGGCCAACAAGCATTTAATGCAAATGTCGATACATATTTGTACTTTATTCGATATGTTGGTGATGTAGAATTCTTAACTGAACAACTGTATAGTTTTTTGAGAAGCGAAGTGTCCTTCATCGTGCTTGATTTTTAGGATTTCAGCCTTCATATTCATCGATACGATTAGTTCCTTTCTGTCAACATATTTAAGCAAAAGATCTTTCTCTATGAAAAAATCTTTGTAATTTCTTTCCTTTAAGATTTCTTTAATGTAAATTCTTTCCTTTAAGATTTCTTTAATAGCCGTTATGTAGTAATCTTTCTCTTGCGTTTTTTTTAGATTCTCAGCAACAATTCTGCGCTGATCAAGTAAACAACCAGGTATCGATTCAGCAAATTAACGTATGGCATCTTTTTAGCAGTCGAACTTTAATTCTTGTAAATAGAGAATTCATTTGCATAGATACTCCTGTTGGAAGATCTTTCCTTTCTTTGGTTTGTCGAAATGCTATGCAGTCTCTTATGACATTAAAATGTGTTCCTAAAATATAGATTCGGTATATAACTATGATAGTTTTCTATTTGGCGGGTAAATTTTTTCTACTATAGTAGTAAGCTGGATGGAGTTGTTTGCTCGACTTGCAGAAGGTTTGCTGCACATCCATATTTGCTGGCATCTGTGTGTATTTCTGTGTCTACTCATTGTCCATATGTGTGAAGTAATGGTTTGTTTGCCAAAGCTTTCTTAAGTTCCTCAATTGCTGCTCTTTCTTTTCCCTTTATTTTAAAATGTTGATCCTTTTTTAGAAGATTTTTAGGTGGTCTACTAATTGTAGTATACAGATGAATAACCATAATTATATTGTAGCATGCTTTATAGTTATAATTATATTTAGAATAAGTAAGGCCAAAAGATGACTGTGTGTAGTTTAAGCACATTGTGAACCTACCCTAAATGTATAAGAGCTTAGGAGTAGCGGAAACGACCTGAGGTAGTCGCAGAGAGAGCATGTACCAATAAAGTCTGTAAAGCAGTAGCCGAGCCGTTTTTCGAGAGTAACTTTCACCCAGTTCATGGCGCAGTCGGTAGCGCCTTCCCTTTGGCATTAAAATTGCCCCTGAAATTCTTCAACTATACAACGAAAAAAATTTTAGTAACATACCGGGTGTAATCATATATTTAGACGAGATTTTGATCGCAGCTAATACTGAAAGTGAACATGATGAAATCCTACGAGTAGTAATGAACAGACCAAGAGAACTAGGTGTCCGATTTAACAAAGAAAAGGTACAATTTAATATTCCCGAAGTAAAATACCTGGCTCACTTGATTTCGCAAAGTGGAATTAAATGTGATCCTGATCGAATTAATGCAATCAATAAAATCGACAGGCCCAAAAATAAAAAAGACTTACAAAAATTGTTGGGCATGGTTAATTACATTCGCTCATATATCCCTAATCTGGCACATATCTCACAACCCTTGCGTAACTTATTAATGAAAAATATGATTTTCAGGTGGGAAAGGTACATGATAAATGTTTAGAGGAAATAAAAAGTTTAATCGCTAACCCGCAATCCTTAAACATTTTTGATTCCACAAAACAAATAACCATCCAATGTGATGCTTCAAAATTCGGCCTAAGAGCATGTTTGATGCAAGAAAATAAACCAACCTGTTTTGCATCAAGAAGCTTATCGGAAAGTGAAGTTAAGTACTCTCAAATAGAGAAGGAGCTCCTGGCGATTGTTTTTTCTTGTACCAAATTTCACTTTTATATCTATGGAAGAATAACCGATCATAAAGCCCTTGATTTGATTTGTTGGGGGGGGGAGGCAAAACACCTCGAACGCTCAGACTTTATTAGTCCATTGCGCTCAAAACCCCCGCTCTATCTGAACTTCCCCGTTGTCCTGATGTACCGGAGAATCTCAGAGAGAGATCGAGAATCGAAGTCCTCCATCCTCATGACATCGGCGCCAAACGTGTCCCTACGTGCACGAGACAACGCAGGACAGTCACAGAGGTAATGCTCTGTGCTGTCCTCCTCCTCCCCACACGAGGGGCACGCAGGGTCGTCGATGATTCCCAGGGTATTCAAGTGTTTGCCAAGTGTATTATGCCCTGTAATTGTCCCTACTAGAGCCCTGCAATCTTTCCTACCTAAGCTAAGTAAGAATTTCGCAGTATTCTTGTTCGGATTACCTATAAAGTACTTGGTACGTCTGCAGGTACTTAGGCTGGACCATCTCTCTCCGTGAACTAAGTCAACGTGTCGAGTTATCCAGTTCTTCAACGCCGCAGAGCTAATACCAATAATGGGCTCTGGACCTATGGGGTGGGAGTTAGCGCCTTCCCTCGCCAGGGAATCTGAAGACTCGTTGCCTTCTACTCCCTGGTGGCCAGGGACCCATATAAGAATGACCTGATTACATTTTGCAACCGAATTCAGTCGTTTCTTACAATCTCGGACTATTTTTGTCCGAGTATTGGGATTAAGAAGAGTAGCAAGAGCAGCCTTACTGTCGCTGCAGATACCTATTCTTCTACCTTGCCACCTGTGGGCAATTATCCAGTTGGCCACTTCTAGAATGGCAAAAACTTCAGCTTGGAAGACCGTCGCCATGTTTTCAAGTGAGTAACTGTATTTGATCTCTTCGTTCAAAAACCATCCAGCGCCCGTACCGTTTACGGTCTTCGAGCCGTCCGTGTAGAAGATGTCGTTGAGCCCATTCAATATTTTGTTTGGATCTTCCCATTCCTCCCTTTTTGGGAAGAGAATTTGAAATCTTCTTCCGAACATTAATATCGGGGTCATATCATCCGCCGGCATATTGAATAAAATGCACTTTTCTTCAAGCCTTTGTGATATAACAGCATGTCCGATAGCATGTTTACCGTGCCAGAGTCCGCACTTCTTTAGACGGCACACGGTCTTCATTGCTTCTTCTTGGATAGCAATGTCCAAGGGTTGCATGTTAAGCATCGCGTTTAGAGCTGCACCAGGTGTCGAGCTAAAAGCTCCTGTTATCCCTATGCAGACCTCTCTCTGTACTCTGTTAAGAACAGAACGAGTCGATTTTATCTCCATTCTGTTCCACCAGACCACTGACGTATATGTAATGATGGGTCTAATGATGGCTATGTACATCCAATGTACCACAGCGGGTTTTAGACCCCATGTCTTCCCAAAGGCTCTTCTACATTGCCAAAAGGCATTTAATGCCCGAGATGCTTTGTGTTCGACATGAGCCTTCCAAGTCAGTTTGCTGTCTAGAGTCACCCCTAGGTATTTAACTTCCTTGGAGAGTTGAATGGTTTCACGCTTCAGAATTGGAAGCTTGAGATTATCCAGTTTTCTCTTCCTAGTGAGTTTGGCCGTCAGTCGTTAGGTACACAGGGGGACTCACACATGTACACAGGGGGATCAACATGTAGCAGTGACTACTACGTGCCGTATCTGTGTACATGTGCCGTAACTGTGTGCACTACGGAAGTGCGACCATACCCTCCACGTGGGGGCGGCTGGAAGCAGGCTCTCAGTCAGGTTATGTCTCTGCTGGGAGTGCTGACTAATTGTGGTCGGGCGGAGAGAAGGAGACTCTCTCATAAAAAGTACAAAGTGTAATGCGATCCGTGCCCATTGGGTCGTTTGCAGCCAGGGGGTTACATCGGGCTGCATTAGTACGGAGCCTTCCTGATACCTGTCCACCTCAGGTCGTAGTCTGGACTTCCCATGTAAGGGGCGCTGCATGGGTGACTTCTCTTCCCCTTTTACTCAACCGAGACCACGAGTAGTGCCTTGTCGCGAAAGTGGTCGTAAGAACCAGTTGAAATGAAAAATAAAACCTCTGCCTCGGATAAAACCGAGACCGCACCAAAACAACCTCACGCGTCTGCTGGAAACGAGCCACGCGCGGCTAACAAAGCCAAGACACCCGGAAAGGGTGCCACTACTAACCCCTCTTCGGCGGGCTACACCCGCCTCAACGCTCCGCTGGCCAGCACCAGCCCCAAGACGGGGTCTGGTGCCTCCCCTGTCTTGCGAACGCAGTCCGCGGAGTCCGACTCTAAGCCAGGATGTGGCACTGCTGTTCGTCCGACGCCCGCAACTAATGCGCAAGGCAACGAGTCTTCGGCACCTAAGCCGGGACCCAGTAATGCCAAAGCGCCTCTCGGGACTTCCCAGTCCATCTTTTCCAACCCCAAGCGGCGCGCTAGGCCCTCCGCGGTGGCTCACCGGGAAAAACGAGCGGCCTTCAGGCTCGTCAATAAGCTCGGCACCACCCTTGAATCGGAGCTCTCAGAGAAGGATAAGGCCTCTCTGAGTTGGGCTAGGAAGGTTGTTGCCCTCCATAAGGCAAAATCTCAGGACCTGGCGCCGAAAAGGCAACGCTCGCAAGACGAGGAGGAGCCCTCTGCCTCAAAGAGGCCAAAACCCGGTCCGCCTCCTAGACCCCCTCAACCCACTCGACCCTTTTGCGAAGTAGCAAAGGATCACCTTGTCTGGGCGGTCGTAGACCGCGGCAACCCGGACGGCACCATCACCCAGGATAACTGGAGGACGGTGCGTATAGAGTTGCTAAAGGTCTACAGGGATATACTGAAAAAGAGCCCAGGACCTGCCCCAGTCTGTCGCGATGCCGGCTGGTATCAAGGCCGCATCAAACTTATGGCCTGCGCGGATCAGCGATCTGCTGACCTATACAAGCAGGCGATATCCTCCTTAGGGAAAGTATGGCCCGGTGCTAGACTGGAAGCTATTAAAAGGGAGCAAATCCCGAATAGACCAAGGTCTAGGACCTGGATCCCAGCGGAACCGTCCAACCCTGAGGATATCTTGTCACTGATTCGGTTGTGTAACGCCGACCTTCCTACCCATGACTGGAAGGTAGCTCAAGTCAGCGAGGCTAAGGGCAAGATGCGGCAAGCGGTGGTGATCCTCAATGAGGAATCGCTTCCCCATCTGATTAAATCGAAGGGCGTCATCAGCTACGGTTTCGATACAATTACCCTGACTGTGTACCGAAAGGACCTGAAGGGTAATAAGGCGGTCATCCCCATCGAGACCAAGCCGGTAGCTGAAACGGCCGTGGAGAAGGCCCCGGAAGTAGTAGCCGCCATAGCCCCAGCGAGCGAACCATCGTCTCCATCTCCCCCCACTGACGATGACAGCATTCCCTCCACTTCTGGAATACTGGGGAACCTTGTCCTTCATCAGGCGGAGGTAGAATCACCTGATGAGGATTTAGAAGATGACCTTCTGCAGTCGGATACTGAAGACGCAGATATGACGGTCATCGAAGTGACCCCCCCTAGCAGCAGCCATGGTGGGAGTGGTGCAGATTAATCTACACCACTCCAAGGCAGCGTCGGCTGCGCTGCTCCTACGTCTCTCCCAAAAAGGGGAGGACGTCGCTCTTGTCCAGGAGCCTTGGGTCGTTGGGGACCGGATTCGTGGACTAAACTTGGCAGGTTACAAGACCTTTTATGTACAGAATGCAGGTAAACCAAGATCATGTATTCTTATCAGAAGTAATTACAACGCCTTCATCCTCACATATTTTAGCGATAGAGACAATGTAGTGGTCATGCTGCAGCTTCAAGCTCGGACTATATGGCTGGTCTCCAGCTATATGGCACATGACCATGAGGAACCACCTCCGCATAATCTTCTACGCAAAACCATCGAGGAAGCAAAGGGGCGGAGAATAACAGCATTTATTGGCGCAGACGCCAACGCGCATCACACGATCTGGGGAAGTTCGGACATCAACGAAAGGGGTGAGCCTCTTTTGGAATTCATTATGACTTCTGGCCTATGGATTGGTAATGTGGGAGATGAACCTACATTTATTAATGCGGTGAGACGGGAAGTTCTTGACATCACCCTTGTCAATGAACAGGCCGCCCACCTTGTTAAGAATTGGAGAGTATCCAATGATCCCTCTTTATCTGATCACCGGTATATCGAGTTTACACTAGATATGCAGAAACCGGTCTGTGTACCCTACATGAATAGGAGGAACACCAACTGGGACACGTACAATAGGGTCCTAGGAAATACGCTGCCTGAGGAAGGGCCACCCACAATTCACTCCATGCAAGACGTGGATGATGTGGTGGAAACACTCACAAAGGTGTGTAATAAGGCAACGCGGTATTCGTGCGCCACAAGGAGGCCTAGAGGGAAACCTAGACCTCCATGGTGGACAAAGGAAGTCGTAAACGCAAGAAGGGAATGCCGCAAAGAGTTCAACAAGGCTAAACGGACCAATAACTGGTCACCATATAAAGACAGCCTGAAGAACTTCAAAAAACTAGTTAGGAAATCTAAACGCTCCTCTTGGGAGAGTTTCTGTAGCAGAATAGAGGAAGCATCAGAGGCTACCGGTCTACGGAAAATTCTCTCAACAACTCTGGTTACCCCCAGTCTATTGATGAAAGACAACGGGGAATGGACCTCCTCAAGCTTAGAAACCCTGGAGCTACTGACCGAAACGCACTTTCCAGGCTGCTCTTCGGAGCAAACTAGGGAATCGGCAATAGCTCACAGTACCAATGATCTTGCCCATGAGATTCTCAGTAGGAATAAACTGAGATGGGCCATAGACAGCTTCAAGCCGTTCAAATCTCCAGGTTTGGACGGCATCATACCTGCCGAGCTTCAGAGGGCCTCGGATATAATAATACCGTGGTTGATGGCTATTTTCAAAGCCTGCTTTAGCTTAGCCTACATTCCTAGAACCTGGAATGAAATCAAGGTGGTTTTCATCCCCAAGGGAGGAAAGGCTTCGCATAGCAAGCCCAAGGACTTCAGACCCATTAGTCTTTCTTCTTTTCTTCTTAAAACCCTGGAAAGATTGATCGACGCATATATCAGAGGGATGGTCAACCCAGCAAAACTGTCACCCTCTCAACATGCCTACACGAAAGGTAAATCAACCGAAACAGCTCTGCATACCCTCGTTGACCAAATAGAGAGGTCATTGCTGTACAAAGAGTACACGCTCGCGGCCTTCCTGGACATTGAGGGTGCCTTCAATAATGTCACACCGGAGGCGATTGCAGAGTCCATGAGAGGTCTGGGCCTAGACGAATCGCTTATTGGGTTGATAGGTCGAATGCTGCGCGACAGAGTCATCAACCCAAGTCTTGGGGCATCCTCCATTAGGAGATTTGTGGACAGGGACACACCTCAGGGTGGGGTTCTGTCCCCTCTTCTGTGGAATTTAGCTCTGAACGGTTTGCTCCTGGAACTTGATCGATCAGGATGTTGCGTGGTCGCATATGCGGACGACGTAACTATTATGGCCTCAGGCAAGTATCCCAATACGTTATCTGAGGTAATACAACAGGCCTTGAACAAACTCACATCATGGTGTTCAAAATGCGGCCTGGACCTGAACCCTACTAAGACGGAGTTGGTGCTTTTCACCAGGAAATATAAGATTCCCTCCTTCGATTTACCGCTCCTCAATGGAGTAAGGCTAAGACTCTCAGACCAGGTTAAGTACCTTGGGATCATTATAGATAGGAAGCTAAATTGGGGAGCCAACGTTGCGGAAAGGGTACGAAAGGCCACGACGGCCTTGTACTCCTGCAGGAATGCGATTGGCAAAAAATGGGGCCTCGAACCACGCATTGTTCACTGGCTCTTCGTGACTGTGGTCAGACCGATCCTGATCTACGGAGTGCTAGTATGGTGGCCTGCTCTGGAAAAGGCATACCATCAGAATGCGCTGGGGAGGGTACAGCGAATGGCTTCTATCTTAATCACGGGTGCTCTCAGGACGACTCCTACCAAAGCCCTGAACGTCATCCTACATCTCCTACCATTGGAACTTCTCGGCAAGCAAATTGCAGCCTCCACAGCCGCTAGGCTCAACTCGGTAACCCCATGGAGAAGAGTGGATTATGAACATTCCAAAATCCTTAATTCTCACGCTCCGAAGTTAGACTATATTGTCCCAAATCCCTGTTTCGATAATAAATTCGAATCACTCATACCAACAAGGCAAGAGTGGGGGGAGGAACTCCTTAATCGGATAAACTCAGCACAGATATACACCGATGGATCGAAGTTGGAAGGCAGGACCGGTGCCGGAATCTACTCCGAACACCTCTGCCTCGAAACGTCATTTCGATTGCCAGACCACTGCAGTGTCTTCCAGGCAGAGGTTATGGCCATCAAGGAGGCACTAAAATGGCTGCAGAATAACATGTGATCTCCCGAAGACATTGCTATCCTCACTGACAGCCAAGCCGCAATCAAGGCCCTCATGGGAGTCTTTACAAACTCTAGGGTCGTAGCGGACTGCCGCTCTCTCCTAAATCAGGTAGCAGAGGGCGTAAAAGTTAATTTAATATGGGTACCGGGACACAGTAATGTCCCGGGGAACGACAGAGCGGATGAGCTAGCTAGACAGGGTACAGCTCTGCCGGATGAAGATATCATCCGGGACATAGGGGCACCGCTCGCATATAGAAAAATGGAAATCTCGCGCACGTACGCGAGGATTGCTGAAAATCGGTGGATGCGAGAAAGCACTTGCGCATCCACCAGGCATATCTGGCCAAAATTCGATAGAAACAGGTCAATGAACTTGATTTCACTTAGGAGAGAGGCCATCAGCAACGTCGTAGCGGTAATCACAGGGCACTGCCTCGTGGGCAGACATGCCAGCAGGCTAGGCGTATCATTCAATGACTTCTGTAGAAGTTGCCATAACGAGGAGGAGGAAGAGAGTATAAGCCACCTCCTCTGTCACTGCCCAGCACTTGCGCTGTGGAGAAGCCGGTATCTGGGCGCCTATTTCTTTGATGACCTTTCGGACCTGAGTTCGAAGAACATCAGGGACATTGAACGGTTCATCAGAGCTTCAAAGTGGTTCGATGGTTAGTGTTAATAGGATCGTCCCATGTGGTAACACAATGGGCCATTACGTTGGCCTAAGTGCGCCTGTCGGCAGCCACAGTAACCTAGTGAACAGCACAAGTGTTGTTTTTCTAGGATTCACTGATAAGCCATGCCTCTCACACCAGTTCTGGATCCTATCCAAGGTTCTCTGCATTTTAATACAGACGTCCCTTAACGAGTCCCCACAAACGAGTGCACACACATCATCAGCGTAGGCCTGTGTATGTATATTTAGACTTTGTAATTCGCCTAAAAGCGAGTCTACTAAGAAGCACCACAGTAGAGGTGAGAGTACTCCCCCTTACCCCCCCCCCCCCCCCCCCCCCCCCCGCCCTTCCCAACTTTCATAACAGTGTCCCTTCCGCTTTCTGTTAAAAGTATCTCTGTGACAGCATGGAATGGATCCATCGTATAATCACAGGGTCCACTCCATACGCCTTGGCAGCATCACATAGGGATGAGAACATTGCGTTATCAAAGGCTCCCTCAATGTCCACAAAAACCCCAAGAGCAAAAGAACCACGATCCGCCGCACTTTCTATTTTATAGATTAGATCGTGCAGTGCGGATTCACAGGATCTTCCACTCCTATAGGCATGCTGGTGTTCACTGAAGGGCCTCCTTCTCAGCGTTTCCCCCCTGATGTGTTTTTCTACCAGTCGTTCCAGACATTTCAAAAGGAATGATGTCAAACTAATGGGTCTGAAACTTTTTGCCAGAGTGTAATCTTCTTTGCCCGGTTTAGGTATAAAAGCTACTCTGACTTTACGCCAGGCAGTTGGCACGTATCCCCAGATTAAGCAGGCCCTAAAGATTTTCTTTAGTGCCGGAACTAGAGACGTACTTCCTGTTTTTAGCATGGCTGGATATATACCATCCAGAGCTGGGGTCTTAAAGTTTTCGAAAGAGGTCAAGGCCACCTCGATCCTTTCCTCAGTCACAACCTTGGATGCTATGTATTTAGCTTTCCTGGTGATATTTACTCTCTCTTGTAAATTCACTTGGGTTTCATCTAATTGAATTCTCTGACTGCCCGGAAAATGAGTCTCAAACAGGATTTCATATGCTTCCTGTTTGGAGCTCGTGTAACCTCCGTCCGCAGGCCTACGGAGAGTGTCTAGTTTGGCTGTATTGTCTTTCTGGGAGACTTTATGTAGCCTTGCGGCCTCTCTCATCCCCACCAGTTCCTCACAGTATTTCCTATAAGAGGAGACCTTGGCAGATCTTATCTCTCTCTTTGCTGTAGAGTTTGATAGGTTAGCCAATCATCATCTTCTTGAGTTCTTAAGGCCCTCTTTAGAAGTCTTCTGGTTGTTTTCCTGAGCTTCTGCAGGTTGTTATTCCACCAGGGGACATTCTTGCCACATCTGCTCTTTCTGAGAGGGCACGCTTCCTCAAAGGCATCCAATAAGGTCCGACTCAATTTTTGGGTCTTGTCCTCAATATCCTCCGTGGAGTGGATTTTGCGTACATTAATTTCCTTCGATGAAAGACGTTGTTTGTACCTTTCCCAATCAGTCTTCCTAGGATTCCGTCCGGCCGGGATATTTATGATATCGATGGCTATTCGGTATTCCAGGTATCTGTGGTCCGAAAGAGATTCCTCTTTTGAAACTCGCCAGTTGGTAATAAGGTTTGACATTTTCCTATTGGTGAGTGTCAGGTCTATTACTTCCTGTCGCCTACTCGTGACAAAAGTTGGGTTGTTTCCCTTATTGTTAACCACGAGATCGTACGACAGAATGAAATCTAATAATTTCTCCCCCCGCGGATTGCATGGATTGCATGGAGTCATATGGCAGATAAGCAGATACGAAGATTGCATCCTGCTTAGCTCCCGATACATTGTAGGATACTTTGACCGCAACGACGTCTTGACTGCAAAACTGTCTCAACATCGTAGCCTCGACTGTATTAGATACAATAACGCATGCCCGCGGTCGTTCCGTTCTTTCGTAATGAAAGAGTTGTCCCCAACTAATCGCACCGAAGCCACAGATTCTCCTCCTACAAACCCATGATTCTTGTATTAGTGTTATTTGGGGGAATGGCCGCAGTTTTACCAACCTTCCACTTAAGATAGCAGTGGCCGATTTACTGTGCTGCAGGTTAATTTGAATGATATTCAAATCAGCAGATATCATAATCAACTGCTCTCCATTACACTCATAAAGCCCTGCTAGGGCTGGTAAAAAAAGATATTCCCACAATACCTAGTCCCCGTCTGCGAAGAATGCTTCTGAGACTCTTTAAATATGATTTGTGTTTAAACTATGCTCCTGATAATTCGTTACTTATAGCGGACACATTGTCGCGATACTATGATAGAAAAAATTCATAGCCTGAAATTAAGGACATTGAGAGAGTGGTTCATTCACTAAACATTAGTGACGAACGTAAAGAAATTTTTATAAAAGAAACAGATAGGGATCCAATTTTGCGAAACTTGAAAATTATATTCCAGGAAGGTTGGCCAAATGTTAAAATAAAACTACCAGAAGAAGTAAAGTGCTTTTGGAAGTTAAAGGGAAATCTACTTTTGGATAATAATTTGATTTTTCTTAATAATCGAATAGTAGTACCGAGGTCCTTGAGAAAGGAAATATTAAATCAGCTACATAGAGCTCACCAAATTGATTGAAAAAACCAAGAGCTGCGCGAGATCAATTATGTATTGGCCAGGAATAGACGAAAACATCGAGAACATGATAGGAAAGTGTGAAACTTGCCAGAAATTTCGTAGTAAAAATATTAAAGAACCCTACATAGCTCACCCAATTCCAGACATGCTCTTTCACAAAGCAGGCATGGATGTCTTTGAATTGTACTAAAAGTTCTGCTTAGTGGTAACTGATTATCTATCTAAATTCATAGATATCACACCCATTAAAAATAAAACAACCTCGGAAATAATCAACAAACTAAAATCGGTATTCTCTCTTCATGGGATTCCAACGACAATAGCAGCTGATAACAATACGTTCGGGTCATATGAATTTAAAACTTTGCGAAAATATGTGACATAGAAATAGTACCGTCCAGTCCTCGGTATGCACAGTCCAATGGGCTGGCGGAAAGATCGGTTCAAATAGCGAAAGGGCTAATTAAAAAGAGTAAAGATTCTGGTTGAAAAAAATAACGCTGATGAATTCTATTACAATAGAAGCACAAAAGAAAACATACATTTTAAGAAAAATCAAACAATCTGGTTTAATGACGGGACTTGCTGGCAAAAGGGGATAGTAAGGGCTGCACATAATACCCCACGCTCCGATTGGGTGGAAAAGTCCGAAGGAACAATTCTTAGAAGAAATTCGATTTGCATAAGACCGCGAACTGAAAAAAAAGTATACACGAAATAAACTATCAATTGAACTATCTATGGTTTGCTAATAATGTTAGAATCGAAATATCACAAGGAATTGTAAGATAGGAATGAATTGAAGTTAAAAAAAAAAAAGTTAAAGCACTGTAGTAAGCAAAAGAAAAGTTGAATTGGAAATAAGAAAAGATGTAGAATTAAGTAATGAACAAGTTATGTAGTTACAATAAATTGTAAATACTAAAAGAGGGAGATGTAGTATAGGGGAGAAGTGGCATGAAAGAGCCAGTTTACTAAACGGAGCAAACATATATACTTTTAATGAAAGAAATGATGATTTTTTTTTCTTCAATTATTATTCATTTATTAAAGTAGGTAATTTCATAGGAAAAACCTTAAATACTATAAAAAAATCAACAAAATATTGATTTTTAAAAGATGTCTTTTGGCTCTTTCATAACATTTCGGTATTGAAAGAGCTACTAAAAGTTATGAAAGAGCCAGTCTGTATTATAAAGTGTAATTGTGAAAATTATGCAAAAATGATCATATAACCACCAGAAATCACGGTCCGAATGTATACATTTTCTCAAACCATGGCTTTGAATTTTTTTTTTCGCTTTGGTTTTTGCAAAATGGCCATTTTGTACAGCAATGTAATAAAAACCTTCGCGATTTTTTTACAGGAAAAGGATCAACTTTACAAAAAAAATTTATATGACAAAAAGTGCTTCAAATTAGCCAAGGAAAACATGTAAATTTTTTTCAGAATTGTTTGGACTATTTTTGGTTTTTTGGATTTGGCCAATTTTTGAAAAATCCAAAAATGTCCCAAAAAATTCTGAAAAAATTCACACGTGTTCTTTGGCTAATTTTAAACACTTTTTATCATGTAAAATTTATTCGTAGAATTGATCCTTTTTGAGTAAAAATATCATCAAGCCAGCTCTTTTAAGGCCCATTCACCCGACTGTTTCATAACTTATTCTTTAAAATATATAACCCTCAAAATAACAACAATATCAAAACTTTTGCGACTCAGTTTTTACGCAGCTGCAAACTCAGATATATGTACAAACTCAATCTACAATCCATTTGCCTATATTTGTTTACAATAAAATACCAAAAAACAAGTTAAATGAAGCAAAATACTTACTTTTTGGTACCAAAAACTTTGACTCAATGTGCCGGCGCACAGTGGGCCCAGCGGACGTTTTACGTCTCATAAATCTGTAACTTTTTTGTTTGTTAACATATATATATGAAATTTTTTGTGCATAATACTGAGTATATAGGCCTTCGAACTGTGGTACCAAATATTAGTATATATTTTTTTTTAATTTTAAAATTAATGTTTTAAAAAGTGGTTTTTCTTTGTCCTAGCAAAACCCGATCTTATATTATGTTTATTTTTTAATTAACTATTACAACTTTGAGATTGTTATGTTAAGCAATGAAAAACTGAATATTACCGTTCTCGAGTACAAAAAACCCATAAAAATAAGTACTTGAAAACTTAAATTTATTTTACACTTATTTGTGTAAAACTCCCTTTTAACAAAAAATATCGATTAAAATAATAATGCAATAAAAATAGCAGTTAAGATTAGCATCCTGTCAAAAAATTTCAAATTTTTGAATAAAAAAATATAGGGTTTTATTCACTTTATAAACTTTGTTAAAATTTTTTAATGTTAGCGCTGTTTGCCGATGCCGAGATTTATATTGCATTTTATAGTTAATTTTATCTAGAATAAGGAGAACTAAAAAAAACTTGCGGATTTTTTGCGCTTTTTTTCTTAGAATTAAAATTGACAGAAATAACGATTTTCTTAGTACTTCCTTGTCATTTTCCCGTTAATATTATTTGATTTCATTGAAAATTAGCAGCATAGTAACACTGAAGCAAATCTTAAAAAAGAAATTTAAAAAAATTAATAAGAACAAATTATTTTTATTCTGCTCCTTCTACGTCTAGTAGTTGCAACGCCTCGTCCGTGATTTCTTTTGCTGGTTTTGAATATTTTATTCTGAGGCTGGAAATAAATGGGTCTGATGTGTATAAAAGCGAATGAAAAACATCTTCGTTAGTAGATGCTCGTGAACATTTCCTAGCATGGTGAAGTCTATAGCTTTTATAGTCCTTGTTCCGAGACTCTTGTGCGTCTTCGGATAATTGACCAAGAGGTACTAGTTCAAAATGTTGGATAATACTTTCTCCATGTATCAGAACTTTATGCACAGAAGATGGCATATAATACCAATTGTATTTAGTCACATGAAGCTGTGCAGTCTCTAGAGCATATTTTCCGAATTTAGACGCATCAATCATCTTCCCAGATGACATAACCTGGAGAATTACATACAACCTTTTTATTAGTTCTTCGTCAACTCCAGTAATGTCAGCTGAACGTGCATGATTAAGGAAAAATCGCCTAGCTGTGTTACCATCATTCGTGTTTCCACTAACTTGTCGCGGTTTATCTATAATCAAGCCAAGTTCCTCTCGAAATCGCTTTTGTACGTACTTTTTTTTTTCTTGTTTGCTTTTTTTATTTTCCTCGGTTATTGCAGACCACTTTTGGAAGGACAAATTATAAGAAATGTGCAAAATAAATTCCATAAATCTAATCCATGCATGGAGTGTTGAAAGCCCATACTGAAATGTACTCTTATTTTCTGGTCTGGCTTTAACTTTTTCTAAATTGTTCAGATCTTTCGGCTTAGCACCACACACTGTGCACACAGCACTTGAAGATGTATCTGTTAGTACCTGAGCCACCTTTCCGTCTACCATTGTCAAAAATAGCTCATGTTTAACTTCAACACTTTCGTTACTTCTATTTATTATAGAAGGGGACAATACACTTATTTGACCTTTAATGTCATCTACAACGGCTCTTGTTTTTTCAGGTGTTTCCTTTGAAAATTCAATCATAATGGGCCGACAAAATCTAACAGACGAAGAAGCAGGATTTTGCCACAATATTTCCTTTGTTTCTTCATTGAACAGTCGTATGGGCACCATTGAAGAGACAAATAAATTGGAATCTGATATTTGGTCATTTTCACCTGGGAGTAATTGTTTATACTCGCTTTGCCCTGATGATCCATCACAACCCCACTTCGAATATAACGTGAGGCATTTGGAACCAGCTTTAAACACAGAATCGATCATTAAAATTCGACTAACAGTATGATCTAAAAGGTCTTGCAATTTGACCTTTGCACTTATGTCGGTAATCTCTATGCTTGATTGTGGAGGGTAACACATTTGTTTTGCTTCGGATATCGATTTGTATATAGGAAACACCATACATTTCTTATCCACAAGACAGTTTCTTAAATATTTATATTGTGATTTTGTGGCATCCAAATCTATATAAATGCTAAGAGCTTCATCTTTTGTATACTGGATAAGTGGTTCAGTTTCTTTTAAAAGATTGTCGTAAATTTCCTTTTTTTTCTCTGAAGAAAAGGATCGGATCATTTGCACAATTCTAGCTTCATTTAACTCGCCAATTGATCGTAATCCTTGCACGTAAGAATTATGCAAAAAATCCAATCCACATTCTTGAACAAGCTCCAGATTTTTACGTTTTTTCGTTTTATCAGAGGATGCTTGATATGATATAAAAGGTCTTCCACGTTTTCCTGTAGATGTCGAAGGTTCGGGTTCAGACTCTTCTTCGTCAAACCTTACGATATATTCTTCTTCTAACCACAATGCGTAGTTCTTTAGAAAAACTTCTTTTTTTCTGCCTGACCTATTCCAGCGATCTTTAAACTGGTGTAACATATTCTTTTGGATACTTTTAATAACTTTTGTAGCTGTTGCTACAGAAAGTTCATTAAAATTATCCTTGATATAATTCCGGATAGCCGAAACATAATCTCCGCCACCGATCATAGCGGTGCATAATTGGTATCTGGAGCACTGAATTTCATTCATTGTGCAACAAAAATCAAAACTAGTAAAAAATCCTTCAATAACAAACTGTAATAAAGTAAAACCTGAATTTATTCTCTTTAAAAACTTTGAATAGCAACTCACAACGATCCCTTTAACGTGTGCAAAGTCGAGAGTGCGCAGTCAAAGTGGAGAGGCGTAGTCAAGTGGAAAGAGGCTGTATAAAACGATCGGATGGGGTAATGGGACTCCCAGTTGTTCTAGGGAATAATCCTCTCCGATACTTTTTTGAAAAAATGTTTCCCGCGACTATTACTGAGGCGGTATAAATGTAGATGATTTTGCAGAAAGAGCAAAAAAAAAATTTTTTTTTTTATATTATTATTTTTTTTTATAATTTTTTTTTTTTTTTTTATTATTTTTTTTCTTCAAGTTTTGCTTCAGTGATACTTTGCTGCTAATTTTCAATGAAATCAAATAATATTAACGGGAAAATGACAAGGAAGTACTAAGAAAATCGTTATTTCTGTCAATTTTAATTCTAAGAAAAAAAGCGCAAAAAATCCGCAAGTTTTTTTTAGTTCTCCTTATTCTAGATAAAATTAAATATAAAATGCAATATAAATCTCGGCATCGGCAAACAGCGCTAACATTAAAAAATTTTAACAAAGTTTATAAAGTGAATAAAAGCCTATATTTTTTTATTCAAAAATTTGAAAGTTTTTGACAGGATGCTAATCTTAACTGTTATTTTTATTGCATTATTATTTTAATCGATATTTTTTGTTAAAAGGGAGTTTTACACAAATAAGTGTAAAATAAATTTAAGTTTTCAAGTACTTATTTTTATGGGTTTTTTGTACTCGAGAACGGTAATATTCAGTTTTTCATTGCTTAACATAACAATCTCAAAGTTGTAATAGTTAATTAAAAAATAAACATAATATAAGATCGGGTTTTGCTAGGACAAAGAAAAACCACTTTTTAAAACATTAATTTTAAAATTAAAAAAAAATATATACTAATATTTGGTACCACAGTTCGAAGGCCTATATACTCAGTATTATGCACAAAAAATTTCATATATATATGTTAACAAACAAAAAAGTTACAGATTTATGAGACGTAAAACGTCCGCTGGGCCCACTGTGCGGCGTCCGTTGCTTTCGGCGAACTGTCAAATGTTTGTGGGTGACGGGAATTCATTGTTGCCACTTAAAAATAAAATTACCAACCAAATCCGTTCCTAAACTACCAAAATAATGTAAGTGGCTCTTTCAAAACCTGGCACCTTCATGCCACTTCTCCCCTACAGATGAATAACCATAATTATATTGTAGAATGCTTTATAGTTATAATTATATTTAGAATAAGTAAGGCCATGGGCGTACCCAGGGTAGGGCGGCTGCCCCCCCCCCCTTGATTTTGTTTACATCACTAATAACTATCTACTTTTGTCGATAAAAGTTAAGAAGAGGAACGTTTTGCCATTTGCAATACAATATATAACTTTTAAAAATCGTGCGACGCGCCCGTTCTACCTACTCGCTAACAGGGCTGCAAGCAAAAATGCCGCGCTCAGCTGCCGGCGGCTCGGTTTGTGGCCGCCTCGGCCCCGCGCCGACAGGACACACGAACATTACCGAATCTAGCCGAGCCACATCGTGTGCCGCGAAGATGGGAGAGAGTACGAGCGAGCGGCTTGCATTTATTTTATTTGACATGCTATTGCTTTGAAAGAGCACAACGAGGTTTGGTGATGAAAAATATTCATTCAAATTATATTAAAACAAATTGGTAGATATTGTGTTACTGAGTTATTATGTTTTGTTTTAATTTTTTTCGGCACATTGGATCCGCCATCTTAAATTTTGAAAATCTGATCCTGATTTCGGGATCAGCAATCCAAAAAACCCCCTTCTACCAAACTTCAGTGCACCAAGTAGTTTTTGCAATCCCTATTCACCATATTGGATCCACCATCATGAAATACTGAATGCGTGATCTAGAATTTGAAATCTGACCTCAGATTAGTGTTTAGCGATCCCAAGAACTCCTTAATACCGAATTTCGTATAAATCCAACGATAATAAAAAAAATATATCTCCGCCATCTTGGATCGGCCATCTTGAATTTGAAATCGGACTTCGGAATCGTTATCGGTGACCCCAAAAACCCCCATATACAAAATTTTGTAGAAATCGGTCAAAAACAAAAACAAATATTGTCCGCCATCTTGGATCCGCTATCTTGAATTTGAAAACTGACATCGGATTCGTGTCCAGCAACCCCTAAAACCCCCAAAATAGTAATTTGGTCAAAATTATTTGGAAATTTTTATTTTTTTCGATCATTTTTGTTGAAAAAATGGCATCTTTTGGTGACAAGTCTCTCTTTAGACAGTTATTTTGATGTTAGAACATTGTTCTTTCATAAAACACCAGACGAAATCAAAAACTATACTTCATGACAAATTTTTTCGTGTGCTCAAAAAGTTTTTTCTCCCACAAGAAAAGTGGGCAGGGGGGTGGCTGATTTGACAAAGAATGCCCCATATGTATATATTCTGTTGAACAATAATAAAACGTTTTGAAAATGGATATTCGGAACTTTTTTTGTGAGTATTTTCTATTATTTCATTTATTAAAACAGTTTAAGGGGGACCACTAGTGTGACCGCCTGAAAAAAAGGTGAAATTTGGACTTTTTTTAAAGACAACTACTACATGGAATGTTTTAATATTTTAAGGATATATTTGTGGATATATATATTAAATACATGATAAAATTTTTGGACCAAAAATTTGAAAATTCAGCGAGTTATTCGCAATTTCCCAAGGCTCCAAAAAAAAAAGTGCCCCCACTGCTGCAGTTATAGAGACCTTCACATTGCGTGAAATCAAAAAAAACAAAAAGTTTATTAAACTAGAAGGTATTTGCAGTGCCACAAACCTCGAAAAAAGAAAAATGTAATTAAAAAAAATAGTGCGTGGAGTCCCTCCGCGCGGAAGAAGTGAAACTTCGTAATCGGGAAATGAAAATAGGAAGGTTTAGAAACTGATTTTTAGTGAACTCATGTTGTTTCTAAGACAAACTTTTTAACATTCTCGCCCTGGAAAATGTATTTGTATTAATAACTAGCTGGGTTACCCGGTTTCACCCGGCGTTGGGTAAATTCTTACTAATTAAACACTTCTCAAATGTTCTAGTTTGTTATATTCTAGAAATTGTCTCAATCCGAAAACCCCTTTATGGATCCGCTATCTTGAAATTCCAAATCTTAATAATATTCAAAATTAGTGCCCTTAAAATAAGCATTGCACCAACTTTCATTCAGATCCGTTGAAATCGAGAAATGTTGGTCGCCATATTGGATCCGCCATCTTGAGTTTGGAAATTTGGCTAATATTCGAAATTAGTGTCCTCAGAATAATCATTGTACTAATTTTCAGTAAAATCCGTTGAAATCAAGAAATTTGGTCTCATATTGGACCCGCCATCTTGGATTTACAAATTTTGATAATATTCGAAATTTGTAGCTTCAGAATAATTATTGTACCAATTTTCATTAAAATCCGTCGAAATCGAGACATTCTGGACGCCATGTTGGGTCCGCCATCTTGCATTTAGAAATTCTAATAATATACAAAACTAGTGGTCTCAGAATAATCACTGTACTAATTTCTATTTCAATCCGTTGAAATCGAGAAATTTTGGTCGCCATGTTGGATATGGAAATTTTGATAATATTCGAAATTAGTGACTCCAGAATAATTATTGTACTAATTTTCATTAAAATCCGTTGAAATCGAGACATTCTGGTCGCCATGTTGGATCCACCATGTTGGATTTGGAAATTTTGCTAATATTCAAAATCAGTGGCCTCAGAATAATCATTGTACCAATTTTCATTAAAATCCGTTGAAATCGAGAAATCTTGGTCACAATATTGGGTCCGCCATCTTGGATTTGTAAATTTTGATAATATTCAAAATCAGTGACCTCAAGATAATCATTGTACTAATTTTCATTGAAATCCCTTGAAATCGAGAAATATGGTCGCCATTTTGGATCCGCCATCTTGGATTTCTAAATTTTGATAATATTCAAAATCAGTGACCTCAAGATAATCATTGTACTAATTTTCATTAAAATCCCTTGAAATCAAGAAATATGGTCGCCATTTTGGATCCGCCATCTTGGATTTCTAAATTTTGATAATATTCAAAATCAGTGACCTCAAAACATTCATTGTACTAATGTTCATTAAAATCCGTTGAAATCAGGAAATCTTGGTCGCCATATTGGATCTGCCATCTTGAATTTCTAAATTTGGACAGCGGATTTCAAATCCCCATCCCGCAAAACCCCTGTATACCAATTTTTTCATGAAAATCGCTTCAAAATTAAAATTTTCAGCCGCCATCTTGGATCCGCCATTTTGAAAACCTACAAAGTATCGTATAGCCGTTTCCTGGTTCTAAGCTACCTCCCCACCAATTTTCAGCCAAATCGGTACAGCCGTTCTTGAGTTATAAATAGTGTAACTAACACGACTTTCTTTTATACATATACATAGATGTATGTGAATGCGTCATAATGTAATTTCAAAAGAGAAAACCTAACAATCAATTGATATTCGCAAGAGACGTACCTTGACATAACCTTAAATCCGTCGCATTGCCTGTGGGATTGTGTTCACTCAAGTTCATCTGCGATACAAAAGCTACTTTCATGAAATAAAGCTATTTTTAGCTTATAAAGCAAAATTAGTGCTTTAAGCTCAGTACTGAAATGCGCTTGCATATAGGAAAGTTGCAGCTTTTGAGTAGCGTTAAACGTTTAACGCAACCTTGTTTTGGAAGTCGCATTAGAAGTTTCACTTCAAAAAATGGCGGAGTTTAAAAAAAGAAATTCAAATTTCGCGCGAAAATTTGGTGATTTTTGGCCTGCTAAAATTACATTTTTTATTCGATGCGGAAAACTGGAGGTTTATGGCATGGAGAAACATGTATAAAAGAAGTTGCAATAAGAATCAAATCGATCGGATTATTTGTCTTCGGGCTACAACTGCAGCAAATTTGAAAAAGGTAGTTTCGAGAAAAACGCGTTTAAAGTTTAATTCATACATTTCTTAGTACCTCGATATAATGAGCGGCTGCTCTTCTGATGGCTGTAACTCAAAAACTATTTGATATGCACTTGAAATTTAGTATGTTATTTTTAAAGGTATGGACTATCGAAATATGCAAAAAAAAAAAAAATTTCAAAATGTCACACTAGTGGTCCCCCTTAAGGAGACAAAACAAAACAATGTTGTTTGGTGGAATTTCGTATTTATCTATCCGTATTTTTCTTAATAACCTTTTTCAATCTATGAGATTATTTAGAATTTGATACAGCTTCAAACGTATTTGGTTATATCAATTGTTTTTTGATCCATTAGAGAGCAGAGCGCTTACTAATTAATAGGTATGATGCACAAATGTAATCGTTTTTTAACTGACTTCCAAAAAGAAAGAGGTATTAATTCGATTTTTTAATTTGGTTTAGTTCTGATGACGGGATCCGTGAGAAAATGAAAAATAATTAAATAAAAAATAAAAACCGCCTTCAGACTCCGACAGACAGCGATTCTTTCACGGAAGACGTCATAAACCGTTTTGCTGAAGATCCTCGAAAGTTACTTTTAAAATAGCTAATGTATAATTAAAGAATTTATAAAAAAAATTAAATATTTTACTTTATGTTTATTTATTTGACTAGGTGCTTATAAAAAATCTGATTTGCCCCCCCCCTGGCCCAGAACCTGGGTACGCCCATGAGTAAGGCCAAAAGCTGACTGACTCTAGTTTAAGCACATTGTGAATCTACCCTAAATGTATAAGAGCTGAGGAGTAGCGGAAATGACCTGAGGTAGTCGCAGACAGAGCATGGACAAATAAAGTTTGTAGAGCAGTAGCCGAGCCGTTTTTCGAGAGTAACTTTCACCCAGTATAATACAGTCTACCAATAAGAGAGTAGTTCGAAATAAATCTTCTGAAAGTACCTATTAATGCAAGGAATGATAGAAAATCCTTTCTTGTTTTAGATTGTGGGAAGTTGTTAACTGCTTTAATTTTTTCCTTTGATGGGTTTATTGTACCCTGGTGTACTGTGTGTCCTAAAAATTCTATTGTACATTGAAAGAGTTTATACTTCTTCCAATTGATTTGAAGCCCATGTGTTACTGCTACTTTCAATACTACTTCAAGTTTTTGCAAATTTTCCTTCTCTCCTTTAGAATATATAATGAGATCATCCATATATGTTTCAACTAAATTCTATGTTACTAAGTCTCTAAAAACGAAGTCAATAAATTGACATAAAACGGCGGGAGCATTCATTAAGCCAAAAGAAACTCTTCTAAACTCGAAGTGACCATCATCCAGTACAAAGAATGTGAAAATATCCATTTTTAAAATCTAGTATTGTAAAAACTTCTGCTTCAGCCAATTTATCAAGAACGTCCTCCATAATTGTCATTATAAATGATTTCTTAATGGTCATTTTGTTCAACCTCTTATAGTCAATTACATTGACGTAGTAGAGGAACAATTCGACGACGCGTTTTTTGGCATGTCCGAAGCAGTTGGCTTAGATCAAGGCTTATGTACAAATTCTCGGACGATAGAATTGGTAGGCCAAATGGCAAGATATACTACCGCAGGAAAGAAATCGTCCGGAACCAAAACCTTAAAAGAGGCGGAGAAGGATTGGCCGTTGTGAGTGTATAAGGGTGTGATTCGTCTGCAGGCAATGAATTGCTCAGTAATTTCATCTTCCGCAGTGTCTGGGTGTACTCGAGAGATGAAAATCTAGCTCGAAATCTTAGCTAGGCGAAGAGAAACGGCGCATTTGGAAGTGGGAGCCTCACGGAGAGGGTCAGCCTGATAAAATTTTTCATAGACGAAGTGTGCGATGAAGTATCACAATTTGCCACTGGTCCACGAGTTTTAGCATGCCTGGCCTTGACACGTCGGTGCCGTTGTCAACGTCAAAGAACAGGGCGGTCCAGAATCAGCAGCGGCGAGTGGAAGTCGAGGGTCATCCGGAGACGAAAAATTCTGGTAGATCTCCATTGGAACCATGGCCAAAGAGTATCTATAACAAGAGAGGACACTCGAGCGGTTATTTCTTATCATTTTTCGACCTTGGTACCGTTACAGGAAGGAAATGTGAATTTATGCTAGAAATAGTTAGTAACAAAGAAAGCATAAGTGAGAGAAAGACAAAAATTTGGGGCGAAAAGTGGAACACTCCTGCAGGGTGCACCTCACAAAAATCTTTTATCACAAAACTTTTCTATGAGCACATTACACGTTGCCTTTTCCACAGCCACACACCAAACACATTATATTATGCTTACCCATCATTTATATAAAGCACATTTTATGTTATTTAATTAATTGCTTCTAAGAAAGCACTTTTTTACTCAAAAACTTTTAAGCTTCTTCACATTTCCAAACAAATCAAGACCACCCGGTACTTTTCGTAAGCGAGCAGCACACAAAAGAAATTCCGCTCGGGGCGCCTTTCAAAACGCACAATGAAAAAATGTAAACAATCTCGTCCGTATTCATGGTCGGTGTGTGCTGCCTGCCTCTTCTCCCTTCTCCGATTCGGCATTTCTCAATAACTTAACATTGCTAGGGGAGGTAAACTTGAGCGACCTAGTACTGGTGCCCGGCTCTGGGGCGCCTTTAAAAAAGCGTTCATGAAAAAAGCTTCAGTTTATAGCTTACGCTGTAAAAGCTGTCTGTGAGAACTTTTTGGTGACTATTTCTCTCTCTACATTTCTTATAGGTATTTACAGAGGTAGTAGCCCTGAGCTACTTTATCTAATGGGACATTTTGCTGGGTGTATTTGCGAGAGCTTGCATATGAGTTGGGACTTTGAGACCGTATTGAGAGTGTCCCTTCTTGTTGAATTCGATATTCTTTGCCATGGCATTGGTCGGAGTTACCGTTTTACGAGTTAAAATGGTCTTCACATTGGAGGCAATCGCACGTGCCAAAGCTTTCCAAGAGCCAACATCAGTTTTTAGTTGTTTGATGCCCCGCCGTATATCTTCGAGAGCTAGCAAGACGGTGATGAATCCCATAGGCGAGGTTTGAACACCCTTGGCGAGACTCTCTCGCAGGTCATCTATTGAGGACGAGGCATGAAGCTTAGAAAGCATTACCGATGAATTCATATTGAGGATGGCAGCTGAATCAAGAATTCGGTCCAGTTTGTCATGAAGTTGATTCATATCGTCTGAAGGTAACTGAAAGCCGTCCCGGCTAAATTAAATTGAATTAATTTTGGCGACGATAATGGAATGCTCGCTGTAAATTTTACCGACAAAGTGTTGACAAAGCGAAGGATATAGTAAGGCTTAATTTCAGAACACTTGTAATAGGAAATTAAGCCATCACAGCTGATTTTCGTTCCACGTTTCTGGCAAGAGATGTGGAAAGCGCGATTGCAAACGCTCGTGCAAATGCCCATGCACTCAATCTTGCCATTAATTATGGATTCCGAGCAAATATTGCAGAGAGCCGTAGTCAACAAAACAAAATAAATAACTCAAAAGTTACAAAAAAATAAAATTGAGAATGAGATGGATACTGCCCAGAATGACGCGAGGATCGTGTCACAGCTTGATGATCCAGATGAGAAGAGTAGGAAGGCCGAAAGCCACAATCAGCAGGAATATATGTAGATTAAGAAGCCTCGGCAGAATCATATACTAAACAATGTATCCTTAAGGAAAAATTTACCTGTGTATTCAGATCAGCGGGCAGAACATCTGGGTCGGGACCAAGCAAAAAACCAAAATTCGGGATTAAACGGCCACTTAATCCTCCAGCTGCATACAAAACAGGAACGTAAAACGATGAAGTCGGAAACCGAACAGCGAAAATAAATAAATATGAACAGACGAAATCGAAGAAAAACACGAAGCGGTTAAATGCACGAACAAAATAAACAGCTGTCAACTGATGCTGTTGAAAGTTGAATTATGCCGTTTTTTAACCAATCTTGGGGGGCCGTCTACGTAGGCGTGAATATAAGTTAACATCATTTAAGTTAACATAACTTATTTTATTATTTCACATTCATCGCCACGTGACTTCTCACGGTTCCAAACCGCCACGGTCCCAAATCGCTAACATCAGCTTCCCACGAGGCCCACAGGTACGCTTCCCACGAGTCCCACAGGTACACGCGCGACACCTGATGCACCACCGGCGCAGACAGCACGTCAGCAACAATAGTTTACTTAAAACTCTAGATTAAGCCAAAAATTGTAGTCAGTCGTAGTCAGTTGTAATCACTTATTAATTCGATCTTGTACGGAGCAGAAGCTCCTGGAATAAATTTATTTTTTTAAGAAAAACTTTACAAAACTTATTTTAATTGGCGCCCGAGCAGGGACCGTGACGCGCTAATTTTTACCGGAGTAACCGAGAAAGTACCCAGTGCCCTTAAGTAGTGACCGTGGTAAATTTCGACTCCCGCGCCCTCAAGAAGTGCCAGTGTTTCGACTCGGTGAAATCGATCTCAATCAGTGCCCTCAAGAAGTGCCAGAGTTTTGAACCGGTAAATTTAGCATCAATTAGTGCCCTCAAGAAGTGCCCATCGATTCAGTGCCCTCAAGAAGTGCGAGTAATCGATCCTCGACTCAGTGCCCTTAAGTAGTGTGAGCAGTCGAGAAGCAGTCACGGTACCCGAACCCAACAAATCGACTAGGGAAACGAGGCCCCTCAGTAACCTTCGCAGGAATCACCTAAGGACGAACAGGAGACATGGATTTTGTCAGCCGCCCTAGCACGATAACCCTAATGTAAGCTTAGAATTAAGAAATTAACAAATTAATTGAAAATATTCAAGAATATCGTCAATCAAAAGTGTTTAAAAATTTAGTGTCAAAGAATATTATTAATTGAAAGTAAACAAGAATTAAAAGCATTTAATAATATTATTAACTGAAAGTATTTAAACATATTAATTGAAGGATCTTAAGAATTGAAGGTGTTTAGAAATGTTACTAAGAAATATCACGAAATAAAAACTTATCAATAGTGTTAATTTAAGGCTTTTAAGAATATTATCAACTCGAAGTGCTTAAGAATATCACTAATTGGCAATAATTTAGTAACATTAATATCAAAGTGATTAGTGTTTAAGAAAGGCTTCAACCGCGTAATAGATAGGTTAGGTTAGGTTGCCGTGGCTGCCTGGCGGCGCACTTAGACCACAAGGGCCCATTGTGATACCACACGGGGGGCTTTTCCCATAAAAACTAGCTAACCTTTGAACCACTTTGTGCCTTTGATGAAGTGTTCAATGTCTCTGATGTTCTTTGAACTCAGATCCGACAAATCATCAAAGAAATAAGCGCCCAGATGTTGGTTGCTGCACATTGCTAGTGCTGGGCATTGGCACAGGAGATGGGTTATATTTTCCTCCTCCTCCTCATTGTGACAACTTCTGCAGAAGTCGTTGGAGGTAACGCCTAGTCTATTGGCATGTTTGCCTACGAGGCAATGCCCCGTAATTACAGCTACGACGCTACTAATGGCCTCCCTCCTGAGAGTAATTAGATTCTTAGACCTATTACGGTCAAATGTTGGCCAGATCTGCCTGGTGGTCACGCAAGTGTTCTCGTTCCTCCACCTATTATCGGCGATCCTTAAGTACGATCGTAAAATCTCTGCTTTATGGGAAGCGAGCGGTGTCCCTATCCGCCGAATGATGTCCTTTTCTGGAAGGGTCGTTCCCTGCCTGGATAGCTCATCCGCTCTTATATTGCCCGGGACATCACTATGCCCTGGTACCCAGATTATGCTAATGTTAACCCCCTCCGCTACTTTATTAAGCAAAGAGCGGCAGTCCGCAACCACCTTTGATGTCGTATACACACCTGTAAGTGATTTAATTGCAGCCTGGCTGTCAGTAAAGATAGAAATACCCCCGGAAGAAGACATATTCTCCTGCAGCCATAAGAGGGCTTCCATGATAGCCATGACCTCCGCCTGAATTACACTGCAGTGGTCTGGCAGCCGAAATGACGTTTCGAGGCTTAGTTGCTCCGAGTATATTCCGCCTCCAACTCTGCCCTTCAACTTTGAGCCATCGGTGAATATCTTAACCGAGTTTGCTTTGCTAAGGAGCTCTTCCCCCCACTCATGTCTCGCTGGGATGAGCGAGTCGAATTTAATCTCGAAACAGGGGTTTGGAATAGTATAGTCCAAGCCCTGGGTACAAGTGCTGAGGATTTTTGAATGTCCATAATCCATGCGTGCCCAGGGATGCACAGAATTGAGCCTAGCGGCAGTGGAGGCTGCAGTTTGCTTGCCAAAAAGTTCCATTGGAAGGAGATGGAGGATGACATTTAGGGCTTTGGTGGGAGTTGTCCTAAGAGCACCCGTGATCAAGGCGTAATAGATAGATTTTCGCAAAATAAATTATCTAAAAAAATGGCTAACCCTTATCCCGAAAATCAATCCCCAAATTATAACCACCTTACCCCGGAATTAGTCACCTTAGTAACAAGTATTGTCAATAGAATATTTAACAATGAAGGCAGGCAAATGATCAATTCACTACTTAATCCGAACGCGGAAATTTCGGGTGGTCGAGATCAAGAAATTCGGCAAGAGCTAGCAGGAGGCCTAACGGACCTTGAAAAAATTCCGGATATTGTGAAAAGCCTACGCGAATTTTCAGGAAATCCCATTGAATTTTCTTCTTGGAAGAAAAGCGTCGATAGGATCCTCCGTATTTACGAGCCATTAATAGGGACTCCGAAATATTATGGGATTCTAAGTGTAATCCGTAACAAAATAACGGGAAGTGCTGATAGTGCTTTAGAATCTTACAATACCTCCTTAGAATGGAAGGCAATCTCTCGTTGCCTAACATTACACTACGCCGATAAAAGAGACCTAGGTACCTTAGGCTTAGAGTACCAAATGACATCTTTGATCCAAGGAAACTCTAGTATACAACAATTTTATCAAGCAGTATATACCCATTTGTCCCTAATCTTAAATAAAATCGCATGTATGGAAATAGCCCCAGAATCTATGAGTCTTCTTACGCGAACATATCGGGACAAGGCCTTAGATACATTCATCCGCGGACTTAAAGGCGACCTACCGAGACTCTTAGGCATCCGCGAGCCCGCTGACCTTCCTCAGGCACTACATTTGTGCCTCAAACTCGGAAATCAGAATTTCCGCTCTGCATACGCGAATAACAACCAACAGTTTGCAAGAAAATTTAGTAACACGGTGCCACCCCCAATCCCACTTCGCAAAACCCATCCGCAGCCTCAATGGCAGACGCATAGAGAACCGTTTTACCCTGAACTAACATATTTTCCTCCTCAACCGCAACGAACTCCCCGAACCCAGCAAACCTGGCCCAATCAAATCTATACCCACCAACAGCAAGCTCAATATAAGCCCCAATTTCAGCCACAATATCGTCAAACGATTCCAGGCCATAGTCAACCGTACCAGGCTCCACAAAGGCCACCAAAGCCTCAACCTAAACCCGAGCCTATGGATACTTCCACTATAAAAACTGCCGCGATCAATTACCAGAATAGGCCATCAGCTCCTTTCAGGTGTGCTGAGAAGAGACCCCCGGTCCTTCAATGCAGCCACCTATTCCCCACAAATTCCAGAGGAACTTCCATTTAGCCAACGACAACGAACCAGGAGAACTAAACAATTACTACGAGGCCATGGCATCAGATGATCCAAATTACGAACAGAGTTCGAGGACTACTCACAGTCTCAAGAACCTTCCGGCTCTACAGAAAGTAATGAACTCCCCGAATATACTGATCTGAATTTTTTAGGCTAACGGACTCTTCGTTACCTTATTTCCAGTGTAGGACGAAGAGTGGTAAATTTCTGAATTTTCTAATAGACACTGGATCGAGCAAAAATTATATTCAACCCGAACTCGTCAAAAATCCTCTCCCCAACAATTCCTGTTTTTTGGCGAAATCGATTGCTGGCGACGTAAAAATTAGTCATCATACTTTTATAAACCTTTTTGGCAATAATAATGTTCGATTAAAGTTCTCCCTTCTTCCCACGCTGAAATCGTTTCACGGAATCCTTGGCAACGACAGCCTGAAAGAACTATCAGCTGTCATACATGCAGAAGAAAGTTATATGGAAGTTTTAAACAATGTTAAAATTAAAATTAAACAACTAAAGTCCCCCTCCGTTAATTCGTTAGAAGCGAAACTTGATCAGGTGACGGACCAACAGAGAAAGTGGATAAAATCATTAACTGAAAAATTTGCAACCCTCTTTTCCGAGCCCGACGAGAGACTCACCTATACCACTACGGTCAAAGGTGAAATCCGCACAAATTCCGACGCACCGGTTTACTCGAAATCTTATCCTCTCCGAGACGAAGTACAAACCCAAATTAGCAAGCTCTTAAGAGATTAGATGGAATTATCCGCCCATCTCGATCTCCCTACAACTCACCAGTGTGGGTTGTACCCAAAAAGTGCGATTCGCAAGGGAATAAACAGTTTAGGATGGTGATAGACTACCGCAAATTGAACACTGTTACGATAGCTGATCGTTATCCAATACCGGATATCAACGATGTTTTTCGCGCAATTTGGAAAAAGTAAATTTTTCACTGTTCTTGACCTCCGCAGTGGATTCCATCAAATACCTCTGAAGGAATCCGATATAGAAAAAACTGCCTTCTCCGTAAATAACGGAAAATTTGAGTTCACGCGACTCCCTTTCGGATTGAAAAATGCGCCTTCAATTTTCCAGCGTGCACTGGGCGACATACTCCGCAGATACATAGGGAAATCATGTTATGTTTATATTGATGATATTATCATCTTCAGCGAGGACGAAGCGCAGCATCTTAAACACATTTCTGAAGTGTTCCAAACCCTCAGTGATGCCAACATGAAGGTGCAGTTGAACAAATGCCACTTTTTCAAACGACAAGTTGAATTTCTTGGCTTCATTGTCTCGGCCGACGGAATAAGAACAAATCCGAACAAAGTTGAGGCTATCACGAATTTTCCCGTACCGCAGACTCTAAAACAACTTCGATCTTTTCTAGGCCTTTCCGGCTACTACAGGCGGTTCGTCAGAAATTATGCGCAAATTGCAAAACCTTTAACTAGTTTGCTAAGGGGAGAAGAGGGAAGACTTCCAAAACCCAAATCCGCAAAAAAATCAATAGTCCTAAATCCAGAGGCCCTTGAAGCATTTACAAAATTGAAAAACACTTTAGTTTCGCAAGATATAATTCTTTCTTATCTCAATTTTAATAAAACTTTCGAATTAACCACGGACGCTTCCGATACAGCCATGGGTGCCGTGTTATCACAAGACAACCGACCAATTGCCTTCATTTCCTGAACTTTGAGCAAGACTGAGGAAAATTACGCGGCCAATGAAAAAGAAATGTTGGCGATCATCTGGTCCCTAAACACCTTACGGAATTACCTTTATGGTACAGCTAAGGTGAAAATTTATACAGACCATCAATCATTTACCTATGCCCTCAGTCCCAAAAATCAAAATTCTAAAATAAAGCGCTGGAAAGCTATTCTAGAAGAATCCAACTATGAATTGCAGTATAAACTCGGAAAAAGCAACGTCGTGGCTGATGCATTATCTCGAATAAGTCAGGTAAATTCAATGACGCCCACAGATCGCAGCGATGAAAGCTCATCGCACGAATTAGTTCCCACTGTCTCAACACCTATAAATGTTTTTAAAATTCAAATCGTACTTTCGACGGGAGACGATGACAGTTATAAATTCGAAACACCATTTCCCACATATCATAGGCATATTATCATAAAGAGAGAGTTCACGACCGAAATGCTAACTGAAATACTAAGAAGATACCTCAATCCGAGCGTCATCAATGGCCTGTAGGGGAGACCGGGGATAGTTGACCATAGGGGTAGGTTGACTAATGTGAAAAACTCGACTAGTTTAAAAGTGTTGCATCATCCAACTAGGCGTGAGAAACCGTTACGTCCTCCCCCTCAGTCGTCTCGAATGCGGCATCGCGTACGCTCGTAGTTCGGGAGAAGGAGCATAATATTGAAAAAGAATACACTTAAGTAATTTTTTTCCTTGTTATATTATTTGTAATGACGCCTATATACTTGTTATTGTTCATTTGCAAATAATTTAAAATAAAAGTTTGATTGCTAATCTTTATGTTACATATCATTCTTTTTAATTTCGCTGCAGTTTTGAGGTTATGACACGTGTGTAAAAATTGCAAAGTGATCCGGGGCTGGTTGACTACCTAGTCCCATACAAAATGTGTAAATGGCAATCTATTGTTTGTTTAATGTAAATATTGCACCTCTGATTTAGAAGACTGGTTTCATAATCTGATCTCATAAATGATGTATCTATTCCTTTAAATCATATAATTATAATAATTATATCAGTTAAAACTGTTACCAAATAATTAAAATTAACAAAATTGTCATAGAATTGGTAATTATTTGTTTGAATGAAGAAAATGTTATTTCAATTACTTCTTGTTATTTTAATTTTATATATCCGTAGATCTTACACTATTTAATTTGTAGGTCAACTTACTCCCAGTGACAAGTCAACCTACCCCATGTCTGGGGTAGGTTGACTCAAATTTCATATTCCACCAGATCATGCTTGTACTCTATATTATAACTGATTGCGAGACTTTTGTCATTTGTTTTTATAGCTTAATAGTGTACCTATCAAATTTATTGGTTTTTACAATAATATACACTAACACAAAAAACATATAAACTGAAATTTGGTTAACCATCCCCGGTCTCCCCTACACCTCCGAAGCCATAATGGCTAAAATTCAAACAATCTATCCCCTCCATTTTAGGTCCTACAAATCAAGATTTACTCAAACTCGTGTACGAGACGTAACTAATCCCACAGAACAAGAGGAGGAAATACTAAAGGAGCACAAAAGAGCTCACCGAAATGGCGAAGGGAATAAAATTCAATTACTTCAGCGAATTTATTTCCCAAAAATGAAGACCGAAATTCACAGAATAATTAGCCAATGTTCAATCTGCAAACAGCACAAATACGATCGCCACCCAATGTCACCAGAATTACAGCCAACACCTATTCCGCAATATCCCGGCCATATTCTACACATAGATATCTATTCCAAAGAGAAGCTGTCGCAGCTTCGGCTTGGAGCTGCGACATGCAGATCATCTGAAATAAGAGGAAAAACAAAACACTTGTTTCTGACCTGGATTAGAGTTAAGTTAATTAACAAACCTGATCGATGCTTTGGCATTTCCTTCGCAGCTTACCAAAAAAACGATGCATTTGGCATTTCCTCAACGATTTATAATGACAGAACAGCTGTCATTTGACAGCAACAATTTTTTCTCTGTTGCATACAGAGCGCCATCTGCTTTAAAGTTGGGAACTAATCATTTTTGAGTTATTTGAAATTTTCAATCGCAGCAATCCTTTCTTATGCCAAATTTAGTATAAAAGGAGGCGAACTGCGAAGGACAATCATTCCAATTCCGGCATTGTTCGATGTTGGTTTCCCCGCATTTGGCAACGTTAGAATTCGAATCAAGGCAGGTTTTAACCGCCAGGTAGGTTTCAACCACCACATAGGCCGTAAATAACTTATAGGTTTCCACCATAAGCTATTTACAAGGCAAGGACAACAAAATATTAAGTTCCGATTTTGAGAGTGTTCAGGTGTCGGTTTCCACCATATTTGAGCACTTTCAGTGTTAGAATTTAGGCAGGTTTCTACCGCCACATAGACCGTAAATAACTTATAGGTTTCCACCATAAGCTGTTTACTAGGCAAGTACAACGAAACATTGAATTCCGATTCCAGGGATGTTCGAATGCAGGTTTCCACCGTGTTTTAACATTTTTAGAATTAGAGTCTAGGCAGGTATTCACCGCCACTACGAACCACACATTAGCAATCTTTTTCTACGAAAAATATTGTTGATGCTACGCAGAAATTAGGGCTGACAGGTTTTTTTAATAGAAACAGACTGTTGGTATTCACCACAGTTTTATATTCATCGGGTTGGCAATTTCTCATTTAAATAATATATTAATTTATTTTTTTTTTCTTCTATAAATTCCAGAAACCTCAAGAATTATTTATAAGTTTTTTTAAAAGTCTAATTTTCGTTTATCTGTTTTTATATACCTTTGTTAATTTATTTTGTTTGCTTTTTCATATATGTGTTGTTAATATTCTATTTTTTAGTGATTGATGTATTTTGTTTTTATTTATTGAAGTAATTTTATTTTTGTAAATAAAAAAAGTTATGTACCAAACGTAAACAAGCGTGTTTCAAGCCATATGATCCTTGATCCAACTTTTCCTATACCTTTTTCCTTTTAATACTATATTGCATCCATAAGAGGCTGTAATATATATGCTACAGGATAGACGCTGTAACATTTGGTCCTTCGAGCCGGATATATTTGCGGCCAAACACGCTTGTTGAAAACATAACATATTTCAATTTAGGAAAAAACTTGCAAACTTCAGCAAAATGTTAACTTTATTGAAAACTCAATTCACTTTAAAAGCTTCACTTGAAAGAGCACAAGTAAACTATTCAAAGACAGGCGACAAAAGAAAAACGCCTAAATATTTATCAGGACGTATAGAACAGATTTCCAAGTTCTGGTTAGAATTCCAAAAAAATCATCTAGCTATAGAAATCGCAGATGAGCAAACGGATGAAAAGATATTAGAATTTGTACAAAGGTACAGCGACGAAGAAATTTATGATGAATTCGAAAAGACATATTTCGAATTCCTCGGGGAACTAGAAGAACTCCTTGACGAAAGAGAAATTAGTAAGAAGTCCGTCGATTCAAATAGAACCCTAAAACAAATTCAACCTGAAGGAAAGGTTGAAGTGAAACTGCCGCGTATAGATCTTCCGAAATTCAATGGAAATTACAATACATGGAGATCATTCCATGATATGTTCAGCTCACTCATTCACGAGGATAACAGAATTCCAGATGTGCAAAAATTGCATTATCTTAAATCGTGTTTGAGTGGCGAGGCTGAACGAATTATTAAACAATTCGATATGGTAGAATCGAACTATGCTGCCGCATGGCAAACATTAATTGACCGCTACAATAACAAACGAGTATTGATAACGGCTCAATTAAAGGAACTTTTCAGCCAAACTCCAGTCAAAGGAGAATCACAAAGGGCTTTAAAGGATCTTTTAGACAATACTAAAGCATGCCTACATGAGCTAAAAGCTTTAGACATTGTCACGTCGGAATGGGATCCGATAATCATTTTTCTACTGGTACAGCGACTACCGCAAGAAACACATAAGCTGTGGGAACAGACCATCTCGAATCAAAGAGAGCTGCCCAAGTTAAGACAGCTTTATGAATTTCTTGAATCAAGGTTTCGAACACTAGAAGCCATATTTGATTCAAGTAAAGAAATGCCTTTCAAAAATACACGAAAGACAAACAACTACCATATCGATGATAAAACAAAATGCATCATATGCAAAGGAAACCATTTATTGCAATCATGCAAGAAATTCGAAGCATTACATCCAAATGCTAAACGAGACATTTTGCGGGAACACAAAATATGTGTTAGATGCTTGCAGAAACACGACTTCAGAAACTGTCGTGTAGCAAATTATTGCGTTCTCTGCAAAGAATCGCACATATTAGCAAAATGTAATACATTTAAACAATTGTCGAATACAGACAAACAAAAGCTTATAGTAAAGAACAATTTATGCTATAACTGCTTGACAAAACATGTAAATATAGGATGTCCTAGCTATAATACATGTTTTAAATGTGATAAGCGCCACCATACATTGCTGCACAAGGATGCAATAAACAGCAATGAAAGGATCACGGGGAAACAAATACCTGCTTCATCACAGCAAGAACCAAAATCCAACTGCCATTTCAACAGAAATCAGAGACAAGCGTTATTAGCTACGGCATTGGTGACTATTAAGAGCAAAAAGGGAATATCCTCGACACTTTGTGCTCTTATAGATTTGGGCTCCCAAAGTTCATTCATAACAGAAGCTGCATTTCAAGCGTTAGGAATTAAAGGAGATCCCACATACTTACAGATTGCAGGCCTTGGATCAACCAAGCTGGCAACATAAAAAAAGGAGGCTTCATTTACATTATATTCAAACACAACACAGTTTGAATTGTCGATGAAGGCATATGTTATTAAAAAAATAACTAATGTTGTTCCTCCTAAAAATATGCCAATAAATGACTTTAAATACATTAAAGATGTACAATTGGCAGACCCAGAATATTTCAGACGTGGAAATATTGATTTATTACTGGGGGTGAATATGTTCTCAAAAATAATTCGAAATGGCGTTATACGTGGAGAAAACGGAATGCCAACGGCACAAAACACCGAATTAGGATGGATCTTGTTCGGAGAAATTCCATCATATGAGAATCACAAAAACAACTCTAGTTTTTCGGCTTTTATCAATGAAAGTCCATCACTTGATAAATTGAACACACAATTACAAAAATTTTGGGAATGTGAAGAAATAACTAGCAGGAATTATACAAAGGAAGAGGAAGAATGCGAAGAGTTTTATACAAAAACTGTGACTCGTCTTCCAACAGGACAGTACCAAGTCCGTCTTCCTTTCAAGAACAACAGTACACCAAAATTAGGAGATTCAAAAAGACAAGCTTTGTCAAGGTTTCTCCAGTTGGAGAAGAAACTGAAGCAATCACAGGACCTTTACCAGGAATACTCCGATTGCATAAACGATTACACGGAACAGGGTCATATGGTTCCAGTACGAAACAAGGAACGTTCGTCATATGATTGTGACTATTATTACATGCCACATCACGCGGTGTTTAGAGCCAGCTCATTAATTTTCATCATACTTCATATTATCTTATTTTATACATAAGCATCTAAAGTTAACTTCATTTAAATTTACTTGCTTTTCTATTCAATTTCATAAGCCACTGTATTCTGCTGTGATTTGGTTTTGCTCTAAAAGTTTAAACAATAGAAAAACTGTTAGCTGATTTTGTTGCCTAGAACAAATTGTAAAATCTCTGTCTCTTCTCTTGTTAACCGCCGTGAAGTAAAGATCGGTAAACTGCTCCGATAACTAAACTTTAATAAACAAGCTAATTAAACTAAAAGCGCGTTATTACTTTTTAATCTCAACCCTTCACTAAACATTTCTGGTCCTTCGTGCCGAATTTAATAATTCGCGACTTTAAATTCTCGATATTCCGGCAAAAGTATTTCGCGCTATTCGTCTACCTGTGTAGATCAACTCGGCTAAGTACATTACCGCGTGTGCCGACTAACGGAAAGTGGTAATCGTCGAATAAATTACATAAGTGACTAAAAACTTAAATTAAATTAAAACTAATAAACTTATTGACTATAATCGTGATCCGCGATAATTTATTACTATTAATAAAATCGCCTGATCGTGCCTTAATTCTGGTCTGTGCCAACATAACCACATGTGCTTGCTGTATTCGTCTGTGCTACAGCTCGACATCATCGCTGGATTATCGCTTCAGGATTAACAGGAGAAGAAGCAGCCTCATATATGCTAAAACTATTAGTTGGAATCCCGTGAGTCCGTTCCAATTATTATTTTTACTAATTTTATTGTCCTGCTTCATGTGACAAACAGCGCATGAAGCTATAAAATAAACATAAATACATTATCTATTAAAGCTATAATCTACCAAAAAATACTCCAAATTTTAAATCATACCATAATTGAAATTACTGAGTCTAACGGTGGACATACATCATAAAAATTTCATAAAGGCTTTCCTGCATAAAAGCTTCCTTGCATAAAAGCTTCCTTTGAACTTTTTAGCCAAACTTTGTACAATATTATATTGTGTGAGAACCAAAGTGATATCTTAACGCGGTTATTTTAAGATAAAATTTCCATCTCGGACTTTCGGACTCCCAATTGCAAGAGTGATTTATTTGGACTTAAAATTAATTTCATGGTTTTTTTCGGACTAGTTTGAGATATATACTCGCAATTTGAGAGTGAACTTTTGGACAAAAGCCCTTTTTTTTCGTGAGCTTTCGGACTAATTTGAAATACTTCGGATTTTAAGTGAAATTTAAAAGAAAATTTACATTTTCGGCTTTTAGACTAAAGGGTGTTATACAATAAACTAATTGCGTTATAATATCGAATTATTGTTTTGCTTATTGACATTCTGCTGTATTAAAATAAAATAAATATGGATAAAGCTAAAAGTAAAGTTACAACAATTTCGGAGAGAATTTCTAGATTTATATCGAACGCTAATAAAACGTGTAAAGAGAAGAGAGACGAGACATTTTTAAAAGCAAGGCTACAACTCCTTCATAATTATTGGCACCAGTACAGCAAAGCATATGAAAATTTACTTGATACGGTCGATGAAGATACCCTTAAGTTAGATGAGTTTTTTACTACGGATGTTTATTCCAAGGTGGAATGCGAGTATGTGGAAGCGATCAGTTGGATCAATAAACAACTTATAGCTTTTAAAGCTCCACAAGAGGAGTTGAGCGAGAACGAAGCTCACTTGCTTCATTCAACAGCGAAGCCCTCTTCCTCTTCGCAAGTTATAAAGCTTCCTAAAATACAACTACCAAGTTTTAGTGGGTCCTTTTTAGACTGGCCTTCGTTCCATGATACTTATGTATCACTCATACACGATAATGCCTCTTTATCTGATGTGCAGAAAATGCATTATCTTAAATCTGCAATCACTGGTGAGGCGGCCAAGTTATTAAAACATTTTTCAATAACGAGCTCAAATTACAATTCTGCGTGGGATGTAATCTTGCTTAGATATGAAAACAAACGAGTCTTGGTTAACACAAATCTTCATGAGATCATAACGTTGCCTAGCATGTCTTCGGAAACTCCAAATGAGCTTAGAAGAGTTCTCGACAGATTCAATCAAGCTGTACGAGCCCTAGAAAATCTCTCGCGACCTGTAAAGGATTGGGACGATTGGTTAGTTTATTTTCTAACCAATAAATTGGACAACAACACACGCAAGGATTGGGAAACTTCCCTCGTTTCATCAAAAGATGTTCCAGCTTTGAATTCCCTACAGACCTTTCTCGAAAATCGGTTGCAAGCGTTAAGCGCACTTAGTGAAAATAACACTTCTGTGGGCTCACATATCGGTCAAAAGTCGAAGTTGCATTCACGGAATTCGAAATCTTACGCACATCATTCTCACTACGCATCGTCAACACCTGCGTGTATGTGCTGTCGTGAGAATCATTTTATTTTATTTTGCCCGAAATTCAAAGCAAAAACAGTTGATGAACGCGTTGCCTTTCTAAAATCTAAAAGAATATGTACCAACTGTCTCCGCAAAAATCATACGATTGAAGCCTGTCCGTCTACAAAACGATGTCAAAAATGTAACGAACAACATCATACTATGATACATAAACCGACATCTAACAGTGCTGCTCAATCTATTATATCGATACAATCACCTACAACTGCTTCATCGTCTTTAAAAGAAAACCAGCAAACTGCTGCTAATAGCACTATATCGCATGTATCTCATAATTGGAATTCTTCTGTTTTGCTCGCCACTGCTGTCGTATTGATTCAGTCTTCTGATGGTCGTTTATTTCGCATTCGAGCTCTTTTAGACCAAGGATCAGAATCCTCATTTATAACTGAAGGTCTTGCAAAGATTTTATGCTTAAGAAAACAACGAGCAAATATATCAGTGCTAGGTGTAGGCCAATGTGATGCAGGTGTTGTGCAAGCAGTTGTCACGCACAACATTTTATCGAATATCGATTCAACAACCAAATATTGTGTCCAATCTTTAGTCTTGCCGACACTTACACACCTAATACCGTCGAAAACTATTTATCGTGAAGCTTGGCCTCACATTATAGGACTACCACTCGCTGATCCTGATTTTGATAAGCCTTCAGGGATAGACCTTATTCTAGGAGCTGATGTTTATAGTCGAGTTCTCAAATCTGGTGTTCGTCATGGACCTATTGGAACTCCTGTGGCTCAAAATACTACGCTGGGCTGGATACTTTCTGGGAAAATAGAGAATGACTTATCTAAAACGACAGCCACTATCAGTCTGCACACTTCAACAAGCGAGCTTAACTCGTTATTCCAAAAATTCTGGGAAACAGAAGAACCCCCAAAAGCTACAATCTACACGCCAGACGAAACAGAATGCGAAGTTATATGTGCAAACACCCATTGTAGAGATTCGCAGGGAAGATATGTTGTAAAACTTCCGTTTAAATCAAATCATCCTTCGCTTGGTAACAGTCGTGATGCTGCTTTGGGTGCTCTGCTTCGTATGGAGAGAAGATTTAATCGAGACCCTAAACTCTTTTCTGAATATTCAGACTTTATCAGAGAATATATTTCCTTGAATCACATGGAACTGATTCAGAATGAAAATAAAGACCCCGCCAACTGCTACTACTTGCCACATCATGCTGTGTTGAAGCCTAGTAGTACCACTACTAAACTGCGTGTGGTCTTCAATGCCTCACAAACATCTTCGTCTGGTCATTCACTGAACGACATTTTGCATATAGGACCGAAGTTGCAAACTGATGTAATGCTCATACTTACTAGATGGCGAATCTATCCCTTTGTCTATACCGCAGATATCGCAAAGATGTTTAGACAAATTCTAGTCGATCGTACGGATACGGATTTTCAGAGAATACTGTGGAGAACTTCTTCAAATGAGCCAGTACAATGCTACAGGCTTTTAACAGTCACATATGGGACCGCCTGTGCACCATACTTAGCCTGTAGGACTTTACAGCAACTTGCTACTGATTATAAAGAACAATTTCCAAATGCTTCGAAAATTTTACTGGAAAATTTCTACGTAGATGACGCTCTCTTCGGTGCTTTTCATTTTAAAGACGCTATGGACTTACGCATTGAGCTTGACACCTTACTTCTGCAAGGAGGTTTTAAGCTACGGAAATGACTCTCCAATTATAAAGAACTACTCGATTGTATTCCACTGGAAGACCGAGAGCTAACTACTCCTGAAAAAGTCGTTAGTGACTCACAAATAAAGGCTTTAGGAGTTATTTGGAACCCTACACTAGATTGCTTCAAATTTAATATTCAACTTCCTACGTCGTCTATCTCAACTAAAAGATCTGTTTTAGCTGATATTAGCCGATTATATGACCCTTGTGGGTGGCTTTCTCCTGTGACTATAACGGCAAAGATATTTCTTCAAACTTTGTGGAAAAGTCAAATTGACTGGGATGATGAACTATCTCCGGATTTGAATACTGAATGGCTTCATTTAAAACAACAACTTCAGGATATAAACCACTTAAAAATTCCTCGTTGGATCGGCCTAAAAACTCCTTCAGAAAAGCTTGAACTTCATGGCTTTTGCGATGCTTCGCAAGCCGCTTATGGTGCTGCTGTTTATTTGCGAATCAATCACGGCAACGATGACTTCGAAATACAGCTTCTAGCTGCTAAGACTCGTGTAAGCCCTATACGTACAGTATCGTTGCCACGGTTAGAGTTATGCGGTGCTGCATTGTTAGCCGAGCTTTTGTTTTATCTGCAAACTAATCTACAACTTTCGGAAGTGCCTGTACATACTTGGACTGATTCGACTATCGTCCTAGCTTGGTTGAGTGCACATCCTTCTAAGTGGAAGGTGTACGTTGCTAACAGGGTCTCACTTGTTCATGAAAAACTACCTAATGCTATGTGGCATCATGTTCCTTCAGGTGAAAATCCTGCTGACTGCATTACGCGAGGGATCACAGCTTTGGAACTACAGCTATTTAATTTGTGGTGGCAAGGACCTAGTTGGCTTAGTCTCTCGTCCGAATATTGGCCAGTGACTAAGCTTCCTCTCTCCGATGAAGTAATTCAAGAAACTACTCGCATCAGCTGCACTTCGGCATTCTCTGGTTCTGCTACTGACAGTCTTGTTACTGAAGACTTTCTCACATCGATTCTTAATCGCTATTCGGATTTAATGCGCCTTTTTCGAATCATAGCTCTGTGCTTTCGGATGTATTTCAACTGCCAATCCAGATCGTCTGTTCACTATTCAGGAGTACTTAAATCCCATGAAATTCAAATGGCATCTGAAGCATTGATTAGACTTGTCCAACATCGATATTTCTCCGCTGAGATTAAGCTGCTAGCGAAGGATAATAATGCTATTCTACCATCGAATAGCAAGTTACGCATGCTTAATCCAAGGCTTGACGACAAATTGTTACTTCGTGTAGGTGGACGCCTCAAGCACGCGTTGTTATCTGAGGACGAAAAATACCCTCTCATTTTGCCTGCTGATAGTCGCTTAACTGAACTTATTATATCTTACTTTCATACGAAGACTTTACACGGTGGAACGCAAGCTACTCTACAAAATATTCGTAGTAAATATTGGATCCTAAATGGTCGTAACAAGGTGAAACAATTCATACGTCGTTGTGTAGTTTGCTGCCGGTTTAAAGGAGGTTCTAGCGCTCCACTGATGGGAGATTTACCAGCTGATCGAATACGTCCTGCTAAACCCTTTTTACATAGCGGAGTGGACTTTGCTGGACCATTTGTCGTCAAACTTATGAAAGGTCGTTGTCGCACACAGATAAAAACTTATGTTGCTTGCTTCATCTGCTTCGTTACTCGTGCCATCCATTTAGAACTCGTCATGGATCTTACAGCTGAAGCTTTTGTTGCTGCTTTTCGTCGTTTCGTCAGTCGTCGTGGTCACTGTGCTCGCATTTACAGTGATAATGGTCGCACTTTTGTAGCTGCCGATAAGCAACTTTCACGTCATCTCCAGCAGCTTATGAATGAATCTACTCAAATAACTTTGAAAGACGGGACCGAATGGCATTTTATCCCTCCTTACTCTCCCCACTTTGGAGGTCTGTGGGAGGCTGGTGTTAAAGCCATGAAACACCACTTTAAACGCGTCGTTGGGAACCATCTTCTGTCCATCGAGGAAATGCTCACATTATTGGCACAAATCGAGGCTTGCCTTAACTCTCGTCCGTTGCAAGCCATATCTGACGATCCATCAGATATCACTGCTCTAACTCCTGGACACTTTTTAGTCGGCGAAAGCCTTCTAGGTGTACCGGAGCCTAGTCTCCTTGAAATATCTGCCAATCGCTTAAATCGCTGGCAGATGGTGCAACATATGTATCAACATTTTTGGAACCACTGGTACAAGGAGTACCTGTATAACCTTCAACTGAGATATAAGTGGCAATATCCATCAGACCCCATACAAATCAACAACCTAGTCTTGATTAAAGAGGACAATTTGCCCCCGCAATGCTGGCTACTAGGTAGGATTGTCGCTCTTCATCCTGGCTCAGACGGAAAAGTGCGAGTAGCCACTGTTAGGCATAAAGACGGTCATTTTAAACGCCCTGTGACGAAGCTATGTGTTCTTCCAATAGACACAGGAGAACCAGAAGACAAAGCAAAATCTAGCAAAATTAAGATGCAAATCTACTAACATGCCGAAGTCATCAAGCATCTACTTACTCTCTATGCTTTTTCTCTTCTTAACAGATTTTCGACATTTGTGAGACAATCCCTCATGGCGGGCGGTTTACTTCCTGGCAAGAGTACCTGGTCGTGCTGCACACGAGGCGGGCGGAATGTTTAGAGCCAGCTCATTAATTTTCATCATACTTCATATTATCTTATTTTATATATAAGCATCTAAAGTTAACTTCATTTAAATTTACTTGCTTTTCTATTCAATTTCATAAGCCACTGTATTCTGCTGTGATTTGGTTTTGCTCTAAAAGTTTAAACAATAGAAAAACTGTTAGCTGATTTTGTTGCCTAGAACAAATTGTAAAATCTCTGTCTCTTCTCTTGTTAACCGCCGTGAAGTAAAGATCGGTAAACTGCTCCGATAACTAAACTTTAATAAACAAGCTAATTAAACTAAAAGCGCGTTATTACTTTTTAATCTCAACCCTTCACTAAACACGCGGTAATAAAAGCAAGCACAACTACGAAACTCCGTGTAGTGTTCGATGCTTCAGCCAGGTCAAGTAATGGACTAAGTTTGAACGAGCAGATGATGACTGGCCCTACTATACAACCCAAGCTGTTTTCAACCCTTTTGAGTTGGCGGAGATACGAATTCGCCATGACCGCAGACATTCAAAAAATGTATAGGATGATTAAGATGCATCCAGAGGATAGAAAATATCAAAGGATTCTATGGAGAGATAGAACATCGACACAAATTGAGGAATTCGAACTGAATACAGTAACTTTTGGTACAACTGCCGCTCCATATCTTGCCATTCGTACACTTCATCAGTTGGCACAAGATGAGAAGATCACATATCCTCACGCCTCAGAGGTGGTACTGCATGATTTTTATGTTGACGACGTGCTTACCGGTGCTGATAGTATACAGGAAGCAAGCGAACTCCAGGAAGAATTACTCCTACTACTGAAATCAGGAGGGTTCTGTTTACGCAAATGGGCGGCAAATAACGACAGCCTTCTGAAAAACATTCCAGAAGAAGACAGAGAAATTCAGCTTCCACTAAAGCTATATGAGGATGAGCAAATCAAAGCGCTTGGAATACACTGGCATCCGGCCTTGGATTACTTTTCATACGCAATAGATCCAAAAGAATTTAACAAGCCACCAATTTCAAAACGAAATATACTTTCGGAGATCGCAAAATTATACGATCCTTTGGGTTGGTTGGCTCCCTCAGTTATTGTTGCAAAAATTATAATGCAACGTTTATGGTTATGTAACATTTCATGGGATGACCCGATTCCTGTGGAACTCGGAGAAGAATGGAAGAGGTTTAAAGGCGAGTTGTATCATTTCAATAACATCAAAATACCACGATGGATATACACAAGTTCGTCACAGATCAATTGCCAATTGCACGCTTTCGCTGATGCATCAACAAAGGCATTTGCTGCATCAGTATATATCGGACTAATTGATAAGAATCAAAATATACATGTTAATTTGTTGACTGCCAAGACGAAGATAGCTCCAATCAAACCGGTATCACTACCTAGACTGGAGCTGTGTGCCACTGTGCTGTTAATTCGGCTTGTCAAGCAAATCAGGATTGATATGAATTTAGAAAATATACATTGCTATTGCTGGAGTGATTCCAAAATTGTTTTGTCATGGTTGAATAAATCTCCTCATCACTGGCAGACATTTGTAGCCAATCATGTGGGCGAAGTACAAACTAACAGCGGAAACACATGGAGTTATGTAACTTCAAAGGACAATCCAGCAGATATCGCAACTAGTGGTATATCTCCGAGAAATTTAGCGGAGTGTTCGAACTGGTGGAATGGGCCGGATTGGCTACGAGAAAAGGATGAAAATTGGCACAACGTCCAAATACAGGATATTGAAACGGCAGTCGAAAAAAGGACACTTAAAACAAAAGTTTTTACGGCTGTTCATGACGACATTCTAATGGAAGGTGTTTCGTCATTTGAAAGACTGCTACGCATCACTGCATATTGCTAGAGATTTATAGGCAATTGCAAAAATAAAAACTCACGAAGAGTAGGAAATCTGACCATCAAAGAATTAATGGCAGCAAAAACCTCAATAATCTGTTGTGTACATTAAAGAACGTTTCATGAAGAAATTGGACGTTTGAAATCAAACCAATTGATTTCTAAATCTAGCAAAATACTCAAGTTATCTCCATTCCTAGATAACGAAGGGGTTTTACGAGCTAGAGGAAGGCTCACAAATTCAATGCTACCTTTTAACAGCAAATACCCAATTATATTAGCTAAAAAGGAGCATTTAACAGAATTACTTATCGAATACTTCCATAAGCTTTCGTTACATGGTGGACCACAGCTAGTCCTGAGCACTATGAGAATGCATGGGTATTGGATAATTAATGGCATGCACGCCATTAAAAGCAACATACATAAATGCGTGAAATGCATTCGCTATACAAACAAGCCATTGACACAATTAATGGGAGAACTACCAGCTGAACGAGTAACTCAAGCTCGACCATTTCAAAACGTTGGTTTGGACTATGCGGGTCCAATCAACTTAAAAATGTCAAAACATAGAGGGTCAAAGGAGTACAGGGGTTACATTTGCGTATTCATTTGCATGGCCGTGAAAGCTATACATCTAGAGGTAGTATCTGATCTAACCACTGAGGCTTTCTTGGCCGCCTTCAGGCGTTTCACTGCTAGGAGAGGATTATGCTCCAAAATCTTCTCGGACAACGGTACTACATTTGTGGGCGCCAATAAGGAGCTGCAAAGAAACGTAAAGGAAGCAGTTGAGTTTCTCGCAGAAAAAACAAAACTGGATGGAATAAAATGGCATTTCAATCCACCGTATGCTCCACATATGGGAGGAATATGGGAGGCAGCAGTAAAACGAACTAAATTCCATTTAAAAAGAGTACTGGAGGGTACTTCGCTCACATTTGAAGAACTAAATACCCTTTTAACACAAGTTGAGGCTTGTGTCAATTCAAGACCTCTGACTACAGTATATGGAGACACACCAAGTTTGGAGCCGTTAACTCCTGGTCATTTTTTGATAGGCACAGCCCTATTGTCTCCTCCAGAATCAGAAACAAATAATCAAAGATCTTCTTTAACAGACAGATGGAAACACATACAACAATTACGACAGAGTTTCTGGAAGAGATGGAGCAACGAATATCTTTTCGAATTGCAAAAACGTCAAAAGTGGAATTGGTTAGGACCGAACTTGGAAATAGGGCAAATTGTAATTTTGAAAGATGAGAAATTGCCACCCCAGAGATGGAGGTTGGGTCGAGTCGAAAAAGTGCATCCTGGCAATGATGGAAAAATTCGAGTAGTTACTATAGCAACGGAATTTACCAAAACACAAAGGCCAATTAACAAAATAATTCCTTTATTGACAGAACCAGGTAAAATGCAGGACATTCTAGACGTGACTTTCGATGATGCGATGCAAACTCCACCTCAGACACCACCACCAGAAGCCAGCCAGATGCAATTGCCGCCTACGCCAGGTAAAAGCATCGATTGGGGAAAGGTCAGGTCGATGAAGAGGGCCAGGAAGACCATTCCCAGTACAAATCTGGTAGTGTTTTGCCCAGTGCGACAACCGACGCGACCACGAATTTGGGCAGGAAACAAACCGGTTGATGGCAAACCGTCAGTTTCCGGTAGCGCCTCAAATTCCATCCCGACTGTTGTGGACGTACCTCCACAAGAAGAGCGGGAGAACTCTGCAACCGGGACCAAACCGGAACATACACCCAAACGGCATCCCGAGAGCAACGTCCAGGCGCTGGCATTGTACCCAGCGAATAGGGACATCGGCCGTTCTGCAGCCAGGCCAACCACGGGACGACCACCACCAAGGGTCAAGGAGATGAGGGTTTGCGACCTCATCACCCGCGAGGGTGCGTCATTTAAACTGACGCACAATGACCAAGACAGATTCCCTTTAAGGAGATAAGGGAGTCGAGGCGAAAGCGTCACACCGTCTTCCTAGAAGAAGGAGGAAAGGTGCGGTTAATCATAAGAGGTACCAAATTAATATGGTACAACCTTACAAGAGACTGGTGAGTATTATCGTTGAGGGGGGAGAATGTCGCAGCTTTGGCTTGGAGCTGCGACATGCAGATCATCTGAAATAAGAGGAAAAACAAAACACTTGTTTCTGATCTGGATTAGAGTTAAGTTAATTAACAAACCTGATCGATGCTTTGGCATTTCCTCCTCAGCTTACCAAAAAAACGATGCCTTTGGCATTTCCTCAACGATTTATAATGACAGAACAGCTGTCATTTGACAGCAACAATTTTTTCTCTGTTGCATACAGAGCGCCATCTGCTTTAAAGTTGGGAACTAATCATTTTTGAATTATTTGAAATTTTCAATCGCAGCAATCCTTTCTTATGCCAAATTTAGTATAAAAGGAGGCGAACTGCGAAGGATAATAATTCCAATTCCGGCATTGTTCGATGTTGGTTTCCCCGCATTTGGCAAAGTTAGAATTCGAATCAAGGCAGGTTTTAACCGCCAGGTAGGTTTCAACCACCACATAGGCCGTAAATAACTTATAGGTTTCCACTATAAGCTATTTACAAGGCAAGGACAACAAAATATTAAGTTCCGATTTTGAGAGTGTTCAGGTGTCGGTTTCCACCATATTTGAGCACTTTCAGTGTTAGAACTTAGGCAGGTTTCTACCGCCACATAGGCCGTAAATAACTTATAGGTTTCCACCATAAGCTATTTACAAGGCAAGGACAACAAAATATTAAGTTCCGATTTTGGGAGTGTTCGGGTGTCGGTTTCCACCATATTTGAGCACTTTCAGTGTTAGAACTTAGGCAGGTTTCTACCGCCACATAGGCCGTAAATAACTTATAGGTTTCCACCATAAGCTATTTACAAGGCAAGGACAACAAAATATTAAGTTCCGATTTTGGGAGTGTTCAGGTGTCGGTTTCCACCATATTTGAGCACTTTCAGCTTTAGAATTTAGGCAGGTTTCTACCGCCACATAGGCCGTAAATAACTTATAGGTTTCCACCATAAGCTGTTTACTAGGCAAGTACAACGAAACATTGAATTCCGATTCCAGGGATGTTCGAATGCAGGTTTCCACCGTGTTTTAACATTTTTAGAATTAGAGTCTAGGCAGGTATTCACCGCCACTACGAACCACACATTAGCAATCTTTTTCTACTAAAAATATTGTTGATGCTACGCAGAAATTAGGGCTGATAGGTTTTTTTAATAGAAACAGACTGTTGGTATTCACCACAGTTTTATATTCATCGGGTTGGCAATTTCTCATTTAAATAATATATTAATTTATTTTTTTTTTCTTCTATAAATTCCAGAAACCTCAAGAATTATTTATAAGTTTTTTTAAAAGTCTAATTTTCGTTTATCTGTTTTTATATACCTTTGTTAATTTATTTTGTTTGCTTTTTCATATATGTGTTGTTAATATTCTATTTTTTAGTGATTGATGTATTTTGTTTTTATTTATTGAAGTAATTTTATTTTTGTAAATAAAAAAAGTTATGTACCAAACGTAAACAAGCGTGTTTCAAGCCATATGATCCTTGATCCAACTTTTCCTATACCTTTTTCCTTTTAATACTATATTGCATCCATAAGAGGCTGTAATATATATGCTACAGGATAGACGCTGTAACAGAAGCACTTGGTCCTTACCGAATTAGACAAGTTTTCAAAATATGCTCAAGTCCGAATTCTGAAATCAAAAGCCATTGAAGATATAAGAGAGCCTTCGCGTTAAATCCTTTTTGCTTTTGGGGTACCTAAAGCCATTGTCTTCGATAAAGAGAAATCGTTCAATTCTGCATCCATCTGTTTCCTACTCCAAGATATATTAGATATTCAAATTTATAAAACTCCCCCCTACGCTAGCACCGTAAACGGACAAGTGGAAAGATTCCACTCCACTCTTTCCGAGATCATGCGTTGCCTTAAAGCTAATCGTACACACAAATCATTCAAGGAATTGCTTGATCGGTCAGTTTACGAGTATAACTATTCGATTCACTCTACCACGAAACAATAACCTGTAGAAACATTCTTTGGCCGAACTATCAGCACAAATCCCGATGACTTCGAGAAAGCTAGGCAGTCTAACACAGAAAGATTGAAGGAAAAACAAACTCAGGATCTAAATTATCACAATAAGAAAAAACAACCTGTAAAAATCTATAACCCCGGTGACACTATTTACGTTAAAATTAACAAACGTTTAGGATCAAAATTATCAGCCAGATTTAAGAAATAAATAGTTAAGGAAGACAAAACAACAACAGTTATAACACAGTCAGGAAAAGTGGTCCATAAAAATAATATTAAAAGCTAAAATTCACTAATATTTATCCCTTCTAGACTTCTCTTGGTACCATGTCTTGCCAGTATCCAAATTTTGGATTACTCGAATTCTCAAGTCGTCACGCTGCACAAAGGAACAGCCAAACTACAAACCGGAACCTTTAGACTTATCCACGTCATAGAGCTGGGAAAGTATGAGGAAAAAATTCAAGAAATAAAATCAGTAGTTAAATCGAAAATAGATAAGAACGACCCTATCTATCCCTTCCTAACCCGTGAGATTTCCCAAGTTAAAACCCGTTTAGATAGACTGAAACCAAACATTAAAGTAAAAAGATCCTTAGATTTTATAGGGAAAGCATGGAAATGGATCGCGGGTAACCCCGACCATGATGACCTGATCATTTTAACAGAAAAAATTAATAATGTCTTAGAGCAGCGGTCGGCAACAAGCGGCCCGCGGACGTCTTACTTGCGGCCCGTGAATGTTTTGTAAATAAGTTATAAATATCAATATAAATGCATTAATTAATGAGTAAGCGCAGCTCTTAAGAACGAGCTTCGCTCTGCCGCGGAACAACTTCCCCGCTACCTCCGATTGAAACGAACGTCAGCGATGACAATTGCTTCCCGCGCTCCGTCAATTTCGCTTCTCTGCGTCATTGGTGCAACAAGTTATTTCATCTGTGCCATACGAATACTATTTTTTGATTTAATTTCGGTAAGTGTGAGATTCCTATTTGTTTTACACTTATATAAGGTAACGATCTACGTAAGCAAGCGATTCGAAACAAATGCAATCGCGAAGCGTTTGGTCATGTAATAAACCACTTTAATAGGCGGGGAGCCCACAATCCTGAAAGTGCACTTACACGGATTTCAATATTTTTTATATGAAGAGATAGTCCATAGAAATACGAATAAAATAAGCCCGGTATGACGAGGTCTATCCTGACACCAATATTTTTTACAAATTTTTTTATTATTAATAAACATTTATAATTTACACTTATCGCGGAAATTAATTTCTGCCAGTGCATTTTATTCTAAATTTAATGTACTTTCAGAAAAAAATGGTATGACAGCTCCTATTGTGGCAAAAATGTGTGTCATACCTACTTTAAAAACATATTAGTGATAAAGTTTTACCCTTATCACGGAATAACTTTTTTTTTTTAATTTGTTCCTTTTTTTTCTACTTTCAAATTATTTCGGTATGACGGCTCAAAATTTGACAAAAACATCTGTCATACCAGTTCAAACAAGCGAAGTAGGGGCGTAGATTCGCTAATATATTACTTGAAATTTTTCGCCAGCACAAGTAACAACGAGGCATTTTTACAAGGGCATAATAAACTTCAATTCTAGCAATTATATTATATTATTATGGTATACTGGCCAAGCAGCTCCTCTAACCGTGGAGGAAATTACTAAAAATTCTGAAGATGATGACGAAAATGAAGAAGAAGCCGCAAATCAACATTATGATTGTGATGATTCTGATGATTTCGAATAAACAAAATATAACATTATGTTGATATTCATTTTTTAAAATAATAAATTAAGATTTTTTATGTAATCTAGACTTAAATTAACCTATTTTCACATTATATTAAGGGCAGGTTCTCCTACTTTGAGCGAAAAAATCAACTTTTTCATGATTTTTTTTGGGTACTTAGGATCGAGTTAGGAACTAGCGGTTTTTTTGTGGTCATTTATTAATATAAGTAGAACAGAAAAAAAAATTTTCAAAAAAAAAAAATCCAAAATGGTGGTTCCAGCCAACGGTTTTCCTGACAGTGCGCGACGTGCAACGACTTGCGCGCAGCATTCCCTAGGGTGGGGTAATCACCTGAAACATGAAATTCAAAAATATTTAGTGTAAAAAAAAAAATCGATTTTTTGATCGCAAAGTAGGAGAACCTGCCCTTAATAAATGGTATTTCAATAATAAATAAAGATTAATTACCTAACCTACACTTTTCTTACCTTATACTTGTCAATATGTCTTTTATTGAGAATAAAGTTGAAAATACATCGAAAACAAATATATATATTTATATTTGTATTCCAAAAAACGTCATTAAAAGGCTTCATTTATTGATAAGAAATGATAGAAAATAATAGTCTAGAAATGGCCCGGGTAATATATTAGCTACAGCACGAATCTACGAATCTACATTTTTATTTTTTCTATGGGATATGACGAATTATACGTAGGGTTAAATTCACAAGTGCGGCCCGCCTTTAGTTTATTTTGCCACCTTGTGGCCCTTGCCTGCCAAAAGGTTGCCGACCCCTGTCTTAGAGAATAATAATAAGCAAATTGTATTAAATAAAGTAACTTTAGAAAGAATTAATAAATTGTCGAATATAACGGATCAAATTGTAAAACTTGTAAAAGATAACGATGGATTAAGAAACGAATTTACGTTAAGTATTAAGTTTCAATTGGAAATCTTTAAAGAAGAATTAATTAATATAGAATATGCTTTTCATTGGGCCAAAGAAAGCCTCATAAATTCATTTATACTTGAAGACAGAGAATTAAATGTTATTAGGCAGTCATTTGAGGAAAATAAAATCCCTTATATAAATACTGACGAAGCAATAGAATTTGCTGGCATAAAAATAGCTTCAAGTAATTCATATATCATTTATATTGTAGGTATCCCAATAATGGATAAGAATATGTGTAATATGCTTGTTATAAAACCGACGAAAATTAAAAATGTTATTAATAAAATTGCTTACGAAAATGTATTAACATGTGAGAACAAAATATATGGAATTAAAGAAAAATGTAATAATTTTTGTTGAGGCAACCAGAATTATTAAATAAATTCTGCTTCAGGTGGTGGCGTGTAGCGGTAAACACTTAAGTGCGTTAGTTTATAATTTTTATTTTTAAATAATCCAAAAAAATACAATTTAATTCAATAAATATAAATTCCAACACCAATAAAAAACTATTCTAAATTCTAATATATAAAAAAATTATTCTAATTCTAAAAATTCACTTAAATAAAAATTCAATTCTAAATTCAAAATTCAAAGTTAAAGCCGCGAATATAATTCCAAGTCTGATCTATCTGTACAAGGAGTTCTAAGCTAGTTAACACCAGTTAATTTCTTAGACAGAATGACTCGTGAGAGCATTACTCGCCTTTCATCCACTGGTGATCTAAACGCAAGTGAGCTTCCTCATCTTCTTGCTCTCCTTAAATAGTGTTGCTTCATGTTGCTTAATGTTGCGGAGGCCCTTTGGTCGATAACTTCATTAACCATAATGAGTATCCTGCGTACGATAAGGGTCGAACAGTCCTTCATATGTTTGTCATGCATGCTTCCTTTATTCCTGCCCAATAATTTCCTCATAATCTTCATTTTCTGTGCTTAATTTATTTAAAAAACGTAAAAGATTCAATGTTTGCCATAATCGTCGATAAAGCAGAATTTTCCATTTTCTCAACTGGTAATGCTGATAATTTTGAGTTTCTTTTGTCCTTATCGCACTTTCCCTCTCTTTCGCACTCATTATGCTATATTATGATATAAAAATTCCATTTTTTATACCTTTGCGATTAATTAATCGTAATTATGGCAATACCATTTGATTCTACATCGAATTCTCCACCTGACTGATATGTCAGATCATGGATGTCAGTTCGGGTTCCTTAAATGTCGCGATCGTGCCGGTCAGTTGCATTTCGCGGAATTTTACTCGTTTTCGGGAGTGTAGTGCGTATTAATGGACAGGTGCTAAAGGATATTGTGCAGGTAAGTTGTTTTGCCCTAATTGCATGCATGTTCAGGCTTTCTGGGGGGTTTTTTTTTCATGAAATTAGCAAATCGCAAATTGACGGTTGCATCTGTCAAATTCGAATTTCTTGCTTAAATTTCATAATATTTATTGAAAATTGCGATTTAAATTCATGTCCACTACCTTTGCCTTGCGGAACATAAAGTTCACCGATTTGCAAATTTCTATGTTTTTGCTGTTATTGTGTTTGTTTACCTAACTTCCAGTGGTTCAATTTAGTTCATTTTAATTCATTTTTAGGCTCATCAATCGAACCGGAATCTTATTGGACAGGATTATGTAAGTACCTGAAGAATTCCCAGGTATCAGGTATAATTTTAATTCATTTATTTTATTAATTCATTAATTCATTTTATTTTATTTTCAATTTTAGGATTGCTTCAACATTCTCCCCCCTGTTGAACAGCCTTGTTCAACAGCTTTTTTACGACCCCACGTTTGTGATAGTGGAAGAATACCAATCGCCCATCTGGTTTTAGTCGAAGACGCACCTGATACCGGTCCGGTAGATTGAGTGTTTTTTCTCGATGCTTGGATTTTGCGATAGCGTCGAAGTTTAACCTTTTTAGGACCTCCCTAGTGAGGAATATATGGACCCCTTCTCTAGTGACGAATCGCTGATGGGTGTTTTCAATTCTCATTTAGAGTTCCTGCAGCGTTGTCGTCGTTCGCAATGGATCCAAATTCGTTCTCCAGGTACCGTTGATTTGTGCATAACCATCAAGTTTCGTCCTAGTGTGGGTTGTTTCTCCTGCTGGTACTCTTTTGGTGGGATGCTCTTGTTTCGACGTGCCGCGTTCATTATTGTTGTCGTCTAAATCTGCTTTGGATTGCTGTATCGGAGGTTTGGGGTTGGTCCTCGGTTTTGTTGACTCTCCAGACTTCTTGGGAAGGCCAGTAAGGATGTCACAGCCTGGTGACACATACAGGTCCGGATCGAGTTCATAATCTGGTGGAAATAGGATAGTTTCGGAAAGTATCAAAACGTCCTCATCATATTCATGTTCCATCTGTAAAAACGCTCCTTTTAATATTGGTTTGTATTGTAGAACGACACAACACGGTAACACGGACGAACAACGAAAAAAAAATAAAAAAATATTGCAGTTAAATTGTTGTGTCCTTGAACAATCGACACAACTTTGTTACAGGTCGCTTTAAGGAGCTAGCTTGAGTCTTAACTTGAGCAACTCTCACTAGACCATCCGTTCCAGGAAAAACCTTTTCGATGATGCCTAGAGGCCATTTTGCTGGAGGCATGTTTTCATTTTTTAGAAGTACTACATCGCCAGGTTGTAAATTTGCTTTCTCTGTTTGCCATTTTGCCCTAGTTTGCAGCTGGTGTAAGTACTCTTTAGACCATCTATTCCAAAAATGTTGAACTCTTTCTTGTAGGTACCTCCAGCGTTGTGACAACGAAGGTATTACTTGCGAATACTCAGGCTCTGGAATTGCGTGTAGAGATTGGCCTATTAGGAAATGTCCTGGTGTAAGTATTTCTGGCTCATTTAGGTCCGAGTTTATATAGCAAAGTGGCCGCGAGTTTAAGCATGCCTCGATTTGTGTTAGTAGTGTCACGTATTCTTCAAAGGTGCATACTGTAGTTCTTAGAGTTCTTCTAAGATGATTTTTAATTGATCTAACACCTGCTTCCCAAAGTCCTCCAAAATTAAGCGCGGCTGGTGGATTAAAATGCCAGTTGATCGATTTCGATGAAAAATAATGAGCTGCTTCGGGAGTTGACTTGGCAATTGCTAGCTTTAGATCTTTTTCTAGCATTGACTTTCCTCCAACGAAGTTTGTGCCGCAGTCGGAATAAATATCCGTACATAAACCTCTACGAGCAACAAACCTTTTTAATGCCGCTAAGAATGCTTCTGTTGTTAATGAGGAAACTAATTCAATGTGTATAGCTCTTGTTGCCATACATACAAAAATACAAATATACGCCTTGAGCAATTTTGCCTTTCTGCAAGGTGAGGCCTTTACGGTCAAAGGTCCGGCATAATGGATGCCTATCTTTTTAAATGGTTTCGTCATTGTTACGCGAGCTTCGGGAAGGTTTCCCATTTGTTGGGTGTTGGTTTCCTTGCGAAATCTAACGCACGTAACACATTTATGTATATTGTGTGTTATTGCTCTTCTTGCATCTAAGATCCAATATTTATTTCGGCTTGCGGCTAATACTAATGACGTTCCGCCATGTAAAGTTTCACGATGCAACTTTTCGATAATTAGTGATGTTATGTAGTGGTTCTTCGGTAATATTACTGGATGCTTGTTTTTATATGAAATAGCTGCGTGTGCTAAACGTCCTCTTACTCGCAGTAAACCTTGATCGTCCATAAAGAGACTTAATTGAATAAGTTTGCTTTTATGAGATAAAGGCTTATTATTCGCTAATCGATGGTAGTCATCCGGAAAGCTTATCTTTTGTAATAATCGTAAAATTATGACTTCAGCATCTCGCCATTCGTTAGCTGATATAATTCCTACTTGTTTAGCTTGTGCAGCTTTACAATTTGCTTTGAAGCGTAGCACAAGGGCTATAATTTTAATTAATTTGTCAATTGAAGAATATCGCAAAAGAAGATCGTCATCAACTTCAATATTGAAAATTGCAGTTGAAGAACGTTTCGCTTCAAGATCTGTACTTCCTTTAATTTGATCCTGCTTGGGCCATTCCCTTTCGTTTTTTGTTAACCAGGTTGGTCCGTTCCACCAGAGCCCTTTAGACAATAATTCTGTAACTCGCAAGCCTCTTGAGGCAAGATCTGCAGGATTTTGCTCGGTAGGAACGTGTCGCCAGTGTTCGTATTTAATATTGTCCTGGATCTCAACAACTCTGTTGGCTACGTATGTCTTCCAACGTGAGGGGTGTTCTCGTATCCACTGTAGGACAATTGTTGAGTCGGTCCAAGCATAAATAGGAATTGTTTTTAGATCCATATCCTTCACTGTTGTTTTTATCAACCGAGTTAAAATTAAAACTCCATTCAACTCCAATCGAGGAATGGTAGTCGGTTTAGTCGGTGCAACTCGGGTTTTTGCAGTAAGCAGCATTGAAGACACAGTTCCGTCTGAATTTTCAACTCGTAGGTAGATTGCTGCTGCATAAGCTCTGGTTGATGCGTCACAAAAACCGTGTAATTGACAGTTTACCGTCGTAGAATACTGCACCCAACGAGGAATTTTTAAACGTGGTAAATTTTCTAGATCCTTTCTAAACTTAATCCATTGTTCATTAATTATAGTTGACACTAGAGTGTCCCATGCGCAACCTGTGATCCACATTGCTTGCATTATTAATTTTGCGACAGTAATTATTGGGGCTAACCAGCCTAGTGGATCATATAATGAGGCAATTTCTGAAAGTATAATTCGCTTTGTGTAATTTTCAGATTTTGTCTTCATAGAAACCTTAAAGGTGAAAGAATCTTCCGATGGAAGCCAATAAATTCCTAGTGTTTTGATTGAACCTTGTTCGCTGAATGCTAGCGATTTTTGAACTTCACAATGTTCTGATGGTAGATGCTCTAATAACTTGAAATTATTACTGCGCCATTTGCGAAGGTTAAACCCTCCTGACTTCATCATTTCAATTAGCTCAGTTTGTAATTTTTTAGCATTTTCTAGGTTGTCTGCTCTTGTTAAGAGGTCATCCACATAGAAATTTTTTAAAGTCGCTTTCGACGCTAAAGGCCATCTGTTCCTTTCATCTTCGGCCAATTGTTGTAACGTTCGTATAGCTAGATACGGAGCTGCAGTCGTCCCAAAGGTGACTGTTTTCAATTCATAATCCTGTATTTCGCCAGTCGTTGGATGTATCCAAATGATTCGTTGAAATTTTCTTTGATCTGGCTGAATAAAAATCATTCGATACATTTTTTCGATGTCTGCCGTTAAAGCGAATCTATATTTACGCCAGTTTAACAACGTTGCAAACAATGTAGGTTGAAGAGTCGGTCCCTTTAACATATAATCGTTTAACGATTTTCCATTTGTCGTTTTGCACGACGCATCAAAAACAACTCTAAGTTTTGTTGTTGTGCTGTCCTTAAAAACAGCATGATGTGGTATGTAATAGTGCGGTTTGTCGTCCTTATTATTTACCATTTCCATGTGACCAAGTTGGAGATATTCATTTAGACATTTAGCGTTGTCCTTTGCCATATCTGGTTTTTTTTTAAATTGCCTTTGCAATGTTGCAAACCTAGTAAGAGCGTGTGGTCGAGACTCACCTAATTGAGGAATTTCATTGTTTACAAATGGCAGTTTGACTTCGTACTGACCGTTTTCTAATCGCTTATGCGTAGTCTCAAATAAATGCTGACATTCAGCTTCTTCCCTTTTTATGATAGGGTTCGAGGGAAACTCTTCAATTTCCCAGAATTTATTTAGTTGGAAATTTAAATCGTTTTCAGTTGTAGCCATCAATGAAATTGCTTCCTGTGTGGCTGTAGTTGTTGGTCCGACTAGGATCCAACCGAATATTGTGTTAATCGCTACGGGTGCTGTTTTAGTTCCTCGTATAATTCCATCTTTAAGTATTTGAGCATAGACATTTGCTCCTAGCAATGCGTCTATTTTGCCTGGTTTCCAAAAATTAGCATCCGCTAATTTTAATCCATGTAGGTGTTGTAGATTTTCTTTGGGTATCCGTTGTTTCGGTAATTGATCTGTGATTTTTTTTAAAATGAAAAATGTTTCTTCTACTATGGATCCATCTGGTTCAGATGATTGTAGTTGTAAGGTTGTTTCCTTATTTGAGCTAGCTGTAGGGTTAGTGCCTATACCTATAATGGCTATAGAGGTCGGAATGCATTTGGCACCTAGTATTTCACAGGCGTCTTCTGTCAGAAACGAAGACTGGGAACCTGGATCAATCAGACAGCGTAAAGTGCATGCTTGTCCGCGTGTACCTCGGGTAGTTATTACAGCTGTTGATAATAATGCACGGATGTTTTGTCTAGTAATGAAAGCTTGAGTAGTGTCCACTCCAGCAACACCTTGATTAGTACCTTCATGCACAGATTCATTTTGACGTGACTTTGAATTCTGTGTGTTGCACTTGTCGTGCTTAGAATTGTGTATTTCCCTCTCTTGCTCATTGTCTTGATGCAATGAGGTGTGATGCCTGCGTTTGCATTTAAAACAGGTAAATTTGCTTGTACACTCTGATTGAGAGTGTGCCTTTGACAGGCAGTTGAGACATCGACCTGCTGACTGTATGACTTTGCGTTTAGCTTGAGGAGTCATTTCCTTGTACTTAGAACATTTTAGGATATAGTGTTTTCCTTCACAGGCAGGACATCTTCCTTCCTTTATAACATGATAGGCTGAGGTTTTTTCTTTAATCGCGGCTGTGGGCTTGGAAAGAATTGATCTAGATCCGATTGTGTCTGATATTGATTCAAGAACTTTTAGACGAGTGTTTAAGAATTCTTTAAGTTGTTCGAAGGTTGGTACATCTTCGCTTGCACCCTGCTCTTCTTCCCATAGTTTGAGCGTTTGAAACGGAAGCTTTAGAACCAGAATGTAGATCAGTAAAATGTCCCAAGAGTTTGTATCTATTTTTAAACTCTTGAGTTGTTGTAGGCATTCATCTGTAACATCTATTAATGATTTGATTCCTTTATTGGTTTCTATGCTTAATTTTGGTTGATTCACCAGTAACTTAAGCTGATGATTTACGAGAATGCGAGTATTTTCAAATCTTTTTTTTAATTTATTCCAGGCGGGTTCATAATCCGCATCAGTAATAGGAGTATGTCGCAAAACTCTTTCAGCTTCACCTACTAAACACGACTTTAAATGATGAAGTTTTTGTACAGGTGAAAGTTTTGTATTATGATGTACTAGCGAAGTGAATAAATCTGAAAATGATCTCCAAGTATCATAATCCCCGTTAAACTTTGGAAGTCATACTCTTGGCAGTGTTGAGTCGTGATGGATTACAATTACTGATCTATCATTATCACTGTTAATTGTTACTGCTTCTTTTTTCAGTTTACGTAAACCTTCAGTCAGCTCACTCATATATTCAGTGTAATTGGCTTCAGCTGCACTAAAGTGATCTTCCGTTACATATGAGTGTACTGTTTGCTCTGGTGTTTCATCCTTATTTATTTCCTCAAGTATTTGAAAATCTAGTTTACTGTACTCTTCCCACATTTTTTTTAAATCAGTTTTCCGTGTCTCGTAAAAGCCTTGCGTTCGTTTTGCTAAAGCGGTTTTTTTACCGTTTTCGATGAATTTGTCCAAACGAGTTTTTAGGATTTGCTCTTTACTGAGCAATTCTTTTAATGTAGACATTTTGCTAGAGATTTGGCGAAATGTATTATTAAGGTTTTCTCTGCTTTAAATGGACAATACAGTTGATTTTCACAATGTATTAAATTTAATAAAAATTATAAACGCGCTTCTTAATTCCTAGATGGAACCACCAAAAAATGTTGAGGAAACCAGAATTATTAAATGAATTCTGCTTCAGGTGGTGGCGTGTAGCGGTAAACACTTAAGTGCGTTAGTTTATAATTTTTATTTTTAAATAATCCAAAAAAATACAATTTAATTCAATAAATATGTAAAGAAAAATCACTACACTAGTGTTTTCCTTAACCCTTTTTATATTTGCCGAGTAGTCCACAGAATTTCATAGATGTCACGTTTGACAGCGACACCTTCATTTCTGTGAAGGGAAGAAAGAACGTGAACGCGAGGTTCAGAAACCTAAGGGAATTAGAAGATTCATTTACAGTAAAGGAATATCTAGACCTGAAATAAAGGCTTTAAATGTTGTTTTTTTGTCTTTACAGGTGAGTGAGTCAATTCTTTAACTAAAATAAAAGTGCAAAAATTTTGTACGAAAAACTTTTGTTTTGGTTAATAAATTTTGTCTTTACAGAAAAAGAAATTTCAAGAAAAATGGAGAAGTTGAGGTTTGATTTTGCTGTGAAAACTTCGGCAGATGCAAAATCAAATATTATTTGTATAACCTCGATAGGTACACCTAATGGAAAGATTTTTGGTGTACCAGCTGAATATCAACCTGCAAGTTTACACCAAGTAATTACATCGACTTCACACTATACAAAGATAAGAAAAACATTAAATAAAAGGTACCAGACAAGAAAAATATGGATAACTCTAACAGATGAGATATCAAAGATATATTTGGATGAAGAACAAAATTTACAATTTAATGATTTTTATTTGGAAGAAATTATGGAAAACACAAATGATTATAAATCTTTACCCAGTAGCTCAAATCAAAACTTGGAAAAACTATTAGAGAAATTACTCGAAGAAAAACAAAGTAAATCTGAAACTCAGAATTTAGGGAAAATTTCAAAGGATTTTATGATTGAGAAATTCACCGGTAGAAATGCAAACGCTCGCCAGTGGATTAAGGAGTTCAACAAAGAATGTGAACGTTTCCATATCGACGAGGACAAAAAGAAAATTGAAATACTAAAAAATTTTTTGGAATATTCCAGTATGGACTGGTACAGTTGTATGTTAATGAAAATTACAGTTGAATCAGAGTGGAATAAATGGAAGAAAAATTTCTGTGATACATTTGCAAACAAGGGTTGGTCGCCCATCAGATATGCTCTTGCCTTTAAGTATCAAACGGGTTCACTCCTCGAGTATGCACTAAAAAAAGAAAAATTATTATTAGAAGTCAGGAAGTCAATCGATACTGGGACACTCATAGACCTTATAGCATCGGGCTTGCCTAACTATCTGACTGATAAAATTGACCGAGAGACTGTACAAGAAACCGAAGATCTCTACAATGAGTTAGGAAAATTGGAACATCTTGTCGGAAAGAATAAATATGATAAAAAACACTACGCATATTCTGATACAAAGAACAAAAAAATTGAAGAGAAAAAACCATGCCAGATCTGTATAACCGAGAAAAAAGGTAAACGCTTCCATCCTGAGGAAAATTGCTGGTTTAAAGAGAAAAATCACAGAGCAGTTGTGAGAAGTGTTAATAACTCTGAATTAGAAATTGAATTAAATAGGGAGAATCCAAAAGACTAGAGGTACCACCATTAATAAAGGTAAAATTGCTATTAAATGATACTTTACAAGTTTCTGGAATTTATGATTCGGGTTCAAATGTGTCGTTAATTAATGCTAAATTATTGAAAATCAAAGAAAGAGAGGATACAAGGAATAAACAACCAGCAAACTTGAAAACTATTAATGGTGAGAAGAAAACAAAAGGTATGGTAACACTAAAAATAAAAATTTATAATATTGAAAGAATTATGGACATTTTTGTGATAGATAGTGAAAATTTTCATTATGATTTTCTAATCGGTTTGGATTGCATCAAAAAGTTCAAACTAATGCAAAGTGAAGAATTGAATATTATACAATGTAAAAATCCAGAAGAAGAGAAGAAGTTCCTAAACGAAGAGGATATGAAAACTAAAGACCCAAATACTAATATTTTAAATTTAACAGATGTCAAAATTCCTGATGTACTAGGTCACAAAAGAGAAAAAGATGTTTCTTTATGCTCTGAGATATTGAAACAACAAATTAATTATATAAACAGATGTGAAGTGAACTTCAACGAAACGAACGAAATAGTTTTTCCAAGTTTTGATTTGAGCTACTGGGTAAAGATTTATAATCATTTGTGTTTTCCATAATTTCTTCCAAATAAAAATCATTAAATTGTAAATTTTGTTCTTCATCCAAATATATCTTTGAAGTCACGCAGTTTACTCCAAAATACCTTTTAGAAGGCGAAAATGTGGACATCCTGCCACTTGAATTGAAATCAGGATGCACAAAAGAAGATCTGAAAAGAGATAGAAGGCTAGCCCTTGAAAATTCAATAAAATCTCACAACTATAATAAAAAAATATATGATCTACATAGGGAAGAATATAAATTCGAAGTGGGAGATAGAGTCTTTGTAGAAAATGGAAGTCGGCTGAATAGAAAGAAAATGGATGAACTGAGGATTGGACCATACAAAATTTTAGGGAAGATTTCAAACTCAATATATGAAGTTGACACCGGACACAAGAAGGCAGAATCAAATCTCTACCATATTACGAAGCTATCCCCAGCAATAGTTAGCACTTAATCGAACAATTACTTGCAATTGTTCTCTTCGAGGGTGGGAGATGTAAAGAAAAATCACTACACTAGTGTTTTCCTTAACCGTTTTAAATTTGCCGAGTAGTCCACAGAATTTCATAGATGTCACGTTTGACAGCGACACCTTCATTTCTGTGAAGGGAAGAAAGAACGTGAACGCGAGGTTCAGAAACCTAAGGGAATTAGAAGATTCATTTACAGTAAAAGAATATCTAGACCTGAAATAAAGGCGTTAAATGTTGTTTTTTTGTCTTTACAGAAAAACGCAATTTGTCTTTATTTCACTCATCAGAGTGTGTTGATATTATAAATATAAATTCCAACACCAATAAAAAACTATTCTAAATTCTAATATATAAAAAAATTATTCTAATTCTAAAAATTCATTTAAATAAAAATTCAATTCTAAATTCAAAATTGAAAGTTAAAGCCGCGAATATAATTCTAAGTCTGATCTATCTGTACAAGGAGTTCTAAGCTAGCTAACAGTTAATTTCTTAGACAGAATGACTCGTGAGAGCATTACTCGCCTTTCATCCACTGGTGATCTAAACGCAAGTGAGCTTCCTCATCTTCTTGCTCTCCTTAAATAGTGTTGCGTCATGTTGCTTAATGTTGCGGAGGCCCTTTGGTCGATAACTTCATTAACCATAATGAGTATCCTGCGTACGATAGGGGTCGAACAGTCCTTCATATGTTTGTCATGCATGCTTCCTTTATTCCTGCCCAATAATTTCCTCATAATCTTCATTTTCTGTGCTTAATTTATTTAAAAAACGTAAAAGATTCAATGTTTGCCATATTCGTCGATAAAGCAGAATTTTCGATTTTCTCAACTGGTAATGCTGATAATTTTGAGTTTCTTTTGTCCTTATCGCACTTTCCCTCTCTTTCGCACTCATTATGCTATATTATGATATAAAAATTCCATTTTTTATACCTTTGCGATTAATTTAATTATGGCAATACCATTTGATTCTACATCGAATTCTCCACCTGACTGATATGTCAGATCATGGATGCCAGTTCGGGTTCCTTAAATGTCGCGATCGTGCCGGTCAGTTGCATTTCTCGGAATTTTACTCGTTTTCGGGAGTGTAGTGCGTATTAATGGACAGGTGCTAAAGGATATTGTGCAGGTAAGTTGTTTTGCCCTAATTGCATGCATGTTCAGGCTTTCTGGGGGGTTTTTTTCATGAAATTAGCAAATCGCACATTGACGGTTGCATCTGTCAAATTCGAATTTCTTGCTTAAATTTCATAATATTTATTGAAAATTGCGATTTAAATTCATGTCCAAAACTCTCATTAGGTAAGAATTATGCTTCTTGTACTACCTTTGCCTTGCGGAACATAAAGTTCATTGATTTGCAAATTTCTATGTTTTTGCTGTTATTGTGTTTGTTTACCTAAGTTCCAGTGGTTCAATTTAGTTCATTTTAATTAATTTTTAGGCTCATCAATCGAACCGAAATCTTATTGGACAGGATTATGTAAGTACCTGAAGAATTCCCAGGTATCAGGTATAATTTTAATTCATTTATTTTATTAATTCATTTTATTTTATTTTCAATTTTAGGATTGCTTCAACAATTTTAACGATCTGAATATATGTACTAGGAATAATATAGTAGAATTAAGTGAAACGGATTGTATAACTAAGCTGCTGAAAAGTCAAAAACCATCGTATACTAGAACAACTGGTCTGCACATACCTACCGTCGAAGAGATAGCACCTGGACTCCTATTCCTGAACCAATACAATGGATCCATCCTGGTAAATCAACAAGCAACGAATATTACTGGGACGTTCGTCATTCATTTCGTCAACGAAACCATTACCATCGGCGAGAAGAACTTCACAGCAAAGGAATTTTCTGATTACAAGCCCCTACCTGCCATCTTACAACTAAGTTCCGCTCACAGTACCTACGAGGAAATTCTCACCCTAGAGTCTATGAAGGAGTTACACCTGAGCAACACCCAAGAGATAGCACTCCTCAAAACAGAAAACAAGCTAGGGCTCATAACGAACTTCAGCCTATCCACATTAGCCATCGTAGCAATCATCGTCATCGCCCTGAGAATACGCTGTTCGATTAAGACAAAACCATCATTATCATCATCATCTGCATCCCCCATCTCCATTCACGTTCCAGCACCTGTAATAGAAAAAATGCCTGAAGAAGCAGAAATCCCTGAACCACCGAAAGTTACAAGCGTCAATCAGATCCCATATTTTTGAAGTTCAACGAGGACGTCGAAATTTAAGGCGGGAGGAGTTAACATCATTTAAGTTAACATAACTTATTTTATTATTTCACATTCATCGCCACGTGACTTCTCACGGTCCCAAACCGCCACGGTCCCAAATCGCTAACATCAGCTTCCCACGAGGCCCACAGGTACGCTTCCCACGAGTCCCACAGGTGCACGCGCGACACCTGATACACCACCGGCGCAGACAGCACGTCAGCAACAATAGTTTACTTAAGACTCTAGGTTAAGCCAAAAAATGTAGTCAGTCGTAGTCAGTTGTAATCACTTATTAATTCGATCTTGTACGGAGCAGAAGCTCCCGGAATAAATTTATTTTTTTAAGAATAACTTTACAAAATTTGTTTTAATTTATATAGATGTTTCACTGGTCAACATAATGAACATTCTTATAGGGTGCTCAGCTACTGGATTTTGTAATTAGAGATCATACACCTAATTCTCTCTTTACACGATAGATACGTTCCCAAAAAATACGTGTAAAAAAAATTCGTGTAAAAAGAGAATTAGGTGTAAACAATATTAAAAAGTTCTTGTTAGAGTTCACTTAATTTATTTCGTACTTACACATTTTAATTCATTAAATATTTTATAAAAAATAACTTCTACTTTGGAAAAAGGGAATTATATCTGAAATTCATTAATATAAAAGAAGTTAAAATAATAAAGACATAACAAAATTTTATGCATTGTCACTTTCTGACAATAAACGCATACGTTTACGTAAGACTAAAATATTCCTGGAATATTAAAAATCGTGTTAAAACAAAACAATTCGTGTAAAATGAGAAATTTTTTTTCTTTTGAACTCGTGTTAAACCAAATTCGTGTAAAAAGAGAATTAGGTGTATTATTTATCTGTTCTTTGAATTGTGAGGGAATGATCGTGTCATTTTGTCAACCGGCCTAGGAGCATGTTTGATGCAAGAAAATAAACCAATCTGTTTTGCATCAAGAAGCTTATCGGAAAGTGAAGTTAAGTACTCTCAAATAGAGAAGGAGCTCCTGGCGATTGTTTTTTCTTGAACCAAATTTCAGTTTTATATCTATGGAAGAATAACCGATCATAAAGCCCTGCTAGGGCTGGTAAAAAAAGATATTCCCACAATACCTAGTCCCCGTCTGCGAAGAATGCTTCTGAGGCTCTTTAAATATGATTTGTGTTTAAACTATGCTCCTGGTAATTCGTTACTTATAGCGGACACATTGTCGCGATACTATGATAGAAAAAATTCAGAGCCTGAAATTAAAGACATTGAGATAGTGGTTCTTTCACTAAACATTAGTGACGAACGTAAAGAAATTTTTATAAAAGAAACAGATAGGGATCCAATTTTGCGAAACTTGAAAATTATATTCCAGGAAGGTTGGCCAAATGTTAAAATAAAACTACCAGAAGAAGTAAAGTCCTTTTGGAAGTTAAAGGGAAATCTACTTCTGGATAATAATTTGATTTTTCTTAATAATCGAATAGTAGTACCGAGGTCCTTGAGAAAGGAAATATTAAATCAGCTACATAAAGGTACGGACACACCAAAAGCGAAGCGAGCGAAGCAAGCGAAGCGAACAATTTAAAAAATTTGGGTGCCGTACAAATCAATTGAAGTGTCCGAATAGAACGCGACATGAGCGAAGCGTCTACTGCGACAGAATGTTCCCAAATTTTAAATTATTCGCGCCGCTTCGCTCGCTTCGCTTTTGGTGTGTCCGTACCTTAAAGCTCACCAAGGGATTGAAAAAACCAAGAGCTGCGCGAGATCAATTATGTATTGGCCAGGAATAGACGATGACATCGAGAACATGATAGGAAAGTGTGAAACTTGCCAGAAATTTCGTAGTAAAAATATTAAAGAACCCTACATAGCTCACCCAATTCCAGACATGCTCTTTCACAAAGCAGGCATGGATGTCTTGGAATTGTACAAAAAGTTCTACTTAGTGATAACTGATTATCTATCTAAATTCATAGATATCACACCCATTAAAAATAAAACAACCGCGGAAATAATCAACAAACTAAAATCGGTATTCTCTCTTCATGGGATTCCAACGACAATAGCAGCTGATAACAATACGTTCGGGTCATATGAATTTAAAACTTTGCGAAAATATGTGACATAGAAATAGTACCGTCCAGTCCTCGGTATGCACAGTCCAATGGGCTGGCGGAAAGATCGGTTCAAATAGCGAAAGGGCTAATTAAAAAGAGTAAAGATTCTGGTTGAAAAAAATAACGCTAGAAATGAATTCTATTACAATAGAGGCACAAAAGAGAACATACATTTTAAGAAAAAACAAACAATCTGGTTTAATGATGGGACTTGCTGGCAAAAGGGGATAGTAATGGCTGCACATAATACCCCACGCTCCGATTGGGTGGAAAAGTCCGATGGAACAATTCTTAGAAGAAATTCGATTTGCATAAGACCGCGAACTGAAATAAAAAAGTATACCCGAAATAAACTATCAATTGAACTATCTATGGTTTGCTTATAATGTTAGAATCGAAATATCACAAGGAATTGTAAGATAGGAATGGATTGAAGTTAAAAAAAAAAAAAAAGTTAAAGCACTGTAATAAGCAAAAGAAAAGTTGAATTGGAAATAAGAAAAGATGTAGAATTAAGTAATGAACAAGTTATGTATATAGTTACAATACATTGTAAATACTAAAAGAGGGAGATGTAGTATACAGATGAATAACCATAATTAGATTGTAGAATGCTTTATAGTTATAATTATATTTAGAATAAGTAAGGCCAAAAGCTGACTGACTCTAGTTTAAGCACATTGTGAATCTACCCTAAATGTATAAGAGCTGAGGAGTAGCGGAAATGACCTGAGGTAGTCGCAGACAGAGCATGGACAAATAAAGTTTGTAGAGCAGTAGCCGAGCCGTTTTTCGAGAGTAACTTTCACCCAGTATAATAAAGTCTACCAATAAGAGAGTAGTTCGAAATAAATCTTCTGAAAGTACCTATTAATGCAAGGAATGATAGAAAATCCTTTCTTGTTTTAGATTGTGGGAAGTTGTTAACTGCTTTAATTTTTTCCTTTGATGGGTTTATTGTACCCTGGTGTACTGTGTGTCCTAAAAATTCTATTGTACATAGTCCTGCCATAAGTTCTGTCCCTGCTTTTAAAACACAGCTAAAACAAATGCTGGTAACTCTTGAGCGTTCTTTTTTATGTAGTAGTTTAAGTATATCCCGAACTATTAAAAACAACTCATTTGGTTTTGATAAGTCGTGCAATGAACATGGACTGGGGTATCAAAGCAAACCGTACAGCAGTGATCGCATTACATAAATGTAAAAAGTCGCCAGGAGAGATTTACGATCTCCTAAAATTATTGAAAATTTCCAAGAAATTTGTTTATCGGACCATCCAACGGTACAACGAGATGTCGTCAGTAGATGACAGGCCAAGAAAGAGTCGCCCACGCAAAACGAGGACTGCAGCAGCCGTTAAAGCCGTAGCTGAAAGAATTCGGCGAAATCCTCTCCGGAAACAGAAAATAATGGCTAGAGAAATGAAAATTCCACCTAGGACCAGATCACGCATCATCAAAGACGACCTGAGACTTGAAGCTTACAGAAGAAGAACAGGACAACGCCTCACAGCATCTCTCCGTCAGATCAGAGCCATGAGAGCAAAGGAGTTGTTAAGGCGGCACGCTGATGGTGGATGAACAAATTTCCTCTTTTCGGATGAGAAAATTTTCACAGTCCAAGAAAAGTTTAACCGCCAAAATGACAAGGTTTATGCTCATTCGTCTCGAGAAGCGTCTAAGAAGATCCCTAGGGTGGAAAGAGGTCATCATCTAGCTTCCGTAATGGTTTGGTGGGGGGTGTCCTACGAATGTGTCACAGAACTGCATTTCTGTGAACAAGGTGTAAAAACACGTGCAGCCAACTACCAAACCGACATTTTGGATAAGGTTGTGAAGCCTTTAAGCGGAACTTTGTTCGCCGGGAAGCACTGGATATTTCAACAGGATTCAGCACCAGCACACAAGGCGAAGTCGACGCAACGCTGGTTACAGCTGAATTTACCGGATTTCATTGCTGCTGAGGATTGGCCCTCGGGAAGTCCAGATCTGAATCCATTGGACTACTGCCTGTGGAATGTGTTAGAGCAGAAGGTCTGCTCTAAACCACACCGAAACATAGAGACCTTCAAAGCCGATTTGATTAAAATGGCTGCCTCGATACCTTTGGAAGTGGTGCGTGCTGCGATAGATGAGTGGCCGGACCGTTTGAAGAGGTGCATCAAGGCCAAGGGTGGACATTTTGAATAATGTTTTTTTTTTAATATTCTATAGATATTAAGAAATAAACTGTATAATTATTTCGAATTGTTATTGTTTTATTCAAAAGTTATTAGCATGTTTGCAAGGGACAGAACTTATGGCAAGACTATGTACATTGAAAGAGTTTATACTTCCTCCAATTGATTTGAAGCCCATATGTTACTGCTACTTTCAATACTACTTCAAGTTTTTGCAAATTTTCCTTCTTTCCTTTAGAATATATAATGAGATCATCCATATATGTTTCAACTAAATTCTATGTTACTAAGTCTCTAAAAACGAAGTTAATAAATTGACATAAAACGGCGGGAGCATTCATTAAGCCAAAAGAAACTCTTTTAAACTCGAAGTGACCATCATCCAGTACAAAGAATGTGAAAATATCCATTTTTAAAATCTAGTATTGTAAAAACTTCTGCTTCAGCCAATTTATCAAGAACGTCTTCCATAATTGTCATTATAAATGATTTCTTAATGGTCATTTTGTTCAACCTCTTATAGTCAATTACATTGACGTAGTAGAGGAACAATTCGACGACGCGTTTTTTGGCATGTCCAAAGCAGTTGGCTTAGATCAAGGCTTATGTACAAATTCTCGGACGATAGAATTGGTAGGCCAAATGGCAAGATATACTACAGCAGGAAAGAAATCGTCCTGAACCAAAACCTTAAAAGAGGCGGAGAAGGATTGGCCGTTGTGAGTGTACATATAAGGGTGTGATTCGTCTGCAGGCAATGAATTGCTCAGTAATTTCATCTTCCGCAGTGTCTGGGTGTACTCGAGAGATGAAAATCTAGCTCGGAATCTTAGCTAGGCGAAGAGAAACGGCGCATTTGGAAGTGGGAGCCTCACGGATAGGGTCAGCCTGATAAAATTTTTCATAGACGAAGTGTGCGATGAAGTATCACAAATTGAGAAGCCGTCTGTGACCGATGCAATTGCAGTTGAAGAACGAACTGATGCCACTGGTCCACTTGTTTTAGCATGCCTGGCCTTGAGACGTCGGTGCCGTTGTCAACGTCAAAGAACAGGGCGGTCCAGAATCAGCAGCGGCGAGTGGAAGTCGAGGGTCATCCGGAGACGAAGAATTCTGGTAGATCTCCATTGGAACCATGGCCACAGAGTATCTATAACAAGAGAGGACACTCGAGCGGTTATTTCTTATCATTTTTCGACCTTGGTACCGTTACAGGAAGGAAATGGGAATTTATGCTAGAAATAGTTAGTAATAAAGAAAGCATAAGTGAGAGAAAGACAAAAATTTGGGGCGAAAAGTGGAACACTCCTGCAGGGTGCACCTCACAAAAATCTTTTTTATCTTTTTATGCTTAGTGCTTACCCATCATTTATCTAAAGCACATTTTATTTTATTTAATTAATTGCTTCTAAGAAAGCACTTTTTTACTCAAAAACTTTTAAGCTTCTTCAGATTTCCAAACAAATCAAGACCACCCGATACTTTTCGTAAGCGAGCAGCACACAAAAGAAATTCCGCTCGGGGGCGCCTTTCAAAACGCACAATGAAAAAATGTAAACAATCTCGTCCGTATTCATGGTCGGTGTGTGCTGCCTGCCTTTTCTCCCTTCTCCGATTCGGCATTTCTCAATAACTTAACATTGCTAGGGGAGGTAAACTTGAGCGACCTAGTACTGGTGCCCGGCTCTGGGGCGCCTTTAAAAAAGCGTTCATGAAAAAAGCTTCAGTTTATAGCTTACGCTGTAAAAGCTGTCTGTGAGAACTTTTTGGTGACTATTTCTCTCTCTACATTTCTTATAGGTATTTACAGAGGTAGTAGCCCTGAGCTACTTTATCTAATGGGACATTTTGCTGGGTGTATTTGCGAGAGCTTGCATATGAGTTGGGACTTTGAGACCGTATTGAGAGTGTCCCTTCTTGTTGAATTCGATATTCTTTGCCATGGCATTGGTCGGAGTTACCGTTTTACGAGTTAGAATGGTCTTCACATTGGAGGCAATCGCACGTGCCAAAGCTTTCCAAGAGCCAACATCAGTTTTTAGTTGTTTGATGCCCCGCCGTATATCTTCGAGAGCTAGCAAGAAGGTGATGAATCCCATAGGCGAGGTTTGAACACCCTTGGCGAGACTCTCTCGCAGGTCATCTATTGAGGACGAGGCATGAAGCTTAGAAAGCATTACCGATGAACTCATATTGAGGATGGCAGCTGAATCAAGAATTCGGTCCAGTTTGTCATGAAGTTGATTCATATCGTCTGAAGGTAACTGAAAGCCGTCCCGGCTAAATTAAATTGAATTAATTTTGGCGGCGATAATGGAATGCTCGCTGTAAATTTTATTTAAAATTAAGCCATCACAGCTGATTTTCGTTCCACGTTTCAGGCAAGAGATGTGGAAAGTGCGATTGCAAACGCTCGTGCAAACGCGCATGCACTCAATCTTGCCATTAATTATGGATTCCGAGCAAATATTGCAGAGAGCCGTAGTCAACAAAACAAAATAAATAACTCAAAAGTTACAAAAAAATAAAATTGAGGATGAGATGGATAGTGCCCAGAATGAAGCGAGGATCGTGTCACAGCTTGATGATCCAGATGAGAAGAGTAGGAAGGCCGAAAGCCACAATCAGTAGGAATATATGTAGATTAAGAAGCCTCGGCAGAATCATATACTAAACAATGTATCCTTAAGGAAAAATTTACCTGTGTATTCAGATCAGCGGGCAGAACATCTGGGTCGGGACCAAGCAAAAAACCAAAATTCGGGATTAAACGGCCACTTAATCCTCCAGCTGCATACAAAACAGGAACGTAAAACGATGAAGTCGGAAACCGAACAGCGAAAATAAATAAATATGATCAGACGAAATCGAAGAAAAACACGAAGCGGTTAAATGCACGAACAAAATAAACAGCTGTCAACTGATGCTGTTGAAAGTTGAATTATGCCGTTTTTTAACCGATCTTGAGGGGCCATCCACGTAGGCGTGAATATATAGATGTTTCACTGGTCAACATAATGGACATTCTTATAGGGTGCTCAGCTACTATTATTTATCTGTTCTTTGAATTGTGAGGGAATGATCGTGTCATTTTTGTCGGCGCAAATATTCATAATTTATGCTACTTCATTTTCACATTTATACGTCTAATAAAAATTTGCGGGTTTCTTGCTAATGCCTCCTTTAAATTATATCATCTCCTATTGTACATGGAACCCGTATCGCAGAGTTGGGACAACATTAAATTTTCCTTTGCTTTTGATGCTGTCAACTTGAAATGTGGCTTCGAAATATCCAAGTGATTGCGATCCCATTCCAAAAAATTTGATCGAATTTGAAATCAAAATAATTTTTTTAAGCTGTTCAAACGTATCTTTTCGAATTAAACATAGCTCGCTCCCGGTATCGATTAATGCATTCAACTCACGACCGTTTATTTTAAAAACTTTAATATTCTATGCCAATATACACTATACAGCTTGTTTGTTTGCTCGCGTTATTTTTTGGATAGTTCGTTGATAAATAACTATTACCATTGCATTTGAGACATTTAGTTTCCTTTTAACAATCTTTGCAATTATGCTTAACGGAACCGTAATTAAAGCAGTGGAGTTTATTATTATTCTGTGATTTCGACTTATGGTATACGAATCCTGAATATTATTTGAAGATTTAGCTTTATTTTTTATACCCTCATATACTACCAACTTTTCTTTAAGTTTAGTTTTGGTAGCTCTGTACAATACTATTTTTTTCTCGTCCCTATCGGTAATATCGATGATAATGTAATGGCACAAAGAACCTTCATCAACATCCGCTAGACAGGCAATTTCCTGCATTTTATAAACGTATTCGTGAAAAGACTCTGATTTTGTTTTAGTATACAATTATATTATATACAATTGTAAAGCATATAATTGTCAGCTTTACATACTTTTTTATCAACTTCTTCTTTTAATTGCAGCTTTAAGTCAGAATTAAAAAACGAGTCTCGGATATGCTGACCGCGCTGCTGACGGTCATTGAACAGGCAAAAGTAGAGCTGCTGACCCATCATCGATTGATTGGAGTCTTCGACTTGGCGATCGCTCATGGCAGCCGGCAAGCGGGAGACCCAAGGGATCACACGGCAGTCGCAAATGAAAGATCCACTCCAGGTCAACTCGCCACGTTCGTCACATTCCTCGTTTTTTCCTTTATCGAATCCAAAATTTTATTATAATCTATTGTTGTCTTTGTAAATTCTAAAACGGGCGCGATTGTGTTTCGCTTTGTGGTTCGTGGGTTCCGAGTACAGTGCAGTCAATTACAATCAGTGCTACTTTCGCCCGAAGCGCTGTTCATGGCCTCTTCAAGTCTGGCTATTAAGTGAGCCTTTATCCCTTTGGTATCTAAACCCAATTTAATAAGGGGGTACATGGGTTTCAAAATTTGAAAAAATCGTTTTTTTTTTTTTTTTCATTTTAAAGTATATCATAACAAGAGTATTTTCTCAAAGTTTCAAATCGATCGGAGCAAAACTCTAAGAGAGCGAGCGATTTCCCCCACTAAGCTCTACCACCTGCTCGAACCGTATGTATATTCACAACGCTGGTTTCAAATTTAAACTTCAAACGCGTTTTTCTCGAAAACACATTTTTTAAGTCGGTAGTCACGATTACTTAAAAACTATTCCACCGATCATCCTAATATTTTGCATACTTCTTCTACATAGTATTCTGTAGGGGGTGAACGAAGGATTTTCTTTTTGGTGCATTACAATTTTACTTATGTGGCAACATATATTGATTTTTTATACCGAAATATGATTTTTTAGCGCGCAACGCCGCCAAAAATTCAAATTTCAATTTTTTAACAAATCCTTCGTTCACCCCCGAGCTATACACGTATACTACAAGAAAAAAAAAATTTTTTTGTTTCAGATAAATCTAAAGCAAGATATCATGCCTACCGCATTTTCACTAAGTTTTCGAAAAATAGCCACAAGAGGGTCAATTTTCAAAATTTTCAAACAAAAATTTCACAAAATATTGTTCAAATGTTGCTTTTTTCAATATACAAAACTTTCAATATAATTGTATTAAAAAATGTGTTCAAAGTTTAGTCATTTAAGACCCATGTACCCCCTTAAGTTCAGCTTTCAATTGTTCCACTATAAGATCACATAGCATGGTTTATTTTAATCACAATTGGTTGAGCCCCCAAATTCAGGATAGGAATTAAACAGTTAGTTAATGAGTTAATTCAATTTATTTTAAATATTCCGAATCACAATGATTAAAAATGAATTGATATGATTATAATTGTTGTGATATATCCTCAACGTTTAGTTTCAAAAATGTCAATGGTCAGGAGGTATTAAATGCTGTAGCTCACATAAAGTCAAATTCAGTTGGTCTCGATGATATTAGCTCTAAGTTCCTCTCTATCGATTGGCATAACACATTCAATATGGCGACCGAAATTTCCTAATTTTAAAAGATTTCAGTGATAGTCAATACAAAGGTGTAACCAGCGTCATTTTGTCGAATGCCTTGAAAATCGTCGGTCAGAATTTTGAAATTAATTGTGGTGGTTTCAACATGGCGAATAATATTTCTACAAGAATTCAAAGATTTCCATGATTCCAAGAGGTTTTCAGGTTGAAACAATATCTAGGATATACCAAACTGGAGCATTTGAGAAGTGTTTAATTCATAAGTATTTACGAAGCGCTGGGAGTAACTCAGTTAGTGGTACATACATACAATTATTATCTGAGAGGGTCAAGAGGCACAGCGCATGCGAAAACACGAGTGTCGGCGTCACTGCGTTGCATTTAAATACTATATTCTCATATATTGATTTATATTACAATTTTTATATTGCATATATAATCGTTGGTGCATCTGTTTGTGATCATGTAATTTCTGAACGACTCGACAGATTGAGGTCATATTCTTACAATATATTTTTTTTGTCGAGACGATGGTTCACTAGCTAGGATACGATAGGTGGTGCTGTAGTCAAGTAATTTCTATTTACACAATATGACATATTTTATTTTACCCGACATTTCTACTTCTTCAGACGTTGAGCTAGTTGCTGTTAAAGTAACGTTAGCCAAAAATTCTCTATTCATTTTGTGTTGCTACATCCCTCCTGACCTTGTCAGTTTTCTTGATATGAATGGAAACAACACATATGACATTTTTGTCACAAAACTGGACTTAATTAACAATCTAATGAATCCGGTTGACGATCTCCTCTTTGTGAGTGATTTCAATTTACCCAACGAACAATGGGTATTTAATTCTGATGACGATTGCTGCTATCCCTTAAACAAAATCCTTAAATAGTAAAGAGTCCTCATTTCTGGGATCGGTTTTCTCTTTCGGTCTCAGTCAAATGAGTTCCATAAAGAATAACATGGGGAGGCAGCTAGATATTGTTTTTTCTTCTGACTGTAACAACACAATTGTTGATCACAGTCCAGTCGTTCTTTCTACTCTGGACATATTTCATCCGCCTTTTCAAATTGATTACTTTTATAATCCAGAGGACACTAAACAGCATATTGATGATAGCGCCTACGCATACAACTTCAAAAAGGCGGATTTTCACGATCTTTCTAGAAGGATATCCTACACTATTGCCCGAAGAAAATATTGAGAATGCTTTATCCCTTCTTTTCAAAATTTTGAATTTCGCATTCCATATGAACGTCGACGTCCCTTAACTTCTGCACCTCCTTGGTTCAGCAGCGATCTTCGTAGTCTTAGAAACAAGAAAACTAACTTGTGGGAGGCATATCTTTTAGAAAGGAATACTGTTTCCTATAATGCATTCGTTGAATGTTACAATAAATTTCAAGACTACTCCAAACAATTATATAATGATTATGTCTGTCAAATGAAGTCTAAAATGTATAGCAATCCAAGGGCATATTATAAATTTATTAATACCAAGAGGAAGTCGGATAATTATCCAACTAGCTTACAATACGAGGAAATCTCTGATGATATTCCATCTTCAATTTGTGATATGTTTGCCTCATATTTTGAAAAATCGTTCTCCCCCGCTTTTCAACCCAACCCTGATAAATGTTCGCACTTAAACTTTAATCCTCTTCCTCTACATTTTTCCATTTACATTACTTCCCCCGATGTCCTCAAACATATCAATAAGCTTCCCATGGATGTCACGTTGGATCCAAATGGTCCCCCCAGCTATTCTTAAATACTGCTCTAATGAGCTAATGTTACCCTTAATATTACTCTTTCAGAAATCGGTCGGCACCGGAACGTTTCCTATGCTCTGGAAGAATGCCTTTATTATTCCCATCCACAAAAAAAGGTAAAAAGACTGAGGTGTGTAATTACCGGCCCATATCGAAGCTTTCATATATTCCAAAACTTTTTGAGTCAATTATATACTCACAATTGTCAAGCATCTGTCGATGCCTTGTCTCTACAACTCAGCACGGCTTTCTTCAAAGTAATTCCACTTCCCGAACCTTCTTGAATTTGTCCCTTTCGTAATTGAAGGGTCTTCAAACCGATTCCATTTATACTGACTTTAGCAAGGCTTTTGATAAACCGTCCCATTCGATTATAATTATTATTATTATTGTTAGGGGTGACCCACATGGTGGGCACTGCGACCAGGCGGTCTTTTGTGCCGAATCCCCTTTACAGTAAAAGACGATCTGCTACCCTAAGGAACGCCAGAAGGTCTTTTACAGAAGATGAACGAGCTTCAGCCGAGTCCAGGAACTCTTGACCGAAGATCCCTCTTCTTAACCGTGCTAAAGCCGGACAAGCACACAAAATGTGTGATGTAGTTTCGTCGTCTTCAAGACACAGACGACACTCCGTCTCATTTGACAGACCTATTTTATTTAGGTGGTATCTTAGCCCATGGTGGCCAGTTAGGTAACCTACCAACAGTCTGAGATCCGCTTTACTCAAAACGTTGATTTCAGTATAGGTATAGGGTCTGACGAGCTCTTTAGCTTGCCGGATCCCAGGGAAGTTATCCCAGTGTATGCACTGTAGATTCCTGACCCATTCTTCTATCACAGCTTTGGACGAAGACCAGCCAATGCTGCAGAAGGGCTCAGGGCCCTTGAGTCGAGAAGATGAACCTTCCCTGGCAAGTTCATCAGCAACCTCATTTCCCTCAACGCCGGAGTGTCCCGGTACCCAACAGAGGGTAACCCTGTTGGAAATTCGATTATAATACTCAAACTAGAAAATCTAGGCTTCTCTCCATTGCTTATCAGTTGGGTACGCTCATACCTGTCCAGCTGGACTTATTAGATTACTTTTCAGAATGAAACTTCCAGAAAAATATTTGCCACACCAGATGTACCGCAAGGTAGTCACCTAGGCCCGCTCTTATTTATTTTGGCTATTGAAGACATTACATATTTGCTCAAAGGCTGTAAAATTCTAATTTATGCTGATGACATGATGACACGGTTCAAAGAATTCACGAGTTCACTCTGCCCGTGACTTAGGCTTTTTCCTGGATTGTAAACAGGATTTTGTTGAACATATAAATTGCATGGTGACAAGGGCCAGTATTAAGCTGGGTTTTATTAAAAGATAGTCCCGTGAATTTTCTAATGTCACAGTGTACAAACAGCTTTACTTTTCGTTTGTCTCGCCAATTCTTGAATATGCAAATCAAGTTTGGTCTCCCTATTACCAAGTTCACATAGACAGCATCGAATCTGTCCAATGGAAATTTGTCTGTTTCGCCCTTAGAGAATTGCCATGGAGCAATCCAGTTATCCTCCCTCCATACAAGGACCGTTTGAAACTCTTTGACATGCATTCTTTACAAAAACGTCGGGAAATCGCGGACGTTGTATTTGTACATCAATGTGTAGTTGGTAATATAGATTCACCTTCTCTTAAAACGAGATTCACGTTCAGGGCGAATGAGTGAAACCTTAGGCATGTCCCGCTTCTACAAACTGATCTGTGTAAAATTAATTATAGGTTCTTTCAACCTATTAACCGCATGAGGTTGAGCGTAAATAAGAATGCTGATTTGTTTGATGCCTGCATTGGTAACCATGTATTGAAAAAGAACTTGCTTGTTTGTCATATCTCTACTAACAACGGACCAAATGATGACGAGTCTTATGCAGCAAATTAATTTCTGTTGTTTTAAAGGTTAGACTAAGCTGATGGTCTATTTGTTTTTTTTTTTTTTTTTTTTTTTTTTTTTTTTTTTTTTTTTTGATATGAACATCATGTTAAATACAACGGATGGTCAACAAATTGGATTTCAGGGCCAAAAAATCCAATATAATAATAATAATGTAAACAACATTTCTCTGTTAATGCGTTATTCAACTCAAACTTTTCATTATTAATTTTTTTAAAAAGAAATTTAATATCAATTATTAGAAAAAAAAAAAATGATATTATAATCAAAATAAAAAGTAAATGATTTAAATAAATATCCTGAATAATGTAAAGTTGTACTGCGATGTGCATTACAATGCATACAGTGGTTCAATATATGCCGGCATTTAATCTAACTTCAATTAACAACCGTCACCAATCATTCTCAAAGACGTATCATTTTCAGATAATTAAAGTATCCATTTGTGAAATTTAAAACACTTTCCAATAATTATTTATTAAGCTTAATACAAGCTATACATGCATACAAACACAAGCATACATACTTAAACACAAGAATATATGAATAAACTAAGAACTAGGGGAGGCGTTTCAGGGCATTCCGAAGAGATGACTTAGAAAGGTGGAAGTCGAACGATGGTGAGGAGTTGGCTTTACGTATCATGCGGGAAATTGGTTCGGAAAAGCCATAATTGGTGCGGTGATGCGAGGGGCGGAAGAGGGGTACTGATCTGAGGCTACGGGGGTTGGTGTGAAGCGATATCAGCTGTAACAGGGAGGGACAATCGATGACACCATTAAGCAGCTGGTGAATAAAGAGAATGTCGGCGTCGCGTCGCTTACTTAAGATCGATCAGTTTCAGGCGGTCTTTATACGGCGGTAAGTTTTGGTGGTCTGAACAAGCAAGATCGCGTAAGGCGAAACGAACGTTGGACACATTCAATCCTGTTGATATGAGTTGACTGAGTGGGAGACCATACCTGACTGGCATATTCAAGGAGAGGACGGACAACAGATGTATAGGGATTTCGCGACGTAAAGGTTATTAAATTCTATGCACCACGGTTTCACGAAGCCGAGAGCTGAGTTTGTTCTGGCTAATGTGTTGTCGATGTGAGAACGAAAGTTGAGTTCCCTATAGCAGGTGACGCCGAGATCGCGAAGAGAGTCGACCGAAGGGATATGCTCGCCAGATAAAATATAGTTTTTAGGGGAGGAAGGGAGCCGTTTACGGGAATAGGTGATGGATTGGCATTTTGAGACGTTTAAATCCAAGAAGGTTTTACAACACCATGTGCTAAAAGGATCCAGATCTTGTAGAAGGGGGAGGGGGGGGGGAGGAAATTTGTTTAGATATCTCCATGTCGTCGGCGTAAATTGAAAGGTCCGAATGTTTGATTATGCACTCGATGTCATTTACAGCCAGAACAAAGATCAGGGGACCCAAATGACTGCCTTGAGGAACCCCAGACTGAGCTATGAAAGGGCTAGAGTTTACTGAACCGAAGAGGACGCTATATTCATGTTGGGATAAGTAGGAACTCAACCAAGAGAGAAAACGCGATTGCAAGCCGAGAGAACTGAGTTTAAAAAGAATTATTTGGTGCGAGATTTTGTCAAAGGCTTTACTGAAATCGGTGGCAACGACGTCGACCTCGTAGCCGTTTTCAAGTACACGTAACGTTCTGGAGACGAAGTCGGCGAGATTAGTCGTAGTTGATCTACCCTTAAGGAAGCCATGTTGGAAAGGTAAGAAAATGGACTTGCAGTGAAAGAACATGGAGTCGTAAACAATGTGTTCCAAAAGTTTAAGTATGCAAGACAGTTTGGCGATAGGCCGATAGTTAGACACATTACTTTTACAGCCCTTTTTGTGAATAGGGATGATGAATGAGTCTCTCCACCGAGAAGGAAAAACGTCCTGGGAGATTGATAGTTCAAAGAGAGAGGTAAGAGGGTGTGTTAAGTGCTGTGCACATTTTTTCAGCACGATGGCGGGAATGCCGTCAGGGCCAGGGCTGAAATTGTCATCAAGTGCGCTAATCTATGAAGCAACCAATGTGGAGTCGATGTTAACGGAGATAAAGGAAGTTTGAGGGCGAGATTGCATAAAGTGAAAGTAGTTAAAATCGGGTTCAGAGGAGTGCTCGCAAAAGAATTGGCTGAAATAATTGGCAAAGAGGTTCGCAATTGTTCTGGGATCAGCTGAAGATACGTCTCCAAGTTTAAGGGTTGAAGGATAGCCACTAGATTTTTTTTAATATTAATGAATTTGTAAAAGCATTTGGGGTCAGAGATGAGATTAAATTGCATACGATTAAGGTAATTGTGGTAAAGGGATTTGCTGCGTTCGGAAAACAGGGTAAAGGCAGAAAGATACAAAGAGTAGTCTGCTTCAGAGTGGGTCAGGAGATAAGCTTGCCATAATTTATTCCTTTTGTTGGGGAGAGAACAAAGTTCTTTGTTGTACCAAGGGGGAGAAGAGGCGCAGCTTTTTCGAAATTGTAAAGGAACAGATTCGGCGAGGCAACTAAATAATTCAAAATAGAAGACATCAAGGGCGTCAGTCACAGAGAGCTGGGAGTCGGAGCAGATAATTCAATTTTTCGAAGTCGCCTTTACGAAAATTGAAGCAGTATTTGGGGGCTGAGACGGTGGGAGGATGGGAAAGTTCAAAGAAAAATGCGAGAAAAAGGGGTGGGTGAAACCGGTCGAGAAAGGAAAGGAGATGGTTGCTTTCAATGACGACTGAGTTCCCAGGATCAGTAGGAAAGATGAGATCGAGTTGCCTGCCAAGGTAGTTGCTTATGCCACTGACCTGGCAGAGACCCGAATCAAAGAGGTGGTCAGCAAATACTGCTTCTTTGTCAGAGATGGCGTTCGAGGGAATATAATAGGTAGAGTCCTCAGATAGAGTCCATTGAAGGCGAGGTAGGTTGAAGTCCCCAAGAACAATAACTTCATCATTGGGTTCGAGGACATTAAAGATGGAGTCGACTACGCCAATGGCGAGTTCGTAGACTTCAAGCGGTTGGGAGGGACGAATGTACAGGGAACGCTGGTTTAAAGTTATTTTAATGCAGACAAATTCACAGACTGAGGAATTAGAGGATTTGAAAAGGGTAGCACTGAAGCAATTACGTAAAACGATAAGAACACCGCGACCGGAGGGGAGGGAATCATCTGTGCAGCAGTCGATTCTGAAAGTGACGTAGTCAGGAGGAAATAGTTCATAATCGTTAATGAAGGGGGTTAGGTTGGTCTCTGTAAGGGCAAAGATGTCAAAAGGAAAGGTATGGGAATTTTGAAAGACTTCGTGTGTTTTTGTGCGTAGGCCTCTCACATTTTGATAGTAGACGGAGAGACAGTTAGGCGTGCGGGGGGAGCTATGGGGGGAAAGGATAGAACTATGAGAGGCAGGTGAAGGGGGGCAAAGTGGAGAATTGCCTGGGTTAGGAACGAAAATAGTTTTTAAAGTCGTTACGACTTTTTTGAAGGTGAGAGTTACGACGGGAGCTGACAAAGGACGCTAGAGCAGAGAGATCATCGGATACCTTTTTGTGTGGGATGTTAAATGCCTCGTGATATTTAAAGAAAAGCTGCCGCAGAGTAGATAGGTCAGCGGGAAAACCTTCTTGGTGAATTGAGACAAGAACACTGGTTTTAGTCTTACCATCAATGCAGACAGAGTTAGATTTATCGTGAAGATAGGCTAGGAGTAAACGCACATTTTCATAGATTCGGTCATCGCGTAAGCGGGAAAGCAGATAACGTCCGTCTCTAGAGTCGGCAGACCGCATAGTAAGCTTAACTATAGGAGGAAGAAGTGGGTCGATAAATGATGATTTGGAGACCTCGGGCACAGAAGACGTAGTATTCATGCAATTGGTGGCGGTTGAGAAGGATACCGAAGGAGCTGAAGAAAATTGAGTTGAGGGGATTTTATCGGAATTCTTAGGCAAAGCGGGAGAAGTGGGAGGAGGGTTATTAGCTTTTCCGAGTAAAGATGGGGTGGATCGGGAAATATTGTTGGTACTAAGGTGAGGGTCGGAGATGGAGGGACAGGTAGCAGTGGTTGGAGGAGGGACTGGAATGGAAGGATTAAGAATGTGAGACATAACAAAATTAGGGTATTTAACCGCGGTACTAAAATTGGGGAATAGACCAGCTTTGAGTTGCCAATTAGAATCAACGTGTGGAATTGAGGGACGGGAGTTGGGCGAACGGTGGGAAACATCGTTTAGTTGGTTTTTGCATTTCACATGGCAGTACAACGTCTGCTAGGGCAGCTACATATATATAGTACAAAATAAAACAAAAACATATTAATCTATACAGGGTGTCTCGATTCAAGGAAATAAACGCTATATCAATCGATTCCTTAGAGTGTCCTGATCAACGTTTGTTCTGAGACCGTTAAAATTAACACTTTACCATACTTGCCAACTTTTGTAAATCCTCTCGCGGGAGGTGATAGGTTAAAATGCGGGAAATGCGCGGGAGATGAGGAAATATCAAAATGCGGGAGAAATGCGGGAAATTTAAATGCTTTTGCGGAAGATTTAAATAAAAAAAAAACTTTGTTTGAAAAATTAATGTTTTATTTTTATTTTAATAAGAACACTTATGTTATGACAAGAAAATATCAGATCTAACTAAAGATATAATGAAAATTAGCTTAAATACAAATTTCAAATTTAGCTGGTAGTGTTTTTATTGAGCTTTTTGTTATACTCGTAAGTTGCCGATTTCGCACTTTTGAGTAATGACTCGGGGGGATCAAAACGTCCCTTTTCTAAGGGCTGAGCTAATTTTACTCTAATGATGGAAGATAATGTTCCACTATTATTTAAATGACCTCGGAGATCGGTTTTATTCTTCCGTATCATAGAAAATACGCGCTCCTCGCTGGCATTCGAATGCGGAAGAACTAATATTCTTTCTACGATTTTTTGAAGATATTCAAAAGCTCCAGTCCCATCAAGATTTATTTTTTTGAATATATAACCCCAAATTACATCCATTCTAATATGGTCATCATCATCCTTGGCCTTTTTCCAAATCTCGTCTTCGATATCACCATCTTCCAACAATTGATAATTTAAAAATTCATTTGCCAACTTTTCGTACTCGTCTGACGTAAAGCTGATCCCAAGTTTGTTTGCCAGTGTACTCAATTGGTTAAAATTAAATTTCGTCCGGTTAGAAAAATTGACGATTCGAGAAGAACTGATAATTTCATCATCGATGGGAAAATTTTTAATAAAATATTCCGCAGCTTTGGAAAAAAATCCATTAACCCCTTCAAAGAAATTGTCGACTTGATTTTGGGTGATTTCACCTTTAGAAAGCAGTGAATTCATTTTTTGTCGCGTTATAAATCCAATGTTTAAATTTTCGTTTGATAGTTTATGATCATTGAAAAGCTCAAATTCCTCTTTGGTTTTACAACTTTTTACAAAATCTATTTTTACGAATCTGCATAATAGTTTTTTCACAAAATCTCTTACACTATCATAGACTAGATATATGCACGGTTTTTCTGACTGTAGGAATTTATTATAACTAGTGAAAATGGGTAAAGTTGCTTGGAGAAATAACAGATAAATTTCTGTCATTGGGTCAGAAAATGCTTTTTTCAACCTAAGAAATCTAGCTGCTTGTTCATTCGTTTCAAGAAAATAAGATTTCAAAGAGGCGTATTGCTTGTATATTCTTTCAATCACAGCTTCCAAAGAAAGCCAACGAACACTAATGTATTTTAAAATTTTCCTGTATTGATTATCACAGAGCTGACTAAATTCGTTCAAAACTCCTTTCCTTTTGGAACTTTTGTCAAACCAAAAAAAAGTGTCTATACAAAATTCTTCAATATCAAAACCACACTTTTTAACATATTCATCCGCGGATTTTGAAGCAGTATTATGTATGATGTGGCATGGACAACCCATAAAGAATATATTGTTATTTTTTAATAGAGCTCTAGATTTAATAGAATTCCTTACGCCTATATTTACATTGGTGTTATCAACAGAGAAACCTTGGCAATTACTCCAAGGAATTTCATTTTCACTCAAGCAAGAATCAATTGCTTCAAATATAGCGTTTGCCTTAGCTGCATCAGAACCAGTCGTAACACACATGTCTAAAAATTCGGTTATAATAAAAGATCTATCTACATCGTATAAACGCACTGTTAATGGATTTAACTTTTCCAAATCGGTATCATTTGTACCATCAGTCGATAGCGAAAATGGATATTTTCTCATGCGGGATACCAAACTTTCTTTGAAAAATTCCGAAAGTGCACCATTCAAAATGCAGGTTGTTTTTGTTCTTCCACAAGAATAATTTTGTGCGATTTTGCTATCAGTAAAATTACTTTTGATTGCATGGCTCAGCTCATCAGCGAAAGCTATCGGCACGTTGTTGTTGACAATCAAATGAGTAAAATTTACTTCAGCTTTAATTGTTTTATCAGCTTTTGATGACGTTTCGACAAAATTGTTTAATTTCGTATTCTTATTAAGTTCTTTAGCGAACTTCGTGTGGAGAGCTCCTTCTATGTGACGAGTAACATCACCCTTTCCTTGATGTGCGCAACTTATCTCTCGACGACAGACTGTGCATAAAAAGCTGTTTTCATTACCCCTTACTGGCTGGATGAAGGGCCAATTTTTAGACCAATCTTTTTGATACCTTCGATTTATGAAAAACACTTTTATTTCTTTATTTCAGTATACATATTTCGATATACCAACCTCGATTTGTAGGAATGGGAACCTTTTGCTTTCAGCTTTTTCTTTGAAGCTTGGTCATCTAATAACTCAGATGACATTTTGAGTTTTTTAATTAAAACTAAAGGGTGAAAATAAAGCTACTATTTCTACAGCACTTGATATTTGAATTTAACTTACGGCGTTGCAAGTATACACAAAGAAAACATAGAAAAAAGGAGACCAGAACAGCATACGACGCGTTTATTCTGACAGCTTACTTGAATAGCAGCGCCGAGCGTGGATAAAATTGTAAATATCGTGGGTGACGCATGTTTGTGAGCTAAGCAGCGCCAAATGCGGGAGTAAAACGAAGCAAATGCGGGAAAGCGTGAGATAGGATTGAAATGCGTGAAACTCCCGCAATTCGCGGGAGAGTTGGCAAGTATGCTTTACATGTTTGGACATATCCTAACAAGTGGGATATCGTTAGAAAGGTTCGCTGACTACTTACATGCTTATAAGTTCTTGTAAGGACATCGCAATACATCGAGGAAAGACTCACTCAAAGCGGAGAAGAGCACCTTTGCAACGATACCCTATTTGTTAAGATACGTCCTAACATGTATCCTATGCCCTGTTTAAATTTGGACAACTGGTTTGAAGTAGCCATTCCTCAAAATACATAAGTACCAATTTTTATTGAAATAACTTGACTACGGCGCCACCTATGGCGTCCTATCATAGCTATGAACCTTCTTCTCAACAAAACAAATAAATTGTGGGAATATGACCTCAATCTGTCAAGTTACATGATCACTAACAGACGCACAAACAATTATATATATCAAGGGTGGGTAAACGCCTCCCAAAATCAGCCGCCATTTTGGAAGGAAAAAGAAAATTTTTTATACTTTAGAAATAAAGTCATGTTAGAAATTTAAAACAATAAAATTATTTTATCACCTTCTAAAACATTTTTAAAATATGACTGATTTTGAGGCGTTTACATGAACTTCCCCCTTAAGATAATAAATAAAGGTTTTTAAAAAATAATGTTAATCAATTTAAAAATAAATCAATTATTCCACCTTATCATTTCACATTTCTTTAACACGTTAGTCGTCTAGCGCGTATCAGTTGGGTTTCTCGCGGGAACCAAATGCGACGATCGGAGCGCCAGAACGTATTCAAGTATAATTCAAGTAATCATGTGCGTTTGTCGGTGTCGTAATGTTAATGACAGGGTGGCCGCGACGGTTGCCAACCTGAGCAGGATTATGGCAAATGTCCATGGTCCTCGCTCGGGAAAGCGCCGGCTGCTGATGACCACGTCGCACTATGATATATTTTGACGAATTTTTTCCATTTTTCAATTATCTCCCGATAGAATAATGCTATTGAGATAATTTTTTCTTTAAATTAAAGTACACACTTTGGCGGATATGGAAAAAATACTAAAAAGTTCTGGTGACCCTTATTTGACCTTGAAAATTGGCCTCAAAGTTGACGTTTTTTAGAAAAAATTGATATTTTTGGATGTAGAAACTATATAAATCTTCCCTTCTATTTCATTTCTAGCTGAAATCCCTCGGGAGGAGTTTTAGAACTAGAAAAGATCGATAAAGGTCATTCGAAGATCACGCGGAGGTCATTTGAAAGTCATTTTCGAGAGGACTACCACGAAATCGCTTTTTTCGCAGTCTGACCGAGAAAAGGATTGTATATTCGGTCCTTGGATGCTCAGGTGGAGTTATAGCCTCAAGGATTATCGGTAGTGGCTAGTCTAGGGTCATCCAGAGGTCATTTGGAGGTCAATTCAAGGGTCATTTGGTGGGAATCAGCAAGAAATCGTCCTTTTTCGCAGTGTGACCGGGAAAAGGAATGTAGATCCAATTCTTGGATGCTCAGGTCAAGTTATAGCCTCAAGAATTATCGATAGTGGCCAATCTGGGGTCATCCAGAGGTCATTTGAATGTCAATGTCAAGCGAATCACCACGAAATCGCATTTTTTCCGCAGTCTGAGCAGGAAAAGGAGTGTAGATCCAGTTCTTAGATACTCAAGTCGAGTTATAGACTCAAGGATTATCGGAAGTGGGCAGTGTAGGGTTGTCCAGAGGTCGTTTTAAGGTCATATTCAAGGGAATCACCATAAAATCACATTTTTTCACAATCTGACCAGGAAAAAGATTGTAGATCCAACTCTTGGACACTCAGGGCGAGTTATAGCTTCAAAGATTATCGGTAGTGGCCAGTTTAGGGTCATCCAGAGGTCATTTGAAGGTCACAATCAAGGGAATCACCACGAAACCGCGTTTTCTCCGCAGTCTGACCAGGAGAATGAGTGTAGATCCAGTTCTTGGATGCTCAGGTCGAGTTATAGCCTCAAGGATTATCGGTAGTGTCCAGTCTAGGGTCATCCAGGGGTCATTTTTGGGTCATTTCAAGGGAATCACTACAAAATGGCTTTTTTTCCGCAATCTGACCAGAAAAAGGATTGTAAATTCAGTCTCTGTATGCTCAGGTCGAGTTATAGCCACAAGAATTATCGGTAGTGACCAGTCTAGGGTCATCCAGAGGTCATAGCTCGAGCTGAACGTGCAAGAACTGGATCTACAATCCTTCTCCCGGTAAGACTGCGAGAAAATGTGATTTCGTAGTGATTCCCTTGAAATGAGCTTGAATGACCTTCAAATGACCTCTGCATGGCCCTAGACTGACCACTATCGATAATCCTTGAGACTATAACTCGACCTGAGCATGTAGGGACTGGATTTACTATACTTTTCCCGGTCAGACTGCGGAAAAAAAGCGATTTCGTAGTGATTCCCTTAAAATGAACTCTGGACCATAGAGTGGCCACTACCAATAATGCTTGAGGCTTTAACTCGACCTGGGCATCCAAGAACTGGATCTGCACTCCTTTTCCCGGTCAGTCTGTGGAAAAAAACCATTTTGTGGTGATTCCCTGGATTATGACCTTCAAATGACCTCTGTATGACCCTAGACTGGCCACTTCCGATAATCTTTGAGGCGAAACTCTACCTGAATATCCAAGAACTGGATCTACAATCCACTTCCTGGTTAGACTGCGAAGAAAAGGCGATTTTATGGTGATTTCCTTGAAATTAATTTGAATGACCTTCAAATAACCTCTGAATGGCCCTAAACTGGTGACCACCGATAATTCTGGGGGCTATAACTCGACCTGAGCATCCAGAGACTGGATATATAACCCTTTTCCCGGTCAGACTGCGGAAAAAAGGTGATCTCGTTGTGATTCCCACCAAATGACCCTTGAATTGACCTTCAAATGACCTCTGTGTAACCCTAGACTGGCCACTACCCATAATCCTTGAGGCTATAACTCGACCTGAGCATCCAAGAACTGGATCCACACTCCTTTTCCCGGTCAGACTGCGAAAAAAGGCGATTTGTAGCTGATTCCCACTAAATGACCCTTGAATTGACCTCCAAATGACCTTTGGATGACCCTAGACTGGCCACTACCGATAATCCTTGAGGCTGTAACTGGATCTGAGCATCCAAGTACCGAATCTACAATCCTTTTCTCGGTCAGACTGCGAAAAAAGCAATTTCGTGATAGTCCTCTCGAAAATGACTTTCAAATGACCTCCGCGTGATCTTCGAATGACCTTTATCGATCTTTTCTAGTTCTAAAACTCCTCCCGAGGAATTTCAGTCAGAAATAAAATAGAAGGGAAGATTGATATAGTTTCTACATCCAAAAATATCATTTTTTTCTAAAAAACTTCAACTTTGAAGCCAATTATCAAGGCCAAATAAAGGTCACCAGAACTTTTCAGTATTTTTTCCATATCCGCCAAAGTGTGTACTTTAATTTAAAAAAAAAAATTATCTCAATAGCATTATTCTATCGGGAGATAATTGAAAAATGGAAAAAATTCGTCCAAATATATCATAGTGCGGCGCAGTCGATGCTGCTGTATGGTGCTGAAATATGGGGTGGGCAAATGAGACTCGACCTGTACAGAAAGCGCTTAGCTTGTGTACAGCGTCGTAGTGCCCTGAGGGTGGCCTGCGCCTATCGGACGGTCTCGGGGGCCGCGGTCCTCGTCATTGCTGGGGTGGTACCGATTGGCCTCCTGGCGTTGGAAAGGATGGCGGTCCACGGGCGAAAAGTCGAGATCGGCCGATCGCGTGCCGCCAAGGAGGGGAGAATCGGCACCATGCAGAACTGGCACTCCTGCTACGCATTGAGCCGTGGGTCAGCCGTACATTCGGCGAGGTGAATTACTACCTCACGCAGTTCCTAAGCGGGCACGGGTGTTTTCGGTCATATCTCCACAAAGTGGGGCGGGCTGAATCACCCGACTGCCCGTACTGCGTGGGTAGTAAGGACGATGCCGAACACACGCTTTCCTCGTGCGCCCGTTGGGCGGATATTAGAGCCGTAGTGGAGGCGGAGCTTGGCCCGCTGTCGCCCGACAGCGTGGTTGGGCTCATGCTGGAGGGAGAAAGAGAATGGTGTTTGGTAGCCGAGTTTTTGGAGAACACTCTACGCACCAAGCACAAGGAGGCCTCCGTCCTGCGCCCCGCCGCCCGTAGAGGGGCCAGCTTGAAGAAAACTCACTGGGTTAGCTTTTTAAGGCCCAGCCCGAAGTAATGTGCTAAACGGTACCGGGCTGGTGTTCTTGGAGCTAGGGGGTGGGGGTTTTAGCCGGTAGTCCGGAGGAGTGGGGAGTCCGGCACGTCGTTCGTAAAGGAATTTCTACTACCTCCACAAGAAAAAAAAAAAAGTACCGAACCTTTAAATGATTACAAAATATAAAGTATTTAGTTCCAAAATGGAGACAAGTTCTTCGCAGTTATCTTACGTGTATATTTTTAATATTTTTATCTTGTATATTTTATATTTATATAGCAGTGTTTATCGAATTAAATTCCTTTTAAAATTATATTTAACTTGAACAAGAAGAACGTCACCCATATCTGTGTGACGAGGTCTCCACAGAAACATAACCCAAATATGGGTAACGTCGTTATGAACGTATTAATGCTAGCAATTCGTGGATCCAATGAAAAGGCGCATTGCTGATCGAAGAAAGGAGCTATAAAATATTAATGTTATTAAATATTAGTAATTATTTTATGTGTATTAAAAAATGCTTAACATTTTTCCAAATTTTTTTTTTTTTTTTTTTACGCAGAAAAAATTATACACTATGAAGCAACTTTCTTGTTTCCAAATACAACTAACGCTCGTAAAATTGTATTATGCAAAAATTATGTAGACCGAGTTTTACGAAAATCGTGTTGTCAAAGTACCGTGTTATACGAGGGCATCCATAATTTTCAGCTCGTCTTGTACCAAAATCATGTTCCCAAAGTAGCGTGTTATGCGAGGGCTTCCGGTACATAAACTAACTGAACTGAACGTGTGGCTATCACAGGTCGAAGTGCTTAACAATACTAATTATTTACTAAATTACGGAATTCAATTAATCACATCCTGAGGTTGAATTACCTAGATCAATTAACTTCCTAGCTGTAATATAAACCGGGTAAAGGCGAATTTCCGTTTTTAATTCGAATTGGATTATATTAAATGTAAATGATAATAAATTAAAAAGTTTCCTTGATTTAAGGAACACTCGGCGAACAACTAAAACGCCCTGTAAATAAGTCTAACCCTATTGTTCCCAGAGTAGTTTGATAATTGACCCACTTTTTAAATAAAATATATTTTCGAAGAAAAGTTAAATAAATTTGGTGATTACCTTGTTATTAGATTACTTTCGGGTAACCAGCTATGGATATTATTCATAACCTTAGCTGTCAAAACGCTTTTTCCACTTCCTGCTGAGCCAATAACAACGAGAGGTGACGAAGAGGTCCCAGTTATGTACCTATTAATAATTTAATTTAAAAACGGATAACAAGTACAGTAATAAAATATAATACCCTTTTATTTTATCTAGTGTTGAAAAGTTTGCACAATTTTGGTCGAAAATTTTTGAATGCTGACAAACAGCCTCCACTTCATGCAGGAGCCTTTTATCAACTCCAAAGGTGCAATTGGGAATTGTGAATTTAGATGTGTGCTCATCCACTATTCCATCCACGATAGAGTTGATTAGGCTTTCCAATATAGCAGCCAATTGATCGTCTTGGAATTGAACTGTTGGTGGTATTCGAATAAGATTTTTTTCGGAAAGATGGGATTTCAAATCGGAATGAATGTTGGTTAACCTTCTATTCATTTCAACATCAAGAAGGGTTGGGTTGTCTTGTAGTTTCGACTGAAAGTTTCCTGTCTGAATCCAAATACAGCGTTTTGCTAACTCTTGGCTGATAAGAATTGTATTGTTTATTTCTTGCTCCACAACTGTGCTTAAATAAGAGTCTTTAAGTTCTTTTGAGAAAATATCCACCAAATACTCCAGCAACATCAATAATTCCATATTGGATTCCGCCGGATTCTTAAACGCATCCTGCGTTTTCAGCCGAAAGCAAGGTGGCTGTGCTCTATTATCTAAAATGTACCATTTTTCCAATAACATTTTTACAGAGTTTTCAGCAGAGCTTATCGCTGTTGTAAAATCGTGACTTTCTACAGTTAATGGTAATAAAGGCGTGCCCAAAGATGTTCCTAAGAATAAAATTGGGATAACGTAAGAACATTTGGTATGTCTAGATATTTCCGCCAAACAATTTGCTGCTTCTTCATGACCTCCCTGGGCTTCCAAGGGGCTCTGGGTCCACTGTTGGACATTTAACTGATTAAAATTTTCATTACTTGTGCTATGACAGTCTGAAATAATAATTTCAAATCCACGGTAAGCACAACGTTCCTGGAGTGCTGGATATATATTATGTAAAACCGATCTTTCTAATATATGGGCACCATCTGCCGCTAAAACATACAAAACGATTTTTTTGTCATTTTCAATTCTTCTACTATTCATGGGCTTTCCTTGCAGTAAAACCAAAGTAGAAGGAAGCTCGCTCACTATCGGAATATCACAGGGAGAATTTGTAGCTTGCGCCGTACTCGAAACGGTATCTGTAAAAAAAATTGTTTAACTATAATAACTTAATAATATCCTTAGCAACCATTTAGACATGTAAGTTGTCCTACGGGCTGAGATTTCGATTGCCCAGATCTAGCAACGTTGCCATCAGTAGGAGAATTTGTTGCTAATGATGTATTTTGACCTGTTGATAAGTCAGATATTGGTTCAGGATCTGCCAGTGGAGCGCCCTTATCAGTTTTCTCATCTTCGCTATCTATTTTTTTTCGCTCAGCCAGCTGATAAGAAGGTGACCTAAAAGCGTACAATGAGAATAAAACCAATCTTATTGAAAAGCTTAAGGTAATATGTATAATGTAATGCAACTAAATGCCTGGCTTCAACAACGCTAATAGTACGCAAAGTGCAACATCTGAATCGTCCACCTGCCCTAAGTGCGGTTAGTGCAACTTCTCAAAGCATCATTCCGATGTGTCACAGCATGTGTTTTCCTAAAACTATTCCTGTTTTCATTAGTAGTAAGGTACCCATCTCTCGATATAAAGAGTATTATGTGGCGTAAGGACAGCAACAGGGGAACCCCAACGGAAGTTTTTGTGTGGGACTTATACCTATCGGCCATAAGGTTTTTTTGAGGTGGAAGCTAGCTGTCCGTATGTTGAGAGTTGGAACTAAAAAAACTGGATTTTGTTGTTGGATTGGTTGGATGAAGGGGGAGAGCTGTTGTGGTCTGTGGAGAGCACAGCGAATAGGAGTGTCTTTTCTCGCAAAGCACGTTCTTTTGCTATGATGCGGAAGATGCAAAGTGTGTCAAATACCCTGCTGATAAGGAAAGCGAGGGAAGCAACGTGTTTGCTCAAGAAGAAAAGTGAAATAAACGAGGCGCAGCGATGTTTGGGTAACTTGCGGGACTAAGTTTGGGTAACTATACTCGAGTAATTGCGGCATGATGCTCGGTGAAGTTGAACTTGCATATTGGTGATGATGCCGCGTCGGGAACGTTGGAATGAAAGGCGATGTAAGAATGGGATTGGGCTATATAATGAGGCATTTCTCACAACAATTGAAATCAAAGACAGTGTATATGTATTTTAAAAATTGATGTTTATTTTGTTTGTTCTATATTGTAATTATTATTGAAAAATCTTTTTAAATAAATGTTGTGTCTGTGTAATAGATGTAGAATAGGACTTAAAAATAAATTGCACTGTAAATGTAAAAACGTGCTTTTCGAGCAATTTGCTGTACATATAAATATTTAATTTTAAACTGGTTTTAAAAGCTCACTTGCTTTTTCATTGTTGATGCTTATGTCATTATCTCCCGTGGTTACATATGATTGCATAAAAATGTATTATCATGTTTAATTTTTATATTTTTTTGTTGCTTATAAAGAAAATAGATTTAACAACAAAGACTAATAACAGAGAGGTATCTTCTAGAAATTTGATGGATGAAGGTTGTTGTAGGGGCCGCATTCATCCTTACCATTTGCATAGATGCAGTTTGGTGAAAGTCGAAGATGTACTGCTTCAATGTCTTCAGAGCAAAAAACAGCCTTATTTCACAACATGACGCAAAATGAACATCACACATTAAATAACCAGCATATGACACGCCTATATATGACGTTACAAACCAAAATCAAAAATGGCGCATTCTTCCGGGTTGCAGGCTGGCCTTACCCAAAATGCACACCTGAAGTGAAAAATCCAAGATGGCGGATTCTTCTGAGATTTTGTCCTGGGTATTTTAAACGGGGTAATTTCGCTAGAACGACCAAAGCCTGTCAATACGATGAAATTCGTAATTCACTGAAGTAAAAAACATATATAGATAAGCGCAGAGTATATTCACATCCTAAGAAGCTTTCGATCATATTCCCATCCTAAGAATCTTTCGTAATCGTTCCCACACTAAACACTTGCAGCATAATATTCCCACAGACAGAATTATAAGTAAAATCATTAACGTGATCTATCCCACCAGATCCAATTCCTAGAAGCTTACTCAGTTGTTCTCATCCACCTAGAAGTACCTACGAATAAGTACTTAGGAATAAGTCACCTAGATTAGATTTTAACAATCACTCTGGAGAATACCTTAATATAGTTCGGTTCCACACTAAGTTCGCTCTTGCACTTTGTATCTTGTCTTGTTTTGCGATAAATAATAAAGTTAGTTTGAAAGGAAATAAATTCATATTTTAATCTTTTTTTGCGTTCATTGGCGCAGTTGGTATAGGCGAGGAGCCACCAATCCTGAAAGTGATATTTTCGAACCTGGCATTAAAATGCGTAAAACGAAAAAAAAAAAAAATTTTCCGTGATAACAGCGTAATTTTACCCCTTATCACACCATTCAAATAGGTATGCCGGACCTTTCCGGCTAAAAAATATCGGTCGGCCGGGTTTTTTCTAAATCTGTATAAAACTTCGCAAAAATTAACTTAAGATTGATCAAAATCCACGATGACGATAAAACATTGTGGCCATTGAATAATACAAAATTTAATTAAACATGTTTTCGGCTAATTAAATCAACGCCGACCAGGCCCATCTTATTCGTCTGAGTGAAAACTTTTCATTCCCACCAAAAATTTTCAAATCCGCGATCACGGTACTTTCAGGATTGGTGGCTCCCGGACTAGTAGGATACCGACACTGTGCAAATTATAGAAAAGTGTTTTCGCGCAACACAATGACCTTTTTTTAAAATGGTGTTAATCGGTATCGTGAAAAGATGAAACATCTTTCAGACAGTTCTTGTTCCGGTTAAGCCGGGGCTAAGCGAACTAAACAATCGCAATCACAAAGCAAGCAAGAATTGGTGAATTCCTTGAGGGGAATATAAGCAAAAAGTGTAAAAAAGTGCCAATGTAATTTATACGAATAAAATTTGTGCAAGGGAAGTTAATTTGAATAAAGTTATATAAAGTTAAATAAATAACCGAAGCAAAAAGCGCTAGTGAAGTCTATGTGAATAAACGTGGTGTCATAGAAGTTTATATGATTAAAGTTATTTAAAGATATATCAATATCTCAAGGAAAAGGTGTAAAAAGCGTGGTATAAAAGTGAAGTCTGTATGAATAAACGTGATCAGAATTACATCAAAAGATTAGAAATCATCCAATAAAACTTCAGTATGTCTGTTGCTAGCATAAGACTCAAAGACGTCATCACCAAGGCCTCAGCTCCACCTGTATTTACTAGCAGAGATACTTATTCGTTATCATCTTTTATCAGGGAAGTAGAGACGCTACATGATGGCAGACGAAAATGGGAAAGCCTACATACCCAGGATTCTGTACTCAAAGAATTAGGGAGAAGCAGCAACATCGATACGGAGGTTACAAGACCCATCGTGGGAACAGGTCAAAGCACAACTAACCAAATCATTTGGAGTCAACGAGAGTTACCTAAATCTGAAGGAACAAGCGGACCAAATTAGAAATGTAAGCGAACTTTATTGTAAATTAAGCTCTGTTTTAGATAAACTTAATTTAAAATATTCAGTAAATGTAAATATACCCGCGGAATTAAAACCATGTAACAATGAAGATTAATTTCTAGAAAAGTTCTTGAACAAAATCAATAGAGTAGACGCTATGTATAGCATGTAAGGACAAAGGGAATCAAATCTCTTGAAGAGGCTTATCAAGCCTTAGTCGAAACGGATGTTACTATATTTGATAGAAATACCAAAGACTCAAATAAATTTCAAGAAAAAAGATATAACTTCCAAAGTCATCGAGTGCAAAATATTGACTCCAGAAAATCTTTCCAAACATTCCAAAATAACGGTCTCAATAATAACTTCAGGATATTTCAAAGTAACAATGGTAATAATAGATCACATCAAACTCGCAAGGAAAATGTTCACCAGAATTCTTACAGAAATCAAAACCCAGATAATAATATAAAATTAATCATAAAAGAAACTTTTTCAACTCTCAAAATAATAACTTCGGATATTTCACAAATAGATATTATCATAATTCTCATCAGAGGAACCCATCACCTCCAGAAGCTATGGATGTCGATCATAGCTCCGTTGTGAGATTAGAACATTTTCATGGGAAATCAAATCTTATAGCATGAAATTATAACAAAAAAAAAAAAAAAACGATATCAGTGAAAGAAGTGAAACTTTATAATAAAAATGTTAACGGTATCATAAGACAAAACGTTTTAAAACCCATGGGAGCCTACATTGACCTTCCGATTAATAATTTTGAATTGTTTGAAAAACTTAACAACGACGAACAAAACAAAGAAGAAAAAAAAGTATCTAAAAAATATCACATCGAACAATCATGACCTTCTGCTCTTTAAAGAAGACGATAATTTAACAAGCGTCAATTATATCAAGCACCAGATAATAACTAAAAATTCCTATTTATAGCATAATTTACAGGTTTTCGTTTGGCCTCACGACGTTCCAGAGAATGATTAATCTCGTCCTAAAAGACAAAGTTTGCGTCGTCCATTTAGACGATATCTTAATATTCTCAACATCATTCAGGAGCATGTTGCAGTAATAAACAATATATTAGATTGGCAACATATAAAACTGCCATCGCAAAGTATTTTTAGTTCCTCCACATTTACTGTAGGCGGTCGTATTGGATAATCATCATCAGAAAGATCAAAATTTCCTTTCCTGAATCTCCTTTACCAATGTTTGGCCGTATCATAGGAGACCACACTTTCACCCATCGTTGTTCATATATTGGAAGTTGCTTCGGTCGCTTTTCGGGCGAAGTTCCCTTCGAGAAATATCCATGTTTTTCGTAACCTTTACCGCTCAACGTTTAATTACTAAATGATCGAGACCCCCACTCGCGCTCTATTTATATATTGCACCAAGTTATTCTAGAAGCTTCTATAACATTTTAGAAATTGATCGAAGGAAATGGCGGGCTTACAAGTTGCCAACATAATATTTAGCAAACTGAGGGAATACAATCTTAAAATACAAGCAGATAAATGCAAATTCCTTGCGAAAAGAACAGAATATTTAGGACATATTTTAACACCAGATGGAATCAAGCCAATTGACAAACAAATTTAAATAATAAAACAAACTCCCCAAAACTTGCAAACAAATAAAGAGCTTTCTCGAGATAACAGGTTATTATCGAAAGTTCATAAAGGATTACTCACAATCTGTGACCAAATACCTAAAGAAAGACAGTAAAATCAATATAAACGACCAATCATACAATGAATCTTGCCAGAAATTAGAAGATTTAATCACAAGCCCTAATATATTGCGTTACCCTGATTATAAGACCGACCACCTACCCTATTGGTGCAGTTTTACAGCAAAAACGGTATCCCACATGTTTTGCGAGTTGAACACTGAACAGTCATGAAATTCAATATTCCGTGATAGAGAAAGAACTTCTCGCAATCGTATGGGCTACAAAATATTTCAAACCATATTTGTTCGGGACAAAGTTCTGTATCAAAACGGATCATCAGGCCTTAATAGGGGTGAACTCACTCAAGGAGTCTAACGCAAAATTGCAACGAAAATCAAATCAAATTAAACGAATACGACTTTAATATACATAGAATACGTGAAAGGTAAACAAAACAAGGTCGCTTTATTTTCCAAGTCGCATTAATGTTGACAACAAAGAAATAAATGCCCTGGAAGAAAGAAACAATTCTGAAATGGCAACTATTCACAGTGGTGTCGAGAATCTGGATAACCACATTCCTATTTCAGATAACGTAGTAAACAAATATTTGACTAAGATGCATTTCGAAAAAAGAAAGGAGATAGAAATAATAATCAAATATAAAGCAATTAGGCAGATTTGTATTTCAGAAGATGATCTAAACAACGATAATTATTTGAACAACATCCTACGGAGACACATAAAAAAGGCGTAATAGGAATCTTTTCAGAAATGGAAGATCCCTATATATATTATATAAAAATGAAATTTTGTTTGTTTGTTGCTCAATCACGCCTAAACAATTACATCGATATTTTTCATTTTTTGTTCGAAGGTAGTAAATATTCCGACTTAACATATAGGCTATTTTTTTTTTTGGATAGTACGTAGGGTTTCAAAATGGCGGATCCAAGATGGCGGCTGATCAAATGTGCTCATGGGCCCAACTTGATTTATAGCGATCTGAAGGGTCCAGCGAGCTTGGAAAGTATGGTTTTGACCCCTGTACGATCACTGATTTTTGAAAATGTATCTCCCATTGTATACATATATACACGTTATTAAACATTATTTATTATCATAAACCAGCATATATATATATACACATACACACACACATCCTGGCTTATGATAATAAATAATGTGCAATAACGTGCGTGTGTGTACATATATTATCTTGAGCAGAGCCGTCGCGTTGTGTACGGGGGCCTGGGGCCATTTTTTGAATTCGGGGCCTATGTAAGGGCAGCGATTGTTGTAAAATGTGGAATAGATACTGTCTGTAAGGCATGTAGCGATTTGGGGGCCTATGCGACCCTGGGGCCTGGGGCTGAGAAACCCAGCAGCCCCCCCTCTCGACGGCTCTGATCTTGAGACAACCTAATAACTTTTTAGGATCACATAATATTGAAAAAAGTTTAATATGAGAGTTGTAGGGTATCAAAAAGGGCGTTTGGCGATGATCTTAAAAATGACCTTGACCTTGACATTCCAGGTCATATGAAGGTCAACTTTAAAATTTCAAATGGGATGACCCCCTATTGACCCCGGAATTGAAAAGAGCGGAAAATTTTACGTTCAGATATGACCTTGACCCAATGGTCAAGGTCATTTCACGGCAATTTATCTTCATGTATAATAGCGAGAAGCGATGACGTTTTTTGAAATACATTTTAAACAAAAGTTTTTGATGTGGAGAGAGGTATCTGACCACGACCTTGAAAATTACCTTGACCTTGACCTTCAAAGCTATTTGAAGGTTAAACTGAAAAATTCTATTGGTAACCCCTATTTTTGACGCCAGAACGTAAAAAACTTTCGACCGAACATGCGATAAAGTATTTAACTACATTTTGCATTACCCAGGAATGGTGATTTCAAATCCGCTGTCAAGATTTAGAAATTCAAGATGGCGATTTCAACGGACTTTAATGAAAATGAGTACAGTGATTGTTTTGAGGTCACTGATTGTGAATATTATCAAACTTTAGAAATCCAAGATGGCGGATCTAAAAGGGCGACCACATTTCTCGCATTCAACGGATTTTAATGATAAGTAGTACAATGATTATCTTCAGGTCACTGATTTTGAATGTTATCAAAATTTACAAATCTAAAATATGGCGACCAATATTTCTCGATTTCAACGGATTTTAATGAAAATTAGTACAATGATTATCTTGAGGTCACTGATTTGGAATGTTATCAAAATTTACAAATCCAAAATGGCGGACCCAATATGGAGATCAATACTTCTCGATTTCAACGGATTTGAATGAAAATTAGAACAATGATTATATTGAGGTCAATGATTTTGAATGTTATCAAAATTTACAAATCCAAGATGGCGGTCCCAATATGGTGACCAGTAATTCTTGATTTCAACGGGTTTTAGTGAAAATTAGTACAATGATTATCCTGAGGTCAAAGTTTTTGAATGTTATCAAAAGTTACAAATCTAAGATGGCGGAACCAAAATGGCGAACAATATTTCTCGATTTCAACGGATTTGAATGAAAATTGGTACAGTGATTATTCTGAGACCACTAATTTCGAATATTATCAAAATTTCCAAATCCAAGATGGCGACCAAAATTTTTCGATTTCAACGGATCTTAATGAAAATTGGTACAATGATTATTCTGAGGCCACTAATTTGGAATATTAGCAACATTTTCAAATCCCAGATGGCGGATTCAACATGACGACCAGAATGTCTCGATTTCGACGGATTTTAATGAAAATTGGTACAATGATTATTCTGAGGTTACAAGTTTGGAATATTATCAAAATTTGTAAATCCAATGGCGGATACAATTTGGAAACCAAATTTCTCTATTTCGTCGGGTTTTAATTAATATTAGTACAATGATTATTCTGGTGCCACTAATTTCTAATATTATCAAAATTATCAAATCCAAGATGGCGACCAACCTTTCTCGATTTCAACGGATTGTAATAGAAATTAGTATAGTCATTATTTTGAGACCACTAATTTTGTATATTATCAAAATTTCCAAATACAAGATGGCGAACTCAACATGGCGTCCAGAATGTCTCGATTTCGACGGATTTTAATGAAAATTGGTACAATGATTATTCTGAAGCTACAAATTTCGAATATTATCAAAATTTCCAAATTCAAGATGGCGGATCCAATATGGCGACCAAAATGTCTCGATTTCAACTGATTTCAAATTGGTATAATGATTATTTTAAGGAACTAGAACGGATGGAGAGACTTTGTAGTAAGACAGGACAAAAAAAAAAAATTTTTTTTTTGAATATTATTAAGATTTGGAAATTTAAGATGGCGGATCCATAAAGGGGTTTTCAGGTTGAAACAATTTCTAGGATATAACAAACTAGAACATTTGAGAAGTGTTTAATTAGTAAGTATTTACCCAACGCCGGGTGAAACCGGGTAACCCAGCTAGTAAATAATATAACATGTTAAAGAAAGGACTAATTGAAATTGAAATGAAAAAAGAATACGATTTGTTAAGTTTTTGGAGAAGTCAATGGATTTAGAAACAGAAGAAGAGGCTTTAAAATTATAGTGCAAAATCCCTATAATGAAACTCAAGGGACCCACGTTATGTAGAACTTTTATTATATAGAATGAGTCAGTCAATATATTGCAAAGACAAACGAACCAACCATGTTTACGTTATAGGGAGTTTTTCGTTATAGTTTTGTTATAGGGAGAAAAATCCAAAAGGACACAAACCATCGAGGAATAATCAAGAATTATAATGAGATAAAAAAAAAATTTTTTTTATCCTCAATTAAAGGAACTTATTCACAAATACATTAATAATTGTGATATTTGCAATTTAGCGAAGTATTATCGGAAATCAAATAATTACAATTTTGAAATATTAGTGAGACACCGTACGCACCAAATCAAATTTAACATGGAGACTTATTCTTTTGTTACAAAGATCTCTGTTCGATAAGTTTTCAAAACACCTAATGGCGCAAAAATTCAATGTTCGCAATGCAATAACAATAAATCAGCACTTAAAATGTAGATTCGCTATTTTCGAAAAACCCAAGAAATTCGTATTTCATAACGAATTTAATAACATTAACATCAACGATTTTCTAAGGAAAGAAAATATTGAAGTACATTTTACTTCACAGCGTTCTCACACCGGGAACTCTGTTATTGAAAGATCTCATGGCACTTTAAATGAACACCTGCGTATATTAGAAACACAAAAATCAAAATTAACCCCAATCGAAAAAATGTTACTCGCTGTAGAAAAATATAACAATACTATTCAATCAGTCACAGAAGTAAAACCTATTGATTTCTTAGAAAACAAAATTCCCAGTTTGAAGTCGAAAACAAACAACATAAAATCATAGCAAAGCTAAATGAAAGGGGATTGAATTCGATAAAGATAATGAAATATTTGTTGAGAATCCCCACGCAGTACATCATAAACACATAAGTAAATATACTAAAATCAATTTTAGTGAAGGAAATAGATGTAAATATTCTAGAAACTGAATATGGGGAACATTATACCCATTTGACATGGAAAACAGTGATAATCGTTTGGGGCGAAGTATGGAGGAGGCTGAGCAAGGGAGCGGCAGCACGTCTGCCAATCCTTTTGCGAGGAGGTCACGGGTGGCCCGTTTCCCGGTGCTACAAACACCGGGCGCTCGGACGCAGCGGGCGGCGTGGGTCCTTGACGGACTCGATAGGGACTAGTGACACGGTGCGTACACCAGCCGTTGAAATGGCTAGGCCTCTGCCTGATACGGTAAGCCTGGAGCGCAGGCTGGCCGAGGCAGAGGAAAAGTTGGATAGGGGGTTCCTCCAGATGAGGAACCTCATCAAGGAGATGCTGGCTGCCCTTAAGAAGCAGTCAAACATCTCGAGGATGGTAAAGGACGGTCTTGGAGGAGACGCTGGACGACCTGGACGTATCCAGGAGGGAGTGCGTTCGAGTCCGACGTGGTCTCAATGAAAGATCGGCAGCAAAGACTCCCGCTACTACTCCCGAGTGAAGCTTCCAGTTCCCCACTCCAAACGGAGGGGGAGATTAGGAAGTAGGAACCAGACCCGAGCTGCACCTAGGTGGTTCGGAAGGGCAAAAGGGCTAGGTCAGGCGCGGAGGAAAAAAAAGAGGGGGAGAAAAAGAGGACCCTTGGGGCAGATCGCGCAGCGAGGACACCGAATCCGGCTTCGACCCGGCCAGGGCCTTCATTCAAAAAGGCCAGACCAGAGGCCAACCTCCTCAAACCTGCGGCGGGGAAGCCTACGCGGACGTGCTTGGCACGGTTCGTAAAACGGTCAACCCCGAAAGCTGTGGGGTCACGGTCAGAGCTGTATGCCAAACTAGGTCCGGCGAAGTCTTGCTCGAGTTGAAGAAGACAACGGCTGAGACGAGGGCAGCTTTTTCGAACGCCCTAAAGTCCGCTGTCGGGTCGGCGAGCAGCGTCAAGGAACTAGCTCCTAAAGCTACTCTGGAGAACAGAGAGCTTGACGGCTGCACGACCAAGGAGGAGGTGCCCTCAGGAGAGACCTGGGGGATTACAATGGCGTCCTCCAGGTCACGCTGACCCGGGCAAATAGTCGTTGTTTTGAGCCAGCTTATTAATTTACATCATACTTCAAAATACATCTAATATCTTATTTTATACTTACATAAGCATCTATAGTTAACTTCATTTAAATTTACTTGCTTTTCTACTCAAATTCATAAGCCACTGTATTCTGCTGTGATTTTTGGTTTTTCTCTCACAGTTTAAACAATAGGAAAAATGTTAGCTGTGAAGTACAGATCGCTAAACTGCTCCAATAAAGAAAGTTAATTAAACTAAAAGCGCGTTATCACTTTTTAATCCAAACGCTTCACTAAACATTTCTGGTCCTTCGCGCCGAATTGAATTATTCCACGTGTGCGGAGTAACGGAAAGTGGTAATCGTCAAATAAATTACCTAAGTGACTAAAAACTTAAACTAAATTAAAACTAATAAACTTATTGACTATAATCGCGATCCGCGATAATTTATTATTATAATAAAATCACCTGATCGTGTCCTAATTCTGGTCTGTGCCAACATAACTACATGTGCTTGCTGTATTCGTCTGTGCTACAGCTCGACATCATCGCTGGATTATCGCTTCAGGATTAACAGGAGAAGAAGCAGCCTCATATGTGCTAAAACTATTAGTTGGAATCCCGTGAATCCGTTCCAATTACTATTTTTACTAATTTTATTGTCCTGCTTCATGGACAAACAGCGCATGAAGCTATAAAAGAAACATAAACTACATTATTTATTAAATCTATAATCTATTAGGTTGTTGCACATGAAATGGCCGATTTCGCTTTATCATGAATTTAGCTGCAGTTTTCCTAGTTAAGATTTCCGCTAGGTGGCGCGTGTGGTATACCAAATTACAGCTTAAAGATTAGTGTATTTAGATCCGGTGTAGTTTTGGCGGTGAAGAGTGTAATACCGAAAAGCGATTATATTAAGTGAACAATGGAAAAAAGCCAAATTCGTGTGATTTTTTTATATGAATTTAAACTTGGACATAATGCAGCGGAAGCAACTCGCAATATTAACGCAGCATTTGGCGAAGGTACGGCTAGTGAAAGAACTGCACGGCGTTGGTTCGAGAAATTTCGAACAGGAGATATGGACCTTGAAAATCAACCACGTGGTCGACCAGAAGGAGCCATTAATGAGAATCAATTAAGAAGTTTAGTTGAGAGTGATACTCGCATAACTGTTCGTGAGATAGCAGAGCAACTAGGAGTCCACTATTCTACAGTTTCCCGTAAGCTTCAAGCTATTGGAAAAGTGAAAAAGTTGGATAAGTGGGTTCCTCACGAATGGACAGAGAGGCACATGATGCGTCGATTGGAAATCAGCATTTCTCACAACGCTCGAAACAAAAGGGCTCCTTTTTTGCATCGGATCATAACGTGTGATGAAAAGTGGATCCAATATGATAATCGCCGACGATCTGCTCAGTGGTTAGATGCAAATGAACCACCAAAACATATGCCCAAACCCAGCCTTCATCCGAAGAAGTTTATGGTAACTGTTTGGTGGTCTGCGGCCGGAATTATTCACTACTCTTTCCTAGAACCAGGTGAAACCATTGATGCAAACAAATATTGCGCTCAACTGCAGGAAATGCATGAAAATTTGCGACAAAAACAACCTGCATTAGTCAATAGACATGGCGTCATCCTACTCCAAGGCCACATGATTCACGAACAACAGTGCAGAAATTGAACCAGCTGGAATATGAGACTCCTTCATCCACCATATTCTCCGGACCTGTCACCTACCGACTACCACTTTTTTAAACATTTGGACCACTTTTTAAAAGAAAAAGTATTTACAAACGAAACGGGTATTAAAAGTACCTTCGAGGAATTCATCGCCTCCAGTAATACAGACTTCTACCGTACAGGTATGAATTCACTTGTATCACGATGGGAAAAGTGTATTGAATCAAATGGAGCTTATTTTGATTAATAAAATTACTGTTGAACTAAATAATTATTATTTAAATGTTCCTCAAAAAATCGGCCATTTCATCTGCAACAACCTAATATGTACTAAAAATACTCCAAATTTTAAATAATACAATAACTGAAATTGCTGAGTCTAACGGTAGACATACATAATAAAAATTTTATAAAAGCTTTCCTGCATAAAAGCTTCCTTGCATTAAAGCTTCCCTGCATAGAAGCAAAGGCAGATTCAAATGAGACGAACTGGATAACATTTTGAACTTTTTAGCCAAAATTTGTACAATATTATATTGTGTGAAAACCAAAGTGATATCTTAACGCTGTTATTTTAAGATAAAATTTCCATCTCGGACTTTCGGACTCCCAATTGCAAGAGTGATTTATTTGGACTCAGCATTAATTTCTCAATTTTTTTCGGACTAGTTTGAGATACTCGGAATTTGAAAGTGAACTTTGGACAAACGCCTTTTTTCGTGAGCTTTCGGACTAATTTGAAATACTTCAGATTTTAAGTGAAATTTAAAAGAAAATTTACATTGTCGGCTTTTAGACTAAAGGTGTTATAAAATAAAATATAAGGTCGTCCGGAGCAAAGTTGCGCATATTTTATGAAAGATATATTTTTTATGGTAACATGTTGAGACATGACTCACACATAATTCAGTAGCTCAGTTATTGTTCTAGCGTGCACCAGCGCTAGGTGTTCGCTATGGGGTCCGGTTCGAAAACAGAATTAAAGAATGTTATAAGCGATCGTGAACATCGAGTTTTTCTGAAATTTTTGTTTCTACAAAATCTTAATGTTACCGAAGCCCACCGTCAATTATAAAATATTGTAGGGCACAACGCCCTCAAAAAGCGAACAGTGCAGTTCTGGTTTAAACTCTTGAAATAGGAACGGCGACATTGAAGAACATCGAGGGGGTGACCGAACTTCAGAGGATATTTTGCAAAAACGGATAGATTTAATTCAGTCAGCTTTTAGTAGTCAAACGCGTTCTTGGTCTCTTACCTCTTTGTCGGCTAATTTGGGAATTCCAATGTCAATTGAGTATGAAATTATTACCAAAAAACGGAATATGAAAAAGTCTGTGCTAAATGGGTGCCTCACGAACTTAATTCGAGCCAAGTGGAAAAACACGTAGTATACTGTACTCATAATTTAGAAGTATACAATCAACCAAAAAGTCGGCTACAGCATACAGATTATATTTTATGTTATTTTATTTTATTTTAAGTACATGCAACTTTGCTCCGGACGACCTAATAATCGCGTTATAATATCGAATTATTGTTTTGCTTATTGACATTCTGCTGTATTAAAATAAAATAAATATGGATAAAGCTAAAAGTAAAGTTACAACAATTTCGGGGAGAATTTCTAGATTTATATCGAACGCTAATAAAACGTGTAAAGAGAAGAGAGACGAGACATTTTTAAAAGCAAGGCGACAACTCCTTCATAATTATTGGCACCAGTACAGCAAAGCATATGAAAATTTATTTGACACTGTCGATGAAGACACCCTTAAGTTAGATGAGTTTTTTACTACGGATGTTTATCCCAAGGTGGAATGCGAGTATGTGGAAGCGATCAGTTGGATCAATAAACAACTTATAGCTTTTAAAGCACCACAACAGGAGTTGAGCGAGAACGAAACTTACTTGCTTCATTCAATAGCGAAGCCCTCCTCCTCTTCGCAAGTTATAAAGTTTCCTGAAATACAGCTACCAAGTTTTAGTGGGTCTTTTTAGACTGGCCTTCGTTCCATGATACTTAGGGGAGAGTGGGGCAGCTTCATACAGTTTTTATATTTCGCTTTGTAGAATGCTCTGTATTACATATAGGTCTTTCAATTTATGACAAATTCATAGTTTAACTACTTTATACTGTAGTAGAAACATAATAGTACTGAAAAATCACGTGCGCGAATTACCATAATGCTTTGAAAAAAAAAGGAAAATGTATGAATGTACCCCATTAGTGGGGCACATTCATACATGAAGCGGTAGGTTAATACACACTTGAAAAAAAATAAAAGAAGGATTAAAAATCACTATTTATTCGTCATAAATATTGTTTCTTAACATAATAGTCCAGTAAAAAACAATAATAAAACAAAAAACTTTATCTATCTATATCTGTTCGTGACCTTTTTGACATCGTGTTAGCTAGCAAAAAATATATAAATATATATAAATTCTTATAATTTCTAACCATTATCGTTCTGTGTAACAAAAAATGATAGGTATCATTAAATTGCGAAAAAACACAAGTGCAAGGGCACATTTATATAGTATGAATGTGCCCCTTGTACTTGTGTATGAATGTACCCCATCGCATGTTAATTGATAAAGAAATATGTAAAAAAAACAAAAAACTGTCTTCATGTAGGATAATTTACAAATCAAATCATAAACTCAATGACATTATGATTAATATCCATTTCAACTGTCAACTGATCTGGTTGTGTTCTCGCGCTGAGCTGAGTCTTTTTTTGTTTTTGTTAATTTACTGGAGTATTTTATCCTTGCGGCGTTTGCAACGTTTTTGTTTTTGGTGCTTTGCTTTGTTTTCGTTTTCGTTTTCATCGTCCTCGCTTTGTGCTGTGGAGATTATTAGTATTTGGCTGCCGCCACCGCCCGATGCTGCTCTGCCCATCGACTAGCATTCTAATCTAATTTAGTATACTCCAGACGACTCTGGTAGCTTTGGGAGGTAATTTCCAGTGTATATGTCTCTGCCGAGGCATCGAATGCTACCATAATCTAATTTTATTGTTTTTTCTCTGGAAAATATTACATTTTGAACCTGTCGAGCGAGGTTAAGTTTGGATTCCCGCCTTTTTCATCCTGGACGCAACTCATCATATATCCTTGAACACAACCACGGATTACATCTCGACATCGATCAGCTGTGCTGCCACACGTGTTCTTTCACTCTGACTTTTTGGATCGGACGTAGCTATATATTTATATTGACATAACATGGCTTTTTGTAATCTATGTTCATTGGAAATTTTCGACGATATTGTTGTTTGTGACGGAGTATGCAGGAACTCATTTCACGCGGCCTGCCTGAAGCGAGCTTCCCGTTCCTCTCCTATGCCCAAAACATGTCAAGAGTGTTTGGAAATTAAGCCGTGTCATGTCCTACGGCTTATTAATGATATGATGTCTATGCTTTCTACCGACCAGGCTCTTATCGCTGATAAGATGTCTAAGATATCATCATACTCAGCTAATCTTCAAGTGATCTACGATGATTTTAATGTCTTAAATAAGAAAATCGACACACTTGTATGCACATCTGAGACCCTTAGTTCCAACTCGGATCGTCTTATGGACAAGTCTCACGAGCTCTGTATGAAGATCACTCGATTCTCGGATTCTGTTGATGATATGCGTTCGTCGTTTTTGTCTACCGTTCCTCTGGATGTCGTCGGTGAGCCGGTTATTCCAATTATTGAGGATATTAAAAGGAATGTTAAGATAGTTAGATCCGAGGTCGGCGCCTTGTCTACTGCAGCTTCTGCTGACTCGGAATCTATTAAAATTATTGCATCTGACGTCAAAAACTTGACTCTTCGGGTCGCGACCGGATTTTCTGCTGGACCCTCATCTGATAGTGCCAGTTCCCTTTCTTCGCTGGATTCTGTACGGACTTCGAGCGATGGCTTGCGTGCGGTCCCTCTGAGTGGTTCTGCTGCTGGTTCGAGCGCCGCTACCCAAACTCATAATAAGCGCAAGCGTCCTATTCAACGTAAACGGCACCGAGCTACTCAGCCTGTTTCCGCGCTGGCTGAATCTGCTGCAAGCTTGACATCTTCCCCGAGCCCATCTAACGTACGCTGTTCTAGCTCCGATAACGTCTCTTTATCTGATTTGCAGAAAATGCATTATCTTAAATCTGCAATCACTGGTGAGGCGGCCAAGATATTAAAACATTTTTTAATAACGAGCTCAAATTACAATTCTGCGTGGGATGTAATCTTGCTTAGATACGAAAATAAACGAGTCTTGGTCAACACAAATCTTCATGAGATCATAACGTTTCCTAGCATGTCGTCGCAAACTCCAAATGAGCTTAGAAGAGTTCTTGACAGATTCAATCAAGCTGTAAGAGCCCTAGAAAATCTCTCGCGACCTGTAAAGGATTGGGATGATTGGTTAGTTTATTTTCTAACCAATAAATTGGATAACAATACACGCAAGGATTGGGAAACTTCCCTCGTGTCATCAAAAGATGTTCCAGCTTTGAATTCCCTACAGACCTTTCTCGAAAATCGGTTGCAAGCGTTAAGCGCACTTAGCGAAAATAACACTTCTGTGGGCTCACATACTGGTCAAAAGTCGAAATTGCATTCACGTAATTCGAAATCTTACGCACATCATTCTCACCACGCATCGTCAATACCTGCGTGTATGTGCTATCGTGAGAATCATTTTATTTTATTTTGCCCGAAATTCAAAGCAAAAACCGTTGATGAACGCGTTGCCTTTCTAAAATCTAAAAGAATATGTACCAACTGTCTCCGCAAAAATCATACGCTTGAAGCCTGTCCGTCTATTAAACGATGTCAAAAATGTAACAACATCATACTATGATACATAAACCGACATCTAACAGTGCTGCTCAATCTATTGTATCGACATACCTACAACTTTAAAAGACAATCAGCAAACTGCTGTTAATAGCACTATATCGCATGTATCTCATAATTGGAATTCTTCTGTTTTGCTCGCCACTGCTGTCGTATTGATTCAGTCTTCTGATGGTCCTTTATTTCGCATTGGAGCTCTTTTAGACCAAATATCAGATTCCTCATTTATAACTGAAGGTCTTGCAAAGATTTTATGCTTAAAAAAACAACGAGCAAATATATCAGTGCTAGGTGTAGGCCAATGTAATGCAGGTGTTGTGCAAACAGTCGTCACGCTCAACATTTTATCGAATATCTATTCAACAACCAAATATTGTGCCCAATCTTTAGTTTTGCCGACACTTACACACCTAATACCGTCGAAAACTATTTATCGTGAAGCTTGGCCTCACATTATACGACTACCACTCGCTGATCCTGATTTTGATAAGCCTTCAGGTATAGACCTTATTCTAGGAGCTGATGTTAATAGTCGAGTTCTCAAAGCTAGTGTTCGTCATGGACTGATTGGAACTCCTCTGGTTCAAAATACTACGCTGGGCTGGATACTTCCTGGGAAAATAGAGAATGAATTATCTAAAACGACAGCCACTATCAGTCTGCACACTAGAACAAGCGAGCTTAACTCGTTATTCCACAAATTCTGGGAAACAGAAGAGCCCCCAAAAGCTACAATCTACACGCCCGACGAAACAGAAGTTATATATGCAAACACCCATTGTAGAGATTCGCAGGAAAGATATGTTGTAAAACTTCCGTTTAAATCAAATCATCCTTCGCTTGATAACAGTCGTGATGCTGCTTTGGGTGCTCTGCTTCGTATGGAGAGAAGATTTAATCGAGACCCTAAACTCTTTTCGGAATATTCAGACTTTATTCAGAGAATATATTTCCTTGAATCACATGGAACTGATTCAGAATGAAAATAAAGACCCCGCCAACTGCTACTACTTGCCACATCATGCAGTGTTGAAGCCTAGTAGTACCACTACTAAACTGCGTGTGGTCTTCAATGCCTCACAAACATCTTCGTCTGGTCATTCACTGATCGACATTTTGCATATAGGACCGTAGTTGCAAACTGATGTAATGCTCATAGATGGCGAATCTATCCCTTTGTCTATACCGCAGATATCGCAAAGATGTTTCGACAAATTCTAGTCGATCGTACGGATACGGATTTTCAGAGAATACTGTGGAGAACTTCTTCAAATGAGCCAGTACAATGCTACAGGCTTTTAACAGTCACATATGGGACCGCCTGTGCACCATACTTAGCCTGTAGGACTTTACAGCAACTTGCTACTGATTACGCAGAACAATTTCCAAATGCCTCGAAAATCTTACTGGAAAATTTCTACGTAGATGACGCTCTCTTCGGTGCTTTTCATTTTAAGGAAGCTATGCACTTACACATTGAGCTTGACACCTTACTTCTGCAAGGAGGGTTTAAGCTACGGAAATGGCTCTCCAATTATAAAGAACTACTCGATTGTATTCCACTGGAAGACCGAGAGCTAACTACTCCTGAAAAAGTGGTTAGTGACTCACAAATAAAGGCTTTGGGAGTTATTTGGAACCCTACACTATATTGCTTTAAATTTAATATTCAACTTCCTACGTCGTCTATCTCAACTAAAAGATCTGTTTTTGCTGAGATAGACGATAGACCCTGTGGGTGGCTTTCTCCTGTGACTATAACGGAAAAAATATATCTTCAAACTTTGTGGAAAAGTCAAATTGACTGGGATGATGAACTATCTCCGGATTTGAATACTGAATGGCTTCATTTAAAACAACAACTTCAGGACATAAACCACTTAAAAATTCCTCATTGGATCGGCCTAAAAACTCCTTCAGAAAAGCTTGAACTTCATGGCTTTTGCGATGCTTCGCAAGCCGCTTATGGTGCTGCTGTTTATTTGCGAATCAATCACGGCAACGATGACTTCGAAGTAAAGCGTCTAGCTGCTAAGACTCGTGTAAGCCCTATACGTACAGTATCGTTGCCACGGTTAGAGCTATGCGGTGCTGCATTGTTAGCCGAGCTTTTGCTTTATCTGCAAACTAATCTACAACTTTCGGAAGTGCTTGTATATACTTGGACTGATTCGACTATCGTCCTAGCTTGGTTGAGTGCACATCCTTCTAAGTGGAAGGTGTGTCTCACTAGTTCATGAAAAACTACCTAATGCCATGTGGCATCATGTTCCTTCCGGTGAAAAACCTGCTGACTGCATTACGCGAGGGATCACAGCTTTGGAACTACAAATGTTTAATTTGTGGTGGCAAGGACCTAGTTGGCTTAGTCTCTCGTCCGAATATTGGCCAGTGACTGAGCTTCCTCTCTCCGATGAAGTAATTCAAGAACCTGCGCTTCGGTATTTTCTGGTTCTGCTACTGACAGTCTTGTTACTGAATACTTTCTCACATCGGTTCTTAATCGCTATTCGGATTTAATGCGCCTTTTTCGAATCATAGCTCTGTACTTTCGGATGTATTTCAACTGCCAATCCAGATCGTCTGTTCACTATTCAGGAGTAGTAAAATCCCATGAAATTCAAATGGCATCTGAAGCATTGATTAGACTTGTCCAACATCGATATTTCTCCGCTGAGATTAAGCTTCTAGCGAAGGATAATAATGCTATTCTACCGTCGAATAGCAAGTTACGCATGCTTAATCCAAGCCTTGACGATAAATTATTACTTCGTGTAGGTGGACGCCTCAAGCACGCATTGTTATCTGAGGACGAAAAATACCCTCTCATTTTGCCTACTGATAGTCGCTTAACTGAACTTATTATATCTTACTTTCATACGAAGACTCTACACGGTGGAACGCAAGCTACTCTACAAAATGTTCGTAGTAAATATTGGATCCTAAATGGTCGTAACAAAGTGAAAGAATTCATACGTCGTTGTGTAGTTTGCTGCCGGTTTAAAGGAGGTTCTAGCGCTCCACTGATGGGAGATTTACCAGCTGATTGAATATGTCCTGCTAAACCCTTTTTACATAGCGGAGTGGACTTTGCTGGACCATTTGTCGTCAAACTTATGAAAGGTCGTTGTCGCACACAGACAAAAACTTATGTTGCTTGCTTCATCTGCTTCGTTACTCGTGCTATCCACTTAGAACTCGTCATGGATCTTACAACTGAAGCTTTTGTTGCTGCTTTTCGTCGTTTCGTCAGTCATCGTGGTCATTGTGCTCGCATTTACAGTGATAATGGTCGCACTTTGGTAGCTGCCGATAAGCAACTTTCACGTCATCTCCAGCAGCTTATGAATGAATCTACTCAAATAACTTTGAAAGACGGGAACGAATGGCATTTTATCACTCCTTACTCTCCCCACTTTGGAGGTCTGTGGGAGGCTGGTGTTAAAGCTATGAAACACCACTTTAAACGCGTCGTCAGGAACCATCTTCTGTCCATCGAGGAAATGCTCACATTATTGGCACAAATCAAGGCTTGCCTTAACTCTCGTCCGTTGCAACCGATATCTGACGATCCATCAGATATCACTGCTCTAACCCCTGGCCACTTTTTAGTCGGCGGAAGCCTTCTAGCTGTACCGGAGCCTAGTCTTCTTGAAATATCTGCCAATCGCTTAAATCATTGGCAGATGGTACAACATATGTACCAAAATTTTTGGAACCGCTGGTACAAGGAGTACCTGTATAATCTTCAACTGAGATATAAGTGGCAATATCTATCAGATCCCATACAAATCAACAACCTAGTCTTGATTAAGGAGGAAAATTTGCTGCCGCAATTCTGGCTACTAGGTAGGATTGTCGCTCTTCATCCTGGCTCAGACGAAAAAGTACGAGTAGCCACTGCTAGGCATAAAGACGGTAATTTTAAACGCCCTGTAACGAAACTACACCCATGGACAAATAATTAGAAACAGTTTGATCAGCACTGCTTTGTGCTCTCTCCTTCTTTCTCCTTAGTTTCAAATCTAACGGTATGATACCAGCGAAAACCTAGCGACCACGTGCTACTTAAAAGCTGCACTTTTAGTAGTAGTTCGTGACGACGCAAACATCCTGTGGTGATATCATTTCGCGTGAATGCTATTTTACGTGGACAACTAATTATAAGCAGTATTCATTTTGCCATCTTATTTAACAAAAATTGATTTCTCTGAATAATTGCATTGGTAAATATTTAAGTTACATTAAATATTCATGTTAAGACATTATTTTTGTCAATACATTGTTTATAAACATGCGCAAGAAAAAGATTGTAACGCTTCCATACACATGGAAGTAGTGCGTCTTTGGTAAGCAAAAATGTCTTATTGCCAAATTGCAAACAATTGATATGCTCTTTAAAACTTGTTTATGGAGCAGTAAAACATTCCCAAGTACACGGAACAATGGAAAATGTTCTAAGATCCCGGAAAATGTCTGAGCTAACAGATCGACAAATCATCAGAGAAACGAAAAAGGACACTAGAAAGAATTCTACTGACATCCACCGCAACATTTTCGGTGATAACGTAACGGCAGTTTCAGCGAGAACCGTTAGAAGGTGTTTGGCTGAGGCTGGGTTGCACGGCAGAGTTTCACGGAAGAATCCATTAGTGTCTGCAAGCAACAGAAAAAAAAGGATTGAATTTTGACAAGCCTCATGTGGTCTGGACAGCAAACCAATGAAAATATGTGTTAGGGAGCGACGAAACAAAATTTAATAGAACGGGTCCAGACAGTAGAAGGTCTGTTTGTTGACCTAAAGCCGCTGCATTTGATTCAAGGTATGAGAGATGTAGCCAACTTATACTTTCAATAAAGAAGAGGTGCGAAGAAATAATATTACAAACAGGTTTTCCTACGAAATATTGGAAAAAAAACAATTTTTATTCCATCCAAAACGAGTGTTTCTAATTAGTTGTCCGGCGAAATTTATGTATTGGAAATATTATGGCATTGTATTCAAAATGTATAAAAAATAATTGAAATTTAACTATAAGTTTTAATACATTGTAAGTCAGAGAATGTTAATTTAGCTCCTTTTTGTACATATGAAACAAGAACATTGAGAATTTTCAACTCAATTCAACATCATATATGTGTTTCTAATTAGTTGTCCATGGGTGTATGTGTTCTTCCAATAGACGCAGGAGAACCAGAAGACAAAGCAAAATCTAGCAAAATTCAAACTTAAGATGCAAATCTACTAACATGCCGAAGTCATCAAGCATCTACTTACTATCTATGCTTTTTTCTCTTCTTAACAGATTTTTATTAATTAATTAATAATATAAATAAAATAAAGATATTAATTTTCATCATACTTCATAATACATCTAATATCTTATTTTGTACATAAGCATCTATAGTTAACTTCATTTAAATTTACTTGCTTTTCTACTCTATTTCATAGGCCACTATATTCTGCTGTGATTTTCGGTTTTTCTCTCAAAGTTTAAACAATAGAAAAACTGTTAGCTAATTTTGTTGCCTAGAACAAATTGTAAAATCTCTGCCTCTTCTCTTGTTAATCGTCGTGAAGTACAGATTGCTAAACTGCTCCAATAAAGAAAGCTAATTAAACTAAAAGCGCGTTATCACTTTTTAGTCCCAACGCTTCACTAAACAGTCGTAGTCAATGCGTGGCCATAATGGAGGTGGATTTATTTATTTATCACAGATTCATCAAATACTGATTACTATAAATGTGTCGTATGTACATAGGTGCTATAAAATAGGACCGAAAATATATAATAATGAAACAAATCCAAAAATCAGATAAAGCTACATTAACTTAACTGACTTTTCAATTGGTCTCTACTAATATGAAAGTCAATCACGGAGAAATTGCAATTGAAAGAGCGCGACATCGATGATATTAGCCCATTGCGGCCATAATTCATACGGTGCTGTGCTAAATGCAAAAAATCGAAATTCCTCAAGGAACGCACCGGAACGGAAACATCAAAGGCAGCCAACAGTTCTGGAGAATTTATGTCTCCCTGTAGACAATCAAAAGTCAAAACAATTCTGGCGGTTTTCCGTCTATGTTCCAAGGAAGCCAAAAACATAAGTTTTAACCTGTCAGAGTAACGAGGCAGATGGAGATTATCTGCCCAAGAAAGGCCCCTCAGGGCAAACCGCAAGAACCTGCGTTGAACTGCTTCAATCCGTTTAATGTGGTGATCATAAAAGGGGGACCAAACAGAGCTGGCATATTCGAGAATTTTTCGAACAAATGTGCAATAAAGGAGCCTAGAGATGTAGGGATCCTCAAACTCCTTGGACCATCGTTTTACAAAACCTAAGGTTGCGTTTGCTTTGTTCACAATGTAATCAGTATGATCCTCAAAAGAGAGATGTGCATTAAGTATTAAACCTAAATCTCTTGCTTTGTCACATCTATTAAGAGAACTTCCACTTATCGTAAAGTTGTAATGCAACGGATACTTTTTACGTGAAAAACGCATGCAAGTACATTTAGAAACGTTTAAGGGGAGTTATTATTATTATTATTATTATTATTATTATTATTATTATTATTATTATTATTATTATTATTATTATTATTATTAGAACCGTCAGCATGGTGAGGTGGACTACTACCTCACACAAATGCTGACGGGGCACGGGCACTTTCGGGCTTTCCTTCACCGTATAGGGAAGACACCGAGCCCGTGCTGCATTTACTGCGACTCCCCGTCGGACTCCGCTCTCCACACATTCTTTGAATGTGATAGATGGAGAGCGGAGAGGGAGGAGCTGGAGACTGTGGCGGGCAGCATAACCCCGGACAATATAGTCGAGGTTATGCTGCAGGGGGAGTATCTGTGGCGAAAGGTCGCTCTTTTCGTTAGAGCGATCCTGCGCCAGAAAGAAAGGGACGCCAGGGAGCGGGAGGCGTAGATCGCCCGGTGAGAGGAGGGCCCCCGGCGGGGGCGGCTCTAAATAGGACTCCACCCTGAAGTAATGTCCAACAGACGGTTCCGGGGTGGAGGTCCTGCGGACGGGGAGTGGGGTTTTAGCCGGCAGGCCTGGGTAGGCTGGGGAGTCCGGCACACGGGTGTCTTCGGACACCTACGGTGCATAAAGCATTTCCCCACTCCCCAAAAAAAAAAAAATTATTATTATTATTATTGAATAGCCAAGTACAGAAATAATACAATTCCCAATTACACCAAGCAACTTCGCGTGAATATAATTACAAAGACTAAATTAAGAGTTTAGTTTAACAAGGACAGTATGTTTGAAGCTAGCTAAAGAGCAGCTTAGAGGACCAAATTGAAATTTGTCATGGTTACGTTGAAGCCTGACCATGGGAGAGTTATAATATACAGCGAGTAAAGCTCTAGGTGGTGAGAAGACATCATTACTTCTGCTTCCATGCACAGGAACACGCACATTTAGATTGTTCACTAATATAGTATTTAGATACTTGTGATAAATATAATATAAGGTGCACTCGTCGATATTGATTTATAGTACACCATTTCTGGAATGCATCCAAGTCAGAGTTTAAAAGATGACAGTCAAGTACACTGGTTATTGTACGAAAAATGTTCGCGTCGTCAGCATAACATAAAATCTTAGAGTGTGCCAGTATTAAAGAAATATCGTTAATATAAATAATAAATAATTTTGGGCCAAGATGACTACCCTGAGGGACACCAGATGTGTTGTGCAACACGTCCGAAAAAACGTCAGGAAAACGGACACTTTGGGTACGATCGGATAAATACGAGAAGATCCAATGAACGAATAAATTAGGGAAGCCAAGAACAGTCAATTTATGTACAAGAATTTTATGATTAATCCGGTCGAAGACCTTACTAAAATCTGTAAAGATGCAATCGACTTGCTTGCCAGATTCAATGGCAGATAAGCAGTAGTTAGAAAACTCAAGGAGATTTGTCGTAGTCTATTTACCTTTTATGAAGCCATGTTGAAAAGACATAAGGAAAGGCTTACAATGAAAGTAAAGCACGTACCAAGGCCTCGAAAAGTTTGGCAATCGGACATAAATTGGCAACAGGTCTGTAATTTGAGATGTCAGATCTATTACCTTTTTTATGCAAAGGAGTAATTACAGACATCTTCCATGGCTGAGGAAATACACCCGAACAGAGAGATAGGTTAAACAAATAACACAGGATAGGAGCAATAACAGTATCACATCGCTTCAAAAAACAAGCTGGAATTCCATCAGAGCCAAAGAAAAAAGTCTCAGTCATCTTAGCAATATGTTCGAGAACTATGCATTCTTCGAAAATAAGGTCCTTAGGTGTAAGAGTAGTCGGCGGAAGCTTCGTCAAATGATTAAAATCATTAAAGCTTACAGGTGTTATCACTAAAAGCAGTTTTGAAGAAATCAGCAAAAAGATTAGATACAACAAGAGGATCAGACCCCCTAACAGAACCATAAAACAAAGAAGATGGGTAGCCATCAGAACAACGTTTGGTATTAACAAACCGCCAGAACTGCTTTGGATCATTGCGAAGACCCGACTTAACACTATCCCTGTAAGCTGAATAGGAAGCGTTTACAGCACTGACAAATTGATTACGAACATCCAAATATGCAGAGTAATCAGCTTCATTCCGAGAGGAACAGTAGATCTTCTAAGCTTTGCTCTTTAAATTTTTTAAGTGTTTAACGGAAGAATTAAGCCAAGGCTGAAAAGAATTAGAACTATTAGTTCTTTTTACGGGAACACAATGAGCAAAACACAGAGACAAAATACTATAAAATGATTTAACCGCGATGTCCATGTCACGCTCACTCAAAACTGCACTCCAATCACAAGAAGAAAGCCACTGACCAATTTGAAAAAAGTCAGTCTTTTTAAAATTATAACAAACACTAGCTGGGTTACCCGGTTTCACTCGGCGTTGGGTAAATACTCACTAATTAAACACTTCTCAAATGTTCTAGTTTGTTATATCCTAGAAATTGTTTCAACCCGAAAACCCCTTTATGGATCCGCTATCTTGAATTTTAAAGCCTCTTCTTCTGTTTCTAAATCCATTGATTTCTCCAAACACTTAACAAATCGTATTATTTTTTCATTTCAATTTCAATTAGTCCTTTCTTTAACATGTTATATTATTTACTAGCTGGGTTACCCGGTTTCACCCGGCGTTGGGTAAATACTCACTAATTAAACACTTCTCAAATGTTCTAGTTTGTTATATCCTAGAAATTGTTTCAACCCGAAAACCCCTTTATGGATCCGTTATCTTGAATTTCCAAATCTTAATAATGTTCAAAATAAGTGGCCTTAAAATAATCACTGTACCAATTTTCATTCAAATCGGTTGAAATCGAGAACTTTTGGTCGCCATATTGGATCCGCCATCTTGAGTTTGGAAATTTTGCTAATATTCGAAATTAGTGGCCTCGGAATAATCATTGTACTAATTTTCAATAAAATCCGTTGAAATCAAGAAATTTGGTCTCATATTGGACCCGCCATCTTGGATTTACAAATTTTGATAATATTCGAAATTTGTACCTTCAGAATAATCATTGACATTCTGGTCGCCATGTTGGATCCGCCATGTTGGATTTAGAAATTTTGATAATATACAAAATTAGTGGTCTCAAAATAATCATTGTACTAATTTCCATTACAATCCGTTGAAATCAAGAAATTTTAGTCGCCATGTTGGATATGGAAATTTTGACAATATTCGAAATTAGTGGCTCCGGAATAATCATTGTATTAATTTTAATTAAAATCCGTTGAAATCGAGACATTCGGTTGCCATATTGGATCCGCCATCTTGGACTTACAACTTTCGATAATATTCGGAACTTGTATCTTCAGAATAATCATTGTACCAATTTTCATTAAAATCCGTTGAAATCGAGACATTCCGGTCGCCATGTTGGATCCGCCATGTTGGATTTGGAAATTTTGCTAGTATTCAAAATTAGTGGCCTCAGAATAATCATTGTACCAATTTTCATTAAAATCCGTTGAAATCGAGAAATCTTGGTCACCATGTTAGGTCCGCCAGCTTAGATTTGTAAATTTTGATAACATTCAAAATCAGTGACCTCAATATGTAGATGTAGATTTCAGGAGGCGGGCGATGATACCCAGCACTGAGACCATGTGGTCCATTGTACATACCTCAGGAGAAGAACGCCATCTGAATTAATCTTGTTACCCTTCAAGAGCCGTTAGTCGTTTGGTTCGTCTAACAAAGCTCATTATTTTGGGTAACGTAAGATTGTGTAGCTCTGACGTGGCTACTATAAGTGCTCCGAGTTTATCGGCTCTCGCTCTGAAGTAGAGGGGGCAGGAACTCAGGAAGTGGTCCATGGTTTCCTCCGCCAGCTCGCATTTACAAAATGGTGAGTCAACAATCCGCAAAGTGTGAAGATGTTTGTTCAGCTTGCAGTGTCCCGTAATGACACTGATTGCCAAGCTGATGCTTCTTCTATTGCAGCTCACCAACCATTTAGTTAAGCCTTGATCGGCCTTTTTCAAAATAGTCTTAGACTGCCTGCAGTCCCCCCTAGCATACCATCGTTCATTGTGCTCTTTTAGGGCCCACTCATCGAAGATGTGTGTAATAAAGGATGTTGCTAGGCCTACACATGGCTCGGGGCCTGTCAATGGGGTATTGGAGCCCTTCCTGGCCAATGAGTCAGCAATATCGTTACCCTCGATGTTGCTGTGACCAGGGACCCATATGATCGCCACCTTGTTTATTCCGGCGATTGATTCAAGCGATTTTCTGCATTCACCTAATAGTTTCGAGGATATCACATCCGAATCTAGAGCCTTTAAGGCTGCTTGACTATCAGAGAAGATAAATATGTTCTTCCCACTGATGTTCATCTCTCGTATTGTAGTGGCACATGTGTTTAGGCCTAGAATTTCTGTCTGGAAAATAGTGGAAAAACTGGCAACTGGTAGGGAGATGTACAGGCTCTCCGTTTGTCCATACACTCCCACACCCGCGTGTCCACCCGCCAGAGAGCCATCCGTAAACCACACGGAGCTACTCTCTGATGTATTGTTCCAGAGATAATTTTCTTCCCATTCTGTTCTAGAAGGGAAGTGTACTGCATAACTCCTGCTTGGACAGATTTGAGGAGTTGTGTGATCTGAGATCATGAGAACAGTTTTGTCCAAGTTAATCATCTTTTCCCAGATTTTTAGATGCCCTACCTGCTGGGTATTAATTTGCCACAAGTTGTTTAACTTCAGGCGGTAGGTAGTTTTCATAGCTTCTTTCTCTGCGAAGATATCAAGCGGAACGAGAGATAATGCCAGCTCCATGGTGGCAGTTGGAGTGGTTCTCATAGCTCCCGTGATTGCAAGGCAGGCCATTCTTTGGATTTTAGCTAAAAGTTTCCCGAATGTGCCTAGCTTTGTCTTATGCCACCAGACTACCGCGCCGTAGCAAAGACTGGGTCTTATTACTGCTGTGTAGAGCCAGTGAAGACATTTTGAACTTAATCCCCAGGTGGAACCGAAAGCTCTTCTGCACTGCCAGAAAGCTGAAGTGGCTTTTTGTACTTTGTTTTCCAAGTGCAGTTTCCAGTTTAGTTTGTCGTCGAGCGTGATCCCTAAGTATTTCACACTCTTGGTATACTTAATCTCTTTGCCGAAAATGCGAAGAGATTTAATACCTTCAAGCTTATTTATTTATTTATTTCAACAATTCATCAAATACTGATTACTACAAGATGTACATAATGATAAATTAGTGTAACGTAGCCATAAGCCGACTCTTCAACCCGGACCTAGGTGCATTAAAATCAATAGTGTTGGAGTGCTTATTGAAGAGACGAGACATTGACATCAAAGGCTCATGCATAGCGTAGTTTGTACGGTGATGCGGAAGATGGAGAAGGTCCCGAGATCTTAAAGAGCGAGAAGGAATAGAAATATGAGTTGACGACAGCAACTCAGGGGAATTGATTGAACCGTTCAGGATATCAGACATCATAATAATTCTGGATATATTACGCCTCTTTTCGAGTGAATCCAGGGAGATCAACTTCAGTCTTTCAGCGTAAGGTGGGAGATGTGAGCTATCAAGCCAGGGTAGGTCACGGAGTGCGAACCTGAGAAATCTCCGCTGGATTGCTTCTATGCGGTTTACGTATAATGCATAGAATGGTGCCCAAACAGGAGAAGCATACTCCAAAATAGGTCTGACGAAAGTGCAGTAAAGAAGTTTGGTAATATATGGGTCGTCGAATTCTTTGGACCATCTTTTTATAAAGCCAAGGGTTGAATTGGCTTTACTTATAATCGAGTTAATATGGTCATCAAAGGAGAGAACAGAGTTCACTAAAACGCCTAAGTCTTTGGCTTTGTCAAGTCTATGCAATCCACAACCATCCACTGAGTAATTAAAATTAAGAGGAGACCTTTTTCTAGAGAATGACATAACTGTGCACTTATCAACATTTAACGGCAAACGATTAATAGAGCACCACTTGTAGAAAGTGGCTAAGTCAGATTGTAAAAGATGACAGTCGGAAACGTGAGAGACAGCACGAAATATCTTTGCATCATCTGCATAACAAAGAATTCTAGACGAAGACAGGAGCAAAGATACGTCATTAATATATATTATAAAAAGAAGAGGACCGAGAATACTTCCCTGTGGCACACCGGAAGTATTATTAATCTGTGCAGAAAGGGCCCCACGGAACAGGACTTGCTGTGTACGGTCAGTTAAGTAAGATGACAGCCAGTCAACGAAAATAGGGGGGAAGCCGAGCAACGAAAGTTTATGTAGTAAAATTTTATGGTCAATACGGTCGAAAGCCTTACTGAAATCAGTAAAGATGCAGTCGACCTGGCAACCCGCTTCAATTGTAGGTATGCAGTAATGGACGAATTCCAGCAAGTTTGTTGTGGTTGACTTACCCTTAGTAAAACCATGCTGGAACGAGCCCATTATAGATTTACAATGAAAGCGTAATACGTCGTTAACCAGTGTCCCAAAGATTTTAGCTAGGTGATTTAAGTTGGCTACAGGCCTATAGTTAGTTATGTCTGATTTATCACCTTTTTTATGTAGATGACGAATTACGGAGCATTTCCATAACATAGGGAAATAGCCACAAGACAAGGACAAATTAAATAAATAACAGAGGACGTGGACGAACATTGGACCGCATCTCTTTAAAAAACAAGCAGGAACACCGTCAGGGCCAGCAGAAAAGCTGTCCGGCAAATTGGCCAAATGTTCCAAAATTGACGACTCGTCGAAAACAAGGTCTTTCATCTCCAGGGAAGTGGATGGAAGCTTCGTCAAATTGTTTGCCTAAATCAACAAAAGTTAAGTAGTCAACATCGCTTCCCGAAATCTGAAACCTTCTCCATGCTTTGTTCCTCAAATTTTTCAAGTGTTTCAGGGAACTATCCAACCAAGGCTGTGTAGGGTAAGAGCTTTTTGAAGCACATAAAGGTACACATTCACTGAAGCAAACCTGCAAGTTATTATAAAATAAAGCCAAGCTATTGTCAATGTCACGTTCATGAAGCACTTGCGTCCAATCACAAGTTGAAAGGCAGTTATTAAGTTTTGAAAAATCGGCTTTACGGGAATTGAAAAAATAATTGGAGTAATCGAATGTACAAAGATTAACCGGGTCAATATTAAGAACGACGTAGTAGTTTTTGCTTTTGATTGCCTATCGGGCAGGATCAACTCACCTGAGCTTGTCGCTTACTTTCAGATTTCTCTCCCGACTCGCTCCGTGCGTGATCATGATTTCTTCCGAGTGCCTTTTCATCGTACTAATTATGGTATGAATAATCCTCTGTCGTCGATGTCACGCGCCTTTAATAATCATAAAGCCAATATCGATTTTAACTTGTCGCGAAACCAACTGAAGAGTCAGCTTCGTTAAGGTTTCTATTTTTGTAGTAATCAGTTTATGATGAATTGTCACTAATAAATAAATAAATAAGACGTGTAGCGCTGGATGATGATGTGATTCTAGAACCAGAGGACTCGTACATCTCCTAACAAATGTGTCGTCGGAAGCGGACAAAAAGACAAGGTCCAAGAACCTGCCCGAGCCATTCGAAACAGTACTACACTGCACCAGTCCGGAAGAGGCGATGACATCCAGAAAAGAACGAGCGTGTACAGGAGAGTTCGAAAACGAGGGCAGCAAGATATCCGCATCCGACTCAAAATCCCAGCTTACAGAGGGAAGATTAAAATCTCCAAACACAACGACCTCATCAGAAGACCGCAAGGAGTCTGTAAGGCGATCGATGGAGGAGGCCAAAGTACTAAATACATCGGAGGGAGAGCCGGGAGGGATATACACAGTGAGAATGTATATATGCTTGTGTGGCAATTGTAGGGCTACACACAAAATTTCCAGGCTTCCACAATCAGCCATAACCACGAGTGAGGATAGAATGTTTGCGTCAACGGCACAGAGCACAACCCCGCCGACTGGAGCTGCGTCAGTGGAGTGTCGGTCCCGACGAAAAATCCGGAAACCTGGTCCAAAAAGTTCTCCATCCAGAATTCCTCTGTATAGCCAGGTTTCAGTCAAACAGACTACATTGAATTCGTGACCGGAAGAAGCAGTAAAAAGTTGTGTCGTCTTAGATCTGAGGCCCGTTACGTTAGCGTAGTAAAATGAAATTTCTTCGACGCGTTTTTTGAATTCGGCTTTCCCCCGGAACGCGCCTTGGGCACGAATTCACGAACAATAACATCCTCAGGCCAAATATCAGGAGTGACAACCGAAGGGTAGGCCTCCTCGGGAATGAGAGCCTTGAAGGAAGCCGAAAAAGCACGACCACCGATGCTGCGGGACCGACCAAGTTTGTTGCACACAACTGAATCGCGACAGGAACCAGAATGTGATGATATATGCTGCGCAATGCCTTCTTCTGTGGTATCAGGGTGAACCCGAGACACAAAAATGCAGCGAGAACGTCTAGCAGGCCTGATTGCAGAAGATGTGGGCCGTGACGAGTTCATCTCAGGAGCCGCTGCAGTCGCTGTGGGAGGATTCGGAATCGATGAAACGCGCCCAGAGGCTGCCGTAGTAGGTTTGCGCTTGCGACGAGCACCGGACTTATGCTTGTAGAGGGGGGGAGACCGGCAAGGCTCCATATCCGCAGTCAAAGCAGCCACTGGCGATGTTTCGCTAGTCACTTGCGGCGATGGACGGTGACAAGGTTCTGTCTCCGCAATTAAAGAAGGGGCCACGAACGATACTCCGACATTCGGCTGGAACGATGAAGGCGGCGGGCCAGCATCAGTAGTTAGGGGTGCTGTCGGCGATGTTTCAGCGTTCGACGAAGCGGAGACGTCCGCACAAGAAGGCTGCAAAAGAGAGTAACGCGTCGAAAGAGTTCCGACCTCCGCAGCAAGGGAACCCACCAACTCGGAGTTCGCCGATACGGCCGCAGACCAGGACCCGAGTTCGTTGCGAACTAGTCTCATACTGCGGCGAAGATCCTCCACAGCAGGCATAATAGTAGCCGGCATATCGGCACCCAATATGACCGAATGCATGTCATCCAAAGCAGAAGCCATCAGGGAGACCTTGGTCGAAATCTCATGAGACTTCTCAAGCAGCAAAGTAATGTTTGAGTTGCTCGCCGAAATCTGATTGATAGCCTCGTCGAGCTTATTATTCGTGGCGGTAATATCATCACAAACACTGAGAAAGTCTGTCCGGTTAAAAGAGCAGCGCTGATGCATGCTGCCAAGTTTGTCGAGAGTGAGTGAGTGGTCCGATGAGATTTTATCAATTAAGGTTTTCATAAGACGCAAAACATGGCAAGGTTTAACTTCGAGGCAATCATTGCAGGTGGTAATTCTCGAGGAGGCGTTTGTGCTACGCTTCTTTAGGCAACGCGCGTGAAAAATGTTGCCACAAATACCGTCACAAGTGACGTCGTCAGTTGAGGTAGCAGAATTACAAATATTGCAGAGTTGCATAGTGGCAGCCAATAAAAATGAGAGTACGAATAAACAAAAAAATTTGCGATCGATTTGCAAGTTGCGATCAAAACTATGTATAAAAGTTTGCAATAAGTAAAAGACGGTAACACCACTTAGCTGTAGAAGGCCACTAAAGTCGATCACCACTGTTTAGTTGCATAAGTTTAGGCGAACAACCAGAACGGGCAAAAAATTAAGTCCGACAGTGTAGCTAACTGGTGATAGCGTAAACCGGGACTGAATTAGCGTCAGCAACCGGGCACACACAATAAAAATTCAATAAATTAACACTCAGGAGATAAGCATATATATAAAATAATTAAGTTTAAAACTAATTTTTAAAAAAAGCGTCACAACACATTAGAGAATTAAACAATCCAATCCAATAAAGGATTTTCCTGGGGTTCCTAAAACTGGGGGGGGGGGGGGGGGGGCATGCCGCGAGCCCTCAGCACCAGCGATATACTTCTGTGATCGGAAGTTGCGATGTCGTTCGTTACCCTCCACCCTTCTATATAGTCTGAAAGGCCGAAGGAGCACAGCGTGATGTCAATTGTTTCACGTCTGATGGAGTTCACAAACGTTGGTTCATGACCGTTGTTGAGGATCGTTAACTCTGTACACATGATAAATTCCATGAGAGACGATCCTCTGTCATTTGTGTTAGTACTGCCCCAACATAAATGGTGTGAGTTGGCGTCACACCCTATCACAATTGGGGTCTTTGTCCTGGAACTGTAATCAACGACTGCTTTTAACTCTCTGCTGGGGGGAGGCTCAGTCGAGTCATATGCCAGGTAGGATGAGACAAAGATAATGTCTTGATCGATGTTGTTCAGGTTCAGCGTTATTAAGACCGACACCTGATCCCTGTGGCTGTGCTCATGTAAGAGTATGGCCTTCGTGCTTTCTGCTACCCATATGCATGCCCTCGGCTTTTCTGCACAGTGGGATGTCAGAATGCGACCTTTGTCCTGCCCCAAACCCTTAACCTGTCTATTAAATATCCACGGTTCTTGAATTATTGACCTCAATATAATCATCGTACTAATTTTTATTAAAATCCTTTGAAATCGAGAAATATTGGTCACCATATTGGTTCCGCCATTTTGGATTTGTAAATGTTGATAACATTCAAAATCAGTGACCTCAAGATATTCATTGTACTAGTTTTCATTAAAATCCGTTGAAATCGAGAAATATTGGTCGCCATATTGGGTCCGCCATCTTGAATTTATAAATTTTGATAACATTCAAAATCAGTGACCTCAGGATAATCATTGTACTAATTTTCATTAAAATCCGTTGAAATCAAGAAATATGGTCGCCATTTTGGATCCGCCATCTGGGATTTCTAAATTTTGATAATATTCAAAATCAGTGACCTCAATACAATCATTGTACTAATTTTCATTAAAATCCGTTGAATTCAGGAAATCTTGGTCGCCATATTGGATCCGCCATCTTGAATTTCTAAATTTGGACAGCGGATTTGAAATCCCCATTTGGCAAAACCCCTATGTACCAATTTTCATAAAAATCGCTTCAAATTTAAAATTTTCAGCCGCCATCTTGGATCCGCCATTTTGAAACCCCACGTATTATCCGAACAAAAATTAGTCTATATGTTAAGTCGGAATATGTACAACCTTCGGACAAAAAATGAAAAATATCGATGGAAGGGTTTAGTCGTGATTGAGCAACAAACAAACAAACAAACAAACAAACGAACTTTCATTTTTATATATACCATATAGCGTGTCAATTAAGTACCAGCACGGCAGAATAACTGGAAAAGTAAGCATCACAGAGAAAAATGATTTAGACAAAAGTTGTAAGATTTTTCCCTCGCAATTAAGCGGTGACCTTAGATCTGACCTAAATTAAATTATGGCTAGTATACCGACATGAAATACTACAACTAGGCATAATTTCATTCAAATCCGTTTCCCCAATGTCGTGCCCCCTCTTTGTTAGGCTATTTAGCTCTCTATTTTATTTAGTATGTAAATGTTAATTAGTTTTAAGGCCCCTGTACATGAGATACCTTGAGTCACTTATACATGTAATTATAAACAACATTTATGACACGGTACAGCCACCGAACGACACACATCTGTAGAAAGGCATCTTTGTATTGTAACCATCCCTTTCACTAATCATTGTAGTAGGTTAAGCTGCCATTGTCAAACAGACGTAAATAAAAACTGAACTGCACTGAACAACAAATGTATGGGCTGTTCTGGAACAAGTGCACAAAAGAACGCAGCTCGTAATTCCTCTTGATTTCCCGGAAGTGTGTCTTTATTGATTTCATTTCATTAATTTGGTTGATGTTTCAAAACTACCAGCCATCCAAAGTAAGTTGACGATACAGGAAAACGGCCATGTCGATGAAACACTATCTTTGCCTCAAATGAAAACGGATCAAATTCTAGTGCGATTTTTCGGTTGCAGCAATCGTCCAAATAGTATGTCTACGCAAACGACATGAAAATATTCTTTCGAACGAGAAATATTACCGACTAGCACGCGGTTCAAAATGACCTAAACATATTCCACTTGTGATATACACACAATAATTTAGAACTTAATATTGGTAAGTGCGAAATCATGACTTTTTGTAGAGGTCGTAATCCCATGAGTTTTGATTATACCTTATCAAATCATGCTCTATGATAGGGGTTATCCTGGATTGCTTCGTTGAGCATATCAGTAGAATAGCTATGGGGGTTCTGGAACACTTTCTTATGGGATTTTACATAGGGGTCTAAATTCACATAAAATGGTATCAAAAGCTCTTCGTCTACGTCTAGGAGCAGTTTCAAGGTCAGTGACGTCATAAAAGCTCCGCGTGGGTTTGCGTCTGGGGGTAGTATCTGGCGGCGGGGTTTGAGTCTCGTATCTAGGTTCGTGATGCCATAAAAGCTCTGCATGGGTTTGCGCCTGGGATGACATCTGGCGGCGGGGGGTTGGAGTCTTGGAGTATGTTCATGTAGTGGTTACCCCTCCCCTTCCCCTCCCCTTCCCCTCCCCTCCCCTTTCCCACCCCTTCCCCTACCCTTTCGCACCCCTTCCCCTAGCTTTGTTGCGATCTGTACCCGAGTATGAGTAATCTTTGCAAGTGGCTTTGTTTATGTTAAGTGGATTCTTATCAGCTTAGTTTATGCTGGATGGTTTTCGTTGCGATCAGTACCCGAGTATGAGTAATGTTTGTAGGTGGCTTTGTTTATGTTAAGTGAATTCTTATCTGCGTAGTTTCTGCTGTTGGCTTCGCTGCGATCTGTACTCGAGTATGAGTAATCTATGCAGGTGGCTTTGTTTATGTTAAGTGGGTTCTTTTCAGCTTAGCTTATGATGATGGTTTTCGCTGCGATCTGTACACGAGTATAAGTAATCTTTGCAGGCGGCTTTGTTTATGTTAAGTGGGTTCTTATCTGCGTAGCTTATGCTGGATGGCTTTCGCTGCGATCTGTACCCGAATATGAGTAATCTTTGCAGGAGGCTTTGTTTATGTTAAGTGGGCTTTGTTTATGCTGACAATGCTCTTATCTCCAGGCGGGATAGCATCGAGTTGATTCATGAGCGATCATGTCTGAACATGTTAAGAATGGCTTGCTTGGTAGAGGTAGCCCTTATCAGTAGCTAAGGCTCTCATTGGTGGATTCGGGATCAAGTGATCTTATTTCCCATCGGGATTCAACGTGGGTGGTCTTATTTTTTATTTTTTCGATATACTTCGCATATATAAATAGCCGTCTCAATGAAAACTAGCCATTTATTTCGTGTCAGTCGCGAGTGATGGAGAGTAGCAATAAACCGCTCATATAAAAGGTGAAGGATTAGAATTATCAGTTGTAAAAAGGATCCAAAGGACAAAAAATAAATAATTATCAAGTTCCAAAAGGACGAAAAGGAGAGATTATTAAAGTTAGATAGGACTAAAAACAAAGACAAATAAAAAATGGTGCGAGTGAGTGAAACAGTTAAAAAAGTGAAGTTAGCCTTCATAAATGCACAAAATGATGCACAGCTAGTGGAGCATGGTATCAAAGAGTGCTCCACTCATTTAAGAGCTCTTCGACAAGCGTTGAAAAGGGCAAAGACTGTGGGTGAAAAGCAACATTTCATCAATGGAATCCATCTTGTGCAAGGCTACCGTGCCCAGCTGAAAAGTCTGAAATTGAGGGCGGGTGCTGGCTTTTCAAGACAAGCCAACTGGACTTCAACCCGAGTTAAATGGGAAGATGTCCAATCTGCCTTTAATGATCGGTGAGTAAAAAACTTAGGCATAAGAATAGTTAAGTATATCGTTTTTGGTTTTAAGATTAGGACAGGTGCTATTACTAACATCAAGCATAAGGAACCGAAGGATTTCCTAAGTGATTGCACTGGACTTTTCCGAAGACGCATCAATAACGCTTTGAAAAAGGAAGCCGCTCTCAAGGTCAACGGTGTATTCTGCGGTGAATTTAAAATCATCAGGGCGGGTGAGGAGGTATTCGAGTTCAAATACATGAGTACAAGGAATGCTCCCATCTACCGAGACACTAATATTAACGCCTGGTTCAAACAAAATGTCGAGGAGCCAATATTGAAAAAACTGGAAGAATTCCAAGAAAAGGATAGTGGTTGGGCTTTGTCAGCTATCATCAACTTGGCCATTAACATCAACAAGTTCACGCCTCAGCTGGAATCATCCTATATTGAATTACCCAAGCAAATTGAAAATAAAAAAGCCTGCATCAATGTTCAAAACGCAGACAATGCTTGCTTTGCCTGGACAGTGACATCAGCTTTATACCCAGCTGAACATAATCCTCATCGTGTTACAAAGTACCCTCACTATTCCAACGTTCTGGACCTCAAAGACATTACATTCCCAATGACTATGAAACAGATTCCCCGGTTTGAGAGGCAGAATAATTTATCGGTGAATGTCTATATTTTGAACAAGATGGGAAAAGAAGATTTTAAAGTTCTACCGACTTATCTAACCAAGGAGAAGAAGGAGAGGCATGTGAATCTCCTAATGATCCAGAATATCTACTTTGATGAGGATGGAGAGGAGGAGGAAGAAGAGGATAATGAACCAATCAGATACCATTTTGTTTGGATCAAGAATCTCTCCAGACTTTTATCATCACAGGTATCGCAACATAAAACAGCAAAATACTTTTGTGATCGCTGCCTCCACTACTTTTACTCGCCCGCCGCACTAGAACATCACATTGAAGACTGTAAAAAGCTCAATAATTGCAAAATCCGCCTACCAACAGAGGACCAGAAGGAACTTAGATTTAAGAATTATAGGAATAAGGTAGAAGCGCCGTTTGTCATTTACGCGGACTTAGAATGTTTATTAGTAGAATGTAGGGATAAAAATAAGTATCAAAATCATATTCCGTGTAGTGTAGGCTTTTATTTGAAATGTTCGTATGACCCCACGCTATCGTTTTTCAAGTGCAATCGCGGTGATAATTGTATCGAGTGGTTTGTGCGCGAGTTGAACGAGTTGGCGGAAAATTTAGAAACCGTTTTTCTTTGCCCTCTACCCATGGATCCGATGACTGCCGAGGAGATGGAACTCTTTGAGGCCGCAACGCTCTGCCATATATGTGAGAAGCCATTCACTGAGGATGATAAAAAGGTGCGCGACCACTGCCACCTAACAGGTAAGTATCGAGGTCCAGCACATGAGGGATGCAATGTTAATTTCCAAGATAGTCACACCATCCCCGTTATTTTCCACAACCTTAGCGGCTACGATTCCCATTTCATAATTAAAAATATAGCTTCCGATCTCCAAGGTCGCGTTGATCTCCTGCCAATTAACAAAGAACGATACATTTCCTTTACCAAACATTTAGATGAATACCTTATTAAATTCCGATTCATTGATTCCTTTAGATTCATGGGAAGTAGCCTAGATACCCTTTCCTCTTATTTAACCTCTTATCCCATTTTAAAATCCCAATTTCAACATTTATCTGAATCCCAGTTTAAACTGTTAGCACGTAAAGGAGTATACCCTTACGATTATTTCAATAGTACATCCAAATTTTTAGAGACCAAACTTCCCGATATTACCCAATTTCACAATAAATTAAATGATTGCGATATTAGCCAAGAAGATTATGCGCATGCTTGCAAAGTATGGAATGAGTTCGATATTCAAAATCTGGGTGAATACTCAGATTTATATCTAAAGACAGATGTCTTACTTTTGGCGGATGTTTTCGAACAATTCCGCGCAAGCTGCCACAAAACCTATGGACTTGATCCCGCGCATTACTATACGCTTCCAGGTTATACTTGGGACGCTATGCTCAAGCATACCAGCGTTACCCTGGAGCTATTGACTGATATAGATATGCTCATGTTTGTTGAGAAAGGCATTCGAGGTGGCCTTAGTCAGTGCTCTAAACGATACTCAAAGGCCAACAATAAATATATGCCCAACTATGTATAATCCCTCTGAGCCTTCAGTTTTTCTAATATACGATGATATTAACAACCAATATGGTTGGGCAATATCTCAACTTCTACCCCACAGTGGCTTCAAGTGGGTTGAAAATGTAGACAACTTCAAGGTTGAAGATATAGCTGATGATTCACCCATCGGCTACATTTTAGAAGTGGATCTAGAGTATCCTCAAGAACTTTACGACCTCCATAAAGACCTCCCTTTTTGCCCCGAACATAGAGCACCTTCTGGATCAAAACAAAACAAACTTTTGGCCACACTGTACAACAAAACCAAGTATGTTTTACACTACCGTAATTTGAAGCAAGCTCTCCTTCACGGATTAAAATTAAATAAAATTCACGGGGTTCTGCAATTCAATCAGTCTACATGGCTCAAGTCCTACATAGATCTAAATACTAGCCTTCGAGCATTATCCAAAAATGATTTCGAGAAAAATCTCTTCAAGCTCATGAACAATGCCGTGTTTTGTAAGACTATGGAGAACGTTCGGAAACATAGCATTGTCAAGCTGGTAACCAGGTGGCTAGGGCGTTACGGTGCTGAAGCTCTCATTTCCAAGCCCGAATTCAAGGCTTCAACAATTTTCAATGAGAACCTGAGATTTATTTCAATAAGCCGATATATGTAGGTATGTGTATTCTCGACTTGGCTAAGACTACAATTTATGATTTCCATTATAACTATATGATCCCTCAATTTAATTCCAACTGTACAGTTTGCTATACAGATACAGATTCCCTCATTTATGAAGTTGCCTGTCCCGATTTGTATGAAATAATTAAACGTGACTGCCATACCCATTTCGACACAAGTGACTATCCTTCCGATAACATCTGGAGCATCCCTCTAGTCAATAAAAAAGTGCTGGGCCTCATGAAAGATGAAAATAACGGCCGCATAATGACAGAGTTTGTTGGCCTACGATCAAAGATGTATGCGGTCCGGGTAGATGGCAAAGATAAAATTAAAAAATCCAAAGGAGTTAAAAGAACCGTTGTTAAAAATAGAATAACTTTTGATGATTACTTAGAATGTTTAAATAATAATACAGAAAAATTTGTTTCTCAAAATTTAATACAAAGCAAAAAACGTGAGGTAAGCACTATAACACAGGCAAAAATCGCGCTAAGTCCATACGATGATAAAAGATATTTGATACCAAATTCTTATAAAACGTTACCGTGGGGTCATTATAGTATAATAGATGTAGATTAATGTAAATATAAGATTATATTGTAAATTAGGTTAAGAAATAAAAGAATTTTATAACGTTTTAAATTTCTCTTTTATTTAAAAAATCCCTTATTATAAACACATTTCTCAGAGCACATCGGCCTTGGTGTATGATACAAGATGATCCATTTGTTTCCAGAGTTGTTAGGTTTGGGCAACCCTCCTCTTCTACGTTGAATATAGTTGAGTCGTGACCAAATATTTGTTGAATCCAGCGTTTCTTTTCCGTTCCTTTTACATAGATTATTTTATCTTGCAGCAGAAATTGATCACCTACGGTACATAATTTGTGGTAAGGAATGTAGCCATCACCCCATCTGAAGCCATGAAGGTTGTATCTGAGCCATTCAACTTGCTTCTTTTCAGATCGTGTCAATTTTTTATAGGGGAATGGCGGTTGGAATATATAGTGCTGCACTTGATTTTCACAGTTTAAAATGGCCAATTCTTTCAGAATAAATTCATTATTTTGCAGTTTGAATCCTTGAACGTCGATGATGACAATGGATGACATTCTAAGCTAGTTTCCGGACTTCGTTAGTTAAGGGAATGTATTCCACGATTCGATCGTGAAGCAGCAAACAGTAGGCTGTCGTGTTGGCAGGAACGTTTTCAGATGTCTTGAATTCCAGCCTTATATCTACAGGTCCAGTTTTAATGGCATCGTTTTGGCGTGAGCAATCAATAACTGAGATCGGTGCGCTTCTCTTAAACTCCTCCCTTGAAAGTAGCGACTGGAACTGACGGCCATAGTATGAATCTTGGAATTTTATATACATGTCATATAGGAGAGCATATTGATCCTTGTCAAATTTCAGATTCAAATCATTATACGGGTATGATTCTGAATTCAAGTGTACTTTAACGTCTGTCAGTTTGCAGTGATCAAACTTGCTAGCATCCTTTGTTTTATCATTTTTGCGATTTGTTTGGAGTGCTAGGATTATATAACGAGACTTTTCCATCTGCGATGACGTTTTAACAGACCACATGTGATGAGTTGCTGCCGGTAGCGCTGGATACTCATATATATCCCAGCTTCTGAATGGTATTTGTATTTCACGGCCCCTTTCAATGATTTTTAACAAGGTTAATTTCTCATGGTCGGCAACATTAACATGGGGAACATGCCACTGAAGTTTAAGTATTGAAACGTTTACTGTATCTGTCGGCGATACGACTGCATCATCATCTATCCTGCTTCGTATTAATATTAGTTCGTGCTTAGCGTTCGTAATGATTTTCTTGTAGTCTTCGACAAAGCCCAGCAATACTTTTAGCGGGACACAGAAATTGAAAAAACCTCTGGTTGGTGTAAGTGAGTTTTCAGGTGACCAACTGGCGTTGAGTAACATTCGGCTCTCATTTTGGTTTAATGATATATAATTTTTTAGCGTTGTGGCAATACCAAGATTTCGAGTTCTATCAATTTCTACACCGTTGATCTCATAGCGAGTTTCCTCAAAGAGGAACGCTACAGCATTATTTACCAGCTCTGCAGTGTCTGATATTGTTCCATCTGATTTAGTTAATATCCCCTCAATGTATATAAAACTTTCGGCTGGTAAGACGTACAGGTCTTGGTGTTGTACCGAAATACAGATTTCATCGCTGTTTTTGAATGATGTTAGGAACGGTGAATAGGTGTGGTAGTCAATTTTTGTTATGCTATTATCATAGCTTATGTCTCCAGTAATGTCCAAGATGTTACTCATTGTTTCAATTTTAGTCCTAATGATTTTAGAAATTGTATATTATCAGCTGTCAGCTTACGTCTTGATCGCTTCGAGGTCATTGGATGACTAATAACTTTGGGCTCGCTGCAGTTGTATTTATGCTTACTGTTATAGATTAGCATCCTGAGGCTTTAAATGTAATCTGATAGTTATGGTTTCACCTCGAAAATTTATCAAATCTCCGTCCTGATCGACGAGCTTTAGTGTGAGAGAACTTATCCGTTTGACGCTCACTGGTAAATAGATAACATTCTTGGGAACCTCTACTATTTTATAGCCTGGCCCCACCCTTGGGGAAATTTCATGGAGCGTATGTACACGATTATTATTGATGAATGAGCCTGATATTATGTTGCATTCAACCCGTATAGTATTGACTTTAATGATATTAACGGGTAATTCCGAAGTATGCAGTATGTTGGGTTCCAATACACGTTTACCAAATCCCAACAATGGAGCGATAGATCTCTCTTTATCAAAATGTATTGCTTCGGTAGATTTTATTTCACTTTTCAAGGTATTATTGTTTGCTTTGATTAAGACTGTAGCCTTGCTGTTGTTTTTACTTAAACTTTGCTGAACTAAAGTTGCTATGTCGTCAATCTCATATGATCCAACTGGTATTTCAATAATCGAATTTCCCACATGCATTAAATTGTTGCTCTCATCAATATTAGGAATAGAATTGTATGTTTGAAAATCAATCAATCCGCAAACGTAATCTCCAGATAATTCCAAGGGTGGAAAGTACTCGGCAGTGAGTACCGATGAATTTCCAGTAAGGGAGAGTGTTATCGACATGGCTGCTTGAAATGAAATAACTCTGTTTATACTTGAGAGCCTTTATTTATACATTTTACAATGGTCGAATAAGATTGTAGAGGAATTTCAAACACAAGTGTCCACAAATTACTGAATCAAAATTTTGATGGGGTGTATAGTTGTACGTCACGTTATCACCCAAATAATTTACAACTTCTCGTGGTGGCTGCAGGTTTCCAAAACTATCAAAGTAATTGATTATATTTCCTTTCTTCTTATAAGCTACCCAATGTGTTCCAGGTCCTGATGAAACGTCTAGATTTATAATTCCACTCTCATTTTTCCATGGTTTGCTAGGCAATTGATCACGCATAAATACTCCTCTAAAGTGTGGTATGGGCTGTGTATATTTTCGCAGATCGCGTTCATTAAGTGCTCTTTTGGGTAGCGTCCTTAGTAGTTTTTTGGCTGAGGGTTAAGGAAAAGTCCCAATCCTTTCTTATATGGTTTAAGGAACAATCCACGGCCAGGTTTGCCCAGCGCTATAGCTTCCATTGTCTCATTATGTCGCTTGCTTTCCTCTAATTGCTGCTGTGCGTTGTTTGCAGCGTTTACCGCTTTCGCTATGCCTGCTGCACCTCCTGATAACGCCCCAATGGCCGAAAGGCCGGCAAAAAGTGGTACGAGGAATGGTAAAACACCACCTACTTTAGGCACGGGAATCACTCTCGGGGTCGTGATTGTTTTTTTCTTTCTTTTGATGACATCTTTTCCAGCACTTAGGGCAATTTTTGTGGCTTCCAGCAAATCTTTTGGCTTTTTCAGCTTTAAAACTTTACGGGCATTGCGTATAGCCCCGCGTAATGATGGACGTAACTCGTTGTTGTTCTTCTGGGTGGCGCTTGTTTCAAGTTTTGTCTTGGCACCCATTCAAAATTTAAGTTTAGCTTTCATTTCGTTTGATATTAAAAAGGCGTTGACAAGTTCTCCAAAACTAGCGTCCTTTGACATTAAACGCTGTAAAGCTTTTTCGGCTAGAATGCGGTCAGCAATGTGGCGATCACTTGTGTCACGATACTTTGAGTACGCAATGTCGTGCTCTTTACAGGCTGCGTCTAGCGGATTAATGCCAGGATCCCCTCGGGCTAGTCTTTTAGCTAAATTTGTTCCTGGACCACAGTACTGATAGCCGGGTAAATGTAGCTCAAATGGTAATTTGTTAATTGCTGAATTTAATAGTCCTTTTCCTCTGACGATTTTTCGTCGAATGAGGTATTTCCCACTATGGTCAATCATTTGATAGGTTTACAGCAAGACTGATAAAAATCTATAAAAGTAGCAGTATTTATAAGGATTGTCTTAGTACCCAACATGAAGTTTGTCAAGCAACAACAGTGTTTGCCTGTTAGAAATGCTGATGTAGGCATTATAAGCCCAAAGAAGAAGCATGGAGTGCTGCTTCCAAACAGCATAAGAGGAATTATTGTTGGGCCATCGGATTGTGGCAAGACGAATGTTATGTTAACTTTACTGGAGCACCCCAATGGGCTACGATTTGAAAATATATACTTATACTCAAAGTCCCTAAGTCAGCCGAAATACGAGTATTTGAGAAAAGTTGTTGCCCGCATATCTGGATTGGGTTATTATACGTTTTCTAACAACTGTGACGTTATACCACCGGAAGAAGCAAAGCCAAACTCAATTTTTATCTTTGACGATGTGGCTTGTGATAAACAAAATAATATTAGAGCCTACTTTAGCATGGGTCGGCATAAAGACATTGACAGCTTTTATCTCTGCCAGACATATACTCATATACCGAAACATCTGATTCGCGATAATGCAAACAAGATGATTTGAACCTGAAGCATATTTATAATGATCATGTAAACACTGATATGGAATTTGAACAGTTTCGGAAAGTGTGTGCAAACTGTTGGAAAAACAAATATGGATTCTTAGTAATAGATAAGGATAGTCCCATGGATAAAGGACGATACAGGAGAGGCTTTGATGCCTTCATGAGCCTATAAAAGGAGGAGCAATGCAATCACTCCATCAGTCTCTAAGACCATACTCATCGATGCAGATATCTGTTGCTGTACCAGCAACATGAAAGAAAAGCTAGTGAAGGAGATTATAAAAACCAGCTATGCTATCCGAAAGAAGTACAAAGCTCTCAAGACTGGTAAAGTTGAAAGAGAGGCTCAATTGGAGGAAACCTTTAAGCCAATTACCAGCACACTAAAAGAGCTTAAGGCTTCAGTAAAGCTTGAGCCCAAAGAAGAAAAAGACATTGAGTCAGAACATAAACCACAAATTAAGTCAGAACATAAACCGGAGAAAAAGCGAAGATATGATGAAACATATACGCCACCTGCACGTAAATATTTAAAGATGGAGCCTACTAGTACCCCTCTAAGGGAGCGTACTCTATCTGGAGATGATGATACCGAAGATGATGATGACGATGAGTTTGCTACACCAATACAATCATCAACATTAAAAGAACATAGTTCACGGATATTGGAGTCACCCAGCCAAATATTAAACAAATATAAACAACTAGTCGATGATGATAGTAAAAAACTCGATAAAACTTATGGAGTGTACTATAGCGATGGGTGGAAAATTGGTAATTCGACGTTAAAAGTCGACAACGAAAACTTTGTTATAAACGACAAGCCGTACAAGATAACCCAAGGTTTATCTGAACTGATTTTTATGAAATATCCAAAGAGTTACTCGAAAGAAGACTTGTCCAATTATCGAGCGATTGTAAACGACACATGCGTTCACAGACGTAATTTTGACGAAAATCAGCAAATTAAAGGAACAAATAGCTTCAAATATAAAAAAATAATTAAAAAGTTGATTCAAACTCGTAAATCTCGCACTGGAAAGGGAATAATGAGAATTCCCAAGGAAAATATTGACTACATCTATTGGGATGATCCCAATGAGCTAGTTGATCGGCTCCGCATATTGCTAGCATCGCAACAAGCTGGAAATAATGCTCACACTAATGAAATAGTAGCAATAATTGAGGAGTTGGGAGAAGCAGACATAATAGTATAAATATTAGCGAATATGAAAAAATAACTTCATTTCGGAGATGAGCGTCGACAAGTTTGGTCGATTTTCTAAACGGCAACAATTTGGAGCAGTGGGTGAACGTGGGCCTGCAGGACCCCCTGGAAAAGATGGTAAACGTGGTCCCAGTGGCGAACGAGGACTTCAAGGGCCTAAAGGCGATGGATTTAATTTAACTCCAGAAGGTGACTATGATCTCGCCTTAAAACAAATCAAACGTCTAGGTGATCCAAAAGAAAAGACTGACGCTGCAACCAAAAACTATGTAGATGACAAAATAATTACGCATGATGATGAAATTCGGAAAAACATTAGCAATGCTATAGAGAATCTGACGTTGTACATGAATGGTGAAATTAAGAAGATTGAAAATTATTTATTCACCAGCATAATTAATAAAGAAAATAAAAGGCAAGATGGTATCTACGAGTAAGAGACAAGTAGTGAATGAGCTCCATAAACCGGCTCGTCGAAATTTTAAGAGACGGCGAGTTATCACTAAAGCTCTAGACGATTTGTGGCAAGCGGACTTGGTGGAAATGGATGCGTACAAACATGTAAACAAAGGATTTCGCTACTTGCTGACCGTAATTGATACCTTTTCCAAATATGCGTGGGCTGTTCCAGTTAAAAGAAAGACTGGCTCCGAAGTTACAGAAGCGATGCAGTCCATATTCAAGGAGGGACGTATACCTAAAAACTTGCAAACCGATGATGGAAAAGAATTCTACAACTCTCACTTTCAAAAATTGATGAGCAAGCTTAATATTAATCACTACTCAACCTACACAACGCTCAAAGCATCAATAGTGGAGCGATTCAATCGAACTTTAAAAAACATGATGTGGAAAGAATTTAGCATGAATGGATCTTACAAGTGGCTTCATATGATAAAAAACCTCCTTTTACAATACAATACGGAAAAGCATAGAACTATCAAAATGCGCCCTTGTGACGTCAACACTACAAATGAAAAGCAACTTCTCGCTACAGTTTATAATCACATCAAAGTTGCTGATTCGCCCAAGTATAAAATAGGAGATCACGTCCGCATAAGCAAATATAAACATGTATTTGAAAAAGGCTATACACCAAACTGGACTACTGAGATTTTCAAAATCTCTAAGATTCAATTGACTAATCCAGTGACATATCAACTTGAGGACTACCAGGGAAACCCTATAAAAGGTGGATTTTATGAAAAGGAATTGCTCAAAGTTAAGCATCCACATCTCTACCTTGTTGAAAAAATATTGAAAAAAACTGGAGATAAAGTTTATGTTAAGTGGTTAGGGTTCTCGTCGAAACATAACTCTTGGATAAATGCTAAGGATTTATTATAAGTTAAATAAAAAGACATTTTTTATATCATTTTAAAACTTTGTTTTATTTTTACACCCTGTTAACAAATCTACTATTGTATATTATCTCGCGATGATGTTGGTTCAATACAACCTCCAGGATTTTGCTTGTATTGTGGATTCTTCGTTGAAATCGAAGCCTATCGGCTGCACATTTATGCCATTCTCCCTTACGGCTAGCTCTGTAGGCAAAGTCCCACACATGCATAATGTGTACTTCTGGCGTTAGTATAAATCGAACCCTTTTCTGCATTCTCTACAGTTGCCCATGGACACTTGATGTAATGTTCACCATATTTAGATTTTACTTTGTCAACTTTTTCATATTGTTGAAGAAATTGGTAACGTTCTTCTATTCTATCCTTGTGCTCATCCAATAATATATTGGAGTATTCTTTTAGAAATTCCGAAATGTTCATCTACAGTTTTAACATTAAGCTTTATTTAAATTTTTAAATTTAATTAAATACTTACGTTTTATTATTATCTTTCATCTGCTGGAAGCGCACTGAAGAAGTACTTTTATTTTCAGATGCTTGCTCTGATTTCACAACTGATTTAAATGTAGCGGATTTTATCAGATACTTTAATTCTTTTGCTTTGTTTCCCTTATCCCCCTTTTCCTCAAGCAATTTAGTGGAATCCTTATAACTGCTCATTACCACAACCTGAAGCTAACTAACTTTTTGTTTGCGTTACAGTCTATTTTATAGAACTTGGGAGGGCCAGGGAATATTATTGGGAAAATTTGAAAGATATTTTTTACATATTATATATTATACATTTATTTTTTAATAATAATTATAAAAGTATGATGAATCAAAGCCTTCTGCGCCGTTGTGTTGAGTAAAGATGAGGTTAAATGTGTCGCCAATAGGACCCAAGTTTGTTACGTCGTTATTTTCCTTATTCCGTATATTTTATAAGCTGTTTGCTGCACCATGTCAGATACTTTGATGTATGGGTTAAATCTATAATTGTTAAGTACATCTAATGTTCCAGTATGTGCTGTTTCGGATGACTTTTCTTCAGTAATAGTACGTTTTGTTTTGGGCTGTTGCTGTTGACTCATTTTAACTTGGTCTTTTAAATATTTCTTCTATTTAAACTGCTCACTTTAAAGGCACTCGAGGAACTGAAGAGAATTTGGCTTGCGTCCTCTTTTATAGCAGCTTTTTATCTTCTATCTCTCTCTTATTCTTACATCTGCGTCTCTTTTTCTTTGGTAAGTGGTTTGTCAAAATATACATAATCGCGAAGTTCTTCACCCAAACTGCAAGCGGTACAATTAATATAGTCATGCATTTTACAATTATCCAAACCATCAGGCATTTTGTATTTTAACTGAAGATTCTTAGGTAAAAAATCTTTCAAGCCCGACACATAGCCCGACAAGTTTATGCACACTAATAAATCACAAAATTCTTCTAAACATAGATCTCCGCTGAGATATTTATCACACAAAGTAAATCCTCTGTTGAATTGCTCCTCTTCATCCTTATAATATTTTTCATCCAAGACGACATATTCTCCTCTATTTTGACAAAGTAAAGCATCTCGACTATATGCAGAAAATTCAGATCGAAGCCGCCTAATTGCACTTTCCAAATCCACTGCCTCTGGCCAAGATTGAGCTGCGTAGCATATCCACATTATTATAAATTTTTTACTCTTAATATGTTCACGCGACCGAGACTTAAAATCTATTTGAGCGGTTTATTGCTACTTTCCATCACTCGCGACTGACACCAAATAAATTGCTAGTTTTCATTGAGACGGCTATTTATATATGCGAAGTATATCGAAAAAATAAAAAATAAGACCCACATAGAATCCCGAGTCAGTTCTCGGAAATAAGATCACGTGATCCCGAATCCACCAATCAGAGCCTTAGCTACTGATAAGGGCTACCTCTACCAAGCAAGCCATTCTTAACATGTTCAGACATGATCGCTCATGAATCAACTCGATGCTATCCCGCCTGGAGATAAGAGCATCGTCAGCATAAACAAAGCCGATAACAACCCACTTAACATAAACAAAGCCACATGTATGGATTACTCATACTCGGGTACAGATCGCAACGAAAGCTATCAGTATAAACTACGCAGATAAGAATCCGCTTAACATAAACAAAGCCACATGTATGGATTACTCATACTCGGGTACAGATCGCAGCGAAAACCATAATCACAAGCTAAGCTGAAAAGAACCCACTTAACATAAACAAAGCCACCTGCATAGATTACTCATACTCGGGTACAGATCGCAGCGAAGCCAACAGCAGAAACTACGCAGATAAGAATTCTCTTAACATAAACAAAGCCACCTACAAAGATTACTCATACTCGGGTACTGATCGCAACGAAAACCATCAGTATAAACTAAGCTGATAAGAACCCACTTAAGGGGTTATTCTACTGTTAAACGGGTAAGAAGCAGTATCTTTTTAAAAGTGTTGTAAAAAAAAAACTATTAGAGATATCAATTTGAAATTTTGCATGCATCTTTATTAATGAAAAAAATATATAATGGCATAGTTGATTAAAAAAAAAAATCGGTTAAAAAAACTTTAAACGCGATTTACTCAAAACGTGTTGTTTTGGTGCGCGGTACATCGTAGAGAAAAAACTAATGAAGCGATTTAGCTAAAAATTTTTTTGCATAGTTATATATCAATTTTACACAGACTGAACCTAAATTGAGCCATAAAAATTGAAATTTGGTTATTTGGGAGCACTTTTTTCATCGAAAAAACGTCCAAAATCGAGCATGCTATTTTCCAACGCTTGTCAAATCGCGAAAATTTAATATTTATGGCTCAATTTAGGTTCAGTCTGTGTGTTTTTAGCTAAACTAATAAAATTTCATCGTTAAATTGATTGCAGATCACCTGGACGACCTGGGCAATGTACCGCGCAAACGACTCTGGCCGTCAGCGCGCGCTACATCAATCATAAACTGAAGCCGCCATTTTGTTTTTTTTTTTTAATCAACTATGCCATTATATATTTTTTTCATTAATAAAGATGCATGCAAAATATCAAATTGATATCTCTAATGGTTTCTTTTTTACAACACTTTTAAAAAGATACTGCTTTTTACCCGTTTAACAGTAGAATAACCCCTTAACATAAACAAAGCCACCTGCAAAGATTACTCATACTCGGGTACAGATCGCAACAAAGCTAGGGGAAGGGGAGGGGAAGGGGAGGGGAAGGGGAGAGGAAGGGGAGGGGAAGGGGAGGGGAAGGAGAGGGGAAGGGGAGGGGAAGGGGAGGTGAAGGGGATGGGAAGGGGTGGGGAAGGGATAGGGGAGGGGTAAAGCTTTCAGCGGGGAGGGGAGGGGTAACCACTACATGAACATACTCCAAGACTCCAACCCCCCGCCTCCAGATGTCATCCCAGGCGCAAACCCATGCAGAGCTTTTATGGCATCACGAACCTCGATCCGAGACTCAAACCCCGCCGCCAGATACTACCCCCAGACGCAAACCCACGCGGAGCTTTTATGACGTCACTGACCTTGAAACTGCTCCTAGACGTAGACGAAGAGCTTTTGATACCATTTTATGTGAATTTAGACCCCTATGTAAAATCCCATAAGAAAGTGTTCCAGAACCCCCATAGCTATTCTACTCATATCAACCTGTTCATCATTTAAAATGGGGCGGCGGTTGGAGTTTTGACCGAGTGGGTAGTTTTTTTGAATATATATATTGAATATTGAATATATATATATATATATATATATATATATATATATATATATATGTATGCACAAGGTATTTTTTGGGACATGCATTTTTTGCAATGGAATACTGTGTAAAATTAAATTCCTTTCCATATGCCATTAAAGTTTTTCATTTTTTTCCAATATTTTAGAAGTTATAGCGATTTTTCGATACTATGAGGACTCTTTCAAGAACGTATGTTTCGAGGACATGTCCTCGAAAAATACCTTAAATATAATCTTCGCTATTACATTATTACAAAGACCTACTCGAATGTTCTTGAGTTTTACGTATATTAAACTCCTCCCCAATACTGATCCAATGACATATCGCTTATCCCCCCAAGTTAATTAGCATACGAACAATCAATTAAAAATTCCAAATATTCCACTGCAAAATTTCCGAATTAATTCGACGTGCCCACACAAGATTTGCCTGCACACATTTTTTTCCTCACCCCTTTTTTGTTTTTTTTTTCTTCCACACCAGAATTACGCTGATTGAGAAAAGTTTTCATATCTTTCCAGTTTCGACGCCCAAATCTCAGCCAATTCTGCATCGATTTCAATGATTTAAATTTTAAACAGTATTTCATTGGGAGTTCTTTCTCTGCATTACTTCGCTTTTCTTTTCCGTTTCCGTTTTCCCCTCGAAAATGCTCAAAGAAAATGCCTGTTTCAAAAAAAAACATTTTTGTAAATTCTGTCTAAACTAATTATCGGAATGTCTTCAAACTTTACTACAACATTCGCTTACCCGATAGCTTTCACTGACCCCAATTTCGACCCCCTTCGCCCCAATTTTCACACAAAATTCTGCAAAAACAGTTTTTCGGTCTCAGTTTTTAAGGCCCTTCCTATGGAAATATTGTCTGCGGGCATCTTGCTTCACTCTTTTTTAGGGAAATCGCTATAACTTTCGATGTATGTCACGGAACTTAATGCATGATGGCTTCAAAAATCACTTATTTTTTTCTCTATCTTTTTCTCATACACCACTTTTACCTAATATTTTTACTTTTTTTTATATTGCCCTTAAACTTAAAAAAAAAAACCCTACCCCACATTTTATTCCTTTTCTCCCACAAAAGTAAACTTTTTCGAAATTTTAATAATTTTGTAGTTATCTAGAGCTTCCGCCCTTTATTCCCATAATTTTTATTATTTTCCACAAATCACCCCCTGACCCCCCCGAATAAATTTATACCATTTACCTTCTTTTTAAAATTATTCCCCATTTTTACTTTTCAATTTTTTCCACCAATTTTCAATTAATCTCACTTTTTTTTTCACCCACATCTACTTCAAGGTCTTTTGAAACTTAATAATGATTTTTCTTTCCATTATTGCTAATAGTTTGTCCCCAATCTGCCCCCGTGTGTGCTAGCGGGTCATTTTTCACCCAAAAAATTAATTTCAGCCGAGTTTCGATTTACGATTATTGCATAAAGACCTACTCGAATGTTCTTGAGTTTTACGTATATTAACACGTTCTACCCGGCGCATTTTTCGATGTCTCTATGATCGGCGTGCACGAGATATAATTTGTTCATTCATCTGGCGGCACTTGTTTCCGTTAGTATTTTGCCGTTACCAGTTATCATTCACTTCATTGTTTTTGCCGTTATCAGCAGCAAAGTTTCAGTGATTGTGTGAATTGGCTAGAAAGTGCTTGTAAAGGATTATTCCCTAATTTTGAAATATTTTAAAGAATGGTTTTTGAAATAAAATTATAAACATTTGTGGACCACCGGTGGTCCACGCCGCCAGATGAAAAACAATGCCCGTGGACCACCGGTGGTCCGCGCCGCCAGATGAAAACAATGCCCGTGGACCACCGGTGGTCCGCGCCGGGTAGAACGTGTTAAACTCCTTCCCAATACTGATCCAATGACATATCGCTCATTCCCCCAAATTAATTATCATACGAGCAATCAATTAAACAATCCAAATATTCCACTGCAAAATTTCCAAATTAATTCGACGTGCCTACAAAAGATTTGCCTGCACACATTTTTGTCCCTCACCCCTTTTTTGTTTTGTTTTTTTCGTCCACACCAGAATTACGCTGATTGAGAAAAGTTTTCATATCTTTCCAGTTTCGACGCCCAAATCTCAGCCAATTCTGCATCGATTTCAATGATTTAAATTTTAAACAGTATTTCATTGGGAGTTCTTTCTCTGCATTACTTCGCTTTTCTTTTCCGTTTCCGTTTTCCCCTCGAAAATGCTCAAAGAAAATGCCTGTTTCAAAAAAAAACATTTTTGTAAATTCTGTCTAAACTAATTATCGGAATGTCTTCAAACTTTACTACAACATTCGCTTACCCGATAGCTTTCACTGACCCCAATTTCGACCCCCTTCGCCCCAATTTTCACACAAAATTCTGCAAAAACAGTTTTTCGGTCTCAGTTTTTAAGGTCTTCCTATGGAAATATTCTCCGCGGGCATCTTGCTTCACCATTTTTTAGGGAAATCGCTATAACTTTCGATGTATATCACGGACCTTAATGCATGATGGCTTCAAAAATCACTTATTTTTTTCTCCACCTTAAACAACCATGGATTACATGAAAATCCCTCCAAATTTAAAATTTTTACTCGCAATTTGAAACCCTATATATTATCCGAGTTGTTTAGTTGAAATATGTATATCTTTGGACAAACAAAGAAAAAAACCGAAGCAAGGGCTTATGCGTGATTGAGCAACAAACAACCAAACTTTCATTTCTATAATATGCAGGGATAAGTATTCGCTGACTATAGTTCTAGCTAAAAATGAAATGAAACAAAAATTTAAGTACCCTAAAGTTTCTGCTTTGCTAGAAATTAATCTTACACATTTTATTCAGCTACCTCCATGATATCGAAACATTTTTATAAGAAGAAAATGGCGAAAACCCACTTTCTTTTTAATTAATTTATTTTTTGTATCATTAACGTTCATTATAGTACAAACTAGTAGTTGATGTTTGGTCGGCTTGGCCCACCGGACTATCCGGCTTGCGCCCTCATCATAACAGTATATGTATATACATAAAAAAGAAAATAAATGGAAAGAATATGAGGATGATGCAATTTGTTTTAAACAAAAAGAAATAAAAACTGAGCCAGAATGCAGAAAAACAATAATTTTTCTAGGATGGCTATCTTAAGAAATTATTTTGGGGGAAAAGGGGTAATAAGGGAGATGGCACGCATGGGGAGCTTTCATTCAAAATTTAAATGGAGAAAATCGGTTATTATTTAGAGGAGTTCTGAGCCAGGATTCAGAAAAGTAATTGTTCTAGAAATTGGCACCTTAAGAAATAATTTAAAGGGAAAGGGGTGAACGGAGAAAATAAATATAAATATACATAAATGGCAGTCGCGGGGGGCTTTCATACGAAATTTAAATGAAGAAAATCGGTTATGATTTGGAGGAGTTGTGAGCCAGAATGTAGAAACATAATTTTTTTTAGAGATGGCCACCTTAAGAAATCATTTGGGGGGAAAGGGGTGGACGTAAAAAATAAGTAATAATATGCGGAGATAGTATACATGAGGGGCTTTTATACAGAATTTCAATGGAGAAAATCGGTTATTATTTAGAGGAGTTCTGAGCTAGAATGCAGAAAAGTAATTTTTCATCATTTGAGGGGAAAGGGGTGAACGGGGAAAATAAATATAAATATGCAAAGATGGCACCCAAGGGGGGCTTTCGTACAAAATTGAGAAAATCGGTTATTATTTAAAGGAGTTCTGAGCCAGAATGCAGAAAAGTAATTATTGTAGAGATTGGCACTTAAAGAAATAATTTGACGAGAAAGGGGTGGACGGGGAAAATAAATATAAATTTGCAGAGATGGCAGCCGCGGGGGGCTTTCATACGAAATTTAAATGAAGAAAATCGGTTATAATTTGGAGGAGTTGTGAGCTAGAATGTAGAAACATAATTTTTTAGAGATGGCCACCTTAAGAAATCATTCGGGGGGAAAGGGGTGAACGGAAAAAATAAATATAAATACATAGAGATGGCACCCAAGCGGGGCTTTCATACAAAATTTAAATGGAGAAAATCGGTTATTATTTCGAGGAGTTCTGAGCCAGAATGCAGAAAAGTGATTTTTCTAGAGATTTGCACCTTAAAAAATTATTTGAGGGGAAAGGGGTGAACGGGGATAATAAATATAAATATGCAAAGATGGCACCCAAGGGGGCTTTCATACAAAATTTAAATGGAGAAAATCGGTTATTATTTAAAGGAGTTCTGAGCCAGAATGCAGAAAAGTAATTTTTGTAGAGATTGGTACTTAAAGAAATAATTTGAAGGGAAAGGGGTGGACGGGGAAAATAAATATAAATTTGCAGCCGCGGGGGGCTTTCATATGAAATTTAAATGAAGAAAATCGGTTATAATTTGGAGGAGTTGTGAGCTAGAATGTAGAAACATAATTTTTTAGAGATGGCCACCTTCAGAAATCATTCGGGGGGAAAGGGGTGAACGGAAAAAATAAATGTAAATACACGGAGATGGCACCCAGGGGGGGCTTTCATACAAAATTTAAATGGAGAAAATTGGGTATTATTTAGAGAAGTTCTGAGCCAGAATGCAGAAAAGTAATTTTTCTAGAGATTTACACTTTAAGAAATCATTTGAGGGGAAAGGGGTAAACGGGGAAAATAAATATAAATATGCAAAGATGGCAGCCGCGGGGAGCTTTCATACAAATTTTAAATGAAGAAAATCGGTTATAATTTTGAGGAGTTGTGAGCCAGAATGTAGAAACATAATTTTTTAGAGATGGCCACCTTAAGAAATCATTCGCGGGGGAAGGGGTGAATGGAAAAAATAAATATAAATACACGAAGATGGCACAAGGGGGGCTTGCATACAAAATTTAAATGGAGAAAATCGGTTATTATTTAGAGGAGTTCTGAGCCAGAATGCAGAAAAGTAATTTTTCTAGAGATTTGCACCTTAAGAAATTATTTTGAGGGGAAAGGGGTGAACGGGGAAAATAAATATAAATATTCAGCGATGGCAGCCGCGGGGGGCTTTCATATGAAATTTAAATGAAGAAAATCGGTTAAGATTTGGAGGAGTTGTGAGGAAAATTAACTTTTCTAGAGATGGCCTAATGTGGAAAGGTACCTTTTCTGGAGATGTCCTCCTTTAGAAGCGATTTGCGGGGAAAGGGGTGAAGGGAAGAGACAAGTGTTAATATGCGGAGATGGCAATGATTATGAGCTATCATCCAAAATTTGAATGAAGAAAGTCGGTTACAATTTGGCCGAGTTCTGAGGGTGGAAACTTGAAGAGTAGATTAGCCAGTGTTAATTGCCTGGTGATTCCATTTTCCCGGACCCCACAATAAGTTGAAAAAGGTGCGGCGACTGTTCAAGGAAAGACTCAAGGGAGGGAAGAGCTAAGCGCTATCGAGAATTTGAATGAAAATATTTCCTTGCCATTGCCTTAAAAATAGATTTTAAAAATTTACTTTCACTAAAAGTTGTATGAAAAGGGGGGCGTGGCGGGTTCAGTTTAGGACTGAGTAAAAGTCCCTGGAGGAGTTAGTCTTGTGAAGAAGTTTGAGAAAAATCAGTTAAGTAGTTTAGCCGGAAAATGGAAAAGTAGATTATCCAGCTCCTGGCTTATTTTGCTACAAGTACCAGTACGAGGAGTAAGTGGAGAAGAGCGGTGTATGGATCCAACTAAAGTCCCCATGTGGGGCTATCGTACAAAATTTAAATGAAGAAAATCGGTCAAGATTTGGCCGAGTTCTGAGGGTAGATATGTGAAAGATAAGTCTGGACAGTGAATCGCCGCTGATTTTTAGAGACCGCAGAGCAAGGTCCCGAAAAAGAACGAAGAAGCAAAAAAAAAATTGCTCCGAGCAAGGTGCCGAAATAAAACGAAGAGTGAAAAACGAACAAAAAAAAGTGCTCCGAGTTCACTGAATGCGAATGAAAATATTTCCTTGCCATTGCCTTAAAAACAGATTTTAAAAATTTACTTTCGCTAAAAGTTGAATGAAAAGGGGGGCGTGGGGGGTTCAGTTTAGGACTGAGTAAAAGTCCCTGGAGGATTTAGTGTTGTGAAGAAGTTTGAGAAAAATCAGTTGAGTAGTTTAGCCGGAAAATGGAAAAATAGATTATCCAGATCCCGGCTCCTTTCGCTACAATTTACAGGGCGACGGTTAAGTGGAGAAGAGCGGTGTATGGATCCAACTAAAGTCCCCATGTGGGGCTATCGTATAAAATTTAAATGAAGAAAATCGGTCAAGATTTGGCCGAGTTCTGAGGGTAGATATGTGAAAGATAAGTCTGGACAGTGAATCGCCGCTGATTTCTAGAGACCGCCGAGCAAGGTCCCGAGAAAGAACGAAGAAAAAAAATATAAAATGTCCTCAAATAATACTACTGAAATTAAATACGAGCAGGAAAGAGGGGTCTGACAATAATCGGTGAATATAAACGCGACATGTACTCATAAAAAACATATATATATATAAAAACAACATGTCTTCAAATAATACTTTGGACATAAACACGACATTTCCTCATATAAAATATATATATATATAAAAACAACACGTCTTCAAATAATACTTTGGACATAAAAACGACATGTCCTTAAATAATACTTTGGACATAGGAATATTGTGGGGTCAGTCCCCGAAGTATACAAATGTCCCCAAAAAATACTTTAGTAATAATAATTGTCCTCAAAAAATACTTTGTACATACATATATATATATATATATATATATATATATATATATATATATATATATATATATATATATATATATATATATATATATATATATATATATATATATATATATATATATATATATATATATATATATTAGAGATGCCACGAATATTCGGCAACTATTCGGTATTCGGCTATTCGGCCACTTTTTTTCGCTATTCGGTATTCGGCCGAATATGGTTAACTATTCGGCCGAATACCGAATAGCAATTTATTTATTATTTTTTTATTACTAGCTGTTTTCCCGCGACTTCGTCCGCGTAAATTATAGCCCATGTCATTTCTAAGGCTCTAGAGTATCTGTGTACCAAATTTCATTTAAATCGGTTCAGCAGTTTTGGCGTGAAATCGTGATAAACAGATTTACTTTCGTATTTATGATAAAATATAGTAAGGATTACCAAATAAATCATGAAAAAAGAACTCAAAATATTACTCACAAAGATATATTTATTTAACCAAAAAAAAGAACTAACAAATTAATATTTAAAATCTACCAGTGGTAAGTTATGATGAATGAAAACAATTTTTTTAGCGTTTGTTGATAGCAGACGATTGCGTTTTTCCTCATAAATTATACCTGCTTCCGAAAACAGCCGCTCACTATACACACTGCTACCGGGAGATGATAAATACATCTTAGCAAATTGTAAAAGGGTTGGATATTGTTTCGCGTTTGCTGACCACCACTTGTAAGGGTCTGCTGTCCGATCTAAACGAACAGATACCATGTAAAAATCAAGTTCATTTGCAACCGAATTTTTCTGTTCCACACCTTCATCTGAATGAACATTTTCTGCAGCGACAGTTGTGACTTATCGCCCGCGGAAAGTACTAAGTGTGGCCGAATATTCGGCTGCCGAATGTTCGGCGCTTCGGCCAAGAACCTCGCCGAATATTCGGTATTCGGTATTCGGCCAAATTACTATTCGTGGCATCACTAATATATATATATATATATGCGTGTGTGTGTATATAGGTATACTTATAACGTTTATCGCCCGTCGCGCGATATCTTTTCTTTTGAAACGTTCCAAATAAATTATTTAGAATAAATGACTCATTTTGAATACGTCCAAAGTTCGAGTGGGTATTTTACCCACTCGGAATTTTCCGAGTGGGTAGAAGTACCCACTCAACCCACTGCAACCGCCGGCCCTTTGATGATCAAAAGATGGTCCCGTGAATTTTCCAAAAGAACTGTCATACAGCTTTACTTTTCTTTTGTTAGACCAATTCTCGAATACGCGAGTCAAGTTTGGTGGCCCTATTATCAAGTCCATATTGACTGCGTCGAGTCAGATTCGCTCTTAAGGATCTAGCTTGCCGCTTGGAGCAATCCAGTTCTTCTTCCTCCTTAAAATGATCGTCTGAGGCTCCTTGAAATGCACTCGTTGCACAAACGCCGTGAGATCGCTGATATTGTATTTGTTCACCAATTACTAATTGGTAATATAGATTCTACTTCCCTTAAAATCGTATTCACTTTCAGATTGGACTAGCGTAATTTTAGGCTAGTGTCACTTCTGCAAATTATGTAAAAATAACTATAGCTTCTTCCAGCTTATTAACCGGATGAGGTTAAATGTGAATAAGAATGCTGATTTGTTTGATGTTCGTGTCAGCAAGCATGCACTGAAAGAAAGTCTGCTTGGTGGTTGTGGTCGCATTTATACTAACATCGGACCAAATGATGAATAATCAGTTATATGCTACAGATTAATTCTATTATTTTACAAAGCCTTGACTAAACTGATGGTCTGTTAACAAAAAAAAAAAAAAAACATAATATTCTAACTTCTTATTTTTTTTACGTAGTGGCTTGGATTTTTGTTTTTTAGATTTTTGCTCCATCACTTGCAACTCTTTTATGCACAATTTTCCTTCACTTAATATTTTAGACTTTAGATGTTGGCTTCATCTGGACGCGCAGGCATGCACTTCAACATTAAACGTGCACCATTATCGTCTGGTATTTATACCCTTATTTTCCGGTTTACATTGCTGGTTATAGCTATCATCACCAGTTTGTAAACATTTCCTCAAGTATGCTTTCTGATATATTTAAATTCACAACTTTATTGTCATTTAAGGGGAGGTTCTCATCTAGAATCTTGAAATTTTCGATTTTTTTTTTATTTCATATTATTAAAGTTTAATATGTCTAGAATGTTGCTTTAAAATATTTAGTTGATCCGAGCACTGGAACGGATTCTACAGCCCATTGATTGTGGCGGTGTCATGATCGTAGTGGGGCGCTCAGCCTGTGCCGTGCCGTTCAATCACGATTATCTCGGAACTTTGTTTTTCAAGATTTTTCAAATTTGCGTACAAGATAACTCAAAAACGGTTCAACCGATCAACTTCTAGTTCCGTGCATATTAAAGTAAACAATTTTCTTCATAGAAAGAGCGGAGCACATTTTGAAAATTATAACATTATCTCCTTTTTGTAAGTGATAAACTATGAAAAAAAACGGCCGAAAACGGCCTTAAAATTTCAAAATCGCGCCATTCCGTCAATTTTAAATTTTTTTTGAAAGTCGTCCGCTCTTTCTGAGACAAATTTATTCTAATTTATAATAATGTCATCATTATTTAATTTCAGACCAATCTGCGACCCCTAAATTGTACGCAGCTAGGCCATTTTCGAAAAACATGCCTCCGGAGAAGTTGAATAACGGGCGCCATTTTGTTTTTTTTTTTAATAAAAAAATTTTGTCGTACAGATAAATATACAATAAAAGATAATGCCAAATATCATTTCCCTATGTCTTGTCATTTGCCTTCAGAAAAATCACGAACTTTACCTACTTTTTGACGTTCTAGATGAGAACCTCCCCTTAATCAAAATAGTGAAAGGAAAACTGTTTCAGAAATTGTTTTAAACTTTTACCCTTACATCCAAAATACAGGTACACACAGCAATAATGATCGCAAGTAGATGCATTTTGTAGTAGTTTTTTATTACTTATAAATATTTGAAATACATAGTCTGTAAGAAGGTATGGAAAAACCTGTTACTGGGATATTTTCTATATGTCAAAGTAATCCGCAGGTACTTGGCTTGGAAAGTAAAATGGAACCTAATGAGTACCAGTTTTGTTGTATTGGCTATGATGCTTGCTGGTTTTTTTATGTTTTTTGGCAAACGGTTACGGAATACTTCTCTAAATAACTTTTTTGTTGTGGGATTACTCATTAACGACTTTGCGAGCTCAATCGTGCTCATTCTTGTTCAGAAGGTGGGGTGGTTGCCTCTATGTGAATAATCTTAGTATAAGATGTAATATAGTTATTTATAAATTCCTTGGTTGATGCGTCGCTAACAAGGACTGTGGTAAGTTTTGCCAATGTTTTTATCAGGTTTTCATCTAAACGCTGAAATTTAATGTTTCCAAATTTATTCGGTTGATCAATACACACTGGAACTGATGTAGGGTATTTGAAGAGAATGTCCTTGATAAACAATTTATTTTGTACAGTGAATCCCACAAAAGATACTTTTTTCAAGAAGGTTAAGAAGCTTCCAAAGAAATATTCGACTTTTTGGAATTTACGTGGTGAAGTTTTTGCTGTGATTAAACTTATATTCTAACTGACGTATACATAGTTTTAAAAACTTGTGTAGACATATCTATTCTTATTGATTTTCACACTGCCATCATACTCAGCATATATGATGCAAGTTGCCGTTGTCTTCAAAGCCTTCTTAAATATCCCTTTAATTCTTTAACCCATTAATGCGCAAAACGAGGATTTTGTGCACGCAAGTTCAATTGTACGATTCGAATAGAAAATTGGGGCGAATTTCCTCCAAATTCGTATATAAGGGGTTTTTGGGGGTGCTCTTTCAGAATCTGGTATTTGTTTGGCATAAAAACTTCAAAAACCCTATTATTTTTTGGGTTTCTTCAAAAAAGTTCTGATTTTTTTGGGTCATTTTTCGTCTCAACGACGACTATCTTGTCGTTGCTGCTATTGAATGATCACATAACTACCAGAAATCGCGATCCGAATGTCTACACTTTCTCAATTTTCGCTTTGAATTTGCAAAATGGCAGTTTTGTACAGCAATGTAATAAAAAACTTCGCGATTTTTTTAGACGAAAAGGATCAACTTTACAAAAAAAATGTATATGATAAAAAGTACTTATAATTAGCCAAGGAAAACATGTAATTTTTTGGACTATTTTTGGTTTTTTGGATTTGGCAAATTTTTATAAAATCCAAAAATGTCTCGAAAAATTCTAGAAAAATTCCCGCGTGTTCTTTGGCTAATTATAAGCACTTTTTGTCATATAAAATTTATTCGTATAATTGATCCTTTTTGAGTAAAAATATCACCAAATTTTTTTATTATGAAATTTGGTGATATTTTTACTCAAAAAGGACGAATTATACGAATAAATTTTATATAACAAAAAGTGAAGGAACACATGGGCATTTTTTCAGAATTTTTCGGGACATTTTTGGATTTTTCAAAAAATCCAAATCCAAAAAACTAGAGATGCCACGAATATTCGGCAACTATTCGGTATTCGGCTATTCGGCCACTTTTTTTCGCTATTCGGTATTCGGCCGAATATGGTTAACTATTCGGCCGAATACCGAATAGCAATTTATTTATTATTTTTTTATTACTAGCTGTTTTCCCGCGACTTCGTCCGCGTAAATTATAGCCCATGTCATTTCTAAGGCTCTAGAGTATCTGTGTACCAAATTTCATTTAAATCGGTTCAGGAGTTTTGGCGTGAAATCGTGATAAACAGATTTACTTTCGTATTTATGATAAAATATAGTAAGGATTACCAAATAAATCATGAAAAAAGAACTCAAAATATTACTCACAAAGATATATTTATTTAACCAAAAAAAAGAACTAACAAATTAATTTTTAAAATCTACCAGTGGTAAGTTATGATGAATGAAAACAATTTTTTTAGCGTTTGTTGATAGCAGACGATTGCGTTTTTCCTCATAAATTATACCTGCTTCCGAAAACAGCCGCTCACTATACACACTGCTACCGGGAGATGATAAATACATCTTAGCAAATTGTAAAAGGGTTGGATATTGTTTCGCGTTTGCTGACCACCACTTGTAAGGGTCTGCTGTCCGATCTAAACGAACAGATACCATGTAAAAATCAAGTTCATTTGCAACCGAATTTTTCTGTTCCACACCTTCATCTGAATGAACATTTTCTGCAGCGACAGTTGTGACTTATCGCCCGCGGAAAGTACTAAGTGTGGCCGAATATTCGGCTGCCGAATGTTCGGCGCTTCGGCCAAGAACCTCGCCGAATATTCGGTATTCGGTATTCGGCCAAATTACTATTCGTGGCATCACTAATATATATATATATATATGCGTGTGTGTGTATATAGGTATACTTATAACGTTTATCGCCCGTCGCGCGATATCTTTTCTTTTGAAACGTTCCAAATAAATTATTTAGAATAAATGACTCATTTTGAATACGTCCAAAGTTCGAGTGGGTATTTTACCCACTCGGAATTTTCCGAGTGGGTAGAAGTACCCACTCAACCCACTGCAACCGCCGGCCCTTTGATGATCAAAAGATGGTCCCGTGAATTTTCCAAAAGAACTGTCTTAATACAGCTTTACTTTTCTTTTGTTAGACCAATTCTCGAATACGCGAGTCAAGTTTGGTGGCCCTATTATCAAGTCCATATTGACTGCGTCGAGTCAGATTCGCTCTTAAGGATCTAGCTTGCCGCTTGGAGCAATCCAGTTCTTCTTCCTCCTTAAAATGATCGTCTGAGGCTCCTTGAAATGCACTCGTTGCACAAACGCCGTGAGATCGCTGATATTGTATTTGTTCACCAATTACTAATTGGTAATATAGATTCTACTTCCCTTAAAATCGTATTCACTTTCAGATTGGACTAGCGTAATTTTAGGCTAGTGTCACTTCTGCAAATTATGTAAAAATAACTATAGCTTCTTCCAGCTTATTAACCGGATGAGGTTAAATGTGAATAAGAATGCTGATTTGTTTGATGTTCGTGTCAGCAAGCATGCACTGAAAGAAAGTCTGCTTGGTGGTTGTGGTCGCATTTATACTAACATCGGACCAAATGATGAATAATCAGTTATATGCTACAGATTAATTCTATTATTTTACAAAGCCTTGACTAAACTGATGGTCTGTTAACAAAAAAAAAAAAAAACATAATATTCTAACTTCTTATTTTTTTTACGTAGTGGCTTGGATTTTTGTTTTTTAGATTTTTGCTCCATCACTTGCAACTCTTTTATGCACAATTTTCCTTCACTTAATATTTTAGACTTTAGATGTTGGCTTCATCTGGACGCGCAGGCATGCACTTCAACATTAAACGTGCACCATTATCGTCTGGTATTTATACCCTTATTTTCCGGTTTACATTGCTGGTTATAGCTATCATCACCAGTTTGTAAACATTTCCGCAAGTATGCTTTCTGATATATTTAAATTCACAACTTTATTGTCATTTAAGGGGAGGTTCTCATCTAGAATCTTGAAATTTTCGATTTTTTTTTTATTTCATATTATTAAAGTTTAATATGTCTAGAATGTTGCTTTAAAATATTTAGTTGATCCGAGCACTGGAACGGATTCTACAGCCCATTGATTGTGGCGGTGTCATGATCGTAGTGGGGCGCTCAGCCTGTGCCGTGCCGTTCAATCACGATTATCTCGGAACTTTGTTTTTCAAGATTTTTCAAATTTGCGTACAAGATAACTCAAAAACGGTTCAACCGATCAACTTCTAGTTCCGTGCATATTAAAGTAAACAATTTTCTTCATAGAAAGAGCGGAGCACATTTTGAAAATTATAACATTATCTCCTTTTTGTAAGTGATAAACTATGAAAAAAAACGGCCGAAAACGGCCTTAAAATTTCAAAATCGCGCCATTCCGTCAATTTTAAATTTTTTTTGAAAGTCGTCCGCTCTTTCTGAGACAAATTTATTCTAATTTATAATAATGTCATCATTATTTAATTTCAGACCAATCTGCGACCCCTAAATGGTACGCAGCTAGGCCATTTTCGAAAAACATGCCTCCGGAGAAGTTGAATAACGGGCGCCATTTTGTTTTTTTTTTTAATAAAAAAATTTTGTCGTACAGATAAATATACAATAAAAGATAATGCCAAATATCATTTCCCTATGTCTTGTCATTTGCCTTCAAAAAAATCACGAACTTTACCTACTTTTTGACGTTCTAGATGAGAACCTCCCCTTAATCAAAATAGTGAAAGGAAAACTGTTTCAGAAATTGTTTTAAACTTTTACCCTTACATCCAAAATACAGGTACACACAGCAATAATGATCGCAAGTAGATGCATTTTGTAGTAGTTTTTTATTACTTATAAATATTTGAAATACATAGTCTGTAAGAAGGTATGGAAAAACCTGTTACTGGGATATTTTCTATATGTCAAAGTAATCCGCAGGTACTTGGCTTGGAAAGTAAAATGGAACCTAATGAGTACCAGTTTTGTTGTATTGGCTATGATGCTTGCTGGTTTTTTTATGTTTTTTGGCAAACGGTTACGGAATACTTCTCTAAATAACTTTTTTGTTGTGGGATTACTCATTAACGACTTTGCGAGCTCAATCGTGCTCATTCTTGTTCAGAAGGTGGGGTGGTTGCCTCTATGTGAATAATCTTAGTATAAGATGTAATATAGTTATTTATAAATTCCTTGGTTGATGCGTCGCTAACAAGGACTGTGGTAAGTTTTGCCAATGTTTTTATCAGGTTTTCATCTAAACGCTGAAATTTAATGTTTCCAAATTTATTCGGTTGATCAATACACACTGGAACTGATGTAGGGTATTTGAAGAGAATGTCCTTGATAAACAATTTATTTTGTACAGTGAATCCCACAAAAGATACTTTTTTCAAGAAGGTTAAGAAGCTTCCAAAGAAATATTCGACTTTTTGGAATTTACGTGGTGAAGTTTTTGCTGTGATTAAACTTATATTCTAACTGACGTATACATAGTTTTAAAAACTTGTGTAGACATATCTATTCTTATTGATTTTCACACTGCCATCATACTCAGCATATATGATGCAAGTTGCCGTTGTCTTCAAAGCCTTCTTAAATATCCCTTTAATTCTTTAACCCATTAATGCGCAAAACGAGGATTTTGTGCACGCAAGTTCAATTGTACGATTCGAATAGAAAATTGGGGCGAATTTCCTCCAAATTCGTATATAAGGGGTTTTTGGGGGTGCTCTTTCAGAATCTGGTATTTGTTTGGCATAAAAACTTCAAAAACCCTATTATTTTTTGGGTTTCTTCAAAAAAGTTCCGATTTTTTTGGGTCATTTTTCGTCTCAACGACGATTATCTTGTCGTTGCTGCTATTGAATGATCACATAACTACCAGAAATCGCGATCCGAATGTCTACACTTTCTCAATTTTCGCTTTGAATTTGCAAAATGGCAGTTTTGTACAGCAATGTAATAAAAAACTTCGCGATTTTTTTAGACGAAAAGGATCAACTTTACAAAAAAAATGTATATGATAAAAAGTACTTATAATTAGCCAAGGAAAACATGTAATTTTTTGGACTATTTTTGGTTTTTTGGATTTGGCAAATTTTTATAAAATCCAAAAATGTCTCGAAAAATTCTAGAAAAATTCCCGCGTGTTCTTTGGCTAATTATAAGCACTTTTTGTCATATAAAATTTATTCGTATAATTGATCCTTTTTGAGTAAAAATATCACCAAATTTTTTTATTATGAAATTTGGTGATATTTTTACTCAAAAAGGACGAATTATACGAATAAATTTTATATAACAAAAAGTGAAGGAACACATGGGCATTTTTTCAGAATTTTTCGGGACATTTTTGGATTTTTCAAAAAATCCAAATCCAAAAAACTAGAGATGCCACGAATATTCGGCAACTATTCGGTATTCGGCTATTCGGCCACTTTTTTTCGCTATTCGGTATTCGGCCGAATATGGTTAACTATTCGGCCGAATACCGAATAGCAATTTATTTATTATTTTTTTATTACTAGCTGTTTTCCCGCGACTTCGTCCGCGTAAATTATAGCCCATGTCATTTCTAAGGCTCTAGAGTATCTGTGTACCAAATTTCATTTAAATCGGTTCAGCAGTTTTGGCGTGAAATCGTGATAAACAGATTTACTTTCGTATTTATGATAAAATATAGTAAGGATTACCAAATAAATCATGAAAAAAGAACTCAAAATATTACTCACAAAGATATATTTATTTAACCAAAAAAAAGAACTAACAAATTAATATTTAAAATCTACCAGTGGTAAGTTATGATGAATGAAAACAATTTTTTTAGCGTTTGTTGATAGCAGACGATTGCGTTTTTCCTCATAAATTATACCTGCTTCCGAAAACAGCCGCTCACTATACACACTGCTACCGGGAGATGATAAATACATCTTAGCAAATTGTAAAAGGGTTGGATATTGTTTCGCGTTTGCTGACCACCACTTGTAAGGGTCTGCTGTCCGATCTAAACGAACAGATACCATGTAAAAATCAAGTTCATTTGCAACCGAATTTTTCTGTTCCACACCTTCATCTGAATGAACATTTTCTGCAGCGACAGTTGTGACTTATCGCCCGCGGAAAGTACTAAGTGTGGCCGAATATTCGGCTGCCGAATGTTCGGCGCTTCGGCCAAGAACCTCGCCGAATATTCGGTATTCGGTATTCGGCCAAATTACTATTCGTGGCATCTCTACAAAAAACCAAAAATAGTCCAAACAATTCTGAAAAAATTTACATGTTTTCCTTGGCTAATTATAAGCACTTTTTGTCATATAAGTTTTTTTGTAAAGTTGATCGTTTTCGTGTAAAAAAATCGCGAAGGTTTTTTTTACATTGCTGTACAAAATGGCCATTTTGCAAAAACCAAAGCGAAAAAAAAAAAATTCGAAACCATGGTTTGAGAAAGTGTAGACACTCGGACCGCGATTTCTGGTAGTTATATGATCATTCAATAGCAGCAACGACAAGATAATCGACGTTGAGACGAAAACTGACCCTAAAAAATCTGCACTTTTTTGAAGAAACCCAAAAAATAATAGGGTTTTTGAAGTTTTTATGCAAAACAAATGCCAGATTCTGAAAAAGCACCCCCAAAAACCCCTTATATACGAATTTAGAGGAAATTCGTCCCAATTTGCTATTCGAATCGTACAATTGAACTTGCGTGCACAAAATCCTCGTTTTGCGCATTAATGGGTTAATCTTTGTTTTGAGGGAATTTATTCACAAGTGGAATTATACCAATTTATTCACAAGTAGAATTATAGTCAAATCGACGGCTATTTAAAAGGCCCCGTTATCAAAGATTATATTCGAAATTTGAAGTCCTTTGTCAAAATACTGTATCTCAGTTTCTTTAAACCATCTGATGTAGCCTCTTGTGCTGACGATATTTTGAGTAAGCAAATTCGCTAGGCTGGTTGGGAATCTGATAAATTAAATCTGGTTATGTCATTGTATTTGAGGTTGTATGAATTATTTGTTCTATTTCTCGCATATGCGCCGTTCTCTACCATACCAAACACTAACAAATTTGGGACTTGCCCTTTTACAATGTTGTTATTGTCTAATGGTAATGTCATGTGTAATATTTGCAGGTATCGTGTACGTTTTTACCTCGACTCGTTTATACGGGTACATACATAGCATTCGAATGTTGGAGTACAGTTTCGTGAACCAACATTATGCTGGGATTTACAGCTCCATGATTCATATATACAGTTGCTTCTAAACTTTTAAGCAATGGTGAACTATCATCATTCTTTGAAAGGAGATATAAATAAAAATAATTTATTTTGGTTACACATATCGCCGTGCAATTTACCCATTAACTCCACAACACCACTTTTACAAAAAAAAACCTTTTGTCTTGCTAAGTAACCCACATTCTCTTTACCACTCTGAATAACTTCCATGTTATCCTCATCGAAATACCAGCCTTTCCATAATTTAGTTTTTCAGTCCCTTCGCAACTAACACTGTGGGTGGTCGTCGCTTTTGTGACCCTGTGATCTGTGTTTTAATTGTTCTGTAAAGTTTCAAATTTTTTCCCCGAGTGTGCAGAAGTGTAGTGCTATCGTTTGTTTATGTAAATTTTCCGTGTTATTTGTTCTTGATTATCGCTGTGCTTGCAGATTTTCCCATTTTTCTATCCGCATTTTTTGGCGGCAAATAGTGCATGGTGAGCTTGGTGTCACGGTGTTCTTCTTTTGGCTCTTCAATTTTGTAAAGTTTCCGCTATCGGTGCAGCTTCGGCTTTTCCCCTTCTGACTGCCAGTCCTAATCAGCCATAAAGTAGGCTAACGAGGCTTGGTTGTACAGTCACTCAAATAAATAATTGACAATCAGTTTCTTATTTTCTCATGTTTTTTTCTCCGCCACCCACCCACTTTATTTGTGTTCAGTATGTCTCATTGTAAAATTTGCGACAATCTGATCACCGATAATGAGGTTTCGTGTGACGGCGTTTGTAACAACGTCTTCCATGTCACATGTCTAAAACAGCCCTCCACCCAACGGGCTAAATCCTCTGCTTTCACTTGCGAGGAATGTTCGGCTATAAAGCCTTGTCATGTTTTAAGTATGATTATGAACATGACAAATGCTATTTCTAGTGACCAATCTCTTTTAGCGGAAAAAGTGAACAATGCTCTCCATTCAAATGTTCACATATCCGATGATCTCGGCGTCCTTAATGCGATAAAATATAATAATATATATAGGTATTCCCGAGTACTTCTGAAGCCATTTTATGTAAAACCCGTGACATATTTGGAAATATAAACATCGCAAACGTTTCAGGCACTCTCGAAGAGTTACACGTGGTGTTCACTAATTCAGTGTCAACCTCTTGTGTTGCTGATAGTACAGCAGTCGGCCCTGTCATTGACGATATTAAGTATCACGTCCGTAAAGTTTTTAATAATGTAAACTCATGGTCTTCTGAATTTTCAAAGAGTACTGAGTTACTTCTTTCTATTAAAGGTGAGATTGAAACTCTTAGAACTATTAAAATTGACGGAAATTAGAGACCCGATATTTCAATTCATGTGATCCCGGTCACGGAAGTTCCTCCTCCTCCTCCTCCATCTACAAATAATGTAGCGTTTAACGTAAACAGAGCTTATCTCTCGTGACCTGGTTGCTGTGACCATAAACGTCCCTACTAACGCGGGAAAAAGGGAGGTAATTATCGCCTCTGCCTACTTCCCAGGCGACACGGAGACGGCTCCACCACCGGAGATCCAGCAACTGATGGAGTTTTGCAGACGAAGAGGTAAGCCTGTCATTATTGGCTGCGACGTGAACGCGCACCACACAATCTGGGGCAGCAGCAACATTAATTGAAGGGGTGAGTACCTATTGGAATTCCTAATGGTAAATAACTTAGAAATAGCCAACACGGGTACGGAACCTACCTTTTCTAACGCAATACGCAGTGAAGTACTGGATCTAACTTTAGCCAACCCCTTCTATGCTTAATTGCATAATCAAATGGCATGTATCTGAAGAAGCCTCTCTCTCCGACCATCGTCACATTAGATTTGTCGTGGAGGCTGAAATTACATGCCAGGAAAACAGAATAATTCCCCGACAAACAAGCTGGATCTGTTATCAGGAGCAGGTTAGGCAAGATATAAAAGAGCTCCCGTCCTCACCGATCATGTGCCGAGAAAACCTTAACCTCTTCTCTTCCAAACTTACAAGCGTAATCCTCTCTTCGTATGAGGATAATTGTCCGCTAAAGACAAGAAAACAAACCAGGGATGGTCCCTGGTGGAATAGGGAACTAAAAAGCTTGAGAGCCAAAAATCGTAAGCTTTACAATAAGGCCAAAAAAGGAGGCTTAACAGAAGCCTACAAAGAGGCCTTAACACTATACAACAAAGAAATATAGAAATCCAAGAGGAAGACACGGAGAAGTTTCTGTGAAGGCGTAGAAGACCTACCAACCACAGCCAGACTCCAAAAAGTCCTCTCTAAAGATCATACAAACGGAATCAGACTACTAAAAAAATTCGAGTGTGCTTTAGACCACACGACTGAAGTAAAACTTCTTTAGCTCCATCTATATGTATATATATGTATAATATATACAGGTATATACATATATTCATTTTCTACAAATATTTAAATTTATTATCGGTTTTCATTGATAAATTAGTGCTCGCACCTCTCTCTTGCTTCTACGGTAATGTACGAAACGTAACTCTCTTTTCTCTTTCTATCTTCACTAACTTATATCTACTTCCATTCGCCTCGGCCCGATCACACTTTTCCTAACGCTCTCGTTACGCATTCACCAGCTTATCCGATGATCTCGGCGTCCTTAATGCGATAAAATATAATAATATATATAGGTATTCACGAGTACTTCTGAAGCCATTTTATGTAAAACCCGTGACATATTTGGAAATATAAACATCGCAAACGTTTCAGGCACTCTCGAAGAGTTACACGTGGTGTTCACTAATTCAGTGTCAACCTCTTGTGTTGCTGATAGTACAGCAGTCGGCCCTGTCATTGACGATATTAAGTATCACGTCCGTAAAGTTTTTAATAATGTAAACTCATGGTCTTCTGAATTTTCAAAGAGTACTGAGTTACTTCTTTCTATTAAAGGTGAGATTGAAACTCTTAGAACTATTAAAATTGACGGAAATTAGAGACCCGATATTTCAATTCATGTGATCCCGGTCACGGAAGTTCCTCCTCCTCCTCCTCCATCTACAAATAATATAGCGTTTAACGTAAACAGAGCTTATCTCTCGTGACCTGGTTGCTGTGACCATAAACGTCCCTACTAACGCGGGAAAAAGGGAGGTAATTATCGCCTCTGCCTACTTCCCAGGCGACACGGAGACGGCTCCACCACCGGAGATCCAGCAACTGATGGAGTTTTGCAGACGAAGAGGTAAGCCTGTCATTATTGGCTGCGACGTGAACGCGCACCACACAATCTGGGGCAGCAGCAACATTAATTGAAGGGGTGAGTACCTATTGGAATTCCTAATGGTAAATAACTTAGAAATAGCCAACACGGGTACGGAACCTACCTTTTCTAACGCAATACGCAGTGAAGTACTGGATCTAACTTTAGCCAACCCCTTCTATGCTTAATTGCATAATCAAATGGCATGTATCTGAAGAAGCCTCTCTCTCCGACCATCGTCACATTAGATTTGTCGTGGAGGCTGAAATTACATGCCAGGAAAACAGAATAATTCCCCGACAAACAAGCTGGATCTGTTATCAGGAGCAGGTTAGGCAAGATATAAAAGAGCTCCCGTCCTCACCGATCATGTGCCGAGAAAACCTTAACCTCTTCTCTTCCAAACTTACAAGCGTAATCCTCTCTTCGTATGAGGATAATTGTCCGCTAAAGACAAGAAAACAAACCAGGGATGGTCCCTGGTGGAATAGGGAACTAAAAAGCTTGAGAGCCAAAAATCGTAAGCTTTACAATAAGGCCAAAAAAGGAGGCTTAACAGAAGCCTACAAAGAGGCCTTAACACTATACAACAAAGAAATATAGAAATCCAAGAGGAAGACACGGAGAAGTTTCTGTGAAGGCGTAGAAGACCTACCAACCACAGCCAGACTCCAAAAAGTCCTCTCTAAAGATCATACAAACGGAATCAGACTACTAAAAAAATTCGAGTGTGCTTTAGACCACACGACTGAAGTAAAACTTCTTTAGCTCCATCTATATGTATATATATGTATAATATATACAGGTATATACATATATTCATTTTCTACAAATATTTAAATTTATTATCGGTTTTCATTGATAAATTAGTGCTCGCACCTCTCTCTTGCTTCTACGGTAATGTACGAAACGTAACTCTCTTTTCTCTTTCTATCTTCACTAACTTATATCTACTTCCATTCGCCTCGGCCCGATCACACTTTTCCTAACGCTCTCGTTACGCATTCACCAGCTTATCCGATGATCTCGGCGTCCTTAATGCGATAAAATATAATAATATATATAGGTATTCACGAGTACTTCTGAAGCCATTTTATGTAAAACCCGTGACATATTTGGAAATATAAACATCGCAAACGTTTCAGGCACTCTCGAAGAGTTACACGTGGTGTTCACTAATTCAGTGTCAACCTCTTGTGTTGCTGATAGTACAGCAGTCGGCCCTGTCATTGACGATATTAAGTATCACGTCCGTAAAGTTTTTAATAATGTAAACTCATGGTCTTCTGAATTTTCAAAGAGTACTGAGTTACTTCTTTCTATTAAAGGTGAGATTGAAACTCTTAGAACTATTAAAATTGACGGAAATTAGAGACCCGATATTTCAATTCATGTGATCCCGGTCACGGAAGTTCCTCCTCCTCCTCCTCCATCTACAAATAATATAGCGTTTAACGTAAACAGAGCTTATCTCTCGTGACCTGGTTGCTGTGACCATAAACGTCCCTACTAACGCGGGAAAAAGGGAGGTAATTATCGCCTCTGCCTACTTCCCAGGCGACACGGAGACGGCTCCACCACCGGAGATCCAGCAACTGATGGAGTTTTGCAGACGAAGAGGTAAGCCTGTCATTATTGGCTGCGACGTGAACGCGCACCACACAATCTGGGGCAGCAGCAACATTAATTGAAGGGGTGAGTACCTATTGGAATTCCTAATGGTAAATAACTTAGAAATAGCCAACACGGGTACGGAACCTACCTTTTCTAACGCAATACGCAGTGAAGTACTGGATCTAACTTTAGCCAACCCCTTCTATGCTTAATTGCATAATCAAATGGCATGTATCTGAAGAAGCCTCTCTCTCCGACCATCGTCACATTAGATTTGTCGTGGAGGCTGAAATTACATGCCAGGAAAACAGAATAATTCCCCGACAAACAAGCTGGATCTGTTATCAGGAGCAGGTTAGGCAAGATATAAAAGAGCTCCCGTCCTCACCGATCATGTGCCGAGAAAACCTTAACCTCTTCTCTTCCAAACTTACAAGCGTAATCCTCTCTTCGTATGAGGATAATTGTCCGCTAAAGACAAGAAAACAAACCAGGGATGGTCCCTGGTGGAATAGGGAACTAAAAAGCTTGAGAGCCAAAAATCGTAAGCTTTACAATAAGGCCAAAAAAGGAGGCTTAACAGAAGCCTACAAAGAGGCCTTAACACTATACAACAAAGAAATATAGAAATCCAAGAGGAAGACACGGAGAAGTTTCTGTGAAGGCGTAGAAGACCTACCAACCACAGCCAGACTCCAAAAAGTCCTCTCTAAAGATCATACAAACGGAATCAGACTACTAAAAAAATTCGAGTGTGCTTTAGACCACACGACTGAAGTAAAACTTCTTTAGCTCCATCTATATGTATATATATGTATAATATATACAGGTATATACATATATTCATTTTCTACAAATATTTAAATTTATTATCGGTTTTCATTGATAAATTAGTGCTCGCACCTCTCTCTTGCTTCTACGGTAATGTACGAAACGTAACTCTCTTTTCTCTTTCTATCTTCACTAACTTATATCTACTTCCATTCGCCTCGGCCCGATCACACTTTTCCTAACGCTCTCGTTACGCATTCACCAGCTTACTCCCCAAGTCAAGCGTTCGTAAAGAAGTTTCACTTTCAAAAGCATCCCCACGCTGGGATTCGAACCAGTGACCTCTGAATCCCAAGCCCAAGTGTTCACCACTGCTTTGGGAATGTGCTCCCTTCTCAACTTCCGTTCGCCTCGGCCCGATCACACTTTTCCTAACGCTCTCGTCACGCATTCACCAGCTTACTACCCAAGTCAAGCGTACCTAAAGAAGTTTTACTTCAAAAGCATCCCCACGCTGGGATTCGAACCCGTGACCTCTGAATCCCAAGCGCAACTATTCACCACTGCACCAAACGCCGCGTTCGTCTCGCCCGATCACACTTTTTCTAACGCTTTCGTCATGCATTCACCAGCTTACTCCCCAAAGTCAAGCGTGCGTAAAGAAGTTTTACTTCAAAAAGTCGGACGGTACTTACACGGAGAACGGGGAGGAAACCTTGAAGCTTCTCATTCAAACACACTGTAGTAAACCTAGCCCAGAGGTAGGCTATGTTCTAGTCGCCGTGCGGAAAAAAACTTCGCCAAGAGATAGATTATGTTGCAATTGAGTTGTAGAGGTAATCCGCCCTGGTAAGGGAAGCCGCTTGAACAGTCGTTGGTATTTCAGTAGCCTCGGGGGCTCAACTGATTAGGGAGCAAGTGGCTTCGAAAGCCCAACTTGGAGGTGTGAAGTAGCTTCTAGAGCTCGACTTCGAGTGACAAATGCAGAGTTCTTTTGCAAAACAGTCACTGATTGATTTATTGATTGATTGCCTATTTATACAAAATTAACTTACATCTACACTTACCAATAATCAATAAACCTAATAATTTCGCCCAACACGAAGGCCCAACAAATCCCTTGGTCAGCGATTCTCCCTTTGATGACGCATTCTTTGCCTGCTCGATCGAGGTAGCAACCCTTTGTCGCTAAGCCCGTGAGCTAACGTACGGGGTTAACCCTTTCGTGCGCATAGGTACCGCGAATAACCGGGAATCGCAAGCTTGCACTTCGTGTTGGGTGGAGAGTGTGATTGACCGCTTACAACTTTGTTTACTTGCGGCTTTTTTGGTTTATGCTCTTGAACCTGACCTACCTCGAGCTTAACGTTCAAGGCATTTGAATTAAGCTTATCACAACACTTCCCAGACTCGATAACAGAAGATGATGGACCCTCTAGGGGATCACTGGAACTTGGTCCTGAGATCCTCTTATGGGCCAGTAGCCTCTCTGGTCGCATCTTTACCCCAAGACGAATTGAATGGGCAATTGACTCGTTCAAGGCCTTCAAATCTCCTGGAGGAGATGGCATCTTCCCAGCTCTACTGCAAAAGAGCCCGAGAGAAGAATTAATACGAGCCATTATCAAAGTGACAAGAGCCAGTTTTACGTTAGGAATAATCCCTGATGGGTGGAGGGATGCAAGGGTTGCTTTTATACCGAAGGGCGGAGGGAGAAATCCCTCCGAGCCCAAGGCCTATCGACACATTAGTCTAACCTCCTTCCTCCTTAACCTCCTCCTCTGGTATAACGTCACAGTTGTTAGAAAACGTATAATAACCCAATCCAGATATGTGGGCAACAACCCGCTAGACGCAGCCTGTAAAGAGCACGATATTGCGTACTCAAAGTATCGTGACACAAATGATCGCCACATTGCTGACCGCATTCTAGCCGAAAAAGCTTTACAGCGTTTACTGTCAAAGGACGCTAGTTTTGGAGAACGTGTCAACGCCTTTTTAATATCAAACGAAATGAAAGCTAAACTTAAATTTTGAATGGGTGCCAAGACAAAACTTGAACCAAGCGCCACCCAGAAGAACAACAGCGAGTTACGTCCATCATTACGCGGGGCTATACGCAATGCCCGTAAAGTTTTAAAGCTGAAAAAGCCAAAAGATTTGCTGGAAGCCACAAAAATGCCCTAAGTGCTGCAAAAAATGTAATCAAAAGAAAGAAAAAAACAATCACGACACCGAGAGTGATTCCCGTGCGTAAAGTGGGTGGCGTTTTATCATTCCTCCTGTCACTTTTTTCCGGCCTTTTGGCCATTGGAGCGTTATCAGGAGGTGCAGCAGGCATAGCGAAAGCGGTAAACGTTGCAAACAACGCACGGCAGCAATTAGAGGAAAGCAAGCAACATAATGATACAATGGAAGCTATAGCGCTGGGCAAACCTGGCCATGGATTGTCCCTTAAACCATATAAGAAAGGACTGGGACTTTTCCTTAAACCTCAGCCAAAAAACTACTAAGAACGCTACCCAAAAGAGCACTTAATGAATGCGATCTGCGAAAAAATACACAGCCCATACCACACTTTAGAGTACTTATGCGTGATCAATTGCCTAGCAAACCATGGAAAAATGAGAGTGGAATTATAAATCTAGACGTTTCATCAGGACCTGGAACATATTGGGTAGCTTATAAGAAGAAGGGAAATATCATCAATTACTTTGATAGTTTTGGAAACCTGCAGCCACCACGAGAAGTTGTAAGTTATTTGGGTGATAACGTGACGTACAACTATACACCCCATCAAAATTTTGATTCAGTAATTTGTGGACACTTGTGTTTGAAATTCCTCTACAATCTTATTCGACCATTGTAAAATCTATAAATAAAGGTTCTCAAATATAAACAGAGTTATTTCATTTCAAGCAGCCATGTCGATTGTAACGTTTTAATAAAACTTAAACTTCGCATGTGCATTTAAACTTTATTTTGTAATGCAGGAGTTACTCACTAGAGATCTAGATACTGACTGGACTGTAATCTTATCAGTTCAAGCTGTACCTACTCTAACTAAGATGTTACCAAACTCCATTACATTTACTTATACTACTTATACTACACCTTCCCCATAAGATTGCAAATTCAGTTCTTTAGGGTTCTACAATAATTTAATTTTAGTACATTAATCCAAGTTCTACAATCTACTTAATTCAGCTGTACCTACCTAGCTCACTCTAGCTACTTGTTGCATCTCACTCAACTACATCAACTAATCTATACTAATATTATAAAGCTGACGAGTTTGTTTGTTTGTTTGAACGGGCTAATCTCAGGAACTACTGGTTCGAATTGAAAAATTATTTTTGTGTTGGATAGTCCATTTGTCGAGAAAGGCTTTAGGCTATATAACATTACGCTGCGACTAATAGGAACGAAGCATGAGTGAAAAATGGTGCAAAAACGGGGAAAATCTATATATGTATATAAAAGAAAGTCGTGTTAGTTACACTATTTATACCTCAAGAACGGTTAAACCGATTTGGCTGAAAAATGGTGGGGAGGTAGCTTAGAACCAGGAAACGGACATAGGATACTTTGTAGGATTTTAAAATGGTAGATCCAAGATGGCGGCTGAAAATTTTAAATTTGAAGCGATTTTCATGAAAATTGTTATATAGGGGTTTTGCGGGATGGGGATTTCAAATCCGTTGTCCAAATTTCGAAATTCAAGATGGCGGATCCAATATGGCGACCGAGATTTCCTGATTTCAACGGATTTTAATGAAAATTAGTACAATGAATATTTTGAAGTAACTGATTTTGAATATTATCAAAATTTAGAAATCCAAGATGGCGGATCCAAAATGGTGACCATATTTCTCGATTTCAAGGGATTTTAGTGAAAATTAGTACAATGATTATCTTGAGGTCACTAATTTCAAATATTAGCCAAATTTCCAAACTCAAGATGGCGGATCCAATATGGCGACCAACATTTCTCGATTTCAACGGATTTGAATTAAAATTGGTACAATGATTATTTTAAGGCCACTAATTTTGAATATTATTAAGATTTGGAATTTCAAGATAGCGGATCCATAAAGGGGTTTTCGGGTTGAAACAATTTCTAGGATATAACAAACTAGAACATTTGAGAAGTGTTTAATTAATAAGTATTTACCCAACGCCGGGTGAAACCGGGTAAACCAGCTAGTATGAACATAATATAGGTTTCTATACAATAAATCTCAATTCGATTAGTAGCTTAACAATGATACAATTATGTTGTATATATTAGCAAAATACTCTAATTAAAGAAAGTTGTCCGAGCATAACGTTAACGCTATACAACAAAACAACAAATAACAAATTTAAGTAATTGTTTATTTCAATTACATGCGCTTTCTTAAGACTCGCGAATTTCTTCGCCGTACACTTCCATTATTCAGCTCTATCATCCAGTATGATCGAGGAGAGTTATCTTTTCTGATTACTTGACCTTTCTTCCATATTTTTCCTTCCTTTACCCACACCAAAGACCCAACTTCTAAATCTTTTCTGTATCTTGTATTCCTATCATAATAATATTTATTTTTGTTTGATTTCTCTTCTAATTTTTTCTTAACAAGGTAATTTTCTTGTTTCTTAAAGCACGCTAATTTTCCTGGCACTAAAGTTCTTGTTTTTCGGTTAAATAATAACTCAACAGGAGATAAGCCTATTCCTTTTATTGGAATATTTCTGTATTCAAGCAATGCATTCCATAATTCTCCATCTCCTTCCGCCGATTTTTTAATTATAGACTTAGAAATATTGACGTTCTTTTCTGCGAAGCCATTCGATTGTGGGTAATAAGGACTGGAAGTAATAACTTTTATATCTATAGATCAGTTGCAAATTTTTTAAATTCAAAAGAATCAAAGGGCATATTGTCTGCAATAATAACACGTGGAATGCTATGAACCGAGAACAGTTCTTTCAGTTTTTTAATGATTACTTCCGCTGTCTTCCTATGCAGTTTGATCACATCAATATATTTTGAAAAGTAATCTGCAACTACTACGAAACTTACCCCAGACAAATCCATAATATCTATGCCTAATTGAAAATATGGGAAATCCGGGATTTTGTGAGGCAGCATTGGTTCTTTAACATTAGAACTCCTATACTTTTGGCAAATTGAACATTTTGCTATCAAATTTTCAATAGTCTCATTTATTCCCGGCCAGAAAACTATACTCCTTGCTCGTGCCTTGGTTTTTTCTATTCCTAGATGAGGTGCATGTATTTTTCTTAACGCGGAAGGAACAATTATACGCTCACCAAAAAATATTATACCATTCTCTAAAAACAGCTCATGACGCAGTTTCCAAAAGTATTTTATATTTTCTGGTAAACTACTTCTATTTTCTGGCCATCCGTTTTTTAAAACTTCCATTAAATTCCACAAGACTGGGTCTAATTGAGTTTCTTTCTTGATAATTCCACTTTCTCTTCGCTTACATTGATCGTGTGAATCAGTTCATTTATATCTTTTATTTCTGGTTCGCAAATATCAGAACAAAAATTTCTTGAAAGTAAATCTGCCATGAACATTTCTTTTCCTGGACAAAATTTTAGACTTAAATCATATTTAGTTAGTTTTAGCCTCATTCGTTGTAATCTTGGGGATGGTATTTGTCCAATTTCTTTTGTCATTATGCCTAGAAGTGGTTTATGATCCGTAATAACAGTTATGTGACGTCCATAAATCTGCCTGTGGTACTTTGTGCATGCAAAAATTATTGCCAACATTTCTTTGTCAATCTGGGCATAATTTTTTTCAGCATCACTCAGGCTTCGAGAAGCAAAACTCACAGGTCTATTTTCTTGCATCAAACAACATCCCAGACCATTTTTTGATGCATCCGCTTGAATAACAATGTCCTTTTTGATATCAAATGGCTGCAATGTTGGTGCTTCCGCAATTTTGGTTTTTATTTTCTTGAGGCATTCTTCATGTTGCGGTTGCCAAATAAAAATATTGCGCGTTTTTAGGCGCTCTCTGAGAGGCTGTGATAAGTCTGAAAGATCTGGGATAAACTGTCGCATGTAGTTCACCATGCCTAAAATTCGTTGCAGCTCTTTTTTATCATTGGGTGATTTCAATTCAAGAATGGATTTCATTCGATTGGGATCAACTTGAATACCTTCTCCTTCAGCCCCTATTTCATGCCCTAAATAATGTACTTTATTTACTCTAAATTGTACTTTGTCCTTATTAAACTTTATGTTATTTTCGATAGTTCTTTTCATAACTGCTTCTACGCTTCTATCATGTTCTTCTAATGTTTCACCACTTATAAAGATATCATCCATATAAATTGTGGTGCCTTTAATATCCCCAAACATATTTTCACTTAATTTCTGGAACGCTTCAGGAGCAGATTTTATCCCGAACGGTAACCGGTTAAATTTAAAGCATCCAAATGGTGCCGAAAATGTGCACTTTTTACTAGACTCTGCGTCTAATTTAACCTGCCAATAACCTTCTTTCAGATCGAAGACACTAAAATACTTCATGTTCGCTAATTTTGCACTAATATCTTCAAAAGTAGGAATAGTGTGGGGCTCCATTAAAATAGCCTCATTTAAATACTTTGGATCTAGGCATCATCGAAGATTCCCATTACGCTTTTCGACAATTACCAGGTTGGATACCCACTCAGTTAACTAACACTCATTAACACGTTCAAATATATTTCTAGAGCAAAGTGAATTCAATTCCTTTTCTAACGAATTTAATATAGCGAGTGGAACTCTCCTTGCTGATTTTGCAATTGGAGTATAATGATTTTTTAAGATAAGCTTATACTCTACTGGAAACTGTCCCAATCCCTTAAAAGCTGATCTAAATTTTTTGATTAAGTCTTCCTTAGTTTTTATATCTGAATTTATTTTAATTTAATTTATCCGTTTAACCAAACCCAGTTGTATACAACCCTGTAATCCTAAGAGAGGTATTTTACCCTGTTCCACAACAATGAAATCTAGTTCTGCCATCCAGTTTTTTGTACTACAATTTAATTTCACCACTCCTTTCACTTCAATATTTCATCCTCCATAGCCTTCTAACTTTATTTTCTTTTTACTCGACTTTGCTCGATCAATCTCTAGAAAAAACTGATATGGAAGTACGCTTACCTCAGCTCCTGTGTCAAGTTTAAAATTTATGACTTTGTTGTTTACTTTAATTTTCTCCATCCAGGAGCTGACTGGTTTAAGATTTCGGTAATTAATAGTATCAATGTAAAAGGTTTCGTCACTTACATTTTGTTTAATTACTTCACCGATTTGTTTTTTGTTGTTGCATACCGATGCAAAATGATTTTGTTTGCCACATTTTGAACACCTCTTTCCAAATGCTGGACATTTTCCCTTTTCGTCATTTTTCCCGCAATAAGTACAATTTGATCTGGAATTATTTTTAAAACTAGAGTTTGTTTTATTACCTACTTTATTAGTACTTAAATTTCTATTAGTTTGCTCCTGATTCGCCTTATCCATCCACATCGATTGTTTCCTTCTTCTGAGCTGAGTATTTCCATCATCTAACGGTCCGCTTTCCATAACTGCATGTGCTTCCAATTGCCGACTCTTAACTTGTTGTGGGTGTTGGATGTTATTTGCTTGCTTCTTGGTTACCTCCGCTGATCTTGCCATCTCAATCGCCTTATTCACCGTTAGATCTTCAGTTTCCAGCATCTTCTTCTGCACTGTTTTGTCTGCTATACCGATTACGATCTGATCCGTTAACATGCGATTTTCTTGTTCCGCCGTTCCAAACTCACATAGTTTTACTAACTTCTTCAGATGCATCAGCCAATGATCAAATGGCTCGGACTGTTCTTGAAACCGATTATGAAAAACAAAACTCGAATAAACTCTTCTTTTTGGGCTTGCAAAATTCTTCATATGCTTTGACCACTTCAGTATATTTTTTCTTTGAGTCAACATCCAGATTAAAGCTCTTCATTATCTCAACAGCTTCTCTTCCAATTGCGTTCAGAAATACAGCTGTTTGGACAGCCTCCGGTTTTTTGTCTAATTCTGCCGCAATGTAAAATAAGTCAAAATCTTGTTTAAAAAATCTCCAATTTTCTGCTATATTTCCATCAAGTTGTAGCGGCTCAACTTTTTTTAAGAAATCCATACTTTTATAAACTACAACCGTTCGAGTTTTCGGTGGTCGTCCTCGTGGTTTTTTCTTTGTGAAACTTTTTTCCACTTTAGCTATCCCCATGCACAGATTTCTCTAAACTTGCAAGCCCTTCTACTTACCACTTACGCATTCACGCTCTGCATCAATCTTTTCTATTACTTCAGTCCACTCAAAATTTTCCTCATCGCCATGTAACGTTTTAATAAAACTTAAACTTCACATGTGCATTTATAACTTTATTTTGTAATACAGGAGTTACTCACTAGAGATCTAGATGCTGACTGGACTGTAATCTTATCAGTTCAAGCTGTACCTACTCTAACTAAGATGTTACCAAACTCCATTACATTTACTTATACTACTTATACTACATCGATAACACTCTCCCTTACTGGAAATTCATCGGTACTCACTGCCGAGTACTTTCCACCCTTGGAATTATCTGGAGATTACGTTTGCGGATTGACTGATTTTCAAACAAAGGGGAGAATAGGGCAATGGGAGTCAGCGGGTAATGAGAGTCAGGCACACATACACAAAACTGCACATCCGAGTGTTGCGTAAACTACTTCTCCGCCCCACTCTATGCCCCCAGGCATTGTGTTGAACAGCTAGCGCATATTAGCCACCCGCGCCGCAGAGAAACGAAAGTGTTTTGTTTTTGCGACTCGCTGATGTAATTTTTTGTCGAAGTAAAGTAAATGGTAAGTGTTGATTTTTTTACGCTATCCGATCAAAACTTTTACACCTGCAATAAATACAAGACAGGGTCGAAAAAGCAGCACGCTACACGATATGTGCTAAATTTTCTATGACTCCGATTAACCACAGGGTGACCACCATTACCCCCACGTCGGTGCAATGGGAGTCAAATCTGTTTTCGTTTTTAACTGCTATAATTTCCAAAGTTGATTACCAAAATGTTTAAAACTGATCTTAATTAATAGCTAGATAAGTAAATTTAATATTTAGGCGATTGCAATAAATATTTAATTACTAGCTGGGTTACCCGGTTTCACCCGGCGTTGGATTAATACTTACTAATTAAACACTTCTCAAATGTTCCAGGTTGTTATATCCTAGAAATTGTTTCAACCCGAAAACCCCTTTATGGATCTGCTACCTTGAATTTCCAAATCTTAATAATATTAAAAATTAGTGGCCTTAAAATAATCATTGTACCAATTTTCTTTTAAATCGGTTGAAATCGAGAAATTTTGGTCGCCATATTGGATCCGCCATCTTGAGTTTGGAATTTTTGCTAATATTCGAAATTAGTGGCCTCAGAATAATCATTGTACTAATTTTCAGTAAAATCCGTTGAAATCAAGAAATTTGGTCTCATATTGGACCCACCATCTTGGATTTATAAATTTTGATAATCTTCGAAATTTGTAGCTTCAGAATAATCATTGTACCAATTTTCATTAAAATCCGTCGAAATCGAGACATTCTGGACGCCATGTTGGTTCCGCTATCTGGCATTGAGAGATTTTGATAATATACAAAATTAGTGGTCTCAGAATAATCACTGTACTAATTTCCATTACAATCCGTTGAAATCGAGAAATTTTGGTCGCCATGTTGGATATGGAAATTTTGATAATATTCGAAATTAGTGGCCCGGAATAATCATTGTACTAATTTTAATTAAAATCCGTTGAAATCGAGACATTCGGTTGCCAATATCCGCCATCTTGGATTTACAACTTTTGATAATATTCGGAACTTGTATCCTCAGAATAATTATTGTACCAATTTTCATTAAAATCCGTTGAAATAGAGACATTCTCGTCGCCATGTTGGATTCGCCATGTTGGATTTAGAAATTTTGCTAATATTCAAAATTAGTGGCCTCAGAATAATCATTGTACCAAGTTTCATTAAAATCCGTTGAAATCGAGAAATATTGGTCGCCATATTGTATCTGCCATCTTGGATTTGAAAATTTTGATAATATTCAAAATCAGTGACCTCAAGATAATCATTGTACTAATTTTCATTAAAATCCGCTGAAATCGAGAAATATTGTTCCCCATATTGGTTCCGCCATCTTGGATTTGTAAATTTTGATAACATCCAAAATCAGTGACCTCAAGATATTCATTGTACTAATTTTCATTCAAATCCGTTGAAATCGAGAAATATTGGTCGCCATATTGGGTCCGCCATCTTGGATTTGTAACTTTTGATAACATTCAAAATCATTGACCTCAAGATAATCATTGTACTAATTTTCATTAAAATCCGATGAAATCGAGAAATATGGTCGCCATTTTGGATCCGCCATCTTGGATTTCTAAATGTTGATAATATTCAAAATCAGTGACCTCAAAACAATCATTGTACTAATTTTCATTAAAATCCGTTGAAATCAGGAAATCTTGGTCGCCATATTGGATCCGCCATCTTGAATTTCTAAATTTGGACAGCGGATTTGTAATCCCCATCCCGCAAAACCCCTATGTACCAATTTTCATGAAAATCGCTTCAAATTTAAAATTTTCAGCCGCCATCTTGGATCCGCCATCTTGAAACCCTACGTATTATCCGAAAAAAATAAGCCTATATGTTAAGTCGGAATATGTACTACCTTCGGACAAAAAATGAAAAATATCGATGCAAGCGTTTAGGCGTGATTGAGCAACAAACAAACAAACAAACAAACAAACAAACAAACTTTCATTTTTATATATATATAGGGATAGGGATTCCCGGGGGTTTTGATTCAACCCGTATAGTATTGACTTTAATGATATTAACGGGTAATTCCGAAGTATGCAGTGTGTTGGGTTCCAATACACGTTTACCAAATCCCAACAATGGAGCGATAGATCGCTCTTTATCAAAATGTATTGCTTCGGTAGATTTTATTTCACTTTTCAAGGTATTATTGTTTGCTTTGATTAAGACTGTAGCCTTGCTGTTGTTTTTACTTAAACTTTGCTGAACTAAAGTTGCTATGTCGTCAATCTCATATGATCCAACTGGTATTTCAATAATCGAATTTCCCACATGCATTAAATTGTTGCTCATATTAGGAATAGAATTGTAGGGTAAAAGAGGGTCATGGGAGTCACTTAAGCGAGAAATCAAATAAAATCTTAATTTATCCCTATATACATATAAGGGATAAATTAAGATTTAACATATAGGCTTATTTTTTTCGGATAATACGTAGGGTTTCAAGATGGCGGATCCAAGATGGCGGCTGAAAATTTTAAATTTGAAGCGATTTTCATGAAAATTGGTACATAGGGGTTTTGCGGGATGGGGATTACAAATCCGCTGTCCAAATTTAGAAATTCAAGATGGCGGATCCAATATGGCGACCAAGATTTCCTGATTTCAACGGATTTTAATGAAAATTAGTACAATGATTGTTTTGAGGTCACTGATTTTGAATATTATCAACATTTAGAAATCCAAGATGGCGGATCCAAAATGGCGACCATATTTCTCGATTTCATCGGATTTTAATGAAAATTAGTACAATGATTATCTTGAGGTCAATGATTTTGAATGTTATCAAAAGTTACAAATCCAAGATGGCGGACCCAATATGGCGACCAATATTTCTCGATTTCAACGGATTTGAATGAAAATTAGTACAATGAATATCTTGAGGTCACTGATTTTGGATGTTATCAAAATTTACAAATCCAAGATGGCGGAACCAATATGGGGAACAATATTTCTCGATTTCAGCGGATTTTAATGAAAATTAGTACAATGATTATCTTGAGGTCACTGATTTTGAATGTTATCAAAATTTTCAAATCCAAGATGGCAGACACAATATGGCGACCAATATTTCTCAATTTCAACGGATTTTAATGAAACTTGGTACAATGATTATTCTGAGGCCACTAATTTTGAATATTAGCAAAATTTCTAAATCCAACATGGCGAATCCAACATGGCGACGAGAATGTCTCTATTTCAACGGATTTTAATGAAAATTGGTACAATAATTATTCTGAGGATACAAGTTCCGAATATTATCAAAAGTTGTAAATCCAAGATGGCGGATATTGGCAACCGAATGTCTCGATTTCAACGGATTTTAATTAAAATTAGTACAATGATTATTCCGGAACCACTAATTTCGAATATTATCAAAATTTCCATATCCAACATGGCGACCAAAATTTCTCGATTTCAACGGATTGTAATGGAAATTAGTACAGTGATTATTCTGAGACCACTAATTTTGTATATTATCAAAATCTCTCAATGCCAGATAGCGGAACCAACATGGCGTCCAGAATGTCTCGATTTCGACGGATTTTAATGAAAATTGGTACAATTATTATTCTGAAGCTACAAATTTCGAAGATTATCAAAATTTATAAATCCAAGATGGTGGGTCCAATATGAGACCAAATTTCTTGATTTCAACGGATTTTACTGAAAATTAGTACAATGATTATTCTGAGGCCACTAATTTCGAATATTAGCAAAAATTCCAAACTCAAGATGGCGGATCCAATATGGCGACCAAAATTTCTCGATTTCAACCGATTTAAAAGAAAATTGGTACAATGATTATTTTAAGGCCACTAATTTTTAATATTATTAAGATTTGGAAATTCAAGGTAGCAGATCCATAAAGGGGTTTTCGGGTTGAAACAATTTCTAGGATATAACAACCTGGAACATTTGAGAAGTGTTTAATTAGTAAGTATTAATCCAACGCCGGGTGAAACCGGGTAACCCAGCTAGTAATAAATACAAGCCGTGAAGTAGACCTGTTCACTACCACATGTATAGGGTCATGTAGTCCGATGATTGCACCGAAATAACATTGCTTCTTATGGCGGTAGAGCCCATTCATTCCACTCCACAGGGCGAATCTGCTAAACTATCGCTTTTACGAAAAAGTGATGTTCTACTGACTGTAAGTGGGGAGAAATACCGTTTTTATGGTACCAAAATCATTATAGGGGTAAGAACAAAATATTAAAGATATTGGAGCTCAAAAGTTACTCTTACTGCCCATCGAACAAATTACCACGGAAAGTCGTGCTCTCAAGTCGACCTGCCGCTGCTGTTTTGTTCGAGGAAATGGTTAGAGTTGTGTTTAAGTGCAAAAAACTCTAATATTTTGTTCTTTTCACTATAATGTTTTTCAGATCACTAGAAAGGTATTCCTCCATAGTTATAGTTAGTAGAACATCATTTTCGCGTAAAAGTTATAGTTTAGCAGTTCAGGCGAGTGGAGTAGCATACTTTGGATCATCCGCCATAAGAAGCAATGTTATTTCACGGCGATTCTCGGACTACATCACTACGTATGCATTTTCTACTTCACGGCTTGTGTTTATATGTATTCCCGGGGGTTTTGGTTGAATGCAACATAATATCAGGCTCATTCATCAATAATAATCGTGTACATACGCTCCATGAGTTTTCTGTAGTATCTAGGCAGTAGTTGTAGTGTAAGTAGCTTTAGAGGATTAGAGTTAAGGCATCAGAAGTACTTAGTTAGTTAGCATCCAGTTCTCAGCTAGTGTACATCGATTGTGAATAAACTGTTTGAGTAAAGTAAAGTCTTATCAATACATGGCGACGCGGATACATTTGGCAAAATAACAATAATAACAATAAACAATTGGAGGAAATCGAATGGGAATTGTGAAAAAGGAAAAAAGTTTTGTGGAAAAGAAAACACGTGGTCGACCACCTAAGTACAAAACCGTTACAGTGTATAAAGCGATGGATCTCCTAAGGAAAGTAGAACCGTTACAGCTAGATGGTAATGTAGCTGAAAACTGGCGCACTTTTAAGCAAAATTTTGGTTATTTCTTCATTGCGGCGGAATTGAACAAAAAAAACTGAAGAGGTGCAAGCGGCAGTATTTTTGAACGCTGTAGGACCAGAAGCTGTTGAGCTGTTTAATAGTTTCAATTTGGATGCTAACTCGAGGAAAAAGTATGAGAACGTTGTAGCGGCATTTGAAGAATTTTGTACTCCAAAGAAAAATGCAGTATACGCCAGTTTCGTATTTCATAATCGGAACCAGGCACAGTCCGAACCATTCGATGCATGGTTGATGCACTTGAAAAAGCTCGTAAAGCCGTGCGATTTTGGAGGCATGAGCAAGAGAACAGAATGCTCAGAGATCAAATCGTCATCGGGATAGCGGATAAATCTGTACAGAAGAAGATGTTGGAGACTGAAGGACAGACAAAGCAATAGCGATGGCAAGGCTAGGGGAGGTTACGAAACGGCAGGCAGAGAATCTTCAGCATCCTCAGCAGGTGCATAAGGGGCATATACTGGAAGCGCTGGCAGTAAGCAAGGGAAATCCACCTTCAACTAGTGTGAATAGCGGCGGCGGCAACAACGGACCCAAACAATGGCGAGAATATTCACATGGAGAAAAAGCCAACTACCAGGGACAGCAAAGACAAAATAAGCTAAGTAGTAGTAATAAATACGCAAGTAACAAAAATAGTGCAGCATATCATAATAATTTTAGGTCAAATCATAAGCAATCAAATAATTCCGTCTTAGGACAAAACTGTAGTTTCTGCGGGAAAAGTCATAACAAAGGAAGATGCTCGGCTTTTGGCAAAAAATGTGCAAACTGTGGCAAATTAAACCACTTCGCAACGGTATGCAAAAGTAAAAAGCAAGTTGGAGAAATTATTGGAAGAAACGTAAGTGACGATACTTTCTTTATTGATTCTATCTTAAACAAAAACGATGACAAACTAAACAATGGATGGATCGAAAAAATTAAAATAAATAATACGGTAATTTCATTCAAATTGGACACCGGAGCCGAAGTAAATATATTGCCATTGCGGTTTGTTTCCATGATTGATGGTGCGCGGATTGTTCAGAAAAACATTAGGTTAGAGGGTTATGGGGGAGCCACAATCAAAATAAAAGGGGTAGTAAATTTGAAATGTAGGACTGATAAAGCAGCCTCAGATCAAGATTTTGTCATTGTGGAAAATGGATCCACACCACTCTTAGGCTTGCAAGGATGCATAGAACTCGGATTAGTCAAGCGAGTTAATGAAATAATTGATAGTGCTACCATTAGAACAAAAGAAGAGTTGATTAAGAAATTTAGTACAGTGTTTGAAGGCTTGGGAGAATTTCCCGTTGAATATAAACTAACTAGTAGTAGTAGTAGATCTTTATTGTTTAATTCAAAAGAATTTTACAATGAGTGTTGCTTATATACAGGGTGTTCAGAAGTGGGAGGGAAATATTGCAGGAGGTGAAAGGTCAGACCGAGACAAGCAAAAAATCGTATGGGTTGAGGGGGGGGGGGGGGGGGGGGGTCGCTCTTGTATTTTTATCTTTTTTTCTACGCATCGCAGCGGCCCCAAACCGATCTCCAAAAATCACTATTTGGAAACCCTTTCCCCTTCCACCCCTGGAAGTTGAAAAAATTATCTTTTATTTCACGATTTTTCACCTTTCGCCCCACTTTTCTCCGACCCGCCATTTTGAATTTTTTAAATCTGACATCAGATTCGTAATCAGCGACTCCAAAAACCCCTTAATACTGGTTTTCACGAATAAAACTGATGTCTGGAAGAATATACATGATGTGTTAGTGCTAGGGGTAGTTTACCCCCTTGAGGAGCTTTTTTTTAGGAAAACGCAAAAACAGTTCAATTTTTTTTTTCAAAATCGTATGTAAAAAAATATTTGTCAATGATTTTTAACCAAAACTGTTATTTTTGTGACGCAAAAATATAATTTATTCTGAAATAAAAAATAAGGGTTGCAACCCTCGGACCTCGGATTACTTACAAAAGGTTAGTATATTTACGAGACATCATTTCCATTTTGTTTCATTCAAAAAAATGCATTAGAACTTGAGATATTTAAGAAAAACTGTTTTTGGGGGTAAACTCTAGGGGTGGTTTTCACCCCCTAAACTTGCGTATCCGCAGATAAAAAAAATACGTGTCTCTTATTTTTCGATGCTCTACAACATATTTCAATTTCATCAAAATCGGTGAGACACACCTGAGAACGTTTCCTTGTCAGACCATCGTCATATCAGATTTGACGTGAAGGCTGAAAATACATGCCAGGAAAAGAGAAGAATTCCTCGACAAACAGATTGGATCTGTTATCAGGAGCAGGTCAGACTCCCTTGGTCGCCGATCACGTGCCCAGAAGACCTAAATCTCTTCTTGTCCAAACTTACACGCGTGATCCTATCCTCGTATGAGGACAATTGTCCGCTAAGTCAACATCCAGGGATGTTCCCTGGTGGAATAGGGAACTAAAAAGCTTGAGAGCCAAAATTCGTAAGCTTTACAATAAGACCAAAAAAGGAGGCTTAACAGAAGCCTACAAAGAGGCCTTAACCCTATACAACAAAGAAATATAGAAATCCAAGCGGAAAACATGAAGATTTTTCTGTGAGGGCATAAACGACCTGCCAGCCACAGCCAGACTCCAAAAAGTTCTCTCTAAAGATCATACAAACGGAATCGGACTACTACAAAAACCGGACGGTACTTACACGGAGGATGGGAAAGAGACCTTGAAGCTTCTCATTCAAACAGAAGATGATGGACCCCTGGGGGCTCACCAGGATTTAGCCCTGAGACCCCCATACGAGCTAGAAGCCTTTCGAGCCACATCTTTACCCCGAGGATAGTTGAGTGGGCAATCGACTCATTCAAGGCCTTCAAATCTCCTGGAGGAGATGGCATCTTCCCAGCTCTACTGCAAAAGGGCCCGAGAGAAGAACTAATACCAGCCAAAATTAAAGTTGCAAGAGCCAGTTTTACACTAGGAATTATCCCTGAAGGGTGGAGGGATACAAGGGTAGCATTCATACCGAAGAGCGGGGGGCGTAGTCCCTCCCAGCCTAAGGCATATCGACCCATTAGTCTAACCTCCTTTCTCCTTAAAACCATGGAGAAAAGGTTAGACTCCACTACACTCAAACTAGCACGCTTATGTAGTAAGAGAGGCCGCAGTCTAATAATGAGGAGTAGCTGAGAAGCTTTGGTCCTGAAGTTTGAGTGGAGTAGCTAAGAAGCTCAACTCCTGGGATTATTTTGGAGTAGCTAAGAAGCTCAACTCCCAAATTAACAGACTGAAGTTCTGATCGATAATCCCTGCTTTATTCAAAATTCTTAGCCTATTTAAACAATTCTTGACTTACTACTACTTTCATAATTCATAAATCAACCATCACTGCCCTTCATAGCCTGGTTACAATTATAGAAAAATCACTTAATGGGAAAGAAACAGCCCTATGTATTTTTCTTGATATAGAAGGAGCGTTCGATAATGCCTCCTTCGAATCCATGGAGAAAGCGGCCGTCGAAATGGATTAAAGCCATGCTAGGCTGTCGAAAGATCAAGGAAAACTTTTCTGAGAGCTCCGTGACGGCATGGGCCACTAGGAGCTGCCCCCAGGGAGGGATCCTGTCTCCACTCCTGTGGTCAATAGTTGTTAACGGCCTTCTAGAAAAGTTGACGAATGCTGGGATAGAATGTCAAGGTTATTTTTTTTTTTTTTTTTTTTTTTTTTTTTTTTTTTTTTTTACAGACCATCAGCTTAGTCAAAGCTTTGTAAAATAACAGAATTAATCTGTAGCTTATGACTGATTATTCATCATTTGGTCCGATGTTAGTAGACATGCGACCACAACCACCAAACAGACTATTCTTTAGTGCATGCTTGCTGACACGAACATCAAACAAATCAGCATTCTTATTCACATTTAACCTCATCCGGTTAATAAGCTGGAAGAAGCTATAGTTATTTTTACATAATTTGCAGAAGTGACACTAGCCTAAAATTACGCTAGTCCAATCTGAAAGTGAATACGATTTTAAGGGAAGTAGAATCTATATTACCAATTAGTAATTGGTGAACAAATACAATATCAGCGATCTCACGGCGTTTGTGCAACGAGTGCATTTCAAGGAGCCTCAGACGATCATTTTAAGGAGGAAGAAGAACTGGATTGCTCCAAGCGGCAAGCTAGATCCTTAAGAGCGAATCTGACTCGACGCAGTCAATATGGACTTGATAATAGGGCCACCAAACTTGACTCGCGTATTCGAGAATTGGTCTAACAAAAGAAAAGTAAAGCTGTATTAAGACAGTTCTTTTGGAAAATTCACGGGACCATCTTTTGATCATCAAAGGGCCGGCGGTTGCAGTGGGTTGAGTGGGTACTTCTACCCACTCGGAAAATTCCGAGTGGGTAAAATACCCACTCGAACTTTGGACGTATTCAAAATGAGTCATTTATTCTAAATAATTTATTTGGAACGTTTCAAAAGAAAAGATATCGCGCGACGGGCGATAAACGTTATAAGTATACCTATATACACACACACGCATATATATATATATATATTAGTGATGCCACGAATAGTAATTTGGCCGAATACCGAATACCGAATATTCGGCGAGGTTCTTGGCCGAAGCGCCGAACATTCGGCAGCCGAATATTCGGCCACACTTAGTACTTTCCGCGGGCGATAAGTCACAACTGTCGCTGCAGAAAATGTTCATTCAGATGAAGGTGTGGAACAGAAAAATTCGGTTGCAAATGAACTTGATTTTTACATGGTATCTGTTCGTTTAGATCGGACAGCAGACCCTTACAAGTGGTGGTCAGCAAACGCGAAACAATATCCAACCCTTTTACAATTTGCTAAGATGTATTTATCATCTCCCGGTAGCAGTGTGTATAGTGAGCGGCTGTTTTCGGAAGCAGGTATAATTTATGAGGAAAAACGCAATCGTCTGCTATCAACAAACGCTAAAAAAATTGTTTTCATTCATCATAACTTACCACTGGTAGATTTTAAAAATTAATTTGTTAGTTCTTTTTTTTGGTTAAATAAATATATCTTTGTGAGTAATATTTTGAGTTCTTTTTTCATGATTTATTTGGTAATCCTTACTATATTTTATCATAAATACGAAAGTAAATCTGTTTATCACGATTTCACGCCAAAACTGCTGAACCGATTTAAATGAAATTTGGTACACAGATACTCTAGAGCCTTAGAAATGACATGGGCTATAATTTACGCGGACGAAGTCGCGGGAAAACAGCTAGTAATAAAAAAATAATAAATAAATTGCTATTCGGTATTCGGCCGAATAGTTAACCATATTCGGCCGAATACCGAATAGCGAAAAAAAGTGGCCGAATAGCCGAATACCGAATAGTTGCCGAATATTCGTGGCATCTCTAGTTTTTTGGATTTGGATTTTTTGAAAAATCCAAAAATGTCCCGAAAAATTCTGAAAAAATGCCCATGTGTTCCTTCACTTTTTGTTATATAAAATTTATTCGTATAATTCGTCCTTTTTGAGTAAAAATATCACCAAATTTCATAATAAAAAAATTTGGTGATATTTTTACTCAAAAAGGATCAATTATACGAATAAATTTTATATGACAAAAAGTGCTTATAATTAGCCAAAGAACACGCGGGAATTTTTCTAGAATTTTTCGAGACATTTTTGGATTTTATAAAAATTTGCCAAATCCAAAAAACCAAAAATAGTCCAAAAAATTACATGTTTTCCTTGGCTAATTATAAGTACTTTTTATCATATACATTTTTTTTGTAAAGTTGATCCTTTTCGTCTAAAAAAATCGCGAAGTTTTTTATTACATTGCTGTACAAAACTGCCATTTTGCAAATTCAAAGCGAAAATTGAGAAAGTGTAGACATTCGGATCGCGATTTCTGGTAGTTATGTGATCATTCAATAGCAGCAACGACAAGATAGTCGTCGTTGAGACGAAAAATGACCCAAAAAAATCAGAACTTTTTTGAAGAAACCCAAAAAATAATAGGGTTTTTGAAGTTTTTATGCCAAACAAATACCAGATTCTGAAAGAGCACCCCCAAAAACCCCTTATATACGAATTTGGAGGAAATTCGCCCCAATTTTCTATTCGAATCGTACAATTGAACTTGCGTGCACAAAATCCTCGTTTTGCGCATTAATGGGTTAAAGAATTAAAGGGATATTTAAGAAGGCTTTGAAGACAACGGCAACTTGCATCATATATGCTGAGTATGATGGCAGTGTGAAAATCAATAAGAATAGATATGTCTACACAAGTTTTTAAAACTATGTATACGTCAGTTAGAATATAAGTTTAATCACAGCAAAAACTTCACCACGTAAATTCCAAAAAGTCGAATATTTCTTTGGAAGCTTCTTAACCTTCTTGAAAAAAGTATCTTTTGTGGGATTCACTGTACAAAATAAATTGTTTATCAAGGACATTCTCTTCAAATACCCTACATCAGTTCCAGTGTGTATTGATCAACCGAATAAATTTGGAAACATTAAATTTCAGCGTTTAGATGAAAACCTGATAAAAACATTGGCAAAACTTACCACAGTCCTTGTTAGCGACGCATCAACCAAGGAATTTATAAATAACTATATTACATCTTATACTAAGATTATTCACATAGAGGCAACCACCCCACCTTCTGAACAAGAATGAGCACGATTGAGCTCGCAAAGTCGTTAATGAGTAATCCCACAACAAAAAAGTTATTTAGAGAAGTATTCCGTAACCGTTTGCCAAAAAACATAAAAAAACCAGCAAGCATCATAGCCAATACAACAAAACTGGTACTCATTAGGTTCCATTTTACTTTCCAAGCCAAGTACCTGCGGATTACTTTGACATATAGAAAATATCCCAGTAACAGGTTTTTCCATACCTTCTTACAGACTATGTATTTCAAATATTTATAAGTAATAAAAAACTACTACAAAATGCATCTACTTGCGATCATTATTGCTGTGTGTACCTGTATTTTGGATGTAAGGGTAAAAGTTTAAAACAATTTCTGAAACAGTTTTCCTTTCACTATTTTGATTAAGGGGAGGTTCTCATCTAGAACGTCAAAAAGTAGGTAAAGTTCGTGATTTTTCTGAAGGCAAATGACAAGACATAGGGAAATGATATTTGGCATTATCTTTTATTGTATATTTATCTGTACGACAAAATTTTTTTATTAAAAAAAAAAACAAAATGGCGCCCGTTATTCAACTTCTCCGGAGGCATGTTTTTCGAAAATGGCCTAGCTGCGTACAATTTAGGGGTCGCAGATTGGTCTGAAATTAAATAATGATGACATTATTATAAATTAGAATAAATTTGTCTCAGAAAGAGCGGACGACTTTCAAAAAAAATTTAAAATTGACGGAATGGCGCGATTTTGAAATTTTAAGGCCGTTTTCGGCCGTTTTTTTTCATAGTTTATCACTTACAAAAAGGAGATAATGTTATAATTTTCAAAATGTGCTCCGCTCTTTCTATGAAGAAAATTGTTTACTTTAATATGCACGGAACTAGAAGTTGATCGGTTGAACCGTTTTTGAGTTATCTTGTACGCAAATTTGAAAAATCTTGAAAAACAAAGTTCCGAGATAATCGTGATTGAACGGCACGGCACAGGCTGAGCGCCCCACTACGATCATGACACCGCCACAATCAATGGGCTGTAGAATCCGTTCCAGTGCTCGGATCAACTAAATATTTTAAAGCAACATTCTAGACATATTAAACTTTAATAATATGAAATAAAAAAAAAATCGAAAATTTCAAGATTCTAGATGAGAACCTCCCCTTAAATGACAATAAAGTTGTGAATTTAAATATATCAGAAAGCATACTTGAGGAAATGTTTACAAACTGGTGATGATAGCTATAACCAGCAATGTAAACCGGAAAATAAGGGTATAAATACCAGACGATAATGGTGCACGTTTAATGTTGAAGTGCATGCCTGCGCGTCCAGATGAAGCCAACATCTAAAGTCTAAAATATTAAGTGAAGGAAAATTGTGCATAAAAGAGTTGCAAGTGATGGAGCAAAAATCTAAAAAACAAAAATCCAAGCCACTACGTAAAAAAAATAAGAAGTTAGAATATTATGTTTTTTTTTTTTTTTTGTTAACAGACCATCAGTTTAGTCAAGGCTTTGTAAAATAATAGAATTAATCTGTAGCATATAACTGATTATTCATCATTTGGTCCGATGTTAGTATAAATGCGACCACAACCACCAAGCAGACTTTCTTTCAGTGCATGCTTGCTGACACGAACATCAAACAAATCAGCATTCTTATTCACATTTAACCTCATCCGGTTAATAGGCTGGAAAAAGCTATAGTTATTCTTACATAAACTAGTTTGCAGAAGTGAAACCACCCTAAGATTACGCTCATTCAATCTGAAAGTGAATTCGCTTTTAAGGGAGGCTGAATCAATATTACCAATTAATAATTGGTGAACAAAAACAATGTCTGCGATCTCCCGACGCTTGAGCAGAGAGTGCATATCGAGGAGCCTCAAACGATCATTATAAGGAGGGAGAAGAACTGGATTGCTCCAAGGTAAATCCTTAAGAGCAAATCTGACAAATTTTCTTTGCACAGATTCGACGCAGTCAATATGGACTTGGTAATAGGGCGACCAAACTTGACTTGCATATTCGAGAATTGGCCTAACAAAAGGAAAGTAAAGCTGTTTTAAGACAGTTCTATTGGAAAATTCACGGGACCATCTTTTGATGAATCCCAGCATAGAGCTGGCTTTAGCCACCGTACAGTTGATATGCTCAACGAAGTCTAATTTGCAATCCAGAATAACTCCCAAGTCACGGACAGATTGAACACGTCGTAGAGCATGATTCGATAAGGTATAATCAAAACGCAGGGGATTACGACCTCTACAAAAAGTCATGATTTCGCACTTACCAGTATTTAATTCTAAATTATTGTGTGTACACCACAAATGGAATATATTTAGGTCATTTTGAACCGCGTGCCAGTCGCTAATATTTCTTGTTCGAAAGAATATTTTCATGTCGTCTGCGTAGATTAAGGTTTTACAGGTTTGAAGGAGTTGTGAGATGTCATCAATAGATAAAATAAAAAGAAGTGGACCTAAATGGCTACCCTGTGGGACTCCTGACGTAGCTGATATATTGTTCGAGGTGGAGCGACGAAAAGAAATTTGATATGTCCTGTCGAGTAAATAAGAACGGATCCAGTTAATAAGCAGTGGCGGAAAGCCTAGACTTACTAATTTGAGGATTATTACAGAATGAGAAAGCTTATCGAAAGCCTTGCTGAAGTCAGTATAGATGCAATCTGTCTGCAAACCATTTCGAAATCCTTCAGTAACAAAGGTAACAAGTTCAAGGAGATTCGTAGAAGTAGAGCGCCCCGGCAAAAAACCGTGCTGGTTTGTTGAAATGAGGCGCTTGCAGACAGTTGAGAATTGAGAGTGAACAATTGATTCAAAAAGTTTTGGGATACACGAGAGTTTCGCAATAGGCCTGTAATTACATACCTCATTCTTGTTACCCTTTTTATGAATAGGAATGATGAAGGAGTTCTTCCAGAGCACAGGAAATTGTCCAGTCTCGAGAGACTTTTGAAAAATTAATGTTAAAGGCATAACTAGGTCGTTAGAACAAGCCTTAATAATAGCTGGCGGAATACCATCGGGTCCTGATGTAAAATCAAGAGGGAGCTCATTGATATGCTTGAGGACGTCATCAGGAGTAATGCAGATGGATAAATTAATAGGAATAGGGACGATATCGTCATTATCATCTGGGCAAAGAGGATCGCGTGCTATCACGCAAAGCCCAGACGGCCTAAACCTTGTGTCTGACTGGTGCCAGGAGGTTAACCTTGAAATAATTCTCAATAAAACAGTAATAATACCATTCACTAGAAGGAGAGAACTAGTAGTGCTGTCTCCTACTTTGAATGAAACTACGATTGTATTCCACACAGTAGCCACACTTAAGGGGGGATATACATTTAGAACGAGAAAAAAAACTCATTTTTTTCAAGGGGAAGTTTTTATTCAAATCAATCGAAACTATTTTACAATTATAAGTGTATCCATGTAGTATACAAAAATTTTTTTTTTAATTTTTTTCAACAAAATGGCGGCCGTTAGATGGTGTTGAAAAAGTCGTTGTATTTTGCTTGTGCTGGCTCTCCTGGTCGCAATTTTGATCAGAAATCAAAAAATCAAAAAAATGTACATTAATTACATTCACAGTTAGTAGATGAATAGAAAAAAAAGTGAAAAAAAAAATTTGCACTTTTGGCGTAACTTTTTCGAAAAAATCAACATTTTTTCCGCCATTTTATCACATTTTTCCATATTTAATAATAAAATATTACAATAATTTTTAATTCATATAGAAGGTAATACTATAATAAAGAAATCCTATAAGTTTCAGCTCAATCGGATAATTAGTTTTCGAGTTATTACCGGCATAAACTCTGAAAATGCTGTTTTGAGAATAACGCGTTGAAAGTTTTAATTATCGAAAAATCGTACTTACATTTTAATCAGCAATCCCGGGAACGATGAAAAAAAAAACACTTGGAGCTCGAATTTCGAAAAAAGGGTGTCAGGAGCGTATTCTACAGGAAATTTACTTACTTTTTATGCAAAAAAAAAAAATTGAATTTTTTGGTCATTCTAAATGTATATCCCCCTTAAAAGTGTGTAAAAAAAACTAAATTTGGAGATACCATTCAAAACCGTAATAAAAGACTGACAGTGGTGGAAGGAAAATGAAAACCTCGCCCGACTGGGGGTTATCGCATGGTATGCAGACGGTTCTAGGTGCGACGGATTCTCGGGTGCGGGAATCTACGGGCCCAACTGCCAGATCTCAGTAGCCTTAGGACTCCCACGATATTTCAGGCTGAGATTATTGCTATAGATACCTGCGCCCGAACTATCATAGAAAAGGGGATGGGTGCAAAAATATGGATTTTAACGGACAGTTAAGCGGCGATTAGAGCGCTCTCCAGTTACACTATAAAGTCGAACCTGGTCTGGTGCTGCCTGTCAACGTTAAAAATACTCGCTAACTCGAATAGGCTTACTATAGCTTGGGTACCAGGCCACGAAGGAATAATTGGAAATGAAAAGGCGGATGAACTCGCCAGAAATGGTGCAAAATCCGCGTTCATTGGACCGGAGCCTTACTGTGGCCTGGCCAGGAGCTATTATAGTTCCTACCTCAGGCTATGGGAAGAAGACAGTAAAGCCTCACACTTGATCAACCAAACCGGACTAAGGCAGGCAAAACGATTCGTCTGCCCCTCCAAGCAGAAGACAATAAAACTCCTAATGCTCAACAAGCCGGACTTAAAAATCATTACCGACCTCTTAACGGGGCACTTTATCCTAAGATACCACCTTAAAAAGATAGGTGTGGAGAACGATGATACATGTCGCTTCTGTCTTGAAGAAGAAGAAGCAGCGGAACACGTACTCTGCCAATGCCCAGGCTTAGGTCCACAAAGGCTGGCACACTTCGGAGCATCTCTCATAGCACCGGAAGATGTGTCGAATGCGACTCCCCAGCACACCATAGCCTATTTTAAGGACCTTGATGTGGAAGGGGTTTAATAAAAGGGACTAGCACAATAGATCTTATAGGTCGCGTTGCTATTCGGTAGGCACTGGAAGGGCCTTAGACAACCCACTGACATGATAATAATAATAATAATAATAAGGAAGTTGTCAGCTACTCCAACACACATGTTAATCCTTCTACCAATTGCTCGATTCAAATTACCCCCTTTTTTTTTAGTATCCTTATTTTTCCAATTTCCTCAAGGCTGAGCATTTTTCCACCACCCATTTTTATTCTGTCCACTAACTTCTTAATACAATACTATGAACTGTTATCAGTTTGTTTCACTCTAAATCACCAATAACTTCCGTGCCTACAATCAAGTGTAGAAGATTTTTATAGCAATTTTCAGGTCAAAAATAATTTAAATAATTAACGCATCAGATGCATGTGAAAATCCCAAAAAGTAATTAGCACTTTCTAGTTCTATGTAAAAAGGGGTATGAATTTTCTTAGAATTCATCATTACTTAAAATATCTGTGTGTTTGAGGCTGCCTACAATGATGTGTCGCGGAGTGTATATTTAAAGGGACAAAATCCCATAACGTGGCACTTCTCTATGTGCATGCACAAACATTTGATTCGCGCCGCGTCACAGGATACGCTTTGTTATGTTCGTGTCGCGAACTTCGTGTTTGGTGTGGTCAGTGAAAATTTATCGCTTTATTCGAGCCGCACGAGTCGCGCCGCTCCGCGTTTGGTGTGTCCATACCTTGAAAGCAAACGCGGATGAAAATGAGTTTTGAGTTTGCGAATATTCTGTCGCGGTAGACGACTTAGATCGCGTTCTATTCGGACACTTCGATTAATTTGTATGTCACCCAAATTTTAAAATTGCTCGCTTCGCTTTTGGTGTTTCCCTACCTTAATTATTTAATCAAGACAAACTGATTGTCTAGTATTGCACTGATATCAGTCAAGCCTTCGCGTTTATATTCGCCTTTTGAGGAAGAACCTGATAGAATAGAAAAATTATTGCAAAAGTTACTGAACCATCACACTGATGTGTTTTGAGATCTTGACAATATAGTTTATTTTGACAATATACGATATGCGGGAAGCATGATCTACAATTATAGTGGGTTTTAGAGAGGACTGAAAGCATTAATCAAACAATTTAATAAATAGAAATGCATGTTGTAGGAATGGTCTACATAAAGTCTATAGAAAGTGTCCTCTCCGGCGTCCAAATTAACTTTGAAAACAGGTCTGACGTGGGATCACTGGTGACCTACGTGGGGCTTTCATGCAGGGTAGGCTCCAGTCACCGGTGCTTTACATGGCGTGCAACCTGTTTAAAAAAAGCGTTTGGTTGATGATAAAACAATAAAAACAATGCTGAGAAAAGCAATACATACGAATCTTGTGATTAATCAACGTTTGAAGGTAATTATATCACAAGAAGTTATATATATTAATAAGCTACAAATAGCCTTTACCTTTGTATTAAAGTTCTATGAAAAAAATTTGTTTTAATTTGTCTTATCGTGTATAGTATATAGACTTTCATCACCTACTCAATCTGCTCCATTCAATCATCCCAATTAGGTGTTCGCTCCTATAACTATATTTTATAATAAACTTACTTCAAGTCTAAGGCGGGTTGCATACCAAAGCAGTTATATACATGAAACTATATGTAAGTGTTTTTGCATATTGCATATCAGTGAACCTTTCCACTGATATTGCAAAATGATGGCACACTCACTTAGTTGCAATATAAAATATGCAGTTTGAATTGCATGCAATACTACCTGCTTTCCACATATGTACTGCGTATTGCTCAGTTGATTTCGATTGTGTCAATCGGAACATCCTCAGCGGAAATTAAGCCTAAGGATCCAAATTTTAATATTACAATAAATTCGTGGAGGCCGTAGAGAGACGTGAATGCATTTGGAATTTTTTTTTAAAAGAATATTCTGAACGTTAGGTCTCACCATTGGCGTATATTATCGCCAAAATAAAAAAGTTTAGAAATAAACTATTATTTTTACAAAAAAAAAAAAATTAATAAAACAAAAACAAACTCTACAATTGTCCTGTTGTTAAATTAACAATGTTTTATCAAAAAAAAAAAAAATAAATAAATAAAAAATAAATGTTCAAATTTTTAATTACTTTTGTTACTAATGACCCCATTAGAAAGATTTGTGTACATTTTAAAATATGTATTTGTTGACAAAACCAACTTTTTCATTTCTACAAATTTTCCTTGGAAAATTATTAATTTTGTCTTGTTATCTTATTGAAAATTATACATTTTTTAGTGGAAAAAGTATTCGCATAATGAAAAATTATTCTGTTTATTTAAAAATCTTCGCGTTATAAAATTTTGTCAGATTGAAAATTAATTTTCAGTTCTCTGAAATTGTTATCATATTAACAATATTTTGTTGTCTCTGTGGGAGTTCTGCATTAGAGGACAATCACTTCCTTTTGCGCTCTTGCACGAAGTGGTTCTTCGTTTTCTAAATTAGAGTGGAAATAAAAACAAGTGCTTCTATCAGGAAATGGCGCAACAGTATCCAATATCTAGAATTAAGCAGTATTTATTGGACTATTGGATTAATCAAAATATAATAGTTCGTCTATTAAACTCACCGAAAAGTTGAATGAAAATACCCAATTTTATTTTTAAGGTAAGCAGATACAAAAATCAATCCATTTACCAATGAAAAAGTAATTTTCAAAAGAACGAATGAGTATTTGTAGAATATACTTTAGAAATGAAAAACTCGTTTACAAAAGAATAAAATGGAATTTTTAAAATCGACAGAAACTATTTCATTTCGATATACTATAACTGATGTGCTAAATTTCGATATTATATTCATATTGAAAATATTAGAATTTTTAAAACTACTGTCAAGGTGAAAAATTGTTTTTAAAAGAAAAGTATCTTACGTACTTGCGAGGATTTGTGAAATTAACAAAATTATTGTGATAATAAAAGTCACTTCTTTTTGACCATATATTGACAACGGATTTTTCATTCTAATGAACATTTTCTTATTTATGATCCTTAAATTTCTCTCAGTGTAGGCTACTTTTTACCGTGGAGAAATATATCATTTCCAAGCGACAATCTACAGTCAAGTCTCCTATAATGCGATTGATTCGTACCGCGTTATATAGAAACCATGCTATGAGAAATTTAGAATTAATTCAAATCAGGATATGCGTTCTATGGAAACCGCGTTATAAGAAACTCAAAATTAATATAAATTAAATGATTCTTACTACGTTATATAGAATCTCAGAAATAAATAAAGTCTATATAAATCAGATCTATATAAAAACTGCATTCTCAAAGTAACAAGTTGTGACTGAACGGTTAATAAATAAAATTTTATAATAGAAACAACAATGAGTATTTAAATTTTTACATATTTAAATTTAGGTTTAATGAATACTAGAATTAAAATGAAATACAGGGAAGCACAAATGTTAACTATGTACTTACAAACCTTTAACACATCAAATAAGTGTTGCCATAGATAAATTTGTCAAGCCATTTGAGTTGTTGGAATGTTCTTGTATCAAAAACGCGTTATAAAGAGACCGCGTTATAGAAGAGCTTGTCGCATTTTTCACACCGCGTTATATGGGAATCGCTCTATAAAAACACCGCGTTATAGAAAAATTGAATGTAATAAGGTACAGTCGCCAAATTTCGTCCCCTACCCTAATTTCGTCCCCTTCAATATCTACTCTTTTAAAAACCGCCATCTATTATCAGTGACCCGAACCGACAGCTAGTTGCATCAATCGGCCATTGTGTAGAAGTGAGTGCGTCACGACGCGACATTCGTACCGACAGAAATTCGAAAATCAAAAAAAGTGTTCAAGGTGAGTTTTTCATTGAAATATTCTCGGATACCATAAAATATTGAGATACCTGACTTATTGATAAACTTTTTTTGTCAAACTAACTATTAATATCTCAGATGTTAATCGATTAAGTAAAATTTTCAGGTTTATGACACGTTTTTTGCTTAAATGGATGCGACAAAATAAATAGAAATTTCCTAATATCGTCCCCTTACGTGAACCTTATATCGTAACATGTAACTTTAGAACGTTTTTTTTTTTTATTCTTTAGATGCCGAAAAAATGATTAAAATAATTAAGAAAGGGCTGTTTAGATATTAATATGATAGTTAGGTTCAATTTTATATAATAGAAAAGGAGTAAGTACAACTCCAGTTCACGTACTGATTATTGTGATCTAAATATCGTCCCCGGGACGAAATTAGGAGCCCAAAAATATATTTTCATAATTTGAGTATTTTTGTTAAAACTATTTTATAACTTTTTCTAACAATGTTAACGCGTTTTTGATTATTTTTAAGAATAAAGAATAATATTGAACCTAATGTTTGACATTTCATTTCTTACTGTGGTATTTTTTTCTATTTTTTTAGATTTGTTTTACAAAAAGGGGACGATATTTGGCGACTCTACCTTACGTTCTTACTTATGCACCGTCTACCTCAGTGTTTGGGCGATTTTCTTATTAATTAGGTTGTATAGAAGAATTAGAATTACTTGTATTTCCCATCTTTTCATTATCATGTATCACCGAAGATTCGGGTTTTTTAAAAAATGTTACGACATCTTTAAAATTTTTCATACTCGATCATAATCGAAAATATACTTTGTCATTCAATTTATAGTTAGAATTTGAAGCAGAAAGGATTTCCCGCCTTTCCTTTATGTTACTTAAAGTTTAAAGGTAATTATTGTAGTGTTTGTGGTAGCAATTTAAGAAAATTAATTTCATTTTCTCTTGGCTATTTAAAATAAAACTAAAAAATTATCAATAACTGACTACCTTAAAAATGCTAAAAACAACCGACTTATCTCAACAATCTTGTAATCTTTTTTTTTTTTTTTTGGATTTCGTTAATTTTCTAAAAAAGTACTACACCGATTTTCATATAATTTGTATGGGACCAAACATAAGACGTATCATATTGAACAAAAAAGGAATCATCGAAACAATCGGCAAATATATCGACGGAACACATAAAAAAAAACATTCTAATTGAGAACCTCCTCTTTTTTTGAAGTCGTAATTGAGAACCTCCTCTTTAATTAATGTACTACTACCTGTAGGTTCAAGATAATCTCACGGTAAACAAGTCTGTTTTTAGGTACCTACTTTGCCTTCAAGCTCAAAACAATTTTAAAAAAACCTTTAAATTAGGCGAGGTTATTTATTCAATTTGATGCCGAAAACCTAATTTACTAAATACTTAGTAAAAACAAAAACATAACATAACATACCTTACGTCTTTTCTATTAAATTTTATTAATTAGCTTTTATTTAACACTGCAATCCAATGATTGGAAACATCTAGTAGCGCGCAATAATAATAATCGAAAAAGTGCACGCCAGTTCCTTCTTCTTTCAAGCTGCTAGCGATTATTCGCGCCCATTTTTGACACTATTTTCTAAGTAGTATATTAGATGAAAGGTATATTGCTTGTATGTGTATATATATATTATTCTGGTGTGCCTTAGACTCAAAACTAAACAATGCGTTCATATTCACTGCAAAATTTTAAAATACGTATGATAAATTACGCGATAAATTAATCACCCACCAAAAGAATAACAAAACATTTTGTCAGAAGTTTTCCAAATTTTCTAGAAATCGGAACAACTAGCCCCATAAGAGAAGAGTAAATTTTCCAATATTTCGAATCGAATTTTCCGTGTGCACTTACGTACTAGAATTTAGCGTTTTGGTTCATGTTAATACAATATTAAAAACTAACATAAAATGTATGAAATTATACTTCTACTTACTCTTCAGATTTTTCGGAGACATTGTCAGCATCTTTTTTTTTCTGTCCTGAGCTGCAAACGTTTCCCATTATTGCAAGAAAAATTAAGTCGACCGTAAATTTCACTTTATGACTTTCTATCGATGTGCTGGATTACAATTCTATAATCTTGTCAGTTTACTTTTTTACATTAAGGAACTACATCCTGAACATGTTTTTCTAGCAAATCCATAATTTCATATATTTGTGGCTTGTAATACTATATATTACAATTAATTTTTAAGACAAAACAGCGTAAGTGAAGTGTAGTAATCCGGTATTCCAACCTAAGACAGGCCTCAAAATTTCAGAAGCCTCCCACATTCAGCTTTCAACTAAACAAACTGGATACAAAATCATCTTTCTGCTATAAAATCCTTGTACGCATGTCCTCAATGAGCTTTTGATGCTACATCACATATTTATAAAACGCCTTGGCAGTAAATTGCTGAAAATTATTTTCACGTTCATATTTATTTTCCAACTTATCACTATTTTTATCACAAATTCAATAACCTTCTTTATTACAAGAACACCGAATCTTAAGCAGAAATCGTCGGTGAATCGTTCTACAAAAGTAAATATTACTGCTGACTAACGAGTTGAAAGGACATTTAGGCTCATCCCTCAGAACAAATCAGTGTAGTTTCACTCCTATGTAAACATTATTTAATATTTCACATTCATCCGCACTTCAGCTAAAAGAGCACATTCCTTACGCGTGAATAAACTTAAAAATGTATAATAGTTTTCAAAATAAGAGCCCTGATTAACTTATTTCTCGCAGACCAAACACTAAACTCACTTGTCGCAGAACTTATGGCCGATACTCTCAAGATTTATATAGCTTCTATGACTGAAAGCGAAAAAGCTTGGATAAATTGAAATTTAAGTTTATCGAAAGCTCGTGCAGCTATAAATGACATGCCAAAACGAAAAAAGGGAATTGGTGCCAACACTATTTAAAGCAAGAGAAGTGAAGCTTTTGGCTTGTTCTTTAAAATACAGTATGGCGTAACCCTTAGATATTAAAATTGTCAACAAACACTGCTGTACATCAATCCGTTAAAAAAAACCAAGAAACTGTAAACACAAGCCATAAAGTAGACCTGCTCAATACCACGCCAAGAAGGCAAAATAATTCGGTAATAGCCACAACGCTAAATAATATTGCCTCTCAAGGCGGTAATACCCCACTCCTGGAATGAGAATGGTTGGATCTATTAAACTATCGTCCCTTTAAATGTAGCTCTAGTGCCTAGAACAAATTACCACGGAAAGTCGTACTCTCAACTTGACCTTTCTTAGTTGTTTTTTCTCGAACAGGTGGTTATAGTCCATTGAATTTTCAAAAAAAAAAACTGCTGTAACTTCCCGAAGCTTGAAAAAATAATTTTTGATGTCAATCGATTCAGCTCGACTATTAGGATATTTATGGATATTTTGTGATGTCCGAAATTGTTTAAACACTGAGGAAAAAACAGTTGAAATATTGACAACAACTTTTTTTTTAACTTTACCGTTTTGGGCGAAAAAAAAAACAGACTTTTTTTTTAGAGTAACGTATTCCTACAGAAGAGCTCGAGAGAGCTTTATCTCTTATACATTGTGCTTCAGATCAAGGTGCCCCAGGGTATACCAAGTGATTCCTTGAGGTGAGCTGATAAAAAAATCGTTCCACATATCCCCTTACCTCAAAGATTTTTCGACTTTGGATGTTCCTTGATGGAAATGATTCCTCATAGCTTATGAATCAACCTATGGATTCTGGTTACTTGTGGTAAATTGAAAACTGTTATAGGAATCTTTCTTTTCGTACCTCACTTGTTGCTATCTACGAATCATTCTTGGAGATATTACAAAAATGATCGACAAGTTTCTATTTTTTACCTAGAATTTTAAAAAATAAATCCATTTATTTCCAAAATTTTTTCCTACGGAATGTAATTTTATTATTGTTTAACAATGCCCCCGATGTCGCCTTTCTTCCGTAAAAATTCGTGGCCGGCTACCTGCAACGGTTTTCCAACGAAAGGTAATAAAGTGTATTTACCATGAACACAAAAAACGAATTGTCTGATTCACCGTTAAGAGGTAAGGTAACGTACCCGCCGTTAATAACTGCTATTTAAGGAATGTTTTAGAACAATTTTACTCACTTGTGTTATGATATCTCAGTTGACCTTAATTTGAAGGTGTATTCAAGTGTGTAAAATTGTTTCAGTTTTTTTGATATTTTACAATTAGGTACGAGCAAAGGTAATTTATCCAAATCTGACCACTTTTGCATCATTACATAATAATTCAGTAATTAATAAGAGATTTTTGTAGCCACACGGATGTATCAGGGAAAATTCTCCATTTTTTCTAGCTTCCCCAAAAATTAAATGCATATCCACATACTCTTCATTTGCAAATGACATAGTGAAAACTACAAAAATCTCTATTTAATTATTATATTTATTTCTTTCTCATTGCCCGATGTTAATTTTCAGTCTGTAGAAAACAAAGCTCTTAATCTCTGTACATATTATCTATGAACTCTTGTTACTTATTGTATATTGGTTTAATAAATTCTTATTCTATTCTATTATATATTCAACAACTAATCGTATATACTATATACTACAACGGGTGTACATGAGGAATAAAAGTAACAATTGCCTAGAGTGCCTCAAGGTCCGCACCTGAGCCTCATAGAAAATGTGTGGAAGGAAGATAGAACTGTGAAAAGAAAACCGGAAACCCTCCAAAAATTTAAAGATACTTTAATTACCGAATGCTATCAGAAGATTTCGCAAACCGTAAGCTTTAAACTTTAAGTATTATAATTGTCATGATAATTCACACTAGGAGTATTTGAGATGCTGTTTTCGAATATACTTACAAAATTCGAAATAATTTTTTTTTTTTTTTTTTTACATTTTGCTTTATTTGTATGAATTAGCTTACATAGCTCTAGCATACACTATTTCAATTTCTTAATGTAAGGTAAATCTTAATCTAAGGTAAAATTATATTGCTGGGCTCTTTGCCTAGACAATTATTTTCTGTAATTCGTCTGCTCGTCTGCTTTCCATAATGCCTGGTCTTCCTGCCGGTCGTCTCTGGTCTGGATGGTATAGCTGCTTAAACGTGGCGACACTGTTGGTGTACTTTTTTTTGAGTCCCCTTCTATAATCTTTGTAGATCTGGTAAATGAAAGATAGCCCTACTGCGGATTCGATACTTCAACCTCAATTAATTTTACGTCTCTCAGTAGATGTTTGTTGCGCATATAGCGCGGTGCGCCGGTTATGCCCTGATTATTTTTGATTGAACTCTTTTGATGGTGTCGATATTTGATGTCTTCGCTGCCCCCAGAGTTGGATGCCGTAGGTGCAGATTGGTTTTATGATGCTTTTATATACTGCTATTTTCGTATCTAGGTTTAGTTTTGACTTTTTATTTAACAGCCATTACATTTTCTTGAATGCCAGGTTTACTTACTCTTTCTATTATTTGCAGGTGCCTTTTTAAAGTTAGCCTGCGGTCTAAGTGCATGCCCCGGTATTTAACTGTGTTAACAAGTTTAACCATTTTGCTATTTATTTCAACGGGTTTGTAGGTCATTTTCCTAACAGTAAAGGTTATTTGCTGTGTTTTGTTTTCGTTGAAGATGATGCCCCACTTGTAGTAATTAGTCTGTAATTTTGTTCATGTGTTCTTGTATAACCCTGGTTGCTGTTGTTGGGGTTTTATGCGTAAATATTAACGCTGTGTCGTCTGCAAACGTTGTGGTCATAACTTCTCTGTCCACTGGGAGAACTGCTGTGTATAATAGCTAGAGGACCGGTCTCAGGACACTTCCTTCCTGCTTCTATTTGACGCGTCTTACTGCTGTAGTTGTTGTAGGATACTTGGAATTTCCTATTTGTTAGGTAACTATGTAATATGCTGTGAAATTTTTGTGGGAGAAGACTCTTGATTTTGGTTAATAGGTCGTTGTGGTTTACCTTATAGAATGCTTGAGCAATGTCCAGGAATAAGCCGACACAGTATTGTCTGCTTTCCATAGCGTCTTTTATCTTGTTGTGTATCTTGTGCATTTGCTCAATAGTGCTGTTTTGGCCCCTAAATCCGAATTGGTAAAGGGGATGATTTTGTTGCTGTCTAGGTAGTGTTGAAGTTTGTCTAGGAGCAGCTATATGATTCTACTTTAAATATGTCTTTTCCGGGTTTCGGTATAAAGAATATTTTTGCTAGCTTTCATTGGGCTAGAAAGTGGTTGAGGCGAAGGATAGCATTGAAAGTGTGTAGAATCCCGATTATCCCATTTAGTGGTAAGGCTTTTATTAGCTGTCCGGTGATGCTGTCGTGGTCTGGGGCTTTCTTTGGGTTTAGTTCTTGTATTTTGTACAGGATTGAGGCGAAGCTAAAGCTAATAGGCTTTTCCCCTGACGTTTTGATTGTGCTTGCTATAGTTGTTATGTTGGGCTTGAATACTTTTTCAAAATGTTCCGCGAACGCCTCCGCTTTGGCTTCGTCATTGTTGATCCATTCATTGTTTTTCCTCAGTATTGGTACGTTCTGTTGCATTGGTTTTTTAATTCCCTTGGTTACTTTCCACATAGTCTGTGTCCTGGTAGTAGGTTAACCCTGAGTGTTCTTAGGTTTTTAATGGCCAGGTTTAGTTGTGCCTTTGCTTGTGGAGGTCTTGTTAGTTGCCAGTGTCTTTTGTTTTGGAGCTCCAGAGTGGTGGTGGTATTTTGTTCTGGTTTTCTGCCAGTTATTTGGATAGCTGGCGTGGCAGCCTGGTCACAGTAATTGATCCTGTCGTTCAAGTGTTCCAGGGCGCTTTCGATGTCTTCCTCTGTTTTGAGTTGGATTTGTGGGTTGTAGTTTCTTTTAAAGAGTTGATGAAATTTGCTCGAATTAGTATGTTTGTTCGTCAGTCTGTGGGTTGTTTCTGTGAACGTTGGAGCAATTCTTAGTTTAATGATGGTCGGTGAATGTTCTGAAGAGATGGCCAGGGTTGTTGTGGTACTAAGTAGGTTTTAATTCAGGCCTTTGGAGAGTCTGAAATCGATGATATCCGGTCTTTTCCATCTGTCAGATGGCCAGTGCGTTGTCTTTCTGCCATAGATACTGTTAAGATTGTTTGCATGTATTGCCTTTCCCAGCTGTTTGCCTCTCGACGTTGTTATTCTTGACCCTCATAGTGGGGATTTTGCATTGTAGTCCCCAGCCGCTAGAAATCTATTTCCTAATTGTTTGAAGATTTCGTCAAATTGTTGTTTTCCTAAGTTGTATCTTGAGGGGAAGTAAAGCGCTGCTATGTTGATGTTTCTGTGATTCATATTGCCGTATGCTTCGTTTGGGTGGTGCTGATTGGGTGGTGTTTAATGCTATTTTTGATCAGTATTGCCGTACCTCCACAAGCCTTGTTGTTCGGGTGGTCATTTCTGTATAATGTATTGTATATCCGTATACTTTGAAGCTATTTTTATCTGTGATTTGCGTGTCAGAACTTCAATTTGGTTGCAGTTTAAAAATTTTTCTATTTCTAGTTTGTGTTTGGAGAGACCATTGGCATTCCAGTGTGCTATTTTTATTTCCTTCATTTTACTAGTTTAATCAGTATTGCAGTTGCCTGTTAAGCATATTCTGCATTTGTTGCATGGTTTGCGTGATTGATTTAAGGGGACATTCTCTTTCGAAATTGAAGAAAAAAGCACTTTTTAAAAATTTTATTATGAAAAAACTATTATATTTACTGACAAAATTTCTTTTGGACATTGTTCAACTGTGTCTTAAGAATATAAAAAAAATTTTTTTTTTTCATTTTTAGTTTCCCTTGGCTCCTGTAGAGGGCGTCGTCCAAAAGTGACGTTTAATACGGTAGGACAATTTGTGGACCTCCTGTAACAGATTTTTGAAAAATTCAAAATGGATTCTATTCTTGAGACTCTAAACTAAGGGATATGCCTCTAAAACTCATACTTTTTCATATTTTGAAGTTTTCATATGTATATTTCAGAAAAATGCGAAAAAAAAGCAATTTTGTTTTGGGGTAAGTTACCCCCGTAAAAAAAGGGGTTTTTTGTTGTTAAATTTTAGAGGCATATCCTCTAGTATTTTCAATAAGTAATCGAATGCTCTTTGGTTTTTTAAAATCGGTCAAGTAGATTCGGAGAAAACCGTCCTACCAGTTTGAAAAAGGTAGTTTCGAGAAAAACGCGTTTAAAGGTTTTTTACCATAATTTTATTGAATAGAAACCGGTGTTTACTCATGGGTGAGCGCTCTTACAAATATAGCTGTAACTTTTTTTCTATTACGAATTTCTTGATGAAATTTTAGGAGGGAACTTTTGAAAGTATATAGAATCCAAATATGTAAAAATCTCAAAATCGATTTTTTGAAAATTTCGAAAGAGAATGTCCCCTTAAGTTGTTCGTCAATTTTAAAGATCTAGCGGAACATAACTCATTTTTAGTACTTATCTGAATAAATTTAACAGTTATGTGAATTGGCAGTAGACAAGCTATACTACATTAAATCACCATATTTTCTAAGAAATCGCCCCGAACAAAAGACTGAAAAGTGTTGGAACGGCCTCCTATCTGTATTGTCCCAATATGTGCACTCCGCGGTCGTTTCATTCGCAAGTTCGCTCGATCAATGCGCTGTATTTCTGTACGTTTGTGGTTTTGTGTTGCTTCTGTTGAATTTGAGTTAGTAGGTAGAATGCTCTGTATTACATATAGGTCTTTCAATTTATGACAAATTCATAGTTTAACTACTTTATACTGTAGTAGAAGCATAATATTACTGAAAAATCACGTGCGCGAATTGCCATAATGCTTTGAAAAAAAAGGAAAATGTATGAATGTACCCCATTAGTGGGGCACATTCATACATGAAGAGGTAGGTTAACAAACAAATAATAAAAATCAAAATGAAAAACTTTATCTATCTATATTTGTTCGTGTGTAACAAAAAATGATAGGTTTCATTAAATTGCGAAAATACACAAGTGCAAGGGCACATTTATATAGTATGAATGTGCCCCTTGTACTTGTGTATGAATGTACCCCATCGCATGTTAATTGATAAAGAAATATGTAAAAAAAAACTGTCTTCATATAGGATAATTTACAAATCAAATCATAAACTCAATGATATTATGATTAATATTAGATAGCAGTGACTAATCTAAACAACACTAACTAGTCACAAAATACCCCCAAAAGTAAGATTATGAAATTACTTATGCGAGGCAAAAACACGTTTCGTGTTGCACCCACGCGCTTTCCGCAGCGATTGCTGTCAAACTTCACTAGTCAGTACACACACTTAAGAACTACGCTCACACACTAACTTCATTCTTTTGCTCCGCGCCTAACTTCAGATATACTCAGTGTATGTAGGTGCCCCTTGTATGAATCTGCCCCACTCTCCCCTATATTACTCACAAGGAAACGTTCTCAATTGTGTCTCACCGATTTTGATGAAATTGAAATATGTTGTAGAGCATCGAAAACTAAGAGACACATATTTTTTTTTATCTGCGGATACGCAAGTTTAGGGGGTGAAAACCACCCCTAAAGTTTACCCCCAAAAACAGTTTTTCTTAAATATCTCAAGTTCTAATGAATTTTTTCGAATGAAACAAAATGGAAATGATGTCTCGTAAATATACTAACCTTTTGTAAGTAATCCGGTCCCCGGGGGTTGCAACCCTTATTTTTTATTTCGGAATAAATTATATTTTTGCGTCACAAAAATAACAGTGTTAGTTCAAAATCATTGATAAATATTTTTTTACATACCATTTTGAAAAACAAAATTGACCTGTTTTTGCGTTTTCTTGAAAAAAGCCCCTCAAGGGGGTAAACTACCCCTAGTACTAACACATCATGTATATACTTTCAGGCATCAGTTTTTTTCGTGAAAACCAGTATTAAGGGGTTTTTGGAGTCGCTGATTACGAATCTGATGTCAGATTTGAAAAATTCAAAATGGCGGATCCAACATGGCGGACGGATTTTTGAAAGACTCATACATTTTTATAAAAAGAACTATAAATAAAAGTTTTTGAGGTCGGTGATTACGAATCTGATGTTAGATTTAACAAATTCAAAATGGCGGGTCCAACATGGCGGACGAATTTTTGAAAAATACATCAATTTTTATAAAAAGAACTATAAATAAAGATTTTTGAGGTCGCTGATTACGAATCTGATGTTAAGGATTACGAATCTGATGTAGTAGAAAAAAATTTATTCAGACCTGACAATATTCATGCAGACTCTTCAAAATCAGGAAAACTAACTACAGGTAATATACATTTATAATTATATGGGACGTTATTATAAAATATTAATATTTCATTGTACACTTCAGATCACTTCAAAACATGGTTTAAAAATATTTTTCTCCCTAACGTTGGATCTCATTTAATCCTTTCAATTGATTCGTGGAGCGGCCATTGTGACAAAATAATAGAACAAAATACTCCATCGAATAAAATAGTAGAAGTGAAAAAAATACCTACCGGTACTACGGGTAACATACAACCATTGGATGTATTTGGTTTCCGAATATGGAAAAATTACGTTCAACACTTCTCGGATAGCGTTACATTAATGAATTCGGATCTTAACTTACATTTAAGAAATAATATCATTAAATTGCAGTCATTAGTTCATAATCAACTCTCCTCGCCACGGTATATAAATCTATTTAAGTACTCGTGAGTCGTGGTATAAAAGTGGATATACCAATGAAAAGCCTGGACATTTTGAGAACCCTGTCGATTTTAGTTTTGGGAATTCTAGCAATACTAGATGTGAAGTGCAAGGCTGTAGAAACGATGCTATAATTCGATGTTCCTGGTGTAAAAAATCATTATGTTTAAAGCATTATTTTGAAGACTATCATCATTGTACACATTTTCACAGATGAATGTAGTTATGTATGAATGTTTTATATATATATAATTTTATAAAACTGACTTTGAATTTACAAACTGATTCATAACACTGTTGTACACCGAGTTTTACCTAAGGTCGAAACTAAGCAGAATGGATTCATTGTATTGAAATATGACATTTCGCCAAGTTTCATGCAAATTCATAAAAAAATTAAAAAGTTATTAATGTTTAAAGTTTTAAAAGAGACGAAAAAAATATTGTCCAATTTACTTGGTTTTTGGTATACGAGTTGAGAATAATTAATTAAAACTGTTTACATTGTCAACAATTTTTTATAATAATTAATTATATAAGTTTTTTACACGAAAATTTTTCGAAAAATGAAAAGAAAAGTTATAAATCGGCTCATTAAGCAGAATGTTTGTCGAACAAAAAATTTTTTTATGCACATCATACATTTCTATGATCAGCTAGAAATTCTGCATACACTCATAAAAAAAATATCTAATATAATTTTCAATATTAACAATTTTTTGTTAATAACTTTTTAATTTTTTTATAGAATTGTTAAATATTTCGGATTATGAATCCTCTTCATGTCGTTCACATACGCTATAAAGGGTTTGCTTAGGTAACATTTAAAAGTCGATTCTGTACAACAGTGTAATTAACGATATCAATAACCCCTGTTTATTAGTTTTTATCAAAATTGTAATACTTTTAAAACATATGTGCGCGATAATGAACCTATCATTTTTAATTATTCATTTACGATTGTAAATCCGTAATCAGCGAGCTCAAAAACTTTTCTTTATTGTTTTTTTGATAAAAATTTCATGTATTTTCCAAAAGTTTGTTCACCATGTTGGATCCGCCATTTTGAATTTTTTAAATTTAACATCAGATTCGTAATCAGCGACCTCAAAAATCTTTATTTATAGTTCTTTTTATAAAAATTTATGTATTTTTCAAAAATTCGTCCGCCATGTTGGACCCGCCATTTTGAATTTGTTAAATCTAACATCAGATTCGTAATCAGCGACCTCAAGAACTTTTATTTATAGTTCTTTTTATAAAAATGTATGTATTTTTCAAAAATCCGTCCGCCATGTTGGATCCGCCATTTTGAATTTTTCAAATCTGACATCAGATTCGTAATCAGCGACTCCAAAAACCCCTTAATACTGGTTTTCACAAAAAAAAACTGATGTCTGAAAGTATATACATGATGTGTTAGTGCTAGGGGTAGTTTACCCCCTTGAGAAGCTTTTTTCAGGAAAACGCAAAAACAGGTCGATTTTGTTTTTCAAAATCGTATGTAAAAAAATATTTGTCAATGATTTTGAACTAACACTGTTATTTTTGCGACGCAAAAATATAATTTATTCCGAAATAAAAAATAAGGGTTGCAACCCCCGGGGACCGGATTACTTACAAAAGGTTAGTATATTTACGAGACATCATTTCCATTTTGTTTCATTCGAAAAAATTCATTAGAACTTGAGATATTTAAGAAAAACTGTTTTTGGGGGTAAACTTTAGGGGTGGTTTTCACCCCCTAAACTTGCGTATCCGCAGATAAAAAAAAATACGTGTCTCTTATTTTTCGATGCTCTACAACATATTTCAATTTCATCAAAATCGGTGAGACACACTTGAGAACGTTTCCTTGTCAGTCATCGAATAAACGTCAATGAGAAAGGTTGCCTTTTAGTTTCGCCATACCCCCCAACAAAGGTTATGGGCCTAGGCTTCGTCGTAGCCAAGTTCTTTCCCGAGTTTTAGATTTTTCGCTTTTGATTTTTGGATCGTTTATATATTTGTTCCACCGAGATGAGTTCCGGTTTGTATCAAATCGAAAAGTTGGACGACGATAATTACGATGGTTGGAAAGTCCAAATGCGATCGGTTCTAATTCATAGTGAGTTGTGGTCTTATACCTCTGGTGCAACGCCGGCCCCGGAGGGAGCTGAAGCTACGGCATGGAAAGCAAAGGACGAAAAAGCGCTTGCAACAATTCTGCTTTCGGTAAAACCTTCTCAGTTGTTGCATATTAAAAATTGTCAGACCTCCAGTTCAGCTTGGAAGAAATTAGAGGAAGTGCATCGACCAACTGGTCCAGCGCGAAAAGTCACGTTATTCAAGCAATTACTAAATCTGAAAATGCAAGAAAATTCCTCAGTTACGGCTCATTTGAACAGTTTGTTCGAGTTGAGTGAAAGAGTAACGGAAGTCGATGTGAAGCTGCAAGATGAATTGTTAACTATAATATTGCTCTCGTCTTTGCCGAAAAGTTACGAAAATTTCGTAATCGCAATCGAATCAAGGGATACGTTGCCCACCTCTAGTGCGCTTAAGACAAAATTGATCGAAGAGGGAAAAAGGCGCGAAGGAAGTATAGCGAACGACGGCAACGAGGCGGCATTTTTTCTAATTCAGCGTGATAAGCAGCAGCCCAACCAAATCATCGTCACCGAGAAATTTTGCAAATCGTGTGAAGTGTTATAAATGCAACAAAAGGAGACATATCGCCTCGGCATGTAAAGAAAAGAAACAATCGAAATCAACAGTATCTTTTGCTATGTTAAATGCAGTAGAATGCGAGCACTTACACACTCGTATTTGGGTAATGGATAGCGGCACGACGTGTGATATGTGTTGTGACAAGTCGATGTTTTCCACTTTGAAACCACACAAGGAAAAAATTGAATTGGCCGCAGACAATTTCACTGTGTCGTCAGGTATTGGTGAAGTAGTATTGGAAACAAAGACAAGTACTATCATTTTGCATGATGTCCTCTTTGTACCAACTTTAAAAACAAATTTCTTGTCGGTTAGTAAAGCCGCGGAGAACTCTAATACAGTTGAATTTACTGAAAAGTCGGCGATCGTGAAGAATTTAAATGGAGAAGAAATTGTATGTGCGAGAAAGAACGGCAATTTATTTTTGTTCGAAATGGACAGTAATAAAAAATTGTTTCATATGCAATCGGACTCGAGTGAATTTATCAAATGGCATAATCGCTACGGACATTTAAATGCGAAAAGTTTGAGCTTATTATTTAAAAATGAAATGGTGAACGGGCTAGAGCTGAGTAAAACATTTGATAAAATTTATTGTGAAACTTGCCTTAAAGGCAAAATTAGTGCACTGCCATTTCTGAAAAAATCAAATAATTCCAGTAAGGGTTTGCTTGAATTAATCCATAGTGACATTTGTGGACCGATGAAAACAAGATCCCTCGGGGGATATAAATATTTTGCACTTTTTATTGACGATTTTAGTCGAAAAATATTCGTCCGGTTTCTGAAAAACAGAAGTGACATTTTTGAAGAATTTAAGACTTTTAAAGCAGCTGTAGAGCGTGAAACAAGAAAAATAATCAAAGCTGTAAGAACCGATAATGGGTGCGAATATTTAAGCGTGGATTTTTCTAATTTTCTTGAAAAAGAGGGCATACGTCGGCAGCTCACTGTCCAGTACACGCCGCAGCCGAATGGTGTTGCAGAAAGGGCAAACCGAACAATTGTTGAGATGGCTAGGTGCCTATTAATTGACTCAGATTTGCCGGAATCACTTTGGGGAGAAGCTGTAAATACAGCTGTTTATCTTAGGAATCGTTCTCCAACAAAAGCAATGGACTCGACTACACCGTTGGAAGTCTGGACCGGTCGGAAGCCTGCTGTTCATCATCTTAGGATGTGTGGATGTAAGGCCATTATGCTGCAGAAGGGTGTGAACAAATCTAAGTTTGAGCCAAAAGGAGTAGAATGCGTGATGGTCGGATATTCAGCGGAGTCCAAAGCTTACCGCTTGTATGAGCCAAAATCAAGGAAAATATTCAAGAGCCGAGATGTCAAATTTTTGGAATATGCCGGTAAGAAACATCCTAATACGAAAGCTAATTCCTATGATCTTTTAGAAATGGAAGTCTCATCGGAAGGCCCCATGAGTGCAAAGGTGGAGGATGAGCCTGATTCTGATGACGGTATACTCTATTTAGATGCCTTGGAGGACAATCATGTGGAAGATGACTCGGACAGAGGAGGTACTGTTGCTGCTTTACCTGTTGAAGTCAGAGAAGAAAATGTGCAGAATGCTGAAGAAGAAGGTGAAGATCGAGATGCTGCCGAGGAAAACGTAGGAAGACCCGTAGCTGAGGAAGAAAATCGGAGTTCTGGGTATGATTTGTGTCCTACTGAAAGTCCTGCAGATTTTAGAATGTGTTTACGTCCTCGAAAAAATAATGTATCAAACTTTCTGCGAACGGAGTGTTCTCAGAACCCGTTAGACACAAAAGAAGCCCTAAGTCGTGCCGATGCTCATATTTGGCTGAAGTCAATGAAAAGGGAATACGATACCCTCATGTTAAATAATACTTGGGAACTTGTTGACCTGCCGAAAAATAGAACTGCTATCAAATGTAGATGGGTATTCAATATAAAACGTAAAATGGATGTAAGTATTGATCCTTATAAATCCCGGCTCGTCGCAAAAGGCTGTAGTCAGCGGTTCGGTATAGATTATAACGAGACCTTCTCCCCAGTAGTGCGGTACTCGTCCTTGCGCTTGATATTTGCTTTGGCAGTTCAGTATAATTTGACAATTCACCAGTTGGACGTAGCTGCAGCCTATTTAAATGGTGAGTTGAAGGAGGAAGTTTTTATGGAACAGCCAGAGATCTTCGTAGATAAAAATAACCCTAAAAAGGTTTGTAAGCTTAAGAAGGCGTTATATGGATTAAAACAGGCCGAACGAGAGTGGATCGAAAAACTGGATAGCGTCATACGTCCTATAGGTTTCACAAGATGTCAGGGTGATTCCTGCGTATACGTCATGAACAGCACGAACGAGATCAATATAATAGCCGTATATGTAGACGACATTCTGTTTGCTTGCTCAAATAGAAGGGTTTTACATGAAATAAAAAATAAAATCGGATCGGAATTTGATGTCGTGGACAAGGGTCCTATCGACTACTTTTTGGGCATGGAAGTGACACAAGATAAAGATAGCATCATGATTTCTCAACGACAGTTTATTTTGAATTTACTGGAGACCTTCAACATGCAGAATACAAGAAGTTGTGCAACCTGAATGCATTGCAGTTGTTAAAAAATCCAGTCTACCATGCTAGAACAAAACACATAGATATTCGAGTACATTTCATTAGGGAAATTTTCGGAAAACATCTCATTGATCTCAAATATGTTCCAACGGACGAGATGATTGCAGACATTCTTACAAAAATCCCACAGACAAAACATTCTAACTTATCCCGTAAACTTGGACTATACAATGTACTAGGTTGAATATGAATTTGAATAATTTTCCTTTTTATTGCAAATAGTATACTTTTGAGGGGAAGTGTTGAATTTGAGTTAGTCTACTACTACTACAGTTACAAAAGTAAACTTATTTTGCCTCTACACTATATGTGTTATATTACTCAGTCATCGAATAAACGTCAAGGAGAAAGGTTGCCTTTTAGTTTCGCCATACCCCCAACACTTTCAAATGAATCTTGAGGTAAATTTACATAATTTTCTTTTTTTCATTATAGTTTTAATTTAATCGTGAGATCCATGAGAATAGATCAGCTTTGTTTTTAGTAACAAAATATGACTATGAAAAATTTCACTTGAGATTTAGTTTATTATTCCGCATTATTCCGATCACATGCCATATTATTATGGAAGAGCAACCTTTAGGCTTTATGAAACATGATATATGTATATGATAATGGTGTTTTGTAATTAACTTCATCTCCTGCTGCCTCGGAGGCACTAACAACCGACTTGTCCACAGAGCAGGTAATTGCTTCCTTGCCTGCAACATCTCGGCCAGCACATCATCGCAGGCGAGTACCCCGTAGAAAGCGCCAATCTTCAGTTTCGGTTGTACAAAAATCCATTGATCAACAACCTTCGACGCAGGCTGCAGTTTTGGATTCTCAACAACTCGGAGTTACATCGCTGAGGCCTGCTAAGCATTCCAAAACAATTTTTCTGTCCAGGATTCATCTCGAGACCACTGAGTTCGAGATTACTCATCTTGTCTCTGCGCGCATGGGAGTTACACGGGACTCTATCTCCTGCAGGAAGCTCATAAGCGCTCGAGGAGATAATAATCGTTCTTTTACGGCATCATTTAAAAATTTTGCTCCTGAATTTTTATTTGATGACATAGTGTCCTCGGATATCTGGCCTGCTGGCGCCATCGTTCGCGAATTTATACCTAAGGAACAACCTAGGCTTTTGTCTAGCGCAAAAAACGTATCTGTGATATCTCCCTCTACTACGCCAATATAACTGGATTACGTTCAAAGACGACCAGCCTCTTTATTGGCTCGAGCACAAACTGTTTTGACGTGGTCTGTTTAACGGAAACTTGGCTTTGTGGAGGAATTGAGGACGCTGAACTTTTTAATTCTGACTACATCGTTTTTCGACGCGACCGCTATTCTGCCCTTAACGCCCCTGTTGGTGGTGGGGTCCTGTGTGCTGTCCGCCGTGGGATACCTTGTGAGCTGGTAAACTCTACGTATTTCTCCGACTTAGAACTGTTATGTGTTGCTCTACGTCTCTCAACTAAAAACATCTTTATTGTCTTCACATATATTCCACCTAAGTCGGTTCCGGAGATATACAATCGGCTTGTGGCTTTTTTGAACGATCTCTCCGACAAAACATCCATTTCCGACGAAATTCTACTTGTGGGCGACTTCAACTTTGCCACATGTGTTACCTGGTTCATCATTTGCTTCATCATTTCTAGACAGCATTACATCAAATGGACTGTCACAGTGCAATAGGGTATCGAACGATAATGGGAGGTATCTCGACTTGATTTTCTCATCAGATCCTTCAGGCACAGTTGTTAGACGCTGCTCTTCGCCAATATTGCCTGATTCGAGCCATCATCCCGCGTTATGTGTTGTTTTCTCTTTCGACCCTGAATCCGTTGCTTCTACTGATTATTCTAATCACTGTTATAATTTTCGTAAAGCTGACTTTTCTACGATGAACACCTGGCTTTCTGACTATGATTGGACAAGCGTCTTGGGGGCGCATAACATTGACGAGGCGGTTTGTTCATTTTACAGAATTATTTCTCTGTGTTTTTCGTTTTACGTACCTGTAAAAAGAACAAATAGTTCTACAAGCTGGCAGCCTTGCCTTAATAGCACTGTTAAGCTTTTGAAAAATAGAAAGAGTAAAGCGTGGAAGAAATATTGTATCTCTCGGAATGAGCTTGATTTTTCTACTTATTCCGAAATTTGTAGCCAATTTATCGTTGCTGCTAATGCCTCTTATATAGCTTATATTGATAATATGAAATCTTCTCTCCGTGATGATCCGAAGCAGTTTTTTTGGAGGTTTGTTAACTCAAAAAAACGCTCTGGTGGATTCCCTGCCTCACTATTTTATGGTTCTAACAAAACCAGTGATTCTAAGATTATTTCCAATCTCTTCGCGGATTTCTTCAGAACCGCTTTCTGTGATATTGCCTGTGATATTAACCCTGAAAATTTTCTTCACTTGACGAAGCTTCCGCTGACTTCCCTCCATTGACAATATTGTTCTTGAACTAATTGCTAAATTAGTAGATAATTTCTCGTTTGGTCCTGATGGCATACCGTATTGTCTTCTAAAAAGATGTATTTCTGTCGTTGCCCCTGTTCTCTGTTATTTATTCAATTTATCTCTTCGTTCTGGTGTCCTTCTGATGTCATGGAAAACGTCTATCATATTGCCACTCCATAAAAAGAGCAATAAAAGCGACATATCCAATTACAGATCCATTGCGAACCTTAGCTCCATCGCAAAACTTTTTGAGGCTATTGTTTGTGATGTACTTTATTTTCATTGTAAACCATTTTTAATGTCGTTTCAGCACGGTTTCATAAAAGGGAATTCGACTATTACCAATCTCTTAGAATTTTCCCATCACTGTATATCGGCTATTAAGATGGGCAGGCAAGTCGATTGTTTCTTCACTGACTTTAGCAAGGCCTTTGATAGGATTAACCACGATATATTGATTTATAAATTAACTGTTCTGGGCTTTCCTAAAAAATGCATTTCTTTGTCTCAACGCACTCAATGTGTTTCGTTTCGTGGTGTCCTTTCTAATCTGCTGTACAACACTTCTGTTGTCCCACAGTGCAGCCACCTTGGCCCTCTTTTATTTATTATATACATCAACGATGTATCTCTCATTCCCGTTCACTAAAAAATTCTCTCCTACGCTGACGATGCGAAAATTTTTCGCGTAATGAATTCTGACCATGACTCTCATCTCTTGAACTGTGATCTGGATCTATTTCAGAAATGGTGCTCTATCAACCATCTTCCTTTAAATGTCAGTAAATGCACCTGTATGTCTTTTTCCCGCAAAAAGAATCCGCTGTGCTTTGACTTTGTTACAACTTTGATGAGTTGTGGGAGCGGAACTTTTGCTAATAGTCCTACGCCAACGCCACAGGTAACACTCTTAAGGGTTCATGCCGAATTACACCCATGAAAAACAGACTATTTTTCATTCATTTTTTTAGTAGGTTCAGTTGTAAATATAAATATGGGAGGGGTTTTACTTCAATAAATATAGTGTCGAAGTATATGAAAACAATTTTTTTTGTTTATTTTTCCGATTTTTTGTTGTTGTAACAGACGGTTGAAAAAAAGTGAAAAAAAAAGAGGGCTTCGCCTTGTTGATGATATCTCCGAGACGGATGGTCTGAAACTACAAAATGAAAAAGTTTTAGATTCAGTATGATAAGGGCTATGGCATGAATAGACAGATTTTTGATTTTTTGAAAATTAACAAAATGGCGGACATTTTTCCAAAAAATTCCAAAAATCATCATTTTTTTCCCCGTTTTTGCCCTTAAAAAAATACTTAGAATCAAAATTTCAAAAAATTGTCTATTCATGCCATAGCTATAGTTATAGAGAATATGTGGTAAAAATTTGGTGAAGATCGGTTCAGTAGTCACCGAGATTTTATCAACAAGGTGCCGAAAAACGTTGTTTCGAGAAAAACGCGATCAAAGTTTTTTTTAATGAAAAATCGTAAAAAAATCTCACCTGCGCTTAATCAGCGATGCCTGCACCATACAGTATGCCTTCTGTATATTCATAATTAACGTTTTCATCCAAAACAGCGTTTCTGCGGATGATTCTGGCTTTCTTAGAGGCAATAACGCTGATGCGCGTCAGCATCTCGTACGCGCTGTCGGTCACGGTCATCAGCAAATTGTATGGCGGGCGGGCCGATTTTGACGCCCATTAATATAGTTAGAGTGCCAAAAATATAGTTAGAGTGCTCCGATCTTTATAAAATTTTAATATGATATTTATATATATATATAGTTTCCAAAAATGTAATAAAAAAAAAATCGATTTTTTGAAAATTGCAATTCGGCATGAACCCTTAAGTTTTCGGGGAGTTGTTCCCGAGCTGATCGGATTATTTGATGGGCCTTTTAATAATGCCGTAGGGAAGGTGACCGGGGTCCAATGGAGTCAAACAAGGTGTACTGAGTTCTCAATTTAATTGTTAATTCACTTAGGACTACAGCACTAAACTCTATTTGTGCACTTAAACATTCACTAGAACTACAGCACTTTTGTTACACTATTACCGGCACCGAAACTTCTCAAAATACTTTTGTTAATTCTTTACTTTATTTAAGTCGTCAGCTCGGAGCTGTTGTGGGCGCTCGAATTCTAAATCGGACTCCCATTCTTCTTTGATTCCCGATCGCATGAAACCTCAATTTCAGGCGGTCGGTTACCAATCGAAGAAAAGCGATCAAAGCATTTTTTATGCAGCGAAAATGCTTTCCATTGTTCGCGTGCGCCTTGATCGCACTTTGCCCGCTTGCCTCGGCACTTATGCTCAAGGGTCGGGTCATCGTCCGTATATAATTTACGTAAGTCGTAAATTATTGTTGGGTGTTATTTTTACTTTATGTCAATGCACTTAAAATGATGGGATGAATGATGCCTTTTTCTTGAGATGAAGTCTCAAGGGGCTGGTTTTCTTTCTAAATTATTATTTTCCAACATTTGTTTTCTATTAACTTTTTGTGTATACCAAACAATATTCTTACTTTCTTTGTTTAGTGTATACAACAACTTTGTGATCAACGGGCACTCCCTTTCCAGACTCAACAAAGTGAGAGATTTGGGTATCGTAATAAACTCGCGTTTTTCTTTTGAAGACCATATTGAAAATATTATTAATAAAGCAAACGCAACCCTAGGTTTCATCAAAAGGTGGTCCAAGGAGTTTGATGACCCTTATATTTCTAGACTTCTGTATTGCACTTTTGTCCGACCTATCCTCGAATACGCCAGTCCAGTGTGGTCACCATTTTATCAAAACCACATTCAGCGGATTGAGGCTGTTCAACGGCGCTTTCTACGCTCGCCCTTCGTGGGCTTCCTTGGACTAATAATCTCCACCTGCCTCCATACAGTGATAGGTTAAAACTCATTTCCCTAGAGTCATTGGAATATAGACGTCAAACCTCCAAAACTGTATTCGTTTTTGATTGCTTGCAAGGAGCTGTTAACTCTCCTGAATTACTGGCCTTTTTTAATATTTCTGTTTGCAAAACGTTCGTTGAGGCATAGGGACTTTCTTTATGTAAAAAGTCATCGGACCAATTATGGCTTGAATGAGCCCATATCGTCTTTGTCTCGCTCCTCTGTTGCAGATTTCAACTTAAACAGGTTGCAACTGAAATGTCGGCTCCGTTAGATTATTTTACATAATTTATTGTTGTTATTTTTATTATTATTATCATTTTTATGTATCATATGGTTTTTCTTTTTTAGTAATCAGTATTTTGATGAAGCTGTGATAAATAAATAAATAAATAAATAAATAATTTGTTTGCGACAATCATACATGTTTTTTGTATATTCAGAATGAACTCCCAAATATCGCGACGTTAATTTTTCGTTGTTTGGTTTGCAAATTCAAAATAAAGGAGGTTGGACTCTTACACCATATTCAAGAAGAACTTGGTGACCTGAGGCTCAGATGACGATTCTGAATGATGCACCATTAGTTCTCTAAAGGACCCCACACAAAACCAATGGGAAAAAACGGTCGGGCAATTGTGCTATTTACCCACGGAATCGATAGTTCATGATATACTGATTAAAAGTCTCCATAGGACCTAGGTCCGGAAACTCGATTTATAAGGTCATTTCCATGTCAAACCCGAGAAGAAATGGTTATAGAAATCTGAAAAAAATCGTGTATATGTATTTAGAGTCGCTGAGTCTGAATGCCAGTTCCTCTAAAACCTACAAAGTCAGTTAGAGGTAAAATTGAGAGAAAAAAAGTTAATCTCAATAAGACCCAGGTCCGGAAACTCGGTTTCCAAGATCATTTTAAGGTAAAACAGAGCAGAAATTGCTACAAAAATCTGAAAAAATTATGTAAGGGGTTAGTGTAAACCATTATTAACCCAGAATCAACCACGTCCACGTCGTGATGGATGTCTGATCCCTTTGTGTGTGAGTACGCGTGTTTATGTATATGCTTGTGTGTACGTGTATGTGCACGCATGCGTTGTGCGTAGGGGAGTTTATGTGTCTGCGTTTGTGTGCGCGGGTATGTATGTGTCTGTCCAAAATTTGATCCTCAAATGACGTCTAATTGACCTTGTAGGATTAAGGTGATATGGCACTCGGATTCAGCGACCCCAAAAACATATCCACGATTTTTCCCAGATTTTTATAACCATGTTTGTGTTTATGCATGTGTGATGGTAGGTTCTCTAAAAATGTATACATCTCAGACTTGAATTATCGAGCTGTAAACCGTTAGTCCTACTGGTCACTGGTCAGTTAGTTAGTCAGTCTCGAGTAGTGCGGTGACCAGGTTGGACGCGAGTAGAAGTTATAATTAAGTTGTACTTAAGATATTGAAATAAAACATTATAATAACCGGAACAAATGGTGACCCCGAGTTGAACAATTAACAAATTAATAAATTATAACAATACATATCAGCATCAAAATCAAAAATAAGCAAATTAGAATTGACTGATTGTGACCGGAATTTTTGCAAAAACATTGATGGTGAGCTGAAATTTAGTTATTTCAAAGAATAAAAAGCAACATAAATTGGACAAAAAGTGCATCAAAGCAAAAAGAAACCAAATATTATTTCGCTTTATTAAATCGTGATCGAGATTCTAACGGTCAGATAATACACGATCGTGAGCAAGTACCTAAGGGTCGCAGCGTCGTCCATCCTCGCACGTTCGCGCCGCACTACACATACATAATCGAGACACAAAACCAAGACAAGTCAAGTTGTCAAGTCGTGTTTCTAAGTCGGCCTCTGTTTTCCTAGTTGTTTTTATTTATTTTAATTTATTTTTTGTGGTGCCCGTGTGTCTTTATTAATTCGCCGTTCCTGTACTGCCTTCTGTACAAGGAGTCCTCTTCTATTGGTGCATATAAGTAGGAGGATCATCGTGGATTCATCTTAACCCTGAAGGCATCTTGGTGGACTTGATTCCGGGCGGAATCTCCTGCTAAATTATTGCAGGTGATATTCCCTCCAAGGGTAAATTAATTTAGTATATGCCTCTGCCGAGGCTTTGTACTCCACCATTCCTTATTTCTTCAATTTTTGGGTACAACCTGGGTTCCTGCGAAGTTTGAGGTTACGTATTTTTCCCGCCTACCGTGCATCGTCATCTGACTGTCAGCTCTGATCATCGTATCGAGGACAACAACCTTTGATTCTCAACTCTTTCTCCTCTAGTCTGAGGCTCTCAACATTTGACATCTGTTGGTTTGTTTTCAGACATGGATCGCTGTAAGACTTGCTCGAACATTATGGTGGAGTGTATGGGTGTCTGCTGACAAACTTCCCATTCATCTTGCCTCACGCGCAATTCGAAAATCAGCCAGGGAGGATTTATTACATGCGATGAATGTGCCGATATTAAGCCATGTCACGTTTTGCGCTTTATGAATTCGTTTGCTGACAAGTTCTATTCCGAACAGTCCCTAATTGCGGCAAAAGTGAGCTCAATTGCATCTAATTGCGCCGGTTTTCAGGCCTTTTCTGACGACTTAAACTTATTTAACGAAAAGCTTGACAAAGTACTTGATGCAGTTGCTGACATTAACTCAAATCAGTCGACCATGCTCTCCAAGCTGCATACCGTGTCTGGGAAACTTGTCGATGCAGTAGCTTCAATCGATGACCTTCGCATCTCTCTTGCCGAGAGCAATCAAATTATGGGCTCCGGTGCCGGCTCGGTCTCACCCGCTCTTGAGGATATTCGACGTGGAATTAAACAAATCAAGTCTGACTTCGGATCTTGGCAAAAGATTGCCTCAAAGAATGCTGATCTGGTTTGTACAATAGCTTCGGATATAAAACCTCTATCGTCCTATAACGTTTCTGCATCTGATAATTTGCAACCTTCATCAAATGTAGCAGTTGAAAGCAGAGCCAATTCTCCACAAAAGAATTTAGTAGCTGCAAAAAGCAAAAATAAACTACTGCCGCCGCATCATCCAGAGCCAAGCATGTCTGACGCATCTCAGACCACGCATGCTCGATCGACGAAAAGGAAGCATCATGGCAATTCCAGTCAGTGCAATTCGGACGCTTCATCTAGGGGGAGCTTGAATGCTAAAAATTCTATCTCTGCCGCCACCACTACTAAATCAGTTCCTGGTGCTGATTCCATCGCCGGAATGGCGACTGACAACCTCCCTCTTTCTGAGCTGCGCCCAGCGATCTTACCGCGCTGTGTTTTCGTGTCAAGATTACACCCAGATACAACCCCCGAATCTGTTTTGCGCCATATTTCTGCCCGCCTAAATACTTCATCTCAAACCATGTCGTGCCAGCGGATCGATAAGCACCGTAATGGAGATACTTCTTTATCAGCATCGTTTAAGATTGTTGTTCCCGATGCAATGTTTTCGCGCTGCATCACCCCTGAGATCTGGCCTACAGGTGCTATTATCAGGGAATTCGTTCCACGCCGACGAACTGGCTCATCAAAAAATAGCTTGGTTTCAAAAAACGGCTCACAGAAATCAACATCTTCTACGCTAACGTAAGCGGTCTCCGTTCTAAGACTACACGCCTGTATAAGAACTCTGCTTCATCTTATTTCGACGTGGTTTGCTTAACCGAAACTTGGCTCAGTGGATCCTTTTCTGATGCAGAGCTTTTTGATTCTGACTACCTGGTCTTCCGACGGAACCGGCACCTGTCAACATGCGCCCCGGTGGGAGGTGGGGTTCTCTGCGCCATCCGTCGTTGTTTTCCTTGTGTTGAGATGGCTCTGCCTGACGTGGCTGACTTGGAGATCCTATGCGTCATCTTAAAGCTCCCTGGCAAGAAAATATATGTGCTTACAGCATACGTTCCTCCTTCTTCTAACGCCGACGTCTTCCAAAGACTCTCTTCTCAAGTTGAAGATCTATATAACTCTATGGACTCAAACGACGAACTTCTTCTCCTTGGCGACTTCAATTTGCCCTCTGTCACCTGGTTGTCTTCTGACTTGGACGGGTGGATACCATCATTTGCCTCAGCTCCACAACATTGCGTTAAATTTGTCGACGACCTTAAATCTTCGGGGATGGGACAATGCTCCGGTATTTGCAATGATCATGGGAGATTTTTGGATTTAGTGTTCACTTCCGACCCGGATAGCGTAACTGTGAAACGCTGTCGAGATCCTCTACTACCGGAGTCTTCACATCACCCGTCTCTTGAAGTTTCACTTTTCATCGACTCTACGATTGCACCACGTTCTTCGCTAGTACACTCACTATCGTTTGATTTTAAAAAGGCTGATTACCATAAGCTGAACTCTTTGCTTAGTTCCTGTGATTGGTCCTGTATTGTTCTTGAGCGAGACATTGATGTTGCGGTCGGCAAGTTTTATGATAAGCTTTTTTCTTGTATTGTTCAGAGTGTTCCTGCTAATAGATCCCGCAACTCGGGAACTTGCCCGCCCTGGTTTGACAGTTCAATTAAGCATCTAAAAAACATGAAAAGCAAAGCTTGGAAACGGTTTTGTGTCTCAGGCAGCGATGTCGACTACCTTGCTTATTCTGAGTTGAGGGAGCAATACCATATAGCTGTGGATATCTCATATGCTAGCTACCTAGACAAGATGAAGACTCTAGTAACTGATGATCCTAAGCAGTTCCGGAGATTCGTTAATTCCAAGACGGGAACTGACGGGTATCCTTCCTTAATGAGGCTCGATGCTGCTGAAAGTAGTGACCCTTCCACTATTGCCAATCTTTTTGGAGAATTTTTTACGACAGCCTTTATTAATAATGACTGTGATATTAGTATTAAGAATTTTACACACTTGACGTCATTTCCTTCATCATCGCTGGAAATGAATGACCTTTTATTTAATGACGACACAATCGCGACTTATATTAATGGCTTAGCAGATAATTTTTCATGTGGTCCTGATGGTGTTCCTGTCAACCTTCTTAAAAATTGTTCTAGTCATATAGTGCCCGTCTTGTGTTATTTATTTAATTTATCTCTTTCTAGTGGTGTCTTTCCTGCGTGTTGGAAGTTATCCACTATCATTCCCCACCATAAAAAGGGTGATAAATGTAATATCCCCAATTATCGGCCTGTAGCCAACTTGGGCTCTATTGCGAAGATTTTTGAAGCCTTGGTCTGTCGGGTCTTATATTTTCACTCTAAGCCATTTTTAAGTACCTCGCCACATGGCTTTATAAAGGGCAGATCGACAACAACTAATCTTTTAGAATTTTCTCATTTTTGTCTAACAACCCTGGAAAAGGAACAACAAATAGATTGTATCTTCACTGATTTCAGTAAAGCATTCGATAGAATCAACCACAAAATCCTGATATACAAGTTGACCACGCTAGGTTTTCCATCTCTTTGCGTAAACTGGCTGCAATCTTATATTTCTTCCCGCACACAACCTGTTGGGTGTGCCACAGGAAAGCCACCTCGGTCCACTCCTCTTTAATATTTACATTAACGACTTACCAATGTTTTTGTCTTCCTCTAATGTTTTATGTTATGCAGACGATGCTAAGATTTTTCGCACTATCTCCTCTGGTCGTGATTGCGAAGCTTTAAACTCTGACTTGGACGCCCTTTTGACTTGGTGTTCCATAAATACTTTGCCTCTTAATATTAGTAAATGTACTGTGAATCTATTAGTCGTAAAAGAACTCCACTTGAATTTGACTAAGGTGCAAGAGGGTATTAAGACCTAGCTAAGGGAAATTTGTAATAAAATGAAAAATATCCAACATAATCAACAAGTTTTATTATTAATCAGTCATGTACTTAAATTACTACAGAGTTTAAACAAAAAATAGCTTCTCTAGCTTAAAACCAAAATAATATATAACTTTTCAAAAAACGCAGTTTGTAGGCCTTATTATACTAGGGTATGGTAAAAAGGTCTATATTTTAAACCATCCAAAAATCAACTTATACTTCGTAAATTGGTATTCTTGAGATCAATAATCATTAACATAAAGCAATAGGAAGCATAGTGGTCTTAGAAAATTAAATAAATTGCCTTTATTCGCATCCATCAAGACATTGAAAGTCATCAGTATCTTCTGCAGTCAAACCGACACACTCTTCGTGGTACCACTTGGAGCATCGCGAGCATTGCCTCATTGTATCGTCCATTCTATCTTCTTTGCAGGCATGACAGTACCAACTCACTTGTTTTTGTGATTTACCTTTGACGGTAGTAGACTTTTTTGCAGATACGATTTTAGCTTTCTCAGGATTTAAAGTCTTTTTAAACTTCGTTTTTTCTTTTCTACCTGTTTTAACATCAGTAAAGTTTTCGTCTTGTTTATTTTTCTTTCTTTTGTTACCTTTCACTTCTTTACTATTTATTTTCTCTTGATTATATTTATCAAATAGATCTTTTGTGACTAGAGTACCTCGATAATTAATGGCTTTTCGTCTAACAGTCGGTGTGCATGTTTGAACTTTAACCGGCGTAGGCAGAAGATCATAAAAATCATTTCTTTTCAACCGACTGAGTGGTAAATCATCAGATTCATCTGAACTAGAGCTTGTTCCATAAACTGTGAGATAATAGCTGCGTTGCACGATTGAATCTCTTGAGACCTGACCTGTGGATGTTGATGCTATAGCTGGTGATTGCTTAGTTTGTTCTGGAGTCGCTGGTCGAAGACAATCAACAGGTGAAATATTTCCAAGCGAGACATCGGATATTGGAATCGGTGTCAAAATTGATGGTGAACTAGCAGCAGATTCTGAACTCTTCTGTTGATCACTATTAATAGGTGGTATATTTTCTTGATCACGATCAGGCGTTGATTCTGAAGCTTGTGCATGAGGATGTTCGAGAGCTGGTGCGTTTTCTTGTGCACCATCTGGTGCAGGAGCTTCCGTTAAAATAGAAGGGACAAAAGCTGTTTCTGGTATGGCCTGTGGGTTGAAGGGATACAAGCCAGTCGCTTTAAAGCCACTCGTGATATTGCTGTGAGTCATACATTTAGACCAAACCCTTGAAAGGATGGTATTAAAGCGTGCTTTAGTGAGGTTTTTGTCTCTGTTTTGGTCAAAAAATGATAACAATTCAGCATCCCAGTGGTACTCGAATGATCTATATACGGCTTTTCCGAGGGGCTGTAATTCATGGGTTGTGTTTGAAGGTAGGCGGTACAAATTAATGCCAAGTGAATCGGATATATCGACTATAGAAAGATCTAAATGGCAGGCTGCTCCATCAAATATCAAAAGGCATGGTCCCTGGCTTTTGTATCTAGACAAGTGTTTTAAAAATATTTTAAAAAGTTCACTGGTCATATACCCCTTTGCTGATTTTTCTACTAAAGATCCTTGAGGCAAATTATCGTACAATTCTGTTTTCAAACGTTTTCCCTTAAATATGACCATAGGTGGTAGGGCTGTGCCAAGAGCATTAACACATCCTGCGATGGTAACGCTTTCAGCATGTTCAGAAGACTGCAAATGAACCCTTTTAGCCCCTTTTTTGGCCAAAACACTTTGCTGGTGATGGATAGTGAGACGGCATCCTTTCTCATCCATATTATAAATTTTCTCGGGATGATAATATAAGTCAAATTTATCGTAGATATCTCTCAGTTTTTTAAAATGGTCATTAACAATAAATTTATTTAGCTTTTGGGCTCTAGCTGGGTTCATGAATTGCGCTTTTCTTACGGATATTTCATGGTGTCTTTTCATGAACGCTTTGAACCAGTCTTTGCCTGCGCGTTTGCTCTCATCATTAAAATTATGTTTTATATTATTTTGGTCACAATATTTATACACCAATCGACCCAATATTCTTTGTGTCACAGGCAAGCCCATTACAGAATACCGGATTATCCTTTGCACAAGTTGAGCTTCCTCTTCATCATTTAATATAGGTTTACGTCCCAAACTTTTCTTTAAACTGCCAGACTGCAGATGATTTCTGATTGTTCTTCTAGGAACATTATATCTCTCTGCAGCCTTATACGTACTCAAAGTTCCTCTTTGTACTGCTCTAACAGCTGCGATCAGATCGTCTTCTGACCACAATGCCCGTTTGGGAGGCATCGTGACCGTAAGGACTGAAAACAATGATAAATAAATTGAAAATGTATAACTAACATACATACTACCCACCAACAAACATTTTAAAAACACGCTCCTACTTATATAGAAGTTTAAAAAAATAGGAGTATAATAAGGCCTATAGTAAAATTTTATAGGCCTTAATATCCGCCAACCACGTGGTTACAGAAAAAAATAATAATAAAAATTTTACAACTACAAGTCCTTTAATACGGTAACCTAGGGGCAAGCATACATTAATTAATAAACGGACAGTCAATACAGGTTTGTAAATATGATATTTTAAAAATAACTTACGTTTTACTGGAGCCAATTTTTATAATTCGTGAAACGTAACCGCACCGCTAAATGATTTCGACTACACTGGCGGGCGGAGAAGTGCAAGCGTTCGTCCGCCACGTCGCAGGGACTTGTATACGCTCTGAGCTTGTGTGAGTGTAAACTTGATCGTCAATTACTGTATTTCGTACGTTTTTTGTTACTTAGGCCTTATTGCCCGACAGGCCTTAATACCCGCGGGTACCTTACACTATTGGCGGCAGTATCTTAACTCGGCTTTCCAAGACTAAGGATCTGGGAGTCTGTTATAATAACCATTTTAGCTTCGACGATCACATAGACTCAATAGTCAATAAAGCAAACGCCTCCAGAGCTGCTCTTGCCTTTGATATCCTGCAGGGTAATACTGATTCCCCCGCTCTGTTGTCTTCTTTTAGTGTGTTGGTGCCGACTCGCTCTCTGAGACATACGGATTTACTTAAAGTTCCTGCTCACCGAACTAATTATGGCCATTATGAGCCCATTTCATCAATGTCTCGATGCCTTAATAATGTTTATAATCGTCTTGACTTTGATATGTCCAAAAAGTGTATAAAAAGTAAATTATTTTGATTTACTCTGTTATTATGCTCAATATTCATATATGTTTTTTTTTTTTTTTCTCTTTTGCTTTTATATTTATATTTAGTAGTCAGTTATTGATGAATTGTAAATAAATAAGACAAAAGACCAAAAATCACACTAGGCGGACACTAGACGACTGGACAAACGGAGCACACCGGAGACTCGCATCAGGCAAATAACTGAACATGCCGAGAAACTTCGTCGGAGTGGACTCATCGAAATAAGCTTCTTCAGAACAACACAATTAACTTAACATAAGTAGCTGCACATCTAAGAAACATTTTCCACATGAACTTTTTCGAAACTCTAATAATCTTATTCATTTTATAGAAAACAAAAGGATCTCTTAGGTTGCAAATATTCTGTAAACATCATATCACTCCGTTATCATCACTCTACGTCACGTGTACGAATAACTGCAAAATTTTCCTCTCACTGAATATAAAAAAATAGAAAATCAATTAAAGCTGCGTAAGTCAAATTTTTCCTTACTTTCATATAAATATTGGTCTCATTAAAATATCGTATCATTAAAAAATACAAATAAACACCAACGATCGAATTAGCTGATTCCTTCTAAATTTCGCAGTATAAAAGAATATATATATTAATCGCAAAAAAGAACATTTAATAACTTTAAAAAACTAAAGTATATCCAAATGGAAAGCAGCGACGGAGATGAAACGCCTACAAATAAGAGAGCTCCACAAAACGTGAACCAACAAAATATTCCTGTCGATCCTGCTTTAATCCCGTCCACCTCACAAATAGCACGAGGAATTGCAGAAGCTTCATTTTTTTCTTTAAAAATTCCACCGTTCTGGAAGAACCGACCTGAACTATGGTTTCTTCAGGTAGAAACACAGTTCAGGATCAAAAATATCACGGCTTCAAACACGAAATATGACTACCTCGTTTCGTCATTAACCCCCGAAACGCTAGAGTTAGTCGCAGATATTTTGTTACAACCCCCCTCTCAAAATAATTATGAATCTCTTAAAAATACCTTACTTACAAGAAGTCAGGACACAGAAAAAAAGCGATTAGATGCCCTCTTGCATAAAGTCCAACTTGGCGACGTAAGACCGTCGGAACTTTTTCGCCAAATGGAGTCTTTGACGGGAACAAACAGCCTCGTTAACAAAGCTTTGTTAAAAAAATTATGGTTGAACAAACTACCTTCATCCTTGCAATCTTGTCTTATAGCCATTGAAAGATCACAATCCCAAGAAGAATTGTTTGCTTCTAGAAGCAATATAGCTGCCGTCACACGCACAGGAAGCACCTCATCTGAAACTGACCCCATTGTAGCAGCCATAAATAATCTCACACAGAGAATTCGGAAAATAGAATTAAACCGAAATCACCCCAGACGTTTTCATACACCAAGAAGTCGATCAACCTCCCGATCAACATTTCAAAAACGTCGTAGAACGTCAAAAGGCAGTTTTTGTTACTATCATAAGCGTTTCGGTTCAAAAGCTCGGAAGTGTACATCACCTCCAAAATCACCTGAAACAAAAAACTAATTTCCGCGGCCTCGTCTGCGGTACCGAGGCCTCCGAAATTACCACACCGCCTCTTTATTTTCGATAAAAGAACGAAAATAAATTTTCTTATTGACATGGGCGCAGAAGTTTCTATATTCCTTCGTAGAATGTTCCCAAACAACATGAACAAATCTAACTTTCTCCTAACTGCAGCAAATGGCTCAACCATATGCACTTTCGGTTTCAAAGTGCTTACAGTAAGCTTAGGTTTGAAACGTGAATTCGACCACACATTCATCATAGCATCTATTGATTATGCTATAATAGGAGCAGATTTTCTCTATAATCATAATTTAGCAGTGGACATTCGCGAAAGGAAACTTAAAGATAAAGAAACAAAAGTCTCATCTTTAGGCATAGTTAAGGGACTACTACCGGTTATAATTTTGAAAAATTCAATTTTCTTTTTTTACATTTTTCAACTCAATATATCTTCAGAAATCACGTCTCAAAATTTTATTTGGATATTCTCAAAAATATAAAAGTTACAGCAGTTTAAGCGTGCCCACCTATTATATATTTATAAGTAAAACAAAAACTTTAAACGTGATTTTCTCAAAATGACCTTTTATCAAATGGCGGACACACTAACTCCGAATTGGCCCAACCGATTGGGCTCAAATTTGGAGTGCTTCTTTATTTGAGTATTCTGCACAGGAAAAAACCACAATATTAGTTAAAATTCAATCCAAAAAAATGTAGCAAGTGAAAACAAGTGAAAAAATAAGCGATTTTTTGAAAAAAAATTTCAAACGTCCGCAATTTTGTTTCTTTAATCATTTTTTGACATTTTCTGGTTTTTTCCTACGTAAGGGACATTCCTTAATAAAATGCCGTTTGGTTTATTTGTTTCAGACTCTTCGTTTCTGAGATGAGTTGTCCGCCATGCGAAGAGTAATTTTTTGAGCTACCAACTTCGGCGCCCTCTATAAACAAAGAAAAAAATGATAAAAATAAAAAAAAAATTTTTTTGTAATATTTGAAATAATTATTATCACCATGCAAAATTTGAAATTGATATATAATAAAGGAGCTGAGAAAAAAATTATTGAAAATTATGCTGTTTTTTTGCAATCTAACCGGTAGTAGTCCCTTAAGCCAATTTATTCATGTTGTCCTAAACTGCAATCAATCGAAGGCGAATTCGGCTCAATTTTAGAAGAGTTTCCGAAACTTAAAGCGCCCCCGAATTTTCATGAGCCTATAAAACATAATGTTGTCCATAGGATAATTACTAACGGCCCCCTTCCATCATGCCGTCCACGAAGGCTAGATCCCCAAAAATACAAAGCTGCAAAAGATGAATTTCAACTCATGCTGAAATTGGGAATCATTAGACCATCTTCATCATCCGTCGCATCGCCACTTCACATGGTGCTTAAAAAACATTCTCTTGATTGGCGTCCTTGCGGTGACTATCGGCAACTTAATTCAGTCACTCAGTGCGATAAATATCCGTTACCAAATATTCAGGATTGCAATATTAAGTTGCACGAATGTACAATATTTTCAAAAATAGATCTGGTTCGCGCTTACCACCAGATCCCCGTAGCTCCTGAAGACATCTTTAAAACCGCGGTTACTACTCCATTCGGTTTATATGAATTCCTCCGCATGCCTTTCGGCGTCAAAAACGGCGCACAGAGTTTTCAGCGCTTCATAAATGAGGCTCTTCACGGCTTAGATTTAATTTTCGTATATATCGATGACATCCTCGTTAGCAGCAGGTCAGTCGACGAACATAAGCAACACCTCAGATTATTTTTCAGTAAACTCGATAAATGCGGTATTAACATTAATCCCTCTAAATGCACTTTAGGTGTTAATGAGTTAGATTTCCTTGGCTACCATACCACATCAGCAAAGACGGTATCTCCTCTTCCGCTGAACGCGTCAAAGCAATTCAAGAAATGCCAGAGCCGACTTCAATCAAGCAATTACAGCGATTTCTCGGTATGATCAATTTTTATCACCGATTTATTCCTGAGATAGCACAGAAAGCGACCCCATTATACGAATTACTAAAAAACGTACCCAAAGAAAATAATAAACGTTCTTTTTCATGGCCACCAATCTGTAAAGAAGCTTTCAATCAACTTAAAGCCGCCTTACAACAGTCCACATTGCTAGTCCATCCTAACCCTCAAGCACCGTTGAGCCTAATGGTCGATGCTTCCAACTCTGCTATAGGGGCTGTTCTACAGCAATATAACAAAAATCATTGGGAACCTCTGAGCTTTTATTCAAAGAAACTATCCTTAACAGAACAAAAGTATTCCACTTTCGACAAGGAATTACTAGCAATGTACAAGGCCATTAAACACTTCCGCTACACGCTTGAGGGAAGAGCTTTCACGATTTTTACCGATCATAAGACGCTCACTAAAGCAATTTGCTCCAAAGCGGAAAAATCACCCAGACAAACAAGACACCTTGATTTCATCGCACAATTTACCAATGACATACGTTACATAAATGGTGTTAAAAATATTGTTGATATAATCAATATAGAAAAATTCGACCTCAAAATCCTAGCCCAGCAACAACACCAAGATGATGAACTAGAAAGCTTAATAGCTAATAAAAACAATCACTCTTTTGCTACGTCTAAAGTTCACATTCCAGTCGAGGACGTGGAAATTTGGTGTGATATTTCTACATCGGTCAATCGTCCTTATATTCCTTCTATCTTAAGACGCACTATTTTTAATACCATTAATGGATTATCTCATCCTAGTGCTAGGAGTACCAGAAAGTTAATAACAGATAACTTTTTTGGCCTAAAATGAATCGTGACATTACGAACTGGGCAAAGTGTTGCCTAAAGTGCCAAAAATTCAAAATCACAAAACATACCAAATCCGAACATGGAATATTCAAAACACCGACAGGACGCTTTGAACATATACACATATACATTGTTGGACCTTTACCTCAATATAACGGCTATATGTACTTGCTTACAATAAAAGATCGTTTTTCCTTTTGGCCAGAAGCTTTACCTATAAGGAATATAGAAGCTTCAACTGTCGGTAAAACGTTGATACACGAATGGTTCTCAAGATACGGTATCCCTAAAACAATAACAACCGACCAAGGTACCCAATTCCAATCGAACTTGTTTAGAGAGCTTTCGCAAATGCTAGGTTGCCACAATATACGTACCACAACATACCATCCACAGTCCAATGGACTCGTAGAACGTTTCCACCGCCATTTGAAAACTGCTCTGCGGGCCACCGAAAATCCCAAAAATTGGTATAACAACCTACCGTGCGTTTTATTAGGCATACGCTCAGCAGTTAGAGAAGATATTAATCTAGCGCCGGCACAACTATTATATAGAGAGTCATTACGACTTCCAGGAGAAATGATCGTTTCCGAAAAAAACCCCACAAACCTTACCTCTGAACCAGCTAAACAAATTTATGAAACCATTTCCCAGTTTCAACCAAAACCCCATAAAGCTAGAATTCAGAAAAACATATTCGTTCCCCAAGAGTTAAAATCATGTACTCATGTTTTCATTAAAGAAGTTATACAAAAGGGTTCCTTAACTGAACTGTACAAAGGTCCATATGAAGTTATTAAAAAGGACGTTACATTTTTTACAGTATTAATCGACGGAAAGGAATCAGTTATTTCAATTGATAGGTTAAAACCAGCATTCATGCTAAACCAAGATATTTTTAATGAGACTAACTTAACCAGAGCTGATCGTAAGGAAAAAGTAAAATTTTGCTTATAAAAATACCATAAAAAGTTAAATTTTCTGCATAAACACTTTAAAATATAAAATTTCGCTTACGATAAGCTACAACTAATGTATAGACTCTTTTCGAGAGGGAGAGTGATGGTAGGTTTTCTAAATGTTCACGCCTGAACAGAAATAAAAATTTATCCAATTCAGCAATAACAGAAGTTCATTGATTTACTTCGCAACATATATTTGCAACCTTGCACTTCCATAAGTCGCGACGACCGACCCAAAATCGACCCAGTTACAAAAAGTAAATAAGTGAACTCTGTAATTGTTTTTAGCATAAGCAAAATTATTATAGATCATATATGTGCTTGTGAATTGTGTGTCAATATAAATTAAGGTAATAGCGTTAATAAAATCAGAATTCATTCAGAACCATTGCGTTTTAGTTTGAATTCCCCGCCGGTCTCAAAGAATCTTTGAGTCACAATCTAGCTTCACAAAAACGATCATTTTCAAAGAACCTTTGAGAAGATCAATTTGTCGAGCTACGTTCATGGTCCTTCGAGCCGGATATGAACCAGCGACCTATGGATATACAGTCCTGGACTCGACTAAAAAGAAATCCTTCCTAACATCAGTGAAACGATCTTGTACTCTGTGTAATAAAGATCACCATCTGTATCAATGCATGGACTTTAAGAAAATGGACGAAACGGAAAGACATAAATTCGTAGGGAAGAAAGGAATCTGCACGAATTGTCTTGCCCATAAAAAAGGAGAAAAGTGCAAAACAACCAGATCTTGTTTCTATTGCAAAAAAGCCCATCATACATTGTTGCATCGTGATGTAGAGAAAAATCAATGCAAACCAGGTCAAAATAGCTCAGAATCCATAGGCTCATCTCAACTTCACGATGAAGATGCAGTATCACTTCACAACAAGGCAAAAACGCCCAATGTTCTCCTGCCAACAGCATTGGTGAGAATAAAAAACATTTTTGGCTATACCGAGATGTTTAGAGCTTTAATTGATCCTGGCTCCCAAGTCTCGCTAATAACAGAGGAGGCTGTACAGAGCTTAAAACTAAGCAAGAAGAGGATCACAACTTCTATTTTGGGAGTAGGTGAAACCCAATCAGCCAAGACACACAGTAAAGTGAGCATTCAACTACAACTCAAGTATAAAAAAAATGCTTTCCTTCATGTAGAAGCATTAGTACTACCGAAACTTAACTCACTACTTCCTGAGAGCCCCACACCAATGCTTAACATGGAAAAATATGGAAATATTACGTTAGCTGATCCTACCTTCAACGCGCCTGGCCCAATCGACTTGTTACTAGGTGCGGATGTCTATGCTAATATAATTCTAGATGGATCGAGGCCAGAGCAACCAGCCGCTCAAAACACTAAATTAGGCTGGATCGTATTTGGGATTTTCCCCAATGTAGCTCAAAAAAGAAACACTGTTTCAAGTTTTATATCCACTACCGAAATAGACCAAAAAATGGAACAATTTTGGGAAATAGAAGATAGTCCAGCACCAAATCAATTAAATGACTATTGCTCTGAGCACTTTAAATCAACGCACTCCAGAGATAATGATGGCCGATATATAGTCCGTCTACCCTTCAAAGAGAATGCAGAAGCCCTAGGGAATTCTAAAGATAAGGCCATAGCACGGCTAATTCAATCAGAAAAAAAACTAAAGAAGTCTCCTACAGACAAAGAAGAATACGATAACTTTCTCAGAGAATATTTGGAACTGGGGCACATGAGCCTAGCCAAGCCATATGCAGGAGAGGAAGGAAAGGTCTATTATTTGCCACATCATGCGGTTTTTAAAAAAGACAGTAGTACAACAAAGCTTAGAGTTGTATTTGATGGGTCCTCGAAAACTGATTCAGGAGTATCTTTAAACGACATGTTACACAGCGGGCCAAAAATCCAACAAGATTTGCATCAAATAATCCTCAGATGGCGAAAGCATCGCTATGTTTTTTCTGCTGACCTAGAAAAAATGTTCAGACAAATTAAAGTTGCACACGAAGACAGGAATTATCAACGCATTCTCTGGAGACAGCAACCAACTGAACGTATCCAAGAATTTATATTAAACACTGTTACCTACGGGACCGCTCCAGCTTCATATCTAGCCGTGAGGACACTGAAACAGCTGGCTGAGGATGAAGGTGATCGCTTCCCTCTAGCAAAACAGGTGCTTAACAAAGACTTCTATGTAGATGATATGCTTTCTGGAGCAGACTCAAAAACAGAAGCTCTTAAAATGCAAAAGCAAACAATAGCCTTGTTGCGCGCTGGCGGATTCAATCTTCGCAAATGGACATCCAATTGTGAAGAATTATTGAAAGACATACCAGAAGAACTGCTAGAAAAGGGCATACTAGAAATTGGGGAAGATAACTCCATAAAAACGTTGGGAATTCATTGGAATCCTAGACTCGATGAATTTGTGTTCTCTCTCAGTTTTAATTTTAAAAATAAAAATTATACGAAACGTGAACTTCTTTCTACAATAGCAAGCCTTTTCGATCCCCTGGGATGGCTGGCACCAGTAACTGTGACCGCCAAACTCATCATGCAGTCACTCTGGAAGGCAGGAACAGACTGGGATCAGTTTCCACCAAAAGAAATAATAGATTCTTGGAAAAAATTAGAAGCTGAAATAAAAAATCTACAATCCATCAAAATTCCTCGATGGATAAACTATCAGGAGGGCCAGAAAATTCAAATCCATGGTTTCTGTGATGCCTCCGAGAAGGCCTACGATGCAGTGGTATATGCTCGCATAAGTGAACCTACTGGCAAAACTTATGTGACATTGTTGACAGCAAAGACAAAAGTTGCCCCGTTAAAACAAAAAACAACGCTTCCTCGTTTGGAGCTTTGCGGCGCCTTACTGCTAGCAGAACTAATCGAAACAACCATTCACGCTCTAGAAATAAAATCTCCAGCAGTTTTCGCTTGGTGTGATTCTGAGATTGCTTTAGCTTGGATAGCCAAAAATCCGAATAATTGGCAAACTTTTATTGCAAACAGAGTCAGCAAGATACAAAAATTATTTGATAAATCTATTTGGAGGCACGTGTCCTCTCCAGAAAATCCAGCTGATATCGCATCAAGGGGAATTAGTCCTAGTAAGCTTGCTGCATGCAGCCTTTGGTGGAGAGGACCACTATGGCTCAGCAAATCCCCTGAATCGTGGCCAGCAAAGAAGTACAATTTCACTACCGAAAGGGATATGAAGAAATCGACTAAAACGTTCACCATGACAACGTCCACCAATGAAATTCTCAAAAGTTCGTCATACATGACTCAAGTCAGAATATTAGCATATTGCTTGAGGTTCATAAATAATTGCAATTCTCCTAAGGAAAAGAAAAGAGGAGGTTATCTTTCAACAGCAGAGCTGCAAGAAGCACAAAAACGTGCAGTAAAGATGGTGCAAATGGAGGAGTTTGCCGAGGAAATGGCATCTCTAAAAAGAGCAACCACCCTAAAGAAAAGTAGTAAACTTTTATCGCTGCACCCATTCCTCGACTCCGATGGTATCATAAGAGTAGGTGGAAGACTAGAAAAGTCAACCTTACCTATGGAGGCAAAACATCAAGCCCTCTTACCCAAAAACCATCATTTAACGAATATAATAATTGATCATACCCACAAACAAACTCTTCATGGTGGAACCCAGTTAACTCTCAACTATAAACTATAAGATCAAGATTCTGGATAATCGATGGGAAAAGAGTAGTACAAGGAAGAATACACAGATTCGTAACATGTATACGCCATCAACAGAAGTCAGCCCAACCACTCATGGGAGATCTTCCAGCAGTACGTGTAACACCATGCCCACCATTCTCAAGCTGTGGAATTGATTATGCAGGACCCTTTCTAACAAAAGCATCAAAGGGAAGAGGCATCAAGACAACAAAGGGATATATATAACTATTTGTCTGCATGGTTACCAAGGCGATACGTCTAGAACTAGTCTCTGATTTAACAACAGAAGCCTTCCTTGCGGCGTACAGAAGATTCGTTGCCCGCCGGGGAAAATGCAGACAAATTTATAGCGACAATGGGACTAACTTTGTTGGCGCTCAGAAACAAATACATAAGGACTTGCAAATCGCAATTGACCAATCTAGTAAATACGCTGCAGAAGCTTTAGCCAACGATGGGACAGAGTGGAAGTTCCTCCCGGTAGCCAGCCCGCATTTTGGAGGCTTGTGGGAGGCTGGGGTTAAATCTGTCAAGGGACATCTCAAGCGAGTCTTAGGAGAAACTCTCCTAACTTACGAGGAGTTCAGTACCGTTCTGTGTCAAGTGGAAGCTTGCTTAAACTCTAGGCCTATAGGACAGCAGTCCAGTGACCCTACAGATTTAGAACCACTAACCGCGGGCCACTTTCTAATAGGGCGACCTCTCATAGCGCCACCCATTCCGGAAGTTCATGAAAAACAAATTCACCAACGTTGGAAATTAGTAACAAAACTTCAACAAGATATTTGGAAAAGATGGTCAGCCGAATATTTATCACTTCTTCAGCAAAGAAGCAAATGGAGAACAAGTGGTAAAAATCCTAACATCGGCGAACTAGTATTAGTAAAGGAAGATAATCTACCACCTCAGAAATGGTGCCTAGGACGAATCGCGGAATTGCACCCAGGAGCTGACGGAATAGTACGCGTGGTCTCAGTGCAATATAAAAATGTCATCAAAAAACGTCCGTTAAATAAGTTATGTCAGCTGCCAATGAACATACATAACTCAGAAAATAATGATACTGAGATCAAGAGTTTCACAGCAACGGTTATCCAACAAAGAACAGATTTCCCAACCAAAATTACAGTGAGGAAGAGAAAGGATTCTCGAATTAAAAGGGAGCAGAACGCTCAGTCAGAGCCAGAACTCTGGTCAAAGCCAGAGCATTTTGATCAAATTGGATCAAAGCAAAATCCAGTATCCTCTTCTCCCTCGCCTGTAAAGAAGAGGAAGTTGAAAATAGCCCCCTGTACTTGGGCGACTAGGAATTTGCACACAACTATCTTGATGTTCTACTGGTTAACAATGGTCTTCGCAAACGACTATGAGATATTCCAACCCAAGTTCGGATTCTACATAGAAAACTTAGGCAGTACTCAGATAAAAAGGGGGAATCTTAGACTTCAAGTGAGCCTTCCTGCAGAGGAGATTCTCAATGACAGGAAAAATATAGAGAACACTTGGAACCAAATAAAAGAGCTGTGTGAAAAAACGGAAAGAATCACCACAATAACACGTTGCAAGACATTATTTGAACATCTGTCAAGAAGGAAATTATATCTTTTAAAAGCCACGGATGAGATCCTAAAATTCACGGAACGAAAAAACAGAAAAAAAAGAGGACTGTTCGGAAAGTTCCTCACTAGTGTCTTTGGGGTAAATGATGAAGTGTACAGAGACATCGAAGATTTACATCATAATCAACAAAGTATTCTGCAGCTAACTAACCATGAAGTACTACTTCTCAATACAAGAATAAATCAATCGAACTTTGCGATAGTAGAAAAATTAAGACAATTCGATATCAGATTGATTCAGGTAATTGCCTCTCTTAACGAAATGGCAAACTGGTATACCAGTGCTGATCACAACCGAATTAGCATCGAAGTTATAGCAACATACATCAGCGCAGAGGATTACTTCGATGAAATTCAAGAAAAATATGACCACTGGTTAAATTCATTACATGGTCATGCACATATACTTGATTTCATTACCTTATATGACATTAACGCCTCAATTCAAAACATTTTACCAACTCCGCAGAAGAATTTGGATGTAAAAATAGAAAATGCCACATTTATTCTATACGGATATTTAAATATTATAGAAAGAGCTAACTATAATCCAATACATGTCACTCCAGTTCCTCACACCATAAAAGAAAAGAAAATTGCTGTAGCCCAAATACAATTCCCTACCATTGCTGTAAATTTTGATCTTCAATCGTACTTCAATCTGGAAGAAGAAGAATTGAAAGCATGCGCAGAAATAACAAAACATCGCTATCTCTGCAGCCCAACAATCATCTACAACATCGATGCAAGTCCGTCATGTGTTATAGATGAAATTTATGAACGGCACCCGAAGGCCAAATGCGAACTAAGGCAAATAGAAATAATGGGCACTATCTGGAAGGCGATGGCCATGAGAAACACATGGCCAAACAAGGGTCGTATCTGTGACATGTAAGGGTTCAAGGGAAGAACTATTATTAAACGCTACAGGCATTATCCATCTAAATGATTATTGTCACCTCAAAACGAAGGAAGTAACACTAAAGACCTCTCTAGATGAATCAATAGATGTTATCACGAGTCATATGAAAGAAGTCAAGTTTAATACAACCAACATAGACTTTATAAGGTCTCCCTCCATTCTACAATCGGGACCATTAATTGGAGTCAACGAGCAGATCATCGACTACAGTTTAGAGCCACAACATCATGAAGTCACTCTACGAAGAACCTTGATGATACACTCCATATCAACAACCACCGTGATTGTCGTAGTAATACTTTCCTTAGTGATTTGGCGTTACTGGACCAGCTTCAGGAGGATTCTAAACATCTGCAACTGGAAACCAGCATCCACCCACAAGGATCCCTCGGGTCAGCAAGAGTCACTACAACATAACTTTGAGCGAGTTCTAGCATCCGGGGGCCCCAGCATGTTCACGCCTGAACAGAAATAAAAATTTATCCAATTCAGCAATAACAGAAGTTCATTGATTTACTTCGCAGCATATATTTGCAACCTTGCACTTCCATAAGTCGCGACGGCCGACCCAAAATCGACCCAGTTACAAAAAGTAAATAAGTGAACTCTGTAATTGTTTTTAGCATAAGCAAAATTATTATAGATCATATATGTGCTTGTGAATTGTGTGTCAATATAAATTAAGGTAATAGCGTTAATAAAATCAGAATTCATTCAGAACCATTGCGTTTTAGTTTGAATTCCCCGCCGCGCCATCTTAGATTTGTAACTTTTGATAACATTCAAAAACTTTGACCTCAAGATAATCATTGTACTAATTTTCATTAAAATCCGTTGAAATCAAGAATTACTGGTCACCATATTGGGACCGCCATCTTGGATTTGTAAATTTTGATAACATTCAAAATCATTGACCTCAAAACAATCATTGTACTAATTTTCATTAAAGTCCGTTGAAATCGAGAAATCTTGGTCGCCATATTGGATCCGTCATCTTGAATTTCTAAATTTGGACAGCGGATTTGAAATCACCATTCTGCAAAACCAATATGTACCAAGTTTCATGAAAATCGCTTTAAATTTAAAATTTTCAGCCGCCATCTTGCATCCGCCATTTTGAAATTCTACTTACTATCCGAAAAAACAATAGCCTATATGTTAAGTCGGAATATTTACTACCTTCGGACAAAAAATGAAAAATATCGATGTAAGCGTTTAGACGTGATTGAGCAACAAACAAACAAACAAACAATCTTTCATTTTTATATATATACTAGCTGGGATACCCGGTTTCACCCGGCTTTGGGTAAATACTTACTAATTAAACACTTCTCAAATGTTCTAGTTTGTTATATCCTAGAAATTGTTTCAACCCGAAAACCCCTTTATGGATCCGCTATCTTGAATTTCCAAATCTTAATAATATTAAAAATTACTGGCCTTAAAATAATTATTGTACCAATTTTCATTCAAATCCGTTGAAATCGAGAAATTTTGGTCGCCATATTGGATCCGCCATATTGAGTTTGGAAATTTTTCTAATATTCGAAATTAGTGGCTCCGGAATAAACATTGTACTAATTTTAATTAAAATCCGTTGAAATCGAGACATTCGGTTGCCATATTGGATCCGCCATCTCGGATTTACAACTTTTGATAATATTCGGAACTTGTATCCTCAGAATAATCATTGTACTAATTTTCAGTAAAAACCGTTAAATCAAGAAAATTGGTCTCATATTGGACCCGCCATCTTGGATTTACAAATTTTGATAATATTCGAAATTTGTAGCTTCAGAATAATCATTGTACCAATTTTCATTAAAATCCCTCGAAATCGAGACATTCTGGACGCCATGCCATGTTGGGTCCGCCATCTTGCATTTAGAAATTTTGATAATATGCAAAATTAGTGGTCTCAGAATAATCACTGTACTAATTTCCATTACAATCCGTTGAAATCGAGAAATTTTGGTCGCCATATTGGATCCGCCATCTTGGATTTACAACTTTTGATAATATTCGGAACTTGTATCCTCGGAATAATCATTCTACCAATTTTCATTAAAATCCGTTGAAATCGAGACATTCTGGTCGCCATGTTGGATCCGCCATGTTGGATTTGGAAATTTTGCTAATATTCAAAATTAGTGGTCTCAGAATAATCATTGTACCAATTTTCATTAAAATCCGTTGAAATCGAGAAATCTTGGTCGCCATATTGGGTCCGCCATTTTGGATTTATAAATTTCAAAACAGTGACCTCAATATAATCATCGTACTAATTTTCATTAAAATCGAGAAATATTGGTCGCCATATTGGGTCCGCCATCTTGGATTTGTAAATTTTGATAACATTCAAAATCAGTGACCTCAAGATAATCATTGTATTAATTTTCATTAAAATCCGTTGAAATCGAGAAATATGGTCGCCATTTTGGATCCGCCATCTTGGATTTCTAAATTTTGATAATATTCAAAATCAGTGGCGTCAAAACACTCATTGTACTAATTTTCATTAAAATCCATTGAAATCAGGAAATCTTGGTCGCCATATTGGATTCGCCATCTTGAATTTCTAAATTTGGACAGCGGATTTAAAATCCCCATCCCGCAAAACCCCTATGTACCAATTTTCATGAAAATCGCTTCAAATTTAAAATTGTCGGCCGCGATCTTGGATCCGCCATTTTGAAACCCTACGTATTATCCGAAAAAAAATTAGCCTATATGTTAAGTCGGAATATGTACTACCTTCGGACAAAAAATGAAAAATATCGATGCAAGCGTTTAGGCGTGATTGAGCAACAAACAAACAAACAAACAAACAAACAAACGAACTTTCATTTTTATATATACATATATAGGGATAGGGATTTCAAATTCAAGCCTTGGTAGCGACCTCTAAATGTCATTTAAAAAATTCAAAAAAAAAATACTGAAATACTTTCTTATGGTATATAATCAAATTACTAACCCCAATTTTTCCATGAAATTCTCGCTTTTTGCCCCTATCTCGTAAATAACAGAAGGTACGGAAAAAATGTAAATGACAAACTTTTAGGAAATTCAATTTCCTGCAAAAAAGTTCTGAACACCAAATCGCTAACATCGATATTTCTTGAGATATTGGACTTTGACGTTGAGGTAGTGTTTCTCCAATTTAGCGCAATAATCCATGAAAATTCCACTCTACCTAAATTTCAAAACCCAATATCTCAAGAAATATCGACGTTAGTGCTTTGATGTTCAAGAACTTTTTGGAGGAAATTGAATTTCCTACAAGTTTGTCATATTCACTTTTTCTGTACCTCTTGTTATTTACGAGATAGGGGCAAAAAGCGAGAATTTCATGGAAAAAATGGGGTTAGTGACCCGTATTACCTCGCTGGTGAGAGTTTGGCTTACACCGCAATAGACACTTTTATAGAGCACTAGCTGGGTTACCCGGTTTCACCCGGCGTTGGGTAAATACTTACTAATTAAACACTTCTCAAATGTTCTAGTTTGTTATATCCTAGAAATTGTTTCAACCCGAAAACCCCTTTATGGATCCGCTATCTTGAATTTCCAAATTTTAATAATATTAAAAATTAGTGGCCTTAAAATAATTATTGTACCAATTTTCATTCAAATCCGTTGAAATCGAGAAATTTTGGTCGCCATATTGGATCCGCCATATTGAGTATGGAAATTTGTCGACATTAGTGGCTCCGGAATAATCATTGTACTAATTTTAATAAAAATCCGTTGAAATCGCGACATTCGGTTACCATATTGGATCCGCCATCTTGGATTTATAACTTTTGATAATATTCGGAACTTGTATCCTCAGAATAATCATTGTAGCAATTTTCATTAAAATCCGTTGAAATCGAGACATTCTGGTCGCCATGTTGGATTTGGAAATTTTACTAATATTCAAAATTAGTGGCCTCAGAATAATCATTGTACCAATTTTCATTAAAATCCATTGCAATCGAGAAATCTTGGTCACCATATTGGGTCCGCCATCTTGGATTTGTAAAGGACCCCGCACAAATTGTATGGAAATCGGCCCCTGGTCAAATTCGCTGAAACTTTGCACAAAGGTAGTTCTCAACCTGCTGATCAAAAGTCTCAATGGGCCCAAAGTCATCCTATGATTAGTTGCGGAGATATAGAGGGGTGAAGTGTGAGACATTTGCTGTAGACCCAAGTACGCTTCACGAAGTCTCTAGTCGCTTAACTCGGAAACCAAGGGCCCTAACAGAAATCTTTGAACAAAAAAGTTGTTTATAGTTATCAAGGCATGTCATTACAACCATAAACATTTTTGGTTGACCTTGACCATAGACCTTAACCCATTAATGCGCAAAACGAGATTTTTGTGCACCCAAGTTCAATTGTACGATTCGAATAGAAAATTGGGGCGATTTTCTTACAAAATCGTAAATAGGGGGTTTTCGGGGATGTTCTTTCAGAATCTGGCATTTGTTTTGCATAAAATCTTCAAAAACCCTATTATTTTTTGGGTTTTTTAAAAAAACTGCGAATTTTTGTTGGTCTTTTTTCTTTTCAAAGTTGATTATCTTGTTGTTGCTACTATTGAATGATCATATAACCACCAGAAATGGCGGTCCGAATGTTTAGATATTCTCAAAAAATGTTTTTGAAAGTTCTTTTTTGCTTAAGTTTTTGCAAAATGGCCATTATGTATAGCAAAGTAATAAAAAATTTCGCGATTTTTTTGCACGAAAAGGATCCACTTTACAAGAAACTTGTATAGAATAGAAAATACTTTAAATCATCTAAGGAACACGTGTGAATTTTTTCAGAATTTGTCGGGACATTTTTGGATTTTTCAAAAATTGGCCAAATCCAAAAAACCAAAAATAGTCGAAAAATTCTGAGAAAAATCACGCGAGTTCTTTGGCTCTTTTGGTATTTTCTGTTCTATACAATTTTCTTGTAAAGTTGATCCTTTTCATGTAAAAAAATCGCGAAATTTTTTATTACATTGCTGTACATAATGGCCATTTTGCAAAAACTTAAGAAAAAAGAACTTTCAAAACCATGTTTTAAGAATATCTAGACATTCGGACCGCGATTCCTGGTGGTTATATGATCATTCAATAGTAGCAACAACAAGATAATCAGTTTTGAAAAGAAAAATGACCAAAAAAAATCGGCACTTTTTTGAAAAAACCTAAAAAATGATTTTTGAAGCTTTTATACAAAACAAATGCCAGATTCTGAAAGAACATCCCCGAAAACCCCCTATATACGATTTTGTAAGAAAATCGCCCCAATTTTCTATTCGAATCGTACAATTGAACTTGGGTGCACAAGATTCTCGTTTTGCGCATTAATGGGTTAAGGTCTATGGTCAAGGTCAAGGTCAACCAAAAATGTTTATGGTTGTAATGACATGCCTTGATAACTATAAACAACTTTTTTGTTCAAAGATTTCTGTTAGGGACCTTGGTTTCCGAGTTAAGCGACTAGAGACTTCGTGAAGCGTACTTGGGTCTACAGCAAATGTCTCACACTTCACCCCTCTATATCTCCACAACTAATCATAGGATGACTTTGGGCCCATTGAGACTTTTGATCAGCAGGTTGAGAACTACCTTTGTGCAAAGTTTCAGCGAATTTGACCGGGGGCCGATTTCCATACAATTTGTGCGGGGTCCTTTTGATAACATTCAAAATCAGTGACCTCAAGATAATTATTGTACTAATTTTCATTAAAATCCGTTGAAATCGAGAAATATGGTCGCCATTTTGGATCTGCCATCTTGGATTTCTAAATTTTGATAATATTCAAAATCAGTGGCCTCAAAACAATCATTGTACTAATTTTCATTAAAATCCGTTGAAATCAAGAAATTTTGGTCACCATATTGGATCCGCCATCTTGAATTTCTAAATTTGGACAGCGGATTTGAAATCCCCATCCCGCAAAACCCCTATGTACAAATTTTCATGAAAATCGCTTCAAATTTAAAATTTTCAGCCGCCATCTTGGATCCGCCATTTTGAAACCCTAGTTTTAGCTAGTAGTGTTTCTACAATTTAGCTCAATAATCCATGACAATTCCACACTACCTCAACTTCAAAGCCCAATATCTCAAAAATTATTGATGTTAGCGATTTGGTGTTCAAGAACTTTTTGGAGGAAATTGAATTTCTTACAAGTTTGTCATATTCACTTTTTCTGTAACTCTTGTTGTTTACGAGATAGGGGCAAAAAGCGAGAATTTCATGGAAAAATTGGGGTTAATGACCCGTACTACCTCGCTGGTGGGAGTTGGAGTTACACCGCAATGGACACTTTTATAGAGCATTCAATTCTGAATAAACCCTACCATTGCCCAAGATTGTGCCATAAAATGCCTCTGAGTTGTAGAGATTTGAAGAAAAATAATCAAAGTTCACGTGTATTTTATATGGGAAATCTTTATGCGTCTTGGTCTAGTACTAAATATTATTTTTAAGGCTCCAATTGAAAAAATTAACTTTTATTTCACGATTTTTCACTTTTCGCCTCACTTTTCTTCGAAATTAATGACATGTAACATACTTACTTTTTATTTTTTTTAAGTTGCCTATCTAATTACCTTTCAAAAAGGTGCAACATGCCCAGATAGGAAAAGGATACGAAAATTTATTTACAAAAATCCTTTTACAGAATATCATGACAATTCGAATTTTGTAAGAAATTATACTTAAGTTAACTAAAAAATACATTTTGTTCGCTTAAAAACTAATTACAATTAAAACTTATGTCCTGCAAAAGCTGTTCAGAATGTTCTCCGCCAGTTTCGGTGCATGCAAGTAGCCTTCGTCTTATTTCGCGTTTGAGATCTATGGTAGCCAGTCTCTCCCGTATTTTCGTGGCTGCAGTCCCAATCCTGGTAACTAATTTTTCTCTGGTGTTGATTGGCCTTGAGTAAACTTCATCTTTCATCATTTAACATAAGAAAAAATCCAGTGGAGCAAGGTCCGGTGACCTAGCAGGCCAAGGAATCGGTCCACCTCAGTAGAATAGCTATGGAGGTTCTGGCGCATTTTCTTATGGGATTTTACATAGGGGTCTAAAATTACAAAATGGTCCCAAAAGCTCTTCGTCTACGTCTAGGAGCAGTTTCAAGGTCAGTGACGTCATAAAAGCTCCGCGTGGGTTTGCGTCTGTGGTAGCTAGCATCTGGCGGCGGGGGGTTCGACTCTTGGATCATGATCATGTAGTGGTTACCCCTGCCTCTCCCCGCTGAAAGCTTTACATCTCCCCCTCACCCTTCCCCTCACCCCTCCCCTCACCCCTCCTCTCACTCCTCCCCCCAACCCTCCCTTCCCCTCTCCCCGCTGAAAGCTTTACCCCCTTCCCCTTCGTTGCGATCTGTACCCGAGTATGAATCATCCATGCAGGTGGCTTTGTTTATGTTAAGTGGGTTCTTATCTGCGTAGTTTATGCTGATGTCTTCGCTGCGATCTGTACCCGAATATGAGTAATCTTTGCAGATGGCTTTGTTTATGGTAAGTGGGTTCTTATCTGTGTAGTTTATGCTGGATGGCTTTCGCTGCGATCTGTACACAATTATGAGTCATCCATGTAGGTGGCTTTGTTTATGTTAAGTGGGTTCTTATCAGCTTAGTTTATACTGGATGGTGTTCGTTGCGATCCGTACTCGAGTATGAGTAATCTATGTAGGCGGCTTTGTTTATATTTAGTGGGTTCTTTTCAGCTTAGTTTATGCTTTTGGCTTCGCTGCGATCTGTACACAATTATGAGTCATCCATGTAGTTGGCTTTGTTTATATTATGCTGGATGGTTTTCGTTGCGATCCGTACTCGAGTATGAGTATTCTATGTAGGCGGCTTTGTTTATATTTAGTGGGTTCTTTTCAGCTTAGTTTATGCCGTTGGCTTCGCTGCGATCTGTACACAATTATGAGTCATCCATGTAGGTGGCTTTTTTTATGTTAAGTGGGTTCTTATTAGCTTAGTTTATGCTGGATGGTTTTCGTTGCGATCTGTACTCGAGTATGAGTAATTTATGTAGGCGGCTTTGTTTATATTTAGTGAGTTATTTTCATCTTAGTTTATGCTGATGGCTTTTGTTGCGATCTGTACCCGAGCATGAGTAATCTATGGAGGTGGCTTTGTTTATGTTAAGTGGGTTCTTTTCAGCTTAGCTTATGATGATGGTTTTCGCTGCGATCTGTACACAAGTATGAGTCATCCATGCAGATGGCTTTGTTTATGTTAAGTGGGTTCTTATCAGCTTTGTTTATGCTGGCAATGCTCTTATCTCCAGGCGGGATAGCATCGAGTTGATTCATGGGCGATCATGTCTGAACATGTTAGGAATGGCTTGCTTGGTAGAGGTAGCCCTTATCAGTAGCTAAGGCTCTGATTGGTGGATTCGGGATCACGTGATCTTATTTCCGATCGGGATTCAACGTGGGTGGTCTTATTTTTAATTTTTTTCGATATACTTCACATATATAAATAGCCGTTTCAATGAAAACTAACCATTAATTTGGTGTCAGTCGTGAGTGATGGAGAGTAGCAATAAACCGCTCATATAAAAGGTGAAGGACTAGAGTTATCAGTTGTAAAAAGGATTCAAAGGACTAAAAATAAATAATTATCAAGTTCCAAAAGGACGAAAAGAAGAAATTGTTAAAGTTGAAAAGGACTAAAAACAAAGAGAAATAAAAAATGGTGAGAGTGAGTGAAACTGTTAAAAAAGTGAGATTAGCCTTTATGAGTGCTCAAAATGATGCACAGCTAATAGAGCATGGTATCAAAGAGTGCTCCACGCATTTAAGAGCTTTTCGAAAAGCGTTGAAAAGGGCAAAGACTGTGGGTGAAAAGCAAAATTTCGTAAATGACATCCATCTTGTGCAAGGCTACCGTACCCAGCTGAAAGGTTTGAAATTGAGGACAGGTGCCGGATATAAAAATAAACATCCCAATCGAGCTAATTATGCTAGCACTCGAGTTAAATGGGAAGATGTCCAATCTGCCTTTAATGATCGGTGAGTAAAACTTTAGTATATTTAGGTATAAGAATAGTTAAGTATATCGTTTTTGATTTTAGGATTAGGACAGGTACTATTATTAACATCAAGCATAAGGAACCGAAGGAGTTCCTAAGTGATCGCACTGGACTTTTCCGGCGACGCATCAATAACGCCTTGAAAAAGGAAGCCGCTCTCAAGGTCAACGGCGTATTCTGCGGTGAATTTAAAATTATCAGGGCGGGTGAGGAGGTATTAGAATTTAAATCCATGAGTACAAGGAACGTTCCCATCTACCGAGACACTAATATTAACGCCTGGTTCAAACAAAATGTCGAGGAACCAGTATTGAAGAAACTGGAAGAATTCCAAGAAAAGGATAGTGGTTGGGCTTTGTCAGCTATCATCAACTTGGCTATTAACATCAACAAGTTCACACCTCAGCTGGGATCATCCTATATTGAATTACCCAAGCAAATTGAAAATAAAAAAGCCTGCATCAATGTTCAAAACGCAGACAATGCTTGCTTTGCCTGGGCAGTGACTTCAGCTTTATATCAGCTAAAAGGGAAAAATTATATTTTTGATCATTGCCGTGTAAGTACCTATGTACTCTTTAGACTAGACATTTAATATACATATTAGTTTAGCTGATATAGGACTTGAGAAGTTTCATATCATCAATCATACCATCAGTCGCTGGGACTGTAATCATCGATGCAGATATCTGTGTATCTGTTTACATATATAGTACCATGGATGAAGAGCGGTTGAAGGAGATTATAAAAACAAGCGATGCTATACGAAAGAAGTACAAAGCTCTCAAGATTGGTAAAGTCGAAAGAGAGCCTCAATTGGAGGACATCTTTAAGCCAATTACCAGCTCGCTAAAAGAGTCTATACCGACAGTAAAGCTTGATCCCTCAGAAGAAATTGAATCGGAACATAGACCAAAAATTAAGTCAGAGCATAAGCCAAAGAAAAGGCGAAGGAAGGATGAAATATATACACCACCTAAATGTAAATATTTGAGTTTGCGCCTGAGGTGGCATCTGGCGGCGGGGGTTTGAGTCTTCGATCAAGGTCATGGATTGGTCACCACTACCCCGCGCTGGAAGCTTTACCCCCCTCTCCTCCTTCGCTGCGATCTGTACCCGAGTATGAGTCATCTATGCAAGTGACTTTGTTTGTGTTAATTGGGTTCTTATCAGCTTAGTTTATGCTGACTCGTCAGCATATCCTACGCGATTTTTGCCTGTGTGATAGTGCTTACCTCATGTTTTTTGCTCTGTATTAAATTTTGAGAAACAAATTTTTCTGTATTATTATTTAAACATTCTAAGTAATCATCAAAAGTTATTCTATTTTTAACAACGGTTCTTTTAACTCCTTTGGATTTTTTAATTTTGTCTTTACCATCTACCCGGACCGCATACATCTTTGATCGTAGGCCAACAAACTCTGTCATTATGCGGCCGTTATTTTCATCTTTCATGAGGCCCAGCACTTTTGTATTAACTAGAGGGATACTCCATATGTTATCGGAAGGATAGTCACTTGTGTTGAAATGGGTATGGCAGTCACGTTTAATTATTTCATACAAATCGGGACAGGTAACTTCATAAATGAGGGAATCGGTATCTGTATAGCAAACTGTACAGTTGGAATTAAATTGAGGGATCATATAGTTATAATGGAAATCATAAATTTTAGTCTTAGCCAAGTCGAGAATACACATACCTATATATATCGGCTTATTAAAATAAATCTCAGTCTTGTTGAGTTCGATAGCTACCAGGTTCTCATTGAAAATTGTTGAAGCCTTGAATTCGGGCTTGGAAATAAGAGCTTCAGCACCGTAGCGCCCCAGCCACCTGGTTACCAGCTTGACAATGCTATGTTTCCGAACGTTCTCCATAGTCTTACCAAACACGGCATTGTTCATGAGCTTGAAGAGATTTTTCTCGAAATCATTTTTGGATAATGCTCGAAGGCTGGTATTTAGATCTATGTATGACTTGAGCCATGTAGACTGATTGAATTGCAGAACCCCGTGAATTTTATTTAATTTTAATCCGTGAAGGAGAGCTTGCTTCAAATTACGGTAGTGTAAAACATACTTGGTTTTGTTGTACAGTGTGGCCAAAAGTTTGTTTTGTTTTGATCCAGAAGGTGCTCTATGTTCGGGGCAAAAAGGGAGGTCTTTATGGTGGTCGTGAAGTTCATGAGGATACTCTAGATCCACTTCTAAAATGTAGCCGATAGGTGAATCATCAGCTATATCTTCAACCTTAAAGTTGTCTACATTTTCAACCCACTTGAAGCCACTGTGGGGTAGCAGTTGAGACATTGCCCAACCATATTGGTTGTTAATATCATCGTATATTAGAAAAACTGAAGGCTCAGAGGGATTATAGTTGGGCATATATTTATTGTTGGCCTTTAAGTATCGTTTAGAGCACTGACTAAGGCCACCTCGAATGCCTTTCTCAACAAACATGAGCATATCTATATCAGTCAATAGCTCCAGGGTAACACTGGTATGCTTGAGCATAGCGTCCCAAGTATAACCTGGAAGCTTATAGTAATGCGCGGGATCAAGTCCATAGGTATGGTGGCAGTTTGCGTGGAATTGTTCGAAAACATCCGCCAAGAGTAAGACATCTGTCTTTAGATATAAATCTGAGTATTCACCCAGATTTTGAATATCGAACTCATTCCATACATTGCAAGCATGCGCATAATCTTCTTGGCTAATATCGCAATCATTTAATTTATTGTGAAATTGGGTAATATCGGGAAGTTTGGTCTCTAAAAATTTGGATGTACTATTGAAATAATCGTAAGGGTATACTCCTTTACGTGCTAATAGTTTAAACTGGGATTCAGATAAATGTTGAAATTGGGATTTTAAAATGGGATAAGAGGTTAAATAAGAGGAAAGGGTATCTAGGCTACTTCCCATGAATCTAAAGGAATCAATGAATCGGAATCTAATAGGGTATTCATCTAAATGCTTGGTAAAGGAAATGTATCGTTCTTTGTTAATTGGGAGGAGATCAACACGACCTTGAAGATCTGAAGCTATATTTTTAATTATGAAATGGGAATCGTAGCCGCTAAGGTTGTGGAAAATAACGGGGATAGTGTGACTATCTTGGAAATTAACATTGCATCCCTCATGAGCTGGACCTCGATACTTACCTGTTAGGTGGCAGTGGTCGCGCACTTTTTTATCATCCTCAGTGAATGGCTTCTCACATATATGGCAGAGCGTTGCGGCCTCAAAGAGCTCCATCTCCTCGGCAGTCATCGGATCCATGGGTAGAGGGCAAAGAAAAACGGTTTCTAAATTTTCCGCTAACTCGTTCAACTCGCGCACAAACCACTCGCACAAACCACTCGGTACCGCGAATGCACTTGAAAAACGATAGCGTGGGGTCATACGAACATTTCAAATAAAAGCCTACACTACACGGAATATGATTTTGATACTTATTTTTATCCCTACATTCTACTAATAAACATTCTAAGTCCGCGTAAATGACAAACGGCGTTTCTACCTTATTCCTATAATTCTTAAATCTAAGTTCCTTTTGGTCCTCTGTGGATTTTGCAATTATTGAGCTTTTTACAGTCTTCAATGTGATGTTCTAGTGTGGCAGGCGAGTAAAAGTAGTGGACGCAGCGGTCACAAAAGTATTTTGCTGTTTTATGTTGCGATACCTGTGATGATAAAAGTCTGGAGAGATCCTTGATCCAAACAAAATGGTATCTGATTGGCTCATTATCCTCTTCTTCCTCCTCCTCTCCATCCTCATCAAAATAGATATTCTGGATCATTACGAGATTCACATGCCTCTCCTTCTTCTCCTTGGTTAGGACTTTAAAATCTTCTTTTCTCATCTTGTTCAAAATATAGACGTTCACCGATAAATTATTCTGCCTCTCAAACCGGGGAATCTGTTTCATAGTCATTGGGAATGTAATGTCTTTGAGGTCCAGAACGTTGGAATAGTGAGGGTGTTTTGTCACACGCTGAGGATCTTTATTCGCTGGATATAAAGCTGAAGTCACTGCCCAGGCAAAGCAAGCATTGTCTGCGTTTTGAACATTGATGCAGGCTTTTTTATTTTCAATTTGCTTGGGTAATTCAATATAGGATGATCCCAGCTGAGGTGTGAACTTGTTGATGTTAATAGCCAAGTTGATGATAGCTGACAAAGCCCAACCACTATCCTTTTCTTGGAATTCTTCCAGTTTCTTCAATACTGGTTCCTCGACATTTTGTTTGAACCAGGCGTTAATATTAGTGTCTCGGTAGATGGGAACGTTCCTTGTACTCATGTATTTAAATTCTAATACCTCCTCACCCGCTCTGATAATTTTAAATTCACCGCAGAATACGCCGTTGACCTTGAGAGCGGCTTCCTTTTTCAAGGCGTTATTGATGCGTCGCCGGAAAAGTCCAGTGCAATCACTTAGGAACTCCTTCGGTTCCTTATGCTTGATGTTAATAATAGTACCTGTCCTAATCCTAAAATCAAAAACGATATACTTAACTATTCTTATACCTAAATATACTAAAGTTTTACTCACCGATCATTAAAGGCAGATTGGACATCTTCCCATTTAACTCGAGTGCTAGCATAATTAGCTCGATTGGGATGTTTATTTTTATATCCGGCACCTGTCCTCAATTTCAAACCTTTCAGCTGGGTACGGTAGCCTTGCACAAGATGGATGCCATTGACGAAATTTTGCTTTTCACCCACAGTCTTTGCCCTTTTCAACGCTTTTCGAAAAGCTCTTAAATGCGTGGAGCACTCTTTGATACCATGCTCTATTAGCTGTGCATCATTTTGAGCACTCATAAAACTAATCTCACTTTTTTAACAGTTTCACTCACTCTCACCATTTTTTATTTCTTTGTTTTTAGTCCTTTTCAACTTTAACAATTTCTTCTTTTCGTCCTTTTGGAACTTAATAATTATTTATTTTTAGTCCTTTGAATCCTTTTTACAACTGATAACTCTAGTCCTTCACCTTTTATATGAGCGGTTTATTGCTACTCTCCATCACTCACGACTGACACCAAATTAATGGTTAGTTTTCATTGAAACGGCTATTTATATATGTGAAGTATATCGAAAAAAATAAAAAATAAGACCACCCACGTTGAATCCTGATCGGAAATAAGATCACGTGATCCCGAATCCACCAATCAGAGCCTTAGCTACTGATAAGGGCTACCTCTACCAAGCAAGCCATTCCTAACATGTTCAGACATGATCGCCCATGAATCAACTCGATGCTATCCCGCCTGGAAATAAGAGCATTGCCAGCATAAACAAAGTCGATAAGAATCCACTTAACATAAACAAAGCCATCTGCATGGATGACTCATACTTGTGTACAGATCGCGGCGAAAACCATCATCATAAGCTAAGCTGAAAAGAACCCACTTAACATAAACAAAGCCACCTCCATAGATTACTCATACTCGGGTACAGATCGCAACAAAAGCCATCAGCATAAACTAAGATGAAAATAACTCACTAAATATAAACAAAGCCGCCTACATAGATTACTCATACTCGAGTACAGATCGCAACGAAAACCATCCAGCATAAACTAAGCTAATAAGAACCCACTTAACATAAAAAAAGCCACCTACATGGATGACTCATAATTGTGTACAGATCGCAGCGAAGCCAACGGCATAAACTAAGCTGAAAAGAACCCACTAAATATAAACAAAGCCGCCTACATAGAATACTCATACTCGAGTACGGATCGCAACGAAAACCATCCAGCATAACATAAACAAAGCCAACTTCATGGATGACTCATAATTGTGTACAGATCTCAGCGAAGCCAAAAGCATAAACTAAGCTGAAAAGAACCAACTAAATATAAACAAAGCCGCCTACATAGATTACTCATACTCGAGTACGGATCGCAACGAAAACCATCCAGCATAAACTAAGCTGATAAGAACCCACTTAACATAAACAAAGCCACCTACATGGATGACTCATAATTGTGTACAGATCGCAGCGAAAGCCATCCAGCATAAACTACACAGATAAGAACCCACTTAACATAAACAAAGCCATCTGCAAAGATTACTCATATTCAGGTACAGATCACAGCGAAGACATCAGCATAAACTACGCAGATAAGAACCCACTTAACATAAACAAAGCCACCTGCATGGATGATTCATACTCGGGTACAGATCGCAACGAAGGGGAAGGGGGTAAATCTTTCAGCGGGGAGAGGGGAAGGGAGAGTTGGGGGGAGGGGTGAGAGGAGGGGTGAGGGGAGGGGTGAGGGGAGGGGTGAGGGGAGGGGTGAGGGGAGGGGTGAGGGGGAGAGGTAAAGCTTTCAGCGGGGAGGGGCAGGGGTAACCACTACATGATCATGATCCAAGAGTCAAACCCCCCGCCGCCAGATGCTAGCTACCACAGACGCAAACCCACGCGGAGCTTTTATGACGTCACTGACCTTGAAACTGCTCCTAGACGTAGACGAAGAGCTTTTGGGACCATTTTGTAATTTTAGACCCCTATGTAAAATTCCATAAGAAAATGCGCCAGAACCCCCATAGCTATTCTACTCACCTCGTCCAATCCAGCGCTCTGGGTAATGTTCATTCAACCTTGCTCTAACAATGTTCCCAGTATGCGCAGGTGCTCCGTCGAGCTGTAAATAAATTGCGCTTCTGGTGGTCAGGGGGATGTCCTCCAACAGATCCGGAAGGGTATTCTCCAAAAAGTCCGAATATAGCTGACTATTCAGCACTTGGGGCAAGATGAAGGGTCCTATCAACTGGTTGCCTATGATGCCAGCCCAGACATTGACACTCAATCTTTGCTGGAAGGACCGACACCTTGTCCTATGTGGGTTCACATCTGACCAGGTGTGAAGGCTGTGGAAGTTTGTGATGCCATCTCGGGTGAATTGCGATTCATCCGTCCACAGAATTCGGTCTAGAAACCTTATGTTTTCGATGTCAGACTCGAACAGCCAAGTGCAGAATTGCAATCGTCTTTCGCCCCCATCCATACGATTTTTTGCTTGTCTCGGTCTGACCTTTCACCTCCTGCAATATTGACCTCCCACCTCTGAACACCCTGTATATAAAAGAAAGTCGTGTTAGTTACACTATTTATAATTCAAGAACGGCTGAACCGATTTGGCTGAAAATTGGTGGGGAGGTAGCTTAGAACCAGGAATCGGCTATGGGATACTTTTTAGGGTTTCAAAATGGCGGATCCAAGATGGCGACTGAAACTTTTAACTTTGAAGCGATTTTCATGAAAATTGGTATACAGGGGTTTTGCGGGATGGGGATTTCAAATCTGCTGTCCAAATTTAGAAATTCAAGATGGTGGATCCAATATGGCGACCAAGATTTCCTGATTTCAACGGATTTTAATGAAAATTAGAACAATGAATGTTTTGAGGTCACTGATTTTGAATATTATCAAAATTTAGAAATCCAACATGGCGGATCCAAAATGGCGACCATATTTCTCGATTTCAAGGGATTTTAATGAATATTAGTACAATTATTATCTTGAGGTCACTGATTTTGAATGTTATCGAAATTTGCAAATCCAAGATGGCGGACCCAATATAGTGACCAAGATTTCTCGATTGCAATGGATTTTAATGAAAATTGGTACAATGATTATTCTGAGGCCACTAATTTTGAATATTAGCAAAATTTCCAAATCCAACATGGCGGATCCAATATGTCTCGATTTCAACGGATTTTAATGAAAATTGCTACAATGATTATTCTGAGGATACAAGTTCCGAATATTATCAAAAGTTATAAATCCAAGATGGCGGATCCAATATGGCAACCGAATATTTCGATTTCAACGGATTTTAATTAAAATTAGTACAATGATTATTCCGGAGCCACTAATTTCGAATATTATCAAAATTTCCATATCCAACATGGCGACCAAAATTTCTCGATTTCAACGGATTTGAATGAAAATTGGTGCAATGATTATTTTAGAGCCAGTAATTTTGAATATTATTAAGATTTGGAAAATTTCAAGATAGCGGATCCATAAGAGGGGTTTTCGAGTTGAAACAATTTCTAGGATATAACAAACTAGAACATTTGAGAAGTGTTTAATTAGTAAGTATTTACCCAACGCTGGGTGAAACCGGGTAGCCGAGCTTTTATATATATAAAAGAAAGTCGTGTTAGTTACACTATTTATAACTCAAGAACGGCTGAACCGATTTGGTGGGGAGGTAGCTTAGAACCAGGAAACGGACATAGGATACTTTTTATCCCGTTTGACCGCGTTCCCGTGTAACGTGACAGCTAAACGTAATTTTGTCTATGGTTAAGTATGGTTGAAAATTTGATAATTACAAATTTTGTCAGAAATCAATAATCATCAGTAATTTGTATTCTCTTTGAATCATCATTAACAATGCCGCGACCAAGACGATCGAATCTTTTCCGACAAAACCGTAATGCAAGAAGGATACGAAACATTGCGAATGAAAGGCCTGAAGAAGAACAAGAAATTACCCGTGAAGAGCGTCGCGTTAATATGGCTCGACTTCGTGCTTCTCAATCACAAGAGCACAAGAGCAAAGCGAGGCAACCCGTGAAAAGGCTCGGTTAGCAATGCGAAATCGTCGAGCGAACAACAGAGATCAACAAGTAGATAATTTTCGACGCACAAGAAGAGATTTATCAAGTGCTGATTTGAATCGAGCAGCGTTTCGATACGATTGCAGCACTGATTACTGCTTGCATCCTAGCGTTTGCATTGGGCCGATGGACGTTGTTTGCGAGTATTGTGGCGCATTGAAGTTTTCCGGAGAAACACCCGGATTGTACTGCCTTAGTGGGAAAGTGAAATTGCCATTATTGACTCCGCCACCTGAGCCATTGCATTCATTGCTTTGTGGCGAAACACCCGAATCACGTCATTTTCTTGCAAACACTCAAAAATACAATAGTTGTTTCCAAATGACCTCATTTATTTTTGTACTTACACACAATATAGTAGAAGAATAACTTACTATACTTATTCCTACGTATTATGTTTGCTAATTCTAAAAAAAGTGTTTATAAAGCAGTAATACTGACTTTGCTTTTTATTTTGTAGATACAAGGACAGATTCACCATCGAATTGGATCATTGCAACCTCTCGAAGATGCACAGCATAAATTTTTACAAATATACTTATTGTGTTTACACGTCGCGATACTGGGCAACTGCACCAAATATCTGAAACACATCGTTCATATGACAAGTTGCAATACCCGCTGATGTTTTGGCAAGGAGAAGATGGATATTATTTTAATATCAAAATGATAAATCCATTGAATGGTGAGTATCAATATCATAGTTCAACATGACATACATTTTACATTGTTTGGTTTTGGTTTACAATAAAAGACAAATTACACTGCTTATTACCAGGAAAAGATTAGGGGTTGTTAGTATAGATAAAATTGGACAAATGACTGACAACCGATTTAAAATCATTTATCTTCACCCCTTTATAATTATGCTAAAAACTTACATACGAAATACTAAATCTACTGTTTTAATTTCAGGTGAAGAAACTACAAAGAAAGTTAGCTCGATGAATTATTACGCATATCGTTTGATGATTCGTCAAAATGCTGACAATTATTTGCTGCGGTTTCGTCGATTGTTTCAGCAGTATTGTGTCGACATGTACGTCAAAATAGAAACGGAGCGTTTAACTTTCATTAGATTGAACCAAGCCAAACTGCGTTCTGAGGAGTATATCCATTTACGTGATGAAATTGGTACTGAAAGAAATGCAGCTAATATTGGTCGATTAACTATTCTGCCGGCGACGTACATAGGTAGTCCACGTCATATGCATGAATATGCGCAAGATGCAATGACATATGTTCGTCATTACGGTCGGCCAGATCTCTTTATTACATTTACCTGTAATCCAAAATGGATAGAAATTGTTCAATTGCTGCTTCCCAGACAAACATCAAGTGATCGACACGACATCACAGCACGTGTATTCAGACAAAAAATGCGGTCCCTGATGAACTACATTGTTAAACAACGCGTCTTTGGAAATACTCGATGCTGGATGTATTCAATCGAATGGCAAAAACGAGGCCTGCCGCACGCACACATTCTTATTTTGACAAAATAGATATCATATGTGCCGAGATTCCCGATCACGAAGCCGATCCAGACCTACATGATATTGTAATTACAAATATGATTCATGGACCGTGTGGCGCCATCAATCCCCAATCACCTTGCATGGTCGACAGCAAGTGTTCCAAACGATATCCACGGAAATTAACGGCGGAGACCATCACTGGCAACGATGGTTATCCAGTGTATCGGCGTCGATCACCCGATGATAACGGTCGAACTATCACAACAAAAGTGAAAAGAATGGATTTCGTTGTCGATTAAAGTTGGATTGTTCCATATTCTCCACTTACAGTAGAACGCCGATTATCCGAATTAATTGGGACCGGGGTCGATTCGGATAATCGAAAATTCGGATAATCGGACATAGACTGGTAATAAAGAAAAACGAACTCTCTGACTACCAATATTGAACTCGGCAATTGCCACTCGCATTTTTGTATTCTTGCGTCCCAACAAAATTTGTTTATTTATTTATTTATTTGCTTTTAATAAAAATTTACAATGTTTTCCGCAGTATAATATAGTATATCGTACAGAGTTTTATGTAAAACACATATTACAGCTGGGATGTAGTATTGACTAATAATTTAATTTTCTCTTCTTGGCTTAAAAAATTGAGGAAAAGTTTTCAAAACCTCTAAAGTTTTCAAAACTTCTAACAAAACTTGTTTTTATTGAAAAATTATTTGGTTTTAATTTTTTTATATTACGCTTAGGACCGATTCGGATAATTGGCGATTCGGTTAATCGGCGTTCGGATAATCGGCGTTCTACTGTATTTCCAAAACGTTCAAGACACATTGCAACGTTGAGTATTGCAATTCATAAAATACATTTGTAAATACGTCACGAAAGGCAGCGATATGGCGGTTTTTGGCATCCAATCCTCCAATACGAACGATGAAATTGCGCGCTATCAAGTTGGTCGTTATGTGAACTGCAATGAAGCGATTTGGCGTATATTCGCCTTCCCTATTCACGAACGTCATCCTACTGTTGTGCATTTGGCGGTGCATCTGGAGAATGGTCAACGAGTATATTTAACGGCTTCGAATGTTGTTCAACGTGCTGAAACACCTCCAGCGACAACAGTGACCAGTTTCTTTGCGATCTGCTAAAGCGATCCGGTTGCACGAACTTTGCTTTACTCGGAGATGCCACGTTATTACACTTGGAATGCTTCTTCGAAGAAATTTCAAGGCAAGGCGATGCGGTCCCTGGTTTTCCGGATGTGCGTTCTACTGATGCTCTTGGTCGTAGGTATACAGTTCATCCAAAGAATGATGAATGCTTCTATTTGGGGTTGTTGCTGGTAAATGTGCGTGGGCCAATGTCATTTGAGTCACTACGGACTGTTAATGGTACAATATTCCCAACATATCGTGCTGCAAAAAAAAACTCATCAGCGACATATCCCTTTATTACTCAAACGTAACTGGACTACGGACAAAAACGTCTCGCCTCTTCATTAATACTTCAAAATCCAGTTTTGACGTCGTCTGTTTGACTGAAACATGGCTTTGTGGAGGAATCGAGGAAGCCGAGCTCTTCAACTCTGACTACATCTTCTCTCGATTCTCCGGTGGGTGGTGGAGTCTTGTGTGCGGTACGGCGAGACATACCCTGCGATCTGGTGGACACCTCTCATCTTCCACGTCTAGAACTCCTGTGTGTGGTTCTGCGTCTCGCGCATAGAAACATTTTCATCGTCAATGTGTATATTCCTCCGAATTCGGCTCCTGACGTTTACGAACAGTTTGCTACATTCATTGACGAGCTTTCATGCGATATAAATATTTCTGACGAAATGCTTCTGGTTGGAGATTTCAACCTGCCCTCTATTGACTGGAGCTGCTCGGAGGATGGTATTATGCTGCCATCAGTGACTTCTGGCCCGACTCATGCATCGATATTTCTGGATTGCATTGCATCTTCTGGCTTGTCTCAATGCAACGCTGTGGCTAATGATCATAACAGATATCTTGATCTCATTTTTTCCACAAATCCTGCATCGACTATGCTGAAACGTTGTTCGGCTCCACTATTGCCTGAGTGTACTCATCATCCTGCTCTGTTTTTGATTTTTTCTTTTGAACCTGTTTCTGGTGATTCATCTATAGCGTGCAATGTTTGTTATAATTTTAAAAAGGCCGACTTTTCTCAAATTGGTCAGTGGCTTTCTTCTTGTGATTGGAGTGCAGTTTTGAATGAGCGTGACATCGACATCGCGGTTAAATCATTTTACAGTATTGTCTCTCTGTGTTTTGCTCATTGTGTTCCCGTAAAAAGAACTAATAGTTCTAATTCTTTTCAGCCTTGGCTTAATTCTGCCGTTAAACACTTAAACTATCCCTATATATATCTAAAAATGAAAGTTCGTTTGTTTGTTTGTTTGTTTGTTTGTTGCTCAATCACGCCTAAACGCTTGCATCGATATTTTTCATTTTTTGTCCGAAGGTAGTACATATTCTGACTTAACATATAGGCTAATTTTTTTCCGGATAATACGTAGGGTTTCAAGATGGCGGATCAAAGATGGCGGCTGAAAATTTTAAATTTGAAGCGATTTTCATGAAAATTGGTATATAGGGGTTTTGCGGGATGGGGATTACAAATCCACTGTCCAAATTTAGAAATTCAAGATGGCGGATCCAATATGGCGACCAAGATTTCCTGATTTCAACGGATTTTAATGAAAATTAGTACAATGATTGTTTTGAGGTCACTGATTTTGAATATTATCAACATTTAGAAATCCAAGATGGCGGATCCAAAATGCCGACCATATTTCTCGATTTCATCGGATTTTAATGAAAATTAGTACAATGATTATCTTGAGGTCACTGATTTTGAATGTTATCAAAAGTTACAAATCCAAGATGGCGGACCCAATATGGCGACCGATATTTCTCGATTTCAACGGATTTTAATGAAAATTAGTACAATGAATATCTTGAGGTCACTGATTTTGAATGTTATCAAAATTTACAAATCCAAGATGGCGGAACCAATATGGGGACCAATATTTCGATTTCAGCGGATTTTAATGAAAATTAGTACAATGATTAACTTGAGGTCACTGATTTTGAATGTTATCAAAATTTACAAATCCAAGATGGCGGACACAATATGGCGACCAATATTTCTCGATTTCAACGGATTTTAATGAAACTTGGTACAATGATTATTCTGAGGCCACTGATTTTTGAATATTATCAAAATTTCCAAATCCAACATGGCGGATCCCACATGGCGACCAGAATGTCTCTATTTCAACGGATTTTAATGAAAATTGGTACAATGATTATTCTGAGGATACAAGTTCCGAATATTATCAAAAGTTGTAAATCCAAGATGGCGGATCCAATATGGCAACCGAATGTCTCGATTTCAACGGATTTTAATTAAAATTAGTACAATGATTATTCCGGAGCCACTAATTTCGAATATTATCAAAATTTCCGACCAAAATTTCTCGATTTCAACGGATTGTAATGGAAATTAGTACAGTGATTATTCTGAGACCACTAATTTTGTATATTATCAAAATTTCTAAATGCAAGATGGCGGATCTAACATGGCGTCCAGAATGTCTCGATTTCGACGGATTTTAATGAAAATTGCTACAATGATTATTCTGAAGCTACAAATTTCGAATATTATCAAAATTTATAAATCCAAGATGGTGGGTCCAATATGAGACCAAATTTCTTGATTTCAACAGATTTTACTGAAAATTAGTACAATGATTATTCTGAGGCCACTAATTTTGAATATTAACAAAATTTCCAAACTCAAGCTGGCGGATCCAATATGGCGACCAAAATTTCTCGATTTCAACCGATTTAAATGAAAATTGGTAAAATGATTATTTTAAGGAAACTAATTTTTAATATTATTCAGATTTGGAAATTCAAGATAGCAGATCCATAAACGGGTTTTCGGATTGAAACAATTTCTAGGATATAACAAACTGGAACATTTGAGAAGTGTTTAATTAGTAAGTATTAATCCAACGCCGGGTGAAACCGGGTAACCCAGCTAGTTATTTATTATTTATACTAGCTGGGTTACCCGGTTTCACCCGGCGTTGGATTAATACTTACTAATTAAACACTTCTCAAATGTTCCAGTTTGTTATATCCTAGAAATTGTTTCAATCCGAAAACCCGTTTATGGATCTGCTATCTTGAATTTCCAAATCTTAATAATATTAAAAATTAGTTTCCTTAAAATAATCATTTTACCAATTTTCATTTAAATCGGTTGAAATCGAGAAATTTTGGTCGCCATATTGGATCCGCCAGCTTGAGTTTGGAAATTTTGCTAATATTCAAAATTAGTGGCCTCAGAATAATCATTGTACTAATTTTCAGTAAAATCTGTTGAAATCAAGAAATTTGGTCTCATATTGGACCCACCATCTTGGATTTATAAATTTTGATAATATTCGAAATTTGTAGCTTCAGAATAATCATTGTAGCAATTTTCATTAAAATCCGTCGAAATCGAGACATTCTGGACGCCATGTTAGATCCGCCATCTTGCATTTAGAAATTTTGATAATATACAAAATTAGTGGTCTCAGAATAATCACTGTACTAATTTCCATTACAATCCGTTGAAATCGAGAAATTTTGATAATATTCGAAATTAGTGGCTCCGGAATAATCATTGTACTAATTTTAATTAAAATCCGTTGAAATCGAGACATTCGGTTGCCATATTGGATCCGCCATCTTGGATTTACAACTTTTGATAATATTCGGAACTTGTATCCTCAGAATAATCATTGTACCAATTTTCATTAAAATCCGTTGAAATAGAGACATTCTGGTCGCCATGTTGGATCCGCCATGTTGGATTTGGAAATTTTGATAATATTCAAAAATCAGTGGCCTCAGAATAATCATTGTACCAAGTTTCATTAAAATCCGTTGAAATCGAGAAATATTGGTCGCCATATTGTGTCCGCCATCTTGGATTTGTAAATTTTGATAACATTCAAAATCAGTGACCTCAAGATAATCATTGTACTAATTTTCATTAAAATCCGCTGAAATCGAAATATTGGTCCCCATATTGGTTCCGCCATCTTGGATTTGTAACTTTTGATAACATTCAAAATCAGTGACCTCAAGATATTCATTGTACTAATTTTCATTAAAATCCGTTGAAATCGAGAAATATCGGTCGCCATATTGGGTCCGCCATCTTGGATTTGTAACTTTTGATAACATTCAAAATCAGTGACCTCAAGATAATCATTGTACTAATTTTCATTAAAATCCGATGAAATCGAGAAATATGGTCGGCATTTTGGATCCGCCATCTTGGATTTCTAAATGTTGATAATATTCAAAATCAGTGACCTCAAAACAATGATTGTACTAATTTTCATTTAAATCCGTTGAAATCAGGAAATCTTGGTCGCCATATTGGATCCGCCATCTTGAATTTCTAAATTTGGACAGTGGATTTGTAATCCCCATCCCGCAAAACCCCTATATACCAATTTTCATGAAAATCGCTTCAAATTTAAAATTTTCAGCCGCCATCTTTGATCCGCCATCTTGAAACCCTACGTATTATCCGGAAAAAGATTAGCCTATATATTAAGTCGGAATATGTACTACCTTCGGACAAAAAATGAAAAATATCGATGCAAGCGTTTAGGCGTGATTGAGCAACAAACAAACAAACAAACAAACAAACGAACTTTCATTTTTATATATACTATATAGGGATTAAAGATATTTCTTTAATACTGGCACACTCTAAGATTTTATGTTATGCTGACGACGCGAAAATTTTTCGTACAATAACCAGTGTACTTGACTGTCATCTTTTTAACTCTGACTTGGATGCATTCCAGAAATGGTGTACTATAAATCAACTCCCCTTAAACGTTTCTAAATGTACTTGCATGTCTTTTTCACGTAAAAAGTATCCGTTGCATTACAATTTTACGATAAGTGGAAGCTCTCTTAATAGATGTGACAAAGCAAAAGATTTAGGTTTAATACTTAATGCACATCTCTCTTTTGAGGATCATATTGATTACATTGTGAACAAAGCAAACGCAACCTTAGGTTTTGCAAAACGATGGTCCAAGGAGTTTGATGATCCCTACATCTCTATGCTCCTTTATTGCACATTTGTTCGACCAATTCTCGAATATGCCAGTTCTGTTTGGTCCCCCTTTTATGATCACCACATTAAACGGATTGAAGCAGTGCAACGCAGGTTCTTGCGGTTTGCCCTGAGGGGCCTTCCTTGGACCAATTGAAAAGTCGGTTAAGTTAATGTAGCTTTATCAGATTTTTGGATTTGTTTCATTATTATATATTTTCGGTCCTATTATATAGCACCTATGTACATACGACACATTTGTAGTAATCAGTATTTGATGAATCTGTGATAAATAAATAAATAAATAAATGTGAAGAACTCAATTTACTAGAAAACGATACCCATTGGAATACGACAATCGTTGAAGCCATTATCTCTGCATCTCCAAGTCAGATACGCACATTATTTGCTATCATCATTTCGACATGCTTTCCATCGAACCCATCTAACCTGTGGCACAAATAAAAGGATAATATGTCAGAAGATATTTTACATCAAATTCCTATCAGTTCCAGAAATCCAGATCTTGAGATGAATGAGGAGATACATAATCGTGCTTTACTCTTGATTGAAGACATGTGTTACCTCATGTGCGGTAGTTTATTAGTCAGGTTAAGAATGCCAGCGGCAAATCGTGAAATGAGTGACGCATTTAATCGAGAATTGGAACGGGAACGTGAATATGATTACCAGGAATTAGATTTAGTAATTCAAACGAATGTACCCCTGTTGAATCCCCAACAAAAGGAAGTTTATGATACATTAATGAAGGCAATTGATGATGGAAATTGTGGTTTATATTTCCTGGATGCCCCTGGTGGTACTGGTAAGACATTCCTCATGTCAGTAGTTTTAGCCACTGTTCGTGCGAGATCCAACATTGCGGTTGCAGTTGCTTCTTCTGGAATAGCAGTGTGGTAAGTAGTAGTAAGTGAGGGGCCGCAGGAAAATAATTGAGGAGTAGCTGATAAGCTTTGCTCCTGATTGTTAGAGCGGAGTAGCTAAGAAGCTCAACTCCTGAGTTTGAGTGGAGTAGCTAAGAAGCTCAACTCCTGGGATTATTTTCGGAGTAGCTAAGAAGCTCAACTCCCAAATTAACAGACTGAAGTTCTGATCGATAATCCCTTGGTTTATTCAAAATTCTTAGGCTATTTAAACAATTCTTAACTTACTACTACTAGCATAATTGAGTTGTATCAATACACCACGAAGACCCTATGAAACTCTTGGTCAGCTACGGAGACGTTGCCTAACAGCTGAGTCACCCTTTAGCGCACCGGTTAGTGGGTCGCGCAGCTTAGTGGGTCATACGTCATGACGATTCCACAGAGTCAATGGTGAAATTTCCGCAAGGGGTGATGACCGAGCTGCGCTCAGCATAATTCCGCTGAGGCGCGTACTTCAGTTATGTGACGCTTTGTTTATAGTTAGTGCAACGCGGTCGTTGTTTGTTTACAAGCCCGATTGTTTATAGGTATCGTTGCTAAGGCTTTTTGATTGGTAACCAAGGCGTGAACTTGCACTTGAAAGTTGCTTCGCTTGCTCTTGGTTACTAATGCCTAATCTCCAATGCGGAGGAAAACCACGAACCCACCACTTATCAGTTGGCTGACAAAATGCGTTCGTACACATCTTTATCAATGTAGATGTGAGATGTAAAACATTCTGCTTGTTTTAATCGGAACGAAGCGAGACGGGAAATTTATTTTACAATGAGAAGGAAAAGGTAGCAGCACTTTTTTTGGTTGTGTCGTGGTTGTCCTCCGTATTGGAGAGTAGGCATAAGGCGCTTTAATTTAGCGATTCACATATTGAATTCACATTACATCATATAGGTACATCACACCCTCCCCCTTAGGGAAAAAAATTTTTTATTATTATGAACAAATTTTTTTCTGATCGAATTTGTCATGAGGCCTTCGCGGTTTGACAATTATTAATTTGAAATATTAAACATTATTATCGTTTAAAGACTACCTCTACCTATCTAGATACTTGTTAGTTACAATTGTAATTTTAGTGTTTATACTCGTATTATGTATGCATCATAAATCTAGATGTAGTAATTTATATCTATATGTGCTTATTTATTTATTACTTACATTTATATTTTAGGTTCTATTTTAGCTTGCTAGAGAATACTTTCTTATAATAATTCTATGTTTACGTCAACAATTTCATTAAAATAATTAATTTCTTAGCTATAAATCTTCCTAAGTCTATTTTTGTGTACTTTAAATCTCATATTATCTTTATCTTCGATAGTACAATTAACATTGTCAACATCAATGACTTTATATGGTCCTTTGTATAGAGGATCCAATTTTTTTCTATTTTGGACTGTCAGTAATACTTGGTCACCTATTTTTAGGAACAAGGGATTGCAGTTAATATCACTGTTCTGCTTTCTGCTTTCTTTTGCAGACTCTAAATATTGTTTCGCTTTGGCCAGTGTTTTTTGTAATCTAAATTTAATTTCTTTACTATATAACTCGTGATTATAAATTGGTTCTGGACTAGCAACTGTGAGCTCAGATGGGAGATTTACCCTTTTAGCAAATACTAATTCAAATGGTGTGTAATTGTGAACGCTGTTTGGGGTGGTATTATAGCAAAATGAATAATATGGTATCCATGTATCCCAATCGTCTCTGTTTTCATTTACAAAGCACCTTAGATATTCGTTAAGGCACTTGTGGTTTCTTTCGAGAGAGCCTATTGTTTCGGGATGTGTAGCGGTCGCGAAAAGCTGTTCTATTTTCAATATATTGCATACCTCCGAGAAAATTTGATTTTTATACTTGGTCCCGAGATCAGTTTTTATTTTACTCATTGGTCCGTATATGAGTATAAATCCATTAACTATCGCTTGTGCAATAGTGTTAGCTTCTTTATCCCTCGTAGGAATTATTACAACATATTTACTTAAATCGCACTGCATAGTTACCGCGTATCTATTATTACTAGCCGTTCTGGTAAATGGACCTACGGTGTCTATAGATACTATATCGAATACTTTTGCTGGTGTTGTTGTTATTTCCATGCGTTCTTTATTGTGTATCTGGTGTTTGTTTTTCGCACAGAGCTCGCAATTATTTATGTATTTTGCTATAGTTTTCTTCATATTTTTCCATCTGTACATTTCCTTCAGCTTATTGTACATTCTAGAGTGTCCTAGATGTCCTCCGGTGGGTGTTGAGTGAAAGGAATGTAGTATGTCCTTAACCTGTGTCTCATCTCTGATGTATATCGGTGCTTTATATATTATTATATTTAATTTTCTTAGTATATTGTTGCCTATATTTTTAAATGCGGTTATCGTAATTAATTTGAATATGTCACTTTCTGCAGAAAGTTTCAGAGTCTTGCTCTGAAATTGTATATTTCTTTCCAATATTTCGAATAACTGCTCTAGTGCAGTTTCTACTGATTGGTTCATATTTATTGTATACCGCTCATTACTTTTATTTAATTTGTGCACAATATTCATATATAGCTTAGTTTGCCTGACGCTGCAGTCGTCGATTTCTAATTTCAGCTAGGTTAGTTACTTCGTTTGGGGATAGCGCCTCTATAACGCGCAGTTGATCAGGCTGCTGTTGTGAGTCGCTGTTTTCAGATACTTGGCTTATTTTCTCATTTGCTTGATTATTTTGCTTGTGCATTGCTCGAGTTTGTACTCTTAATATACTCGCGTTGATTTCTTTTAAATCATTTATATCAATTTTAATTCTTGATAATGCGTCTGGACCAACATTCTCTTTTCCTTTGACATACTGTATTTGAAAATCGAATTCCTCGAGGTCTAGTCTCATTCTTGTTAATTTAGATGTAGGATTTTTCATACCGAATAGGTATGCAAGAGGTCTGTGGTCCGTTTTTACTGTAAACTTTCGGCCATATACATATGGTTTAAAGTACATTATAGCCCAATGTATGGCTGCTAGTTCTTTTTCGATTGTAGATTTATTTATTTCTCCTTGTGTAAAAGTTTTGCTGGCATATGCGATGGGAAGTTCTTTTCCATCAATATTCTGTGATAGTATGGCACCACATGCGGAATTCGAAGCATCAGTTGAAATTATAAATTGCTTATTAAAATCTGGGTACTGCAGTATTGTTGGTGACATTAAAATTGATTTTAGTGTCTCGAATGCTTTCTGTTGAACCTCGTTCCACTCAAATTGGGATTTTTTCTTTAGTAGTTTATTAAGTGGTAACGCGATTTCTGCAAAGTTAGGTACGAATTGGCGATAGTAGTTACAAAACGCTACGAATCGCCTAACATCGTCAGCGTTTTTAGGTATGGGATAATTTTTGATTGCCTCGAATTTTGAGGTGTCTGGGCTAATACCTTCAGCTGATATTTTATGGCCTAGATATGTAACTTCCGTCTGAAAGAATTTACATTTTTCCGGATTCAACTTAAGATTTCTTTCTCTTAGTCTGTTAAAGATCGTTAGAAGATTTTTCAGGTGATGCTGCAGAGAACATCCGATGACTATAATATCATCGATATATAAGAATGCGGTTTCGGGTGGTAACCCGGCCATGGCTATAGCCATCATTCTTTGGAAGCTATTGGGACTAATATTGAGTCCAAAAGGTAATCTGGTAAAGTGGAAATGGCCTTGGTTTGTAGAGAAAGCAGTGAATTTTCTGGATTGTTTGTCCAACGAAATTTGGTGAAACCCTGACATTAAATCTAGAGTAGAGAAGTACTTTGCTCGACCCATTTGATCAAGTATTTCTTCTATTCTAGGCAATGGGAATTTGTCGGCTAAAATTTTTTTATTTAGGTTCCTAAAATCAAGAACTAATCGCCATTTTTTGTTTTGATTGCTTGATTTCTTGGGAACTAGTAATATTGGTGAATTGTACTGGGACACTGAATTTTCTATAATTCCTTCGGATAACATTTTGCTTACTTGCTGATTTATTTCGGTTTTATGTGCTTCCGGAACCCGATAGTTCTTCGTATACACGGGTATGTTATCCGCTACTTCTATGTGCTGTTCATAAAAATTATTTGCCGTTAATGGTTCATCTTCTCCCGCAAAAATATCGCTGAACTCGCGACATAGAGTTTCGAGCTCTGATCTGGCATAATTTGGAACAGTTTCTAAATTTAATTTTGAAATTATCTTCTCTGTTCTTTTAGCTGTAGGTGTTTTTATGATGTTGTAATCTGAAAGTGGTGTTGTAGATACTTTTAAATTTTGAAGTGTTACTGTTTTATTTGTAATGTTTAGAATCTTTACTACTGGATTACTGGCTGATGTGATTGATCCTGCCATGTAAACTCCAGGTTGAATTTCTTGTCTTGTTATGACCAGATCTTCGGAATTATTGTTCGTTTCTACTTTTATTCTTTTGATCATTTCGCATCTCGGTGGGATGCTGATTGAATTTTCAGAGACTCCACTAAGTATTGGAACTTCTACTACTCCGTCTGCCGTATTTATAGTCAGTGTCCAAGTATCATAATCAATATTTGCTTTATATTTTGTTAAGAAGTCTAGTCCCAAGATTGCATCTGCTTCAATAGAAAAGTCATCCCCTATTATCTGAAAGGTGTGTTCAATTGAAAACTGATTATTAAAAACGATTTTTGTATTTGTTGCCCCAATTGACTGTTTTTTGTAATCTGTGATACCCTGAATTAAATATGTATTTTTAGGTTGATATAGTTGATCATCGCTAATTTTTCCTCTTTTAAAAAGTGAAATGTCTGCTCCTGTATCTACTATGAAGGTGCATACTGATCCACACATCTCGACATATGCCTTTATGAAATTAGTTAAGGAGAGATTTATATTTAATACTCTTGGGGTGTTTGTGTTGATAGTCCCCCCAACCGGTCCAGTTCCTGTTCTGGCTGGGGGTTTTGGTATTCCCCCGACTCATAGTACTGGACTCTTCTATTTTGAGTGCCACTCCGGTTGCTATTGCCCTGGGTCTGAGGGCTGCCTCCTGTATTATTTATTGGTTGATTCCGTATTGGCCGGAAATTTCTATTGCTGCTATTATTATTATTGTTATAGGCTGATCTATTCTGGTTGCTATAAGTGGGCCTATTGCCACTGTTCTAGCCTTGTCTGTTATTTCCATTATTATATCTATTATTATTATATCCATTATAATTATTCTGGCCACCCCAGTTGCTCCTGTCTCTGTTTGAGTAGTTTTCCGATCTCCCGGGTTGATTACTTCTGTAATGGAGAACATTAGCCGGTTGCTCTCTGTCCACCATCGTTGCCTTAGTTGTTATTTCTGGCAGTGTTGCTAGATTGCTAGCCTTCAGTATTAGGGCCGTTTCTGGGTTTGCAATATTGTCAATAAATGCTTGTACCGAGAATTTTTCGGCCAATTTTTCTGCCGCCTCACCCGATGCTACTTTTTCAACTATTAGTGCTTTTGTGAGTTGGCTAGAGAGGTTTTCTATCTGGTTAGCAAAGTCTGATAGTTTTCTATTTCCTTGTCGGCATTTTCTCAGCTGTGCGAGTACCGCATCGGATGAAAATTTTGCTGAAAATTTTTGTCTTAATTTCAATGTTATTTCTTTGACAGTGTTAATGTCTTCAGTTAATATTTAAGCTTGGCTTTTCCTGTCATTCGAGTTTTAATGAATTTAATCATTATATTTTTGTTTTCTGCTGATATCAGTTCATCCAGCAATTCCATAGATTCGATGAATGATTCTGTTTCCTCATGCTTCCCATCGTATTTTGGGATCAAAGAGGTTGCCGTTTTTATATCGAAAGCCATAGCGCTGTCCGGTTTTTGCTCGTTTATCAGCGTGTGAATATTATCTACCAGGCGTCTTATTTGAGTATACTGCTCTCTTAGTTTGAGGACTATTGCGGCTTCTGCCGGTACTGATACGTACTGTTTGGCTTCCGCAAAGAGGTTATTCACCCTCTCTTCTTTCTCTTGTAATGTTCTTAGGGTATATCCCCTGCTCTTGCTTTTGATAAAATTATTTAGTATTCTTTGTAATTCGTCTTTTATCTCGCTTAATCCGTCCATCCGTTGTAAGTCCATCTACGTGAGATGCGTACTGCTTTAGAGAAATTTCGAAAAAGTTTAGCCAATTCTGGTAGTAATAGTGCTATAATACCGGCCTGTATGGCCATAATGGCAAATAGTGCAATCAAGGTCAAGAAAATTGGAATAGATTCTCGCATTGCTTATAATGACCTAGAGGTGAATTAAAATATATTTCTTTCTAAACTTTTATTACTGCTGGTTCACCTAAATATTTTCTTTTCAGCCCCTTTTTGTGATTTTTGTATAACAATTAAATGAATTCAGCTATTTTTATCACCGCGATTATGAGAAGGAGTAGGAAAATTTCTTTGTTTTCGATACTGACTGTGTCCTCTATAGTTAAATTATTTACTATTTGACCGTTGTTGTCTGAATTCTTTGACTGTGTCTTTCCCATTGTACCGTTTTTCCTAAGTTAATTAAAATTGATTCATTACGATTTATCTAGCTTTAATAATATTTTATATAATTAATCTTACAATATTTGAGTTTACATTACTTAATTTTTTTTTTGTATTTATTTTTTAATAGCTCTTTTGCTCCTATTGAGCTTAATTTGTGCCTCTTTTAATAATATCCTATACTTATCTTCCTCTACCTTGTTGTTCGCTAACCTAACTAATTCCCTAAACTTAACTACCTCTAATTTAAGACGTTGTCGCCGACCTCCTCTGGTGTGTTTTTTCTTATCTGGATCAGGTCTCTTCTGCTGTCTTCTTCTGTATTCTTCGATCGTAAGTCGTTTCGGCCCCGAGCTTGTTCTGCTGTCGTCGCTGGTTTCGGGATTTACTAGAGAATGGCCTCCAGATGTTGGAATATATCGAGGAATGGGAGCTCCTGGTTTATATAATGTCAACTCTTCCGTCCTTCTGGCAGGCTCCTGTTTATTTTCGTATTTCCTGAATAGGATATCAAACGCCTTGCTGACATCCTTCATTGATTGGCTGAGTTAACTGGCTTCCCGTTTTCACTTTTTTTGTAGGCTTAGGTCATGCGGTGAGTCGGCCTTCAGCAGCTTCACGTCTTTTGCAGGCTAGCTTAGATCACGGTCGCCATGTGGTAAGTAGTAGTAAGTGAGGGGCCGCAGGAAAATAATTGAGGAGTAGCTGATAAGCTTTGCTCCTGATTGTTAGAGCGGAGTAGCTAAGAAGCTCAACTCCTGGGATTATTTTCGGAGTAGCTAAGAAGCTCAACTCCCAAATTAACAGACTGAAGTTCTGATCGATAATCCCTTGGTTTATTCAAAATTCTTAGGCTATTTAAACAATTCTTAACTTACTACTACTAGCATAATTGAGTTGTATCAATACACCACGAAGACCCTATGAAACTCTTGGTCAGCTACGGGGACGTTGCCTAACAGCTGAGTCACCCTTTAGCGCACCGGTTAGTGGTTCGCGCAGCTTAGTGGGTCATACGTCATGACGATTCCACAGAGTCAATGGTGAAATTTCCGCAAGGGGTGATGACCGAGCTGCGCTCAGCATAATTCCGCTGAGGCGCGTACTTCAGTTATGTGACGCTTTGTTTATAGTTAGTGCAACGCGGTCGTTGTTTGTTTACAAGCCCGATTGTTTATAGGTATCGTTGCTAAGGCTTTTTGATTGGTATCCAAGGCGTGAACTTGCACTTGAAAGTTGCTTCGCTTGCTCTTGGTTACTAAGGCGCTTTAATTTAGCGATTCACATATTGAATTCACATTACATCATATAGGTACATCACAGCAGCCACATTGTTAGAAGGATGCCGTATGGTATTCAGCATTAAAATTGCGGTTAAATCTTCAAACTATTGAAGAACCAACATGTAATATTGCAAAAAACTCCGCAATGGCCAAAGTTTTATCAGCATCGAAAATCATCATCTGGGACGAATGCACAATGACTCATAAACGTGCATTAGAAGCACTTAACCGAACATTAAAAGATCTACGTAATGACTCGAGATGTTTTGGAGGCGCAATGATTTTACTGTCTGGCGATTTCCGTCAAACACTGCCAGTACTTCCAAGATCAACGGCTGCCGACGAAATAAATGCTTGCCTCAAATCATCGAGTCTGTAGCGCTATGCGAAGAAACTTCAGCTAAAAACAAACATGAGAGTTGCATTGCTTAATGATACATCTGCTGAAGATTTCTCTGAACAATTGCTGACTATCGGTAATGGTCGAGTACCTGTCGACGAATCGAGCGGATTGATTTCATTTCCTCAGAATTTCTGTAACTTGGTCTCATCGAAAGACGAACTTATCAACAAAATATTCCCAAACATCATTACTAACTACAAAAATAATGAATGGTTGAGTGAGCGAGCAATTTTAGCGGCTAAGAATAAAGATGTAGATGACCTAAACTACATAGTTCAGAATGAGATCATTGGAACAATGCATTCATTGAAATCTATTGACTGTGTAACAAATGAAGATGAAGCCACCAACTATCCAATTGAATTTTTAAACTCCTTGGATGTGCCTGGCTTACGACCGCACAATTTACGCCTAAAGGTTGGCTCCGTAGTAATCATGCTTCGAAACATAAACCAACCAAAACTGTACAACGAAACGGTACGCGTTTGGTGGTAAGTAAATTGATGAACAATGTGATTTACGCGACGATAATCAAAGGAAAATTCAAAGGTGAGGAAGTTCTCATTCCGAGGATCCCGATGATCCCAACCAATATGCCGTTTGAGTTTAAAAGACTTCAATTTCTGATCCGTCTTGCATTTGCCGTGACCATTAACAAATCACAAGGCCAATCCTTGAAAGTTTGTGGTCTGAATCTGGAAAATCCATGTTTTTCCCATGGTCAATTATATGTGGCATGTTCACGGGTCGGAAGACCATCTGCGTTGTTTGTTCTTGCGCCTGATAATAAAACAAAAAACGTCGTGTATCACAAGGTGCTTAACTGAAGAGTGCAGCCTATGCAACAAAATACATGAACAATAAAGTATTATTTGTATTGCCAAATAAAAAATTGAACTTTGTTCTAGGGGGTGGGAGGAAAAATACGAAGCACTACTTTACTATTCACTACTTTAATAAATTTAATTAATTAATCTGCTGTTGGGTTGGACTCCACTCGTGCTGCTGGACTGGCTACTGCTGAACTGCTACTGACCGATTGCACAGCAGTTATCCTGTTATCAGCTCCTCGTTCTCTTGCCCTTGAAGAGTACGGTGTGATGTTGATGGATACTGGGTTTGCTGCAGGCTCCATACTCTCTTCTATGAAGAGACTATAGGATGCTGTTGTGGTTGAGGCAGATGATCGATGAGAAATCGATGGAGCTAAATTGCTAGGAATCGTACAGTGTTGCCGATGGACTCCAATTTAACAAAATCGAACATTCTGGCCCACCTTGAAATCTCCCAGATTTCAAATTTATGTAAAGGGGCATATGGCGTTCAGATTGATGAAAGAGGGCCTTCCATAGAAAATAGAATTGACTTGTTGGGATCCTTGTAGACTGCTGCATTGGTTGAATCATCATAAGAGTTGTTACCACAGCACATGTAGCGATTTTGATTTTCCTCATTGTTGCAGAGGTATAAATGTATGTTGCGCCAGCTTACAATATGAAATATAGTAAGAGTGCAAGGAATAGGGTAGGATAATTCATGATAAGGAGTGTTACCACTAATTGCACATTTCAATCCAAATTTTTAACGGTCAGTGTAGAGAAAAGGGGCAAATATTTCAAAGTAAGTAAATTTGCCAGGGCAAATATTTCAAAGTAAGATGATGCCTCAACTTAACATTTATGACTGATTCTTAAATTCATTTAATTATTAGAGGCACATATTTCTACATTTTCATTTAAATTATCGTTCGACGTGTTGATCGGCAGCAAACAGAGTTTTGTTACGGGTCGTTTCAATATCCCATTTTTTATTAGGTTGGTGCATAAGTAATGACGGTTGTGTTAAGTTTAAATTATTTATTGTACAATTATTATAATTTGTTCATTTGTCAATAATATATGCTCCATTGGAATTAACGACATCTCGCCAGCGGCTAGGCAAGGAATGGATTCCATTCGCGTAAAATTCTCTCGACTTTGATTGAAAAAATTTGGTGAGGTATACTCGAAGAGCTTCTTCATCTTTGAATTTTGTGTCTTTTAAATAATGACTAAGTGACCGAAAGAGATGAAAATCCGACGGCATAATATCCGGTAAATATGGTGGGTGAGGTAGAAGGGTCCAATCAAAATCTAATAATTTTTAACGCACTGTTGAAGCAATGTGTGGCCGGGCGTTATCATGAAGAAAATATATGCGGTGTGACTTTTGACGTTTCTTCTGGATTTCATTGCGAAGGCGCTCTAACTGATTGACGTAAATATCAGCATTCACTGTAATACCCTGCGGCAGCAGTTCCCAGTACAAAACACCTTTAGAATCCCACCATATGGATAACATAACCTTAACGGCGTTTGGTTCATTTTTAGGTGTCGGTATCGGCTTTTCTCCAGCTTTCACCCAATTGCGCCTTCTTGTGTGATTCACGTAGACAACCCATTTTTCATCCCCGGTTACGAGATAATCCAACCATGCGGTCGTTCTGCGAAATGAGAGGTATCTTGAACGAATTTCCATTCTGCAGTCTTTTTGACGATCGGATAATTCGTGAGGTATCCAAACACTTAATATTGAGACCATGCCCATTTCGTGAAAATGACGCAATATGGTAGTGTGATCGCAGTCGAGCTCCTTTGCTAAATCACGTGAAGTAAACCTTGGCTCTCCTTCAATTAACTCCTTCAATCGCTGTTCATTAACTTCTGTTGGGCGACCAGACCTTGGTAAATCTTCTAAACAAAAATTCCCCTCACGAAATCTTTTGTACCATCGCTGTGCCATAGATTCAGATAACGCATCCTCACCTTCCACACTACATATGTTTCTGGTAGCTTGGGCAGCGGAATGCCCCAAACGAAATTCGTAAAGTAAGCAGTGACGCACGTGACCTCTTGTCCGCTCCATTGTTCGCGTAATACTGACTAATGACTGGCTGAAGCGAGCGCATTCGAAAGGTTCGAGATGTTTCTACAAGTTGTAAATATTGCATCAATATCTCGTTTACGCAGTGTCTGTTCATAAGATCTTTACCAAATCCTGCATTACTTATGCACCAACACAATATTTTTATTGTTGCGACGCGAACAAGTTGGTCGCTGCCTGGATGGGTTTCAATCACTCTTCCCAAAGCCCATTGATTGGACGGGAGATTTTCATTTTTGATAAGGACCAAATTGCCAGTTTGTCGCGAATTCAAGCAATACGCTTTCCTCATAAGTGAGCGGAACATTTCCTACAACCCGTTTTAAATGGAATTTAATGGATTTCACTCCAGCCTCCCATAAACCCCCAAAATGAGGAGAGGCTGGAGGAATAAAATGCCAATCAATTCCAAAAATATTGTACATTGCAGAGGCTTGTCGAGTACCTTCAATGTAAGCCCTTTTGACTTCCCGATCAAGTTGATTTCGGGCCCCTATGAAAGTGGTTCCACAGTCCGAATATATATTTCTACACAACCCTCGTCGAGCTATAAATCGTTTTAAACAGGCCAAGAATGCTTCGGTCGTAAGATCACTCACCACTTCGATGTGAATTGCTTTAGTGCATAAACAAACGAAAATTACCACATAACCTTTATAAGTCTTACATCCTCTCGTGCGCGAGACTCTGAGCTGAAAGGGTCCCGCGTATTCGAGACCAACGTGTGAAAAGGGTCGAGAAGGGCGTACTCGAGGGGGTGGTAAAGCTCCCATGAGTTGAGTTTTAGTCTGGCATGGATTTTTAAAACAAGGAATACATTTTGCAATAACATTTTTAACCAAGATTTTTCCATTTACAATCCATATAGTTTTTCTTATTAAAGATAAGGTTAAGGTTGTACCACCATGTAAACAAACTTTATGAGTATAATCGATAAACAGCCGAGCTAACTGACTTTTTGGATGAAGAATTAAGGGATGTTTCTCAGAATACGGGAGTGAAGAATGATCTAATCGGCCACCTAGTCTTAGTAGTCCTTTATCATCCAAAAACGGGTTAAGAGATATAATATTACTGTTCCTTTTGAGCGTTTTTTTAGATGCGAGTGCAGCGATTTCATCTGCAAAGAATCTTTCCTGCTCGTGTTTTATCCAAAAATAGCGAGCCTTTTCTAACTCGGCAGTGGAAATCCAAGGATCATTGAATGGGTTAAGATGAGCTATTTTACTAATATACCTCTGAGCCAAGGCTGTGGCTTTTAGAAGGCGGTAAAGAGAGGAAAATCGATTCAAAACCTTTGTGAAGTGTGTAAAATCCTTTTTTGCATCATGTCCAAAAAATGCCTTAACTGGTTTTAGTTCCATATTCCCACCATAGCCTTTCACTTATTTGTTGAACATCTGAAATACCGCAACTTGCCAGATCAGCAGGGTTTTCTTCGGACATTACGTATCCCCAAGATATTGAAGATGAAGGTAGATTGGTATGAATTTCAGATATTCTATTGCGAACAAATGTTTTAAAGTGGTAGGGGTGTCGCTTACTCCATGAAAGGACGATTGTTGAGTCTATCCATATAAAAGTTGTGACATCTTGCGAGGCTATGGAGGGAAGAAACCTTTTTATAAGTTTTGAAAGCAATACTGCTCCGCAGAGCTCAAGTCTTAGGATTGTAACGGGTTTAGATGGGGTTACCTTAGTTTTTGCAACGAGAAGACTAACATATACGCTTTGTCCGTTTTGCACTTGGAGATAGAGAACAGCTCCATATGCTTCTTCTGAGGCATCACAAAATCCATGAAGCTGTATCTGAGAAATAGTTTCTGTGTTGATATATCTGGGAATCTTTACTGTATTTAATTTAGAGAGCAAGCACAAGATATTGCTCCACTTTCTACCTAAATTTTTGGGAATGGGTTCATCCCAACTAATACCTTCTCTCCACAAGGACTTCATGAAAATTTTCATAGTGATGGTGATATGAGCTAACCACACTAAGGGGTCGTAGATTCGACTAATTTCGGCAAGAATAGTTCTTTTTGAGTGCGGGGGCTCAGAGAACTTTACTCGAAACATCTTTTTTTTTTTTTTTTTTTTTTTTTTTATTTACAAGCCAACATACATCATAATGAGTAATCTGACCAACAAAATTAACTACAGGAGAGAAGCTTTTGTTTAATTTTATATGTATCAAGATTAAAATCTATAGACTAGAAATAATTGTTATAGCATCTACACATATTAGCTATTGGTTCAAAAAATCCATAATTTGTTCGATGACTTTTAATGTAAAGAAAAGTTCGCGAGCGCACAGATCTGTTACCTGCATTAAAGAAAATAGATGACAAGATATCAGGTGAATCCATTAATCCAACCAAAACTTTATGTACAAATAGACATAAGTGCATTTCGCGCCTTTTATAAAGTGAAGTCATACCGAGTAAGTACAAACGGTCAGCGTAAGGAGGAAGCACAAGTCGATCACTCCACGGAAGTCGACGCAGAGCAAATCGTAAAAAAAAATTTTGTACCGATTCTAGCCTATCAATATGAACGCTGTAGTAGGGATTCCAAATTTGGCAACCATAGTCTAGCACAGATCTTACCAATGATTCATATATGGCCTTCAAGGTATAAGGATCACGAAATTCCTTGGTCCAACGTCTAACAAAACCAAGCATAGATAGAGCTTTATTGATTACAAAATCTAAATGCTTTGAAAAAGTTAATTTAGTGTCAAAGATGACTCCCAAATCTTTAATATCATCAGTAAAATCTAGATGGATGTTATTAATGGAGTATTGGAATATAAGCGGAAGGAGTTTACGACTATAGACTACGGCATTACATTTACCAATATTTAAACATAAGTTATTATTCATACACCACAAACTGAAAACATCAATGTCACTCTGTAAAAGGGAGCAGTCGTCATAATTATGAATCCGCTTAAAAATCTTAACGTCGTCAGCATAAATTAAAAGTTCAGAATGTTTGATCACACATTCAAGATCGTTAATAAATAAAATAAATAGTAAGGGACCAAGATGACTACTCTGAGGAACGCCAGGCTTTGTAATAACTACATCTGACAAGGCATTTCTAAAGAGAACTCTAAAACTCCTATCGCTTAAATAGGATGAAATCCATTTAATTAAAAGGGAAGAAAAGCCAAGTTTGGAAAGTTTGAAAAGTAGCACCTTATGAGTAAGCTTGTCAAAGGCTTTAGAAAAGTCAGTGTAAATACAATGAGTCTGGGCTCTCATTTCTAGGCTATCCGAAATAAAGGATGTCAAAGTAGTAAGGTTAGTTAAAGTAGAGCGTCCTTTAACGAAGCCATGTTGCTTCGAACTAATCAAAGACTTGCAGTCGAATGTTAGAAGCTGACAAACTACACGCTCAAAGAGTTTAGGTATTGCTGACAGCTTAGCAATTGGTCTGTAATTGTCAACCCTATTTTTCTTCCCCTTTTTAAAAGTTGGGATAACGAAAGACAATTTCCAAGCATCCCTGATGACAAGGACAAATTAAATAAAAAGAGCAGTGGTTCAGAAAGGCTAGTAAAACATTGTTTTAGGATTATGCTGGGAATACCATCTGGCCCCGAAGAAGAAGATTCATCCAATTCATGGACACATTCAAACAACAGAGAGTCATCAACACTTGTTACATTAATATCATGCGAGGAATAGGAAGAAAGACAAGACGATAAATACAAATACTTAATATTAGTGTCATTCACGACATTAAAAGAGTTAGAAAAGAAACTAGCAAAAAAATTAGATATCACAGATGGGTCTTGACTAGAGTTATTAGTAAACGACAAGGAATTAGGAAAGCCGTCACTCTTCCGCTTGGAATTAATAAATTTCCAAAACAGTTTGGGACATTTTTTTAAATCAGACTCCAAATTATTTAAATACGTGGAATATACAACCTGCGCTTGATCCTTAAATGACTTTCTGAGATCAGAATATCTAGAGTAATCTTCCTCGGATTTAGTGGTTGAATAGATTCTCCAAGCTTTATTTCGTGCATTACGTAAAATACGTAAATTGTCATCAAACCAATTAGGAGCACAATCATAATTTTTAACTTTACAAATTGGTACTACAGCAAGAAAACATTTAAAAATTAAATTATAGAAAATTGACAGACAAAGATTAATATCCGAATAATTACCAAGAATAGACCAGTCAATAGTATTAAGCTCAACCTTAAGCCTCTCAAAGTTTGTTTTCGCAAAAATACAAAAACATAAAGGAGAAACAATCTTCTGATGGCGTCCAAAGCAGCCCTAGAGATTTTGTCACGTTATCGGTATTGATAATTAACGACAAACGTGATGAACGTTCGGATTCAGGGATGTCAGCCAGGATTTCTTCAGAATTGGAGGCCCACTTTCTCAACTCGAACCCTCCGCAGCGCAAAATTGAGTCTATTTGATTTCTACATTCGAGTGTTTTTTCTAAATTGTCGCTTCCAGAAAGGATATCATCTACATAAATATCAGTCAACAGAATCTTGGCTCCGATGCGAAAATTATGACCTTCGTCCTTTGCAAGTTGGTGGATGACACGAATGGCTAGGAACGGTGCACTAGTAACTCCAAACGCCGATAGTCTGAGGGAGACTAATCTTTACTTGATTGCCAGATCAGTCTTTGAAAATCTATTTCCGACGGGTGTACCAAAATTTGCCTATACATTCTCGCTATATCAGCGGTAAAAACGAATTTATGCTGTCTCCATTCAGAGAGTAAAAGAGAAATATCTCGTTGTAATGGAGGACCGCATAGTAAACGATCGTTCAATGGAAAGCCATTCGTCGATTTACTACTGGCATCAAAAACAACTCGGGTTTTAGTTGTTAAGCTTTCTGCCTTTATAACTGCGTGGTGGGGAAGATAAAAGACTTTATCTGCCGGTTGAGATATATTCGGGGGAGGGACCTTTTCCATATGACCTTCAATTAAATATTCCTCCAAACACTTTGTGTATTCATCCCTCAGATGACTGTCTGAACTCAGACGTGGTTCTAATGATTGAAATCTCTTCAATGCCACCTTTTTTGAATCACCAAATTTCAATTCGCCTTCTGCTAAGGGAGCAAAGGGCAAACGAACAATGTATCTCCTTTCCTCATTTCTAGGATGGGTTTCCATAAAAAATTGTTCGCATTGAGCATCTTCTGGTGTCATTTGAGGTTGACCATCTGAAATATCTCCTATTTCCCAAAAACGGGTGATCGAATTACATTCTTTGATTTGAGAACAAAAACTATGATCCACCCCTTTGAAGTTGCCCTTAGAATCACGGATAGAATCAGGTGATGAGGGTATAGAGATTTCTCCAAAGAGAATCCAACCAAAGGAGGTATTTTGGGCAGTGGGTGTGCCTGGTTTGCCACGAATAAGATCTTCTTGGAGAGTTTGTGCGTATATATTTGCACCAAGGACAATATCAATTTTACCGGGATGGTCGAATGAAGGATCCGCGAGAGTTAAGCCGTCAAGCAATTTGGGTTGTAGGGTGAATTTCCTTTTACTAGGTAAGAAATCTGTTAGAGAACTGAGTACGGCTGCCGTCACTTCGACTGAGGGAAATTCTTTAAAATGGGGTTGAATTGTAAACTTAGCAGCGGAGTGTGCCCTGGCTGTGATAGTATTTCCTAAGCCAGCAACTTCAACTGATGAATGGGAAAGTCTAGCTCGCAAAAGGTGGATTGCTCTTTTCGTAACAAAGCTGGTTTGAGATCCTGGGTCTATTAAGGGGTAAGGTGTAGTCAGAATTTTCAAAAAATCGATTTTTTGTTTTTTGCATTTTCTTAAAGTATAACATCTTAGAAATATTCTCTGAAAATTTTAAGTAAATCCGATAAATACTTTTCGAGTTATTCGATAATTAACAAAGGGTTCTCAGGCGCTCTAGAGCGAAAAAACCGATACGACGTAGACAACATCAAACAGATATTTTGGAAGCTACTACAACGGCTGAAGAACTATTATATGGCCCAGGAATAGATGACTCGGTGTAAGTAATTAAATAATACGTATTACTTTACGTAAATTGAATGTAAAACTTCAAATGCGTTTTTCTCAAAACTATGTTTTTTGAACTGGTGACCACTGTAGCTCAAAAACCGCTCGGTAGATTTTAATGAAATTTATACAGGTTTTTGAAAACATAAAAAACTAGTGCCTGATCGAAGGATTTTTTTTTTTTTTAATTTCGATTTTTTATAAACAATTAAACGCTGGTTTTTTCCCAAAAACCTGGAAAAAAATTTTCCTGAGGCCGCCATTTTGTTAATTTAAAAAACAAAAAAAAAAGCTTCGATCAGGCACTAGATTATCTATTAATAAAACTAGTTTTTTTTGTCCAATTGATTTTGGATGAATCTCCAAGGATAAGTGATGGTCACCGCAAGGCGCTTCGGTTGGAACTGGATCAAAACAAACAGCCATAACTTTAAAAATTATTAATTTTTTTTTCTAAAATTTCTGTCAAGCCAAGTCGAAACCTTATTTAATAATGCTATGTTTTTACTTTTATAAAATAAAATAATTTAGTAGCAAAAAAATTTTTTATGCCTGTGACTACACCTAACCCCAAGGGGGTAGTCCAGTGAAAAAAAAAAATTTTTTTCGATATTTTTTTTTTGCTTAAATCTACTCTACTACACTTCGAAAATACTCCCTTAAAATATCTAAGCAAAATAGTGAATAGTTTTAAAGATACAGAGAGTTTTCGAGAGACGTGTAATACGAGCGCTCGAAGGTCCCCTGGCGTGTTTCGGAGCAAGGAGGACTCTTGTATTTCTGTTTGCTCCGCCCATTTTTTTCGGTTTATAACGGTCTAGGTCCTTCTGCTTTGTATTTAAGGTTAGTTATGTATGGAGCAGGCATCGCGTTATCTATGGAGCAGGCATCGCTGACTAAGGTAACATTAATTTGTTTAGCTTTTTTCTGCAAAAAAAACTTTAAACGCGTTTTTCTCAAAACAGCATGTTTTGACTCGGCGGACGTCAGATCTCAGAGTCTTTTGCTCCGATTGATCTAAAAATTTAGGTGTATATTATATATAGGCGGCCATTTTGTCGGGATGACTCATCGCAAAAAAAAAAAAAAAAGGTTTTGTGTAGTTTAGTAGTTGTACTATCATATGTCAAAAAGTTTTTTAATAAAAATTAATTTTTAATATGAAAAAAAAATCGTTGAAAAAACAGTCGTTTTCACTGGACTACCCCCTTAAAGCTCTAAGCAAAATGGGACTTCTACTGGAAGAGAATGCTTTAATTCGTAGGGTTGCGAGTAAAACAAGTTTATTTTCACGGGCAAAACATGAAGTCATCGAGATAGCGACAGGGCTTTGTTGCGAGTTATCTGAAGAATTACTGTCATCTAATTTTCCGGGATTCGAATTTAATTCGTCTGTAATATGTAGAAGTGAGTGATGTCGTTTTTGACAATATCGGCAAGGATTTTCACTAGAACAATTTTTTGATAGATGGCTTTGAGCTAGACAATTGAAGCAAACAGAATTATAAGAGACAATTTTAGCCCTTTCACGAGGTTGCAGTTTTATAAATCGGACACATTTCACGAGTGCATGAGAACCTCTACATAGAGGACACGTAAATTTAGTTGAATGATACGAACGAGTTTTTCGTTCACCTGAACCAGGGGGTAGTTTTAGACTTGATTTTTGGGAGTTTAGAGTTTCTAACGTTCCAAAAAGTTTCTCTAGAAAATCTGTAAGCTCTGTTAAGTGGGCTAGAGAGGTTGTATTGCCTTGTTGCTGCTCCCACAACTCTCGAGTGTCAAAGGGTAACCTTTCGAGTATTAAAAATATAATGATAGGGTCCCAATCATCAACCTTTACTTTTAAATTCTTTAGTGTAGCCAAACACGCGTTGGTCACATCTAAGATTCGTCAAATTTGAGGAGCGGATTCCACCGAGATTGTGGTTTGTGAGAATAATCGTTTTAGCACATTATTTACGAGGGCTCTGGTGTTTTGATATCTTTTAATTAAGTTATCCCAAGCAATGGAATAATTATCGTTAGTCACGTTCAGATGACGAACGACGTTTGCTGCTTCCCCTACTAATGATGCCTTTAAGTAGTGCATCTTTTGGACAGGCGACAATGAACATGAATTATAATCCCCTGAAAAGGTGGGGATTGTAATACTAGGTAATTACGTCGTTAGGAGTTACGCTAATTTGTGGCAAAGGTAGATCTGGATCTGAAACTCCACTAACATTATCAACTTGAGGCGTACGTTGCACTAGGGAGACGTTCGACAAACTAGATATCTTATCCTTTAAAATACCGTGATATTCAAAATAGATATCCTTGAACTTGTCGTAAAGTGCTCCGGTAAAATATTCATGCTTTCGCTCTTCTGATATACTATAAATCTCTTTATCATTCGCATCAAATTCTCGACCCAAATCCGTTAGAGCCTCGATACGACCCTCAATATGACCAATACTTTCTAGCCTCTCTTTTGGTGATTTTTTAAAATTTTTTATGAGACGTTCCAATTGTTCTAAAATCACATTTTGCTCCCCTACTAATTCATCTACGGTTGGCATTTTTTATTTTAAGCAGCGAAAATGCTAGTTCGAATATAACCGAAGGAGGGACTTAAAGAACCAAATGAATCAACTTCTACACACTTTATTCTATTGCGATATTTTATCCCAGCAATAGGAATCCAACTCTCAGAAATGTGAAATAGGAACAACGTGATAATACAAGGCACGAAGCAAAGTGACTTGAAGTGGAGATTAGAGGGACCGATATACAGGGTGTTCAGAGGTGGGTGGTCAATACTGAAGGGGGTGAAAGGTCAGACCGAGACAAGCAAAAAATCGTATGGGTGGGGGGGGGGGCATCTCGCACCGTTTGGCAGTTACAGGGTGATTCGTAAATCAGGATTTTTCCTTATATGGGAACCGCTCTTGTATTTTTATCTTTTTTTCTACGCATCGCAGCGGCCCCAAACTGATATCAAAAAATCACTATTTGGAAGCCCTTTCCAAAAAAGTTTACACCACCCCCCTATCCCCAACCCCTTGGCAACAATCCCCCCTGGAAGTTGAAAAAATTAACTTTTATTTCACGATTTTTCACCTTTCGCCCCACTTTTCTCTGAAATTCATGTTATTAACATACCTACTTTTTATTTTTTTTAAGTTGCCTATCTAATTACCTTTCCAAAAAGGTGCAACATGCCCAGGTAGGAAAAGGATACGAAAATTTATTTACAAAAATCCTTTTACAGAATATCATGATAATTCGAATTTTTAAGAAATTATACTTAAGTTAACTAAAAAATACATTTTGTTCGCTTAAAAACTAATTACAATTAAAACGTTTGTCCTTTAAAAGCTGTTCAAAATGTTCTCCGCTAGTTTCGATGCATGCAAGAAGCCTTCGTTTTATTTCACGTTTGAGGTCTATGGTAGCCAGCCTCTCCCGTATTTTCGTGGCTGCAGTCCCAATCCTGGTAACTAATTCTTGTCTGGTGTTGATTTTTCTTGAGTAAACATCATCTTTCATCATTCCCTATAAGAAAAAGTCCAGTGGAGTAAGGTCCGGTGACCTAGCAGGCCAAGGAATCGGTCCACCTCGTCCAATCCAGCGCTCTGGGTAATTTTCATTTAACCTTGCCCTAACAATGTTCCCAGTATGCGCAGGTGCTCCGTCGAGCTGTAAATAAATTGCGCTTCTGGTGGCCAGGAGGATGTCCTCCAACAGATTCGGAAGGGTATTCTCCAAAAAGTCCGAGTATAGCTGACTATTCAGCACTTGGGGCAAGATGAAGGGTCCTATCAACTGGTTGCCGATGATGCCAGCCCAGACATTGACACTAAATCTTTGCTGGAAGGACCGACACCTGGTCCTATGTGGGTTCACATCTAACCAGGTGTGGAGGTTGTGCAAGTTTGTGATGCCATCCCGGGTGAATTGCGATTCATCCGTCCACAGAATTCGGTCTAGAAACCTTCTGTTTTCGATGTCAGACTCGAACAGCCAAGTGCAAATTGCAATCGTCTTTCGGAATCTCCTTCCTGTAGTGCTTGGACCAGGATATGGTGGTATGGATGTAGTCCCTCTTGGTTCACAACGGTCCAAACTCTCCCTGAAGACAATCCTGACCTTCGTGCGACCTGCCTGATGCTTATTACAGGGCTGTTCCTGACGATGTTGAGGATTTGTTGGTCGGGGTCCGCTGAATCGGGCGATTTTCCTGCTCGCGTTTCTGCTCTGGGGGCGGTTACACTTCCGGTTTCTTTTAACCTTCTGAAAGTCCTTGAAAATACCCTTCTCTTGGGTACCCGCCGATTCGGGAATCTCCTTTGGTATTCTCGTACGGCCTCACTATCATTTCCTTCTACTAAACCGTACCCGTAAATTATATCGGCATACTCGTCAACACTGCATTCTGCCATTTTATCTTAATTTTTTCTATTAAACACCCGGTTTTATCGCTTGCTTCTTCAACTGTGGTCAATGTCCTTTCAAACTTACCCATTTTTATACCATAATTCATAGGAGGTATTAGAAACGGAGCGTCAGGATACTTAAGAGTCAATACTGGATATAATAAACTAATAACGCTATTTAACGAGATTACATTTATTATTTTATTACTGTTTTGCTGAAATAATAAAAATGTACTACCTCTGTTTCCTAAACAAACATTTCCGAACTTGCTGTCATAAAAATTGTTTACTTAACGACTTTTTTCATTATGGTGCAATAAAGTAACCTCACACCTGTGAGGATGTTTTAATTTCAGGACTTTTGCAACCCTTTTCTACCTGGGCATGTTGCACCTTTTTGGAAAGGTAATTAGATAGGCAACTTAAAAAAAATAAAAAGTAGGTATGTTAATAACATGAATTTCGGAGAAAAGTGGGGCGAGAGGTGAAAAATCGTGAAATAAAAGTTAATTTTTTCAACTTCCAGGGGGGATTGTTGCCAAGGGGTTGGGGTTAGGGGGGTGGTGTAAACTTTTTTGGAAAGGGCTTCCAAATAGTGATTTTTTGCAATCAGTTTGGGGCCGCTGCGATGCTTAGAAAAAAAGATAAAAATACAAGAGCGGTTCCCATATAAGGCAAAATCCTGATTTACGAATCACCCTGTAACTGCCAAACGGTGAGAGATGCCCCCCCCCCCCACCCATACGATTTTTTGCTTGTCTCGGTCTGACCTTTCACCCCCTTCAGTATTGACCTCCCACCTCTGAACACCCTGTATATGTATATTAGGGTGCTTTTTTTTCACGACTATTTTTTTTTTCTTCAGTCCCACCTCGAAATGTTGTGGCAAATACCTAAACAAAAATTCCCTGAAAATTGGAGCTCTTAATTTTAATATTAAGTACTAGACCAAGGCGTATAAAGATTTCCCATATAAAATACACGGTAAACTTTGATTATTTTTCTTCAAAACTCTACAGCTTAGAGGCATTTTATGGTATAATCTTGATCAATGGTCGGGTTTCTTCAGAATTGAATGCTCTACAAAAGTGTCTATTGCGGTGTAACCCTAACTCCCACCAACGAGGTAGTACGGGTCACTAGCCCCAATTTTTCCATGAAATTCTCGCTTTTTACCCCTATTCCGTAAACAACAAGAGGTACAGAAAAAGTGAATATGACAATCTTATAGGAAATTCAATTTCCTACAAAAAAGTTGTAAACATCAAATCGCTAGCATCGATATTTCTTGAGATATTGGGAAATTGAATTTCCTACAAGTTTGTCATATTCACTTTTTCTGTACCTCTTGTTGTTTACGAGATAGGGGTAAAAAGCGAGAATTTCATGGAAAAATTGGGTTTAGTGACCCGTACTATCTCGCTGGTGGGAGTTAGGGTTATACTGCAATGGACACTTTTGTAGAGCATTCAATTCTGAAGAGACCCAACCATTGACCAAGATTATACCATAAAATGCCTCTGAGCTGTAAAGTTTTAAAGAAAAATAATCAAAGTTTACTTGTATTTTATATGGGAAATCTTTATACGCTTTGGTCTAGTACTTAATATTAATATTAACGGCTCCAATTTTCAGGGAATTTTTGTTTATGTATTTGCCACAAAATTTCGAGGTGGGACTGAAAAAAAAAAGTCGTGAAAAAAAAGCACCCTAATGTATATATATATCTATATATATATTTATTTTTTTCAATGTTTTTTAATACTTTATATCAGCAATAAGGAATCCAATTTATTTTATTTTATTTTTCTAAGAGTGGTAATTAACACGGGGGAAAAAGCGAGCAATTTCGGGAAGAGATTATAGCAGCAATAATTCAAAATTTAATGCATTTAAGTTTTGTTTCAAGACTTCGCCCCAGCAACAGGAAGCCAAAATTTAAGGATCGTAGCAAGAATAAAATAATAAGAAGGCGAGACAAAAATGCGAGTAATTGCCCAAATCCAAGCAGCGATCACCGTTATCACTGGGCATCAACCATATACAGTACAGTTCAACGAAGATCTACGTGCTACCGAAGAAAACGTTATTTCTTTTTTTTATCAAATTATAGACAATGAGTAATCGATATGGATCGATCTGAGAAATTCACTTCACCTTAAAACACTTGCCCTTTCTTAATCCGCAAAAAATATCACCAACAATCTTATTAATTTCATTAAAGTGCAATCAGTAGTACTTACTCAAATTTTCCTGGGATGCCGAATCCGGCTACGAAGGACCAATGTTCTAGGGGGTGGGAGGAAAAATACGAAGCACTACTTTACTATTCACTACTTTAATAAATTTAATTAATTAATCTGCTGTTGGGTTGGACTCCACTCGTGCTGCTGGACTGGCTACTGCTGAACTGCTACTGACCGATTGCACAGCAGTTATCCTGTTATCAGCTCCTCGTTCTCTTGCCCTTGAAGAGTACGGTGTGATGTTGATGGATACTGGGTTTGCTGCAGGCTCCATACTCTCTTCTATGAAGAGACTATAGGATGCTGTTGTGGTTGAGGCAGATGATCGATGAGAAATCGATGGAGCTAAATTGCTAGGAATCGTACAGTGTTGCCGATGGACTCCAATTTAACAAAATCGAACAAACTTAATAAAATCCAAAATCTGCTTATTTATTGCCTCTAAAATTGGCTGAAAATTGGTGGGGATGTAGCTTAGAACCAGGAAACGGCTATAGGATACTTTATAGGGTTTCAAAATGGCGGATCCAAGATGGCGGCTGAAAATTTTAAATTTGAAGCGATTTTCATGAAAAAATTGGTATATAGCGGTTTTGCGGGATGGGGACTTCAAATCCGCTGTCCAAATTTAGAAATTCAAGATGGCGGATCCAATATGGCGACCAAGATTTCCTGATTTCAACGGATCTTAATGAAAATTAGTACAATGACTGTTTTGAGGTCACTGATTTTGAATATTAGCAAAATTTCCAAATCCAACATGGCGGGTCCAACATGGCGACCAGAATGTCTCGATTTCAAGGGATTTTAATGAAAATTAGTACAGTGATTATTCTGAAGCTACAAATTTCGAATATTATCAAAATTTGTAAATCCAAGATGGCGGGTCCAATATGAGACCAAATTTCTTGATTTCAACGGATTTTACTGAAAATTAGTACAATGATTATTCTGAGGCCACTAATTTCGAATATTAGCCAAATTTCCAAACTCAAGATGGCGGATGCAATATGGCGACCAACATTTCTCGATTTCGACGGATTTGAATGAAAATTGGTACAATGATTATTTTAAGGCCACTAATTTCGAATATTATTAAGATTTGGAATTTCAAGATAGCGGATCCATAAAGAGATTTTCGGGTTGAAACAATTTCTAGGATATAACAAACTAGAACTTTTGAGAAGTGTTTAATTGGTAAGTATTTACCCAACGTCGGGTGAAACCGGGTAACCCAGCTAGTATATATATATATGTATATGATGGTATTATATATTGCCAGTTTCTTGGATAATCTTAAGGGTTTGACACGAAAAAAGACTAAAGTAATAATACTCATTCTCAAAGTATATATAATAAAGTCTCAATACATATATATTAGGGTGCTTTTTTTCGCGACTATTTTTTTTTTTAAGTCCCACCTCGAAATTGTGTGGCAAATACCTAAACAAAAATTCCCTGAAAACTGGAGCCCTTAATATTAATATTAAGTACTAGACCAAGGCATATAAAAATTTCCCATTTATGTTTCTTCAAAACTCTACAGCTCAGAGGAATTTTATGGTATAATCTTGGTCAATAGTAGGGTTTCTTCAGAGTTGAATGCTCTACAAAAGTATACATTGCGGTGTAACACTAACTCCCACCAGCGAGGTAGTGCGGGTCACTAACCAAAATTTTTCCATGAAATTCTCGCTTTTTGCCCCTATCTCGTAAACAACAAGAGGTACAGAAAAAGTGAATATGACAAACTTGTAGGAAATTCAATTTCCTACAAAAAATTTCTGAACACCAAATAGCTAACATCGATATTTTTTGAGATAATGGGCTTTGAAGTTGAGGTAGTGTGGAACTTTCATGGATTATTGAGCTAAATTGTAGAAACACTACCTTAACTTCAAAACCCAATATCTCAAGAAATATAGATGTTAGCAATTTGGTGTTCTAGAACTTTTCGGAGGAAATTGAATTTCCTACAAGTTTGTCATTCACATTTTTTCTGTAGCTCTTGTTATTTACAAGATAGGGGCAAAAAAACGAGAATTTCATGAAAAAATAGGGTTAGTGACCCGTACTACCTCGCTGGTGGGACTTAAAGTTACGCCGCAATGTACACTTTTTTAGAGCATTGAATTCTGAAGAAACCCTACCATTGACCAAGATTATACCATAAAATGCCTCTGAGCTGTAGAGTTTTGAAGAAAAATAATCAAAGTTTATGTGTATTTTACATGGGAAATCTTTATACGCCTTGGTCTAGTACTTAATATTAATATTAAGGGTTGCAATTTTCAGGGAATTTTTGTTTAGGTATTTGCCACAAAATTTCCAGGTGGGACTGAAAAAAAAAATAGCCGCAAAAAAAAAGCACCCTAATGTATATACAGTAGGGCCTCGTTAATCCGGACTCCCGGTTGTTCGGTAAACGCTGTAATCCGGCCGGACAATAATATTCGCGGGGGGCGGGGTCATTTTTGTCTTTATATTTAAATTAAAAAATTGATTAAAGAAACTAAGGTTAAACATGTGTTTTATTACCATTAAATATGACATCCGGACGCCTCGATAATCCGCAAGGGGTCTTGTTTTTGCCTCTCCGGATTAACGAGGTCCTACTGTATATATCGCATATGAGTTCAACCAATAGCCACTTCATCCCCCGTATAGGGGTGAATAGATATAATTAAGACTCAATACACATATATATAGATCGCATATGAGTTCAACCAATAGCCACACAATCCCCCGTATAGGGGTGTAACGGTCTACTAAAATAATAATCACTACCCGTGTATTCACCTTAAGGATCCAAGAAACATACAAACGATGCTAATATTTTTCTTGGATGTCCAAGAAACCGCGAAAAGTCCAAGAAACATACAATATATATCAATTTTCGTCCAAGAAAAATACAATGTACCTACTTATTATATGCGTGTGTGTTCATATAATATATATATAGATATGCATATAAATACATATATGTATATACATACACATACTAGAAAAAGTCTGCGTTCATCCGCTGTCGATCGGATAGTAACGTCAAAAAATCAAAAACGAACAAATATTTTCCAGATTTTAATTCATCTATTTATTACATACTAGCTGGGTTACCCGGTTTCACCCGGCGTTGGGTAAATACTTACTAATTAAACACTTCTCACATGTTCTAATTTGTTATATCCTAGAAATTGTTTCAACCTGAAAACCCCTTTATGGATCCGCTATCTTGAATTTCCAAATCTTAATAATATTAAAAAAAAAAATTTTGTTTTGTCCTGTCTTACTCCCTTCGGGAGCATAGGGTGTCTACAAAGTCTCGCCAACCGTTCCTATCTTGGAGTAGTTCCTTAAAATAATCATTGTACCAATTTTAAATCCGTTGAAATCGAGAAATTTTGGAAATTCTTGAATTTGGAAATTTTGCTAATATTCGAAATGAGTGGCCTCAGAATAATCATTGTACTAATTTCCAGTAAAATCCGTTGAAATCGAGAAATTTGGTCTCATATTGGATCTGCCATCTTGGATTTACAAATTTTGATACTATTCGAAGTTTGTAGCTTCAGAATAATCATTGTATCAATTTTCATTAAAATCCGTCGAAATCGAGACATTCTGGACACCATGTTGGGTCTGCCAACTTGTATTTAGAAATGTTGGTAATATACAATTTTAGTGGTCTCAGAATAATGACTATACTAATTTCCATTACAATCCGTTGAAATCGAGAAAGGTTGGTCGCCATCTTGGATTTGATAATTTTGATAATATTCTAAATTAGTGGCTCCGGAATAATCATTGTACTAATTTTAATTAAAACCCGCTGAAATAGAGATAGTCGGGGTGCCAGAGGTTCAAAAAATGGGTTATTTCGTTGTTGGACGGAATTTGATGAAAAATGGCAGAAAGGGAAGGTCATTGCCCGTACAGTGACCCATTAAAAAAGTTAGAATGAGCGATGTCGGGAAGGTACTTTGTTATTGCAAAATAACTTTGATAACCCGTTATTTTTCAGTTTTCTTGGAATAACTCGAAAACGAAGCGTTTCAGCGAAAAATATTAAATACAAAAGTTGTTCAGCTGATGATTTTACGTAGGAATACGGTTTTTTGATTAATTAAAAAATTGTTTTTCCGACCGAAAACCAGCAGAAAAGTAACAAAAATGCAAAAACAATAAGCATTAAAAAATAAAGGAAAAAAACGATTTCCATCGTTGATATTTGGGTTATTGATAGGTATTGGTATTGTTAACCAAATGCACCCGGTCCGGTTTTTCAAAAACAATATGGCGACCTATTGCAACATTGTTAAGTTAAAACTTTGGAACGCTGTAAATTCTGCATGAACAAACGGATCTTGATGAAACAAATTGGAATCGGTAGGTATTAACGGCATCTTTGAGTGTGCCAAATTTCAAAAATTTTCAACAATTACTTTTTTTGTTATTAACCAAAAACCATTTTCTGTGCTTCGTAATTTCGTCAATTTACAACATTACAACAATAACAAAATGCATTTGATTACTCTTAACATCCTACATTTTCAACAATTACTTTTTTTGTTATTAACCAAAAACCATTTTCTGTGCTTCGTAATTTCGTCAATTTACAACATTACAACAATAACAAAATGCATTTGATTACTCTTAACATCCTACAGTGGTGACTAAAAACGCGAAAATAGCGAGTTTTGATGATTTGATGCATTTTGTTGCAAAGCTTAATGTTGTAAATTGACGAAATTACGAATACACATTGGTTAATAACAAAAAAAGTAATTGTTGACAAATTTTGAAATTTGGCACACTCAAAGATGCCGTTAATACCTACCGATTCCAATTTGTTTCATCAAGATCCGTTTGTTCATGCAGAATTTACAGCGTTCCAAAGTTTTAACTTAACAATGTTGCAATAGGTCGCCATATTGTTTTTGAAAAACCGGACCGGGTGCATTTGGTTAACAATACCAATACCTATCAATAACCCAAATATCAACGATGGAAATCGTTTTTTTCCTTTATTTTTTAATGCTTATTGTTTTTGCATTTTTGTTACTTTTCTGCTGGTTTTCGGTCGGAAAAACAATTTTTTAATTAATCAAAAACCCGTATTCCTACGTAAAATCATCAGCTGAACAACTTTTGTATTTAATATTTTTCGCTGAAACGCTTCGTTTTCGAGTTATTCCAAGAAAACTGAAAAATAACGGGTTATCAAAGTTATTTTGCAATAACAAAGTACCTTCCCGACATCGCTCATTCTAACTTTTTTAATGGGTCACTGTACGGGCAATGACCTTCCCTTTCTGCCATTTTTCATCAAATTCCGTCCAACAACGAAATGAAAACCTCTGGCACCCCGACTAAGACATTTGGTTTCCATATTGGATCCGTAATCTTGGATTTACAAATTTTGATAATATTCGAAACTTGTAGCCTCAGAATAATCATTGTAGCAATTTTCAATAAATCCGTTGAAATCGAAACATTCTGGTCATCATGTTGAATTCGTCATCTTGGATTTGAAAATTTTGCTAATATTCAAAATTAGTGGCTTCAGAATAAACATTGTACTAATTTTCATTAAGATCCGTTGAAATCAAAAAATGTTGGTCGCCATCTTGGATTTGGAAATTTTGATAATATTCGAAATTAGTGGCCTCAGAATAATCATTGTACCAATTTTCATTAAAGTCCGTTGAAACCGAGAAATATTGGTCGCCATATTGGGTCTGCCATCTTAGATTTGTAACTTTTGATAACATTCGAAAACTATGACCTCAAGATAATCATTGTACTAATTTTCATTAAAATCCGTCGAAATTAAGAAATACCCATGAGAAAGTGGCTACAGAGGCTTGGTCACATAAATCGGCTTCACAGGCCATGAAGGATATTGGCCGCTTTCCTACACAAATTTGTGTAGCTGGCTACAGGGTGTGTGTGGCCACCTACATGGATTTGTGTAGCCGTCTACATGATTTTCTGTAGCTGGCTACATGATTGTGTTGCCGCCTACATGAATATATGTAGGTGGCCACACACACCCTGTAGCCAGCTACACAAATTTGTGTAGGAAAGCGGCCAATTTCCTTCATGGCCTGTGAAGCCGATTTATGTGACCAAGCCTCTGTAGCCACTTTCTCATGGGTTTGCCAGCCAATAGAACACTTAATCATGTGGTCCTGGTAAACAAGGTTCTTCCGCTGAAGATCAGTATTCAGTGATGTCAGCTTCCGAATCTTCTCTTTGAGGGCCACAATCTCCTGCTTCAAGGCAGTGCACTCCTTGTTGGGAACTACAGTGTGGTCGTTTCTGAATCAGTACTGAAGTCCCCGTCCTCAGAGCTGCTTGAACTGTCAAAAAGGGTGTGCTGCATGGAGGTTAGAGACCAGGAGAGCCATCGCCCGCCGTAGAAAATTGTGTCCCCGAAATATGGACAAAATAAGTGAGGCGTTGCGATCGCGACGTTGTCTCAATCAAGGCGGGTACTTTAAATAACGATGATTGGCGCAAATTGTTTTTCAGTCTATTTCTCCAATCAGATGCTAAACCACTTGTACATCCACGCACAATACAATATTTCACCATTTTGTAATGTTCCTTTTTGTCAAAGCCAATGCCGCGAAGAAAATTTGTACATTATGCTAACTTCGCAGATACTACTTGTCACGACAGCGCGGCTGGTGGCTGAAAAATGAACTATAAATTTACAGGGACAAACGGGTAATACTTTAGCACGTAGCGATGGTTCTCCTGGTCTCTAACCTCCATGGTGTGCTGACTGATAATATGCACGGAGCCACACACCGAGCTTACATGGACACACATGCACACCGCTTGTATCCGCCTACACACAGCACGGCTACAAGGCATGGCTTCATGGCTTCATGCCTACAAGAGCCTCATGTGGCCAACCACATACAATTATAGCGGCTACACAATTATGTAGCTGGCTACATGGCTACATGGGCGCATGGCTACATGGCTACACAAAACTCATGTAGCCGTCCACATAACAAGAAAGTGGCTACACAATCATGTAGGCGACCACACAGAAATGTGTAGCTGGCTACATATTTTATGTAGCCACTGTGTAGCCATTTCCTCCTGGGTACTGATCGCCATATTGGGACTGCCATCTTGGATTTGTAAATGTTGATAACATTCAAAATCAGAGACCTCAAGATATTCATTGTACTAATTTTCATAAAAAAACCGTTGAAATCGAGAAATACTGGTCGCCATATTAGGTCCGCCATCTTGGATTTGTAAATTTTGATAACATTCAACATCAGTGACCTGAAGATAATCATTGAATTAATTTTCATTAAAATCCGTTGAAATCGAGAAATATGGTTGCCATTTTGGATCCGCCATCTTGGATTTCTAAATTTTGATAATATTCATAATCAGTGACCTCAAAACAATCATTGTACTAATTTTCATTAAAATCCGTTGAAATCGAGAAATCTTGGTCGCCATATTGGATCCGCCATCTTGAGTTTCTAAATTTGGACGGCGGATTTGAAATCAGCATTCCGCAAAACCCCTATGTACCAATTTTCATGAAAATCGCTTCAAATTTAAAATTTTCAGCTGCTATCTTGGATCCGCCATTTTGAAACCCTACGTATTATCCGAAAAATTAGCCTATATGTTAAGTCGGAATATGTAATACCTTCGGACAAAAAATGAAAAATATCGATGCAAGCGTTTAGGCGTGATTGAGCAACAAACAAACAAACTTTCATTTTTATATATATACAGGGATTTCTTAAATATTAGACACATACAAAATCGTTTATTTCGCTTTCACAGTTTTTTAGATATCGACACTTTTCACAAAAAACACACAAAAATGGGACAGAAAAGGTCTGCGTTCGCTTGTAACAAAAGAGATAAAATATAAAATAATAAAAAAATTTGAAGTTCTTTATTAACTGATTGGGTATCCTTGTTTCTTCAGGACCTCTTGGAGTCTTTTTGGCATTGAATTGACAAGGTTCGTTGTCTCCTCAGTCTTGTCTTCTCCCATTCCTCTTTGAGTACAGCTTTTAACATTTCTTTACTTGTAATTTTGTGTTGACAAACCCTCCTTTCTAGTGAATCCCATAAATGTTCGATGGGTTTAAGGTCTGGTGATTGTGGGGGTGTATGTAGCAGTTTCGGGACATTGTAGAGTAACCAAAGCTTTACAATCTCGGCTGTATGCTTCGGATCATTATCATGTTGGGAGCAATAATCCGTACCTAAGCCGAGGTTTCTGGAACTTTTTTTCAAATTATTTTTTAAAATCTCGAGGTATTGAAATTTATTCATTGTCGATTCAATAAATTCCATCTTCCCAACGCCATTACTAGCCATACACCCCCATACCATTACTCCACCATCACCATGTTTTACAGTGGGAAGCAAGTTTTCTTATTGGAGTGCTGTTCCTGATTTTCTCCATACCATTTTGCGCCTTTTTATGCCGATAATGCAGGATTTGCTTTCGTCTGAGAGGACTACATTCCTCCAAAACTCTATTGGCTTGTTTATATGCTGCTTGGCGAAAGCAATGCGTTTTTGTCGGTTGACCCGTGAAATAAATGGCTTCTTTCGAGCTACTCGACCGTGGTATCAATACTTCTTGAGAATTTTTCTCGCAATATCAGGACAAATATTTTTGTTATACCTTTCCTTGATTTCAGTTGCTATTTGGGGAGCAGTTAATCGTGGAATTTTCTTTACTAATGACACTATATGTCGTCTTTCCCTGCACGACAACTTTGATGAGCGGCCGGAACGAGGCTTGGAGGTGAATTATCCTGTCGATTTGAAATTGTTTATGACTCTTTGAACTGACGAATATTGTCTTCCCACTATTTTCGCTATTTCTATGTAGCTGTTCCCATCTTTCCATAATTTTATTATGATTTTTCTTTCACCTACACTAATTTCTTTCGTTTTATTTTCCATGGCAAGAAAAAATTTAATTCACAAAATAACTTCTTGATCATCTGATAAACTAACTAGGAATGAATAATAAAGGCAATAAAGCCTTATAAGGGTACACTTGAAGCGGTATATTTCGGGGAATCCCAAAATTCAACAAGTGAACGCAGACTTTTTCTGTCCCATTTTTGTGTGTTTTCTGAGAAAAGTGTCGTCATCTAAAAAACTGTGAAAGCGAAATAAATGATTTCGTATGTGTCTAATATTTAAGAAATATGTAATAAATAGATGAATTAAAATCTGGAAAATATTTGTTCGTTTTTGATTTTTTGACGTTACTATCCGATCGAGGATTCAAAAATAAATCTTAAAAACTGACACCATGTGATGATCTTTCAAGTCCTGTGACTGCGAATATTAACTTTTCTTCAGTTTTTTTTCTGTAATGTAACTACGAATAACCTTTCTATCAATTACAGTTAAAAGTTAAAACATGACTGCCTCAGTTTCAAAGAAAATCTTAGATTTTTACCCAACATTGAATTCAAAATAATTACATCACCCAACTTTAACCGACTGTACTGTAAAAAAAATGTACTACACTATTTTGGCAAGTAACATTAAAAGATGGTGCGTTTAGTCTGGATTCCAAAATGGTATGACACTTACTAATTGCTACTTCTTAATAAAAAAAAATAAAAAAAAACTTTTGAATAAAGTCGGATTTCATACAATGTCGACCGAGATGAATGCTGCTTACAGACGTCGCAAGTTGAGTTGATAGATTGCAGCGTGATTAGCGACCAGAAGAGGGACGTTATTTTGACTAGTGTGAGCGAGACAGATGGTGACGCTACTTTATCAAGTGTGAGCGAGACAGATGGTGACGCTACTTCTATCTAAGAGCGAGACGTATTGATACATTATTTCGTATGTGTAAGTGAAACAGATAGAGACGCTAATCTGGCAAAACAGGGATGCGTAGACACATTGTGCAATACTGCAGTACGTTACGCTCTTTCGTTTACTGCGCATCTTTCTGTATTCGTATTGACTGAATTGTTTTAATCGTGATCCCGTGTTTGTGTAGTGTATTATCATGCCATCTCGATATACCGCACGGGAATACGCCAACATGCATCTCATTTATGGAGAATGCTTATGCAATGCCAATGCTGCAGCTAGAATGTATCGTGAGAGATACCCAAACGCTGAGCGTTATCCCGATCATCGGGTTTTTATTAATTTGCATCGGTCATTATCAGAGGGTCGATTCCCTACTCAAATGGTAAGCGAGGGAAGACCCGTCATGCCCTACGAGGACGAAGTCTTGCAAGCAGTTGAAGAAGACCCAACTATCTCAGTACGTGGAATTCAACAGAGCATTGGAGTCCCCAAAAGTACTGCTCATCGTATTTTAAAAAAAAACGAGTTTCATCCATACCATGTACAACGAGTACAAAGTCTGCTACCCCAAGACCACCCAGAGAGAGTGCGATTTTGTCGAACGATGTTGCAGAAGTACCGAGAGGATCCGCGATTCTTTGAAAAAATTCTATGGTCCGATGAATCAACATTTAAAAAGGACGGTTACATGAACCTCCACAATTTGCACGAATGGCACGTGGAAAATCCAAATTTGATGCGGGAGGACAGATCGCAGTACCGGTTTAAAGTAAACATGTGGACGGGAATTTTAAATGGTAAAGTTATTGGTCCAATCGAGCTGCCGGAGAACTTAAATGCCCAGGCTTATTTGGACTTCTTACAGAACCAATTACCAGATTTATTGGAAGAAGTGCCACTGAACATTTACGGCAACATGTGGTATCAACAAGATGGCTGCCCAGCGCATTATGCTCTCACAGTACGAGAGTTTCTCAATCGAGAATACCCCGATAGGTGGATTGGGCGGGGCGGTACAATTTCGTGGCCGGCCCGTTCACCAGACTTAAACCCCATAGATTTCTTTTACTGGGGTACGATAAAGGAGAAAGTGTACTGTAAACCTATCCAAGATTTAGATGAACTGCGCGAAAGAATTTCAGAAGCCGCTGAATACATCAACTCGAAAAGATACGCCCGTCTTATCACGCGATCATTTTTAAAGAGGTGTAGAGCTTGCATTGCAGCTGAAGGCAAACAGTTTGAACATTTGTTACATTGAACATTAAATCTGATTGAATAAAAATCATAAGGAAACCCAACGACTAAATTTTATTTCAAATGCACCTAAAACTAACAAATTACTTTTTTAAGTAGTGGTACCCTTTGATCAAGGTACCGTCACTATCCTCGCTCACTCTTATTAAAGCAGTAAGTCACGTCACATTCATAAAAATTTTTTTTTCCTTAATTATGAAGAAGCAATTAGTAAGTGTCATACCATTTTGGAATCCAGACTAAACGCGCCATCTTTTAATGTTACTTGCCAAAATAGTGTAGTACATTTTTTTTACAGTACAGTCGGTTAAAGTTGAGTAATGTAATTATTTTGCATTCAATGTTGGGCAAAAATCTAACTTTTTATTTGAAACTGAGGCAGTTATATTCTAACTTTTAACTGTGTTTGACAGAAGGGTTATTCATAGTTATACGGTAGAAAAAAAAATGACGAAAAGTTAATATTTGCAGTCACAGGACTTGAAAGATCATCACAGGGTGTCAGTTTTTAAGATTTATTTTTGAATCCTTATAATTTGAAAAGTACATGACCAAGATTTTTTTTCATATTTTTCTGATAACTGTTACGACTTGGCCTAATGCTCGATTTCGGCTTGACGTTGATTTCTGGGACACCCTGTATATAAATACGCATAATATATTTTTTGTTTTTGCTAAACTGCAAAATAGGTGTGTAAAAAGTGAAAAATAGGCATAACTTTGGCATAGGAACGGATATGATTTTGAATCCAACGAATTTTTTATCAGAAATCAATGACAAATCGAGGTACGGATTCATTTTTCTTTGACATTTTCTTCATACCTGTTGCTTCTGCAGGCCCAGTGTGACATAGCACCGCTTTCATTTGGCTTTTGGTAAGATTTTTTGTAAATTTGTCTGCCTGTGGGACTTATACGACAACGAGGTAGTTAGAAATCAGTCAAAATTTGATCTTAATTTTGGAGTGAGGTTTCGTACGAGATCAGTAGTCAATTTCTTATTTGTCAGTGTTCCGATGCCTTTGCAAGTAGCGGCCTCTCAATTCTTTGTTTGTTCCTCCAATTTATGTAGCAAATGCAGCTTGGTTCATGATATAGAGAATATATATCCTGTATATCGTGACTCGGAGCTCGGTTAAACTGTCAGATAAGTGTCAACTTGATTCATGTGAGGCAATTTTTAGCGACTGATAAGTTTTTGTTTTACTTGCACAGCTTTTTTAATTTGAAGCACTGAAACTCAGAATAAATGTACACTAAATTATAATGTGTGCAGTTATCGTAAGGTGAGAATCTATAAGAGTCAGTGAAATAAGGTCCTCATTAAAGAAATTGCGGACTTTGTATCCTATTTATAAATCCATCCCTAGTCGAAAAATTGGACTAAATAATACTACACAGAATTAATTTATATATTTAACGATATTGAATTAGTTTTTAAATCCTAGTAGGAAGTCGAAGCATTACTGCATTAATGAAGTAATAGCAAAACCTCCAACAAAGCCTTTAGGTAAAGTGCAGTACCAAGGACTCTAATCACATTATTCAAATGGTTCAACTTGAAAAATTAAGATGCATGCTCACATGAAGGTATTGTTTTCCAATGGAAGTTGAGATCGAAATCGCGGGCTAGCACAGAGCTCGTGTTTGAGACATACTGCATAGTACTCGTAAGAGACTATGCAGTATGTTTCATTTTATATACTGATGTTAACAAATTTTGAATTTTCCAAAATAAAAGCTGGTTTTATTGTTTAAGGATAGACAATTTTGCAATTTGATGTAGAAATTAATTCGAGTTCTTTTTCATACAGGCACAAAGGTGTTTTACGAGCAGTAAAATGAAAAATAACTACTCTATGCTGATAAAAAAAAAGGTTATCGTCACAAAATAAGTCAAGAAAACTTTTTTCGTTTTATACAGGGTGTTTGGCAGAAGGACCGACAAAATTTGTTGGTGGGTTGGTGGGCTCATTTCTAATTTTTTACCGATGAGACCTAAGTCGTATTTGATCCGGTTACTGATATACGACTTGTTCCAGTTTATTTAAAAAAATGCCCCAAAATTCCCCTTACAAATCCTCATAACTCTTTTGTTTGTGGTCACAATGGCATGAAATTATTTTTTATTGCATGTTTGATTTATGTTTTCCATCTAAACAACAAAATTTGAAGTAGTTTATTAAATAAACAAATACATGTGAGCTTCCAAAATCCAAAAAATCGGTAATTGCGGGAAGAAATAGCTTTTTTCAAAATTAATTTAAAATAACAAGCTGCAACTGAGAGCTTAGTTTTCTTTTAAAAAGTTCCTTAGTTTTCGCCCGTTCCAACGATATTCCACATGTAAAATAAAGTCATTCATTAAAGCGGTAAAAATTAAGGATTCACTGCAAGGTCCTAAAAATTTTGTTATCAATTGCTGATTATGAAACCAGTTTACTTACAAAAAAAAGCGGTGATCGTAAGCAACTATTTATTTATTTTAACTATTTTATTTATCGGTAAAAAATCAGAAATGAACCCACCAACCTACCAACAAATTTTGTCGGTCCTTCTGCCAAACACCCTGTATATACATGTATGTTTCAGTAATATGTTTTCTTACATTTTGAATATATTTGCTTGTAAACGTTAAAAAGTATTTTATACTGGTTGAAAAATACATTATTGGTGTCGGAAGTGCACATGGTTAATTTTTAGTACCACAGTCCTTGCTAATAATTTTAAATTCAAAAGGCAACTCTAGTTTATATGAAGTATACTTTATTATCTCATTATTTCGTGTCACGATGTTTGTCCGGCATAAAATCCGAAACTACTCAACCGATCTTGACAAAATTTGGCTCATTGTGTGTAGTTTGGTCCGACTTAAAAAATAGCATAGTTTTTATCTCGGATATTGACCTCAGTATTTTTTTTATTGCACATTAAATGTTTATTATACTACAATAGAATGTAATTATTTTTAAGTTCCATAAGTTTCTAACAGATGGCGGTGTAAGTTAATTTATCGACATAACACTTCATTATTTTTCGATATTTAGGGTTGGTAAGCATCCAGTAGATGGCGTCGTGTTTCGATTTCTTGACATGGCGACGTGTGTCGATTTCTTGACATATTTGTTTATGTTTACGACATAAGCATTTTCAATACTTCGTGTATCATATTTATTATTTTACGGTTTATTGGGTCACAATTGTGCTGTGTATTGTTTGGATATTATTATTTTCAACAATCAAATAATAATACAAATCTTTATATATTATTTTTTTTCGTTATTTTTCATAACATTAAAATGTTTTTATATGTATGAATCATTAATACATATTATAGTCAAATATGAAATGTGTAAAATACAAATTTTAACTCTCTTAAATTCTTTACGGAACACTTTTAAATTTGGCGTAACATTCCATTCTCAATCCCATAGGTTTTTAGATCAGCTCAAACCTTTTTATCTTTATCAGTGAATATTGATTTGACTTTATTAAAAAGATTAGGCTAAAATTAATTCAGTGTATTATAGCTACTTAGCCACAGCAACGCCTGGCTTATATAGTAGGTATATTTACAAGTATCGCAATTAGTTTTCTTTTTAATGGTTTTACAAATGTTTTAAGCTACAAACTAACGTTTTGCGCCACTTTAAATTCCTCCCCTAAATGTCTATCCAATGTAGTTAATATGAATTTTCTTGAATTACTTTTTTTTCATCTCTTTCGTTTGCGACCATTATCTTGGGGTCTTCAATTCAGTGTTTCATGGAAGTATTGAATTTGCAGTCCAATCTTATAACATATTGTCATCATTCTGACAATTTTTAATGTTACTTTAATTTTTTTTAAATTTTATTAGACAAGCCTTTCGACATGCATTAAATTTTGACGCTGATGGATTTCTATTGTTGCCATTCTTAGCCCTAACTAGAGCAAAAAATTCTTAATTGGGTATTGATTAAACCTTGAGGTCAAAATAAATTTTATAGACAAATCCATGTGTTTTAATATTTAATGTATTTAAGATTAAAGCTAGTTGTCATTTAAAATTATTTGTTAAATAGTACTACGTTCTATGCTGGAACAGCAAATCGTCTCTCATTTCAATTGTTTAGAAAAATTTGGGGCCTGTTGCGTCCAGTCAAAATTCCAAATTACTTGTGCTCGGTTTCTTACTCATAAGGAGAGGTCCCACCTTTTGGGTCACCGATTTGGCAGAGCCTCAGTGCACTTAAAGAGATTAACTAGTGTAGTAAATCCTTAAAGCTTGAGGTTGCACAACTCGGAAATAAGGGAGAAGTTCCTCTCGAAAATTAGCTTTCTCACCATTAGCAAAAGTTCCAAAAATTCGAGCTTATGAAAGCTGTTAGGGCGAAGTGAGCAGTGTATATGTTCCTTCTATTTTCCTTCATAAAAAAATATTTGTAGGTGTCGAATTATTCTATAGCAAAAAAATATACAGTAATGACTCTTTAATCCGGATTAATTATTGCAAGGGGTGATTCGGATTAGCGAAAAATCCGGACTGGGGGAAGCAGAATTAATACGCAAATTGTGAATGGTTGTGAAGCAGTTTACTAAAGTTACACGAAGTAAAAGAGAAAAGTGAGATAAATTTGTATGTACATATATACTAGGGTGATTCAAATTTTTTTTTCGTTTTCTTCAAACAGGTTCAACCGTTGCTAGGACAGGAGAGAAAAGTCCTGGCCCAACCTCAGCTCATAATATCAATATTTACTGGTGGCTCATCGAACTTTTTTGTTTTCCATAAGAATAACATGGGAAAGAATGCATCACTAGACGTTTTTGTCTGTATCTCGTGAAAAAATGATCATACATGAGTGGGACCAAATTCATTATTAGAAAGAGTATATAATTTTCTACGAAAAAGTATTCTTGCATTTTTTTCGTAAAGTTAACACAATATTAGTTTATTAGCATTCAAACTCGAGGCATAGATTCAAAATTGAGGAAAAAAACGATTTTGTGACTTCTTCAATGAAACTATGAATATTATTGATTAATCTATTGAACCTATGCTCTTTCTAATTAAATTGGTCCCATTCATGTATGATCATTTTTTCACGAGATACAGACAAAAATGTCTAGTGATGCATTCTTTCCTATGTTATTCTTATGGAAAACAAAAAAGTTCGATGAGCCACCAGTAAATATTGATATCATGAGCTGGGGTTTGGCCAGGACTTTTCTCTCCTGTCCTAGCAACGATTGAACCTGTTTGAAGAAGAAAAAAAAGAAAATAAATAAATTTGAATCAAACTAGTATATACACTGAAATTTGGGAAGGAAAAAGGGAAAAGGAAAGTTTTGCCTACACATGATCTAACCAGTAGAATAATAAATACACCTAATTCTCTTTTTACACGATAGATACGTGTAAAAAAAATTCGTGTAAAAAGAGAATTAGGTGTAAGCAATATTAAAAAGGTCTTGTTAGAATTCACTTAATTTATTTCGTACTTACACATTTTAATTCATTAAATATTTTATAAAAAATAACTTCTACTTTGGAAAAGTAGTATTCATTAATATAAAAGAAGTTAAAATAATGAAGACATAAAAAAATTTTATGCATTGTCACTTTCTGACAATAAAGGCATACGTTTACGTAAGACTAAAATATTCCTGGAATATTAAAAATCGTGTTAAAACAAAACAATTCGTGTAAAATGAGAAATTTTTTTTCTTTTGAACTCGTGTTAAACCAAATTCGTGTAAAAAAAATCGTGTAAAAAGAGAATTAGGTGTACATAATTGTGTTATTTGTTCTGAAATTTTAGGAAATCCGGATTACAGAAAACACTTTCAAAAAGTGATCCGGACTATAGAATACATAATGATACAAATTTGCTGGTCCGGATTAGCGTGATATCCGGATTAAAGGTGATCCGAATTAGCGAGTCATTACTGTATTTTATGAAGAACGATAGAAGATTCGCTCCTCACTTCGCCACAATAGCTTTCATGAGATCAAATTTTTAGATCTTGTACTGATGGTGAGCCTAACACTTTAGAGAGAAAGGAGGATGGGCAAAAACGTTCTACGAACAGCCACGAATGGCGCATGTTTACTTTTTATACTCATATTGTGTAGATTAAATTAGCAGAGTTTCAGTAAAATCGGCGGCGGGAGAAAAAAGTTATGTATATAGGGTGATCCAAAAATATGGAAGCGGCAAAAGAACTTTAGGGGAATGCATTTTGGGGAAAAAAGGTTTAGACAAAAGTTTTAGGATTTTCGGAACAAATGTTTCAATTTTATAATGGGAATATCGAAATTCTGGTCTTTCCATTTCTGAAGCCAAGGGAATGTATACCCATTTAAAGAAATCAACTTGACCTCGAAATGACCTTGAAGGACCGGGTCAAGGTCAAACACAAGGTCACCACCGGATAACCAGGCAACAACCCTACAACTTTTGTTTGAAGCATTTTTTCCGAAAATCCACTCCTGGCGAGTTATTTTGCTGTTCAGGTACTTTGGTCTTCCCTTGGTATGAGAGGTCAAAGGTTCAAGTTGCTCAAGGTTATAGCTGAACGTAGAATTTTCCGTTCTTTTTATTTCCGTGGTCAAAAATGTGGGTTCCCATTTGAAAAAGTCAACTTCACCTTGGAATGACCTTCAAGATCATGGTCAAGGTCCAATCTAAGGTTACCATTGAATAGCCAGGGAAAAATCCTAAAACTTTTGTCTAAAAACTTTTTCCCCAAAATGCATTCCTCCAAAGTTATTTTGCCGTTTCCACATTTTTGGATCACTCTGTATAACCTTAGTATAGTTATGTATACTATAACCTAGTAAGATTTTTCTAGTAGGGATTTTCTTCGATTCATTTCGTTGTAATTCTGTAATAGTGGAGCTATTATATAACTGCGTTGCCACCATGGTAACGACATTCCGTGATGTCACAATTTACGGTCAGTGTAAATAAAAATTAAATATTTTATTAGTGCATTTTATACAGGGTAGCGAGCGTAGTATTCTGTCGCGTGTTGACTACGGAAATATATTGCAGGCGGGTCGTAATTGCTTAGTAGTAGTACACAACTGGAAGCTGCAATACTTTACACTAGCCTACCTTCTTGTACAGAGGCAATTTTATTTTTTATTTGTTTTAAGAGAAATTATACTCATATATTTTGTGTACAAAGAACTATTCAGTTCGGATTTTCAGTGAATCTTTAATGTTACCTTTTAATATTACAAGCAAAAAAAAAAAAGACATTTTAGACTTAATCAAAAATGTTTTATTTGACATAAATTCACAGTTTGGTATATGCTAAAACTCAACTATTACTGAATCTAAAAATTGAGCAGGTCTGTGTATGTGATCCACATGTCTAGCATATGTCATGTACAATATAATCACCATTATATGAGCATAACTACTCCCTCGTGAGGGGTGAAAAACGGGGTGTTTTTTCACATAATTTATAATAATTTTTCATACGATTATTAAAACTATGACTATGTAATTTATTTCCGATTTTTTAAAAATCATCCCCTTTTTGACCCCTCGCGAGGGGTAGTTTGTCAACCACTTTTCAACAGGGTACGGAAAAATTCCGTTCGCGAATCGAAAAAATTTAATTCCTCTCTTTCCATTCGTTCGCGAATCGAATCAAATTTATAAAGAACTTAAAGCTTTCAATTCATCCCTGAGAATGAGTCAAATGAACTTTTTCAGATTTCGTTCACGAGCGAATATGAATGGAAAAGAATCATTCTTTTCGGTTCGCTCTCTTCTCGTGCTTTTTCCTGTTCTTTGTTGGCGATGCGTCAGCTGTGACTGTGTAGTAGGTAGGCCAGTCACTCTTGTGAGCTGTTTAGCCACTGATATATGCATCTTCAGGGTGCAACCAATTGTAATTTTAAGAATGGGTCGACTTAAAGTTTTTGAATTTTCTAAATACGTCTGCTATGATAAGGATAGCAAGATGTCGACGTATTTAGAATGCGGAAAAAAAATTAAAAGGACAATTAACTGGCAATATTAAACAACAAAAAATACTATTGTTATTATTTTAGAATTAACTTTCATTTAAATCTTTTGACCTACTTATTTTTCTCAGCACTTTTGATCATCCGACTTTGATTCAAAAATGTCCCTCCTCGCCTTCTACAGAAAACCCTAGATACTAATTTTCAAATCCATAGAATTTTGTATTTCAATCGCCATCTAGAGTTCCAAACTCTCAAAAGAAAAATCGGAATGAGCAACCCTGAAAACCCTCTCGCAGCAATTTTTAATAAAATATTTGAAGTTTTATGATTTGACTACTATCTTCAATTTCAAAAACTTTCAAATTCTAATTTTCTGAAAAATTCCAGCAAAACAAAAATGATGTTTTGGCCTATTTTTTGGCCTCCTAGGGCTTTTTCGACCCCTTCGTGGTTTCTAAGGGGGGTTATCGGACCCGCTCTACAACATGGTGCAAAAAAGAAATTTCATGTCACATGTCATGTTACATGTCACATGTGTCATAAGCCGTTAATCCACATTTTACGGCTTGCAATTGACTCGTCGTTAATTTGGCATTCGTAAACAAAACAAAAATGATGTTTTGGCCTATCTTTTGGCCTCCTAGGGCTTTTTCGACCCCTTCGGGGTTTCTAAGGGGGCTTATCGGACCCGCTCTACAACATGGTGCAAAAAAAAAAAAATTTCATGTCACATGTCATGTTACATGTCACATCATGTGTCATAAGCCGTTAATCCACATTTTACGGCTTGCAATTGACTCGTCGTTAATTTGGCATTCGTAAACAAAACAAAAATGATGTTTTGGCCTATCTTTTGGCCTCCTAGGGCTTTTTCGACCCCTACGGGGTTTCTAAGGGGGGTTATCGGACCCGCTCTACAACATGGTGCAAAAAAAAAATTTCATGTCACATGTCATGTTGCATGTCACATCATGTGTCATTAGCTGTTTAGTCGCATTTTACGGCATGCAGAATACTCGTCGACGATTTGGAACCGATCAGCTAAGTTCGAAATATATTTACAAGCATTAATTGTTATAATAACTGAAATTTTATTTTTTGCAATTATTTTGACCAGAGTGAAAGAGTTTAATTTACTGTGGTAGAATACGTGATTTTTTTAAATTTAATAATAAATTTAAAATTTATGAATAAAAGTATATGCGTATTATGTTGTGGTATCTGCAATCGGTTGTATTTAATTTGATTCCCAAATCATTCATTTGCGATAAATTCGCGAACGAATTAAATTTTCAGTTCTTGAAATTTTCGATTCAATTCGCGAGTCGAATTTTATTAAAAAAAGAATCGAATAATAAAATTCGTGAGCGAATCAAAAAATTTAATTCGCTTGGGATCCATTCGCAAACGAACGAATCAAATTTTTTGATTCTCCGTACCCTGCTTTTCAATATAAGTATAAATCAGCGAGGTTGCATCAAAAGAAATGAAAATAACAATTCTTTTGAAATATAAAATATTTTTTACCCAAAAAACCACCCTCACTTGTATTAAATCCCTTGTTTATGTTTGAAAAAAGGGTTGAAGTTATGCTTATTGTATAACTTTGTTTCAAGATAAACTTAAATTATGTAATATAATAATCGATAAAAATATATTAAGAAAAGTGTTGTTTATTTTTCAGAAATATACTCCTATTTCACCCCTTACTATGGGTTGGTAGTTCAATTAAATTGCATTATAAGTGAAAATTGTTTTTTTTATATCAAAAGAAGTAAGAACATACCATTATTAAGATGTGTGGACGATTTTTTTGTACGTTTGTCCAACGATGTTTTAATTAAACGTTATTTCTTCACTTTACACCCCATTTTCACCTCTTAGGAGGGGTGTAGCTAAAAAATAACACCGGAATTTGAAAGAACAGCTTATTTTACTTATAGGGTAGCGTAATTTGTTCTCTAACGAGAAAAGATATCTTTTTCTTCAAGTGTCCCCAAAGAGTTGCTTCGGCGTTAATGGGTTAATACAAAAATCTTATTATGATATAACCTTAAATATTTTTTTTACCGGTGCCGATTTTAATGAAACTCTGTAAAATGAATCTACACACAATAAATGTCGAAAATAAACATATGCCATTTATGGCCATTTGTAGGACACTGCTCATACATTTTTGCCCATCCTCCTTTCTCCTTTATTTTTGAATTGTGTTCCTTATGGCTTTTGGGGATTTAGTACACTAGTGAATCTCTTTAGGTACAGGGAGATTCGGCCAAATCGGTGATCCCACAAGGTGTGACCTCTTCTTGTCAGTCATTTTCTCCTGAGCCCATAGAGGGTGCTCGAATTGTACGTTGAGCAAGAAAGAAATGCAAATTCGAAGTTTTGACGTGTCTGAGAAAGGAACGCAACTCACGCTATGCTCTGGACTAAAAAAAAAAATAGACTAAATATTCAACGTTTTCTCCTCTTCATCGAATAATTAAATTGAAATTGTACAACAAATGGCAACCTAATACCTCCTGTATAGTTCTTCCCACATTTCGTAATAACATAGACAAATAAATATAAAGATTGCCCACTTCGAAGAAGCCAAATGCGACCAAAATGTCTGAGAGCTCCGTACCGACGCCTCCACATGTGCGATGGCATCCGGCGAGCTCGACGTAGGGGAAGTCGTAGTTGTTCGGCGCATCGTGTTCGTGGAGGCATCGCTGTGGAGCTCTCAGAACTTTTGGCATCTTTGTTGCAAAAAAATTACGTGGACTATTAAAATTCATGCTACATGAATGGAGACTTACTGAAATTTTTATTTACCTCACTAAGACGGTCATATGGTGGAGTCCAATAATGCAGTTAAGACCATCCTGCCTTCGCAAACGATATGGTTTTTTTTACCGGACTCGGCTGTGTGGCTCAAAAAAATCATGAAAATATTGGAGGAATACTTTGATTCCCATGGGCTTGAAATCAATCTCTCCAAAACGAAAATTATCGTTTTTCAAAAAGGCGTCTTGGACCACAAAGCTAAACTCATGTCCATTCTCTATAAAAGCCATCTGATTGATTTCGCAAAAACCTATACTTACCTTGGTGTCACATTCTCATAATCAGGCCTTTTTAAAATAGAAGCCAAAGAGTTTTCTAAAAAAGCTAAAAGAGCTACTCCAGAATCTTTCTATCCTCAGTAAAATAAAAGTCATAAACTGGAATGTCTGCGCAAAGCTGTTTGATGCACTGGTCTCCTTTGTATTACTTTATTTGACTTCTATTTGGAGCCTTCAATACCTTAACGAGCTCGACATAGTTCAGAATAATGTTCTGAGACAGCTATTCCACCTACCAAATATAACCTAGCTAGGATATGCCTTTATTTCTATGAAAACCAAAATCTTCAAGTTATTATTAAGTTTTGTTGACAGAATTCTGAAACTACCTCAAAACGGCTATGCGAAAATAAGTCTCTTAAGAATGAGAGACCTGGCAACTATCACTAAGGCAGACCCAAAATACAACTGGTTTCTGCAAGCCAAAATTAACTTTTTTGGTCAAATCGGTGCGGATGACTTTTGGAAAAATCTTTCGCTAGAAATATTCAAGAAAGAGAAAAACAATCTCGACAAATTCAATAAATTTGTTAACGATGTGAATTTTACAGCATGTACTGTACATCCTTAATTATTTATCCCCACATAGTCAGTGCGGACAAATCTAATTAGTACCTCAACTCCGCTTTGGGATAAAAGAGCAGTTGCACAGCTTAGGTTATTTAATATTAACAGCAGGGTTGTTTTAAAGAAAGGCAAATTTAAATTTAGTAATACTTGCTACTGTGAAAACTGCTCAGAATTAGACACAATATTTCACAGGATCGAAAACTATCAGCGTTTTAAAAACAAAGACAAAAATATCTGTCTAGTCTAGCTAATGAAAGCCAACATTTTATTACTTTCATTAATAATATTAGCACCACGGAAGTCAAAAAGCTCGCCCAAATTTTATAAATTGCATCCTGTAAAGTAAGAAGAAAATCAAAACTTATGGAAGTATTATGGAATTTCATGTACTGCGGAATGTACCGCTAGCATTATAAGTAAATGAATAAATGAAATAACACGATGTTTTTAACCCTTTATAGGGCATAAGGATCCCAGGGAGTAAAATAAAGTTTACAACTAGTTTTGGAAAGGTTTTATTATCTATAAAAAGTGCCCATATTGGAAAAATCACTTACTACCTAGGAAAACCTTGGAAAATTGGTGGGAAATATATTACCATTGCCTGTTATGGGCAAGCGATATATCCTATGGTTCTTTATGGAATTGAGCAAAACATGGCGTAATGCATAGTGGTACCTCGCATTGCGCACATTGAATATTGCTCCGTTTGTCATTGGTTTTCGTACTGCAGAGCTTACACCGTCTATAGGACGACAAATCCCCTGGCATATGACTACCCACATTTTGGAAGCGTATTTCGACTGGAACTGCGTAAACAGTTTTTGGGTAATTTTGGGATTCAGGATTAGATAAGCGTGTTTTTTTTATGACATAGGTAGCCATGCTTGTTGATTTTCGTTTTCTACTACTGTAGCCTCCAATCAGACCTCTTGCAACAGCCACTCTGAATTCTAAATTTGTAAGCTTTTTAATTCTTGATTGCTGTGAGTATAGGATGAATACATTAGTCAGGCATGCATCTGTACAAAAATAGAATATACGCAACCACCAGCGTTTGCTTCTTCTACTAACAGCATAAGCCCCTTTGATGTGATCGAATCGGTCGACGCCTTCCATTCGTTTTGTATATTCCTTTACAACTCTTGGGCATGGAACGGCCTGATTAGTGCCATCTTTTTGAGTTCTGTTGACTATTGTTTTGCCTATCTTAGGATGAAATGCAGAGGTCAGTAATAAAATTTCCTTTGTGTCCTGCCACACAACGAAAGCAACATCTTGTTTGATCCTCCATTTGAACTGTCCTTTAGCTAACTTCAGACAATTTTTTCTTTTATTAGATACACTCCCTTTTATTAATTTTGGTAAATCAGCCCTGTTTCTTTTCACAGTCCCAGTAGCAAGTACACCATTTTCGTATAGATATTGCAGTAAGGCAAAGTCACAAAAGAAATTGTCAAAAGTTACATGTGTTTTGAATTCTTTTTGCATTAATTGAGCTGACAACTTCTTCATAACTTTGGCTCCTAATCCTGTTTCTGTTTCTTGTCCTCTCTATCCAGTGTAGATTTCAAATTCATATAAATAGCCGGTACTACTGTCGCAGCGACACCACATTTATAACCTCTTTTTACTGGTTTCAGAGTCATATATTGCTTCAAACTAGATCTCACTTTGAAAAGGATCATGCTTTCATCAATGGATTGAGAGGACGAGTTACTGGCATTATTTTGAAAACCATTATTAAGCAAATCTAAGAGAGGTCGCAATTTATATAGTTTATCAAAATCAGGGCTTTCTCTTTCAGGTTGTTGTTCATTGTCATTCAAATGTAAAGCCCTCAGTATTTTCTTAAAACGTTTGATGGACATAACATCAGCTACTTCATTTACTCTGAATCCTGGGTCCGTAGACCAGTACAATTCCATGTGTGGTAGAATATGATAACCCATAATGATGAGAATGCCAAAAAATGCTTGAATTTCTTTTTTGTCTACTGTTTTCCAGTTGCGCATGCTATTTTGTTCTGCATAAAGATTTGTCTGAGTAATTATCAATTCATATACATCATCATAAAAATTTTTTTCAAAATGTGCTACTGGACGGACTCTTCTATTGAATAAATAGCTCGGTTTCAATGGAACTTGGTCAAATACCTCAGGATCTGGGCGGGAAACCCACAACCTCTTCGTCCAGGTATCGTCTTCGACATCTGATTCTTCAGATTCACTTTCTTCCTCTAGAAAATCTGATCTCTCCTCTGAAGCTCGACGACCTGAAGAAGGAGACGGTATAGGATCCTCGGGCGGCAAACTGACCAGTTGGTCAGCAGAAATTGCAGTATCAAACGGTCCTCCAGGGAAGGCCACGTAACGCGAAGCGGAGGAATCTGCGTTGCACTGATTCAATTCTATTGATAAATTGTTGGCTGGGAGGGTGACCAAACTTGACAAGCGTATTCAAGTAGGGGCCTGACAAAGCAGACGCCTTTGCTTATATTGTGATCGATGTAAAAACGGAAATTGAGTTCACTGATGGGTTCTCCAGATAGAAAATAGGTCCGAGGAGTGGAGGGGAAACGCTTGTGCGAATAAGTGATAGATTCGCAATTGGAGATATTCAGGTCAAGGAAGTTTTTTAGGCACCAGATAGAAAAGTTGTTTAAGTCATCTTGAAGGGATGCCGAGTCAGATGCGTTGGAGATTCGTTTGGAGATTTTCATATCATCAGCATAAATTACTATATCAGGATGTTTGATTACCAACTCAACGTCATTTATGGATAATATGAAGATTAATGGATCCAGGTGACTGCCCTGGGCGACGCCGGATAAGGACGTAAAGGGTTTGAAAATCGCTGAGTCAAATCGAACCATGTATTGCCGATTATTGAGGTAGAATTTGATCCAGGAGATATAAGGAGCATGAAAACCAAGGATACTAGGCTTAAGAACATGAGATGATTTGATGAGAGATTTTGCCGAAAGCTTTACTAAAGTCGGTGTCAATAACGTCAACTTCGTCACCATTTTTTGGTTGGTAGTTGTGGATCTCCCTTTAAGAAAACCGTGTTGTACAGGGGAAAGAAGGGACTTACAATGGAAAAACATGGCATCGTAGACAAGGCTTTCGAAAAGTTAGGGAGTGTAGGAAAGCTCGGCTATGGGACGGTAATTTGAAACATCGCTTTAACAAGCTTTTTTGTGGATTGGGACAATATAAGAAACTTTCCAAGAACAGGGAAATACACCCTCAGAAAGAGGAAGAGAAGATGGTAGAAAGGGGTTGGGTCAATTAGGCAGAGAATTTTTTTAAGACGATGGCAGGAATCCTATCGGGCCAGGATTGTAATCGTCTGTGAGAGCGCTAATTTTGGCGGCAATAAGAGAAGGATCGATGTCAATGGAAGTGAGGGAGGTTTGAGGGTTATTTTGCATGTTGCGAAAATTCATGTGATCAGGATCGGAAACTTTAACGCTAAAGGATTGACTGAAGAAATCAGCGAAAAGATTGACGATGGTAGCTGGGTCGAATGAAGATTAATCACCAAGTTTAAGTGTCGAAGGGTACCCATTAGATTTCTTTTTTAAGTCGATAAAAGTGTAGAATTGCTTAGGTTCGGAGATGAATTTAAATTGCATGCGGTCAAGGTATTCATTGTAGAGAGATTCACAATGTTTGGAAAAGAGGGCAGAGATGGCAAGAAGATGTAGTCTGGGTTGTGGTGGATAATTGAGGATTGAGGAGGAGAGGTTAGAATTGGATAGGAGGTAATTTAACTTCGAACAATCAGCAGTTCAGTTGTAGATGCTGTATTAGTTGGCATATAAAATGAATCGTTATCCAAAAGAGACCACTGGACACGGGGGAGGTTGAAATAATTGAGTACTCTGATATCATCAGAGGGATCGAGGAGAGCAGACAGGGCATCAGTAGCAATGCGCAAGGCGGATATAGCAACATAAAATGAAAATCGCGCGCCGATTTAGGGCAATTTTGAAATACACATATTCGAACATGGAAGTTTCAGGCGAAAATATTAAAAGGGGGCGACTGGGACTTTAAGAAGACGTCATGAGTTTCAGTGCGGAGTCCTCTGACATTCTGGTAATAGAGGAGCAGAATTTGTCGAAAGGTTGATACTTTTATTATGAGTGGCTATAGTGGGGGTCAGGGAAAGAAATAGGCAGGTGGCTAAGAATGAAAGAAATTTTTAGAGTCAATCTGAGTCTTTTGGAGGTGGGAAATACGCTTAGAGCGTATCTTCTTAAGAAGCATAGCACATTACTGGTTTTATGAAGAAAGGCTAAGTAAAGGCGCACATTATTGTAAATTTGATGATCACGATGACTCGACAATACATAACGGCTATCACGAGATTCGGCTGATTGCATTATCAGCTTAACAACACGGGCACAGGGGGAAGAGGAGGGTAAATAAATGCTGGTTTATTAGTGGAGGAAGATGAAGGTTATGTGGAGACAGGAACGCAAAGAGCAGAGGAGGTAGGGTTAGGGAAGGCCGGGAAACAGGCTGAGGTATTAAGAGAGACGGAAGAAGTGGAAGTTGTTGGGTTAGCGGCGGGGGCACACGTAGTTGTAGGGCGGGGCAATGTGGGGGAGGGGGTGATCTATGAAGGCTTTGTGGAGATTTGACAATCGGGTTCGGGAGACGCGTTAGTTTTGGAGGGAACTGTTGGAGCAGTGGGGTTTAGAATGTGAGAGCGTATGAAATTGGGGTATTTTATGGGGGTAGTTTGCTTAAAATCAGGAAACAGACCCATCTTTACAGACCAGTTGGATTTATTAGAAATAGGAAGAGGTGATGATGCACGGTGGGAGTTGCGATTAGGTTTATCTTGGCTTTTTTCCGGTTTAGGGTGATTGGGATTAGTTTTAACTTGATTTTTTTTCGTTTTAGGGTTAAGGGCATTTTTCATGTTAGTTTCAATTTGGTTAGTATCAGACTTAATATACGGGCTTACACTGCGGTTAGGCTTACTAGTCGATTACGCTGAAGGCACGTCATTAAGAGAAAAACGGTCCTTCAAGGTAGATGAGTTGCTGCAACTAAGTCCTGATAGTCTCTGAGTCCAGTCCGCTTCAGTTCAGGTGGTGCCAAACATTTTTAGTGAGGGAGGAGGTAGGAAGTCAAAATCCGAATCACAGGGTCTGGAAATAAGTCGAGCGGGTTGATAGCAGTAGAGATGGAGACGCAGTGTGAGTTGGTAATAATTGAACAGCCGATGCTGAGGTAGGGCCAGTCGGGCATAGTTCAATTCGGATGGTAGGTGGTACTGGGATTGTCTGGTTCTATTATTTCGATGAACAACTGTCCGTATAGCTGGCGAATTCAGATTCACATCAGCCTCAGTCTTCGAGGGGGATAAGTCAGGAAGCGTAACGGCCTGAGAAACGGCGGGGAACACAGCTTCTTCCGAAAGTGGGGCTGGCGAAGGACAGGTACACGAGCCATCAGGGCCCACAGTTGAAGTACGCGCGGAGAGAGATCCAATGACGTTAGAGTTAGAGTCCAAAAGCTTGTAGTTAGATGTCACCTGAGAACAACAGCCGAGATTGCCTTTAACAAGCCTCAAATTATGACGGATGTCTTCAACTACCGGCATATTAGATGCAGGCAAATCGAAGACAGAAAACGCAGCGTATAACTCTTCCACGGAACTCGACGTAACTGACAGTTTGGAGAGCAGATGGACTTTCTCAAGAGTTTCGGTGTTAGACTCGGCATCAGATACAGCACTTAAGATTTTATCAATCTTATTGTTGATCAAAGCAAGATCGTCGGAGACTGGTTGGAAGTTGGACCAGTTGGATAAGAGAGCTTGCATTTTCTTGTCCAGAAGAGATTGGTCGTCAAAGATAGAGTCAGAGATAGTTGCCAAAGATCTTAGTATATGGCATGGCTTAATCTCGGAGCACTCGGAACACGTAGAGAGAGCTGGAGCAGTTTGTGAACGAGCGCTGCGCTTTAGGCAGGTAGGAAGATCACAAACTAAAAGTCACAGAAAATCACGAATTAAAACTTAGTTAAACTGGGGTACTCAAATAGAAAGGTAGTGAATTAAATGGGGAAAAATTACCAGAACAAAGAGAGGGTAAGCAAAACACGACTGTACCGTTCTGAGTATCGATAAATTATTGTATTGCAGTACATTACGTCGAAGGAAGTCGATTTTCATTCGGTCAAAAAAATAGCACCATTATATGTAACACTACTAGCGCCAAATTGAAAAAAAAAAAATCAACATGAACTCAAAACATCCTGTTTATTTTATTCATTATTAGTTAATACATAGTTTAATACTAATACTTTGTGCCATGTATGTCCTGTATTCTTGATCACAGCTGCACAATGTGCAGGAATGTAATCAATTAGACTCTGGCACTTTTGAATAGGAATATCCTTCCTCCTCTCCACTACAGCCTAAAGCTCGTCTTTGTTATATGTATGGTGTTTGGAGACCTCCTTCATCATAGCCCACAGATTTTCAATTGGATTCAAATCCGGGGACTGTGGGAGCCATTGTTTTGTATCCATTTTTGCGCCTTTTATTTATTCAACACATTCATCAAATTACTGATTACTACAGCAAAAATAAAAAAAATAAAAGTAACTATAGCAAAGCAGATTTTTAATCTGGTGTTTTGAAAGGTTAAAATCCAGATTGTCATAATGCAAATTAAAAAGGCGTGACATAGATGAGGTAGGCTCGTTCAGTCCATAATTGGTACTATGCTGAGGAACATGGAAGAAGTCATAATTCCTCAGGGAGCGAGCAGGGACAGAAATATTAAAGATATTTAACAATTCAGGAGAATTTATCGATCCTTGAACGCAGTCGAACGCAAAAACAATTCTGGCGTTGTTTCGTCTAGTCTCAAGAGAAGAAAGGGGAAAAAGCTTAAGCCTGTCCTCATAGGGCGGGAGGATGACGGGGTTATCCCAATGGAGACCGCGAAGAGCAAATCGAACAAATCTACGCTAGACCGCCTCGATACGGTTAATATGAACCGCATAAAAGGGCGACCAAACGGGACTTGCATACTCCAGTATGGGACGAACGAAAGTACAATACAAAAGTTTCGTGATGTGCGGATCCTCAAATTCTTTGGACCAGCGCTTAACGAAGCCAGGGGTAGCATTAGCCTTAGCAACGATAGCATTGATGTGATCATCATACATACATACGGGCGTTGAGCCAAATACTCAAGTCCTTAATTTTATCAACACGCGTTAAAAAACAGCCGGACAGGGTGTAAGAGAAGTGCAACGGAATCTTTTTGCGAGAAAAAGTCATGGAATTGCATTTGTTGATATTGAGAGGAAGACGGTTGATAGAGCACCATTCATAAAATATGTCTAAATCGGAATTCAAAGTTTGGCAGTCAACAGCGTTAGAAACGCGGCGGAAAATCTTGGTGTCATCAGCATAGCAGAGAATCTTGGATTTTTTCAAAATGAGAGATACATCATTGATGTAGATAATGAAGAGAAGGGGACCAAGATGACTGCCCTGAGGAACGCCGGATGTAACAGTAAATTCGCAGGAGAGAACATTGCGAAAAATCACTCTTTGTGTGCGGCAAGTCAAATAGGATAGTAGCCAATTCACAAAAACAGCGGGGAAACCAAGAAGAGATAGCTTATAAATTAGAATCTTATGACTGATTTTATCAAAAGCTTTGCTAAAATCAGTAAAGATGCAGTCAACTTGCATTCCAGCTTCTATAGCAGATAAACAGAAATTGGAAAACTCAACAAGGTTGGTAGAAGTAGATTTACCTTTCATGAAGCCATGTTGAGATGAGAGCAGGAAAGGTTTGCAATGAAAGTAAAAAACATCACAAATCATAGCTTCAAAGATTTTGGCAATACAGCACAACTTAGAAAAGGGGCGATAGTTCGAAATATCGCACTTGCTCCCTTTGTTATGAAGCGGAATGACAATAGAGAGCTTCCACTGTTTGGGGAATGCGCCACTAGACAAAGACAAATTAAACAAATAACAGAACAGAAATTAGGGGCAAACTACAGCGCTTGATGAAAGCGACAGGGATGCCATCAGGACCACATGAAAAATTATGAGTCAAAACAGAGATATATTCGAGTAAAGACTCTTCGTCCAATACAAGGTCCTTTGTCTGAAGAGAAGTCGGCGAAAGCTCCGTCAAGTGAGAAAAGTCGTCAGGATTAATATCACAGTCGTTTATATCACAGAAAGCAGATACAAAAAAGTTGCTAAAAAGATTGGCGATTGACAAAGGGTCCGTTGCATGTGAGTCGCCAACGAAAAACGTTTGGAATTAACAAACTTCCAGAATTGTTTTGGTTCACTACGCACTGCAGACTTCATACAAAGAAGATACTCATTATATGAGTCCTCAAGGCCAGAGATATACATAGTGCGCAAATTGTAGTAGGCAACAAAATCAAGCTCGCTCCTAGAGGAACAAAACCTCCTCCAAGCCTTACTGTTTAAGTTCTTCAGGTGTTTCAAAGAGGCATTAATCCAAGGTTGGCAAGGTGAAAAACATTTAGAAGGAGTTAAAGGTACGCAATTAGCGAAGCATAGAAAAATCATATCATAAAAGCAGTCAACAGCCTTATCGATGTCACGTTCGCACAAAACCCGAGACCAGTCGCAAGAGGAAAGCCAGCTATTAATTTTAGAGAAATCTGCTTTCCTAAAATTATAACAATAATGGCTAGACACATGAGATGCAGGCAAGTCAATCGGTTCCAAGAAGAGAGTTACATGAAGAGCGGGATGATGACCTGTCTTAGGAACAAGCGGGGCCAAACAACGCTTCACGAGAGTCCCATCCGAGTCAGTGGAGAACGCAAGGTCCACAAATTTTCCCGAGCCGTTAGATACTGGGCACAGTTGCGAAAGCCCAGAGGAAATAATTTCATCTATGAAGGACATAGCGTGTTGCGGCGCACCCGAGAAAGATGGAGCCAAGGCAACGTCGTCAGAAGATGGTTCCCAAACAACACCAGGAAGATTAAAGTCGCCCAGCAATACAAACTCGTCACCCGGAAGCAATCCAGAGGCAATCTGGTCGATGCAAGCCGAAAGCGATCCGTAAGCACTGGGTGTTGAGCCTGGGGGAATGTAAGCCGTTGCAACGTAGACAGTTCTGCATGAGAGCCTGATAGCCACACAGATAAATTCCAGGCTTTCTGGAGAGCACACCAGAGCACACGGCAAATCCCTACGAACAGCACAAAGCACTCCACCTCCCACAGGAGCATCCACAGCAGAGAGATGGCGGTCACGGCGAAAAACCAGGAACTCAGGGCCGAAAAGCTCCGCGTCAGTTATTCTCCCGCATAGCCAGGTTTCAGTCAGGCAGACCACGTCAAAACCAGAATTCGTCGAGCTGGTGTAAAGTCGATTCGTCTTAGAGCGTAAACCAGTTACGTTGGCATAGTGGAAGGAGATTTCGCTGATGCGTTTTTTGTCAAAGTGCCCGGTCGTCCTCTAGGGATGAATTCGCGAACAATGGAGTTCGTTAGCCAGATCTCAGGAGAAAGCGCCGCTTCAAACAACTCCTCTGGAACAAGCACTCTAAAAGAAGCGGAAAAAGAGCGACCGCCACCGTTCTGAGACCTACTGAGCTTTCTGCAGATAATAACATCACGGGAACAACCCGTATGCGAAGAAAGGTGATGAATAATTTCATCCTCAGTGGTCTCGGGGTGAACCCGGGAGACAAAAATGCAGCGAGGGCGTCTAGCGGGCCTAAGTGCGGAAGATGGTGGCAGAGAAGAAACCACGGGAGATGTGCCAGCAGGAACAGTCCCGAGCTCAGGTTGACGCGAAGACGAAGAAACGCGAGACGGAACGGAAACCGGAGGCAAGCATCGTTTCCGGCGAGAACCCGATTTACCCTTAGCTCGGGGAGGCGATCGGTGCAAAGCTGCACTTGGGGGAGTCGCAATATTCAGCTGAGAAGAAGAGCAGAAGTCCGAAGCAGCAGCAGCACGAAGTTCTTCATCCAAAGCAGGTGGAGAAGGATGACCATCAGCAGAATCAGGTGCCGGGCAAGAGTAGCGAGCCGAAAGCGATCCAATGTCCGCAGCAATAGTTCCCACCAGTTCAGAGTTGGCCGAGACAACAGCAGACCAAGAGCCGAGGTCATTACGAACCTGCCTCACGCTACGGCGTATGTCCTCCATGGCAGGCATAACGGATGCCGGAAGATCGACACCAGAGATGAAGGAAGGGAGGTCGTCCATTGAAGAGGCCATCAAAATAACCTTGGTCGATAATTCGTGTGATTTCTCGAGCAAAGAATTAAGAAATAAAGTAATGGCATATCTTTCGATGCAGATGGAAGCATTACTTCCACCAATATTTGGACATAAACATGTTGGTCCATTACTGTTTTAATCCAGTGAATGGGTCCAAGCCAACTGTAAGAAAAGCAAGCCCATATCATAATTGATGACCCACCGTACTTTATGGTTTTTTGGGTGAACACTGGCTTGAATGCTGTATTTTCCGGTCTTCTAACATATGATCGAGATCCCGAAGCACCGTATATGACAATTTTGCTTTCATGCGTCCATAAAATGTTTCGCTATTTCCTCATGTTCTTTAGCCAATCATCATGTTCTTTAGCGAAGTTTAAACGCTTTCTGACATGCGTAGCAGTCAGCAGAGGCACTTCCCTTGGGCTACAGTTTCCACACTGGCAGCAACATACAACTCCTTTTTAAGTTCTGTGGCTGGCGTAAATGGTTCGTTTTTACTCAGCCGTACAAGTTTTGTTACAAGCCGGGGTAACATTGCTTGTTCCCTACCACGTGTTCCGACTTTTGGAGAGAATGTGATTTCATTCCTGATCATTTTCTTCGAACACCTAACGATTTGCATGATCCTTCTTGAATTTACTACACGAATTGTCCAGTGGTTCTATTATTTTGACTGCGCACAAAATGATTCTCAATTCAAAAAGCCCTGGGATGAGAAATACTGTTATAGTTTTTACGTCGGGGTTCATGATTAAAGAAGAAAAGGCTTTGTCTAAAAGAAAAATTCAACAGAAAAATTGTTATGTTGGTATTTTGTGAAATATTCCATAGAAATGTAAAATGCTTTCATGTGGTGCTATTATTTTCGCCGCAGCTGTATATATATGGAGCTGTATATATATGGAGCTGTATATATATGGAGTGATCCGTGTCAACCGTGCCACCCGCTAATACAAAAATTGAGTGGGTAGAAAAAATCGTGTGATGGCTTTAAAAATTCGTTGAGATGAGCTCTTTCGAAAGGTGTGTGGCGCTTTTTAATTTTCAAGATGGCGGCTATTATCCATGAATTTTCACGACCTTCTGAAAGAAGTGTTACTGAAAAAGGAGCGATGATGGCGAAAATTCAGGTATGCGACAAAAAATTTTTGTCTGGTAGAGAGTTATCAAATTCCATAGGATTCTTCTGAATTTTCAAAATGGCGTCGTTATCGGCGAAATAGCAAAATGTTTGGCTTAAACCACCTGCAAACGTCATTTGATGGTACTTAAGCTCGTGCTATTCAACTAAAAACATTGGTACGGAAGTACTCTACCAAATACTATGTGCTCACTACACACATTTTAAAATGGTGACTTCAAAACGGCTCCCATATCAGCGAAATAGCTCGCAATTTTTATATTTCACACATAATGACAGTGGTTTACAGAAATTCTGGCGAACTTTTTAAATCTACGCTGAAGTGGGATCCTTAATCTCAAAGGTTGAAAAATTGCTCTTTTGGGACGTCTTATTTCTATATGGTTTTGCTCTAACATAATTGAAACCAGAACTGACGGTGATATTGTACAGGGTTTTTAAATATATGTACATTATTCTAACCTTAAGGCGTTACCTGGCAAGCCCTTCAGGTAAAGTGGGGTTACACAGACCACGTTATTATAAAAACACATTTCCTGTGTAACTGAGTACGATTTCTGGGACGGTATTTTAATATACAATTTTAGACAATAATTAGCTTAATTGAACAAACAAATTTTTATTTTCCATATCATTTACGTTACGTACAATCTTAGGGTAAAATTTAATTACTGGCTTCCGGACTATACAGAGTTATGTATTCAGTTTGATATTGTTCAGTGCGAAACTATTTTCATTTATTCCGAAAATTTATAAAACTTTTAAACTATTAAACTTATGAAGTCCGCATTCAAGTCTGCGGATTATACAATAACCGTTTAAAGTTTCTGTCCAGATTTTTGTATCTAAACTTAGTGTCTACAAATAATACTTTTGTGTGTTTTGACTTTATCATCTTAAGAGTAGTATGCTGTTCGCGCTAAACGAAATTTTCCATACAAAATTCCGCCTGGCGAAATGAAAAGCTAAAATTCCGCTGCGGAATTTAGCGAAGTGGTACGCTGTTCCTTCGCTAAATGGCTTGTTTCACTGATAAGCCACTAGGAGCGCTGCAAAACTCTCCCCAAGATTTTAGCTAGCCTGTGAATGTACATAGCATTTATTCGCGGCGGAATTTTGACATTTGAAGGATTTGCGGCATTTGAATTTGAATTTGAATTCTTATGGAAATTGTATTTGAAGAACGAAGAGGTAAGTAAGCGGTAAAACAAAATAGAATAATAAATAATAAAATAATAATTAATAGAATAATAAATAAATATTTGAACAGAGATGGAAAACACTGTAGACGAGGTTTTCTTTGAAGAATATTTAACACTAGAACTACCGGCGCTCAAGCTTGTAATTTTGATAATTTTTGGCACCTTTGAAGTAATATGCTTTCGCATTTAAATTAATAATTATAAATGGAAATAGGTTCGCGATATGTCGTAATTTTGAACCTTAATAAGATTTGGTATTACTCTTAAGAGATATTTTCAAAAAATATGATTAATTCAAGCAAGAAATTTAGTACCGGTCAATTTGACCGGTGTTGGTAGTTCTAGTGTTAATTATGAAATTTGCTAATGTGTCTATGTTGTGTCAAATGCGAAATCTCTACCATCAATTCTACAAAAAAAATGTTCGCGGGTGTTTATCTTCGGTTTTCACGCGTTTTTTTGGAGACTGGTGAAATTTTAGCTTAGCGCGAACAGCTTACTACCCTTTAAGATAAAACACAAGTTTTGATTAAATTGGTCTGATTCAGGTACTTAATAAACCATAATACTTACAGGTACTTCTGAATTATGGGGAACTCCAGCACTAAATTGGCTGAAAAATGTTCACTGCTGTCCAGGGACGAAGTTCCAGTTGTGGCAAATTCATTTAAATTCGTTAGCAAAAATTCCGACCGTATTAAGGAAGATGATCTTATGGTAAGCTTAGTTAATTATAATACATAATGTTTTCTTCATTTTAATCATTGCAATATGAATTAGGGATGTTGATATCGAAAAGAATATTACAGAAATATATACAGTAGGTGATCAATGAATTAGAAACACTTGAAAATTTTAACACATTTTCAATTTATAATGTGTAATATGTATTTCTGATGGAGTCTGATTAAAAAATTGTTTGCATAAATCAAGTAATGGAATCTCCCACATTGGTTTAGGTAGGTAAATTTCATATTATCCTTCCTAGAATGGGTTAAAACAAGGTATAAAAAGAGCGATCAGCTAAAGTGCAGTGGTTTGCATTAAGGTACTAGTTCCCTCAAAATTTTCCAAAAAATCGATTTTTGTTTTTTTGCATTTTATGATTCCTTATACCTTCAGAAATCATCTGCTAAATTTTTACAAAGAAATTCGAAAAAATCGAAGAGCTCCAGTAGTTTTAGTGCGCACGCATTTTTGAATATACACACATAAATATATCGCAAAAACACTTTAAACGAGTTTTTCTCGAAACTACATTTTACAACACGGCGGACAGTCAATTTCCGGATTGGCTGAACCGATTTGAATAAACCTTATAGCGTTTTGTTTGTCAAGGTCTATTGTAGGGCAATTCACCAGACAATTCCGAAAAAATTGATAAAAAACGTATTTCCGAACCGAACAAAGCGAAAAAAAATTCGATTTTTCCAAGTCCGCCACCCTCTTTTTTTGGACTGCTCATTTTTGAGAGCCCTCTATATATAAATAATATAATATAATAAAGTACTAAAAAAAGGAAAACAATTTTTTTTGTCAACTTCAAGACTTAAATATTCAAATAAAAAAAGATGTAGTTAGATTGATAATAAAAGAGCTTAAAGAAAAAATAAAGTTTAAATGTCTATTTTTTTCATATTCTACAGGGAACTAGTACCTTAAGGAAGTTATTGAGTGAAGTGATTATAGAGGAATTAAAGTGTTTTTGTAGACAAACAGATAGATAAACAGTTACTGTTAGCGAACTAATCTTCTAACGAAGTGTGAAAAAAAAAGTTAAAAAGTATTTTTAGGTTGTGTATGAATCCTTTTTTTTAATTTGTCAATTTTTAATAGTGGGAAGACGAAAAGACATAACCGGTGAAAAAAAAAATCGAAATTGCAACATTATTAAGAATGCAAATGTTTTCTCATCGAGAAATAACTAGAAGAGCTGAAGTTTCTGCAGGCACAGTAAGCAGAATATCAAAAAAATGTTGAAGGTGGGCTGTCTCCTCGTCATAATAAACGGGAAAACTATAGGAGCAGTAGGAAAACCACTGCGAGAATTGACCGGTAAATTATTCGGAAGGGTGCAAAACAAGGCAGTGCACCAGTACGCGTACTCACTAGAGAGCTAAGTGAGCAGGGAGTGAATATATCAGCGACAGTTAGAAGAAAATGTTATGCGGCCTACCTAAAATGTAGGCGACCTGCAAGGAAGCTGAAATTAACGGAAAGGATGAAGAAAAAGCGATTAATTTGGGCAAAACTTCATAAAAACTTAACCATTGATGATTGGAAAAAGATAATTAAAAATTGGAAAATTAGGGTTGCATTGACCCGTATGTTTGTCAAAAATACCGATTTTTTACTTTATCTTTTAAATTCAGGTCATATTTAGTGACGAATGTCGCTTAGAGGCTGTCACGGAAGCAACCCATTTTGTTAGCAGGAGACCCAATGTATGTTTTTGAAGAAGATTGCCTCACAAAAACGGTAAAACATCCACCGGTAACAATGATTTGGAGTTGCAGAAGGCCCAGGTCCTATTTATTTCGGCGAGGGAACGTTACGCTCCGAGCAATATAAACTTGTCCTGGAAACAGTCCTTCCTGGGTTCCAGAAGATCTTCCTACACTTTTATGCGGGATGGGGCACCATGCCACTCAGCAAGATCTGTGAATAATTTTTTCAGTTCGAAAAATATTTATGATCTTTGACCGGACAATTCCCCTGATTTCAATTCCATTGATAATTGTTGGGCCTTTCTAAAATGTAAAGTATACTCGAGGTCAAATAATACAGTAAACTTTATGTACACCATATCAAGCTGAGCAATAAATATATAGTGTTAACTTTACATAATTTTTACTAATTCTTTAAATTTTTACAAATTCTCAAAAACTTTAAAAAAAATATAAATATTAGGTTGATATATAAACAAAAAATCTCGATATTCGATTGGTTTTTTTCTTTAAATTGATTATTTTGTACATAAAAGGGGCCCGCACAAAATCAATGAAAATTTAATTTCGATCAAATGTTTTAAAACTTGCTCAAATGATGGTTTAAAGGGGGAAGTCCATGTAAATGACTGATTTTGAGTCATATTTTAAAAATGTTTTAGAAGGTGATAAAATAATTTAATTGTTTTAAATTTTTAACATAACTTTATTAAACTTTTCTAAAGTATAAAAAAAAAAATTATTTTTTTTCCTTCCAAAATGGCGGCTCAGGATAATTAAAATTTTATAAATATTTTTAAAAATTGCTCGTGTCGTAACTCAAAATGTTATTGACCGATTTGCCTGAAATTTTGAGGTTTTTCTCTACATTATTATCGGAAGGATAAACCTAAAATTTCAGATATTTCGCGTTAATAAAGTACTTTTTGGGGGTCAAATATATCGAAAAAATAGCCCAAAATTCTGACTTATTTTTCAAAGGCTTATTTTATATTGAATTTTATGCCTTTTTTTTTTAGTTTTATAGGTCTATCCTTCCCGTTAATATGTTATAAAAAGAAAACAATTTCATTTTCCTGTTTCCGATCAATGGTTAATGTGTGACAAGTGGAGCACTTTTGGACCTCGCGTCGGAGACGACAGACAAAAAATTATCCTGAGCCGTCATTTTGGAAGGAAAAACATATATTATACTTTAGAAAAGTTAAATAAAGTTATGTCAAAAATTTAAAACAATAAAATTATTTTATCACTTTCTAAAACATTTTTAAAATATGACTGATTTTGAAGTGTTAACATTACCCATTTGCATCATTAGCGCATATATGGGCTCAAATTTCCTGGTCCAGTGCTCATATATGCGCTCAATTGCTTGTTATATTTGAAATATCCACAGAACACTGAAATATGAAGTTCTTTTTACTTGTTGTACTTTTTCTACTTAAATATGATTAGCCATCAAAAACATAACTTGTAAAAAAACCAAGTCTCGCAACTCAGTTCTTCTACCGTAAAAATTTGTGAGATCCAGGTAATACCAAGTCGGTTAATTTATTCAGTCCCTACTTAAGGGACCTTCTGTCTTAAGTTATTACGTAATTAGGTAACCTAACAACATCTTATAGGGACCATATCTTTTATGTTTTAAATAAATAGATTGACTTGGCAATCGCACTAAACAATCTAATTTAATATATGTATTACTTGTGAGATACATTGTGTTTTAATTTTTTTAAATTTTACGGCAACTTCGAGGCCCTAACTTTTATCGAAGGGGTGGTCAATTCTCATTGAGACCAACTTTTCTAGACGTATTTTGAGTCGCCCGACACGATCCACCGAAAAAAAGTGAAAAACAAAATTATTATTAGTCTTTTTGTGCAATATTATGTAAATAAATACCTTTTCCACGTAATTTTTTTCCTAAAAATGACTGATTTAGTCGGGAAAAAGCAACTTTTTACTGCAATAAAGTGCATAAAACGTGTTATTAGGACTTAAACTTCAAAAATAAGCAGGCATTTAATCAGTAATCAGTGACCCCAAAAACTCCGAATACCCACTTTTTCTTCGAAGAAATTGAAAATTTTGCCAAAAATTGTTCACCATCTTGGATCCGCCATTTTGAATTACGAAAATCTGATAGCAAATTCGTAATCTCAGTGACCCTTAAAACTAGTGTATATACATTTTTGGGAATAGTCGACTATAGTGAGATAAAAAAAGTGATCGAAAATAATGCAAATATGCGTTACAATGTTGCAATTTTTATGCAGCCTAATATTTTTTGAAAAAAATAATATTTAATAAGGGTGAAAAAATGTATTTTTGAAAATGAAAAAAAAATTTTAAACGTTAGTTGGGTGGGTGGTGATTTTTTGAAAAAATAATAAAAGTAAAGCTGAGTGGTGCGAAAGTATAGGAAAATTGTCGAGAAGTTTGAGAAATGAGTAAATCGTGGAGAATTTTCAATAGGAAAATGGTAAAGTCGAATAAATAAAAATGAAAAAGTTGAATAAAAAAAGATTAATAATAGTATGTGACAAAAAAAAGTGAAAAGAAAAGTAACGTTGATTTTTTTATGATTTTTTGAGACTACCCAGATTATTGTGCGATTTGTTTAAAAGAAATGAGAAGCGTAACGGTCAAAAAAAGCTTGTGGCTTTATATACAGGGTGTCCCATAGGAATGTGTGAAAAATTATGAGCCACTATTTTTTAACAAATGGAGAAATCGGTAAAATGTAAAAATTTTTTAATAAAGGACAGTCGTCATTTTTATTTCATGTCCATTTTATTATAAAAAAATTAAATCTATTTAATACAAAACATTAATTTATCGAGAGGTACCTAGAGTAACTTAACGACCCGCTATAAATAATAATAAATAATAATAATAGTTATAATTCTTAAACTACTGGTTTAAATTGAATGAAATTTGAAATATACCGTGTTTATACAATGCCTGCTTGGTTACTGAAAATTTAGGCTTCTAGTTTTATCCACAATGCAGTTATAAGGGGTCGAAAATGGCCTGAACTGTTTCGAGAAAAGGATGGTACGGCTGTGCCGCTTTTTTGTTCGACTTGGCGGGAGCACTACCGTGCCCCCAGATTAGACAATTGGTGATAAGGGCCTTTTTCTCATTCTTCCTCATGATGAAAATTGGTTAAGGTGTGCTGAAAAAAAGTTTCAATGGGCGCCTAGCATAAAAATGGAAATCCTGGCCGCTACAAGCGTATAAAAACTCTGATGTTCGATAAAGCTGCAAGTACGATTTGTGTGCGTGTGTGTGTGCGTGATTGTGATTTTTTGAGTCATTTTATTGCATGTCTGGAATCTTCTCAGCATTTTACTATTTTTCGCCATGGTCGAAAGAAATCGAATTCCACTTTGCTTATCCCCCGCGTTATAGCGAGATTGATAGGAGATAATAATTAATGCTCATAAAGTAGAAATCGCAGTAAATAGACGAGATGCAGCAGAGAGACCTGCTATTGGGATAGTAGATAACACTCGAATTAGTAATAATTGTAATGTCGATATTCAATGAAATACGTATTATATAAAATGATCCGGCTTGTATGAGGCTTAATTTTCTCAGTCAGTCATCTTCTCATACATGTTTGATTTCCCACACACCTCACGGAATCCACCGACTTTCGTTGAAATGCAGAATAGACACTTCTGTCAAGATGAATATTTATGTTCCAAATAATTACTTATGCTGCCACCGTCATTTGGACGTGAACGGCTTAATATTAGTATTATCTTCTAGTTGGATTGAGATATGTCAATAAACTTTATATTTTAACCCATTAATGCGCAAAACGAGGATTTTGTGCACGCAAGTTCAATTGTACGATTCGAATAGCAAATTGGGGCGAATTTCCTCCAAATTCGTATATAAGGGGTTTTTGGGGGTGCACTTTCAGAATTTGGCATTTGTTTTGCACAAAAGCTTCAAAAACCCTATTATTTTTTGGGTTTTTTGAAAAAAGTGCCGATTTTTTTGGGTCATTTTTCGTCTCAACGTCGATTATCTTGTCGTTGCTGCTATTGAATGGTCACATAACTACCAGAAATCGCGGTCCGAATGTCTACACTTTCTCAAACCATAGTTTTGAATTTTTTTTTTTCGCTGTGGTTTTTGCAAAATGGCCATTTTGTACAGCAATGTAATAAAAACCTTCACGATTTTTTGACACGAAAAGGATTAACTTTACAATGACGCGGACGACGGCGGCGTTCGACGGAATATACTATCCGCCACCCATCCCACAATGCAGCGGTCAACGGGCAATATTTGAGCTATCAAGTGCAATCGTTTTATATTCACTCTACAGAGAGTGCAAAGGAAATATGTATATGAACAGTGAGTGCAAAGAGAATATGAAACAAAACAAATCGAAACAAAATGTATTCTCTTCAAATATGTATTCTCTTTCCGTTCCTTTTGATAGATAGCTTGTTGAATGTGTATTAGTGCGTATTTGAATAGAACATTTTTTCAGTATAGGTAACATTTTACCTAGCTTTCGCATCTTTCCCTATGCACATACCTGAATAAAACATATTGGGTGTGTGAATATGACTCCGTCTCTTTTTTGTTAAAATAAAACACATTTGCTTTTTTAGAAAATTAAAGAAAAGTTTATTCAAAGTATGCTCTATCGGCATAAAGGTATATGGCAAAAAGTTTCAGACCCATTAGCTTGACATCATTCCTTTTGAAGTGTCTGGAACGGCTGGTAGAAAAATACAACAGGGGGAAACGCTGAGAAGGCGGCCCCTCAGTGAACACCAGCATGCCTATAGGAATGGAAGATCCTGTGAATCCACACTGCACGATCTAATCTATAAAATAGAAAGTGCGGCGGATCGTGGATCTTTTGCTCTTGGGGTTTTGTGGACATTGAGGGAGCCTTTGATAACGCAATGTTCTCATCCCTATGTGATGCTGCCAAGGCGTATGGAGTGGACCCTATGCTTATAGGATGGATCCATTCCATGCTGTCACAGAGACTAGTTTTACCAGAAAGCGGAAGCGACACTGTCATGAAAGTCGGGAAGGGCTGCCCGCAAGGGGAGTACTCTCACCTCTACTGTGGTGCTTCTTAATAGACTCGCTTTTAGGCGAATTGCAAAGTCTAAATATGCATATACAGGCCTACGCTGCTGATGATGTGTGTGCACCCGTTTGTGGGGACTCGTTAAGGGACGTCTGTAATAAAATGCAGAGGACCTTGGATAGGATAGGACTGGTGTGAGAGGCATGGCTTATCAGTGAATCCTAGGAATACAACACTTGTGCTGTTCACTAGGAAGGGAAAACTGGATAATCTTAAGCTTCCAATTCTGAAGGGTGCAACCATTCAACTCTCCAAGGAAGTTAAATACCTAGGGGTGACTCTAGACAGCAAACTGACTTGGAAGGCATGTCGAACACCAAGCATCTCGGCATTAAATGCCTTTTGGCAATGCAGAAGAGCCTTTGGGAAGACATGGGGTCTAAAACCCGCTGTGGTACATTGGATGTACATAGTCATCATTAGACCCATCATTACATATGCGTCAGTGGTCTGGTGGAACAGAACGGAGATAAAATCGACTCGTTCTCTTCTTATCAGAGTACAGAGAGAGGTCTGCATAGGGATAACAGGAGCTTTTAGCTCGACACCTGGTGCAGCTCTAATCGCGATGCTTAACATGCAACCCTTGGACATTGCAATCCAAGAAGAAGCAATGAAGACCGTGTGCCGATAAAGAAGTGCGGACTCTGTCACGGTAAACATGCTATCGGACATGGTGTTATATCACAAAGGCTTGGAGAAAAGTGCATTATATTCAATATGCCGGCGAATGATATGACTCCAATATTAATGTTCGGAAGAAGATTTCAAATTCTCTTCCCAAAAAGGGAGGAATGGGAAGATCCAAACAAATTATTGAATGGACTCAACAACATTTTTTACACAGACGGCTCGAAGGCCGTAAACGGTACGGGCGCTGTATGGTTTTTGAACGAAGAGATCAAATACAGTTACTCACTTGGAAACAAAGCTAAGGTCTCCCAATCTCAAGTTTTTGCCATTCTAGAAGTGGCCAACTGGATAATTGCCCATGGCAAGGTAGAAGAATAGGTATCTGCAGTGACAGTAAGGCTGCTCTTGCCACTCTTCTTAATCCCAATACTTGGACAAAAATATTCTGAGATTGTAAGAAACGACTGAACTCGGTTGCAAAGTGTAATCAGTATCATTCTTATATGGGTCTCTGGCCACCAGGAGCAGAAGGCAACGAGTCTTCAAATTCCCTAGCGAGGGAAGGCGCTAACTCCCACCCCATAGGCCCATTATTGGTATTAGCTCTGCGGCGTTGAAGAACTGGATAACTCGACACGTTGACTTAGTTCACGGAGAGAGATGGTCCAGCCTAAGTACCTGCAGACGTACCAAGTACTTTATAGGTAGTCCGAACAAGAATACTGCGAAATTCTTACTTAGCTTAGGTAGGAAAGATTGCAGGGCTCTAGTAGGGACAATTATATGGCATAACACACCTGGCAAGCACTTGAATACCCTAGGAATCATCGGCGACTCTACGTGCCCCTCGTGTGGGGAGGAGGAGGACGGTACAGAGCATTTCCTCTGTGACTGTCTTGTGTTCTCTCGTGCACGTAGGGACGCGTTTGGCGCCGATGTCATGAGGATGGAGGATTTCGATTCTCGAGCTCTGTTTGAGATTCTCCGGTACATCAGGGCAACGGGGAAGTTCAGATAGAGTGGGGGTTTAAACGCAATGGACTAATGAAAGTCTGAGCGTTCGAGGTGTGTTGCCAACCCCCCCCAAATAAATCAATCAATAAAAAAAAAAAACTGCTCCATCGGCAGTTACAACATTCGCCCATCTTTCAGGTAATTTATGTATTCCTTGCATGAAGAAATCCTGGTCTTTTGATACTTTGTATTATCAATACAAATTTTATACTTTCGTATGAAATGAACCGTTCTCCCGTAAGATCTGACTGCATTGTTCGGAATAAGTGATAATCCGAAAGAGCTATTTCTGGCGAATACGGCGGGTGGAGTAGCACTTTCCAGTTCTTTCCATCTAAATGTCTTTTCACGACTTGTGCGGTATGCGGTTTGGCATTATCCTGTTGAAGATATAATTTACTGTGCATATTCAACCATTCTGGTCGTTTTTCTTCTATGGCTCCCTTCAAACGCATTAGTTGTCGTCGGTCAATTTCTCCATGAATAGTTTGAGAGGGTTCGAGCAACTCATTATAAACAACACCTCTCTGATCCCACCTTGTCACAGTGAACATTTCTCTTTGGCTGTGATGAGCCGGGTTCACCTGGCTTCACCCAAGCTTTTTTTACGTTTAGGATTCTCATAATATATCCATTTTTCATCTCCTGTAATTATTCAATGTAAAAATCCTTTTCTTCGCTGCCTTTGAAGTAGCATTTTACAAATTGTTTTTCGACGTTCGATGTCTCTTTCTTTCAATTCCTATGGAACCCAGTTACCAACTTTTTGAACCGTTCCCATTGCTTTTAAACGCTTTGCAACAGTTGAACAGTTCAACATGTAATGCTGCAGCCAATTCTGATTGTGTTGGGCAAGAATTCTCTGCCAATAATGCTTCCTATTCAGCATCTTCTAATTTGTTTGGTGGTTTTCCATGTTCTTTGTCCTCAGTGCTAAAATCATTATTTTGAAATCGTCGAAACCATTCCTTACAAGTTGTATTAGATGGAGCATGCTCACCGTAAATCTCCACAAGCAAACGATAAGTTCCCGCTGCACTTTCCTTTGCAATAAAATATTGTAATAGCACTTCCCGCCAATGATGTTTACTTGGAACGCAAACCGACATTTTCAAGGAGGTAAAAGCACTTGTAGCTAATATTTCAACCAAATGTGACATAGTGCATTTGACAGCTGACATAAAGTACTATCGAACACAAGTGTTGCCATTTATTAGTACACGTAAGCAATACTAAAAACGAGATCTGTTGGGAGTGTAACGGAGTCATATTCACACACCCAATATATTCTGCACATCTATGACAAAATACCTTTCGCTTTATATATGTTTACGATAAAAAAGTATCTCAATTTTTGGCTTTGCCTCTTAATATATAAGATGTTACAAATAGATATGACTACTAATGACACTGGCTTTCTAAGACTAAGGTTATTTTTGCGCTTTCGCAATACTACTCGACACCTAGTACGGATTGCTTTCGATGACGAATATGTGGGAAATGATGGAAACATTTTGAATGAGTCTGGTCCGTTATTGGGTTTTATTGTATATGCAAAACTGAAGCGCGGACCTTAGGGACATGTGCCCTTAGCCATTTGTTATTTAGAATGGGCCCGTCATTAAGGATATGTTCGATATTCATCTCCACAGCTATTGGAGCATGTATTTGATGCTACCCACTTTCAGGGGGGTAGTTGATGCTGAGTAATTGGTCAGATAGACAGTAGAGAGTTTTTGGAGTCATAAAATCCTACAGAAGTAAAGAACCGTGGGTGCTTTATGTCACATCTGTTATAGGTTATAGAAGCTCACTATTATACCTCTTATATTAAAATAGATCTAGCTGGCAGTACTCTCTACTTAGTATTGTACAGCCTTGGCCAAAAGTGTCAAGCCACCCTAATTTATTATCATTCTATGAAAACTAAGGACAAAAATACCTCGTTATCACTTTTATTGCTTCCGTCGCAGGTAGGAAGTCAGAATAAGGTAATAAATATTATTCGGAAGAGGATGCAAAATAACCATTTAGCCTTAATGGGTAATTAAGGATTTCTCAATAAATGCATTAGGTACAGTTTAAAAGGCCTTAAATTCTGAGGTAAATTCGAAAATGTGGTTAGTTGTCGGTGAAGTGTTGAGAAGAGTTCTTGTGAAATAAAAATGCCAAAAACAAGTGAGTTGACATTGCTTCAAAGGAGCAGGATCCAGTTTTTACACGAGGAGGGTAAATCGCAGAGGGAGATTGCGAGGATCGTAAAGTGTTCACGTGGCGCTGTTGAGCACACTCTCAAACGATTTGCGGCTACTGGTTCTCATGAAAACAGGCCGAAATCGGGCAGAAAAAGAGTGTCTACGTCTCGTGAGGATCGAAATTTAATTCGATCCTCTCTACGAAATCGGAAAAAAACCTCGTCTGAGTTGGCTGCTGAAACATCGGAGGACACTGGACGACAAATATCGGCAAGGACTGTCAGAAGAAGACTTTTGGAAGCTGGATTAAGAGGGTGCAAAGCGAGGAAAAAGCCATGGCTTTCCAAAAAGAATATTAAAAAACGGCTAGAATGGGCTCAACGCTATAAGGACTTCACAGAAGAAGATTGGTCAAAGGTGGTCTGGTCTGATGAGTCAAATTTTCAAGTAAGTTGTTGCTTAATAAGAAAAAAAATCAATTTGACACATTTCAAAGTTATTAGGCCTCATTACGGTATTTAATCCACAACCTCATTTTTTTAGATATTTGGAACTCCTGGTGCAACGTTTGTACGAAGACGCGTGGGCGAGGAATACAACCCAGAATGTATTGTGCCCACTGTGAAACACGGAGGAGGCAGCATCATGGTCTGGGGCTGTATGGCGGCTAACGGCGTGGGCGAAATGTTCATTTGTGAGGGTCGCATGAATAGTCAGCAATACATAAATGTTCTAGAGTCCTGCCTTCAGCCGTCGTTTCGGAGGATATTTGGTGACGGGGATTACAACGACGTCATATTTCAACAGGACAATGCTCTCTGCCACACATCTCGGACAACAAGTCAAATGGATGGAAGAAAACAACATTCGGCTTTTAGATTGGCCCGCTCAATCACCGGACTTAAATCCGATTGAGCATTTGTGGTCTACTTTAAAGGCTAGGATCAGGAATCATCAAATAACAACAAAGGACAGCCTGAAGACAGCTCTACGCGAAGAATGGAACAAAATTAACGCAGAAGATTGTAGGAAATTAGTTTGTAGTTTACCAAATAGAATAGATGCTGTAATAAGGGCAAGGGGGGGGCCTACAAAATATTAATAAATTTGATGTATAATACTTGTCTATAAGTACGTATAACTTAATTTTATTCCCACTCTATATTTATTTAAGAAATCCAACATTTAGTAGGTGGCTTGACACTTTTGTCCAAGGCTGTATAATGTATTGATTCTTACACCAGTTGTTAGTAGTTCAGTTTTAAGTTAGCAGCCACTTCTGGCCAATACTGTCTTTTAATAAATACCACATGGTGTCAGAAGTGACTAAGTTCTATAAAGTCGGAAAATAAAATAAAATATCATAACCTAAACTAGTCATGGCTACGTCAGAGGAGAAAAATCCGATTAATGTAGTTAATAATTATCAATATGGTGCAGACAGCAGTAATCTAAAGCCATGTAACTTAAAAGCTCCAAATCTTGCCGCTACTTGGAAGGCTTGGTATAAACAGTTTAAAATTTTTCTGGCTGCTGGTGATCTTCAAAATGCATCATATGATAGACAAAATTCGCTCTTGCTGTACTTAATGGGTCCTGATTGTTTTGAGATCTTCGACTCCTTTGAAATAGAAGAGTCAACGACGGCACACCAGCAACTAGTCAAACACTTCGATGATTATTTCGTGCCGAAAGTGTATATTATAATGGACCGATATAATTTTTTTACAAGGCGTCAAAAACAAGAACAGACAATAGTCGAATTTGTGACTGCACTGAAAAAGGGTTCCTAGCTATAAGCATTGACTTTTGGACCTAAACCAAATCTTCCATATACTTGAATATAATTGCTCATTATGATTAATTATGACCTTATAGAGGGTCAATCAACAATCATCTTGTGTCTAAGAGCATGTATGTGAGTCATTGCAGAGCAATTAGCTTGAATCTCACTTCATTCATTTTTATTGCACTTTATGGGTAGCAATCGCTCATTTTCACTTGAATATCATATGAAATGATGAAAACGAAACAGGAAGCTCAATTCCCACCGGGGACCATTATTTTTGATGATGAGACTTCGATTGAGTCTTACCAATCCCTCAACTTTTGATTTGGAATTCCTTAGCTCTCGAACCAAGTGAATCAATGGAATAATGAATATACGAATAATTGCTCAAAAAAATGAGACCCTTCCACTCCTTCGATTTTCATCATTTTTGGCATACATGTATATCTTGACGCCCTTTATCATATATCTCATTTCCAGCTCTGGACACTCAAAGGAAGCTGTTACTTACTGACCTTGAAGATTCACACTGCTTCCAAACTTCTCATTTCAGTTTACATATATGTATATGTTTTCTCACTGTCATTTCAAAGTACATTAGTATATGATACAACTACAGCAATCTAAAATCCAAACTCTATCTCTGTTGGACACTAGGAGGACCTAAAAAACTTAACTCATAAGGACACATCCATGTATGGTATAGGTATGGGATTTTCTTGCTTAGGTCCAAGCGGACACGCTTATAGCTAGGAACCCTTTAAGTAAACATTGTGATTTCGGTAATCTTAAAGATGACCTAGTGAGAGACCTGTCCATTGGTGGTTTAAGAGTTCCAGAATGGTGCAAGTGAAGCTAGAAATTTTGTCGGTGCCGTCACAACGGTCCATGGTCATCGCGATTTTTCACACAAAACGTCACGTAACCTAAACACTCGGCCTCATCCACCACAGAACAGCAATTCTTCATCTATCCGTAAAAGTGCATGTAGTCATTGTGATCAAGTACACAGAAAGAAGTATTCAGCAAAAAACGTCATTTGCAATTAATGGTCGCAATCATTATGCAAAAATGAGTATAAAGAATCCGAGTCCAGCGAGGGCTTTTGTTAGCAACATTATTGAGGAACCAGATAGGGACAGTCAGTCATCACCAGTATTTTTGGAAATCATCAAGCAGATTAACAATATCAGCAGCAGAGTTAGGCAAAAATATTTTGTTTCCTCAATATTTCCGATAATAATAACCAATACCACGAAAAATAAAATCTTGGTAAATAAATTTCCAATCCCTATATACAGGGTGTTCAGAGTTGGGAGGGTCATATTGCAGGGGGTGAAAGGTCAGACCGAGACAAGCAAAAAACCGTATGGGGGGGGGGGGGGGGGTATCTGTTGCTTTATATGGGAACCGCTCTTGTATTTTTATCTTTTCTCCTACGCATCGCAGCGGCCCCAAACCGATCTCAAAAAATTACTATTTCGAAGCCCTTTCCATAACGGTCAACACTGCCCCCCTATCCCCAACTCCTTGGCCACAATCACCCTGGAAGTTGAAAAAATGAACTTTTATTTCACGATTTGGCTTAAGTTAAGATTACGGTTACCTCTCGGATTTTAATGAAACTCGATAAGAACGTTCGTTTAGGCTTAGACTCAACTTTCTGAGAAATTCAACTTTGAATTTCTAAAAAAGTCGCTTTCACGACTAAAAATTTTCACATTATTCCTTCCGATTTCGATTTGTTTCGCGATCGGTAACCGCACTACACTGCACTAAACACTATTTATATGCGTTTAATCCAGCGTTGCATGCGTAAAAACCCCTGAAAATAGAAAAATCTGCGTTAATTTTTTAACACTTACCTTTACTCCTTATGACATCTCCTGTGATGTACTGCGAACATCTCGTGATTAACTTGGTGTCTGCTTTCCAGCGGCACCTGTCCTCATCCCCTAGGAGTTCTGCTCTAGTAGCTTGCTCCTATACGAGTTCTGCCTAAAGACTGGCTCCGCCCTACTCCTTTTACAGGTTTTGATTACGCTATCACAGTGGACTTACCACACTCCCTAGAACTGTCATCTTGGTGGAGCGTCATCTTTCTCATCTCATTCTACCTGTAATCTTCATGGGAACGTTCAGAAAATTAGATAACATGCATTCGCAATGTAATGAGACCAGCGAACTATAGAATAATTTTTAAGAAATATCTATGAGAGGGAATATTATCAGTTAAAAAAGTGTGTTTAATTATAGATTAAAGAAAAAAAAGAAGAAAAACAAAAACGCTAAAGTTACATCTTAAATCGTGCATCCCAAATAAAAATATATTTCCTTTTCTTAAAGAAAAAAAATCTAAATCTATTTATCGTAACTTATCCGAAAGTGAAATGGTCCTCTTACGGGTTAATTCAATAAGCGAAAAATGGCTAATCCAAATAATATAATTCGACCACTCGTGCTAAATAACAACCCAACTCCGTTACCAAACTTAAATAATCCACCCCCTCCTATGCCCACTACATCGCAAAATCCAAACAGACACCAGAATTGACGTCACTTATTACAACAATCTTAACACAAGTCCTAAATTCACAGGCAAAAGACCTGGTTCGGAAACATCTAAACCCAAATGCCGAATTAACTACGGCTACGGACCAAACCATAGACTCACAATTCCGAAATAATCTGTCTGATCTCGATAAGGTGCCGGATGTTGTCCGCTGCCTCAGAGAATTTTCTGGCAACCCAGGAGAATTTTCGTCGTGGAAAAAGAGTGTAGAAAGTATATTGCAGATCTACGAACCAACTAAGGGAACGCCTAAATATTACGGGATATTAAGCGTAATCCGAAATAAAATCATCGGAAATGCGGACATAGCCCTCGATTCGTATAATACACCTTTGGATTGTAAGGTTATTAACCGCTGTTTAACTATCCACTACGCTGACAAACGCGATCTAGGTACTTTAGAGCAGAGATCGGCAAAAATATTTTTTTCGTCAATATTTTCGATGATAATAACCAATACCATAAAAATTACAATTTTAGTAAATAAATTTCCAATTGTTAATTCATTTGGTAATAAGCTAAAACATATTTTCCATTATCTAAGCAATCGGTAATTCATCGGTGAGAAATTAGAGATTCTTAACTAGTCGGTAATTTTCTGTGTGAAATTTCTCAGCACTCTGAGCAATCGGTAATTCATGGGCCAGAAATTCTAGAATACTCAACTACTCAGCAATGTTCTGTGAGAAATTTCTGATTACTCAAGCAGTCGGTAATCCATGGCCCAGTAAGTCGAGAATACTCAACTAGTCGGTAATTTGCTGTGAGAAATTTCTGAGTACTCTAGCAATCGGTAATTCATGGGCCAGAAATTTTAGAATACTCAACTAGTCAGCAATTTATCGTAAGAAATTTCTGATTACTCTAGCAATCGGTATTCATGGGCCAGAAATTTTAGAATACTCAACTAGTCAGCAATTTATCGTAAGAAATTTCTGATTACTCTAGCAATCGGTATTCATGGGCCAGAAATTTTAGAATACTCAACTAGTCAGCAATTTTCTGTAAGAAATTTCTGATTACTGTAGCAATCGGGAATCCATTGACCAGAAATTGAAGAATACTCAATTAGTCGGTAATTTTCTGAACCACATTTTTGATTACTCTAGTTTTCGGTAATTTGTTGACTAGAAATTTGAAAATACTCATTTTCGTGTGATGTATAATATGTTAGGAATCCTGTATCGCATTAGTCATGTGATATGTGACATAACTGTATGTTATGTTTGACAAAGCACTTATAACAAATCACATATAACATGTTTGCACATGCAGTTATGTTCTTTGTAAAATGTGATGAGACGCATAACATATGTTACATATAATGAATATGCGGGGAACGCACTTAACATTTCCCATATGACATGTCATGTCACATACAATGAATATGAGATTTGTAACTAAACGAAGCACATATTTATATGTCACATATGTTTTGTGACAAATCACATATTACGTTGAAGCAAGTACCACATGTTCTCTATAGCTATGACATATGACGAAGAGTGTAAGTTGTATGTTGTATACAATATATACGTATATATATATATTTTTTAAATATAAGTCATCCCCTTTTTTTTTTTTTTTTACAAATAAAAATCATTTTTTTATTATTATTTTTGATTTTAAAAATAAAAATCAATTTCTGACTTTAAAAATAAAATTCATATTTTGATTTTTAGTTTTGATTTTAAAAATAAAAATCACTTTCTGATTTTTCTTATTGATTTTAAAAATAAAAATCACTTTCCGATTTTTATTTCTGATTTTAAAAATAAAAATCATTTTCTGATTTTTATTTTTGATGATAAAAATAAAAACATTTTTTTTATTTAAAAGAAAAATCATTTTCTGATTTTTGTTTCCGATCTTAAAAATAAAAATCAGAGTACGATTTTTATTTCTGATTTTAAAAATAAAAATGAGAACACACTTTATTTTTGTCTAGAAAAATGTCAGGAAATAATTTCTTAGATTTGACTTTTATCGAAAATATCATAACCGTCACGGTCTCTGGTGTAATGTCATATGTCATATCATATGTCATGTCATATGTCATGTCATGTCATATGTCATGCCATATGTCATGTCATATGTCTTGTCATATGTCATGTCATATGTCATGTCATATGTCATGTCGTATGTCATGTCATATGTCATGTCACATGTCATGTCATATGTTATGTCAAATGTCATGTCATATGTCATGTCATATGTCATGTAATATGTCATGTCATATGTCATGTCATATGTCATGTCATATGTCATGTCATTTGTCATGTCATATGTCATGTCATATGTCATGTCATGTCATTTGAAGAAAAGTCTGCTTGATGGTTGTGGTCGCATGTCTACTAACATCGGACCAAATGATGAATAATGTCATGTCTCATGTCATGTCACATACAGTGTCACGTCATCTGTTGTCCATGAGTTGTCATGTGCCGTTGTCACATGTGATATTTGATGTGTACGTGTATGTTGTATAATATACATATATATTGTATACAACATACAACTTACACTCTTCGTCATATGTCATAGCTATAGAGAACATGTGGTACTTGCTTCAACGTAATATGTGATTTGTCACAAAACATATGTGACATATAAATATGTGCTTCGTTTAGTTACAAATCTCATATTCATTGTATGTGACATGACATGTCATATGGGAAATGTTAAGTGCGTTCCCCGCATATTCATTATATGTAACATATGTTATGCGTCTCATCACATTTTACAAATAACATAACTGTATGTGCAAACATGTTATATGTGATTTGTTATATGTGTTTTGTCAAACATAACATACAGTTATGTCACATATCACATGACTAATGCGATACAGGATTCCTAACATATTATACATCACACGAAAATGGGTATTTTCAAATTTCTAGTCAACAAATTACCGAAAACTAGAGTAATCAAAAATGTGGTTCAGAAAATTACCGACTAATTGAGTATTCTTCAATTTCTGGCCAATGGATTCCCGATTGCTACAGTAATCAGAAATTTCTTACAGAAAATTGCTGACTAGTTGAGTATTTCTGGCCCATGACTACCGATTGCTAGAGTAATCAGAAATTTCTTACGATAAATTGCTGACTAGTTGAGTATTCTAAAATTTCTGGCCCATGAATACCGATTGCTAGAGTAATCAGAAATTTCTTACGATAAATTGCTGACTAGTTGAGTATTCTAAAATTTCTGGCCCATGAATTACCGATTGCTAGAGTACTCAGAAATTTCTCACAGCAAATTACCGACTAGTTGAGTGTTCTCGACTTTCTGGGCCATGGATTACCGACTGCTGCAGTAATCAGAAATTTCTCACAGAACATTGCTGAGTAGTTGAGTATTCTCGAATTTCTGGCCCATGGATTACCGATTGCTTGAATAATCACACAGTTTGGAGGGCAAATTATCGGTATTTGGGTATTCATAAATGTTTGCCTGAGCAATTACTGATTATTTGTGCAATGGAAAATTCTAGAACGATGATTATTAATTTTTGAATAATTGATAATTTCAATGTTGCAATTAGAAATTGTTTACAAATTGAAAAATCGAAAGAGAAATATTATTTTTTTGCCGATCTCTGCTTTAGAGTACCAATTGACATCTCTTATCCAGGGGAGATCAACTATTCAAGAATTCTACCAACGATTTTATTCGCACTTTTCGCTGATACTAAATAAGATCGCTTGCATGGAGATTGGCAGCGAATCAATGCGCTTGCTGACAGACACTTACAGAGACAAAGCCCGCGATACTTTCATACGTGGACTTAACGGCGACTTACCCAGACTTCTTGGCATAAAAGAGCCATTAGACTCATCTCAAGTATTACATTTCTGCTTGAAACTAGAAAACCAAAATTGCAGGGCTAATTACGCGAATAATTACCACGGAAACAATAGAAAATTACACCATAATCTCCCTCCGGTGCCTCTCCCAAGAGTGCAACAATCCCGTCCTAACCTGCGACAGAAATTCTATCCAGAAGTGGCCTATCTTCCCAATCCAGGATTTAGACCCCAAATTGGCGGCCAACAACAACCTAACGTAAATAGATCTTTCAATCAGGCACAACGGTTCCAACAACCTCCTCAAAGACCAATCGCTCCAAAACCACAACCTAGGCCCGAGCCTATGGATACAGACCAAAGCATTCAAACCAATGCAGTCAATTATGCTAACAGACCTAACCCTATAAAATATGCTGGGAAAAGACCACAAGGCGATAACAAGTTCGGAAAACCACCTCAGAAACTCCAGAGGAACTTTCACATAAATACTGAAATAGCTGATTGTCAATCGCCCCAGCAAGGTCACGACGACATAATAGACTACTAACAAATTCAGCAATAAGCTGATGGTCAAGATACATACGACCAAACCTTGTCGGAGTATAGCGAACAATATTACGACGGTACTCAACCAACAGAATACGAAAATATTGATTTCGCCAATATCCATTTTTTATCGGGTTGGCTAATAAGTAATAAGCGTTTCAGTTTTTATTTTCTGGAAATTTCGGGTAAGGTCGAGAACGTTCTGTTGCAGGGGGTATATAAAGAGCGAGTCGTGAGCATGCCGTCAGTAATGTTTCGGTTGTCATTGCGTAAAGAACCACGAAAAAAATGAGTGATGACATTAAAACGCATATTCGGCACTGTTTATTATACGAGTACCAATCTGGCTTTTCGGCAGCAGAAGCTGCACGAAATATATGCGAGAGGATAGCTGATGATGCAGTCTCCGAGGCTACAGCAAAGCGGTGGTTCGAAAAATTCCGCAAGGGTAACTATTCCTTGATCGATCAACCAAGGTCTGGGCGTCCGGTAGAAATAGATATAAATAAACTGAAGGCATTAATTGAAGAAGATCCTCGAAGCACTACGCGCAATTTGGCTCTTAAGCTCGGATGCTCTCATGGCACGGTGGAAAAGTATCTGCACGGTTTGGGGAAGACGTACAAATATGGTGTTTGGGCACCACACCAGTTGAACAAAGATCAACTGACTTACCGTGCAGATATCTGTGCATACCTTTTATCGTTCCGTCGCACATTTAGCTGGCTAGACCATCTCGTTACTGGAGACGAAAAGTGGGTTATCTATATCAACCACACACGCAAGCGCCAGTGGCTGGGCCGCAACGAACCAGGTAAATCTACACCAAAAAAAGATCCTGATACTCGGAAAGTGATGCTCTCGGTCTGGTGGGACATACATGGAGTAATATATTGAGAAATTCTTCCTACTAATACCACGATGACGGCAATAGTATACTGTAATCAACTTGAAAATCTAAAGCTTGATCTCCGTCGTAAACATCCACAACATGACAAAATATTTTTCCTTCACGACAATGCCCGGCCGCACATCGCTAAGAGTACCCGACTAAAACTACTGGAGCTCAACTGGGAAATAGTGCCACACCCTCCATATTCGCCGGACTTAGCCCCAACGGATTTCAGTTTATTCCGGTCTCTCAGTAATCATTTACAAGGAAAAAGCTTCGATGATGAACATCAGTTGCAACAATACATAGATGAATTCTTCAAAGCAAAACCGGCGAAGTTTTACAGGGATGCCATCCACTCTTTGCCGAATCGTTGGCGGATGGTAGTAGATAACGACGGTGATTATATTGTTAACGATTAATAGTAAATTATTAAATAAATAAATACAAACATAAAGTCATGTATGTCGCTCATTATTTATTAGCCAACCCGATAGGATGAAGAACTCTTCGCTGCCCTATGGGACATTTCATGTGAAGCGGACAGGGAAAAAAAAGTGAGGTTCTGAAAATCTACCACATTCGGCCCATTTGTACTTCTAGTAGGTATGAATGTGTACGCAAAATATTTTTTTTGTATAGTGTATATTTACCAAGTTATAGGTTTCTAAAGAATGGTCGTTGATTGGTACTACAATTTATTGAAAGTAATTTTTCGAATATAACAAATTTACTATAAAATATTTAACATAGCGATACATGTTAAAAATATACTGTTCTTTTTGACAGTAAAAAAATATTGAAAAATTATTTTTTTTCATATCTAAAACCGGAAGTAAACTTTTCAAACCAGAATTACAGTCACTTCGACCATTTTTTTTTTATTTTTTTTTTTCTTTCAAAATATAGCTTAAAGAATAATAAAAGTACACTAGAAAATTTAAAATGGGATCTCTATTAGTTACGAGCTAGATTGATTAATGTACACACGCGTCACAAGGGGCGTCATTATGTAGCGCTTGCTTAGATCGGTTGGTGTGCGTCAAACAAAATGGCTTGTTTATATCACTGTGATTAAACAGTTAAAACATTATAAAACAACATTATAGCAACACAAGAACTGTTTATTTAGTAATTTTAACAATTTTACAATTGGAATCTATGGCAGAACTGGTCCTCTTTATAAGAAGGCCTCCGGTTGTTGGAATGAAGCTGTGAAACTTTTTGGTTCCTGGAATGGAAAGGGGCCATGCGATGGTCTAGGGGGGAATCTGAAACGATTAGCTGCGCGTGCAAGTTTACAGTTACCTCCAAGTAAAGCAATTACAACGCCAATTCGATTATATGAATGGGCAAAATCATCTTTAAAACAAACCGCCATTTATTTCTCATCTAAAGATGAAATAGAACGTCAGAGAATTTTTTTGGAACCCCGGTTTGCGTCTACAGTCACCATTCCAGGAACCAAAAAGTTTCACAGCTTCATTCCAACAACGGGAGGCCTTCTTATAAAGAGGACCAGTTCTGCCATAGATTCCAATTGTAAAATTGTTAAAATTACTAAATAAACATTTCTTGTGTTGCTATAATGTTGTTTTATAATGTTTTAACTGTTTAATCACAGTGATATAAACAAGCCATTTTGTTTGACGCACACCAACCGATCTAAGCAAGCGCTACATAATGACGCCCCTTGTGACGCGTGTGTACATTAATCAATCTAGCTCGTAACTAATAGAGATCCCATTTTAAATTTTCTAGTGTACTTTTATTATTCTTTAAGCTATATTTTGAAAGAAAAAAAAAATAAAAAAAAAATGGTCGAAGTGACTGTAAGTCTGGTTTGAAAAGTTTACTTCCGGTTTTAGATATGAAAAAAAATAATTTTTCAATATTTTTTTTACTGTCAAAAAGAACAGTATATTTTTAACATGTATCGCTATGTTAAATATTTTATAGTAAATTTGTTATATTCGAAAAATTACTTTCAATAAATTGTAGTACCAATCAACGACCATTCTTTAGAAACCTATAACTTGGTAAATATACACTATACAAAAAAAATATTTTGCGTACACATTCATACCTACTAGCAGAGCTGTAAAAAATGGCATTACCAGTAACATGCATTACCATTACAGGTAATGCAATTTAAAGATGATTACCAGTACCATTACTAGTAATGGTAATGCAAAAAATCGAATAACCATTACATTTACTGGTACTGGTACTTCACCATTACTGTAATCACATGAGCATTACTTAGCATTACTCGCCATTACTAGCATTACTTACTCACATGAGCATTATTTAGCATTACTAACCATTACCAGCGTTACTTACTGCTCAGTATAGCAGTAATACTCAGCCTTACTCAAAATTATTACAATAAACATGTTTGAATGAATATTAAAATATATATTTATTCATATAAAATCGAAGATTTTATTACCAAAATGTAAAAAAAACTTTCAAATTGGCATTTCTTATTATGAGTAATGGAAAGTACTGCCATGTAATGCTACGTAATTCCGAGTAATGTTAGTAATGCCAAGTAATGCTAAGTAATGCTCATGTGATTACAGTAATGGTGAAGTACCAGTACCAGTACTGTAATGGTAATTCGATTTTCTTGCATTACCATTACTAGTAATGGTACTGGTAATCATCTTTAGATTGCATTACTTGTAATGGTAATGTCTACGATAATGCATTCCAAAGTAATGCAATATTTTACAGCTCTGCCTACTAGAAGTACAAATGGGCCGAATGTGGTAGATTTTCAGAACCTCACTTTTTTTTCCCTGTCCGCTTCACGTGAAATGTCCCCTATGTTGAATGTAAGACGGGAAGCGGAGAGATATTAAAAATCTTAATAGATACAGGCTCTAACAAAAATTATATCCAGCCACGTTTCATAAAAAATCCCATCCCAAATGATCAATGTTTTAACGCTAATTCAGTAGCAGGGCAAGTCAAAATTATCCATCGTGTCTATGTAAATATGTTCAATTTAAAGGAACACAAAATTAAATTCTTCCGAACTATTCACCGAACCTGACAAAAAACTCACATATATCACCAAAGTTATAGGAACAATTCGTACAACATCAGATAATCCTATTTATACAAAATTTTAATAATAATAATAATAATAATAATTTATTTGCATAGTACATAAGAAAAACATTGTTCTTTAGCGTACATTTGTATGTGGGGTAGTATTGATATTATAGTTTAAAACAAATGAAAGAATAAAATTATACTTATTAACAAAATTGGAAAATAAAAATTTAAAAATTAATAATGAATTTGAAAAGTACCTAATAAGAACGAAATAAAAAAATAAAAAATAAAATATAAAAATTAAAAAATAAAAATTACAAATTACAAATAACAAAAGGTTGAAAAGAAATGAGTGCCAGACATACTCTATGAGTTTTTTATTTGTCTTCTTTAATCAGTGAGGTGCTCTGTTAGTTGGCTCCTAAGAGTGTGTGGATTTCGCGCTCCCTTGACAGTATCCGGTAAGGCATTCCACAACCTGATTGCACGAATAAAAAATGTCCGTTCACTGCTTAAACAGTTATAACGCGGTATTAAGAGTTGAGAGGTACGACCAGTTGACAGGAAGCTAATGCAGGACTTCAAGTAGTTTGGAGACCTACCCCAGACAATCTTATGTAAGTAGGTTAGGGTATGAAAGTCTAAATAAGATTTAAATGAGAAGCCTAAAAACTTCTGCACATACACCGAAACATGGTCAAATTTACGTAGCGCAAACACATACCTCACTATTGAATTTACCGTCAATGCCAGTCGTCTCAAAGATTTGCTATCAAGTCCACCAAAAACAGGAATATTAGAAGTGATATGCGGCAGAAGAAGAGCTTTCGCTAGTCTTATGCGAATATTAATTGGTGTAAAATGGGCAGAGTGCCACAGTGAGCGAAGCCCATTGTATATCCTATAAGAAATTTGGCTTACGTGGTCATTCCATGAAAGAACCTCATTAAAAGTGACGCCCAAGTTCCTAACGCGACTCACATAAGGGATAGGTTCTCCATTTAAAAATATTTTTGGAAACGAGCTTTTATCCATGATCCTCTTAAATATAACTATGGATTGGGATTTATTCGGATTGAGAATCAGATTATTTGTCAGAGCCCAATCAGAGATTGATCGCAAGTCGTCGTTCATCTTTGTAACAAGTTCGTCGAGATTATTTTTAGGACAGGACAAGTACAACTGGACGTCATCTGCATACATATGAAATTTACAGAAATTGATAGATTCACTCAAATCATTCACAAATAACAAAAACAACAACGGGCCCAGCAAAGAGCCCTGGGGAACGCCACTAGTGACATTAGCAAAATTTGATAATTTGTTGTCGGAATATACGGTCTGACACCGTTTTGTCAAATAATTAAAAATCAATGAAGTTGAGGTTTTATCAAATCCAAATTGGTAATACAGTTTACTACAAATCTTAAAATGGTCTACAGAGTCAAATGCTTTAGAGAAGTCAAGTAGAGTTAAAACAGTCAGGTAATTTTTGTCAAGTCCAACACGAATATTTTCAATTACGTCCAACAAGGCGGAAGTACAGCTATGTCCTTTTTTATAACCAGATTGAAATGCGATAAGCATATTGGAACTAGAAATATATTCGTTAATCTGAGACGATAACAGCTTTTCAAATACCTTAGACAGACAGGATAGAATGCTAATCGGTCTAAAATTCTTGGGATCATTCTTCTGTTTATTTTTTAAGACAGGAATAATCTTGGCCACCTTCCAAAGTTTGGGAATAGTTGAGGTCATCAAGCAACAATTAAAAATATTAATTAATGCTGGAATGCAGTGGCCAACAATTATTTTGATGAATTTTAGATTAACATTATCTAGTCCAATAGCATTCGACTTGATACATGAAATAGCGTCAATAACCTCATCGTGGCTAACATTTCGGAAACTAAACGCAGATGAGTTGCTTTCCAGAAACATATTATCAATATTGGTTGATGGGCCTGGTAAAAATACGGATACAAAGTATGAGTTCAACACATTTGGCTCAACTAAGCATGGCTCATCAGCCTTATTATGCATTCCAGCCTTACGTATGTTATTCCAAAGCTGTCTCGTTGGTAAGTTAGTTTGGAACTTAGCTCTGTAGTAACTCATCTTGGCCCCTCTCACTGCGCTATTCACCTGATTTCTCACTATTTTATACAATTCCCAAATCCTCTCATCAGTGTACCTCCTATATAGTGCGTGCAGCTTATCGCGACGAATTATGAGTTTCCTAATGGACTCAGACCACCATGGACAATTGCGTTGGTCTACTCGACGCTTCCTGATCGGAACATGTGAATCGTACAATTCCATTACGAAATTATTGAAAGTATTTACTTTATCATCAATATCAGTGATTGAAAAAATTATTGGCCAATCTAGAGATGCTGCATGAGCATGTAAATTTTCGTAGTTAATATTTTTAAAGTCTCCGTATGTATAACTAAAAGAATTGTCCGTATGTTTAAGATCAATGTCCAACGTTAAGTAGATAAGGTCATGATCACTTATACCCGGCAAGGATAATTGATTAAGAATAGGACTTTGTCAATGTCACCCACAATAAACAAGTCTAAGAGGGATGCGGATGTAGAACTATAATGGGTAGGCAACATATTATTGACAATCTGCAGACCACCAGAAAGAAAAAGATTACAAAAATCACTAGCTTTATTGTTACGATTTAATAAATTAACATTGAAGTCTCCACTTACAACACAATACGGATAGAGACAGGAGGACTCATTCAAAAATTCAAACAGTTCCTTACAAAAATCAGCATTGGGCGGACTGTAAACAGTGCCAACGAGGCATTTAACATTCGCTCCCAACACCTCGATAAATAAATATTCTGTGGACAGATCACCGGACATAGAAACAACACGAGCCTTAATATCCCTCTTAATATAAATGGCAACACCACCACCGCGACGACTAACACGATCATGTATGAATAAATTATATCCAGGTATAGTGATGATTGCATCAGGGACAGAACTTCGCAACCATGTCTCGGTAATACAGATTATGTCAACATCAGATCTCCGCAACATATTACGCACCTCATCAATTTTCGGCAAAAGGCTTCTGGAATTAAAGTGAATGATTCTCATGCCCTTGAAAACTTTCAACATTAGGTCGGTTGAAGAAAATGCATCACCGGAAAATTGGAAAACCATATTATTCAAGAGCACGCGAAGGCGAGAAAAAGCCACCACACACCCACAGAGCCACCCGAAGAGCCAAACGAACGTAGAAAATTAATGAGAGCAGAAACATCATAGAGCACGCTATTTACAAGTTTAAGGTACAATTTTACTCATACCCAATGTCCTTGAAGAATGAAATTGAAAAGCAGATAGAAAAACTACTCACCGACGCGACGGTATAATCAGACCATCTCGATCCCCATACAATTCACCCGTGTGGGTCGTCCCAAAAAAACAGAACGCTTCAGGTGAGAAAAAATTCAGAATGGTAATTGACTACAGAAAACTGAACAGCATTACCATCGCAGACCGTTACCCCATACCTGAAATTAGTGAAGTATTAATTCAACAAGCTGTTTTCTGTAATAGACCTGAAAAGTGGATTTCATCAAATTCCATTAAAGGAAACTGACATAGAGAAGACTGCTTTCTCGGTGAATAATGGTAAATATGAGTTTACCAGACTACCATTCGGATTGAAAAATGCTCCTGCAATTTTTTAACGAGCATTGGACGATATACTAAGGGAGCATATAGGAAAAATCTGCTTCGTCTATATAGACGATATCATAATATTCAGCGAAAACAAGGATAAACAGAGAGGGGAGGATGGACGACTGTCCAAAAATTCCTCGAAAAATAAAACTTTACAGCTGAATAACGAGGCTATCGAAGCATTCTCCAAAATCAAGAGCGCCCTAGCTTCCGAAGAAGTAATTTTAGCATATCCAAATTTTAATAAAGAATTCCATTTGAGCACAGACGCTTCTCAATATGCTATAGGTGCAGTTCTCGAACAGAATGGCAAACCCATTACTTTTATATCCCGAACTCTCAATAGAACGGAAGAAAATTATGCAGCAAACGAAAAGGAGATGCTGGCAATCATTTGGGCCTTAAACTCCCTAAGAAATTACTTATATGGCACCTCAAAAGTTCGTATTATCACAGATCATCAACCGCTCACCTACGCGTTAAGCCACAAAAACCATAACGCCAAAATGAAAAGGTGGAAGGCGATCCTCGAAGAATACAATTACCAGCTTGACTATAAACCCGGACGAACAAATGTAGTTGCGGATGCATTATCGAGACCCCCGCAAGATTCTCTAACACCAAAAATTAATTCAATAACGAACACAGTCCATAGCGCCGAAAGCTCTGCTGAAGATCTCATCCCTAATGTGCAAGCGCCCATCAATGCTTTTAAAAATCAAATATGGATCGAAACAGGCTTAGAAAATAACTACCAATTTCACATTCCCTTCCCAACATACCATAGACATATTGTAATTAGAACAAGCTATACCGAGGACGAATTAATTACGATACTAAAGAAATACCTTGACCCAGCAATAGTCAACGGAATATTTACTTCAGAAAACATAATGGGAATAATTCAAAATTTCTGGCCTATGCACTTTAGAAATTACAAAGCTAAATTCACCCAAACGAAAATTAGAGACCTAACAGCAGAAACCGATCAAGAAGAGCAGATTTTACTAGAGCACAGAAGAGCTCATCGAAACGCTAAGGAAAATAAAATACAGCTTTTGGAAAAATTCTACTTCCTTAAGATGACGCAGAAAATAATAAATTTAGTGAAGCTATGCCAAACTTGTAAACAACATAAATATGAAAAGCACCCAGCTAACCCCGAAATAGGAAAAAACCCAATACCTCAGTATCCATGACAAATACTTCATATGGATATTTATATTTTTATTACCCGAAATCGATAAGTTTTCAAAATACGACCAAGCTAAAATCTTAAAATCGCGATCTGCGGAAGACATAAGAGAACCCATAAGGCAACTTCTTTTCATGTTTGGAGTCCCGGAAACTCTTGTAATAGACAATAAAAAAATCTCTAAATTCCAGTACCATTAGTTTCATGGTAGAAGATTAATTGGGCATCAACATTTTCCAAACGCCCCCATATTTCAGTAACGCAAACGGACAAATAGAACGATTCCATTCAACTCTATCAGAGCTCATGAGATGCTTAAGAGCAGAAAATATTCTCAGATCCTTCAAAGAATTATTAGACCGTGCAGTGTATGAATACAATTGCTCCGTACATTCGACAACAAACAAGAAGCCTATAGGTAGGTATTCTTTGGAAGGAAAGTCAGAGTAGATCCGGAAACATACGAGAAAGCCAGCCAAGACAATGTACAAAAACTTACTGAAAAACAAGAACAAGACCCTACGACGCACAATAAAAATTGAAAAGCTTTCAAAACATATCGTCGTTGCGCGTGCAATACCGCGAAAGAGCAGTTTGTAAATACCGCGTATCTGCGTTTTCACGATTTTACAGGAGGAAGAAAAAACTTAATATCTTAGCCATTTAACTATATTTTATGGACTGAACTCTAAGGCTACTTCTTTGCGACCTATTTTATAGGAAAATAACGTTAGCTTACTAATAACTTGCTTAGATTCCATACAAAATCACTTTAATATCTTGCTTAGATTCTGTTTAAAGTCACTTACGCGGTTTTTTTACAACAAATTACAGAAAAAGTAGTTTAGAATTAGCAGATACGCGGGTTTGAAATTAATTTTAATATAGAATTGAATTTTTTTATGTCAAAAATGAGGTTTTTTATAGGCTAATTTAAATTCTGTGAGATCTATAAGGACCGAAACTATGTTAATAATGCGTAGGCGCAATATTTCAATTTTGCGCCTTTTGCTGTTACGCGGTATTTACAAACTGCTCTTTCGCGGTATTGCACGCGCAACTACGATATATAATATAATCTATGTTAAAATCAACAAAAGACAAGGAACTAAACTTACACCCCCGTTCAAAAAGGAAATTGTCAAAGAAAATAAGAATAGCTTAGTGATCACAGAATCAGACAGGACAGTACACAGTCACATAAGAAATTGATATCTATTTTTCCTTCCAGGATAGCCTTTATTTCCTGGTATGGCGACGTACAAATATTGGATTACTCTAACTCGGAAATAATAATACTGACTACTGGAAACGCAAAATTACAGACCGGAACTCTAAAACTGGTACATATCATAGAACTGGACACTTACGAAAAAACGCTTAACGGCCTTGACCAGAGATCGGCAAAAAAATAATATTTCTCTTTCGATTTTTCAATTTTTAAACAATTTCTAATTGCAACATTGAAATTATCAACTATTCAAAAATTAATAATCATCGTTCTAGAATTGCCCATTGCACAAATAACCAGTAAATGGTCAGGCAAACATTTACGAATACCCAAATACCGATAATTTGCCCTCAAAACATTGTGATTATTCAAGCAATCGGTAATCCACGGGCCAGAAATTCGAGAATACTCAACTAGTCAGCAATTTTCTGTGAGAAATTTCTGATTACTCCAGCAGTCGGTAATCCATGGCCCAGAAAGTCGAGAATATTCAACTAGTCGGTAATTTTCTGTGAGAAATTTCTGAGTATTCTAGCAATCGGTAATGCATGGGCCAGAAATTCAAGAATACTCAACTAGAATCCTTCAACGTAATATGTGATTTGTCACAAAACATATGTGACATATAAATATGTGCTTCGTTTAGTTACAAATCTCATATTCATTGTATGTGATATGACATGTCGTATGGGAAATGTTATGTGCGTTCCCCGCATATTCATTATATGTAACATATGTTATGCGACTCATCACATATTACAAATAACATAACTGTATGTGCAAACATATTATATGTGATTTGTTATATGTGTATTTGTCAAACATAACATACAGATATGTCAAATATCACATGACTAATGCGATACGGGATTCCTAATTATTTATTTATTTATTTATTTATTGTTTCGCTTAATACAAGCTACAGAAATTTACTTAAACTACGACTAGAATAACATTAACCTAAATTGATTAGTCAAAGGGGGCGTGGAACAGGCTGGGATAGGGCGCGCTTAAGGGAGGATTTCTCGAGGTGGAAATCGAAGGCAGTAGAGTTGTTGACCTTCCGTAGCATTCTAGTGAAGGGTTCGAAGTGTCCATAATTGGTACGGTGGGTCGCAAGACGAAAGGTGGGGAAAGATCTAACATTGCAGGGGTTAGTGTTGAGGGATATGCTATGTAGGAGGTCGGGGCAATCGATGAGACCAGCTAGGACTTGGTGGACGAAGACGATATCAGCGATATCACGACGGAAGGAGAGAGGTTGAAGGTCAATTAGTTTTAGGCGGTCTTCATACGGAGGGAGGTTGAGGTGATCAGTCCACGGGAGGTTGCGCAGGGCAAAACGAATGAATCTACGCTGGACTGATTCAATTCTGTTAATGGTAGAGGATTGCGAGGGAGACCAAACCTGACAGGCATACTCAAGGAGGGGTCTGACGAAGAAAATGAAGAGCGATTTGGTAACGTAAGGATCAGAGAACTCCTTAGACCATCGTTTGACAAAGCCAAGAGTAGAATTGGCCCTGCTTATAACGTGATCTATGTGGGAACGGAAGTTGAGTTCACTATCGCATATGACACCAAGATCACAGAGGGAGGTAACAGATGGGATGGGTTCTCCAGAGAGGGTGTAGGATCTGGGAGGAGTAGAGGTGCGCTTACGGGAGAAGGTAATCGCTTGGCATTTGGATATATTTAGATCGAGAAAGTTTTTTGAGCACCAGGTACGAAAATTGTCTAGGTCGTTTTGGAGTAGCGATGAATCGGATGTGTCGGAAATTTGTTTGAAGATTTTCATATCGTCAGCATAGATTAGGATGTCAGAGTGATTGATAACGTTCACGACATCGTTGATGGACAATATGAAAAGTAAAGGGCCGATATGACTGCCCTGGGGGACACCGGAACGGGATAAAAAGGGTTTGGAAATCGAAGAGGCGAAACGGACGCTATAGTGGCGATTATGATGGAGATGGGATGGACTTGCAGTGGAACGACAAGGAGTCATAGATGAGGCTTTCGAAGAGTTTAGGGATGCATGAAAGTTTAGCGATCGGACGGTAATTTGAGATATCGCTTTTACAACCCTTTTTATGGATAGGGGTAATATAAGAGTCCTTCCAGTGATCAGGAAAAGTACCCTCAGAAAGGGAAAGTTGGAAGAGGTGGGTAAGAGGTTGAATTAGATGGGCAAGGCATTTCTTGAGGACAATAGCAGGAATGCCGTCAGGACCGGGGTCAGTATCGTCGACGAGCGCACTGATCTTAGAAGCAACTAGAGAAGGGTCAATGTTTATGGAGACGAAGGAGGTTTGAGCACAGTTTTCTAGGGCGGAGAAGTAGTTAAGGTCAGGGTCGGAGACAAGATCGCAGAAGGATTGACTAAAAAATTCGGCAAACAGATCGGCGATTTCTGTAGGGTTGGACGAGGATGAGTCGCCGAGTTTAAGGATAGAGGGGTAGCCGTTAGATTTGCGCTTAACATTAATGAACTTATAGAATTGCTTAGAATCGGAAATAAGTTTGGATTGCATAGAAGTCAGGTAGTCTTTGTAAAGGGATTCACAACGTTCGGAAAAGAGTGAGGAAATGGCTGAGTAGGAAGAGTAGTCAGTGTTGGACTTAGACAGGAGGAAGGAATGCCAAAGTTTGTTCCTTTTGTTACGCAGGGAGCGGAGCTCTTTATCGTACCAGGGTGGTGATGAGGAGCGGTTTATAACGGGCTCAAAGGGTACACATTTTGACATACAGTTGAAGAGTTCGGTATAGAATAGGGAGACACATTTATTAATAGATAGTTGCAAATCTTCTAGGGATGTTAGGATGCTGGAGTGACTTAAAAGGAGGTTAAGTTTCGCAAAGTCGGCTTTACGAAAATTGTAGTGATAGCGGGTTTCGGAGATAGTAAGAGGGGTAGACGGTTCATAGGAAAAAGATAGAAAGAGGGGGGGGGGGGGGGGGGGGGGTGATGTAAATCAAGAGTAGAAAGAAGGTGGCGACTTTCAGTAACACAGTAACAACTGAGTCCAGCGGATTAGTAAAGAAGATAAGGTCAAGCTGTCTGCCAAGGTGGTTTTTGACGCCACTCATTTGGTAGAGGCCAGAATCGGAGAAGTGGTCGATAATTAGAGACTCGGTTGAAGAGGACACGTTAGTAGCGAAATAGGAGGAGTCATCGTCGGAGAGGGACCAGATGAGATGAGGGAGGTTAAAATCACCGAAGACAATAATGTCGTCGAGGGGATGGGCGAGAGCCGACACAGCATCGAGTGCTACAGTTGCGTGTGAGTAGGCTTGGAGAGGCTGAGCAGGGCGAATGTAGCAGCACAAGATGAAGAGGGAGCGGCGATCAAGAGAGATTTTAACGCATACCCATTCAAAAGAAGATGAGTTAGAGGAATTGATCAAGGTGGAACTGAGACGGTTGTGAACAGCAATAAGGACGCCGCGACCAGAGGGACCGGAATTAGTTGCGCATCCATCGGTGCGAAAAACACTGAAGTCGGATGAGAATAGTTCATAGTTGTTGATTCCGGAGGTTAGGTTCGTTTCCGAGAGGGCGAAGATGTCGTAGGGGAGGGATAGGGATTTTAGAAAAACGTTTTGGGTTTTGGAGCGAAGCCCTCTGACATTCTGGTAGTAAATCGAGCAGCAGGTAAAAGATTTGGTGGGGATGGGCAGAGGAGGGGAGGAGAGGGTGGGGGGGTTAGGAGCAAAAATAATTTTTCGAGTCCATGCGACATTTCTGTAGATGGGAAATGCGTTTGGAACTGAGGTAAGAGGCGTAGGTGGTCAGATCGTCAGAAATTTGTTGGGGTGGGACGTCGAATGCTGCGTGGAACTTAAGGAAAAGCTGTCTCAGGACGGTGGGGCTGGTCGGGAGACCCTCTTGGTGTAATGAGACAATGACGTTAGTACGAGTTTTGCCGTCAATGCAGATGTGATCCGCTTTGTCATGAAGGTAGGCAAGGTAGAGTCGTACGTTATCATATATCCTGCGTTCACGAAGGCGAGAAAGTAAGTAGCGGCCATCAGGAGATTCGGCCGATAGCCTAGTTAGTTTAACAACCGGGGGAAGAAGAGGGTCAATAAAGGAAGGTTTGTCGGCAACGGGAGGAGGAGAGGTTGAGGGGGGAGAGGCCGAGGCGGTGGCGGGTGAGGGGGTGCGGTCCGTGAGAGTGGGATCGGAGGGAGCTGAAGTAGGGTTACGGTTATTGGAAATGGAGGGGGCAGTAACAGAGGAGCCAGTAGTTACAGTCGGAGAGGATGGGGTTGGGGGGTTTAAAGTATGAGAGTACACGAAGTTAGGGTACTTAAAGGGGGTAGCTTGCTTAAAGTTTGGAAATAAGCTAGCTTTAAGTTGCCAGTTGCTAGAGTTAGTAGCAGAGACGGGAGAGGAAGGACGCTGGCGAATGCTAGGTGGTTTAGGTTTTCTAGCAGGTTTGGGCAAGGAGGGCTTGAAGTCATCGCGAGTCTTTAGGGAGGAGGGATGTGGACTCGATTGTCGTGATTTAGATTTAGTATTTAGACTACTGTTAGGATTAGTGGTAAGGCTAGTATTAGAGTTAGATGAACTAAGGCTGAACTTAACTGACTTAGAGGACTTGTTATACTTAGAAGACTTAGAGGACTTGTTATACTTAGAGATACGGATGTTGTCTATCGTTATGCAGCGTCTAGAAGGGTCGGTGAGAAGCCAGGTGTATTTTGATGGGACATGGACGCGGAAGCAATTTGAACCGGCTGACGAGATTTTAGAACAGCTGATAGGATAGAAGGAGAAGTGCTGCTTGAAGAAGCTCCGTATCCAGGATACATCGGAGTAGCGGGGGACCCCACTTACGAGGAATGACGATGAGTCACCATCAGTGTGGATGTTGTTATTGCGCAGCCTGGAAATCCTTTGAATCCAATCATCTTTGGTCCACGTTGTGCCGAACATTACGATCGATGGGGCTGGGGCGGAGGGAGGTGCAAGAACTGGTTCAAGGTGCTGGCGAGGCGGATGGGGAGTAGAATCTCGGCAGATCTCGATCTGCTGGCGAGGCGAGTTGGAAGCACTCTCCGGATGGAGAGTAGAATCTTGACAGGTCTCCATCGGAACAGCGGGGGGTGTAGAGGTCGCAGGGCGGGCCAACAGACTTTTTACATCGACAGAGAGTGAGCGCACCAGGTCCGAGTTAAGCGAGGCTGAGCAATTCCAGGAGCTGATATCGGCTTTGAGTTGCTTAATGCTCCGCCGTAGGTCGTCGAGGACAGGAATCAAAGTAGACGAACCCGGAGATGAGGTCTGGGCAAACTCAGAGAGATGCTCCCGCAGGTCATCGATGGATGAGGAGACGGAAGATATTTTATTCGCGACGGTATGAAATTTGGAAAGAATTTCCGATGAGTTTGAGTCGAATTGCCCGGTTGAGTCCAAAATTTTGTCCAACTTTTGATAAACCTGTGTAATATCGTCGGATAATGACTGTAGACCACCGATACTGGAGAAGATAGAGTTGACCTTAGTAGCGATGATGGATTTTCGGTTGTTGTTGTTCTAACATATCATACATCACACAAAAATGGGTATTTTCAAATTTCTAGTCAATAAATTACCGAAAACTAGAGTAATCAAAAATGTGGTTCGGAAAATTACCGACTAATTGAGTATTCTCGAATTTGTGGCCATTGGATTACCGATTGCTAGAGTAATCAGAAATTTCTTACAGAAAATTGCTGACTGGTTGAGTATACTAGAATTTCTGGCCCATGAATTACCGATTACTAGAGTATATCAGAAATTTCTCGCAGAAAACACTTCCGGTTTCTTTTAACCTTCTGAAAGTCCTTGAAAATACCCTTCTGTCGGGTACACGCCGATTCGGGAATCTCCTTTGGTATTCTCGTACGGCCTCACTATCATTTCCGTCTACTTAACCGTACACGTAAATTATATCGGCCTACTCTTCAACACTGAATTCTGCCATTTTATCTTAATTTTTTCTATTAAGCACCCGTTCTTATCGCTTGATTCTTCAACTGTGGTCAATGTCCTTTCAAACTTACCCATTTTTATACCATAATTCATAGGAGGTATAAGAAACGGAGCGTCAGGATACTTAGGAGTCAATACTGGATATAATAAACTAATAACGCTATTTAACCATATTACATTTATTATTTTTTGCTGAAATAATAAAAATGTATTACCTGTGTTTCATAAACAAACATTTCCGAACTTGCTGTCATTAAAATTGTTTACTTAATGACTTTTTCCATTATGGTGCAATAAAGTAATTAGGTACCTGTGAGTATGTTTTAATTTCCGGACTTTTGCAATCCCTTTCTACCGTTTTGGAAAGGGAATAGTAATTTTTGAGATCGGATACGTAGAAAAAAAGATAAAAATACAAGAGCGGTTCCCATATAAGGCAAAAGCCTGATTTAAGAATCACCCTGTAACTGCCGAACGGTGCGAGATACCCCCCCGCCCCACCCATACGATTTTTTGCTTGTCTCGGTCTGACCTTTCACCTTCTGCAATATTTCCCTCCCACCTCTGAACACCCTGTATATATAACTCTACTCGTCCTAACTTAGTAATAATGGATCTTAAAACGCTTGATTCTACCTAATCTTCTTTTATACAAGTACTTGTTCTTTTTATAGAATTAAGTTGTTTCTTCGCCCGCCTGATGAGCTCGTTATACTTCGCCACCTCTGTGTCAGATTTGACAATTTGTAATAGCTACCTATATTTCCTTATTTCCTGCTTGATGCGGTTCCTTTTGCCTCCGCGATGGTTTTGGCTTTTCGATGGCTTTCCTTAATTTCCGCTGGTTCTATTCCTCTATCGTTAGCCTTTTGGGTCCAGGCGTATATTTCGGCACCTCTTGTGCTGATTCTGTTGCTGCTTTGGTAACGTACGGCTCCACCGGTCTGTTAACTGGGTACAATGTGAGGTTGTCCACGTAGCTTTCGTGATTTTTCTGCGCTGTCTTCTTTATTAGCTTGAATATTCGGTCGAAAGCAGCATCCAGTTCGCTCATTGTACGATTATTGAGTCTTTTATTTCACGATGCGATTGAGGGTTGGCCTTTAGCAACTTCGATGTATATTGCCATGTGGTAAGAACGGTCGGCATGTGGTCTCCTCCGTTATTGCGTAGTATTGCGCAGTCCTCAAGTTGTGTTATAATATTCGCAATCGCCAATTGTTGATGATTTGGCTTGGGAGAACCCTGGGAGCAACCGAAAGGCTTTAACTCCGTGGAGCAGCTAGTACAGCTTTGACTCCGAGCTATGGGGATTAGTCAGGTTGAAGCAGCTAAACCGCATTAACTCCGTTAATTGCAAAGATTTTTGTATGAATGATCCTACTTTATTAAATCGCTTAGCCTATTTATACAAAAATATTCTTACGTCTAGAGTTCCTATTGGCTAAAAAGTATTACTCAATAACCTATCAATATTTTACAATACTTTACCCAGAGTCCCATATTTAGTGCAAGCACTCCGCAACGTAAGGGATTCAAATTACTCCCAATTCGTATTATGATGCGCTATGCACTTTCCCTGGCCGCTACCTTAGGTGCCGCCGGTGAGCTGTGCTCTCAAATATTGTTTACAAGCATTGCATGAAACATGAGCGCCCCCTGCTATGTGGGTCAGAGCTCGGCTTTGCTGCCTGGCAATGAATTATGCGTAATACGGTAGGTTGGGATCTTAAGTGCTGCGTTTGGTTCTTATTGCTTTTTGAGTGGTGTATCAGTTTGACATCAGCAGATCATCTGATCACAGGGTAGTGCAATAATAAAAGCATATATTTTAAAATAACTCATTTGAAACATTTGTCTTTTTTTAGGTATTTTAAGATCTGTTTATTTTTAGAAATTTTGGGGATCTCAAATGGATCCACGACTGGCCCAGTATATTACGAATTTCTTATTTGGACCATTAGGATTAAGATCCCCAGTCGTCGAATTCCAGCGATTTGCAGAGCTCTATGTTTATTGTGTACGTGGCACAATTGATGAACGTATTTCAGTACTTCTGGCTAGTCTTGGTCAACAGGAGACGGATATGTCTGATATAGCATATCCTTTAATAAAAGAGGTAATAACGATAGTTAATTTATGTTTTTCAGTATTTAAAAGACTATTTTATTTAGTATGTAGAAGCAGTAGTTAGTAGTTATATGCGAGCATTACGTTTGCAATCCGGAAACGAGTACAAATCATGGGAAAGCAAAGGGTTTCGAATAGTTAAAGAGTGCATTCAAAAATTAGCTGAAAGTTTGGCTTATGATGTTGTCAAAAAGGGAACACAAAAAGTTACGCGGGAGGATGCAGAATTATGGTTACAAACAAGTCCCACATTTCTCAGAATGTTGGAAGAAGTGTTTATGCATTTATATCATTATCGAGCAACTAAGACCCTCCAGGAAGAAACGATTTTTGCCCGCCCAAGAAAGGCTCAATTGCATCTTTTGCCATTTTGTGAAGGTTGGTTAATTATTTCAAGAAATATGTTAATTTAGTTAAAACTATATTTCAGGTCTTCAGTACGTACCGGATTATCCCGCTTTTACAGATATATCACAAATGCTTTTTATTAACTCTAACTTACCTAACGAATACCGCACCAAGTGGAGGTTTTTGTTTTCGTCGCAAATTCATGGTGAAAGTTTTTCTACTCTCTTAGGAAGAATTATGGATCAAGGACCAACTGTGATTATCATTGAAGATACCAACGGATATATTTTTGGAGGATTTGCTCCCGCTTCCTGGAGTCTAAGTCCTAATTTTATTGGTATGGTTCCTTGTATTACTAAAAATAATTCTTAATTTTTATTATTCTTTTGACACATTTCATATCTCAATTATAAGAACTTTGACTTGCTAAATATTGCAGTAATGTTTGCAAAAACTATGTATCATTTCTCATTTAGAATTTTAATTCATCGGTTAAAATTATCCGATCGTTTTGTACCCTGATTAAATTTTTAGTATGAAAACAAAAAATTTCGATTTCGCCCTAATAACGACCATCATAATATCTGTATGCTCGATGTTCTTATAAACTAAAGAATGGATTTTAATTGGGGAGCTCAGCAATAAACCAAAGTTTTCGAAATATACTTTTGTTCGCACAAAAAAAGAATGTGGTGAATTATACTGGGTGTCACAAAAGTATGGAAACAGTAAAATAAGTTTCGGAAAATGCGTTTTAGGAAAAAATGTTTCAGACAAAATTTTTAGGATATTTCCCTGGCTATTCGATGGTGCCCTTGGATTTGACCTTTACCTTGGCTTTCAGGGTCATTCCAAGGGCTAGGTCATTTTTCAAATGGGAACCCCTATTTTTTATTGCGAATTTGGAAAGAGCGGGAAATTTTACGTTCAATATGATATTGACCATGACCTTCAAGGTCATATCAAGGTCAAGGACATTGTTTTACATCAAAACCCAAATTTTTACGTTCAATATGATATTGACCATGACCTTCAAGGTCATATCAAGGTCAAGGACATTGTTTTACATCAAAACCCATATTTTCTCGCAGATTTGGAAAGAGCAGAAATCTTATTTTGAATTTTTTGAAATTCTTTTAAAAAAAATGACTTTCAAAGACTGGTTCATAGCCATTAGCATGATTATGGTCATATACGTACATTTTATTTTCCGTTCTTTCAAGGTCAGCGAGTAAAATAATAGTTCTGACGTAAAAAAAAAGACCTTGAACTTAATATGACCTTTAAGGTCATGTGCGAGGTCATATGATAACGTAAGATTTCTGCTCTTCCCAAACCTAAACAATGTCTCAATAAAATAGATAATGCAAAACACATCTTTATTTCAAAACAATCCACAGGAAACCGAAATTCGTCTATTTTTGGTGCATTATTCTCATTCTTTTTTATTGCTTCTGCATACCGATTTATTTCTGTTACAATATTTTGCCAAAAAGTATCATCAAATATTGCATTGAAAATGTCTAATTCTTTATTCTTTCCGTCTAACTTGACTAATGTTGCGGCTTTTATTCCAGCAGTTTCCGTATAATTCCAAATTTGTGGGTTATTCTTTTTCTTTTCACAAATTCATTGCTCCATTTCTTGGTGATTGATGGTCTTCATTGTCAGTATAATCTTCAATAACAAGTCGCCGAGAATGTGTTTGCATCAAAGATAAATGACTACTGCTATCAGTATCAAAAGTATCATCCCAGTCATCGTCAGTAGTCTGTGTGATATCTTCTGCATAGTACACGTCTTCTGAGCGGTCGCTGTTTTGCTAATTTAATGCGGTTCCATATTGCATAAAACACGTTTTTTTTTCCTGTAATTTGCCGCCGCCTTCGCAAATTGCACGCCACTGCAAATTATCGAGCAAGCACTGGATTTCTGTCGTCATTTTGAAATGGGTAATAGAGCATCACCTAAATCGGGTTCAAAAATAACTCACCACTTGAACACCACCACACCTGTGAAGACGAGAACAGCTGTAAAACAACAACACCAGCAGCTGGGAAAAATAAGCTCTTCCAAACTCTTGGCTAAGAGTCAGACCAAAGCCACCTCGTACACCTCTCTTGCTTCGACCCGGTCTAACTCTGTGAGCTCTACTGATCGGTTTGAATTGCTCGAGCGAAAATTGGTAAAACCTAGATTAATGCTATTAATGAAAGAACGGACCATCTTGAAGAACATCTATCATCTAAAATCGAGGAGACATTGAAGTCAACTAGACGCGAAATCCTAGAATTGTCCAATGAGGTGCAGCAGTTGAAGTGTGAGCTGGTGGATGTCTGCTACGAACTAAATAACCTTCGCCAGTTCAACAGTCTTTCGGATGCCATCGTTACAGGAATTCCTTGTTTGCCAGACGAAAATCCTATTGACATTGTATCGTCTATATCGAGGCAGATCAACCATTAGCTGTCACCATATATTGCTACTTTTCGCCCGAAATCATCTTCCAGATCTAAGGGAAAGAGCGTACCGATTGTTGTGAAGTTCTCTTCGGTTGCTGAACAGAAAGTGTTTATCCGGAGATAGAGCCGTCTGTGTACCATGCAAAGACATCCAGTCGGGCGAGGTTTTCATTTTCATTAAGGTTTTGAATAGTACATCCAAATTCGGTCTTTTCAATATTAGGTCTGACGGTCCCTGATTCAACGGGTCTCGTGAGAACACCCTCATTATTTGGGAGTGTTCTTCGTTTTCTTGGACGTTAAGGTGACCTGCTATTTTAAGTTTTAGTGTGCTGCTAGCCGCTTCCTTTTGTATGTATAAGTGGAGCGGTAATAGGTCTAGCAGCACTTCCAAGGCCGCAGTCATGTTTTCATGGCCCCTGTAATTCCGATACAGCCAAGTCTTTGTACTCTATTAAGTGTGGCTACTGCCGTAGACTGCTCCGTTTTGTTCCACCATATGGCTGCTGCATAGGTGACAATGGGTCTTATTATCGCCTTGTATGACCATAGTATCATTTTAGGCTTTAGCCCCCACTTTTTTCCAAACAGTCGATGGCATGTCCATATAGCTCGTGTGGCCTTTTCTACTGTTTTATTCAGGTAGGTGACCCCTAGATATTTCGTCTCTGTGGTGAACCCGATCGTAGTTCCGTCCAGTAAGGGGGACGTCACATTTAGCTTCCTCCTCCTAGTCAAAGGTACTATTACTGTTTTATTGAGGTTGACTCTAAGGTCCACCTCCTGGCACCAGTCTGACACAAGGTTTAGAGCTGTCTGGGCTTTACGTGATAGCACGCGGTCCATATAGCTCGTGTGGCCTTTTCTACTGTTTTATTCAGGTAGGTGACCCCTAGATATTTCGTCTCTGTGGTGAACCCGATCGTAGTTCCGTCCAGTAAGGGGGACGTCACATTTAGCTTCCTCCTCCTAGTCAAAGGTACTATTACTGTTTTATTGAGGTTGACTCTAAGGTCCACCTCCTGGCACCAGTCTGACACAAGGTTTAGAGCTGTCTGGGCTTTACGTGATAGCACGCGGTCCTCCTTGCTCTCGATGATAATGACAATGTCATCTGCATAACCTTGACATTCTATCCCGGCATCTGTCAACACTTCCAGAAGTCCGTTAACCTTTAGACGGCTGGGATTTGAGAGCTAACATCGCCCTTGAAAAGTACCCAAATTTGTATCACGTATCAACTGTATACAAAATTGATATTACAGGGCGAACCGATATATCGGCTCTCCGGTCCGGTAAGGGATAGGAAAAATGTTGTAGTATTAAATTTTATGAAATTGCTAAAATTCGGTGAAAATGTGACGCTCATTATGAATTCGGGGTCAGATTTGATCAATTTACATATCCCTACCACCCCCCACTCTAGCTCCTCCGGTAAAATTACAATTTTATCTCGGGGAGGCATTTGAATAGTAGGGGAGGGGGTAGGGTGAATGCATTTATGAAATCTGACCCCAGATTCGTGATCAGCAATCCCATAAACGCCCTGGATCTTGTTTATGACAAAAAATTATTGATTTTCCTCCAAAGGCGATATATCGGTTTTCCGGTTGTTAAATCGTGGAAGATTTAATCAACAAAATATTTATTGAATTAAAAAAGGTGGATCCAGAAATATGGTCGCCAAATCAAACTCGCGGTCATTTTCTCTATTACGATATATAATTCAAATTCTTAACTTAAAATTTACGTCGATTCGAAAATAAAAAGGGAATAAATAGAAATTCAAGTAAAATAATATGAAAAAAAATTAAATCAAATAATCTTCAGAAAACAAAAAAATATCCAGTGCCGGTGCTCCTTAGTGTGTGCCCGTTCCAATCCTCAGTCTACCAGGGATGAATTTAAATTTAGGTGTTATAGGTTGCATAAAAATGCCCATAAAAATTCCCTGCACCTGAACAACACAGTTCACGGCCACGAACAATCACAGTTCTTGTTAAAAGTGAATTTGGATATGGAATTTTTTCGGCAAATATAGCCAAATTAGGACTTTGGAATATATCGGCAAACTTAACCTGATACGGACGGGACTTAGAAATTTTTAGGCAAACTCAGCCTAATAAGGAGGGACTTAGAATAATTTGGATTGATCTGGAAGGACTTAGAACATTTTAGACAATTTCAGTCTCATAAGAGAGGACTTAGAATATTTCGGATTAGTCAGGCGGGACTTAGAATATTTCTGTTTAGTCAGGTAGGACTTCGAATATTTTAGGTAAGCTCAGCCTAATAAGAAGGGACTTAGAATATTTTGGGTTAGTCAGGCGGGACTTAGAATATTTTAGGCAAGCTCAGCCTAATAAGAAGGGACTTAGAATATTTTAGATTAGTCAGGCGGGACTTAGAATATTTTAGGCAAGCTCAGCCTAATAAGTGAAGGAAGGAAGGAAGAATTAGCTAACTCAGCTGGGTACTTACCAAACTCAGGCAAGTTGTAGTTCTGTCAAGCTCAGACGAAAACTCGATCAGCTCTCGGCGCGCACATGTTTTTAAAGGGCAAAAGCTTCCTTCGAGTAAAGCTCCTGGAAGAGCTTCTCTGTGTATAAGATTATTCGTATAGAATATCATTCGAAGAGCCTATCCATATATTCGATCGGAAGCTTTTCGTGCAGTTTGAACCGAACGAATGCAGCTCTTTTTTGTGCTGCCGAGCGCCGTCATGTTGATAAGTTTAATTGTCAAAAACAGTGAGGATTAAACATTCTCCCGCCTCCGGATTGACCCAACATGCAATGATTTGGTCAATATAAAAATGCTTACTCTTATCGAACAGTTTAGTTCGGAAAGTTCCCATCCGGTTTTGAATAAATCGGACAATCTTCTTGCCGATCGGTTTCGTCTTCATCACGCCCTCCCAATCGACAACAATTCCCTGCAGCGATTGCCTTACCTCAGGACTTATCTCAACCGCTGCAGGGATTGGAGCAGCTGTTTGTGGTGCTGGTGTCTCAGCTGAGGGTCCTGGCCGCCTATTTAGGGATCGATATGGGTGTATCCTCGGGCGATTCCCCATCTTCGTCCCCTCTGTGGAGGATGACTGCTCCACCATCCCTTGGACGTCATCTGGTCTCTTCCTCCTGACGCTCACCCTGGATTGAGGAGCGCTCTGCTTGATCCACGATCTCCCGAGCTTTTTCGGAGATCACTCCCGTTGCCTCAAACGGAGCCAGCTGTCTCTCCGCGAACCGTCGTGTTGGCAATGGTGGTGTCGATGGAGGTGTCAGCGATGGAAGGTCATCGATGCGTAGGGTGTCGGATTGCGCCTTAGACGAAGCTGAGGATGAGGATGAAGATGACGAAGATGAAGACGATGATGAAGATGAGGACGATGATGAGGATGAGGACGATGATGAAGATGAGGACGATGATGAGGATGAGGACGATGATGAAGATGATGACGATGATGAAGATGATGATGGTCTTTTTTGTTTAGCCTCCATTATATTTTTTCGATTCCTTTATTATAATGAATTAAAATTTTGAAATTGTATATTTTGTTTGACATGGAGGGTACAATGAACATGTAAAAGTGTCATGCGAACTTTACACTGGTAGTTTACAGACCTTTGCGACGGGTCGGATAAAACTTGAGTTATTAGATTGTACTTGGACCACTCTTACGTGATCATCATTGCCTTGGAAGATTTTAGTTATTCTTCCGAATGGCCATTTTATTGCAGGTATTGAATTGTCCTTAATTGCCATCGTTTCAATGGAGTTTCGTTAGTTAAGGCTGTAGATTCTGGAATAGCAATAATGTCTCTGCCGGTAATGAAATATCCAAGAGTGATCAAATTATGGCTCTGTGGATCGCTGGAAAGTGGTATGAGTGGCCTGGAGTTCAAACAGGCTTCGATCTGGCATAGGGTTGTTGACAACTCTTTATAGGTTAAAGTTGTGTTGCCTAAGATTTTCTTCAAGTGGGTTTTGGCTGATTTTACTCCAGCCTCCCATAACCCGCCAAAGTGTGGCGCTGATGGTGGGTTGAAATGCCAATTTATACCTTCTCTTTCAATGTTATTCTGGATTTGTTCGTTTAAAATCCTGCTTGCCTTGATGAAATTGGTACCACAATCTGAGTACAGATCGGTGCAGCATCCTCTCCTGCTGACAAATCACAAGCGCGAGTGACCATGCACACGAATAGGCCAATATATCCTTTGATGCACTTAGCGTTTCGGATTCGGGATGTTTTCATTTCAATTGGACCTGCATAGTCGACCCCAGAATATTGAAATGGGAGTGCCGTATTCACTCGGTATGGCGGTAGGTTTGACATAATCTGACTTGTTAATAGAGGTATATTTTTAATGCAGGTAACACATTTGGTCAATCGAAATCGAATTATGTTTCTGGCATAGAGGAGCCAGTACTTAGTCCTCAGAGTATTTAGGACTAATTGAGTGCCACCATGTAATGTGACCTTCTGAGTGTGGTCTATCAATAGTTTTGTAATGTGGTGATTCTGAGGAATGATGGCGGGATGCTTGGTTTCGTACGGAAACTCGTCGGAGTATTGTAGCCGTCCACCAACTCGAATGATGCCTTCAGAATCTAAAAACGGATTTAGAGTTGTAAGTTTGCTTGTGTTGTGTATAGTTTGTTTTGTGTTGAACTCCATGATTTCCTGTGAAAAGGCGCTTTTCTGAACCAATTTTATGATTAGGTTCTCGGAATGGTTTAACTCGGAAACCAATAGATGCTTCGTGTTAATGTGTTTTTGCTTATTCTTGCAATTGTTGATAAACCTGTAGCAGTAAGCTACCATGCGTTTTAACTTGGAGAATGTTGAGAATTTTGTTAGCCATTTTGGTTCGATGAAGTTGACGAAGGTCGTGACTTTCCTGATCTCTTGGCTTGTCTCAGGCTTTTGTGGTTGTTGAGGCCATTTGGATTTGTCTCGTTTCAAGCACTCTGGTTCTTGCCGCCAAAGATTATGAATTTCTAATTGAATAGCTGATGTTCCTCTGGAAGCGCAATCTGCTGGGTTGTCGTGTGTGTTGACATAATACCATTCAGAAGGTAGTGAATGTTCCATAATTGTATACACTCGATTGGGTACAAAAGGTTTCCACCTGGATGGTCCTCCCTTAATCCAAGCCAGCGTGATTTGTGAGTCGGTCCAGATATATGTCGGAATTGTAGTTAAATTCAGATCACGTTTGACTTGCTGGATCAGCTGAGCTACTAGTACTGCACCACATAACTCTAGTCGTGGTAAAGAAATCCTCTTCACTCTCTGCAACTCGGGTCTTTGCTGCGCACATCGTGATGTTGTTCATAACTTTAAGGTATATTACTGCTGCATAAGCTATGTTAGATGCATCTGAAAAGCCATGGATTCCGATTGTCTGAGTGTCAGGAGTGTAATTATTCCATCTCGGAATTTTGATGGTTTCAACCTGAAGGAGATCCTTATTGAAATCCATTCGTTCCTGAGATTAGTAGGAACTTCTTCATCCCAAGAACATCCGGATAACCTAACTTCTGCATCAATACCTTACCATTAATTATGATGGGTGCTAACCATCCAAAAGGATCGAACAACCTTGCTACTTCTGAGAGAAAATATGATTCTCTCAAGTTTGGCAAGATTACTTTGAACGTAAATTGATGTCTTGCTGGATACCACCGAATGCCGAGAGTTTTTATTGTGGTAGTATCAGAGATGTCTAATGATTCCTTTAGCTCTCTGTGTTCGAGAGGTATATGGTTTAGCAATTCAATGTTTTTGGCAGTTTTTGGCAGTGTAAATCCTCCTGTGTGTAGTAGCTTTGTTAAATCCTTCTGGAGTTTAATGGTGTCTTGTATGGAGTGTGCTCCGCTATTGATGTCGTCGACGTAGCATTGAGTTTGGAGTGTATGCGATGCTTCAGGATATTGATCTTTTTCGTTCTGCGCCAGTTGATGTAGAGTCCCAATGGCCAAGAATGGAGCTGCAGCCGTACCGAAGGTGACTGTAGTTAAAGCGTAGTCCTTTATCGGTTCGTTTGAGTTGTTTCTCCATACTATCCTTTGGTAGTTTTGGGGTTCCTGTTTGACTGCGATCATCTTATACATTTTCTCGATATCGGCAGTAAATGCATACTTATACTTTCTCCATCTCAATAGTGTAGTCCAGAGAGTGCCTTGTATGGTAGGGCCAACTAACATTTGCTCGTTGAGATTTTGAAGCTTTGCTTCCTTTGGGACGTTGTGCGGGAGATTCGTTCACAAAAAATTTCCGACGGTAACGAAAAAAAGTAACGAAAAAAAGTAACGAAAATAATATTAGCTTCCTTTGGGACGTTGTGCGGGAGATTCGTTCACAATTTCCGACGGTAACGAAAATTCAAATTTCCAAAAATTTTTAAAAGTTCAAAAATTTTTAAATTTTCAAAATTTTTTAAATTTTCAAAATTTTTAAAAGTTTTCAAAATTTTTAAAAGTTTTCAAATTTTCAAAAAATTTTAAATTTTCAAAATTTTTTAAATTTTCAAAATTTTTTAAATTTTCAAAATGTTTTAAATTTTCAAAATTTTTTAAATTTCCAAAATTTTTTAAATTTTCAAAATTTTTTAAATTTTCAAAATTTTCAAAATTTTCAAAATTTTTTAAATTTTCAAAATTTTTTAAATTTTCAAAATTTTCAAAATTTTCAAAATTTTTTAAATTTTCAAAATTTTTTAAATTTTCAAAATTTTTTAAATTTTCAAAATTTTTTAAATTTTCAAAATTTTTTAAATTTTCAAAATTTTTTAAATTTTCAAAATTTTTTAAATTTTCAAAATTTTTTAAATTTTCACAATTTAAAAAATTTTGAAAATTTTTTAAATTTTCAAAATTTTTTAAATTTCCAAAATTTTTTAAATTTTCAAAATTTTTTAAATTTTCAAAATTTTTTAAATTTTCAAAATTTTTTAAATTTTCAAATTTTTTTAAATTTTCAAAATTTTTTAAATTTTCAAAATTTTTTAAATTTTCAAAATTTTTTAAATTTTCAAAATTTTTTAAATTTCCAAAATTTTTTAAATTTTCAAAATTTTTTAAATTTCCAAAATTTTTTAAATTTTCAAAATTTAAAAAATTTTGAAAATTTTTTAAATTTTCAAAATTTTTTAAATTTTCAAAATTTTTTAAATTTTCAAAATTTTTTAAATTTTCAAAATTTTTTAAATTTTCAAAATTTTTTAAATTTTCAAAATTTTTTAAATTTTCAAAATTTTTTAAATTTTCGAAATTTTTAAATTTTCAAATTTTGTTACATTTTTAAATTTTCAAAATTTCTTAAATGTTCCAATTTTTAAATTTTTTAAAGCAAAGCTTCCATCGGCCAGTCCCGCGACTGCCATGTATTTTTTTCCCATTGGAGGTTTTACATGATGCGTTGATCACTACACGTAATTTGGTGGTGCTGGTCTTCCTTAATGACTCCATGGTGTGGCATGTAATATTTCTTTATTACACCGTAGTCCTTGACTTCGTCTGATGGCACCTCTTTCATGTGCCCTAGATCCAAATACTCGTTTATGCACCTTTTGTATTGTAAATGGTATTGTTCATCCTTGGCGAACCGTTTTTCTAGTTTTGATCGGAGAAAGCCTAATGATTAATCCTGTCTCGATGATTAATCCGTATACGTCAGCTCCTAGTAAAAGGTCTACTGCCTTGGGTTCGTAGAACGTGGGATCGGCTAGGGCCAAATTTGCAATGTGTGTAAATTTCGATGAATCGATTTTGGTTGTAGGCAGTAAAATGTTTGGATCACGCATGCATGAAAGGACGAGCGAATAGATTTAATGCTGAACTTGGTTTGGCATAGCGCGATCGCGGTTTGTTTGTTTCCTAGTCCGGAAATTCGAACGTTGAAATTAGTGGTTTTTTGTTTAGTCGTTTGCACGCATCCTGTGTAATTAAGGATATCTCGGAGCCTGAGTCGATCAGTGCTCGTAGGACTTCTATCTGTCCTGTAGGACTTCTTGCTTCAACTAATGCGATGGATAACAACGCATTTTTTGGCCTTTGACTGAAAAAGCTTTGTTTTGCCTCTCCTTCCTCTTGTTTGGGTGAGTTTTCCCTATCGGCTTGATTAGATTCTGTCTTTAGAGGTGGGCTCTCCAAATGGAATAGTGTGTTATGCTTCTCTTTGCATTTAAAGCATGTCTTCTTGCAGGGGCAATCGTAGATTTTATGCTTTGATCATAAGCAGTTTTTGCAAAGCTTTCGTCGCTTCACAAAATCGAGCCTGTTAGCTATGCTGAGTTTACGGAATTTATCACAACGGTATAGAGTGTGATTGCCTTTACATTTGATACAATAAATTTTGTTGTTGAGGAATGAATTTCCATTACGTGAATGCGAAGTACTGGTTTTGGTTTTGTTGCTGTCGTCACATTGCAACGTTTCCAAAACTCGGAAACGAGTTTCCAAAAACTTACTCAGTTCATCAAATGTGGGATAATTGGTGTGATCTCCAATTTCTTCTTCCCATAATTTTCCATTAGTTTCTGTAGGTAGTCTTTGGACGATAGTGTAGACAAGTATTGCGCCCCACTCGTCTGTCGACTGATTTAATGACTTCAACTCGTGTAGACTTTCTTGAGTTTGATCAATTAGACTACGAATAGATGAAGCAGATTCGTTTTTTATTTGTTGATGGCCGCATAAAGTTTTCAGATGAGTATTGATTAAAACACGTTCATTATTGTATCGTTTGTAAAGGCTTTCCCATGCGGGTTTATAATTCTCTTCCGTTATCTTGTACTGCTTTATTAGTTGAGCTGCTTCGCCACTGACAGAAGCCTTTAGGTAATGCAGTTTCTCCACCTTGGATAAGTCGGTATCCTTGTGGATAAGTGCATTGAATAGATCATGGAATGATCGCCATGAACTATAATTACCATCGAATTGTGGTCATGAAATTCTGGGCAGTTTCATATTCGAAACCTGAGATACCTGAGGGCTTCTTGTACGTGGTTTGTCCGATTCTGCATTAAATTGCTTAAGTTCCTCCTTGATACTTGTAATATAATCGATGTATTGGTCCTGGAATTTTTCGTACCACTCCTCTTCGTGATAAGAGGATTGTTCGTATTTATCCTTTTCACTGAGCAAAGTATGGTTGCTTTCGAAACGAGCCCATTGGGAATTGAAAATATCGATATAGGTGTTAAGTATATTCCGGTGGGAATATTCTTAATATTATTAATGGGCTCCAGGGTAGCTTCTGCACTCGAACTGATATCGATTGAACGGTACGGATGAGGTTTAGTCGGATGAAAGGGTACTCGTCGGGTACACTTCATTTATTTAAATACACTTTTGAACCTTAAACACTATGACTTAAGTTGTACCGACTTTGAACTTAGAAGTATCTATCTCTCTACCGACACAGGTCCCGACCTTTTTCTTCGCGTCCGCGCGCTGTTGATGATGGAAAACGACTCTACTTTACTTCTTACTTGAGTTCTTAATGTCACCTCGGAATTGGTACTCGGAAGTTAGCATCGAGCTCATCGCGCATTTTTGCATCATTTGTTTTTCTTCCGCATTAATTGTTGGCACCTGGGCGTCGCAGGTGTACATTACCTCAGGCAGCAATGCATTTTTTGCTAGGTACTTCATTTCAACAATTAATACGTAACAAATTTATTTATTTAATTAGAGTTACATATCGGGAAATCGTATAGATATGCCGATATGTAACGTACCAAAGATTTTGGTACATAACATTTCCTTCCCCCTGCGAAAAAGAGAATTATTCTTTGGAGAGGAATAATTCTCGGGGTATAGGTTGACAAGAAGAAAAGAAAATAAATTAAATTTAGTGGAAACGTTCGGGTCGGAATCGGTTGTCGTTTGCAAGGTAGTCTATCGTATAATATATATGGTTATATTATAACATTAGTACTTATCGTAATAGCTTTTAATTTAAAATTTTGTTTTTTTTATATATACATATATAATATATATATTGCGAACCTGAGCTTATCGTATTTTAAAGATTACATTTCGGATGTACCTCCCTTATTGAGTACAATAAATTTAGCTTAATTTATTTACAATTTGCTTGCTTGAAGCTGCACTGTGCTTGATGATGCAAAAAAAAAAATAAATTTGTGTGCGGGTTAAGAATTTCTTCTTTGTGTTTTTTGCTAGCAATAAAAGAAACGAAAGAAAAGAGAAGGGAAAAAAAATGTTTGATTGGGAAAATATTTATTCGAAATATGGCTTGAGGCGATTATTATGAATCACTTTTATGCGCCTGCCAATTCTTATTTCGGTATTCACTGGTGAAAGAATTCCAGTTACCGTGTAAGGCCCTATCCAGACTTCTGAGAGCTTATGCTTTCTGCTCTCACTTTTCAGGAGGACCTTATCTCCTATATGGAAAGATTGAGGCTTAGCGCTCTTGTCGTAATATATTTTAGATTTTTCTTTACTTGCTAGGATGTTCTTTCTGGCGGTCGCATATGATTTCTGGAGCCTGTAGCGGAGCATGTGGTAATGACTCTCGTGATTGTAAACAGGCTCTGGATCTCTTTTTAAATTCGATGGAACATCTGCCGTGAATCCGTAAAGACAGTCCATCGGGGTTAATTTTGTTCCTTCGTGTGTACTATTATTGTACACAAATGCCGCTGTGCGTAAATACTGATCCCAGCTTTTGAAATTTTCATCGAAAATAGTACGTAGATATTCTATCAAGGGCCTGTGTGCCCTTTCCAATGACCCATTTGACTGAGGGTGGTATGCCGAGGTCTGTAATTTCTTCACCTTTAATAATTTGCAGTCCTGCTTGAACAGATTACTTAGGAAATTTGTTCCTTGATCGGTAACTATTTGCTTGGGAATGCGGTAGCGCGTGACGACTTCGTTGAAGAAATTTTGCGCTATTGTTTCCGTTTCAGCGTTTGGTATTGCATACCAGTCCACGAATTTTGTCAGATTATCCTGGAAGGTTAGGATATATTTATTTCCTGACGTGGACTCCTCCAATGGCCCCACGACGTCGAGGTAAACCTTGTCAAAAGGTTGTTCCGCGACGTCGGTAATAACCATGGGGATCTTATGTTGGGGTGAAGTTTTGAGTTTCTAGCACTTCGGGCATCGCTTGATGTAATTTTTTATATCCCGTAACATATTTTTCCACCGAAACTTACGTTTAATTTTCTTGTACGTTTTAATCACGCCCTGGTGTCCGCCGAACGGAGAATCATGATAATCATGTAAAATAATTTGGATTTCCTCCGGACTCGAAATTAATTCAGGGGTTTGAGGTGATATTGTCAGTGGTAACATTTCGTCTTCCTTTTGTTGCATGGGACTTGAAAGTGTTTCGTTTTGGTCTTGGGTGGAATCTGGTGTTTGTGTTCCTGTTTGTTTCACTTTTTGTGTTGTTATTTGATTTTTGGTATAATTATTTTGGGCTTTCCGTTTTTGTATGGGTATGGTTTGAAAATGACTTTTTAAACAAATTTTTGTGAATTTTTTTTGGAAGTATGGCTACATTATTTTATTTTTAAATTAAATAGGCTTTTTAAGTATAATTCAAAGAATAATTATATGAATTTTCAAGTAAAAATATTAAGAATTGTGACAACGGTAGCCATTTTTCGCAGACACGTCCAAAAAAAAAAATGAATTTGCGGTGGACATCAGAACTCGTCACTGGATAATCTGAAAAAAAAAATTCAAAAAGATTATCTTAGTTTATGAGTTTCTCGATGGAGTGACGTCGAGGTTTTCCATTTTTATCAATTTTTGAGTTTTTGGCATCACTTAGAAGTCAAAAAAACGAAATTTTTTGTATAAAATGTGCGAAAATCAACATATTTATTATTGTTTATAAAAAAATATGCATAACAAAAAAATTATCTGGACGTCATCGACGTTATCTCGTGGAGAGGGAAAGCATCGCCGACGGTTTTTTCATTTAATTTACGGAAATCGACGACTACTCTCCATTTTTTCTCTCCGTTGGGTCCCGGTTTTTTAGGGACTACTAATAGGGGCGAGTTCCAAGGGCTTTTGCTTGGCTGCACTATATCATTGTCGAGCATTTCTTTCAATTGCTCGTTGATTACTTCACGTTGTGTTTCCGGTATTCGGTACATTTTCTGATTTATTGGTGCTTGATCCTGCACTATCGGGATTAAATGCGTGATAGCATCTGTATGTGAAAGGTAATCATTCTTTAGATGGAATATGTCGATATACAGGGTGTTCAGTGGTGGGAGGTCAATACTGCAGGGGGTGAAAGGTCAGACCGAGACAAGCAAAAAATCGTATGGGTGGGGGGGGGGGGGGGGGGGGGGGGGCATCTCGCACCGTTTGGCAGTTACAGGGTGTTACGAAAATACGGGAGAGACTGGCTACCATAGACCTCAAACGTGAAATAAAACGAAGGCTACTTGCATGCATCGAAACTGGCGGAGAACATTTTGAACAGCTTTTAAAGGACAAACGCTTTAATTGTAATTAGTTTTGAAGCGAACAAAATGTATTTTTTAGTAAACTTAAGTATAATTTCTTAAAAATTCAAATTATCATGATATTCTGTAAAAGAATTTTTGTAAATAAATTTTCGTATCCTTTTCCTACCTGGGCATGTTGCACCTTTTTGGCAAGGTAATTAGATAGGCAACTTAAAAAAAATAAAAAGTAGGTATGTTAATAACATGAATTTGGGAGAAAAGTGGGACGAAAGGTGAAAAATCGTGAAATAAAAGTTAATTTTTTCAACTTCCAGGGGGGATTGTGGCCAAGGGGTTGGGGATAGGGGAGTGGTGTAAACTTTTTTGGAAAGGGCTTCCAAATAGTGATTTTTTGAAATCAGTTTGGGGCCGCTGCGATGCGTAGAAAAAAAGATAAAAATACAAGAGCAGTTCCCATATAAGGCAAAATCCTGATTTACGAATCACCCTGTAACTGCCAAACGGTGCGAGATGCCCCCCCCCCCCCCCCCCCCCCACCCATACGATTTTTTGCTTGTCTCGGTCTGACCTTTCACCCCCTGCAGTATTGACCTCCCACCTCTGAACACCCTGTATATTATTATATTCTCGATATAGTTCCAAAATTTCAGCCTTTTCTTGGCTATTTAAAATTGGGCTCAGGTTGAGTTCTTGCACTAACCTGGCTATGCGGTTTTTTGCCTTTATCAAATCGGCATCCGGATTTCTGACATATGAAATTGTAGCTGTTTGGTTGCTTATACAGTGGTTTTTATTAATCTCTGTTTGATCGAATATTTTTAATTTAGGACTCTTTGGCCTGTTTAAATAGGCTTTTTTGCCGTTTTCTTCTAGTTTGGGACTTTGTGGTCCGTTTGAGTGGGTTTTTGCGCCGTTATTATTTAATTTTGGGCTCTGTGGCCTATGGGAGTTGACGGTTGCGCCGTTTTTATTTAACTTTGGACTCTGTGGCCGATGGGAGTCGGCGGTTGCGCCGGTTTTATTTTTCTTGTTTGTATGTTTATTTTTTTCGGGCGGCTTTGCCGTCTCGTTGCTTATTTGAAATTCCGCTTCGGGATACAGTCAAGTCTCCTATAACGCGATTGATTTGTACCGCGTTATATGGAAACCGCGCTATGAGAGACTTCAAATAAATTCAAATCAGGATATGCGTTCTATGGAAACCGCATTTTGAGAAACAGAAAAATAAGATATATCAAAATAATCTATACCGCGTTATATGGAAACCGCAATCGCGTTCTATGGAAACCGCGTTATAAGAAACTCAGAATTAATGCAAATTAAATCATTCGTACCGCGTTATATGGAATCTCAGAACACATTTAACACATTTAAAGACAATCTTAGAATAAATTAAAAGAGGGCAACGCTTTATTTTTAGCTCATTTTTAGGGAAATTCCCTATTAACTAGAATTGAAAAACAGGGTAATACACCACAAATATTAATTTTGTACATACAAAAATTTAACATATCGAATAAGTGTTGCCATAGATAAATTTTTCAAGCCATTTGAGTTGTTGGAATGTTCTTGTATCAAAAACGCGTTATAAGGAGACCGCGTTATAGGAGAACTTGTCGTACTTTTCACACCGCGTTATATGGGAATCGCGCTATAAAAACACCGCGTTATAGGAGACTTGACTGTACATTGGGGCTACCGAGTAATCATTCGCTGAAACCAATTGTAAATTCAAGTTGGTCAGGCAGAGCATGACAGGTGGACTTACCCCCTTAACCCCTTCGGGTTCCATCTCTTTTTCCTGAGCCTCGTTTTCAGTTGTCTTTAGGGTATATCGCTTCTCTGCATCGAGTATTATTGGATACGAGAATTCCTCTTCATTGATTTCCGTGCGCGGGAATCGAAGTCTTTTATTTGGGCCTTCAACGTCCCAATATTGCGATAGGAAATCATTTCTTAATAGCCCATCGTGGGAAAGGTCTTGCAGATCTTCTATTACCTGGAAAGTGCAAGGAATTTTAACTTCCCGACTCGGGGAGAGTTTTTTAATGAAATTTCCTTGGCAGCTTCCCAGGGTATGTCCCCTACCAAACGGGGATTGCAAGGCGAGGGTTTTCTCCGAGTTCACTGATTCGAGAGAATTCAACGCTTTTTTTCTTTATTAAACTTATCTCAGCGCCCGTATCCACCACTAGTTGGGTCTTTTTATTTCGACCAATGCCTAGGGGGAGCTCCACCACGGGGGTACTGGGTTTGGGCGGCTGAGTATACCCCAAATTTTTCTTTTTAGAATTTAAAGTCGGGCCGGGGATTTCGGACTCGACTGTACGTCGTTTCCCGAATTCCGGCTGACATACTTTTGTTTTTTCTGGCACACACTTTCCTCATGCCCCCGTCGTCGCCCGCACCACTCGCAACTTGATCGCACGTTGTATACGCGCCGACCGGTGTTGCTTGTGGGTGTCGGTTGCTAGCTGTGTGGTCTATAAGGTAGGCCCGTTGATTTTACGCGATCGGCGCGGCATGTATTCGCGGTGCGCCCATAGTTTTTGCACTTCTCGCATACCGGTGTGTTCCTTCTCGTCACACAGTCGGCGAAAGTATGCCCGCGTTTTTTGCAGAAAGCATCCTTTTCTTCCTACTCGGATAGACTTTCTATTCTTAACCTTCCATCTCTTGCTAATAGAAGACTTTATCTCGATGAGTGCGCGCTCTATCGTATATACAACGGATTACTCAAAACATCACTGTTCGATGAATTGAGCCTAAGGGTGCCTTCATTCAATAGCAGGAATAATAATATTTTCATGCCACCAAGAGCCTCGCTAGAAATATACTTCAATTCTCCAATGGTGCGCCTTCAAAGAAACCATGACAGACTCCAAGTTGGTCCTCTGAACTGTCATTTTAGCAGATTCAAACAGATGGTCCTTGAAATGTTAAACGATTAAGTCAGTTTTTATTTAAATTTGTATACCTTTGTCAGCTATTGTATAATTGGAAATTTTAATTTCTGTACAAAGCTTACTAAATAAATAAATAAATCGTGTTCGGTAAAATATTTTTCGTTTTACCGGGTACTGTGCTTTCGTAGTTTCGCGTTGGGTTCAGGGATGCTGTGGAGTAATTTGCTCCGTAGCCCTGAATCTGCGGTCCCGAGTGTGTGTTGTGGTTCCCATAATTCGTTGGTGTAATCATAGGAGAGTTCGTGTAAGTGGCCTGGATAGCATTACAGTGTGATAAAGCTTGTGAGTGAAAATCGGTGCCCTGGCATGCATTAGAGTATGTGCTGCTTGGGCACGATCGTGACCCATAATATGCTTCCGGGCTCTGTACGCAGCCCGTTATCGGATTTTGTGGGTGAGTAGATTCGTGCTGGAGTTTCTCCATGTCCAGTGCCTTGCTGACTAACTGATTCAGGGTGTTTTCGTTCAGAGTCAGAAGGTACTGCTGGAGGTAAGGATTATTTACTCCTCTTTGGAATGCACTTTTCGCGAATTCCTCTAGCTGGGCTTTGAGTGCCATTGCTGTTACCGGATTATTGTTTTGTTCGGCCGCCCCTTTGCATTGAGCCAGCATCTGCTGCAATCTTGCCGTGAAGGCGTTGAGCGATTCCATCGGGAATTGGCTGATGTTTATTAATTTATTCATCAGCTCCAAGTAGCTTTCCCGGGGCAAATATGTTTGGTTTAACCGTGTCTCGAAGTCCTCGAATGAAAGAGGAGGATCTGCCAGAAATAGACGATAGGCTGTTCCCCGGAGACGGGTGAGCAGAATTCGAGGGAAGGTTAATCTTTCCTCCTCCGAGAGGCAGGCTTGTGCTTGTTTGCAACAGCATAGACAAGTTTGGAGCTCTTGGCTCACTTGGGGGCTGAATTCACCTGAAAATATGGGGACCACTTGGGTGGCAAGCTTTAGTACTTTTCCCGTGTTCGTCATTTCCCGGCTGCGTGTGTTTACCGCGAATCTCTTGCGTTCGGTTACGTGTTGTGAATCGCGCGAGTTTTCTGAGGACGAGCTCGTAATTGATCCGTTCAACCAGCCTGTGAGGAGTTCAGCCGCCGTCGGCTGTTAGCTTTGTGCAATTTCCGCGCTTAAATTTTTATCACTACTTAATTCTAAGTTGTTATTATTATTTTGGAGCGAGTGCGAGTATCTTTTAAATTTCAGTAAACTTTCCCTGAATTGTTCGGTGCCAGCTGTTAATTCTTTGATTCGAGCTTCCCTTTGTTCGCGGAGTCGTTCAATTTTTTGCTCGATCTCGTCGCAATATTCAGCTGTGATGTCACCTGTTACTCGCACTTTCTCTACTATACGATTTAGGCTATCGGCTAGACTTACTTCTACGTCGCCTACGGGTCTGGGGATTACCGCTCCACTTCGCAGACGAATTCCCTGGTGAGAATGCGGTGTAGAGGTGTTGTTGGAGCTGCTTGTTGATGCTGTGGGTGGTGCTCGTGGATTTAGGTGATCTCTCGGCAGCTGCGGAGTCGCTGAAGGGTTAGTGGATTCCCCCGATGATCGTGTTGGTGTAGTGGAGTCGCTGCGTACTGCTGCTGGTGTTACTCCGGTGCAGGGTTTGTCTCCGGTCATCGGCTTCTTCTTTTCTTCCTTCTTGTGTAAGCGCTTCAGTGGTTTTATCGGTGCGCTGTGGTCATCGAACAATCCCGCGTTGTTGCCTTTTGCACTAAAAATCGGTACCTGCGTGCTCGCCTGGAGCAGAGGCAGTTACAATTGAGTACCTGAAGTCCGGGTAATTGCGTGCTCGCCTGGAGCAGAGACAACTATAGTTGATTACCCGGGAGCGGTGGAGTTCTTTTACTTAAATTGTGTGCCTCTGGAGCCGAGCTTGGCTTCTGGTTACGGGGAAAGAAAGACTTTGCCCAGCACTTAAGTACTTTGAGAACTCTTGTGGTTCTGGATAGAGGGTTTTAAAGCATTTACGGTATTTAATTGATTACCAAGCTTCCTCTATCCTACCGGCTGCGCCAAATTGTTAAGTATATTCCGGTGGGAATATTCTTAATATTATTAATGGGCTCCAGGGTAGCTTCTGCACTCGAACTGATATCGATTGAACGGTACGGATGAGGTTTAGTCGGATGAAAGGTTACTCGTCGGGTACACTTCATTTATTTAAATACACTTTTGAACCTTAAACACTATAACTTAAGTTGTACCGACTTTGAACTTAGAAGTATCTCTCTACCGACACAGGTCCCGACCTTTTTCTTCGCGTCCGCGCGCTGTTGATGATGGAAAACGACTCTACTTTACATCATTTGTTTTTCTTGCGCATTAATTGTTGGGAAATACCGTTGGCACCTGGGCGTCGCAGGTGTACATTACCTCAGGCAGCAATGCATTTTTTGCTAGGTACTTCATTTCAACAATTCAACGTAACAAATTTATTTATTTAATTAGAGTTACATATCGGGAAATCGTATAGATATGCCGATATGTAACGTACCAAAGATTTTGGTACATAACATAGGTAGCCTAATAAGAAGGGACTTAGAATATTTTAGGTTAGTCAGGCGGGACTTAGAAAATTTTAGGCAAGATCAGCCTAATAAGAAGGGACTTAGAGTATTTTAGGTTAGTCAGGCGGGATTTAGAATATTTTAGGCAAGCTCAGCCTAATAAGTGAAGGAAGGAAGGAAGAATTAGCTAACTCAGCTGGGTACTTACCAAACTCAGGCAAGTTGTAGTTCTGTCAAGCTCAGACGAAAACTCGATCAGCTCTCGGCGCGCACATGTTTTTAAAGGGCCAAACCTTCCTTCGAGTAAAGCTCCTGGAAGAGCTTCTCTGTGTATAAGATTATTCGTATAGAATAATATCATTCGAAGAGCCTATCCATATATTCGATCGGAAGCTTTTCGTGCAGTTTGAACCGAACGAATGCAGCCCTTTTTCGTGCTGCCGAGAGCCGTCATGTTGACAAGTTTAATTGTCAAAAATAGTGAGGATTAAACACCGGTCCTCTAAAGGTTAACTACGATTGACCATAGAAGCGGAGACAGGACCTATCCCTGGGGGCAGTCCCTAGTGGCCCATGCCGCACTATGGGCTAAACGGCACTTTTTGTGTTTAAAACCTAATATCTCGGAAAAAACCGAAGATATTAACGTAAATTTTTTTTTAAATTGAAGCTGAGACTATGTAGATTACTGGAAAATTAACCAGAATGGCTGAAATGAAAACAAACAATATGTAACATAACCTCAAAGTTGCATTTTTTTCTGAAAAATTGAATAGGCTTACACCAACAAAAAACTTGGTCTTTATTTTAAATGTCATATATGCTATCCGATGAACTTTAACCTGCTGATCACGAACGAATCCAGCCCTTTTTCGTGCTGCCGGGAGCCGTCATGTTGACCATTTTTAATAGTAAAAAAAACAGCGGGGATTAAACATATGCCCATATTTATAGCCGATCCTGAAAGAGACCTTTTTCAATCTTTCCGCTGAGCTGCAGTCCACAGAGAGTGTGAGTTGCGCAGCCGCTCCCTCTGACACCCTTCTAAGGACTTTCCAATCAGCTACCTTTAGTTCGTGGTTTTGGGCTTTAACAAACCGCAGGATCTTTTTCGTGGGATATTCCTGGCTGTCCGGAAAGTAGCCAAGCAGGATTTTGGATCGAGGAATATGTTCCTCGTCCACCATCCGCAACTTAGCACCGTCCCAGGGTTTGATGTCTCCTATGGTCAACTTGAGCCATTTTACTATCTCTTCGTTGGCACAGTGGACCATCAACCAGCCCGCCTTGTGGGAGATCCCGTTGAAAGTGGGCTTTAATTCTCCCTCTTCACTCAGGAGGATAGTCTCCAAGATCGCTTCCTGTAAAGCCTTTAGTTGGCTAGTGCTGAGAGACTCCTCCGGGAAGTTTGTTGGGAGAATGCCCATACTCGTCTCTGTCAGGACGTTTTTATAGGATGGAGGTGTCGTAGGAGCTGTGGGCTCCTGCACCTTCCCAGTTTTAACTTCCCTTTTGCTCTCTGGCCTGCTGACCACCCCAACTCTCCTCTTCTTTGTGTTTTTGGGCTCTGGGGCAGTCCGTTCGGATCTGGAGCGTTTCGAGCTTTCCATTAGCTCCTTTAGGGGTTTGTCCACTAGACTTTTCGCCTTCTCACGGCTGTGTCCGTGAATCGTTTCCTGGTCGCTCCACTGTACATCGCCCTCCCTCCGTTAGTGCCTCTAGGGCCCTTGTCGAGAAAGGGTTCAGTTTCAGTTTTGGTTTCCTCTATCCGAAACTCGTCCTACAGGGGAGAAATACTTCTAAGCCTGGACTGATCCGCCTGGGCGTCCCGCGCCTCTACGTCCGACGAGTCAGTCAACCCTTCTGGTACAAGGGTGATATCCGCTTCGCTCACTGGTATATCAACCTCCATTTCATCAGGACTGAATAAAATATCCAGATGCAGCCCTCTCTGGAATTATGGATCTGCACGACGAGCTTGTGGTTTTCGGAGATTTCAATCTGCCGTCGGTTAATTGTCTTCCTTCGTCCGATGACGGCTGTGTTTCGCCTTCTTTTACCATCGCCCCACAACATGCATCCATCTTCATAGACGAATTATTATCCTCTGGCCTGACGCAAACTTGCGATATTGCAAACGATAATGGTCGATTTCTAGACTTAATCTTTTCAACGGATCCTGGATGCACGACCGTCAAACATTGCTTGACCCCCATTGTCGCCGAGACTGGACACCAACCTGCTCTTCATGTTATTTTATCATCAGTTCCATTCTTTTCGAATTGTGCTATTCCCTCCGAACTTTGTTACAATTTTAAAAAGGCTGATTTTTTAATCCTCTATAAATGGGTCTTGACTTGTGACTGGAGCACTGTTCTTGAGGAGCGTGACGTTGACGTATCTGTAAACTCTTTTTACACCATATTCGCTACGTGTTTCTTACATTGCGTCCCAGTCACAAAGTCTCGCGGCTCACAAAATAATTAGCGTTGGACAAACGCTGCTCTTAAACATATAATAAAACAAGAAAAATAAGGCTTGGAAGAAATTTTGCGTCTCAAGGGACCATATTCATTACGCTACCTACTGCTCCCTTCGCAGACAATATATCACTGAATTGGAGTCTTCCTACAACTCCTTTCTTGACGATACGAAACATTCCTTGAAGAAGAATCCTAAGCGTTTCTTCAAATTCGTTAATTCGAAGCGTGGTTCTGATGGTTGCCCATCTCTGCTTACTCTGGGTGATGTTTCTAGTGACGATCCTCAGAAGATTTCTAATCTCTTTGGTGATTTTTTTGAAACTGCTTTTCTTGCAGACTGTGATAGCGACACCTGTGGTAATAGTTTTAAGACTTTTTTTCACTTGACGACGCTCCCGCCAACCTCTCTCACGGCTGCTGATTTATTTATTGACGACGCTAAGATTTCGAGTTTAATATCGAACTTAGCTGATAGTTCTTCTAATGGGCCTGATGGAATATCTGCCTTTTGTATTAAACGTTGTGCCGCACCTCTTGTCCCTATTTTATGCTATTTATTCAACTTGTCTCTTGGAAAATGTCGACGATAATTCCACTGCACAAAAAAGGCTCAAAACAAAATATATCGAATTATCGTTCTATTGCTAATCTATGCTAAAATGTTCGAGTCTCTGATTTGTGATACTTTTTATTTTCATTGTAAGCCTTTCTTGCAATCTTTTCAGCACAGCCAATGTTCTTGCCGAATTCTAGAATTCTCTGTTATGCTGACGACGCCAAAATTTTTCGGGTTATATCTAGCGAGCAGCATTGTATACTTTTAAATTCTGACATTGATGCTGTAATGTACATCAGACAGAGGCTTGGTCGACGATAAGAAGTTTTGTATTATTTTAACGAAAGCAAAGCTCAGATTCATAAGTTTCACTACAGATAGGATAAATAAATATTAGGGCTTTCCAATTAAGTGTAGACCAGTCCTGAGTAGTACAGAAGCTTATCATGTCAACAACTGATCGACGTAATCGAGCCAGTACAACCACCAGTATGACAGCACTTCCCGTGAACCTGGAAAGTTACCACATTTAATATACCTTTCACAACTTCTTTAATTAAATCAATTGCCCGAAAGATGATTAAAATCCTTATTCATCGCCAGTAAGGTATAAGAATTTTCTATAAATAAAAAATAGCTACGCCTAAGTTGCTGAACCGATTGGGAAACAGCTTTAGCATTACTTGGTGTCGATCAAGATTGGCATGCCATACGAGAGACTTGACGGACTATATCCGGGCGCCGAAAAATCACTCTTTCTTGCAGTAGACGTGCGTGACAATGGTGGTAAAAAAATAAGTGGTGATAGGAAATCGTTAATTAAAGTGAAAGAAAATAAAGTCAAGACAAGAAAATAAGATCGAGAAGGAACAAAGAATAAGAGGAGGGAAGGTATGAATATATTTTGAAATTAAAGAATATTAAAAATAAAAAAAAAATTAATATGAAAATTTTATAAACTGAAATAAAGGGACGGGATTATCGTTCATGTGTAACGATCCTCCAGAAATTGGATAGAGATTCTTTTGAATGCTCTAAACACTACGTACATCACAACATAAAGACATCACAAATCTAGGCATGCAATTGGCATGCAGATTCACACATAACCTCACGTACCATAAAGACACCACGTGAATTAATCTCGCATACAGCAACACACATATCAAGTATCATCCAACATATCAGCACACATAGATACATAATGCAACATACACACCTGATACATGAAACATCAACACATCTTTAAAACAAGCATACATCGGTCATACCAGCATCAGAGCCCGATTGCATGCATCAAATCCAAACATCCATCATCACACACCACTAATCGAACATCATACACATTTCACCAAACATACAACGTCATACATTACACATCATTCATATCATATCATACATCATTTACATCATGCACCAGACATTCTACATCACACATCATTCATAGCGCATCATACATCATTTACATCATATACCAGACGTTCCACATCACACATCATATCACACATCTCATCCCACATGAAACATCACCGACAACACTTCAATCGTCAAGGACACCATTAAACAAACAGATAAGTTATAGTTCATAAATTTATAAATGCTAATTTTTATAGTAAGTAGGGAATTCGAATTTAGATAGGGTGGCCACGCAGAATTGTCAGCTTAGGCATAGAAATCAATATTAAAAAATAAAAGAATCATAAAAAGAAAATTGAATAAGAATTGAACCCCTGAGCCATATTCCCGGGTCCATTACATTTTGGGGGCTCGTCCGGGAACCTTTTAGCTAATCAATATTTAATGAATCTTACTAAAGACAAAGTTAAAAAAAAAAACCATTTTTAAGAATTTTGTTACGGCTAAGACTCTGTCTGATGTACATTCCACCCTGATACTTATATTACATATTGCCTTACATTATATAAAATTCTATATTATTATTTTTATATCACATTAATTTAATAGGTTCCAGCTTAAAAGTGGTATTGCTGTGTCATTTCGCTTAAGAAGTTTAGACCTTGGAGCTAAAATTTAAAATTATCTTGTTTGTGCAAAAGGAAGGTAATTATCGTATTTACGCTATTACCTATTTTTAACATTGCTCTTCTGATTGATCATATATATATATATATATATATATATATATATATACAGGGTGTCCCAGAACTCAACGTCAAGCCGAAATCGAGCATTAGGCCAAGTCGTAACAGTTATCAGAAAAATATGAAAAAAAATCTTGGTCATGTACTTTTCAAATTATAAGGATTCAAAAATAAACTGACACCCTGTGATGATCTTTCAAGTCCTGTGACTGCAAATATTAACTTTTCGTCATTTTTTTTTCTACCGTATAACTATGAATAACCCTTCTGTCAAACACAGTTAAAAGTTAGAATATAACTGCCTCAGTTTCAAATAAAAAGTTAGATTTTTGCCCAACATTGAATGCAAAATAATTACAGTCGGTTAAAGTTAAAGTTGGGTGATGTAATTATTTTGAATTCAATGTTGGGTAAAAATCTAACTTTTTATTTGAAACTGAGGCAGTTATATTCTAACTTTTAACTGTGTTTGACAGAAGGGTTATTCATAGTTATACGGTAGAAAAAAAAATGACGAAAAGTTAATATTTGCAGTCACAGGACTTGAAAGATCATCACAGGGTGTCAGTTTATTTTTGAATCCTTATAATTTGAAAAGTACATGACCAAGATTTTTTTTCATATTTTTCTGATAACTGTTACGACTTGGCCTAATGCTCGATTTCGGCTTGACGTTGAGTTCTGGGACACCCTGTATATATATATGGGACATTCCACGTCAACCGGGCCACCTAAATGACCAAAAATCATGAAGACCTAGAAAATTGTTTTTGGGCTTAAATTTTTGGTCTATCTTTACTCTTCAGAAATTCACCTGGCGTTTTGAAAAATTCAAAATGGCGGATCCAATATGGCGGCCAACTTTTCAAAAATGAACGAAATTTGAATCAAAAAAATACTATGATATTCTGCATAAAATTCTAAGTAAGAAATGTCTTTTGCAAATTTTTGAATAAAATGGCCGTTTTTGAGAAAAAAATTCATGAATTTTAAAAATTTTCCATCTTGATGAAATCCATATTGGCCATATTGGCCATATTGGATCCGACATTTTGATTTTTTTTGACATTTGACATTGCATTCATCACTAGCAACATCCTAACACCTGAGTATTTTTTAAATCTTTCTAATATGCCAATTGTGAATTTTTTCCTATATAAAAATGTTTAAAATTCATGAATGTTTTTCTCAAAAACGGCCATTTTATTCAAAAATTTGCAAAAGACATTTCTTACTTAGAATTTTATGCAGAATATCATAGTATTTTTTTTATTCAAATTTCGTTCATTTTTGAAAAGTTGGCCGCCATATTGGATCCGCCATTTTGAATTTTTCAAAACGCCAGGTGAATTTCTGAAGAGTAAAGATAGACCAAAAATTTAAGCCCAAAAACAATTTTCTAGGTCTCCATGATTTTTGGTCATTTAGATGGCCCGGTTGACGTGGAATGTCCCATATATATATTTATTTTGTTTTTTTTCTTCTGCTTTATCACGTTCTCTTGTGGCAAGGGTCATGTCAGGCGACTTCTAGTACATAATCTTTCTTCTCTCGTCTTTAATTGATTTAAACACTCTGAATACCATATTTTGGATACACTTACGTGTATATTAAAACGGTTGATATTTAAGGTTCAATCAAATTCAACTCAAGTGAAATAAATAAAATAAATGAAATAAATAAAAATTAATAAATGGAATTAAATATATAAAAATAAATAAATAATTATAATAAAATTAAAAAGTTCAACAGACACTAATACTACTAACTGTTTACTATTATAATAATAACTAACCATTACTAATACAACTAACTTTCACTAACGAGCACTAACAACTACTAACTAATACAACTAGCCACTACTAACCACTACTAAAACCCACTAACAACTACTTACTAATTCAACTAATTCCTACTAACAAGTATTAACAACTAACAGCTACTAATCAACTCAACTAACCATTACTAATCACTACTAAACCTACTAACAGCTACCAACTTATACAACTAAAAGCAGAAACTAGAAAATAAAAGGTTAATAAATAAAAATAGACAAAATTAATAAACAATTAATAATAAATAAATAAACCGAGCGAACGAACATAACTCCACAAATTTATGCCATACAGCTGGCAGTACACTGTTTGGACCATTCCAAATTTTCTTTTTTACAATAATAATTTATTCGACAAATTCCTAATTCTGCAATGTCGTATTCAGAAATTGCACGAATGTTCTCCGAAGCGGAGATAATTTACGAAATGCTTTTAAGAGGTGTAAAGCCCGAAAGTTACACTTCACGCGGTAAATATATTTGGTACATGAAACAGCTAGAAAAAGAATTGAGTATAGACGATCAACAGCTGCAGTTTAATCCTCCAGTCGAAAATATCAAGGATTTAAACCAATGTGAAGCGCTGTTGGTAGAGTTAACCGAAGATGCCGATAAGGGAGACGCGGAAGAATTAGAGCGTGTCGAAACCAGCTCAAGTTGTTATTAAAGCGAATTAATAGAATAGACGTTACTGGGCTTGACGAAAAGCTTAATTGTAAACCCGATCTCCTGACCCTAGCTGAAAGCTTGAAACAGAGAGTTGAAAGCAAGAGGAAACAGCTTTGGAAGGATCGATCATTTGAACGTAGGTTATCGGCAGAATTGCGAATAGTTGATAATGTTGAGGAAAATTTTGATATAAAGGGTCAAAATCAAGTCGTAAATAGTACCCACAAAAATATAGTACCAGAAAATGCTAATAGTCAAGGGCCCTCTTCGGCGCGACACGACGAATTTAATTTAAGCCCTCTCGGCAAAGGGTATTCTTCTATATTGGTTCCTCAAATCTTGCCAGAAATTCGCAGAGAGGTAAAGTCCGCGCCTCAGCTTTATAAATGGAAAATTTCATTCTCGGGTGATGATAGATCACACTCCGCTTCAGAATTTTTGCAGAGAGTCGCGGATTTTGCGCTGTCTAGACACGTATCTGGAGAAGAATTATTACGTTCCATTTCGGATATTCTTGAAGGTTCGGCCTTGAAGTGGTTTAGGCGTAAACGAAATTCTTTTCAAACTTACCAACAATTTGTCGAAAGCTTTCTAAAAGAATTTGAACCATTCAGACAGTCCGAAAGGCTTTTAGAGTATATTTGTAGTAGGAAAAAAAAAATATCTGAGTCGATAACCCAGTTTGTTGCTTTTATGGAAGACCAGTTTATGCGTTTACAACATATTCCATCCGAGAAGTACCGCGTAAAAATCATCAGAAATAATTTGCAGCCGATGTATATTCGGGCGATTACCCTGATGGATTTTGAAACAGTCGATCAGTTGTCTGAGGCTTGCAAGAGGATTGAAGAGAGCGAAGCGCAAGCAGATTTTAACGCTCGTTCCGTGGCTTATGAGGATAGAAGATTCTCTAGGCTTGACCTGAGTCGAAATCGCGATAATCGCTATTCTGCTTTCTCTCCTAGCTCTAAGCCTTCTCAATTCTATTCTCGTCATGAATATTATCCACCCAACGCTATGCCAAGATCTCCAACGTTTCAACGTGCCAATAACGCTCCATTTGGCCGATTCTCATCAAAAACTTCTCCAAACGAGCAAAGCGTTAGCTACATTAAAAGAGGAAGAACACCTGAAGCTAGTAGAAGATCGTATGATTTCGGCAACGAACAGAATAAAGCTTGGGAAAATAGAAATTACCAGAACCTGGGTAATGAACGAAGAAGGTCTGATAGCTACAACCGCAATGACTCCGCTAGTAGGAATTTCGGCGTCGATAATTGGCAGAGCGATTCTAGTAGATCTGTCGACGGTAAATGCGACGAAGTCAATCAATACACGAGTATGCCACAGAGATCGAATATGAATTATCGGGAATATCGAAATAAAAGTCAAAGTCCTTCAGCCAGTCGAGTAAACAGACCGCAGGGTGTTAGTCCTAGTCGGAAAGTTCATTTCCGACATGATAGTCCCCACCAGTCTCAGGAAAACTAGGTTCTGGACGTTCTCAAGTGGACAAGAACGGCCAACTCAAAACCAAGTCCACGAACTTAAAAAATAATCACTTCATCTGTAAAGAGGATAAAAGGCCTCACATTCAAGTACAAATTTTAGATAGTTTAGTAGAAGGTTTACTCGATAGCGGCGCTAGTAAAACTGTTGTTGGAAGTGACGGAATTAATATCCTTAACGAGCTGGGTTTGACTTTGCGAAAATTCAAAGCCGGAACCATAAGAACGGTCGACAATACTTCTCACAAAATAGTTGGGGTTTATTATGTACCTGTCTCTTTTAATGGTGAATTCGAAGTCGTTGAAGCCTTGGCAATTCCAACTCTGAAACAAGGGTTCATATTTGGCGTAAATTTCTGGTGTGCTTTCAAAATCTCATTGAAAAATGTAAAAGGTCAATGGTCCTGTTATAGTTTCGAAACAGCTGGTTCTCTAGACAACAAACATCTTCAGGACATTAAACACCTTACAACATCTCAACAAAATCGTCTTAAAAATTGCTTAAGAGAATTCAGTCACCTCTGTTCCGAGGAATTAGGTAGAACAACGATGATAGAGCATGATATTGACACGGGTGATGCACTTCCTATTGTACAACGCGGGTACCAAATCTCTCCTGCAGTCGCAGAAAGGCTCGGAAAAGAGCTTGAACGGATGAAAAGGTTACGCGTGATCGAACCATCCGTAAGTCCTTGGTGTTCCCCGGTTGTTTTGGTTAAAAAGGCTAATGGAAAAGACCGATTATGCATAGACAGTAGAAAATTAAACCAAGTCACTGTTAAATGTGCATATCCATTGCCTCGTATCTCTGAAATTCTAAACAAATTGGGAAGGGCAAGATACTTATCGTCCATCGATTTAAAAGATGCATTCTGGCAAATACCTTTGAGTAAAAGATCTAGAGAAAAAACGGCGTTTAGTGTACCTGGCCACGGCCTGTGGCAATTTAAAGTAATGCCTTTTGGGTTATGTAACAGTGCCGCTACACAACAACGTCTTATGGATCTTTTATTTACTCCAAGTGAAGAGAATGTATTTACTTATCTCGATGACTTAATTGTTGTGTCTGAAACCTTTGACGAGCACATCGATGCCCTGTACCGTGTTGCTAGAAGATTAAAGGAAGCTAATTTAACAATCAATTTAGAAAAGTGTCAATTCCTAAGATCCTCCTTGAAATATCTAGGATTTGTTGTTGATGCTAAAGGTTTAAGAACAGATCCTGATAAAGTCCAAGCAATGCTTGAATTCCCAAGACCTAAGAATTATTCCGAGCTCAAAAGATTCATTGGTATGGCTTCCTGGTACAGACGCTTTGTCCCAAGTTTCGCAGAGATAGCTGCTCCGCTTCATGACCTAACCAAGCACATTGGAAAAGGCAAGCCCATTAAGTGGAATGAGTCCGCTGAAAAAGCTTTCATAATGTTAAAAACTAAATTAGTCGAAGCTCCCTTGCTTGCGAATCCAGATTTCGAACGCCCTTTCTATTTGCAGTGCGACGCCTCAAATTTCGCGATAGGAGCAGTACTGATTCAAAAAACTGACTCCGGCGAAGATCAACCAGTAGCCTATATCAGTCGAAAGTTGCGTGGAGCCGAGCTTAATTACACTGTGACAGAAAAGGAATGTTTAAGTGTTGTATTCGCCGTAGAAAAGTTTAGGTGCTACATTGAAGGTTATAAGTTCTTTATTCAGACGGATCATTCAGCTTTGGTTTGGCTATTCAGACAGCAAAATTTAGTAGGACGTTTGGCTCGTTGGGTGCTAAAATTACAACAATACGATTTCGAAATTTCCCATGTCAAAGGAAAGAATAACACTGTTCCGGATGCTTTATCAAGAGCTACGAATGTTTGCCTTATAGACTGTGACCCAATCCCGGCCGATACTTGGTATTATCATATGAAACAAAAGGTCGAAGAAAATCCCATTCGCATGAAAAATTGGAGAGTTCAAGGTGATAAGCTTTTTATAAGGCCACTAACCTTGAATAAGTTCAGTGACGATAGATGGAAATTGGTCGTTCCTGAAAGTAAACGACTCGAGGTAGTGCATGAATGCCACGACAATCCCTTTTCAGCACATTTAGTTGACGCAAAAACAAAAAAAAAAATATTAGACCGTTATTACTGGCCAGGAGTAGCCCAAGATGTTGTCAAATATGTTAGAAATTGTCATGTTTGTCTTCAGTCTAAGTCTTCTAACAAACCCGCCCAGGGTCAAATGGGTAAATATAAGAACGCTACAAGGCCATGGCAATTGATAGCTATTGATCTCATGGGTCCTTTCCCTAGATCAACTAAAGGAAACACCTTCTTGCTAGTAATAGTAGATTGGTTTACAAAGTATCCAATACTCATACCGCTGCGAAGTGCAACTGCGAAAAAGGTAGTCGAAGTAGTTGAAAACAGAGTATTCTTGGAATTTGGTGTACCTGAAATTGTGATATCTGATAACGGTAAACAGTTTGATTCGAAGGAATTTCGACAACTACTGAAAGATTACGAAGTTCCCAAATTCTGGTTAAATTGTCGTTACCACCCACGTAATAACTTTACAGAACGGTGGAATAAAGTTATTGGTGGAGCCCTTCGTTCCTATATTCACGATAATCACAAGCTGTGGGACAAACAAGTACCAAAAATTTCTGTAGCGTTGAGAACCGCCGTCAATTCTATCACTGGTTATTCTCCATTTTTTTTAAACCATGGACGCGAATTTACATATGCTGGATCCGACTATCGTGCGTTTATTGAGCTGTCGCCCGAAAAATCCGAATCTGTGTGCGAGAAGCGATCTAAATTCCTTGATAATCTCTACACTATCTATGACGACATATCAACACGTTTAATAAAATCTTACGAAAGAAACAAGAGCTACTTTGACAGAGGAAAAGTTGATATCGAGTTCAAAGTCGGGGAAATTGTTTACAAAAGAAACTATGTTCTATCTGATGCTAAAAATAATTTTTCCGCAAAGCTAGCTCCAAAATATATTCGATGCAAAGTTATAGGTAAAAGGTCAAACTTAGTGTATGAGTTAGAAGATGATAAAGGAAAAAACTGTGGATTCTGGCATATTAAGGACCTGAAATCAGCTAATTTGAATTGCTCAGAACGAGATGAAGAAAATAATTCTTAAATAATTTATCGGTGGCCCTAAGAAGGTATCCGGCCAGCTTCACTGGTTAATAATAGAACACCAATGCACCGCTTAGGTTTTCGCGGTCGATGTTTCTTTTGTAACTTCACAACTTTACACTTTTATCCTTTCAGTAGCCCTAAGAAGGCATCTGACCAGCTTCTCTGGAAACAATAGGATACCAATGTGCCGCTTAACCCTAGCGGTCGGTATACCTTGTGATTAGTAATAAATTTTCTCCCGTTATTTGAAAATTTTAACTTTTGCTATTATTTCCCTTTTGCTTCAAGACCTGGGTGATCCTGACATTCAGTTTAGTTTTAAGTAGTGAAAGACTGCTCGATAAGGATGTTTGCAGGAGACATATCTTCATTTAGTTGTAAGTTACGCAAAAATTTCACGGCGCACACCACACCCCAGAAGCTCAGGGAGTTGCAGTGCCTTCGTTCGGGAGCAGTGGGTGAGGGGGCATTCTTAAATCGAGTGCAAGGCTTGTTATGCACGGGCAAGCACCCGGTGTGCGGTCTTTAAAGTGCAACAAATATTTTCTTATTTATTATAAGCCTTTGGTTCTTTTGTCCACGAGCGGACTTTAAATAATCTAAGTTCACTTAGCAATTTTTATGAAAATGATAAATTGTTCATATCTGCAATTGCTATTCGTCTTGAATAACCTTGAATTTTGAATAAGCAAAACAGAGCAAACATGCAAAATTTTTTTTCCATTTATGATTATCAATCTATAGTTATAAGTTTAACTTTGAATTGTATGAATTCCCATTCCCTAGCTTACTTAATAGTAGTTTACGGTTACTTAGCGTTATCGAAATATATCAGTTATGCTCTTGAAGTAAATAAATAATATATATATTAATATGATTCCTAACAACAAGCTTGTATTTTCCCCCTGAATTAAATATACGATTGAAATTTGTAACTAAGTTTTTTAAGTTAGTAGCAATCCCTTAAGTAAGATTAAAATAATTAATACTTCCCAAGGAAAGCCCTTGAAGTAGTAACCCAATTCTATAATAAATTTTGAATAGCTTGCGTGCTCACGTATACCCCAGATAATTGATGCCAGTCCACATAACCCCGAACATATGCTAAAAGATATTAAATGACCCATACTACACGCGTGAACAATTTCATTAGGTATCGTAAACTTCGAGTTCAGTAGCAAGAACTACTCATCTTAGTTAGGCCTAAAATACACAACCCACTTAGTTGAAGAAATGCAAGTTAAACAAGGAAATTCCGTTCATTGCAAATTCTCAACTCTTGATAACGGCACGGTAAGTCCAATACGCAAACGTATTCATTGCCAGCGTTTTCCAAATTCGTCCATAATAAATTCAACGTAATTGTACGTTCATTATTATGAAGATTGAAGAAAGAAAAGATAAAAGTTAAGGATCCATATTGTATACATTCATGTGCACATATAATTTAGAAGATTGTTGGAAAAAGACATTTAAAAGAAGAAAGATTGTTTAAACAAAACACGTCAACTCAAGCTAATTGTAAGAGCTCAGGTAGATTTAATGACTACTTTCATTCGCTGCTTGGGTCGTTACCAAATAAAAAGAAAACAAAGAGAAAACAATTACCACATTAGGCAAAATTTAAAATTGCAAATAAAAATATTTTATTATTACCAATAATGGCAAAATTAAAACTGCGGTGTAGTGGGTACAAATTTATTTCGATTTGAAAATTTCAATGACATGTCCTGTTGTGTAAAATACTAGACAGATTTTCCTACATTGTTGGAAAATCTTACTCGGGAGAGGGGAGAATGTAATGTACATCAGACAGAGGCTTAGTCGACGATAAGAAGTTTTGTATTATTTTAACGAAAGCAAAGCTCAGATTCATAAGTTTCACTACAGATAGGATAAATAAATATTAGGGCTTTCCAATTAAGTGTAGACCAGTCCTGAGTAGTACAGAAGCTTATCATGTCAACAACTGATCGACGTAATCGAGCCAGTACAACCACCAGTATGACAGCATTTCCCGTGAACCTGGAAAGTTACCACATTTAATATACCTTTCACAACTTCTTTAATTAAATCAATTGCCCGAAAGATGATTAAAATCCTTATTCATCGCCAGTAAGGTATAAGAATTTTCTATAAATAAAAAATAGCTACGCCTAAGTTGCTGAACCGATTGGGAAACAGCTTTAGCATTACTTGGTGTCGATCAAGATTGGCATGCCATACGAGAGACTTGACGGACTATATCCGGGCGCCGAAAAATCACTCTTTCTTGCAGTAGACGTGCGTGACAATGGTGGTAAAAAAATAAGTGGTGATAGGAAATCGTTAATTAAAGTGAAAGAAAATAAAGTCAAGACAAGAAAATAAGATCGAGAAGGAACAAAGAATAAGAGGAGGGAAGGTATGAACATATTTTGAAATTAAAGAATATTAAAAATAAAAAAAAAATTAATATGAAAATTTTATAAACTGAAATAAAGGGACGGGATTATCGTTCATGTGTAACGATCCTCCAGAAATTGGATAGAGATTCTTTTGAATGCTCTAAACACTACGTACATCACAACATAAAGACATCACAAATCTAGGCATGCAATTGGCATGCAGATTCACACATAACCTCACGTACCATAAAGACACCACGTGAATTAATCTCGCATACAGCAACACACATATCAAGTATCATCCAACATATCAGCACACATAGATACATAATGCAACATACACACCTGATACATGAAACATCAACACATCTTTAAAACAAGCATACATCGGTCATACCAGCATCAGAGCCCGATTGCATGCATCAAATCCAAACATCCATCATCACACACCACTAATCGAACATCATACACATTTCACCAAACATACAACGTCATACATTACACATCATTCATATCATATCATACATCATTTACATCATGCACCAGACATTCTACATCACACATCATTCATAGCGCATCATACATCATTTACATCATATACCAGACGTTCCACATCACACATCATATCACACATCTCATCCCACATGAAACATCACCGACAACACTTCAATCGTCAAGGACACCATTAAACAAACAGATAAGTTATAGTTCATAAATTTATAAATGCTAATTTTTATAGTAAGTAGGGAATTCGAATTTAGATAGGGTGGCCACGCAGAATTGTCAGCTTAGGCATAGAAATCAATATTAAAAAATAAAAGAATCATAAAAAGAAAATTGAATAAGAATTGAACCCCTGAGCCATATTCCCGGGTCCATTACATTTTGGGGGCTCGTCCGGGAACCTTTTAGCTAATCAATATTTAATGAATCTTACTAAAGACAAAGTTAAAAAAAAAAACCATTTTTAAGAATTTTGTTACGGCTAAGACTCTGTCTGATGTACATTCCACCCTGATACTTATATTACATATTGCCTTACATTATATAAAATTCTATATTATTATTTTTATATCACATTAATTTAATAGGTTCCAGCTTAAAAGTGGTATTGCTGTGTCATTTCGCTTAAGAAGTTTAGACCTTGGAGCTAAAATTTAAAATTATCTTGTTTGTGCAAAAGGAAGGTAATTATCGTATTTACGCTATTACCTATTTTTAACATTGCTCTTCTGATTGATCATATATATATATATATATATATATATATATATATATATACAGGGTGTCCCAGAACTCAACGTCAAGCCGAAATCGAGCATTAGGCCAAGTCGTAACAGTTATCAGAAAAATATGAAAAAAAATCTTGGTCATGTACTTTTCAAATTATAAGGATTCAAAAATAAACTGACACCCTGTGATGATCTTTCAAGTCCTGTGACTGCAAATATTAACTTTTCGTCATTTTTTTTTCTACCGTATAACTATGAATAACCCTTCTGTCAAACACAGTTAAAAGTTAGAATATAACTGCCTCAGTTTCAAATAAAAAGTTAGATTTTTGCCCAACATTGAATGCAAAATAATTACAGTCGGTTAAAGTTAAAGTTGGGTGATGTAATTATTTTGAATTCAATGTTGGGTAAAAATCTAACTTTTTATTTGAAACTGAGGCAGTTATATTCTAACTTTTAACTGTGTTTGACAGAAGGGTTATTCATAGTTATACGGTAGAAAAAAAAATGACGAAAAGTTAATATTTGCAGTCACAGGACTTGAAAGATCATCACAGGGTGTCAGTTTATTTTTGAATCCTTATAATTTGAAAAGTACATGACCAAGATTTTTTTTCATATTTTTCTGATAACTGTTACGACTTGGCCTAATGCTCGATTTCGGCTTGACGTTGAGTTCTGGGACACCCTGTATATATATATGGGACATTCCACGTCAACCGGGCCACCTAAATGACCAAAAATCATGAAGACCTAGAAAATTGTTTTTGGGCTTAAATTTTTGGTCTATCTTTACTCTTCAGAAATTCACCTGGCGTTTTGAAAAATTCAAAATGGCGGATCCAATATGGCGGCCAACTTTTCAAAAATGAACGAAATTTGAATCAAAAAAATACTATGATATTCTGCATAAAATTCTAAGTAAGAAATGTCTTTTGCAAATTTTTGAATAAAATGGCCGTTTTTGAGAAAAAAATTCATGAATTTTAAAAATTTTCCATCTTGATGAAATCCATATTGGCCATATTGGCCATATTGGATCCGACATTTTGATTTTTTTTGACATTTGACATTGCATTCATCACTAGCAACATCCTAACACCTGAGTATTTTTTAAATCTTTCTAATATGCCAATTGTGAATTTTTTCCTATATAAAAATGTTTAAAATTCATGAATTTTTTTCTCAAAAACGGCCATTTTATTCAAAAATTTGCAAAAGACATTTCTTACTTAGAATTTTATGCAGAATATCATAGTATTTTTTTTATTCAAATTTCGTTCATTTTTGAAAAGTTGGCCGCCATATTGGATCCGCCATTTTGAATTTTTCAAAACGCCAGGTGAATTTCTGAAGAGTAAAGATAGACCAAAAATTTAAGCCCAAAAACAATTTTCTAGGTCTCCATGATTTTTGGTCATTTAGATGGCCCGGTTGACGTGGAATGTCCCATATATATATTTATTTTGTTTTTTTTCTTCTGCTTTATCACGTTCTCTTGTGGCAAGGGTCATGTCAGGCGACTTCTAGTACATAATCTTTCTTCTCTCGTCTTTAATTGATTTAAACACTCTGAATACCATATTTTGGATACACTTACGTGTATATTAAAACGGTTGATATTTAAGGTTCAATCAAATTCAACTCAAGTGAAATAAATAAAATAAATGAAATAAATAAAAATTAATAAATGGAATTAAATATATAAAAATAAATAAATAATTATAATAAAATTAAAATGTTCAACAGACACTAATACTACTAACTGTTTACTATTATAATAATAACTAACCATTACTAATACAACTAACTTTCACTAACGAGCACTAACAACTACTAACTAATACAACTAGCCACTACTAACCACTACTAAAACCCACTAACAACTACTTACTAATTCAACTAATTCCTACTAACAAGTATTAACAACTAACAGCTACTAATCAACTCAACTAACCATTACTAATCACTACTAAACCTACTAACAGCTACCAACTTATACAACTAAAAGCAGAAACTAGAAAATAAAAGGTTAATAAATAAAAATAGACAAAATTAATAAACAATTAATAATAAATAAATAAACCGAGCGAACGAACATAACTCCACAAATTTATGCCATACAGCTGGCAGTACACTGTTTGGACCATTCCAAATTTTCTTTTTTACAATAATAATTTATTCGACAAATTCCTAATTCTGCAATGTCGTATTCAGAAATTGCACGAATGTTCTCCGAAGCGGAGATAATTTACGAAATGCTTTTAAGAGGTGTAAAGCCCGAAAGTTACACTTCACGCGGTAAATATATTTGGTACATGAAACAGCTAGAAAAAGAATTGAGTATAGACGATCAACAGCTGCAGTTTAATCCTCCAGTCGAAAATATCAAGGATTTAAACCAATGTGAAGCGCTGTTGGTAGAGTTAACCGAAGATGCCGATAAGGGAGACGCGGAAGAATTAGAGCGTGTCGAAACCAGCTCAAGTTGTTATTAAAGCGAATTAATAGAATAGACGTTACTGGGCTTGACGAAAAGCTTAATTGTAAACCCGATCTCCTGACCCTAGCTGAAAGCTTGAAACAGAGAGTTGAAAGCAAGAGGAAACAGCTTTGGAAGGATCGATCATTTGAACGTAGGTTATCGGCAGAATTGCGAATAGTTGATAATGTTGAGGAAAATTTTGATATAAAGGGTCAAAATCAAGTCGTAAATAGTACCCACAAAAATATAGTACCAGAAAATGCTAATAGTCAAGGGCCCTCTTCGGCGCGACACGACGAATTTAATTTAAGCCCTCTCGGCAAAGGGTATTCTTCTATATTGGTTCCTCAAATCTTGCCAGAAATTCGCAGAGAGGTAAAGTCCGCGCCTCAGCTTTATAAATGGAAAATTTCATTCTCGGGTGATGATAGATCACACTCCGCTTCAGAATTTTTGCAGAGAGTCGCGGATTTTGCGCTGTCTAGACACGTATCTGGAGAAGAATTATTACGTTCCATTTCGGATATTCTTGAAGGTTCGGCCTTGAAGTGGTTTAGGCGTAAACGAAATTCTTTTCAAACTTACCAACAATTTGTCGAAAGCTTTCTAAAAGAATTTGAACCATTCAGACAGTCCGAAAGGCTTTTAGAGTATATTTGTAGTAGGAAAAAAAAACTATCTGAGTCGATAACCCAGTTTGTTGCTTTTATGGAAGACCAGTTTATGCGTTTACAACATATTCCATCCGAGAAGTACCGCGTAAAAATCATCAGAAATAATTTGCAGCCGATGTATATTCGGGCGATTACCCTGATGGATTTTGAAACAGTCGATCAGTTGTCTGAGGCTTGCAAGAGGATTGAAGAGAGCGAAGCGCAAGCACATTTTAACGCTCGTTCCGTGGCTTATGAGGATAGAAGATTCTCTAGGCTTGACCTGAGTCGAAATCGCGATAATCGCTATTCTGCTTTCTCTCCTAGCTCTAAGCCTTCTCAATTCTATTCTCGTCATGAATATTATCCACCCAACGCTATGCCAAGATCTCCAACGTTTCAACGTGCCAATAACGCTCCATTTGGCCGATTCTCATCAAAAACTTCTCCAAACGAGCAAAGCGTTAGCTACATTAAAAGAGGAAGAACACCTGAAGCTAGTAGAAGATCGTATGATTTCGGCAACGAACAGAATAAAGCTTGGGAAAATAGAAATTACCAGAACCTGGGTAATGAACGAAGAAGGTCTGATAGCTACAACCGCAATGACTCCGCTAGTAGGAATTTCGGCGTCGATAATTGGCAGAGCGATCCTAGTAGATCTGTCGACGGTAAATGCGACGAAGTCAATCAATACACGAGTATGCCACAGAGATCGAATATGAATTATCGGGAATATCGAAATAAAAGTCAAAGTCCTTCAGCCAGTCGAGTAAACAGACCGCAGGGTATTAGTCCTAGTCGGAAAGTTCATTTCCGACATGATAGTCCCCACCAGTCTCAGGAAAACTAGGTTCTGGACGTTCTCAAGTGGACAAGAACGGCCAACTCAAAACCAAGTCCACGAACTTAAAAAATAATCACTTCATCTGTAAAGAGGATAAAAGGCCTCACATTCAAGTACAAATTTTAGATAGTTTAGTAGAAGGTTTACTCGATAGCGGCGCTAGTAAAACTGTTGTTGGAAGTGACGGAATTAATATCCTTAACGAGCTGGGTTTGACTTTGCGAAAATTCAAAGCCGGAACCATAAGAACGGTCGACAATACTTCTCACAAAATAGTTGGGGTTTATTATGTACCTGTCTCTTTTAATGGTGAATTCGAAGTCGTTGAAGCCTTGGCAATTCCAACTCTGAAACAAGGGTTCATATTTGGCGTAAATTTCTGGTGTGCTTTCAAAATCTCATTGAAAAATGTAAAAGGTCAATGGTCCTGTTATAGTTTCGAAACAGCTGGTTCTCTAGACAACAAACATCTTCAGGACATTAAACACCTTACAACATCTCAACAAAATCGTCTTAAAAATTGCTTAAGAGAATTCAGTCACCTCTGTTCCGAGGAATTAGGTAGAACAACGATGATAGAGCATGATATTGACACGGGTGATGCACTTCCTATTGTACAACGCGGGTACCAAATCTCTCCTGCAGTCGCAGAAAGGCTCGGAAAAGAGCTTGAACGGATGAAAAGGTTACGCGTGATCGAACCATCCGTAAGTCCTTGGTGTTCCCCGGTTGTTTTGGTTAAAAAGGCTAATGGAAAAGACCGATTATGCATAGACAGTAGAAAATTAAACCAAGTCACTGTTAAATGTGCATATCCATTGCCTCGTATCTCTGAAATTCTAAACAAATTGGGAAGGGCAAGATACTTATCGTCCATCGATTTAAAAGATGCATTCTGGCAAATACCTTTGAGTAAAAGATCTAGAGAAAAAACGGCGTTTAGTGTACCTGGCCACGGCCTGTGGCAATTTAAAGTAATGCCTTTTGGGTTATGTAACAGTGCCGCTACACAACAACGTCTTATGGATCTTTTATTTACTCCAAGTGAAGAGAATGTATTTACTTATCTCGATGACTTAATTGTTGTGTCTGAAACCTTTGACGAGCACATCGATGCCCTGTACCGTGTTGCTAGAAGATTAAAGGAAGCTAATTTAACAATCAATTTAGAAAAGTGTCAATTCCTAAGAACCTCCTTGAAATATCTAGGATTTGTTGTTGATGCTAAAGGTTTAAGAACAGATCCTGATAAAGTCCAAGCAATGCTTGAATTCCCAAGACCTAAGAATTATTCCGAGCTCAAAAGATTCATTGGTATGGCTTCCTGGTACAGACGCTTTGTCCCAAGTTTCGCAGAGATAGCTGCTCCGCTTCATGACCTAACCAAGCACATTGGAAAAGGCAAGCCCATTAAGTGGAATGAGTCCGCTGAAAAAGCTTTCATAATGTTAAAAACTAAATTAGTCGAAGCTCCCTTGCTTGCGAATCCAGATTTCGAACGCCCTTTCTATTTGCAGTGCGACGCCTCAAATTTCGCGATAGGAGCAGTACTGATTCAAAAAACTGACTCCGGCGAAGATCAACCAGTAGCCTATATCAGTCGAAAGTTGCGTGGAGCCGAGCTTAATTACACTGTGACAGAAAAGGAATGTTTAAGTGTTGTATTCGCCGTAGAAAAGTTTAGGTGCTACATTGAAGGTTATAAGTTCTTTATTCAGACGGATCATTCAGCTTTGGTTTGGCTATTCAGACAGCAAAATTTAGTAGGACGTTTGGCTCGTTGGGTGCTAAAATTACAACAATACGATTTCGAAATTTCCCATGTCAAAGGAAAGAATAACACTGTTCCGGATGCTTTATCAAGAGCTACGAATGTTTGCCTTATAGACTGTGACCCAATCCCGGCCGATACTTGGTATTATCATATGAAACAAAAGGTCGAAGAAAATCCCATTCGCATGAAAAATTGGAGAGTTCAAGGTGATAAGCTTTTTATAAGGCCACTAACCTTGAATAAGTTCAGTGACGATAGATGGAAATTGGTCGTTCCTGAAAGTAAACGACTCGAGGTAGTGCATGAATGCCACGACAATCCCTTTTCAGCACATTTAGTTGACGCAAAAACAAAAAAAAAAATATTAGACCGTTATTACTGGCCAGGAGTAGCCCAAGATGTTGTCAAATATGTTAGAAATTGTCATGTTTGTCTTCAGTCTAAGTCTTCTAACAAACCCGCCCAGGGTCAAATGGGTAAATATAAGAACGCTACAAGGCCATGGCAATTGATAGCTATTGATCTCATGGGTCCTTTCCCTAGATCAACTAAAGGAAACACCTTCTTGCTAGTAATAGTAGATTGGTTTACAAAGTATCCAATACTCATACCGCTGCGAAGTGCAACTGCGAAAAAGGTAGTCGAAGTAGTTGAAAACAGAGTATTCTTGGAATTTGGTGTACCTGAAATTGTGATATCTGATAACGGTAAACAGTTTGATTCGAAGGAATTTCGACAACTACTGAAAGATTACGAAGTTCCCAAATTCTGGTTAAATTGTCGTTACCACCCACGTAATAACTTTACAGAACGGTGGAATAAAGTTATTGGTGGAGCCCTTCGTTCCTATATTCACGATAATCACAAGCTGTGGGACAAACAAGTACCAAAAATTTCTGTAGCGTTGAGAACCGCCGTCAATTCTATCACTGGTTATTCTCCATTTTTTTTAAACCATGGACGCGAATTTACATATGCTGGATCCGACTATCGTGCGTTTATTGAGCTGTCGCCCGAAAAATCCGAATCTGTGTGCGAGAAGCGATCTAAATTCCTTGATAATCTCTACACTATCTATGACGACATATCAACACGTTTAATAAAATCTTACGAAAGAAACAAGAGCTACTTTGACAGAGGAAAAGTTGATATCGAGTTCAAAGTCGGGGAAATTGTTTACAAAAGAAACTATGTTCTATCTGATGCTAAAAATAATTTTTCCGCAAAGCTAGCTCCAAAATATATTCGATGCAAAGTTATAGGTAAAAGGTCAAACTTAGTGTATGAGTTAGAAGATGATAAAGGAAAAAACTGTGGATTCTGGCATATTAAGGACCTGAAATCAGCTAATTTGAATTGCTCAGAACGAGATGAAGAAAATAATTCTTAAATAATTTATCGGTGGCCCTAAGAAGGTATCCGGCCAGCTTCACTGGTTAATAATAGAACACCAATGCACCGCTTAGGTTTTCGCGGTCGATGTTTCTTTTGTAACTTCACAACTTTACACTTTTATCCTTTCAGTAGCCCTAAGAAGGCATCTGACCAGCTTCTCTGGAAACAATAGGATACCAATGTGCCGCTTAACCCTAGCGGTCGGTATACCTTGTGATTAGTAATAAATTTTCTCCCGTTATTTGAAAATTTTAACTTTTGCTATTATTTCCCTTTTGCTTCAAGACCTGGGTGATCCTGACATTCAGTTTAGTTTTAAGTAGTGAAAGACTGCTCGATAAGGATGTTTGCAGGAGACATATCTTCATTTAGTTGTAAGTTACGCAAAAATTTCACGGCGCACACCACACCCCAGAAGCTCAGGGAGTTGCAGTGCCTTCGTTCGGGAGCAGTGGGTGAGGGGGCATTCTTAAATCGAGTGCAAGGCTTGTTATGCACGGGCAAGCACCCGGTGTGCGGTCTTTAAAGTGCAACAAATATTTTCTTATTTATTATAAGCCTTTGGTTCTTTTGTCCACGAGCGGACTTTAAATAATCTAAGTTCACTTAGCAATTTTTATGAAAATGATAAATTGTTCATATCTGCAATTGCTATTCGTCTTGAATAACCTTGAATTTTGAATAAGCAAAACAGAGCAAACATGCAAAATTTTTTTTCCATTTATGATTATCAATCTATAGTTATAAGTTTAACTTTGAATTGTATGAATTCCCATTCCCTAGCTTACTTAATAGTAGTTTACGGTTACTTAGCGTTATCGAAATATATCAGTTATGCTCTTGAAGTAAATAAATAATATATATATTAATATGATTCCTAACAACAAGCTTGTATTTTCCCCCTGAATTAAATATACGATTGAAATTTGTAACTAAGTTTTTTAAGTTAGTAGCAATCCCTTAAGTAAGATTAAAATAATTAATACTTCCCAAGGAAAGCCCTTGAAGTAGTAACCCAATTCTATAATAAATTTTGAATAGCTTGCGTGCTCACGTATACCCCAGATAATTGATGCCAGTCCACATAACCCCGAACATATGCTAAAAGATATTAAATGACCCATACTACACGCGTGAACAATTTCATTAGGTATCGTAAACTTCGAGTTCAGTAGCAAGAACTACTCATCTTAGTTAGGCCTAAAATACACAACCCACTTAGTTGAAGAAATGCAAGTTAAACAAGGAAATTCCGTTCATTGCAAATTCTCAACTCTTGATAACGGCACGGTAAGTCCAATACGCAAACGTATTCATTGCCAGCGTTTTCCAAATTCGTCCATAATAAATTCAACGTAATTGTACGTTCATTATTATGAAGATTGAAGAAAGAAAAGATAAAAGTTAAGGATCCATATTGTATACATTCATGTGCACATATAATTTAGAAGATTGTTGGAAAAAGACATTTAAAAGAAGAAAGATTGTTTAAACAAAACACGTCAACTCAAGCTAATTGTAAGAGCTCAGGTAGATTTAATGACTACTTTCATTCGCTGCTTGGGTCGTTACCAAATAAAAAGAAAACAAAGAGAAAACAATTACCACATTAGGCAAAATTTAAAATTGCAAATAAAAATATTTTATTATTACCAATAATGGCAAAATTAAAACTGCGGTGTAGTGGGTACAAATTTATTTCGATTTGAAAATTTCAATGACATGTCCTGTTGTGTAAAATACTAGACAGATTTTCCTACATTGTTGGAAAATCTTACTCGGGAGAGGGGAGAATGTAATGTACATCAGACAGAGGCTTAGTCGACGATAAGAAGTTTTGTATTATTTTAACGAAAGCAAAGCTCAGATTCATAAGTTTCACTACAGATAGGATAAATAAATATTAGGGCTTTCCAATTAAGTGTAGACCAGTCCTGAGTAGTACAGAAGCTTATCATGTCAACAACTGATCGACGTAATCGAGCCAGTACAACCACCAGTATGACAGCACTTCCCGTGAACCTGGAAAGTTACCACATTTAATATACCTTTCACAACTTCTTTAATTAAATCAATTGCCCGAAAGATGATTAAAATCCTTATTCATCGCCAGTAAGGTATAAGAATTTTCTATAAATAAAAAATAGCTACGCCTAAGTTGCTGAACCGATTGGGAAACAGCTTTAGCATTACTTGGTGTCGATCAAGATTGGCATGCCATACGAGAGACTTGACGGACTATATCCGGGCGCCGAAAAATCACTCTTTCTTGCAGTAGACGTGCGTGACAATGGTGGTAAAAAAATAAGTGGTGATAGGAAATCGTTAATTAAAGTGAAAGAAAATAAAGTCAAGACAAGAAAATAAGATCGAGAAGGAACAAAGAATAAGAGGAGGGAAGGTATGAATATATTTTGAAATTAAAGAATATTAAAAATAAAAAAAAAATTAATATGAAAATTTTATAAACTGAAATAAAGGGACGGGATTATCGTTCATGTGTAACGATCCTCCAGAAATTGGATAGAGATTCTTTTGAATGCTCTAAACACTACGTACATCACAACATAAAGACATCACAAATCTAGGCATGCAATTGGCATGCAGATTCACACATAACCTCACGTACCATAAAGACACCACGTGAATTAATCTCGCATACAGCAACACACATATCAAGTATCATCCAACATATCAGCACACATAGATACATAATGCAACATACACACCTGATACATGAAACATCAACACATCTTTAAAACAAGCATACATCGGTCATACCAGCATCAGAGCCCGATTGCATGCATCAAATCCAAACATCCATCATCACACACCACTAATCGAACATCATACACATTTCACCAAACATACAACGTCATACATTACACATCATTCATATCATATCATACATCATTTACATCATGCACCAGACATTCTACATCACACATCATTCATAGCGCATCATACATCATTTACATCATATACCAGACGTTCCACATCACACATCATATCACACATCTCATCCCACATGAAACATCACCGACAACACTTCAATCGTCAAGGACACCATTAAACAAACAGATAAGTTATAGTTCATAAATTTATAAATGCTAATTTTTATAGTAAGTAGGGAATTCGAATTTAGATAGGGTGGCCACGCAGAATTGTCAGCTTAGGCATAGAAATCAATATTAAAAAATAAAAGAATCATAAAAAGAAAATTGAATAAGAATTGAACCCCTGAGCCATATTCCCGGGTCCATTACATTTTGGGGGCTCGTCCGGGAACCTTTTAGCTAATCAATATTTAATGAATCTTACTAAAGACAAAGTTAAAAAAAAAAACCATTTTTAAGAATTTTGTTACGGCTAAGACTCTGTCTGATGTACATTCCACCCTGATACTTATATTACATATTGCCTTACATTATATAAAATTCTATATTATTATTTTTATATCACATTAATTTAATAGGTTCCAGCTTAAAAGTGGTATTGCTGTGTCATTTCGCTTAAGAAGTTTAGACCTTGGAGCTAAAATTTAAAATTATCTTGTTTGTGCAAAAGGAAGGTAATTATCGTATTTACGCTATTACCTATTTTTAACATTGCTCTTCTGATTGATCATATATATATATATATATATATATATATATATATATATACAGGGTGTCCCAGAACTCAACGTCAAGCCGAAATCGAGCATTAGGCCAAGTCGTAACAGTTATCAGAAAAATATGAAAAAAAATCTTGGTCATGTACTTTTCAAATTATAAGGATTCAAAAATAAACTGACACCCTGTGATGATCTTTCAAGTCCTGTGACTGCAAATATTAACTTTTCGTCATTTTTTTTTCTACCGTATAACTATGAATAACCCTTCTGTCAAACACAGTTAAAAGTTAGAATATAACTGCCTCAGTTTCAAATAAAAAGTTAGATTTTTGCCCAACATTGAATGCAAAATAATTACAGTCGGTTAAAGTTAAAGTTGGGTGATGTAATTATTTTGAATTCAATGTTGGGTAAAAATCTAACTTTTTATTTGAAACTGAGGCAGTTATATTCTAACTTTTAACTGTGTTTGACAGAAGGGTTATTCATAGTTATACGGTAGAAAAAAAAATGACGAAAAGTTAATATTTGCAGTCACAGGACTTGAAAGATCATCACAGGGTGTCAGTTTATTTTTGAATCCTTATAATTTGAAAAGTACATGACCAAGATTTTTTTTCATATTTTTCTGATAACTGTTACGACTTGGCCTAATGCTCGATTTCGGCTTGACGTTGAGTTCTGGGACACCCTGTATATATATATGGGACATTCCACGTCAACCGGGCCACCTAAATGACCAAAAATCATGAAGACCTAGAAAATTGTTTTTGGGCTTAAATTTTTGGTCTATCTTTACTCTTCAGAAATTCACCTGGCGTTTTGAAAAATTCAAAATGGCGGATCCAATATGGCGGCCAACTTTTCAAAAATGAACGAAATTTGAATCAAAAAAATACTATGATATTCTGCATAAAATTCTAAGTAAGAAATGTCTTTTGCAAATTTTTGAATAAAATGGCCGTTTTTGAGAAAAAAATTCATGAATTTTAAAAATTTTCCATCTTGATGAAATCCATATTGGCCATATTGGCCATATTGGATCCGACATTTTGATTTTTTTTGACATTTGACATTGCATTCATCACTAGCAACATCCTAACACCTGAGTATTTTTTAAATCTTTCTAATATGCCAATTGTGAATTTTTTCCTATATAAAAATGTTTAAAATTCATGAATTTTTTTCTCAAAAACGGCCATTTTATTCAAAAATTTGCAAAAGACATTTCTTACTTAGAATTTTATGCAGAATATCATAGTATTTTTTTTATTCAAATTTCGTTCATTTTTGAAAAGTTGGCCGCCATATTGGATCCGCCATTTTGAATTTTTCAAAACGCCAGGTGAATTTCTGAAGAGTAAAGATAGACCAAAAATTTAAGCCCAAAAACAAATTTCTAGGTCTCCATGATTTTTGGTCATTTAGATGGCCCGGTTGACGTGGAATGTCCCATATATATATTTATTTTGTTTTTTTTCTTCTGCTTTATCACGTTCTCTTGTGGCAAGGGTCATGTCAGGCGACTTCTAGTACATAATCTTTCTTCTCCCGTCTTTAATTGATTTAAACACTCTGAATACCATATTTTGGATACACTTACGTGTATATTAAAACGGTTGATATTTAAGGTTCAATCAAATTCAACTCAAGTGAAATAAATAAAATAAATGAAATAAATAAAAATTAATAAATGGAATTAAATATATAAAAATAAATAAATAATTATAATAAAATTAAAAAGTTCAACAGACACTAATACTACTAACTGTTTACTATTATAATAATAACTAACCATTACTAATACAACTAACTTTCACTAACGAGCACTAACAACTACTAACTAATACAACTAGCCACTACTAACCACTACTAAAACCCACTAACAACTACTTACTAATTCAACTAATTCCTACTAACAAGTATTAACAACTAACAGCTACTAATCAACTCAACTAACCATTACTAATCACTACTAAACCTACTAACAGCTACCAACTTATACAACTAAAAGCAGAAACTAGAAAATAAAAGGTTAATAAATAAAAATAGACAAAATTAATAAACAATTAATAATAAATAAATAAACCGAGCGAACGAACATAACTCCACAAATTTATGCCATACAGCTGGCAGTACACTGTTTGGACCATTCCAAATTTTCTTTTTTACAATAATAATTTATTCGACAAATTCCTAATTCTGCAATGTCGTATTCAGAAATTGCACGAATGTTCTCCGAAGCGGAGATAATTTACGAAATGCTTTTAAGAGGTGTAAAGCCCGAAAGTTACACTTCACGCGGTAAATATATTTGGTACATGAAACAGCTAGAAAAAGAATTGAGTATAGACGATCAACAGCTGCAGTTTAATCCTCCAGTCGAAAATATCAAGGATTTAAACCAATGTGAAGCGCTGTTGGTAGAGTTAACCGAAGATGCCGATAAGGGAGACGCGGAAGAATTAGAGCGTGTCGAAACCAGCTCAAGTTGTTATTAAAGCGAATTAATAGAATAGACGTTACTGGGCTTGACGAAAAGCTTAATTGTAAACCCGATCTCCTGACCCTAGCTGAAAGCTTGAAACAGAGAGTTGAAAGCAAGAGGAAACAGCTTTGGAAGGATCGATCATTTGAACGTAGGTTATCGGCAGAATTGCGAATAGTTGATAATGTTGAGGAAAATTTTGATATAAAGGGTCAAAATCAAGTCGTAAATAGTACCCACAAAAATATAGTACCAGAAAATGCTAATAGTCAAGGGCCCTCTTCGGCGCGACACGACGAATTTAATTTAAGCCCTCTCGGCAAAGGGTATTCTTCTATATTGGTTCCTCAAATCTTGCCAGAAATTCGCAGAGAGGTAAAGTCCGCGCCTCAGCTTTATAAATGGAAAATTTCATTCTCGGGTGATGATAGATCACACTCCGCTTCAGAATTTTTGCAGAGAGTCGCGGATTTTGCGCTGTCTAGACACGTATCTGGAGAAGAATTATTACGTTCCATTTCGGATATTCTTGAAGGTTCGGCCTTGAAGTGGTTTAGGCGTAAACGAAATTCTTTTCAAACTTACCAACAATTTGTCGAAAGCTTTCTAAAAGAATTTGAACCATTCAGACAGTCCGAAAGGCTTTTAGAGTATATTTGTAGTAGGAAAAAAAAACTATCTGAGTCGATAACCCAGTTTGTTGCTTTTATGGAAGACCAGTTTATGCGTTTACAACATATTCCATCCGAGAAGTACCGCGTAAAAATCATCAGAAATAATTTGCAGCCGATGTATATTCGGGCGATTACCCTGATGGATTTTGAAACAGTCGATCAGTTGTCTGAGGCTTGCAAGAGGATTGAAGAGAGCGAAGCGCAAGCACATTTTAACGCTCGTTCCGTGGCTTATGAGGATAGAAGATTCTCTAGGCTTGACCTGAGTCGAAATCGCGATAATCGCTATTCTGCTTTCTCTCCTAGCTCTAAGCCTTCTCAATTCTATTCTCGTCATGAATATTATCCACCCAACGCTATGCCAAGATCTCCAACGTTTCAACGTGCCAATAACGCTCCATTTGGCCGATTCTCATCAAAAACTTCTCCAAACGAGCAAAGCGTTAGCTACATTAAAAGAGAAAGAACACCTGAAGCTAGTAGAAGATCGTATGATTTCGGCAACGAACAGAATAAAGCTTGGGAAAATAGAAATTACCAGAACCTGGGTAATGAACGAAGAAGGTCTGATAGCTACAACCGCAATGACTCCGCTAGTAGGAATTTCGGCGTCGATAATTGGCAGAGCGATCCTAGTAGATCTGTCGACGGTAAATGCGACGAAGTCAATCAATACACGAGTATGCCACAGAGATCGAATATGAATTATCGGGAATATCGAAATAAAAGTCAAAGTCCTTCAGCCAGTCGAGTAAACAGACCGCAGGGTGTTAGTCCTAGTCGGAAAGTTCATTTCCGACATGATAGTCCCCACCAGTCTCAGGAAAACTAGGTTCTGGACGTTCTCAAGTGGACAAGAACGGCCAACTCAAAACCAAGTCCATGAACTTAAAAAATAATCACTTCATCTGTAAAGAGGATAAAAGGCCTCACATTCAAGTACAAATTTTAGATAGTTTAGTAGAAGGTTTACTCGATAGCGGCGCTAGTAAAACTGTTGTTGGAAGTGACGGAATTAATATCCTTAACGAGCTGGGTTTGACTTTGCGAAAATTCAAAGCCGGAACCATAAGAACGGTCGACAATACTTCTCACAAAATAGTTGGGGTTTATTATGTACCTGTCTCTTTTAATGGTGAATTCGAAGTCGTTGAAGCCTTGGCAATTCCAACTCTGAAACAAGGGTTCATATTTGGCGTAAATTTCTGGTGTGCTTTCAAAATCTCATTGAAAAATGTAAAAGGTCAATGGTCCTGTTATAGTTTCGAAACAGCTGGTTCTCTAGACAACAAACATCTTCAGGACATTAAACACCTTACAACATCTCAACAAAATCGTCTTAAAAATTGCTTAAGAGAATTCAGTCACCTCTGTTCCGAGGAATTAGGTAGAACAACGATGATAGAGCATGATATTGACACGGGTGATGCACTTCCTATTGTACAACGCGGGTACCAAATCTCTCCTGCAGTCGCAGAAAGGCTCGGAAAAGAGCTTGAACGGATGAAAAGGTTACGCGTGATCGAACCATCCGTAAGTCCTTGGTGTTCCCCGGTTGTTTTGGTTAAAAAGGCTAATGGAAAAGACCGATTATGCATAGACAGTAGAAAATTAAACCAAGTCACTGTTAAATGTGCATATCCATTGCCTCGTATCTCTGAAATTCTAAACAAATTGGGAAGGGCAAGATACTTATCGTCCATCGATTTAAAAGATGCATTCTGGCAAATACCTTTGAGTAAAAGATCTAGAGAAAAAACGGCGTTTAGTGTACCTGGCCACGGCCTGTGGCAATTTAAAGTAATGCCTTTTGGGTTATGTAACAGTGCCGCTACACAACAACGTCTTATGGATCTTTTATTTACTCCAAGTGAAGAGAATGTATTTACTTATCTCGATGACTTAATTGTTGTGTCTGAAACCTTTGACGAGCACATCGATGCCCTGTACCGTGTTGCTAGAAGATTAAAGGAAGCTAATTTAACAATCAATTTAGAAAAGTGTCAATTCCTAAGATCCTCCTTGAAATATCTAGGATTTGTTGTTGATGCTAAAGGTTTAAGAACGGATCCTGATAAAGTCCAAGCAATGCTTGAATTCCCAAGACCTAAGAATTATTCCGAGCTCAAAAGATTCATTGGTATGGCTTCCTGGTACAGACGCTTTGTCCCAAGTTTCGCAGAGATAGCTGCTCCGCTTCATGACCTAACCAAGCACATTGGAAAAGGCAAGCCCATTAAGTGGAATGAGTCCGCTGAAAAAGCTTTCATAATGTTAAAAACTAAATTAGTCGAAGCTCCCTTGCTTGCGAATCCAGATTTCGAACGCCCTTTCTATTTGCAGTGCGACGCCTCAAATTTCGCGATAGGAGCAGTACTGATTCAAAAAACTGACTCCGGCGAAGATCAACCAGTAGCCTATATCAGTCGAAAGTTGCGTGGAGCCGAGCTTAATTACACTGTGACAGAAAAGGAATGTTTAAGTGTTGTATTCGCCGTAGAAAAGTTTAGGTGCTACATTGAAGGTTATAAGTTCTTTATTCAGACGGATCATTCAGCTTTGGTTTGGCTATTCATACAGCAAAATTTAGTAGGACGTTTGGCTCGTTGGGTGCTAAAATTACAACAATACGATTTCGAAATTTCCCATGTCAAAGGAAAGAATAACACTGTTCCGGATGCTTTATCAAGAGCTACGAATGTTTGCCTTATAGACTGTGACCCAATCCCGGCCGATACTTGGTATTATCATATGAAACAAAAGGTCGAAGAAAATCCCATTCGCATGAAAAATTGGAGAGTTCAAGGTGATAAGCTTTTTATAAGGCCACTAACCTTGAATAAGTTCAGTGACGATAGATGGAAATTGGTCGTTCCTGAAAGTAAACGACTCGAGGTAGTGCATGAATGCCACGACAATCCCTTTTCAGCACATTTAGTTGACGCAAAAACAAAAAAAAAAAATATTAGACCGTTATTACTGGCCAGGAGTAGCCCAAGATGTTGTCAAATATGTTAGAAATTGTCATGTTTGTCTTCAGTCTAAGTCTTCTAACAAACCCGCCCAGGGTCAAATGGGTAAATATAAGAACGCTACAAGGCCATGGCAATTGATAGCTATTGATCTCATGGGTCCTTTCCCTAGATCAACTAAAGGAAACACCTTCTTGCTAGTAATAGTAGATTGGTTTACAAAGTATCCAATACTCATACCGCTGCGAAGTGCAACTGCGAAAAAGGTAGTCGAAGTAGTTGAAAACAGAGTATTCTTGGAATTTGGTGTACCTGAAATTGTGATATCTGATAACGGTAAACAGTTTGATTCGAAGGAATTTCGACAACTACTGAAAGATTACGAAGTTCCCAAATTCTGGTTAAATTGTCGTTACCACCCACGTAATAACTTTACAGAACGGTGGAATAAAGTTATTGGTGGAGCCCTTCGTTCCTATATTCACGATAATCACAAGCTGTGGGACAAACAAGTACCAAAAATTTCTGTAGCGTTGAGAACCGCCGTCAATTCTATCACTGGTTATTCTCCATTTTTTTTAAACCATGGACGCGAATTTACATATGCTGGATCCGACTATCGTGCGTTTATTGAGCTGTCGCCCGAAAAATCCGAATCTGTGTGCGAGAAGCGATCTAAATTCCTTGATAATCTCTACACTATCTATGACGACATATCAACACGTTTAATAAAATCTTACGAAAGAAACAAGAGCTACTTTGACAGAGGAAAAGTTGATATCGAGTTCAAAGTCGGGGAAATTGTTTACAAAAGAAACTATGTTCTATCTGATGCTAAAAATAATTTTTCCGCAAAGCTAGCTCCAAAATATATTCGATGCAAAGTTATAGGTAAAAGGTCAAACTTAGTGTATGAGTTAGAAGATGATAAAGGAAAAAACTGTGGATTCTGGCATATTAAGGACCTGAAATCAGCTAATTTGAATTGCTCAGAACGAGATGAAGAAAATAATTCTTAAATAATTTATCGGTGGCCCTAAGAAGGTATCCGGCCAGCTTCACTGGTTAATAATAGAACACCAATGCACCGCTTAGGTTTTCGCGGTCGAAGTTTCTTTTGTAACTTCACAACTTTACACTTTTATCCTTTCAGTAGCCCTAAGAAGGCATCTGACCAGCTTCTCTGGAAACAATAGGATACCAATGTGCCGCTTAACCCTAGCGGTCGGTATACCTTGTGATTAGTAATAAATTTTCTCCCGTTATTTGAAAATTTTAACTTTTGCTATTATTTCCCTTTTGCTTCAAGACCTGGGTGATCCTGACATTCAGTTTAGTTTTAAGTAGTGAAAGACTGCTCGATAAGGATGTTTGCAGGAGACATATCTTCATTTAGTTGTAAGTTACGCAAAAATTTCACGGCGCACACCACACCCCAGAAGCTCAGGGAGTTGCAGTGCCTTCGTTCGGGAGCAGTGGGTGAGGGGGCATTCTTAAATCGAGTGCAAGGCTTGTTATGCACGGGCAAGCACCCGGTGTGCGGTCTTTAAAGTGCAACAAATATTTTCTTATTTATTATAAGCCTTTGGTTCTTTTGTCCACGAGCGGACTTTAAATAATCTAAGTTCACTTAGCAATTTTTATGAAAATGATAAATTGTTCATATCTGCAATTGCTATTCGTCTTGAATAACCTTGAATTTTGAATAAGCAAAACAGAGCAAACATGCAAAATTTTTTTTCCATTTATGATTATCAATCTATAGTTATAAGTTTAACTTTGAATTGTATGAATTCCCATTCCCTAGCTTACTTAATAGTAGTTTACGGTTACTTAGCGTTATCGAAATATATCAGTTATGCTCTTGAAGTAAATAAATAATATATATATTAATATGATTCCTAACAACAAGCTTGTATTTTCCCCCTGAATTAAATATACGATTGAAATTTGTAACTAAGTTTTTTAAGTTAGTAGCAATCCCTTAAGTAAGATTAAAATAATTAATACTTCCCAAGGAAAGCCCTTGAAGTAGTAACCCAATTCTATAATAAATTTTGAATAGCTTGCGTGCTCACGTATACCCCAGATAATTGATGCCAGTCCACATAACCCCGAACATATGCTAAAAGATATTAAATGACCCATACTACACGCGTGAACAATTTCATTAGGTATCGTAAACTTCGAGTTCAGTAGCAAGAACTACTCATCTTAGTTAGGCCTAAAATACACAACCCACTTAGTTGAAGAAATGCAAGTTAAACAAGGAAATTCCGTTCATTGCAAATTCTCAACTCTTGATAACGGCACGGTAAGTCCAATACGCAAACGTATTCATTGCCAGCGTTTTCCAAATTCGGCCATAATAAATTCAACGTAATTGTACGTTCATTATTATGAAGATTGAAGAAAGAAAAGATAAAAGTTAAGGATCCATATTGTATACATTCATGTGCACATATAATTTAGAAGATTGTTGGAAAAAGACATTTAAAAGAAGAAAGATTGTTTAAACAAAACACGTCAACTCAAGCTAATTGTAAGAGCTCAGGTAGATTTAATGACTACTTTCATTCGCTGCTTGGGTCGTTACCAAATAAAAAGAAAACAAAGAGAAAACAATTACCACATTAGGCAAAATTTAAAATTGCAAATAAAAATATTTTATTATTACCAATAATGGCAAAATTAAAACCGCGGTGTAGTGGGTACAAATTTATTTCGATTTGAAAATTTCAATGACATGTCCTGTTGTGTAAAATACTAGACAGATTTTCCTACATTGTTGGAAAATCTTACTCGGGAGAGGGGAGAATGTAATGTACATCAGACAGAGGCTTAGTCGACGATAAGAAGTTTTGTATTATTTTAACGAAAGCAAAGCTCAGATTCATAAGTTTCACTACAGATAGGATAAATAAATATTAGGGCTTTCCAATTAAGTGTAGACCAGTCCTGAGTAGTACAGAAGCTTATCATGTCAACAACTGATCGACGTAATCGAGCCAGTACAACCACCAGTATGACAGCACTTCCCGTGAACCTGGAAAGTTACCACATTTAATATACCTTTCACAACTTCTTTAATTAAATCAATTGCCCGAGAGATGATTAAAATCCTTATTCATCGCCAGTAAGGTATAAGAATTTTCTATAAATAAAAAATAGCTACGCCTAAGTTGCTGAACCGATTGGGAAACAGCTTTAGCATTACTTGGTGTCGATCAAGATTGGCATGCCATACGAGAGACTTGACGGACTATATCCGGGCGCCGAAAAATCACTCTTTCTTGCAGTAGACGTGCGTGACAATGGTGGTAAAAAAATAAGTGGTGATAGGAAATCGTTAATTAAAGTGAAAGAAAATAAAGTCAAGACAAGAAAATAAGATCGAGAAGGAACAAAGAATAAGAGGAGGGAAGGTATGAATATATTTTGAAATTAAAGAATATTAAAAATAAAAAAAAAATTAATATGAAAATTTTATAAACTGAAATAAAGGGACGGGATTATCGTTCATGTGTAACGATCCTCCAGAAATTGGATAGAGATTCTTTTGAATGCTCTAAACACTACGTACATCACAACATAAAGACATCACAAATCTAGGCATGCAATTGGCATGCAGATTCACACATAACCTCACGTACCATAAAGACACCACGTGAATTAATCTCGCATACAGCAACACACATATCAAGTATCATCCAACATATCAGCACACATAGATACATAATGCAACATACACACCTGATACATGAAACATCAACACATCTTTAAAACAAGCATACATCGGTCATACCAGCATCAGAGCCCGATTGCATGCATCAAATCCAAACATCCATCATCACACACCACTAATCGAACATCATACACATTTCACCAAACATACAACGTCATACATTACACATCATTCATATCATATCATACATCATTTACATCATGCACCAGACATTCTACATCACACATCATTCATAGCGCATCATACATCATTTACATCATATACCAGACGTTCCACATCACACATCATATCACACATCTCATCCCACATGAAACATCACCGACAACACTTCAATCGTCAAGGACACCATTAAACAAACAGATAAGTTATAGTTCATAAATTTATAAATGCTAATTTTTATAGTAAGTAGGGAATTCGAATTTAGATAGGGTGGCCACGCAGAATTGTCAGCTTAGGCATAGAAATCAATATTAAAAAATAAAAGAATCATAAAAAGAAAATTGAATAAGAATTGAACCCCTGAGCCATATTCCCGGGTCCATTACAATGCTTTTCATAATTGGTGTATGCTTAACCGCTTACCATTAAATATTGACAAATGTACGTATATGTGTTTTTCACGCAGAATAAGTATCACAACTTTTAAATATACCATTGAGGATTGCTCGCTGCAGAGACTCGAAAAAACGAAAGATCTTGGGATCTGGTTAAATGGCCGTTTTTCGTTTGAGGATCATATCATTAGCACGAAGAGCCATTACACCCGCTCAAAGATACTGTATGGTGTGCTGTTTACGCTGGAACGTAATCGGGCTTTATTTTTCCGAAAACGCCGCGGGCCAAACGACGACTGTGAACGGCGAGCGCTACAAAGCCATCTTCAATGACTTTCTTCTTCCTCAACTGGACGAGTTAGGACTGGAGAATATGTGGTTCAAACAAAATGGAGCAACGACGCATACTGCACAACCCACAACCGAAATTCTGAGGGCTGCATTTCCGGGTCGCCTAATCTCTCGTTTTGGTGATTTGCACTGGCAGGCAAGATCGCCTGATTTAACCGTTCTAGACTTCTTTTGGGGTTTCTTGAAGTCGCGAGTCTATGTCAACAAGTCTCAGACCCTTGAAGCTCACAAAGAGAATATCCATGCGGGAACCTACCGCCGGAAGCTCTGGCAAGAGTGATGGAAAATGCCATAAGTCGGGCTCGTATGGTCATCAATTCTGGCGGTGGCCACTTGGCCGATATTATTTTCTCTACTTAATGAAAAATTTGAAAATTGAATTTTTTATTCTGATTTTTAGGAAGCTGCCTTCCGGTTACTTCGAATTGCAACGTCAGTCAATGGCTGACCATGCAGAAGTGTTTTTCCTTGTTGGGTTATCTTTACTGCATTAGATCTCCTTGATTTAGTTTGGCTCAAATTTGCGCAAAGCAAGGTTTTAACTTGTTTAGAGAAACTTTGTATCTTTGAAAAATTTAGGAACTGAATGTTTTGAGATTTGCACTGGCCTAACATTATTGAATAATTTATTCAAAATGTTAACAAAACGACATATCCAAACTTTACAGAGGGCCTCGGCACAGGTTTCAGTTGATATATCAGTTAAGGCTGTTGCCTTAGGCCATCGAGTGAATCAATCGATTATAGTGATAAAATACTTAAAACCTAGAGATTATGAAAGACGAAAACGAATTGAAAAATTGTTTAATATGATGAGAAATTTATCTTCTTTGGAATCCTAAAAAACATCGATTCCATTTATTAATCTCCTTATTCATGGACGGCCAAAAGTAGCATTTTGGTCGTTGTTCGAGTGCTGCAGTGAGCTATATTATAAATCTACTAGCCGAGATTAACAGTTATAGCAGACCCTATAACCCGACAAATTATTTAAATCACATTTTCCCACAGTCGCGAAATCCTATAACCTGACAAATTATTTAAATCGCATTTTCCCATAGTCGCAAAATACATTTTCTTTTACTCAAAATTATTATGCAATATTATATCGCCTTGTCACCTTCAGATGAGGCCAATGCTAATGCGATTTGCTTTTCACTCGCTAGAGCCAAATTAATTAGAAATATTTTACCAGTGCCCGCTGGTGCATCCAAAAAGATAATTCATCTCTTTCAATACGATTTATGATCTTGTCGTATACAATCCGTTGTGTTGGTGTTAATTTTGGTTCATTTTCTCCGATGTAGCGATGGAATTCTTCTATGTTATAACTGAGTTCTTTCGTCAATTCAGAACTAACTGCGTCTAGTTCACTCCTCATGGGAGGTTGTACTCCAAGTTGATTGAAGTTTAATTGCTTATCGCTAAACATCGATCCTCTAACATTATCAAGGCTTCATTATAAATATCTTAATTGAAAGTAACATCCAAATCCGTACTCTGGCTAAAATGTCGTCACTCATGCTATCGCGATACTTCATCCATATTCTATACTAGTCCAGTCATATTAGGGGTTTCGCCTCGGAATGAGAGATAATACCTTGATTTTGGCATCCTAAATGTTGTGTCAAAAGTCGCATAAAATCTCGTGTCTGCGTCGTAAGTTATTGAAGGTGTAAACTCTTAAATTCTTATTTTTCTATTAAGATTATAACTGGATTATAACCTCCCTACATTGAGAAAAAAACACTAGTAAATAGTACTAAAAACCAAGTTTATGCTGACCAATTATACGAAAATGGAGTACGAATCTTACTAGCGATATACAATGCTCCAAAATCTGAGGACAATATCTATCATCTTCGTTATACTCAGTTCGTTAAATCTACAAAGCTTCATAAACCGGTCTAGTTATCTAATCTTCCGCCGACAAGTGCAGCAGCCCATCAGCGTATAAACCGTGTCTATTACCAAATTCAAAAAAGGTTAGGACATGATTTAGAACCCCATGAATGGGGTTTGGTGCTGCAATATGAGTTCCTGGAGCCAATGACAACAATATTACCACCAACTCCAGATGAATTACTTAATACTATATTTTGTAATTGTAAGAATGGATGTGGTCCACGCTGCGGGTGCAGAAAATCGGAGTTGCAATGCACTTTAGCTTGTGGCCACTGTAATGGGCAAGCTTGGCTCAGTGCTATTTCATTGCAAAGCAACGCCGAGGAGGAGAGTGCATTCGACCCAAAAATGTTAGAAGGTCTAGAAGCAATGATTCAGAGCGACGAAAATGATGATAATGAAAAAGACATTTTCGAACGCCTGGAGGATGAGGATAAAGAAGAAGAAAATTAATATTGTTGATCTTTGAATTACATAAGATTTGTAAAAGATAATACAAATTATTCATTGTTAATAATATTTTAATGATTTAGTAACTTTATACAAGGTATTGATTGATTGATTGATTTGTTTTGGGGGGAGGCAAAGCACCCCGAACGCTCAGACTTCAAGTCCATTGCGCTCAAAACCCCCGCTCTATCTGAACTTCCCAGTTGTCCTGATGTACCGGAGAATCTCAAACAGAGATCGAGAATCGAAGTCCTCCATCCTCATGACATCGGCGCCAAACGCGTCCCTACGTGCACGAGAGAACGCAGGACAGTCACAGAGGAAATGCTCTGTGCCGTCCTCCTCCTCCCCACACGAGGGGCACGCAGGGTCGTCGATGATTCCCAGGGTATTCAAGTGTTTGCCAAGTGTGTTATGCCCTATATTGTCCCTACTAGAGCCCTGCAATCTTTCCTACCTAAGCTAAGTAAGAATTTCGCAGTATTCTTGTTCGGACTACCTATAAAGTACTTGGTACGTCTGCAGGTACTTAGGCTGGACCATCTGTCTCCGTGAACTAAGTCAACGTGTCGAGTTATCCAGTTCTTCAACGCCGCAGAGCTAATACCAATAATGGGCTCTGGACCTATGGGGTGGGAGTTAGCGCCTTCCCTCGCCAGGGAATCTGAAGACTCGTTGCCTTCTACTCCCTGGTGGCCAGGGACCCATATAATAATGACTTGATTGCACTTTGCAACCGAATTCAATCGTTTCTTACAATCTCGGACTATTTTTGTCCGAGTATTGGGATTAAGAAGAGTGGCAAGAGCAGCCTTACTATCGCTGCAGATACCTATTCTTCTACCTTGCCATCTCTGGGCAATTATCCAGTTGGCCACTTCTAGAATGGCAAAAACTTCAGCTTGGAAGACCGTCGCCATGTTTCCAAGTGAGTAACTGTATTTGATCTCCTCGTTCAAAAACCATCCAGCGCCCGTACCGTTTACGGTCTTCGAGCCGTCTGTATAGAAGATGTCGTTGAGTCCATTCAGTATTTTGTTTGGATCTTCCCATTCCTCCCTTTTTGGGAAGAGAAATTGAAATCTTCTTCCGAACATTAATATTGGGGTCATATCGTCCGCCGGCATATTGAATAAAATGCACTTTTCTTCAAGCCTTTGTGATATAACACCATGTCCGATAGCATGTTTACCGTGTCAAAGTCCACAGTTCTTTAGGCGGCACACGGTTTTCATTGCTTCTTCTTGGATAGCAATGTCCAAGGGTTGCTAGTTAAGCATCGCGTTGAAAGCTGCACCAGGTGTCGAGCTAAAGGCTCCTGTTATCCCTATGCAGACCTCTCTCTGTACTCTGTCAAGAACAGAACGAGTCGATTTTATCTCCGTTCTGTTCCACCAGACCACTGACGCATACGTAATGATGATGTACATCCAGTGTAGGTACCACAGCGGGTTTTAGACCCCATGTCTTCCCAAAGGCTCTTCTGCATTGCCAAAAAGCATTTAATGCCCGAGATGCTTTGTGTTCGACATGAGCCTTCCAAGTCAGTTTGCTGTCTAGAGTCACCCCTAGGTATTTAACTTCCTTGGAGAGTTGAATGGTTTCACCCTTCAGAATTGGAAGCTTGAGATTATCCAGTTTTCTCTTCCTAGTGAACAGCACAAGTGTTGTCTTTCTAGGATTCACTGATAAACCATGCCTCTCACACCAGTTCTGGATCCTATCCAAGGTCCTCTGCATTTTAATACAGACATCCCTTAACGAGTCCCCACAAACGAGTGCACACACGTCATCAGCGTAGGCTTGTGTATGTATATTTAGACTTTGCAATTCGCCTAAAAGCGAGTCTACTATGAAGCACCACAATAGAGGTGAGAGTACTCCCCCTTGCGGGCAGCCCTTCCCAATTTTCATAACAGTGTCGCTTCCGCTTTCTGTTAAAAGTAGTCTCTGTGACAGCATGGAATGGATCCATTGTATAAGCACAGGGTCCACTCCATACGCCTTGGCAGCATCACAAAGGGATGAGAACATTGCATTATCAAAGGCTCCCTCAATGTCCACAAAAACCCCAAGAGCAAAAGATCTACGATCCGCCGCACTTCCTATTTTATAGATTAAATCGTGCAGTGCGGATTCACAGGATCTTCCACTGCTATAGGCATGCTGGTGTTCACTGAGGGGGCTCCTTCTCAGCGTTTCCCCCTTGATGTGTTTTTCTACCAGTCGTTCCAGGCATTTCAAAAGGAATGATGTCAAACTAATGGGTCTGAAACTTTTTGCCAGAGTGTAATCTTGTTTGCCCGGTTTAGGTATAAAAGCTACTCTGACTTTACGCCAGGCAGTTGGCACGTATCCCCAGATTAAGCAGGCCCTAAAGATTTTCTTTAGTGACGGAACTAGAGACGTACTTCCTGTCTTTAGCATGGCTGGATATATACTATCCAGACCTGGGGTCTTAAAGTTTTCGAAAGAGGTCAAGGCCATCTCGATCCATTCCTCAGTCACAACCTTGGATGCTATATATTTATCTTTTCTGGTGATATTTACTCTCTCTTGTAAATTCACTTGGGTTTCATCTAATTGAATTCTCTGACTGCCCGGAAAATCAGTCTCAAACAGGATTTCATATGCTTCCTGTTTGGAGCTCGTGTATCCTCCGTCCGCAGGCCTACGGAGAGTGTCTAGTTTGGCTGTAGTGTCTTTCTGGAAGACTTTATGCAGCCTTGCAGCCTCGCTCATCCCCACCAGTTCCTCACAGTATTTCCTATAAGAGGAGACCTTGGCAGATCTTATCTCTCTCTTATACTCACGCTGTAGAGTTTGATAGGTTAGCTAATCATCATCTTCTTGAGTTCTTAAGGCCCTCTTTAGAAGTTTTCTGGTTGTTTTCCTGAGCTTCTGCAGGTTGTTGTTCCACCAAGGGACATTCTTGTCACATCTGCTCTTTCTGAGAGGGCACGCTTCCTCAAAGACATCCAATAAGGTCCGACTCAATTTTTGGGTCTCGTCCTCAATATCCTTCGTGGAGTGGATTTTGCGTACATTAATTTCCTTCGTGAAAGAAGTTGTTTGTACCTTTCCCAATCAGTCTTCCGGCCGGGATATTTATGATATCGATGGCTATTCGGTATTCCAGGTATCTGTGGTCCGAAAGAGATTCCTCTTTTGAAACTCACCAGTTGGTAATAAGGTTTGACATTTTCCTATTGGTGAGTGTCAGGTCTATTACTTCCTGTCGCCTACTCGTGACAAAAGTTGGGTTGTTTCCCTTATTGTTAACCACGAGATCGTACGACAGAATGAAATCTAATAATTTCTCCCGCCGCACAGTGTACGATTTATCCAATCTAGGTGGACAAAAATCGGGGGCCTATATACAGTACTACAAATGATTTAGATTAACTCTATAGAGGGGTTTTAATATATACATGGCGAAATTAGACAATATTAAATACATTTATTCATCTTTTAATAACATTTTTAGATTTGCATTATGCTTAGCCATTTGTTTGTAGGGAAGTTTTCTTAACAAAGCAATATGGGGATCCGAGCACATTAATAAATATTTAATTAAATCATAATTAGATCGACATCTACTGGTTTTCATTGTGTGCCCTAATCTGGCTTTTCGGATTTCTTTATTTTTTGCTTCTGAAGCTTCCTCAGACATTTGTCCCACTGGTATGACTGAATTTCTTATAATATCAGCTCCGTGCATTAAGATTTTGTGCACTGTAACTGGCATATTATACCATGGGTATAAACTTAGATATAATTCCCTAGTCTCTGTGCAATAATTTTGAAATTTGCCAGCGTCTATTTCGTACCCGGAAGCAATGGCTGCAAGAAGTGTCCCAAGTCGATTAATAAGTTTTTCATCTAGACCAGTGATCCGCGAGGTTGTTTTATAATTATAAAAAAATGTTCGTGAGGTGTTGCCATCATTACTGGTTCCAAAGCCTGGTAAAACTTTGTCAATAATGAGACCAACTTCCTTAAACATTTTCTTTACTTCATCTTTCCGTTTTTTGAATAATTCCTTATTTTTGTCTCCTCTAACTTGCCATTCACGAATGTTAATTCTATAACTTATATTCAAAAGACATTCCATGGAACGAATGTACGCATGTAAACTTGATATTCCAAATTTATACATAGATTCGTCTGGTTCTCTAGGTATTATTGTCTGATTCATCTCTTTTGATGTAGCCTTACATATAAAGCATGTTTGCGTGGACTTATTCTCTGACAAAACATTGCACACCTTGCTATCAATCATTGACAGTATCAGTTGATGGGTTACAGATATATTCACGCCTTTGATTTCCATCACAGTTGGTTCTAATTCACGTATTTGATTTTCAATGCTTCGGCATTCTTCTTCAATCAGTTTCTTCGTTTCTTTCTTGTAAATAAATTTAATTACACGACAAAATCTAGGTGAGGAGGGACGGGGATTTTCCCATATGACGTTCTGTGCCTTGTCTTCCAGTCTTATTGGTACTAACGATATTACGAACATATATTCGTCTGTATCATCTGGGTCTTCAAAACGTTGCTTGTACAAACTGTGACCCGATGAACCATCACATCCCCATTTATAAATTAAGTTATAATTTAATATAGTCGTGTCTATCACTTCTCCTAGAATATTTTTGCATATTCTTGTTGCAGTATGTCGCAGGAGAGCATCCAGTTTTACTTCAGCCGTTGTGTCAGTAACTGTTATATTTTCAACTGGAGGATAACATTGTTCCTTCACTTTTGCAACGTAATCATAGCAAGGATATAAATTAAATCCCCTATCTTTGGCTTCTTGTTGAACATTTTTATATGTCTGTACTGATAAATTATTGGCTATAAAAAATGCTAATGCCTCTTCAGGAGTATAGGGCTTTTGTATATTTTTATCACCACGTCTTCGAGCTTTCTTATAAGTGGTGGCTCGTCTTGGTGAAGCCAGAGATATCTCTTGCATCAATTGAGCAGCATCACGCCTTCCACTGGCTCTAACACTCAATTGCGCAGCAAAAGTCAACTGATCTTGACTGTAGTCAGTTAATAAATGTTGAACTTTCCTCTTTCTTGATTTAGATGAACTTTGTTCAAAATTTTTCTGCGGTCTGCCTTTGCTAGAACATGGTTTTGGAGATTGTTCTACCTCTATGAACATGTTAAGAGATAAATCTTCATCTAGCCATTGTTCATACTCATGTAAAAACAAGTCCAGTCGTCTCTGCTTCCGATTCCACTTGGCACGAATTTTTTCGCATTCATTTTTCAAAAGTCCTTTTAATTGCTCTTCTTGCTCTTCGTTGAGAACCGGACCACCAAATTTCATCTTCACAGAGCTAATTACGTGAGTTAATCGGCCTTTGGCCGGCGCTGAACGCCAAAAATCAAATAATGATTTTCGCTTCATTCGGATATCTGCATTAAAAAATAAAAATATCTCTAGTATCGCAAATATTCGCAAAAAAATATTATTATAGCTCGAAAGTATCCTAAATAGAGAATCGTTTAAAACCACAATTGCAGCATTACTCCGTATTACTACATACTAAATCTCTGATTGAAAAGTACAAATTAAACAAAAATAAATATTATCGTACGCTATTTTTCAAGTGTATGCTACATATTCTTAGAACACACAATTTGGTTGGTTTTAAAATCTAAATAACATAGAAATACCTCTGCTTTCGGAGTCCATTACAAAAATTCACTTAAAATCGCACAAAACATAGAGACACGTGTCACACGTTAGCGTTAACGGGCACACTGAACGATGGCAGACCTACCAGAGCCGGTTTCAGATAGTTTCGGTTACTGAGAAAAAGGGATCGCCCCCACCTACTGATGTTTCTTTTGTACTATCACCTAGAATGTGTATTTAACAATGTAATAAAAGTATAAAAACCTTATTTTTAAATATTTGATTTTTTTATTTTTGTCCACCTAGATAGTTCAAATCGTATACTGTGCGCCGGGGATTGCATTTACTGTTACCCCAAAGGGTGTGCTGGGCGTTGGCATCGCATCCAATGACCAGACCTAAATTATTAGACTCTGCGTATCCTACAATATCCAGTAGATCTTTTGAAGGAGGCGGGCTAATGGAGTCATATGGCAGATAAGCAGATACGAAGATTGCATCCTGCTTAGCTCCCGATACATTGCAGGATACTTTGACCGCAACGACGTCTTGACTGCAAAACTGTCTCAACATCGTGGCCTCGATTGTATTAGATACAATAACGCATGCCCGCGGTCGTTCCGTTCTTTCGTAATGAAAGAGTTGCCCCCAACTAATCGCACCGAAGCCACAGATTCTCCTCCTACAAACCCATGGTTCTTGTATTAGTATTATTTGGGGGAATGTCCGCAGTTTTACCAACCTTCCACTTAAGATAGCGGTGGCCGATTTACTGTGCTGCAGGTTAATTTGAGTAATATTCAAGTCAGCAGACATCATAATCAACTGCCCTCCATTACACTCTTTGTCCTCATTTATTTTCCGGAAACGTGAATTTTCACTCTTCCGAAACCCAAATGAGGACGGCATCCGTAAACGGAATCCAGGACTTTCAGAGACTCCTGATCTATGCCCAGTGCAAGAGTAGAGCCCTCAGGATCATTAGGATTCTTCCTCTTGCTACTGAACGCACGGATTCTCCAGTATTTGGTTTCCAGTCCCGGATTGTGAATGCGAAGTCGAGCAATTATGTCCCTGGGTGCCTTGGGGGGTCCAGGGATCCACATAACTTTTCGAACCAGCTTGGGCATGTCGCTACCTTTCGTAGCAGAAAACTTTATACCATTGCAAGCTGGAATTTTGCTTACATTTGCAAGCAGCCATTTGAGAGAGTGCTCGTTCGTACACTGAACTTTTAAGGTTCCGTCACAAACGACCATTCCCTCAAACATGGGCGACTCTTTGGTCTCACCCAATAGCTTCCAAATGTAGCCTTCCACAAAGTTGACATGTCGCTGCGACATCTCCCTTTGTGGGTTGCCGGCCTCAATCACAACGACCAGGGCTTGGGAAGCAGCCTCCGCGAAGCTTTTTCCGTCCCCCCTGCCCGCTGTCCTTGAGGTCGGCAATGCACTTGAGGGGCCAGCTTCCTTTAAATCTTTTTCACTGATCCTCTCGTGCGCTGCAGTACGAGGATCGGGTCTCCCCTGTACCTCGTCTGGCTTCGAAGCACTTTGGAGACCGGTCTTGGCGACTTTCATCCGCTTGTTCTTACTTGGCTTGGCTGTTGACTCCCCAGAGCAACTGGCACTAGCCGAGGAACCCGGATTAGGTGAATCCCCTTCCGATCTTCCTCTTTTAGTGACAGTCGCCAGTGGAGTTGAGGAGAAAGTGGTGGGGCCCTTGACGCCGCCCGTCAGCTCCCGCTTCTTGCGCCTTAGCCTTGTTCCTCTTGCTCCTCAGCCGTCGCAGCTGTCTTTTGGACAATCCCTCGGGTTGGTTGGTGGTAACCGGAGGGATTTTGGGAACGTCCAGTGGAACAGGATTAACCGTAGTCACAGCAGGCTGCTTTTCGGTCCTCTCCTGTTCGAAGAGTAGGCTTTCCATTGACTGAGTCAATGTGCCAATCGATGATAGTCCGTCTTGCGACATTCTATCATCGGAGTCCAGTAGAGGGCTTCCTCCTTGGCCTGGACCCGCCACCTCGGTCATCAATGGAAGTGGGACCTTCACATTCCTAGCCCCGGCCGCTTCTAGAGCGGGAGGATTCCCAGTCTCAAGCTGGTTACCTCGTGCAGACAAAGTACCTAAAGGCTTGCCTTCCATTGTGTTATGTGGTTTCCTTCTTAGTCTGACGCCTCAGGACTGACCTGTTCGACATGGGTGTCCCTTCCGGTAGCAAATTGCTACCGCCGACATAGCTCACTCATTCATCGACGCACGCAAGCTCCTTCACCACGACAAGGTGAGGGTACCGGTCGAAGGAGATACAAGGTATTACTCACCGAGATTCACTATTGACCTTGTATTAAAGTATGTATGGCTGAGCACTGCGCGTTCTCTGCCCTCTATCTCAAAAAGGGTTGAACACATGAAAAAATGTTTGGAACAAAAATTGTTGCAAATTTTACGCTCTACAATCTTTATAATAGGTGTTAACATCATTGGATCTGTAGAAACAAAGATAGTCCCAGAAAACCGATTTTTGTGATTTGTGATTTCTCTGAGTTTTTGGGATGAATCGTGTATACTCGACCAATAGCATTATCTTTAAATAAACCCTCAAATCCTTCAACCGGAATTCCTATCTTCGTGAATTGAAAAACTTACTATTTTCCAAACCGCCTCATTATCTATACTAATATTATAAAGCTGAAGAGTTTGTTTGTTTGTATGAACGCGCTAATCTCAGGAACTATTGGTTCGAATTGAAAAATTCGTTTTGTGTTGGATAGTCCATTTATCGAGCAAGGCTTTAGGCTATATAACTGTTGCGACTAATAGGAGCGAAGAATCAGTGGAAAATGTGGAAAAAACGGGGAAAATTATTCATCTTTGAGGGCTTCCGTTGTTGTACCGTTGTTTTTTAGATCGTGTTTTCCTTTTTCAACTTTTTCAATCTATATATATAAATAAATGTTTGTTTGTTTATTTGCCTTTTATAGACTCCGAAACCGCTGAACCGATCTCCTTGAATTTTATATTAAGTAGTCTCTATTCAAAGGGGAGTAACATAGGAATTCGCATAAAACCGATTGTTTTCAGGGAAGCGTAGCAAAGCAGATAAATAAATAGATAGAAGCTAGATAGAAGCTAAATAGATAGGTAGGTAGATAGATAGATAGTTAGATAGATAGATACATAGATAGATAGATAAATAGAAGACAGACAGAAGATAGATAGACAGATAGATATATAGATAGAAGATAGATAGATAAACAGACAGAAGCTAGATAGGAGGTAGATAGATAGAAGATAGATAGGTAGATAGAAAGACAGAAAGATAGAAGATAGATAGATAAATAGAAGACAGACAGAATGTAGATAGACAGATAGATATATAGATAGAAAATAGATAGATAAACAGACAGAAGATAGATAGGAGGTAGATAGATAGATAGATAGATGTAGATAGATAGGTGGATAGGTAGATAGATAGATAGATAGGAGATAAATATAGATAGATAGAAGATAAATATATATAGATAGAAGATAGATAGATAGATAGAAGATAGATAGAAAGATAGAAGATAGATAGAAAGATAGAAGATATATAGATAGATGCCGTTTAGTTACGGAAATGATTCTATGACCTCAATAACTGAAAATCTATTTACGTTTGGATTAATGGTGAAATATGAAATATTTTATTTATACATTCTCGCCTAAAACCGATTGTTTTCGGAGAGGCGTAGCAACGCGCGCAGGGTACGGCTAGTTATTAATATATCGTCCCATTTGATATCGCAAAACTACGTCATGTCGATTTTCGTTAGTTACCCCAAACACAGCCATACCACTGCCTTGGTTAATATATTTGCACATATATTTAATTGACTTCACAGAACTGCAGTATTCTACGTTAATGTATGCTTGAAACATTCTCGACAGTAACAGATTGTATGGCAACACCCATTGATTGTCAATTTCAACTTCTACGTCATTTCTCATCTTGATTTTCGTCGTAAATCCTCCTTCACTCGGTGGTCGACGTCTGTATTTTGGATAACCATCTTCACCCGTTTGTGTTTCACTCACAAATGCTCTCAGGGTGATTGCATATTAAGTACTCCACATGTATCATATCTTTTACGGTTATTTCATACAGCACAGGATCTTCGGTCGGATTTGGAAACTCAGCACTGATAACATCATCGATTTGATTCAAACTAATTTCCTCTTTGATCTAAATTAAATAGTATGAGTGTGGCAATCCTCTTTTCTGCTACTGAATTTAATACATCTAACAAATGACGTCTCCAAAAATGCGACTCTTCACAATCGTTTCAATGAATTTGACTTGTTTTTGTCTGACCACTCGCGCAATTATGTCATGTCTATCAGGTGGCGTTTGTCTATGGTGTAATTCATCTCTAATCTCCTTCTGCGATGAATTACAAGTAAACTTTATAAACAAATCGGGACGAACGTGTGTTCTAACATATCTCATAGCGTCTTACGCATATTCGTGCAGATATCTGGGGCTACCGGTGAGCCTAGAAGGTAAAATTACTAATCGCCCCAGATTTTCAACATTTCCATCACTGGTTATCGCATCCCGCAAATGAATGTATTCATCTGTCCGTAACTTACTTTGATATTGGCGGATGTAAAGCAATCTCTCTGATTCTATTTTTGCATACATATCAATAATGAACTGTTGAAACAATTGCCGACAATTAAGTATATGATCGTATTCATTTTCTCTGTCCATTATGCGATATGCATAAAATTCTTCCGAAGTTACTTTTTTATTTGTTGGTCGATTAGTTTCTAGGTTAACTAAATTGTAGCCATCTTCGCCTTGCCAGAAATGCGATTCGTTTCTGCAATACGTTACAACTCATTACTCCTGCGTTGTATTACGATGTTGCGATAACTGCTTTAATTGTCCACTATTACTACTGCCACTTCACTTATTTGAGGCGCATTGAAGCGTCTTTCATGCTCGCAATTTTTGTATTTGTCCGAGACTATTTTCTCCATTGCAGTCTTGAACATTCTTACTAACTCATTATTATATATATTATATTTTTGCAGAAAATGCTGTAAATGAAGAATTATATCTCAACACAGTCCTGCGATATTTGCCGACCGTTGATCTACTTCATCCCCTTCTTTTCCTATGAAGTAAACTTGTAAAAACTTCGGCGTTTCATTTGGAAATGGTATGACCCTATTTTATGATACACTTGTCCTTGGGCTCTAAACACCGCGCATCGGGTTAAATCCTTCCTCTTTGATTATTGCTGTTGCTCCAAATGATATAATTTTCTAATTTTTTGTAAGAACTCTTTTGATTTCGGCGTTTCTCCAGTCATATATTCAAAGGATTCAGGCGGTGACAAATTTAGTGCGGGCAATTTAATTTTACCATTTAAGCAGCACACATTTCTACAATTTAGCTCAATAATCACTGAAAATCCCACACTACCTCAACTTCAAAACCCAATATCTCAAGAAATATCAATGTTAGCGATTTGGTGTTCAGAACTTTTTTGTAGGAAATTGAATTTCCTACAAGTTTGTCATATTCACTTTTTCTATACCTCTTGTATTTACGAGATAGGGGTAAAAAGCGAGAATTTCGTGGAAAATTTGGGGTTAGTGACCCGTACTACCTCGCTGGTGGGAGTTAGGGTTACACCGCACTGGACAATTTTGTAGAGCATTCAATTGTTAAGAAACCCTCCTATTGACTAAGATTATACCATAAAATGCCTCTGAGCTGTAGAGTTTTGAATCTCGCACCGTTTGGCAGTTACAGGGTGATTCATAAATCAGGATTTTGCCTTATATGGGAACCGCTCTTGTTTTTTTATCTTTTTTACTACGCATCGCAGCGCCTCTATAACGCGCAGTTGATCAGGCTGCTGTTGTGAGTCGCTGTTTTCAGATACTAGGCTTATTTTCTCATTTGCTTGATTATTTTGCTTGTGCATTGCTCGAGTTTGTACTCTTAATATACTCGCATTGATTTCTTTTAAATCATTTATATCAATTTTAATTCTTGATAATGCGTCTGGACCAACATTCTCTTTTCCTTTGACGTACTGTATTTGAAAATCGAATTCCTCGAGGTCTAGTCTCATTCTTGTTAACTTAGATGTAGGATTTTTCATACCGAATAGGTATGCAAGAGGTCTGTGGTCCGTTTTTACTGTAAACTTTCGGCCATATACATATGGTTTAAAGTACATTATAGCCCAATGTATGGCTGCTAGTTCTTTTTCGATTGTAGATTTATTTCTCTCTCCTTGTGTAAAAGTTTTGCTGGCATATGCGATGGGAAGTTCTTTTCCGTCAGTATTCTGTGATAGTATGGCACCACATGTGGAATTCGAAGCATCAGTTGAAATTATAAATTGCTTATTAAAATCTGGGTACTGCAGTATTGTTGGTGACATTAAAATTGATTTTAGTGTCTCGAATGCTTTCTGTTGAACCTCGTTCCACTCAAAGTGGGATTTTTTATTTAGTAGTTTATTAAGTGGTAACGCGATTTCTGCAAAGTTAGGTACGAATCGGCGATAGTAGTTACAAAAGGCTACGAATCGCCTAACATCGTCAGTGTTTTTAGGTATGGGATAATTTTTGATTGCCTCGAATTTTGAAGTGTCTGGGCTAATACTTTCAGCTGATATTTTATGACCTAGATATGTAACTTCCGTCTGAAAGAATTTACATTTTTCCGGGTTCAACTTAAGATTTCTTTCTCTTAGTCTGTTAAAGATAGTTAGAAGATTTTTCAGGTGATGTTGCAGAGAACATCCGATGACTATAATATCATTGATATATAAGAATGCGGTTTCGGGTGGTAACCCGGCCATGGCTATAGCCATCATTCTTTGGAAGCTATTGGGACTAATATTGAGTCCAAAAGGTAATCTGGTAAAGTGGAATGGCCTTGGTTTGTAGAGAAAGCAGTGAATTTTCTGGATTGTTTGTCCAACGAAATTTGGTGAAACCCTGACATTAAATCTAGAGTAGAGAAGTACTTTGCTCGACCCATTTGATCAAGTATTTCTTCTATTCTAGGCAATGGAAATTTGTCGGCTAAAATTTTTTTATTTAGGTTCCTAAAATCAACAACTAATCGCCATTTTTTGTTTTGATTGCTTGATTTCTTGGGAACTAGTAATATTGGTGAATTGTACTGGGACACTGAATTTTCTATAATTCCTTCGGATAACATTTTGCTGATTTATTTCGGTTTTATGTGCTTCCGGAACCCGATAGTTCTTCGTATACACGGGTATGTTATCCGCTACTTCTATGTGCTGTTCATAAAAATTATTTGCTGTTAATGGCTCGTCGAACTCTGATCTGGCATAATTTGGAACAGTTTCTAAATTTAATTTTGAAATTATCTTGTCTGTTCTTTTAGCTGTGGGTGTTTTTATGATGTTGTAATCTGAAAGTGGTGTTGTGGATACTTTTAAATTTTGAAGTGTTATTATTTTATTTGTAATGTTTAGAATTTTTACTACTGGATTACTGGCTGACGTGATTGATCCTGCCATGTAAACTCCAGGTTGACTTTCTTGTCTTGTTATGACCAGATCTTCGGAATTATTGTTCGTTTCTACTTTTATTCTTTTGATTATTTCGCATCTCGGTGGGATGCTGATTGAATTTTCAGAGACTCCACTAAGTATTGGAACTTCTATTACTCCGTCTGACGTATTTATAGTCAGTGTCCAAGTATCATAATCAATATTTGCTTTATATTTTGTTAAGAAGTCTAGTCCCAAGATTGCATCTGCTTCAATAGAAAAGTCATCCCCTATTATCTGGAAGGTGTGTTCAATTGAAAACTGATTATTAAAAACGATTTTTGTATTTGTTGCCCCAATTGACTGTTTTTTTTTGTAATCTGTGATACCCTGAATTAAATATGTATTTTTAGGTTGATATAGTTGATCATCAAAGTCTTTTAAAAAGTGAAATGTCTGCCCCTGTATCCACTATGAAGGTGCATACTGATCCACACATCTCGACATATGCCTTTATGAAATTATTTAAGGAGAGATTTATATTTAATACTCTTGGGGTGTTTGTGTTGATAGTCCCCCCAACCGTTCCAGTTCCTGTTCTGGTTGGGGGTTTTGGTATTCCCCCGATTCATAGTACTGGACTCTTCTATGTATTTTGTGTGCCACTCCGGTTGCTATTGCCCTGGGTCTGAGGGCTGCCCCCTGTATTATTTATTGGTTGAGTCCGTATTGGCCGGTAATTTCTATTGCTGCTATTATTATTGTTATAGGCTGATCTATTTTGGTTGCTATAAGTGGGCCTATTGCCACTGTCTGTTATTTCCGTTATTATATCTATTATTATTATATCCATTATAATTATTGGGGCCACGCCAGTTGCTCCTGCCTCTGTTTGAGTAATTTCCCGATCTCCCGGGTTGATTACTTATGTAATGGAGGACATTAGCCGGTTGCTCTCTGTCCACCATCGTTGCCTTATTTGTTATCTCTGGCAGGGTTGTTAGATTGCTAGCCTTCAGTATTAGGGCCGTTTCTGGGTTTGCAATATTGTCAATAAATGCTTGTACCGAGAATTTTTCGGCCAATTTTTCTGCCGCCTCACCTGTTGCTACTTTTTTCAACTATCAGTGCTTTTGTGAGTTGGCTAGAGAGGTTTTCTATCTGGTTAGCAAAGTCTGATAGTTTTCTATTTCCTTGTCGGCATTTTCTCAGCTGTGCGAGTACCGCATCGAATGAAAATTTTGTTGAAAATTTTTGTCTTAATTTCAATGTTATTCCTTTGACAGTGTTAATATCTTCAGTTAATATTAGCTTGGCTTTTCCTGTCATTTGAGTTTTAATGAATTTAATCTTTATATTTCTGTTTTCTGCTGATGTCAGTTCATCCAGCAGTTCCATAGATTCGATGAATGATTCTGTTTCCTCATGCTTCCCATCGTATTTTGGGATCAAAGAGGTTGCCGTTTTTATATCAAAAGCCATAGCGCTGTCCGGTTTTTGCTCGTTTATCAGCGTGTGAATATTATCTACCAGGTTTCTTATTTCTGTATACTGCTCTCTTAGTTTGAGGACTATTGCGGCTTCTACCGGTACTGATACTTACTGTTTGGCTTCCGCAAATAGGTTATTCACTTTATCTTCTTTTTCTTGTAATGTTTTTAGGGTATATCCCCTGCTCCTGCTTTTGTTAAAATTATTTAATATTTTTTGTAATTCTTCTTTTATCTCGCTTAATCTGTCCATCCGTTGTAAGTCCATCTACGTGAGATGCGTACTCCTTTAGAATTAAAATTTCGAAAAAGTTTAGCTAATTCTTGTAGTAATAGTACCTACTATAATACCGGCCTGTATGGCCATAATGGCAAATAGTGCAATCAAGGACAAGAAAATTGCAATAGATTCTCGCATTGCTTATTATAACCTAGCGGTGAACTAAAATATATTTCTTTCTAGATTTTTATTACTGCTGGTTCGCTTAAATATTTTCTTTTTAACCCCTTTTTGTGATTCTTCTATAACAAATAAATGAATTCAGCTACTTTTATCACCGCAATTATCAGAAGAAGTAAGAGAATTTCTTTGTTTTCAATACTAACTGTGTTTTCTATAGTTAAATTATTTACTATTTGTCCGTTGTTGGCTGAATTCTTTGACTACGTCTTTCCCATTGTACCATTTTTCCTTAGTTAATTTAGATAATACATTAAAATTGATTTATTAAGATTTATCTAACTTTAATAATATTTTATATAATTAATCTTACAATATTTGATTTTACATTACTTAATTGCTTTTTTTTCTGTATTTATTTTTTAATACCTCTTTTGCTCCTATTGAGCTTAATAGTTTTCTACTTCGCTTTCTTCATATATAAAAAAAAAGGAAGAATCAAACACTTATGACTTCTGTAGAAATAAATCAACTTTATTTTCTAAGTTCTCGATCAAGACTCCGACAAGATTGTAACAAACTAGAACAAAGCTGGAACAAGACTAACTTACCGCTAATTACTTCGTGGGAGCTTCAGGTTGTCGCCAGGTGCACGCGCAGCTTACCTGGCGGTTTTCCGCGAATTTTGTCGGTGGGAAATTAGGGAAATGCTTACGTAGTGTCTGGGAGGATGGACAATGGGACCGTGAACTATCGTTCACGTGTTTTGGGGTTTTAGTTAAATTATGTTGACTCGAATATTGTTATCAATGTTGTTAATAGGGATATTATTAGGATTATTAGTAGGGTTATTAGGGATATTGGGGATATTGCCTATAACACCCCCACCGTTTGTCTGAGGCTCCGACGAAGCAGTTTTTACAAATTTTCTCTTATAGAATTTCTTAGTTACTAATATAAATGTTATTAAGATTATTACGGTATACAATGAAATATTTATAATCTTGTTTTCTTTATTCTTTTGGGTAATAAATTCTAATTTTTTCCTATTGTTTTCAATATTGTTGACATGAAGTTCTTCAAACTGGATTGTGTTGATAGTTTTATTTTCTATTATTTTTGTTACGAAATGTGGTAATATAGTATTTTCCTTAATTCTTACAAACGAATTTTGATATATATTTTTACCAATCTTTATTTTACAATTTTCAAATCTAATGATATTTGTTCCTTCTAAAGTTATGTTATAATTATTACAATTTTGTATTATTTCTGATTTTTGCATGTTTTTCGTAATTATGACACCTTCGGTGACTTCTTTTATTTCGAATCTATTGAATTTCTCTAACGTACAATAACCTTCTTTAAAATTCATTATTCTGGATATACATTCATCATTAATTTGAACTAAATTCTTTTTCAGGTTTTCTTTTACATAACCACTATATACATTGTCATGCTCGTCTATTATGTAGGAATTTTCTGTAACATGTAAAGTTCTATTGTGTTTATCAGGAATTGGTTCAATCACAACTTTAGTATACGGTACTTCTGAGTGTTCCGGAATTAGCAAGATTATAATAATTACATTAAATTGAAATGCTACAACGATTTTTATATCTCTCAAGTCTTCTACATCTTTAACAATATTTAATTCTTTGTCTGTTAAGATATTTCTAGAAAGAATACCCAATTTGCTAGTGAGAATTACCGATTCTATGTCATCCAAATGGTTTTTGAATAACTCTATGTCATAATTTGTTTGGTATACTTGTTCAATATATTTAACTTCTTGTTCTAAGGTCATTACTTTATTTTTGCTTTCTGTACTTAGGTTATCTAAAAAGGTTTTTACGACATTTTGTTGATCTCGGATGTGTTTTGTTATAGTTTTTATCTGATTTGAAATTTGGGTGTAAAAGATTACTTGTTTATTATTTTCCTCTATCAATTTTTTACTATTTTTCGTTAAGTCTTCTAGATGTTGTTTAATTTCCATTTCATCATTGGAATCCATAGTACCTGCAAGATATTTGAGTCCGGATCCTAAAATGTTGAATAGGCCTCTTTTTTGCTTGTAATGGGGTTTTAAACTTGAAATCTTTTGTTTGAGGAGTTCTAGATTGTGTGTAAGTGTGTTGAACATTGGGTTTGATGGGTTGTTTTCTGTTTGGATTACTTTTACATTTTCGATTATATGGTCTCTAGCGATCTCGTACTCGGTTATATTTATGATATGTAATACTTTAGTAAATTTTTTAATGAGGTGGATCTTGTCGGTTTTGATGAGAATGTAGCCATTATTATTGCTGAGGTCTTGAACTTCCATCATTTGGCAAAGGATCGTTGGAATCGGTATTGCCAGGAGTAGGAACAGGGTTTGGAGATGTGGATTGTGCATTTTCACCTGAAATGGGAAGGTTTCTTTTAGGTCTTTTCCTACCTTTAGCTCTAATTGTGGGATTCTTATTATTTTGGAATCTTTTATTTTTCTTAATATGTGATTTATAATATTTTAATTTCGTTCTTTTATCGATAACGTGGTCGTCATCGGTTTTTTCTATATCTATTCGCCTAAACTTGGCATGGTTTTTTCCCCCTCGCGTCTCCTTGAGAAATCCTGGTCCCGATTCTACTTGAGTATCTTCCCTATTTTTGTTTAAATTCGCGATCACTCGTGTCTTAATTTTTATAATTCTTTCCCTAATTTCGTTAAATTCATCCTGGTTTATCTTCCCAGTATGGAAGTCTATTGGTTTTTTGTTAGTTGTAGAATGTATTGTATTATTATAAAAATGAATTGTTTTCAAGATCTTTTCCTCAACGGTATCAGTTTCTTTGTTAGGGTCATGCCTAAGTAATCGGAGGTGTTCATTAATGGTATTGTGAAGACGTTCTATGTCTGCATTGGACGTATGGTTGTTGTTTGAAGTGAAATGGATTTCGATATTTCTTTGTGCTAGGAAAGCTCTTAGGGGAATAGCCTTGAACCCTAGTTCATTGTCTACTACTATTTTCTTTATGTCTCCAGAAGTACTTAGAAATTGTAGTAACGCTCGTTTGAACTCAACCCAAGATCTTCCAGTTATTCGGATTGCTTGAGCAAACTTACTGAATTTGTCTATAAATGTTAGAAATAGGTTGTTTTCGAGGCTATAGAATACGTCGACGTGTATTATCTCGTTTGGGGACGATGGGGTTTCGGAGACTTTGAATTTCTGTTTGACAGGCTTTCTTTCATATTTTTCTAAGTTACATATTTCGCAATTATTGATAAAACTGACGACTCTTGTATTCAGTTTTGGATGGTAATATTTCAGGCGTAATTCTTTCTGTACTTCTGAGATTCCTCTGTGGTTGTTCCTTAGGTGTTCTTCCTCGATTAGTTTAGCGAGGAGTTCTTCATCTAGAACATCTTCAAGGAGCTGGGTACATTTCAGAATTTTAAAATTTTTATTTTGGGAAAAGTATTTAAAGTAAGCCGTTTCGATAGTGTTTAGGAATTCATTTTCTTTGGTATAAACTGCGTTAAGCCCGTTTGGGTTGAAATGATTTTTAAGGAGGGTTACTGCGGTTTCTTCATCAAGTGTTTTAAGGAAAATAATTTTTCTTCGCCTATTGAATATCATTTTGTTCTTTATTCTTAGGGCACCAGAATTTGTTTTTTGAATGACGACTTGGTTCTTGAAAACGTTGATAGGGGAGGAGGTTGTAGGAATTTCATTTGGATGCTGCTCTTCGGTATGATTTACCTCTATTCGAGAAAGAGCGTCTGCGTTGCTATTTTTACAGCCCTTTTTATATTTGATTTCATAATCAAATTCGGATAGTTTAATTCTCCATCGGAGAAGCCTGGAGTTCGGTTCTTTCACCGAGAAGAGCCATTGCAAAGGTTTGTGATCTGTTATTATGAAAAATTTACGGCCAAACACATACGGACGGAAATATTTTGTCGCCCAGACTATGGCTAGGAGTTCTTTTTCGATCGTGCTGTAATTTTGCTCGTGATCGTTGAGCGTGCGACTCGCATAGCAGATCGGGTGGTCGTCTTGCGACAAAATAGCTCCTATGGCGTATTGACTCGCGTCCGTAGTTATAGTAAAAGTTTTATCAAAATCGGGGTACCTTAGGATAGGCTCCGTGATCAGGAGGTGTTTCAATGTCTCTATACTCCGAGTGTATTCTGGATCACTGACGTTAAGCGTAGCATTCTTCTTTAAGTACTTTGTGATTGGTTTTGCTATCTTAGAATAGTCCTTAATAAATCTACGATAATATCCCGTAAGGCCCAAGAACTGCTTGATTTGCTTCGGATTTTTCGGAATTGGGAAGTTTTTAACGCACTCAATCTTTTGAGGGTTAGGTCTAATTCCTTCTTGTGTGACAACATGGCCTAAAAATTCGGTTTCTCTCTTGAGAAATTCCGATTTGTCCAGTTGTACTTTTAGATTTACCTCCGAGAGTCTATTAAAGATCTTCTTTAAAGAATCTAGGTGTTCTTGAAGGGAAGACGAGAAGATGATAATGTCATCAAGATAGACAAAGCAGATTCGATTTATATATTCTTTCAGCACGTTATTCATAAGGCGTTGGAATGTCGCCGGTGCTGTTTTAAGGCCGAATGGCATTCGAAGGAATTCGTAATGCCCATTCTCTACTGAGAAAGCAGTTTTGTGAACATCGTTTTCATCGATTTCGATTTGGTGAAAACCCTTGGCGAGGTCTAGGGTTGTGAAGTACTGACATCTTCCCAATTTCTCTAATATTTCTTCTATATTAGGGATTGGATATTTGTCGTCAATAGTGACTTCGTTCAACCGCCTATAGTCGATTACTATTCGCCATTTCGCTTTCCCACTGGCGTCCATCTTTTTAGGGACTATCCAGACAGGTGCGGAGTAGGGTGAATTGCTTGGCCTAATGATGCCTTTTTCTAGCATCTCTTCTATTTGCCTATTTACCTCTCCTTTGTGGATGTACGGGTACCGGTACGATTTAACGTGGATAGGTATATCGTTAATTGTACGAATGCGATGTTTTATCGCATTTGTAAAAGTCAGGTTTAAATCATCTTGATAAAAGATGTGTGCAAAGTTGTTAATGATCTTTAGGAGGCTGTATTTCTCCTCTTTATTGAGGTGTTGGCAACGGATTTGCTCCGAGAGGGTTTTCTTTTCAGTTTCTTCTATTACGTTAAAATTTTCCGCGTTAACAATTTGTGTAGGTAGCGGGTCAATTGTTAGACTTTTATTAGTTTCACCTAGGAAATTTATGATAGCGTTAACTTCGTAGTTTTCTACGTTATAAACACCTTCTTTTATTGTTACGTTGCCCTCTAAGGACTTCTGCTCCTTGAGATAGGCTAGTCCGTCTCTTTGTAGCACTGGAATTTTTACTTCCTGTTCTCCTACGGTTTCTAACTTAAGTTCACAATTCCCGTTTCCTATTTCAAAATTTAGTTCTATACTATTATTGTTAATTCTAAGGATCTTTTTATCATAATCTATAACTGATCTTAATGGAATTAAAATATTATTTCCAATTAAACCATCGTATTGGTCATGGAATTGACAGATATAAAAGGACATTATGTCCCTAGAGTTTCCTAATTCCTGGAATTTGAACAAAGGAATGTTAGCTTCTTCTATTATTTCTACTTGATTCTTAAGCGTCTTAAGTTTAATAGGTGATTTTAGTGTTCTCTTATATTTAGGATGGCATAAATTTGGATTAATAACGGAGTGTGTAGCTCCGGAGTCTATAATAAATCTAAGAGGTCTGATATTGCCTTTTATTAGAATATATGGTAGTTTATTCCCGAGGCCTCTAAAGGAAAATTTTGTGGTTGATCGGCGTTTTGCTGCTGATTCATGTTAATATCCATAGGCTCAGGAGGAGGAAGCTTTTCGTTGCGGGGTTGAGAATTTTGATTAAAGTTATTACGGAAATTTTGATTTCCATTAGTCTGAGGTTGGCCAAAGTTTGTTTGATTTTGATAGGGATTTGGAAAAGGGCGATTTGTATTATAATTGGGATTCTGGAAAGGAAATGTGTTAGCTGGTGTTTGGTTCGATCTTTGATAAGAAGGATTAAAATTATTGACGCGATTGTGTGGCATGTGCTGCTGGGAAGTGTTGGGGAAGGAACTAGAATTATGTTGTGGTCGACTGGGATTCTGGTGATTTTTGGATTGTTGATTTTGGCTATTTCTCTTATCTCGATTTTGTGGAGTGATTTGTTGGGAATTTTGTGAAGTATTGTTTGGATGTTTTTGTGGAGTGGGATTTACGTAAGCGTACCCAGATTCGTGTAAGATATTAATGGCTTCTTCTAAGCTTTGTGGATTACGGCAAAAAAGTATTGACCTCATCGGTTCAGGGATTTTATTTCTAAAAATTACTAAAGCCGATGTTTTATTGTTATTTATTGTGCTATCGAGTAGACTGGGATCATTCCCCATCACTTGTTTTGTTTTTACATTCAGCCGCCTTAAAATTGTCTTTATTTCGTTATAGAAATTTATGCAATTTGTTTTGAATTGAGCCGATCGCAATTCATCGAATAACTCTTCTAATGTTAACCGTTCACCGAAATTATTTATTAGAACCGTTTTTATTTCGGACCATTGTGATATATGATTATTAATTTCAATTATTTCGCGCGCTCTGCCTTTAAGTTTCGCTTTTATTGTGTCGGAAAATATATGTTGCGCTACAGCATCATATCTTAATAAAATGTGGTGGACTCTGTCTATGAGATCAATGAAATTTTGGAGTTCGCGAAAGTCTCCGTTAAATTCTGGGAGTCGAGATAGATATTTTAACGGGTCTATGTTTAGGGTTAACATGGTTGTGTCGGTACTAGTAGTTTCGCACCTGCTGTTAAAATTTCTTAACAAATCCGAGATTTGATCTGTTTGTCTTTTTGCTAAATCAAGATAATCAATTGGGGCTTCTTCCGTAGACATATCAAACTGAACACTCTATGCACAACACTTTATCACTTTCTTACAGCTAATTTATTCTACTAATTACTAAATATTTCAATATTTCTTAAGGAGATTATATAGATTGATTTTTACTGAAAATTAAAATTCTGACCTTCGTTGTCTTCTTGACGGGGCTGCTTGTTGAATGATGGTGTCTTTCCCTCAGTGGGCTGGAAATTTCCCTCGATGGGCTGAAGTTTCGGTGAGTTTCCCTCGATGGGCTGAAGTTTCGGTGAGTCTTGTTGAGTTGTTCTTTGCCGGGAAGTTGGTAGCGAGAAGGTTCTTGAAGCTAAAGGATTAAAATCCACCAACCCTTGATGTTGTGCTTCCGATTCTCTGTTGAGCTGCGCACCAATCCTCTTCTTGGTGTCGGTGACGGTGTTGCGTGCTACAGTGGCAATCTTTTGCCTCTGTATCTTGTGAATTTGTTTGCCGATCTTTCGACCCAATTCGGTTCACTTTTAAAGGGCTTCGCGTGACACAGTAGTAAAACTTTTTGTCACTGTTTTTGGTGAACTTTCACTGTTGGTCGATCTTTCGACTCAACTTAATTCACTATTTTAAAGCACCTTTTGTAAACTAACCGAGTTTTTCACTATTCGCACACCGGGGCGCTCAATATTAGATCTCGAGAAAAAACAAATGGATAACTTGTGTTATCCTACCGACTGCGCCAGTTTTCTACTTCGCTTTCTTCATATATAAAAAAAAAGGAAGAATCAAACACTTATGAGTTCTGTAGAAATAAATCAACTTTATTTTCTAAGTTCTCGATCAAGACTCCGACAAGATTGTAACAAACTAGAACAAAGCTGGAACAAGACTAACTTACCGCTAATTACTTCGTGGGAGCTTCAGGTTGTCGCCAGGTGCACGCGCAGCTTACCTGGCGGTTTTCCGCGAATTTTGTCGGTGGGAAATTAGGGAAATGCTTACGTAGTGTCTGGGAGGATGGACAATGGGAACGTGAACTATCGTTCACGTGTTTTGGGGTTTTAGTTAAATTATGTTGACTCGAATATTGTTATCAATGTTGTTAATAGGGATATTATTAGGATTATTAGTAGGGTTATTAGGGATATTGGGGATATTGCCTATAACACTTAATTTGTGCCTCTTTTAATAATATCCTATACTTATCGTCCTCTACCTTGCTGTTCGCTAATATAACTAATTCCCTAAACTTAACTACCTCTAATTTAAGGCGTTGTCGCCGACCTCCTCTGGTGTGTTTTGGCTTTTCTATAGCTTTCTTTAGCTTCCGCTAGTTATATTCCTGGATTGTCAGCCTCTTGGGTCCAGGTGTGTAATTTGGCGCGTCCGCTGCGGTCGTGGTTGTAGCCTTGGGAACGTATGGTTCTATTAGTCTGCCTGCCGGGTACAAAGCCAAATTTGCCGTGTTTCTTTCTGGCTGGTTGAGTTTCTCCGTCTTCGCGAATAGCCTGTCGAATGCCTTACTTATGTCGTTCATTCGAGCTGCTGTTGTCTCTTCTTAGGGCCTTAGATTCACTTCCAATGCTAGGGGACGTATTCCTTCCTTCGCCACAACTGTTTGCCTTTGTAGTGTTTCCTTACTACGATGTCACGGTCACGGCCATGTGGTGTGGTGGTAATAAAGTCCTCTTAGTAGCGTCTGCTACTCTGTCACGGTCGCCATGTAGTAAACCTCGCCCAGAGGTAGGCAATGTTGTGGTCGCCAGGTGGAAAAAACTTTGCCCCGAGGTAGATTATGGTTCAATTGGTTTGTAGAGTAATCCGCCCTGGTAAGGGAAGCCGCTTGATCAGTCGTTGGTATTTCAGTAGCCTCGGGGGCTCAACTGATTAGGGAGCAAGTGGCTTCGAAAGCCCAACTTGCAGGAGTGAAGTAGCTTCTAGAGCTCGACTTCGAGTGACAAATGCAGAGTTCTTTTGCAAAACAGTCACTAATTGATTTATTGATTGAATGCCTATTTATACAAAATTAACTTACATCTACACTTACCAATAATCAATAAACCTAATAATTTCGCCCAACACAAAGGCCCAACAAATCCCTTGGTAAGCGATTCCCCCTTTGATGACGCATTCTTTGCCTGCTCGATCGAGGTAGCAACCCGAGTCGGCTTTATCGCTAAGCCCGTGAGCGAACGTACGGGGTTACCCTCTCATGCGCATAGGTACCGTGAATAGCAGGGAATCGCAAGCTTGCACTTCGTGTTGGGTGGAGAGTGTGATTGACCGCTTACAACTTTGTTTACTTGCGACTTTTTGTGTTTATGCTTTTGAACTTGACCTATATCGAGCTTTACGTTCAAGGCATTTGAATTAAGTTTATCACATGAGGTTTATGGAGCGACCCAAAATTTAGGCATGTATACGGCTCCTTTGGAGTAGAACTTTGCTCGGCTCTATTGTAGAGAAGTCAGCGGAAGCTTCGTTAGATGAGTAAAATCATTAGAACTAATATCACAGGAAATATCACTGAATGCAAAGTTTCGATGAATAATTTTCCTCTCTAGGTTTGTCAAGATGTTATTCATCATTAACTGAGTATCCTCTTTTAAATCTAAAATTAAAATTAAAATCTTAATAAATGACCGACAGTGGTGGAAAGAAAATAAAAACCCCGCCTGACTTGGCATATCTGCGTGGTACACTGACGGTTCGAGGTGCGACGGATTCTCCGGAGCTGTTGTCTACCCACCCAATTGTCAGATCTTCTTGGCCTTAGGGAGAACTCACACAATATTTCAGGCTGAGATAATTGCTATAGATACCTGCGCCCGAACCATCATAGGAAAGGGGATGAGAGGTGCTAAAATATGGATTTTGACGGACAGCCAAGCAGCGATTAGAGCGCTCTCTAGTTATACTATAGAGTCGGACCTGGTTTGGTGTTGCCTGTCAACGCTAAAAATACTAGCAAAGTCCAATAGGCTTACTATAGCCTGGGTACCCGGCCATGAAGGAATAATTGGTAACGAGAAGGCGAATGAACTTGCCAGAAATGGAGCTAAATCCAGTTTCATAGGACCAGAGCCTTACTGTGGCCTTGCTAGGAGCTATTACAGATCTTACCTCAGGCTATGGGAAAAAGACAGTAAAGCCACATACTGGAATAATCAAAGCGGACTAAGACAAGCAAAAAGATTCATCGTCCCCTCAGAACAGAGGACGAGGAAAATCTTACTGCTCAACAAGCCGGATCTAAAAATCATCACTGACCTACTAACGGGACACTGTGCCCTGAAATACCATCTTAAAAAGATAGGTGTAGAGGATGATGACACTTGCCGATTCTGTTTGGAAGAGGAGGAAACAGCAGAGCATGTACTCTGCCATTGTCTGGCCTTATGTCGACAAAGGCTGACACACTTCGGAGCGTCTATCATCGCTCCGGCAGATGTGTCAAATGCGACGCCCCAGAGTACCATAGCCTACTTCAAGGACCTTGAATTGGATGGGGTCTAATCGAGAGGGGTTTAGCACAATAGATCTTTTAGGTCGCGTTTGCTATCGAGAGGTACCTAGAGTAACTTAACGACCCGCTATAAATAATAATAATAATAATCCTCTTTTAACAAATCTGATTTAACGGTTGTTTGCCAGGTTCGACTGAATCATCCTAGAACGCAGCCAATGAAAGTTTTACTAAGCAATAATTTCAGAGATAAATCGCGGTCCAAGTGTTCGACAACCAGCCATACATTGTAACACAGAACGCCGTCAAACCAAACCTCAGAAAGCCAGAATTTGTTAAAAATTAACCCCTAGCAGAATATTCTCGGGAATTTATCAGGAATTATTCCAAAATCAGTAAACCAATGACGTTTTTAAAGAAAAAAGAAAATTTAATATTAATGATCTCGAGTGTCACGTAAATTCAACACAAATTCTTAATTTCCAAAAAACGTTCACTGTGACAACTGATAACAGTGAATATGTCCCCAAAAGAACACCCGGTATGCTATGCACTTAATGAGTGTAAAATAACCTCCACGGAAGTTACAGGACTTTTGTCGCTTGTTTATGTCTCACTGAGATTTCTGCGAAAATGGTGGTAATTGTGAGTTGTATTGGATTGCTCGTTTTTCTTTAATTTTAAAATATCTAATTAAACATTTTTAATTAATTTCACAATTGAACCGTTTATTTTGAAGGTGGTATAAGTCCAAATATAATAAAGGCTATTTAACTTTGCAAGAATATAGAAAAATAGTCTTTATGACATTTTGGACTTATACCGTTTTCAAAATAAACGCCTCAGTTGCTGGTTTTGAGCTGTTTGTTTATATAAAAATAATTGAGTTACCCGATTTCACCCGACGTATCGTAAATACTTATTATTATTATTATTATTAAACACTTCTCAAATGTTCTAGTTTGGTATATCCAGAAATTGTTTCAACCAATTCCAAATGAAGCCTTGGATTGGGATGTGCGCAAAGCCTATTTTATCTACGGTACAAAGACTTTTTACTCCGGCATTTAATTGCTTATCTTTTTTTACTTTGGTATCGTTATTCCGTTATTCCTCCCAACCCCACAATTTTGCAAGAGGTTGACAGCATGCTACAGCATGTGGAAGAAGAGAGACAGAAGGTGTGGAGGAGGAGCATACAGTCTAAGAAAACTGGAATTGGAACTGATCGTAGCGCGCCACACCGCTGATGAAAAAACGTAAATCGGTGTATCCCTTAAATGTGTCAGTCATCCCTCTCGTTTTCGGCTGTCCCTATGAAAAAGCACGATCACGACCGCGCCAAAACAGTGCCACAAAATGTAATGCCTGGTAATAGTTGAACTCGTGCTTTATGTGTGTTTACCGAATTGCTCACTATGGCCGGTGCTTCTCGTATTAAGCGATTTGCATTGGAATTTCGCATCTCGCACCGTTTGGCAGTTACAGCGTGATTCGTAAATCAGGATTTTTCCTTATATGGGAACCGCTCTTGTATTTTTATCTTTTTTTCTACGCATCGCAGCGGCCCCAAATCGATCTCAAAAAATTATATTACTATTTCGAAGCCCTTTCAAAAACGGTCAACACCACCCCCCTATCCCCAACCCCTTGGCCACAATCACCCCTGGAAGTTGAAAAAATTAACTTTTATTTCACGATTTTTCAAACTTACCCATTTTTATACCATAATTCATAGGAGGTATTAGAAACGGAGCGTCAGGATACTTAGGAGTCAATACTGGATATAATAAACTAATAGCGCTATTTAATGAGATGACATTTATTATTTTACTACTGTTTTGCTGAAATAATAAAAATGTATTACCTGTGTTTCCTAAACAAACATTTCCGAACTTGCTGTCATAAAAATTGTTTACTTAACGATTTTTTTCATTATGGTGCATTAAAGTAATTAGGTACCTGTGAGTATGTTTTAATTTCAGGACTTTTGCAACCCTTTTCTACCTGGGCATGTTGCACCTTTTTGGAAAGGTAGTTAGATGGGAAACTTAAAAAAAATAAAAAGTAGGTATGTTAATAATATGAATTTCGGAGAAAAGTGGGGGGAAAGTGAAAAATCGTGAAATAAAAGTTAATTTTTTCAACTTCCAGGGGTGATAGTGGCCAAGGGGTTGTGGATAGGGGGTGGTGTTGACCGTTTTGGAGAGGGCTTCGAAATAGTAATTTTTTGAGATCTGTTTGGGGCCGCTGCGATGCGTAGAAAAAAATATAAAAATACAAGAGCGGTTCCCATATAAGGCAAAATCCTAATCCAAAAGGGGATATTCCTTTACGAACGACGTGCCGGACTCCCACCCTTTCGGGTGGACTACCGACTAAAACCCCCACCCCCTAGCTCCAAGAACACCAGCCCGGTACCGTTTAGCACATTACTTCGGGCTGGGCCTTAAAAAGCTAACCTAGTGGGTTTTCTTCAAGCTGGCCCCTCTACAGCGGGGCGCAGGACGGAGGCCTCCTGGTGCTTGGTGCGTAGAGTGTTCTCCACAAACTCGGCTACCAAACACCATTCTCTTTCTCCCCCCAGCATGGCCCAACCACGCTGTCGGGCGACAGGGGGCCGAGCTCCGCCTCCACTACGGCTCTACCATCCGCTCAACGAGCGCACGAGAAGAACGTGTGTTTGGCATCGTCCTTACTACCTACGCAGTACGGGCAGTCGGGTGAATGTACGGCTGACCCATGGCTCAATGCGTGGCAGGAGCCTGTAGGTCCAACGACCCTTAGATTCGCTATCCCAGGACTCCTGCCAATTCTGCATGGTGCCGATTCTCCCCTCCTTGGTGGCCTGCGATCGGCCGATCTTGGCTTTTCGCCTGTGGACGGCCATCCTTTCCAACGCCAGGAGGCCAATCGGTACCACCCCGGCAATGACGAGGACCGCGGCCTCCGAGACCGTCCGATAGGCGCAGGCCACCCTCAGGGCACTACGACGCTGTAAAGAAGCTAAGCGCTTTCTGTACAGGTCGAGTCTCATTTGCCCGCCCCATATTTCAACACCATGCAGCAGCATTGACTGCGCCGTGGTCATCAGCAGCCGGCGCTTTCCTGAGCGAGGACCATGGACATTTGCCATAATCCTGCTCAGGTTGGCAACCGTCGCTGCCGCCCTGTCAGCCGCCCGGCGGATCTGTTCCCCGAAGGTGAGTTTCGTATCAATCATCACCCCCAGGTACTTAGCCGCCGGCTTCGATACCGCACGCTCCCCTCCGACATCAAACGGCAGGATAGTATCAATCCTTCTCTTCGTGAGGACGACTATCTCGGTCTTGGCCAAAGCCAAGGATAGACCGTGATTAGTTATCCAAGCGTTCACCCTCTTCATGACCGCGCTCAACTTCAGCTGAGCGAGCTCTACGGTGCGAGCCGCTATCAGCACCGCGACGTCGTCCGCGTAACCAATCAAGCTGACCTCCTCCGACATCTCCAGGCGCAAGAGGCCGTCATAGGCGACGTTCCACAGGTCGGGGCCCAGTATGGACCCCTGTGCCGGGCCTGCCGTAACGACCTTCCTGCGCTGGCCCTCCTTTGTCTCGTAGATCAGCGATCGACCACTCAGGTGATCCCGAATGATCGTCGAGAGAACCCTGAACGACGTCTCGAGCGCCTCCAGCATGTCACCCCACCTCGCCGAGTTGAACACGTTCCTCACGTCAAGGGCGACGAGAAGGACCAACCAGCGAGTGTGGTGGCTGCCAGCTTCAGCCTTCTCTACAGCTGCGACCACCTCCACAGCGTCGATTGTTGAGCGCCCTCGCCGAAAGCCGTATTGCCTTTCCAGCGGGAACAGAAGGCACCCGCCCTAAGGCACGCGTTGTACATACTGAGCAAAAGTTCAGGACGTACGCGCTGGGCGACCTTCAAGACCTCCGCTGGAATTCCGTCCGGTCCTGGAGCCTTCCTGTTACAAAGGGAGGTCACCGCTACCTTTAACTCCTCCTCGGTGAAGGGGGGTATGTCCCCAGCCTCCATCAACGGGGAGTCCTCTCGGGTGGGGTGGTCTGGGAAGAGCGCGTCAACGATGCGAGACATCTCTTCCGCGCCCTTTATAGAGGGGACTTTGCCGCCCCAAGTTTCTGGGTCACTATCCTGTAGCTAAGTCCCCAGGGGTCGGCATTTACCTGCTCCCCCAGCCTTCTCCATTGGGTGACATTACTTCGGTTGATGGTATACCAGAGTGTCTTCTTCGCCGCTCTGTGCTCGGCGGAAAGCCGATTAGCTTCCTTCCGTCCCCTAGCTCTTTGAGCTTTACGCCTGAGACGGAGGCAGACCCTCCTCAGGTCTGCTATCTCCTCTGTCCACCAATACGCGTGGCGTCTGGTTTGCCTCGGTTTTAATCGAGGCATGGACAGATCACAGGCTCTGCGAAGAAGACCCATCGTCTCGCCAATTACAGCCTCGGCCCCATCTCGGCCACCGCCGCCGGTCGACTCGCCGATCGGAACACCGAGAAGGTATGAGGATAGCTTATCCTCGCTTAATTTCCCGACGTTCCAAACTCGTCGCGTCCGTGGAGTTCGCTGCGGGGTTCCCCCGAGATCACGGACACGGAAGGTAATGTACTGGTGATCACTACCCGTGTAATCCAGTACACTCCAGCCCTCCACTAGAGCAGCGAGATCCTCCGGGGAGAATGAAACATCGGGGATGGTCATTCCATACCCGGGGCGACGGAATGTCGATGTGCCGCCAGTGTTAAGAATTATAGTTGCCACGATAAATGCGTTCTTATTTTAAATTTCAAACTTCCAGTAGCAGATACAAAATAAGTAATCCAAGATCCCTTGAATGTCAATCTTAGGTCGCGAAGTAATGCAGTCAGTTAAACACAAAAAATACGTCAACCTCGGAATGAGAGATAATAAGTTCGAAACTTGCATACATCTTCATTTTGGCGTTCTAAAAGTTTCGTCAAAAGTCTCATAAAATCTCGTTTCTGCGTCGTAAGTTATTGAAGGTCAAAAGTCGGTTTTTCGCAATTATCTCGTTTCTGCAGCTCCATGGACGTTAATACCTATTATAAAAGCTTATTGTCTCTCATTCCAAGGTGAAACCCCTAATATGACTGGACTAAAAGATAAGAACGCGTCGCAGGCTTGGGAAAAGATTTGTGCTGTTTACGGTGAAGGTGCTCTGTTGAAAGCAACAGCCAAATGATGGTTCGCTAGATTTCGATCAGGGGATTTTGACGTTAAAGATGCACCTCGCTCTGGTCGACCTATCGTAAAATCGTCGATGAAATCTTTAAAAAAATTGAAGAAGACCAACATATTTCCATTCCATTATTTAAATTGATAGAAATATTTTTTGAATTTTTTATTTATTAACACCTTTAAAGGGGTTGATTACACCCCTTTTGTAGGGGTAGTTTTATCTACGACTTTACAATCAATTGGAAATGATCGATGAATGTTATTTACATAAGTAACAATATAAGCTGTTCAGAAGCGGTTTCTACGACTGGCTTTGTTCCACCTCCCTTGGAGTGATAGCAATTGCCTACTTCCTTATGAGAACAGGCTTAAACTTTTGGATATGACCACTTTATGTAGACGTAGGGAGGTGCTTGGTGTTTTATTTTTCTACGGTCTTGTATCTGGCAGTGTAGACTCTCCTGCACTCTTAAGTCTGGTTGATGTAAATACTCGTCCTCGGATGACAAGGGGTCGCAGCTTTATACATATATGTATATCAACCATCATGGAACTAATTATGGATTTCATGAGCCGTTTTTTAACATGGCTAGATCTTATAACGAATGTTTTTCTTTAATCGATTTTAATTTATCTAAAAATTCAATTAAGCGTGCAATATATAATAGTTAGCTTTTGCTATTTCATTTCCGCCTCTTCCGACCTCTACAATTCAATACTCTAGTTCACAATCATATTAATTACATTTTTTTTGTTAATGAAATTGTAACTTTATGATTTGTGCACTATAGTTCTAATTACACCGCCTTTTTCCTTTAATTAGTATGTATTATTGTGAACTAGGAGATCGATGTGTGAGTTCCTAGTTTATTTTTACAACCCAACGATTTAGATAATATTGCGGGAAAAATTATTTTTGGGTATATTTCTGAGCTAATACAAGCTTAATCATGTACTACTAGTAAGGCGTTGTAAGATACGCCTTAATACTACTTACAAAATAATGTACAATCGGTAAAAGTAATTAAATAATTTGTATTGCGTTTACTTACAGTTTAAAAACAATACATGCCATTATCTGGTAACAACTCGGCTGATGATGACGATAAACTTCAATTAATTAAGTTATGATAGTTTTACAATACCTTTTTGCGCGATTTTCTATTCTGTATATTTGCTTTGCTGATAATTACATGACTTTCTTTGGGAATTGTGAGATGTGTTGCAATTTTAATTTCAAATATTTTCCTATTTATTCTTTATACACTTCTTTATTCCTTTTGGTTTTCATTTTTTGTTGTTATTTAAAACAAATTGTGCAGTCTACTCTGAATAGTCTTTCGATTTATGATCTCTTATATTTATATATAATTTATATCTACTGGTAGGATGACGCTTGATCCCTAGAATTCCGTCGACGGCGATAGCCGGCGAAACCACGGAATATTAGTTTCGGTATATACATAAATATGAATCTTTTTCATTTCTGTGAGATATAAACAAACATTTTTGGTCCTAAATTTGCCGCCCCTAAAATCTGCCGCCCTAGGCTCCAGCCTACTCAGCCTGCTGGTAAATCCACCACTAGGTAGAGGGCGCATTCCAAAAGGCTCGTTTTTGACGGTAGGACAATTTTTGAGCTTCAAAAAAAAAAATTAAGACAAAATTCAAAATACACTCCTGGAAAAAAAAAAGTTCGCAGTACCGGAAAATCGCTACTTTGCAGTTTATTGCTTTTTCTACAGTATAAAATATAAAAAATTGGTTCTAGAACATTTAGTAAATATAGTAACAAGTAATAACATTTCTCTGTGAGGGCTTTTAGAGAACATTTAAACATATGAAAGCATTAAAAAGATATTTTGAAATTTTTCGTTAATAATTGTGAACTGAATATTTTCCAAAATTAAAGGAATTTCATGAAAATTTTGGTGTTTTAGTATTAGAGGTGACTAAATTATATTCTTACACGAGTGTTCTGAAAAATAATAAAACATTTGTTTTTTTCTATAACATTTTATTGCTTTTAATAGTGGGTAGCACCACCTTTTTTTCTTATTACCTCGTCAACCCTACTTTTCATTGATGAGTACAATATTTTCAAATATTCTTAGTTAATTTCATTGTACCAACTCTCCTCCAATTTTTTTGAGATCAACCAATGATTGAGGTCTTTTTTTGGCAACTTTTTGTCCAAAAGTAGCCCAAACATTCTCTATGGGATTGAGTTCCGGGCTGTTTGCAGGCCAAGGCAACGAATTTATTCCCAATTCCTCTTTGTAGACTTCAATCTACGATAGAAAATACACCAATAATGAATTAGAGAATGACATTTTATATGATCTTTTCGTAAATACTGACAGATCTAGCTCGATGGCAAGGAGCTGAGTCGTCTTGAAAAATAGGATTTTCTGTTATTTGACTCAGCTCCTCTAGAGCGGGAACAACACCATCCAATATTAGTTTTTTGTATTTCTCTGAGTTCACAGACCCCTCCAGGATTATTAACTGGCCAACACTAACCGAAGTATTGCATCCCCAAACCATTATATAGGGTGAATGTTTTATGGTTGATATGATGCATTCATCGCTATAACGTTCACCTTTTCGACGGTGAACTCTGGCAGCTCCATCTGACCCCATCAGGTTAAATTTGGACTCGTTGGAGAATATGACTTTTCCCCAATCGGAATTCGTCCAAGTTCTTCTTTCTTGAACCCATTCGTAGCATTTATGCTTCATTCTTGTCGTTAGTAACAGCTTTTTCGCTGGCCGACGGGATACAAGCCCCATTTCTTTTAGTCGATACCGTACAAGCCGATCGAATATTTTTAGCCCTGTTGCTTCCTAAAGTTGTGCCCGTAAAGTTCCGGAAGAAGCAACCCGATTTCTCAGGATTAACTGCTTCAATAAGTTGTCCTGCCGAGGCGTAATCTTTTTTTTCTGCCCCGAGCCTTGCTTTCTCTCACAACTTCCAGATTCGCAGTAATTTTTCAAAAATTTACGCACAGCGTATTCACTGAATCCTATTTCAGATGCTGTTTGTCTATTTGAACACAATAAACCTTTCAACGTTAGAATTTTTGATTTTATTTCAACAGACATTCTTCGTTGCCTCGCCATTTCAATTCACTTCACTTGATACACTTAAGGTATCTTAACACTTCTTAACCCTTTCAATGCTCTAATTGCAATGATCTATGGTAATACACACATTAAGGATATGTTTCATCACTTTTATTACCGTTATGTTGCATTTTACCTGCCGTAGCACCAATGAAGCAATTAGGTCGTTATTTTTAATGAGTGCGAACCTTTTTTTTTCCAGGAGTGTAGGTTATGTTCCTGAGACATTTTCCTAGGGGTTATACCAATAAAATTATGAAAAAATTTTTTTTTTCGTTATTTTACAGATAATTTTCAAAAAGTGTTGAAAAATCGATGAATTTTTTTGGTGAACTTCCCTCGTAAAAGGGGTGGATTTTTATAAATATGTATAAGTTTTTAGAGGTATAACCCCTAGTATATTGTATAAAGAATCAAATACTTTTTGGTTTTTGTAAATCGGATGATTATAACCTGAGAAAATTGTCTTACGAATTCGAAAAATGTAGTTTCGAGAAAAACGCTTCTAAAGTTTTTTTTTTCGATAATTTTAAGGTACGATAAGCGTAAGGCACCGCTACAAATGTGTCTATAACTTTTTTTATATATTGAATTTCTCAAAACGGTTTTGGGAGAACAATTCTGTATATTAGAACACATTTTTGAAATTAAAAAAAAAATCGGTTTTTTTTCAAATTTAGTAAGTAAATGTCCCCTTAAATATATTTTTTTTCTTATTTCAGGGAATGAAAGTGCATTTTTATTCACACTTCGACCCAAAATGCGTATGTTTCCTACCACCGGATATAATGATCATTATCAGTACTTGAATTTACATCAGCAAACAATGCCCAATGGATTGGTGAGCTCTTAGTATTATTAAAAAAATTACATTTTTTTTTTTTTTTATATTCTTATATCATAAAATTAGTTGCTTTTATACTATGTATCGTATCTACATAATTGAAGTGTTTTTGAGATGAAACTCCGCTGGGTGTGTAAAATGTCAAGGCCTGATCATAATACGCATTGTAACGTTTCGTGACAGAAAAGGTGCGGAAGATACCGAGCGGAATTTACTCTAATGGATACTGCAAAGTAAGTAGACAGACAGCATACATAAATTAATGATTAGTACTAGTCATTAATTTAGACCTATTAGGGTGCTTTTTTTTCGCGACAATTTTTTTTTTTTTGTTCACTCCCACTTCGAAATTATGTGGGAAATACATATAAGACAATTCCCGGAAAATTTGAGCCCTTAATATTAATATTAAGTGCTCGATCAAAGCGTGCAAAGATTTCCCATTTAAAATACACTTAAACTTTGATTTTTTTTCTTCAAAATTTTACAACTCAGAGGCATTTTATGATGGTCATGATAGGATTTCTTCAAAATTCTTCAAAACTCCCACCAGCGTGATAGTACGGGTCACTAACCCAACTTTTTCATGAAATTCTCGTTTTTTGCCCCTATTTCTTAAATAACGAGAGCTACAGAAAAAAAATGTAAATGACAAACTTGTAAAAAATTCAATTTCCTACAAAAAAGTTCTGGAACACCAAGTCGCTAACATCGATATTTCTTGAGATATTGGGCTTTGAAACCCTACCTCAAGGTTTGTAAAATTTAGCTCTTCTAGCAACTTCAAGGCCCAATATCTCAAGAAATATCGATGTTAGCGATTTGGTATTCCGAACTTATTTTTTGAATTTGAAGTTTGTCATTTCCATTTTTTCTGTAGCTCTTGTTGGTGGGCAAAAGAACGAGAATTTCATGAAAAAATTGGTACTACCTCGTTGGTGGGAGTTAGGGTTACGCCGCAATGTGTCCATGTAGAGCATTTAATTCTGAAGAAACCCTATCATTGACCAAGATTAAACCATAAAATTCCTCTGAGCTGTAGAATTTCAAAAAAAAAAAAAATCAAAGTTTACGTGTATTTCAAACGGTAAATCTTTGCACTTAATATTAAGGTCTCAAATTTTCAAGTAATTTTCTTTTAGGTATTTCCCACAAAATTTCGAGGTGGGAGTGAAAAAACAAAATAGTCGCGAAAAAAAAGCACCCTAATACCTATACCACTTTAAATACCCCGTCTGTTAAAAAGGAAACTGATATTCGTCATTAGCCTTCAGTTCACCCCGAATTTTAGCTGGGGTAAAACTAGGGCGACCCAGGGCGCCACAGGTTTCTCAAAAGAACATCGAACGTGCATTTGATGTTTAAAAGGCAGTGCGTATCGTAATCGTAATCGTAAATTATCACATTTTTCGTGATTTAGCGGCCATGGTGATGATAACCCCGTGACAAACAACGCCTAAATTAATAATTAGTACTAATCATTAATTCACGTCTAGGGCATAATCCGGTATCATAGCGAATTAGACCCATGAAAAATAGACTATTTTTCAATAATTTTTTTAGTAGGTTCAATTGTAAATATAAATATGGGAGGGGTTTTACTTCAATAAATATAGTGCCGAAATACATGAAAACAATTTTTTTGTTTATTTTTCTGATTATTGAAGTGAAACTTCTAATGCGACTTCCAAAACAAGGTTGCGTTAAACGTTTAACGCTACTCAAAAGCTGCAACTTTTCTATATGCAAGCGCATTTCAGTACTGAGCTTAAAGCACTAATTTTGCTTTATAAGCTAAAACTAGCTTTATTTCATAAAAGTAGCTTTTGTATCGCAGATGAACTTTGGAAGACAGTCTCTTACAACACGAAAGATAAGAATTGTAAAAAATGAGTGAACACAATCCCACGGACAATGCGACGGATTTAAGGTTATGTCAAGGTACGTCTCTTGTGAATATCAATTGATTGTTAGGTTTTCTCTTTTGAAATTACATTATGACGCATTCACATACAGTATGTCAAAAAATTAATCATACCCTCAGTTAGAATTTTAAATCAAACGTAGTATTTTCTAAAAAGCAAATCGATTTCTTAAATTAATACATTTATTTTTTTAAGCCATATGTTAGTTTTATATAAACATAAAATTTATTAAATTCTATTTAAAAATATTCATGTATATAAAAATAAATCAAATTAACATAGTAAATTCATGCTAAAAAATTAATCGCACCCTAAGTAATTTCCACCTTCAGTATTTCGTGTGGCCGCCTTTTGCATCAATTACGGCTTGGCATCTTCTGGGCAAAGATTCAATGAGCTTTTGTATTATATTTTTATCAATTTTCACCCACTCTTGCCCTATAATATTTTTTAATTCCTCTATACTTTTTGGTTTTCTTCTGGCAACATTTTTTTTCAATAATCCCCACAGATGTTCTATGGGGTTTAGGTCGGGAGATTGCGCCGGCCATTCCAGAACTCTAATATTGTTATCTTTCAGCCAATTGGATACAACTTTCGCCGTATGTTTAGGATCCCCATCTTGCTGAAAGATAAATTCATCATGCAATCCTAATTGCTCAGCTGTAGAAAAAACATTTCTCTGCAAAATCCCGAGATAAATCTCTTTTGTCATGGTTGAATTTATAAATTAAAATTTTCCACACCCGTTACACCCGTTCCAGCCCATAGAACCCCATAATAAAAGCTTGCCTAATAAAATTTAGTCATACATCAGATAACTAGATATAAAACGCGCAAATTACCTCCGCCGTGTTTTACTGTGGGTCTCAAGCAGTCCTTTTTGTAGCGTTCTCCTCTTTTTCTCCAAGACCTAATGACCCCATCTGAACCAAAGAATACTATTTTAGTTTTGTCGGTCCAGATAACGCGTTTCCAGTTATCTAAAGACCACTGAATTTTCTCCCTACACCAACGTAACCGATGTTTCTGATTTTTTGACGAGATCCAGGGCTTTCTAACCGAGATTTTGGCTTCATATCCTTCAGATTTTTTAACGTTCCTAATAGTTTGAGGATGCACTGTTAGTCCAAAGTCCGTTTGAATCTCATTTGCTATTTGTTGTGCTGAAATACGGCGGTTTTCAGAAACTTTCCTCAAAATCACTCTGCGAATCCTTGCAGTTATCTATTGTTTGTGTCCCTGTTCCGGCAGATTTTCAGTCTTTCCTGTTCTTTTAAACTTCTGGACGATTGAAGCTATAGTATTTTTACTAATTTTTAACTGTGCACTAATTTTCTTGTAACCAAGTCCACTCTTATTAAATTCAATAATTTTATTCCGCATGTCAGCACTTAGTTCACGGTTTTTTGCCATTTTCACAAGAAATGATCACCAATACAATGCATTAAATGACAACTACAACAACGTCGGTCGACGTAATAAAAATTGTGGTGAGACAAAAGGTCATGGAGGTGGGATAAAAGAACATGGTGGCAATAAAGTTGCAGGGTGTGATTAATTCTTTGGCATGAATTTACTATGCTAATTTGATTTATCTTTGTTGGAGTAAAGTATAACCTTTTTCGCAACGCTAGCGCCACTTAAACTGAACTATTGTATAACGACACATGTGGCATTACCTTTTTTACTTCCTTATTAAAAAAGCAGTTTTCCTACCGCATGGACGTGTTTTGCTGATCCTAAAAATCCAACCCCATCCTAACAGGTTATGGGCCCAGGGATCCTTTAATATTGCGCTTAAAACGGATTGAGCAAAGTTATTGCGAAATTAGTGGTGAAAAGATCCTCAACAGTGAAGAGCTCAAATAAAAACCAAAAATGAACTCCTTGTGCAACATCGAGAAGTTAGACAGTGAGAACTACAGTTCTTGGTCGATGCTGATGAAAAGTGTTCTAATCCAGAACGATTACTGGGGCTACGTTTCTGGAGCGATAAAATCTCCCGCACGGACTTCCAATGATGCCGAAGAGGAACGGAAAATCGCGGTATGGAAGGCAAAGGACGAAAAGGCGTTGTCGACCATCATATTGGGGCTCAAACCCTCTGAGCTCATACATGTGAAATATTGTACGACATCAAAGGATGCATGGGACGAACTTTATAAAGTTCATAACCCCTCAGGACCAGCACGAAAGGTAATATTACTTAAGAAACTTGCGCGTTTTAAGATGAGCTCGAGTCATCAGGTACCAAGTCAAATATTGGAATTCTGTCAGCTCGCAGAGAAGCTGAAGGAAATACAATTAAGCATACCGGAGGAACTTATTTGTATAATTTTTTTGAGCAGTCTCCCAGAATCCTTTGAAGGTTTTACTGTGGCTATCGAGAGTAGGGATAATCTGCCATCGCTTGGTGAGCTGAAAATTAAAATTTTGGAAGAGTGCAATCGTCTGACAGAGAGGGACGTTCCGAGTGTCTCAGCTGCCGAAAGTGTCCTAGGCGTCAGGCAAAAGCACGATCTCGCAAGGTCAGGTAAACTTAAGGGAAATTGCTATATTTGCGGCAAAGAGGGTCATTACGCTGCAACATGTAAACAAAAAGACAAACAAAAAAAACTACAAAGTAAAAAGTCAGCAGCATCATTCGGTACCATTGTTCATGGGATCGGATCCGAGTTTTGCAAAACGAACTGGTACTTGGATAGCGGGGCAACAGCTCACATGTGCAACGATAGTAGCCTATTCTGTGTGATGAACAATTCTACAAAAGAAACTCAAAAAGTAGTAAGTGCTACTGGTGAAGCAGCTGATGTGCGCGGGACGGGGACTGTAAAATCGCTTACAGCGTTTTCAGAGATAGCCTTAAAGAACGTTTTGTATGTCCCCAGTTTAAGGGGGAATTTCATCTCGGTAGCAAAAATAAACAGTGCGGGATACAAAGTTCAATTCGATAAATTAGTAGCTATCGTAAAACGCGACAATTGTAGACCAATCTTAAAGGCGGAACGAAAAAACGGTTTATTTGTGGTGCAAACAGACAATATGGAAAAAGCAAGTATCGGCGCGGTAAAAGTTAAACAAACTGAAAAAGAATTCTTGCTATGGCATAAAAGATACGGTCATATAAGTGGTAGTAGCATGATCAAACTTTCTAAAGATGACATGGTGAAGGGCCTCAGCGGGCTCTCGATTCCGGAGGGTTTCAAGTGTGACATATGCGTCAAAGGCAAAATTACCGAAAAAAGTTTTCCGAAATCGTCCGAACGCTTCTCAAAAAATCCACTCGATTTAGTACATTCCGACGTATGTGGACCTATGCGCGTGACATCCGTTGGCGGTGCGAGATATTTTGTAACGTTTGTGGACGATTTTTCGCGAAAAATATACGTAAAATTTAAAAAAAACAAAAGCGAGGTTACGGACACCTTCAAAGAATTTAAAATATTTGTAGAGAATCAAACGAACAGGAATTATGGAGTAAACACAAGCCAAGTGTGAAACACTTACGTCCGTTCGGAGCAAAGGCCATAGTGAAGACAAAGGGACAATTGAATTCGAAGTTCTTCCCTAAAGGAGAAGAAATGGTGTTGATCGGCTATTCGGAGCATTCGAAGGCATACCGGCTTTACGATCCGCAAAAACAAATAACCGTCATAAGTCGAGACGTTGAGTTCTTCGAGGATGAGTTTCCGCTCCGTAAGTCCAACTACATTACATTTTCGAATTTAGGCAAAACTATTTCAGATAACGACCAGCCCGAGCTTCTACTGGAGCCTAAAAAAGATGATCAGCACACTTCGGAGCTCGAAGAAGAAAATTGCGGGGACGCAGAGGAAGAACAATACTTCTCAACCGTCGACACCGAAAGTCCCAAAGGACGCAACGATGGATCACCTCACCAGGATAATGCCGAATTACCCGATCAGGAAAGGGCAAAAGGCAGACCTCGGTTAGTTCTCACTGGAAGAAGAGGCCGTCCAAAGAAGCTATACAAGCACAAGGTAGCTAAACTCCAGCTTGAGGACGACAACATTCCCAAATCGGTAACAGAGGCTTTGTCCGGTTCTGAAGCTGGAGAGTGGAAGGGGGCCATGGAGCGTGAATACAACAATTTAATCAAAAACAAGACGTGGGAATTGGCAGAACGATCTCAAGGACAAAGAGTCATAGGCTGTAAGTGGGTATTCACCAAGAAAAGAGACAACAACGGGCGAGTCGTACGCTACAAGGCGAGGTTGGTGGCCCAAGGGTTCGCTCAGTCTTACGGAATAGACTATTTCGATACTGCGGCTCCTGTCGTTAAGGCTTCTTCAGTAAGATTGCTGCTTGCACTCTCTGCTGAAATGGAATTCCTGGTACATCACGTGGATATAACGTCGGCGTATCTTCATGGCGACTTGAGCGAGACGGTATATATGAAGCAGCCTGAAGGTTTTGGGGACCACAAAAACCCCAATAAGGTATGTAAATTACAAAAATCAATTTATGGCCTGAAACAAGCAGGAAGAGTCTGGAACGAGAAGCTCAAAAATGTGCTGAAAGACATCGGTTTTCGGCAATGCAAAGCAGATAACTGCGTTTTTATTACGAGAAGGAACAATAACCTAATAATTTTGGCCGTGTACGTAGACGATTTAATATTGGCATGTTATCATAAAGAAGACATGACATTCATAAAACAAGAGATATCTAAAAGGCTGACGATTCAGGATAAAGGTCCCATAAATCAATACCTGAACATCACAATTACACGAGATGGTTCCAGAGGACCAATAAGCCTGAGCCATGAAAGGTACATAGCAGATATCCTGAGCGAGTACAACATCGAGGATTGTAGGTCGGCAAAAATACCTCTAGATCCGGGAACGAAGTTTGAAAAATGTCCAGGAGGTAGTAATTGTGATAAATTTGACGAAAAAATGTTCCAGTCTCTAATCGGTTCCTTAAATTATTTATCCGTGTGGACAAGACCAGATATCGCATACGCCACAAATAAACTGGCGCAGTTCTCAAACCATCCGCATAAAGTACATTGGAAATCGGCTATACAAATTTTGCGCTATCTTAGGGCTACAATGGACTTCAAAATCACATACAATAAAACTATTAATGCTATGGAGTGTTTCACGGATGCAGATTGGGGAGGAGACGAGGTAGATAGAAAATCTCACACCGGATATACTGTTCACTTAGCCAACGGTTTGATTACTTGGTGTAGTAAGAAACAACAAACAGTATCGTTAAGCTCCGCAGAAGCCGAGTACACGGCAATTGCTGAAGCAACCAAGGAGGTACTGCACCTTAAACTCTTGTTACAAGAAATTGAGATCATTTGGCCCATTCAACAACCAGTGGTAATATTCAACGATAATCTCAGTGCACAAAACAACATCAAAAATAATACTAATAACAGCAGAATGAAACACTTAGACATTAAAGTACACTTTGTAAGGGATATGTATGAAAAGAAGGAAATAGAATTGAAGTATATAGACACTAAAGGAATGAAAGCAGACATACTCACAAAGTTGTTAAATGCCGTTAAACATAATAACTGTATTAAGGCTTTAGATTTGAAATCACTTTAAAATATCTCAAAATTAATACGTATTCTTTGAATTGTCGCTGGCGTTGAGGGGGAATATGTTGGAGTAAAGTATAACCTTTTTCGCAACGCTAGCGCCACTTAAACTGAACTATTGTATAACGACACATGTGGCATTACCTTTTTTACTTCCTTATTAAAAAAGCAGTTTTCCTACCGCATGGACGTGTTTTGCTGATCCTAAAAATCCAACCCCATCCTAACAATCTTTATATATATGAATATTTTTAAATAGAATTAAATTAATTTTATGTTTACATAAAGCTTACAGTTGGCTTAAAAAAATAAATGTATTATTTTAAGAAATCGATTTGCTTTTTAAAAAATATTGCGTTTGATTTGAAATACTAACTGAGGGTGTGATTAATTTTTTGACATATTGTACATCTACATATGTATATACAGTGAGCGCAATTTCTATAAGCGCACGTCTGATTTTCAAGTGAAATGCACAATTCATTGAAATAAAGCGATATAGTAACAAAGTTTCTTTACAGGCACAATTGTTAAAGTTTATAACTATTCACAAAAGCAATTAAACAATTCCAAATATAAGTAAACGCGTGAATGCAATAGATCAGTCTTTCACAATTGATCTTAGAGTGCGCAGTTTCTATAAACGCAGTTTCTTTTTTTTGTATTACTAGTTAAACGCAAAGTAATTTTGCAACTTTTTAGCAAACAATTCATATGAGTTTCATATTTATTTTCCAACTCTAGCTTAATTCTGTATAATTGCTGTTATTTCTTAAGATTTATTGTAATGCCCCGAGGAAAGGTCCTTGACAACGATGATCGCGTCAGAATCCGTGCGTTTAGGGAAACTGGCCTTAGTATAAGAGAAATTGCAAGGAGAATTGGACGTTCAGAATGTGTTGTGCGAAATTTTATTAAAAAGGACAATTGTAATGGTTTATGGGATCATCGAAGAGGGAACACCAAAGTTTCCAAACAAAATATTGGGAACATAAGAGAAGAAGTTATGAAAAAAAAGTTAAGTGCAGCTCAAATTATAGCGGAATTACAACTCCCAATTAAAGGAAGAAGAGTCCAACAAATTTTGAAGGACACTACTTATATTAAATATAAGAAACCGACCAAATCTCTCCAACTGTATCATAAATATGCGCGCCTAGATTTTGCTAGAAGCAACATGAACTGGGACGAAAAGTGGCAAAATGTTATTTTATCTTACGGAAAACAATTTAATTTAGATAGCCCAGATGGACTGAGTGATTATTGGCATGATTTAAGGAAGCCCGATTCGCCTCGTCTAAGTAGTAATTTTGGTGTTAGTAGTTTAATGTTATGGGGTGCCTTTTCTTATCATGGAAAGTTATCTTTACGCTTTGTTTCCACCCGAATGAACTCTGCCATATATACAGACCTGCTGGAGGAATCTCTTATTCCATATTTAGAAGACAATATGGAAAAAGATTTGATTTATCAACAGGATAACGCCGCTGTGCATTCTTCTGCCGAAACAAGACGATGGTTTAGTGAAAGAAATCTTCCTGTAATGGAATGGCCATCACGTAGTCCGGATTTAAATCCAATGGAGAACATTTGGGGAATCATGGCACGAAGAATTTACGCAAATGGTGGACAATTTTCTTCGTTATCTCAACTGAAAGCCGATATTTTGAAATTCTGGAATTATATTGCTGAACATTTGTTTAAAAAGTTAATAAATTCGATGTCTAACAGGTTTTTTCAAATTATAACTAACAAAGGAGGTAAAACACAATATTTAGAAAATATACAAAAATTTGCTTTTCACCAAGCTTTTAAAATAAAGACTATAATATAAAGTGAGTTTATAGAAATTGCGCAGACAAAAGAGACTTTTAATTATATTTATTTTTATTATAAAGTAATTACTTCCTTTAATGAATGTTTTATATTATTTAATTAAGGGGGTATCCCACTCTAGAACGTTCAAAAAATGCATTTTTTTTTTTTAGTTTTGAAAAATTCTGTGTTCTTTCCTGAATCGTTTAAGCTATCTCTTGCCGCGAAATTTGAAAAGCTCGCGCCGCTACAGGCGATTCCGTGCGCAGTTGCGCGCTCTCCACCACTCTAAACTTTAACTTAAATGCCGTTTTTCTCATAACACCGTCTTGATGAATGGTGTGCAGCATTCTGAGAAAACCGTTCATCCGAAAAATTTCAGATTTTGGTACAAGCTGTGTTAGCTTTGTCTCTATGACCTAAGTGGAGCAAATCAGGAATTTTTACATTTACATAGCTTGTATCCCATATTTTAACAGTAAAAAATCAACTAAAATATAAAACTTATATTAGAAAAAATTAAAAAAATGAATTAAAATTTTTTTTTCAAAATGTGCCACAATCATGCCATAGCCACATACACCCATGGACAAATAATTAGAAACAGTTTGATCAACACTGCTTTGTGCACTCTCCTTCTTTATCCTTAGTTTCAAATCTAACGGTATAATACCAGCGAAAACCTAGCGACCACGTGCTACTTAAAAACTGCACTTTTAGTAGTAGTTCGTGCCCACACAAACATCCTGTGGTGATATCATTTCGCGTGAATGCTATTTTACGTGGACAACTAATTAGAAACAGTATTCATTTTTCCATCTTATTAAACAAAAATTGATTTTTCTGAATATTTGCATTGGTAAATATTTAAGTTACATTAAATATTCATGTTGAGATACTATTTTTGTCAATACATTGTTTATAAACATGGGCAAAAAAAAATTGTAACGCTTCCATGCACATGGAAGTAGTGCGTCTTTGGTAAGCAAAAATGTCTTATTGCCAAATTGCAAATCAATTGATATGCTCTTTAATACTTGTTTATGGAGCAGTAAAACATTCCCAAGTACACGGAACAATGGAAAATGTTCTAAGATCCCGGAAAATGTCTGAGCTAACAGATCGACAAATCATCAGCGAAACGAAAAAGGACTCTAGAATGAATTCTACTGACATCAACCGCAACATTTTCGGTGATAACGTAACGGCAGTTTCAGCGAGAACCGTTAGAAGGTGTTTGGCTGAGGCTGAGTTTCACGGCAGAGTTTCACGGAAGAATCCATTAGTGTCTGCAAGCAACCGAAAAAAAGGATTGAATTTTGACAAACCTCATTTGGCCCGGACAGCAAACCAATGAAAATATGTGTTAGGAAACGACGAAACCAAATTTAATATGATGGGTCCAGACAGTAGAAGGTTTGTTCGTCGACCTAAAGCCGCTGCATTTGATTCGAGGTATACTACTCTTGTTTTAAAGTATGGCGGATGATCGATCATCGTGTGGGGCTGCTTCTCCTGGTATGGAATTGGTCCCATTCATAGCATAGAAGGCATCCTGATGAAGGAAAAGTACGTCGACATACTTGAAAACGTAATGTTGTCATGTGCTGAGGGAAATTTGCCTATGATCTAGACATTCCAACAGGACAACGATCCTAAGCATACAGAAAAGCATACCAACAACTCTTTTCAAGCCAACTTTATTAGTGTGCTTGAGTGGCCTGCATCAAATGCGCACCTCAATCCTATTGAATACCAGTGGGGCGACGTACAGAAATCAGTTTTTTCAAAACACTTCAAAAATGTTGAACTTTTTATTGCAATTAAATTAGCATGGGAAAATATACCTGGGAAGAGATGTAGCCGACTTATACTTTCAATAAAGAAGAGGTGCGAAGAAATAATATTACAAACAGGTTTTCCTACAAAATATTGGAAAAAAAAATAATTTTTATTCCATCCAAAACTAGTGTTTCTAATTAGTTGTCCGGCGAAATTTATGTATTGGAAATATTATGGTATTTTATTCAAAATGTTTAAAAAAACAACTGAAAATTAACTATAAGTTTTAATACATTATAAGTCAGAGAATGTTAATTTAGCTCCTTTTTGTACATATGAAACAAGAACATTGAGAATTTTCAACTCAATTGAACATCATATATGTGTTTCTAATTAGTTGTCCATGGGTGTATATAAAGAGTACTAATGTGCAATCTCATAATTTTCAGATTATTTGTTTGGCTGGTATCGTGCACACCGTTCCTAAGGTATGAGTCCCAGAAGCAGGCCTGCCCTGACCCAAACACTAAATAAAAAAAAAAAAATTTTTTCTCAAAATATTCATTAAAGATCATATAATAAGAGGATTATTATGTTTAACTCTTAATGTTTTGTATTTTCTTTTTTAACTCCCTGAAAAAAACGTTTAATTCAAGGGCCTCTAGAGTGGGATACCCCCTTAATATTTACCAATTTGGAATTTATGAAATATAATCGGTTTTGAAAAATAAAAAGTAGTTTTCTTTAAACATGAATAAAACTGGCTGCGCTTATAGAAATTGCGCACACTGTATATGTATAAAAGAAAGTCGTGCTGGTTACACTATTTATAACTCAAGAACGGCTGTACCGATTTGGCTGAAAATTGGTGGGGAGGTAGCTTAGAACCAGGAAACGGCTATACGATACTTTGTAGGTTTTCAAAATGGCGGATCCAAGATGGCGGCTAAAAATTTTAATTTTGAAGCGATTTTCATGAAAAAATTGGTATACAGGGGTTTTGCGGGATGGGGATTTCAAATCCGCTGTCCAAATTTAGAAATTCAAGATGGCGGATCCAATATGGTGACCAAGATTTCCTGATTTCAACGGATTTTAATGAACATTAGTACAATGAATGTTTTGAGGTCACTGATTTTGAATATTATCAAAATTTAGAAATCCAAGATGGCGGATCCAAAATGGCGACCATATTTCTCGATTTCAAGGGATTTCAATGAAAATTAGTACAATGATTATCTTGAGGTCACTGATTTTGAATATTATCAAAACTTACAAATCCAAGATGGCGGACCCAATATGGTGACCAAGATTTCTCGATTTCAACGGATTTTAATGAAAATTGGTACAATGATTATTCTGAGGCCACTAATTTTGAATATTAGCAAAATTTCCAAATCCAACATGGTGGATCCAACATGGCGACCAGAATGTCTCGATTTCAACGGATTTTAATGAAAATTAGTACAATGATTATTCCGGAGCCACTAATTTCGAATATTATCAAAATTTCCATATCCAACATGGCGACCAAAATTTCTCGATTTCAACGGATTGTAATAGAAATTAGTACAGTGATTATTCTGAGACCACTGGGCACTAATTTTGTATATTATTAAAATTTCTAAATCCAAGATGGCGGACCTAACATGGCGTCCAGAATGTCTCGATTTCGACGGATTTTAATGAAAATTGGTACAATGATTATTCTGAAGCTACAAATTTCGAATATTATCAAAATTTGTAAATCCAAGATGGCGGGTCCAATATGAGACCAAATTTCTTGATTTCAATGGATTTGACTGAAAATTAGTACAATGATTATTCTGAGGACACTAATTTCGAATATTAGCCAAATTTCCAAACTCAAGATGGCGGATCCAATATGGCGACCAACATTTCTCGATTTCAACGGATCTGAATGAAAGTTGGTACAATGCTTATTTTAAGGCCACTAATTTTGAATATTATTAAGATTTGGAATTTCCAGATAGCGGATCCATAAAGGGGTTTTCGGATTGAAACAATTTCTAGAATATAACAAACTAGAACATTTGAGAAGTGTTTAATTGGTAAGAATTTACTCAACGCCGGGTGAAACCGGGTAACCTAGCTAGTTATTAATACAAATACATTTTCCAGGGCGAGAATGTTAAAAAGTTTGTCTTAAAGAAACAATATGAGTTCACTAAAAATCAATTTCTACCCCTTCCTATTTTCATTTCCCGATTACGAAGTTTCACTTCTTCCGCGCGGAGGGACTCCACGCACTATTTTTTTTTTGTTGATGAAACAGGCGGTTGAAAAAAAGTGAAAAAAAAGAGGGCTTCGCCCTGTTGATGGTATCTCCGAGACGGATGGTCTGAAACTAAAAAATGAAAAAGTTTTAGATTCAGTATGATAAGGGCTATGGCATGAATAGACAGATTTTTGAGTTTTTGAAAATTGACAAAATGGCGGACATTTTTCGAAAAAATTCCAAAAATCATAATTTTTTTCCCCGTTTTTGCCCTTAAAAAAATACTTAAAATCAAAATTTCAAAAAACTGTCTATTCATGCCATAGCGTGTAGAGATCATGTGGTAAAAATTTGGTGAAGATCGGTTCAGTAGTCACCGAGATTTTATCAACAAGGTGCCGAAAAACGTTGTTTCGAGAAAAACGCGATCAAAGATTTTTTTAATGAAAAATCGTAAAAAAATCTCACCTGCGCTTAATCAGCAATGCCTGCACCATACAGTATGCCTTCTGTATGTTCATAATTAACGTTTTCATCCAAAACAGCGTTTCTGCGGATGATTCTGGCTTTCTTAGAGGCAATAGTGCTGATGCGCGTCAGCATCTCGTACGGGCTGTCAGTCACGGTAATCAGCAAATTGGCGGCCGGGCCGATTTTGACGCCCATTAATATAGTTAGAGTGCCAAAAATATAGTTAGAATGCTCCGATCTTTATAAAATTTTAATATGATATTTCTATATATACATATATATTTTCCAAAAATGTAATAAAAAAAAAATCGATTTTTTGAAAATTACAATTCGCTATGAACCCTTAAATGCTCATAAATCTAGTGAGAATTGACGAAATTTTTTTATTTGTAAATGCTTTTATTTGTCTTTTCTGAATTAGACCTGCAAGGTCTCTAGCATAAGGTTTATAAAATACTTAAGGGGAGGTTCCTTTGGTCGGCGATGAAAAAATCGATTTTTTTTTTTTTACATATTATCAATCTATAATATGTTAAAAACATGATCCTAAAACCGTTTTGCGTTTTATGCAGTTTTTAGAAAGTTACAGCGCTTCAAAGAGAAGCGTGAAACTGGAAACGCGGCACAACTAGCGAACAAGGCGAAATTGGTTCTAAAACTTCAAACGCGTTTTCCCGAAAGTTGATATTTTCAGTGCGCGGGACAGTGTATCTCGAGAACCACTGATCGGATCCACTTGAAATTTTAAAGTCATGTGTAAACTTCAATTTTGGAGCCCTTGAACCGTTATTAACAATATATTTTAATAATAAACAATGTTTACGCCTGTCTTAAACAACTAAAACACACCTCAAAACACGACCTTAATTTTCAAGTGGATAACTTTCTCTGTTTTTTTTTATCAAAATTTCGAAATTTTTGGTTGAAGGGCCGCTACATATGTTTATTTAACTAACTTAAAAAATGTTCATGTTTCAGTGACCCCTACGACCCTCGGGAACGTCCCGCGCAGACGCATATATGGCGCGCAAGGCCTCGCGGAGATATGGCTGGAGCCGCCATTTTCAATTGAAAGAGGGGGGAAAAAATAAATTTAGGGACTCTTTTTATCAATAAACATTGTACAAAAAACCGTTTGTTCATATCACATTTCTTTATACCTCAAAAAAATTCATAAAAGTGAAGAACTTTTCAGAGTTGATCAGAGGAACCTCCCCTTAAGAGATGAGAACGAGTAGTAGCTTCTCGACGTTACCGGGGTTTACGTCGACCGGTTTTACTATAACCTCCTGCGGCCCAGACCACTAACTAGCGAACTAGTCATTACAGCCCAAGGACCTACCAGTAGTACTAATATTTTATAGTCATTCAGACCCCACACTTTAATTTGAATCGGAAATCTGACGTTTTATATTAAGGCCTACAAGTAGGTCCTTCGGTTGTAATGAGTACATCGCACTTATGAGGTCCTGGTCTGAATTACTATAAAGAATTATTAGTACCGGTAGGACCGTGGGCTGCAGGAGGATAATGGAATTGATGCCTTCTCCTGTGTTAGCCACCTAATTCGTTTGGTTATTCCCCACTGGCGGGTGGTTCGATCGATCGGGCTATTAGTACCATATCAATTGGGTCAGTTCTTTTTAGGCGGCGGTATTTGTTTTAGGTAAGTAGTTTACTGGCTGTTATATTGGGGTAAATGCCCAGACGGTCAGTATATTTTATGCTGAGCATGAAGGCGTCTTGCTTCACGGTGTTTGAACACATATCTTTTAGTAGTAGCTCATTACGAATATATCCGGGGGCACCTAAAATGGCCCTTATTATCTTACTTTGGGCTCGTTGGATTTTGGCTAAGTTTGTTATTTTCGCGGATCCCCAGAGTTGGAGTCCATAGGTCCAAATGGGTTTTATTATGGCTTTATAGATTGTTAGTTTACAGTTTAAATCAAGTTTTGACTTTCTGTTTAGAAGCCAGTAAAGGATGTTAAAAGTGAGTTTTATTTGTTGACATTTTTTATTAATATGGGGTTTCCATGTGAGCCGCCTGTCCAGGTGCAAGCCTAGGTATCTAACTTCGTTCTTGATGGTAACGGGTTTATCCTCTAGCTAGATCCCATGGAATTGTACTGGGAGTAGTGTTCTGATTTTATAAAGTAGCCCATTGTGCCATACCTTGTCGAAGGCCTGTGCCACGTCCAAGAAGAGTCCTACACCTACACAGTGCTCTTTCTCTTCGAATGCCGTCTTTATCTCGTTTACTGTTTTATGGACCTGCTCGATGGTGCTGTGCCTTTCACGAAATCTGAACTGGTGATCTGGTATAATTTTCCACTTTTGTTAGCAGCAGCTTTTCAAATATATTTGATAGAATGGGTAGGAGCCTAATGGGCCTGTAAGATTCTATTTTTATCCTGTCTTTCCCCGGCTTTGGTATAATTATAATTGTGGCTAATTTCCATACCTTTGGGTAATAGTTTAAGCGTAGTATAGCGTTAAAGATTTTGGTTGTCCCTTTAATGCTGAACATTGGGAGAGCTTTTATTAGCTTTCCGGAGAGGCCACCGTGGCCCGAGGATTTGAGGTGTTGATGACTGATATTTGCCTGTGGACTTCATTGATTTTGAATTTGATTAGGCTTGTTGTAGAAGTTGGAGTCATTTGAGGGAGAGTAGTCTCCGTGGGGATGGTGGGTTTGAATACTTCCGCAAGGTGTTTAGCAAAGCTGTTTATCCAGTTTATCCGCCTTTTCATCAAAGCTGTTAATCCAGTTGCCTTTTTGATCTCTAACTGGGGCATCCGTTTGAAAGGGTTTTTTGATTCGTTTGATGGTTTTCCAAAGCGAGTAATTTGTATCAGGTAGAGGGTTTAGCTCTGAAACGAACCGGTTAATGCTTACACTTTACTCTTCCGCAAGCTTTTGTTTGAGGGGTTTAGTGACCTGATTGAGAGATTTTTTAGCCTCTGGGGATCTGTGCTGCTGCCATCTAGCCTTGGCTTTTCTTTTGGTTTGAATTAGCTCAAGTATTGAGCTGTTGCCGGGGGAGTATGTCCTATCTGGGTTAGAGTTTACTAATGGAGGAGTGGCGATCACAGCGCATTCTCTGATGGATGAGTTCAGGTACTCGATTGCATTATTGATGTCTTCGATTGACTTTAGTCTGATATGCGGGCAAAAGGATTCCCCTATTAGTTTTAGGAATTTGCTCCAGTTTGTTTTGTGATTTATGAGGTTGTTGGGTTTCCATATGAACTTAGGACTACTGGAGTGATTGAATATGGTGGGCGAGTGATCTGGGGATAGGTCCATTTTAGTTTCAGCGCTGATATTGTTTGCATTAATGTTTTTGTAGATGCAGAAGTTAATGATGTCCGGTATTTTGTTCCTGTCCGTGGGCCAGTAAGTGGGCTTCCCTCCAGCTGACCAGAGCAGGTTGTTATTGAAGATAGATTTTAATACCTGCTTGCCTTTTGGGGTGCTGAGGCGAGATCCCCAGTGTGGCGATTTGGCATTGTAATCCCCAGTTGCCAGGAAGCAGTGCCCTAGGGATTGGAAAATTTTGTCAAATTGGGCTATAGTGATGGTGAACTTTGTTGGGCAGTAGACGCCTGCAATGTTGAAATTAGTCGTGCGTTCACTTATATTTATTGCCGTGTAGTGGATGTTTTCCAGCTGTTCGTTAGGCAAACGATGGTGTTTGATTCTGCTTTTGATTAATATTGCCGTTCCCCCATGGGCTTTATCTTGCGGGTGGTATAGCAGATGTACCCAGGAATCTTGCATTTGTTGCTAAGTGAGTTTCTGATACTAACATTATGTCTGTTTCATTTATGTGCATGAATTTTTCTAGTTCAAGTAGGTGGTCTTTTATGCCGTTAGCATTCCATTGGGCCATTTTTATTTGGCTCATGGTTTGAGTAATTTTATTAGGATTTCTGCTGTTTATTTAGGGTGTTTTGCATTTGCTGCATCGCAGTTGTGAGCTGTTGTATATTTGCCGCTAGGGACACCAGTATCTGGGTGGTATTATCTTTTTGGGGGTCGTGCATCTGTGTTGTGTTATTTTTGAGTACGTTGGCGTAGGTGATAGGGTTTTCGTTCTGCGCGTGGGTTTCTTAGATTGATTGGCCTACTAAGCTGTAAGAAGTGGTCCGATGCGGATTGAGGTTTTTTGTTTTCTGGAGGTGCCTTTGGGGTACTTATAGTACTGTTTATAGTTTGGTACACGGGGCACCCTCAATAGTTTGCAGTATGACTGCCATTACAGTTGCTGCACTTCTTTACTGAGGAATCTTCTGTTTTTAGTGCAAGATCGCACTGGATGGCATTCGCCACAAGCTACGCAGACGCTGGCTAGCCTGGAGTATGTTTTTGAGAGTGCGAACTCATACTGTCAGGACACTGTATTGGGTTATAACGCTTGTAGGGTTCCTCTACAGAGATTTTTCTGTTTAGTACATAGCGAACATCATATATGGATGTGTCTTGCCTTTAGGTGGCTTGCTGCAGGTTGGTTCTAGCTCTGCCCTAAACATGGGCTGAGATTTGAATTTATTGATTATGTTAATGATGGATTTTATTTGGGATTCCAGGTCTGCTATCATATCATCAGGGTCTACATTGTGGTCGATACCCTTTAGGACAATCCTCAGTCCTCTAGCGCTCTTCATTTGGCACATGTAAAACTTTTTTCCATTTTTATCAAGCCAGTTTACTATCTCCGTAAAGGCCACCCCGCTGCTGACTTGCAGTTTGATTTCATGTATCTCACCCTTTTTCAGGTCGACTATGTAGTATTTATTTTTGCCTATTATGTCGTTAATGCCTTTGATCAGCGCATTACTGCTGCGTTCCCGTATGTATATTGGAGGTGGTTTGTGTTTGGGCGTTTCGGGCTCTTGTTCATCATTGCTTAGCAATGCAAATCTGTTACCTGTTCGCTGGTTATTAGTCTTCGGTATTTTTGTCATTGATGTGGTTTTTCTATTAACTGGGCTGCGCTTACGCTTTTCGGTACTGATTATATTGAAATAGCGTTGAATTCCCGTAGGGGCAATGGCCCCTGAGTTGGATGGAGTTGTGTCCATATGGTGGTTTTGCACTATACCACTTGATTGCACTTTACCACTTAGTTGCACTGTGCAACTAAGTGGTAAAGTGCAATCAAGTGGTATAGTGCAAAACCACCAACTTGCACATTAGGGGCAGAGAGGTGATTCACAAGATTTGCCGGGGTCTTTGGACTTACTTGAGTTTGCTAGCATCGTAAGCGACCTATGCCTGTCAAAGGCACATTCACGCTTGAGTTAAAATAACTTTGGACTGTGAAATATGAGGCACCGGCTGTGGGTGATTAAATCATTTGCTTGTTAGGCGAAAATTTTTGAATTACTGCGGAGCGCGTACGGAACTTGACCGTTCGGGACGGGTGCCAAGTTATTGACGAAAACGAAAAATTTTTCAATCGAAACGTCGAACGGTTACAGGAAACCGCACGTGTTTTTATGAAAACAGGGATATTTTGACGAATTCAGAAATTATATTTGTTCAAACATTTAAATTCGAGTTATTTTTGAGGTAATAAAGCAATTTCTTTCTCCAAATATAGATATATTTTCCATTTCAGAAGTGTTAAAATAATACACAAAAAATATAAAAACTTATAAATAACTACATCTAACTTCAATTTAATTTTATAGAGCAACTCTCACTGATTTTCGCACGGCTAGCAAGATAATTACAATTATTATTACAACATCTGTTCCCAGACTTATAATTTTGTAATTTTCGTGTCTAACTACAAATTCTTCAATGATCTTTTTATTTTGTAGGTGCTCTAAATAAATAACGAAAGGAGTTGATTTCGGAAAACAAATTTCAAGCAAAAGTTGTAGGGTTTTTAGCTAGCTAAGGGAGGAGGGGTTGCCTTGGGTTTGACCTTACCCATGATCTTCAGTGTAATTTCGAGGTCAAGCTTATTTCCTTAAATTCGGAGACATACTTTTGATCCTAGAAATGGAAAGAGTGACAAATTTTACTTTCAAATGTGACCTGGAACAACTTGAACCTTTGGTCATATCAAGATTAAACACTAAAACGGAAATAAAACAACTTAGAACGGAATTAAATCTTACTGGGAACAGAACAAAAATAAGATTTTCACTGGCTGTTTGATGGTGACTTTGGATAAAACATTTACCATAACTTTGAGGAATCTTAACCTAAGCCACTGAACGCAAGCAGTTGTAGAGACCACAAAAACACATTTCAGCTGGCAACGCGCAGCTAACTTCCTAACGGAACTCGAAGTTCTCCGCTGCGAATTACGCGGAGCTATCTTTCTTTTCCTGTAGACTCGACTGGCGATCGGACGCGTCGTGCAGGCGCATAGTAGTCAACCCTCAATTCTATCTCTTGTGGTGTTTGATAAACCCCCACTTTGTAAAATATATTGAAATAAATTTCTGCATTGGATTTATTTCAAAGAGTTCCATTGCACTGTCCTTTAACCGACTCTCTCCAACCAAAAGTGGTAACCCCGACGTGATTACGGACGCAACCGGAGGTAATACTGAACCATCTGGTTAGGCCAGCGCATCTCCGCAGCTATCGGAAATTTCAAAAGTGTGAATATCCCGCCATTTTGGAAGGAAAAGCCAGAATTGTGGTTTATTCAAGTGGTGTCGCAATTCTACGTGGCACGAATTACGTCCGATATGAGGGGAAGTATCACACCGTTGTTGCAGAGATTGAGAGCAACCTTATAAACCCAGTCAGTGATAACCTAGTTAAGGCAAGCATACACCGACGCGGTGGTGGTAACGGTGTCGGTGCGGTGAATGAAACCACACATCGATGGGGTGGCGCGGTTGTGACAGTCCATTTAGAAAAGTTGAAGTTAGTCGTGGAAAGATTCTTTACCGAAATGAGTGTTCAATTCGAAGAAGAGTTGCCGTTGCTTCTATTAGCGTTGGTAGAGGATGAAGAACAGCCACCTAGGTATTTAATATTATTAATAGAAAAAAATCAATCTCTTCTTACATCATCATTGTCTATGTATGGAAAATCTGGACGCATAAGGTCAATTTGGTGCATGAAGAAGGAGAATTCCATACCTTGTACCCAATTTTACGATAAGATAAAGAAAGATTTTATACGTATTTTCGAATAAGGTTTGATAATTTTAATAAGATTTTGGAATTGATTAAAGAAGATATAAGAAAGCAAAATACGAATTACCATAAAAGTATAAATCCAGAAGAACATTTGGCGATTACTCTAAGGTAAGAAAAAACTATTATATCGTCTCATACCTTTATTCATATATAAATAAAAATAGAGTATTTCATCTCTTCGACGCGGAGCATTTCATTATTATAATGTCATTTGTAAATTGTTAACATTGAACATTAACATGAATGAAAACTCAAATGATCAACAAATCATTAGTTTTTATGGAATAATTATGATATTTTTCATTTTTTGTCCGAGGGTAGTACATATTCCAACTTAACATATAGGTTAATTTTTTTTTTCGGATAATACATAGGGTTTCAAAATGGCGGAACCAAGATGGCGGCTGAAAATTTTAAATTTGAAGATCAATATTTCTCGCTTTCAACGGATTTTAATGAAAATTAGTACAATGATTATCTTCAGGTAACTTATTTTGAATGATATCAGAATTTACAAATCCAAGATGGCGGAGCCATTATGGAGACCAATATTTCTCGCTTTCAACGGATTATAAGGAAAATTAGTAAAATGATTATCTTGAGGTCACTGATTTTGAATGTGATCAAAATTTACAAATCTAAGATGGCGAATACAATATGGCGACCAGTATTTTTCGATTTTCACGGATTTTAATGAAAATTAGTGCAATGATCACTCTCAATATTATCAAAATTTAGAAATCCAAGATGGCGGATCCAATATGGTGACCAATATTTCTCGATTTCAACGGATTTTAATGAAAATTAGTTCAATAATTATCTTGAGGTCACTGATTTTGAATGTTATCAAGATTTACAATTCCAAGATAGCGGACCCAATATGGTGACCAATATTTCTCGATTTCAACGGATTTTAATGAAAATTAGTACAATGATTATCTAGAGGTAACTTATTTCAAATGTTATCAAAATTTACAATTCCAAGATGGCGGACCCAATATGGCGACCAATATTTCTCGCTTTCAATGGGTTTGAATGAAAATTAGTACAATGATTATTCTGAGGCCACTAATTTCGAATATTAGTATAATTTCCAAATTCAAGATGGCGGATTCAATATGGTGATCAAAATTTCTCGATTTCAACGGATTTTAATGAAAACGATTATTTTAAGGCTAGTAATTTTGAATACTATTAAGATTTTTAAATTTAAGATGGCGAATGCATAAAGGGTTTTTCGGTATGAAACAATTTCTAGGATATAAAAAACTAGAACATTTGAGAGGTGTTTAATTAGTAAGTATTTACCCAACGCCGGGTGAAACCGGGCAACCCAGCTAGTATATGAGCCGTTCAGTGCACAAATTAATTAACTCCATAAAACAAAAAGTTGAGAAATGTGATGAAATAATTTACATTGTTTTTTAAAATTTCTTTTATAATATAAATTCAAATATATATAGTAGAATGCATAAATTGATATATAGCTTTCATCTAACGGTATATAAAATTAATAAGAAAAATAATTGTCAGTAATATTACAATCTTTATGTGACTGGTGGAATTAATCGATTTGGCAAATGAAAAAAGTAATAAAGTTAAATTTAGTCTTTAAATTTTTAAGTTATTTTTTGCAGAAAAAGTTAGTTATTATATATATTTATTACAGATTTTCCATAAAAATGAATGTTGACGGTTCTGTTATAATATACAGTTGTGCGCAAAAGTTTAAGGCCACTTCTATTTTTTGGAGCATTTTCACTTTAAGAACCTCGATTTTAAAATCTCGCAAATTTTTATCGGAAAAAACGTATGTGTTTTAATATCCATAATGATTTAAAAGAACAGAGAAGGTTTTTCAAAAAAATATGTTATAAATTCAATTAACAAATTTTAATTTTAATGGAAGTGAGCTGCGCAAAAATTTAAGGCCACTTAAATCTTACAGCTGTCCTCTAAAGTAATACCTTTTAGCTTCTATACAACTTTGAATTCTACGTGGAATAGAGTGAAATTTTTATGGAGAGTTTCTATTGGAAGGTTTCTCCACTCTTCTTCCAAGAGATTTTTCAGTTCCTCCAACGTTTTTGGTTTTCTCTTCGAAACTCTGTCACTCAACATTTTCCAAATATTTTCAATAATATTTAAATCGGGACTACAAGCTGGCCACGGCAAAATATCGATGTTATGATCATTAAACCAAGCCTATGTCCTTCGAGCAACATGTGGGCGGGCATTATCCTGCTGAAATATTGCCCCTCTCAATGGCATATCCTCTTCCATAAACGGTAGCATGTTTGATGTTAAAATGTCGATGTACCTTTCCGATGTTATGGATTCAGTTACAATATGTAACGGAGTATAACCGTGCCAAGAAATGCCGCCCCAGACTGTCACCTTGCCCCCGCCACCTTGACTTTGTGCATTTATACATGCAGGATCAAATTGTTAAGAAGGAAGCCGTCGAACTGTCTTGCGGCCATTTGGTAGAAGTTGGAAGGTGCTTTCGTCGGAGAAAAGAACTCTTTTCCAAGCCTCTAAACCCCATGTCTTATGGGTTTTACACCAATTCACATGCTAAACGTCGAATGAATTGGTGTAAAACGCATAAGACATGGGGTTTAGAGGCTTGGAAAAGAGTTCTTTTCTCCGACGAAAGCACCTTCCAACTTCTACCAAATGGCCGCAAGACAGTTCGACGGCTTCCTTCTTAACAATTTGATCCTGCATGTATAAATGCACAAAGTCAAGGTGGCGGGGGCAAGGTGACAGTCTGGGGCGGCATTTCTTGGCACGGTTATACTCCGTTACATATTGTAACTGAATCCATAACATCGGAAAGGTACATCGACATTTTAACATCAAACATGCTACCGTTTATGGAAGAGGATATGCCATTGAGAGGGGCAATATTTCAGCAGGATAATGCCCGCCCACATGTTGCTCGAAGGACATAGGCTTGGTATAATGATCATAACATCGATATTTTGCCGTGGCCAGCTTGTAGTCCCGATTTAAATATTATTGAAAATATTTGGAAAATGTTGAGTGACAGAGTTTCAAAGAGAAAACCAAAAACGTTGGAGGAACTGAAAAATCTCTTGGAAGAAGAGTGGAGAAACCTTCCAATAGAAACTCTCCATAAACTTGTTCACTCTATTCCACGTAGAATTCAGAGTTGTATAGAAGCTAAAGGGTTTTACTTTAGAGGATAGCTGTAAGATTTAAGTGGCCTTAAATTTTTGCGCAGCTCGCTTCCATTAAAATTAAAATTTGTTAATTGAATTTATAACATATTTTTTTGAAAAACCTTCTCTGTTCTTTTAAATCATTATGGATATTAAGACACATACGTTTTTTCTGATAAAAATTTGCGAGGTTTTAAAATCGAGGTTCTTAAAGTGAAAATGCTCCAAAAAATAGAAGTGGCCTTAAACTTTTGCGCACAACTGTATTATTTTCGATTAATTCATCAGCAATGTAAATAATTTCTTCCTCATCAGCTGTATGTGAGGACTCGTCATTTCGATTTGTTGTCAAGTTTTGATTACTATATCATGTTTAACAGGAGGAATGAATTTTAGCAAGTACATCATGTCTCTCCTTTTTTCCCTTGTCACAGTTCTACCTTTAGGATATAATAAAGGCTGATCTACATTTTTTAAACTTTGTGGTCTACCTGCTACAGATTTCCTTAAATTAATGGCATTAAATTCTGAATCTTCACTATAGTCACATTTGAATTGTATGAGATGGGGTTTGGACCTTTCTAACTTTTTCCAGTGTATTTTAAGCCAATTTACTGGAAACCCTGTAACGGTTACTTTTCTGTTAATGATTCTAGAGGTTTTGTTGAAAAAAAATCTTGGTGGGTCATTTGGATTAGATTAAATGGCACTTTCTTTTTACATGTTTTGATTATATTGTACCAATCATCTGGTGAAAAAATGTTTTGATTTTTTTTCGCATGTGACTCAATAATGGACTTTGAACAAGTTTCAATAAACTTAAGACAATTTTAATATTTCTATTTTGCCCGGTACACGAATTTGAATATGTTATTATTTTTTCAAAGTTTGTAACATAGACAAGATGAAATTTCACAAAAAATTTACCGTTATCATTCAACACTTGCTAGAGCATTTGAATTGCGTTATTGAAACGATTTACATTAGAGTATGGAGTTAATCAAAATGGCTTCTGAAATAAATTACTTATTATTCAATGGCCAAAAAAATGTTGCCGTTTAATGGTGTTAATCTTTATTATTCAGGAAAGTTATTATAAATATAAAAAGTTATGACTATACCAAGTGCTTTGACACTTAAATTTAAGATTTTTCAAAAAGTGGAGTTAATCGATGTGTGCACTGAACGGCTCATATATCATATATAACAATAATTCATCCTCTTTGCAAAGATATTTTAAAAACATCGTAGAGTATCGTTTCAGTAAAAAAAAAAAATTAAAAATGCCAGGCAGAGGCTTGGAGAAATTATTGTCAATCCATTGAAAGCATCAGGGATTCGGTTAGACTAGACTAAGCAAGATTCTGTCAAAAGAACATGTTAATCCGTCCTTCGTGAAAAGGCCGGATGGGACATAGACCAAATCTACTGCTGAATCTCTTGAGCTTTTAATGAATACACATTTTCCGGGGTGTTCGGATAAGCGCGCAGAATTTCCGAGTTCTCGGGGTGGGCAACAGATTCTCTGGAATGACCTCAAACCTATCATTAACGAAGAAAACACTACAACAGCTTCTCGCCTTACAAATCACCAGGCCTTGACGGTATATTGCCCATTATGTTGCAGAATCTGCAAGATATTATGGTTACATGGCTGGTTTCGTTCTTTAGAAGCTGTATACGATTACGCCATATCGCCAATACGTGAAAGCGTGTGAGGGTAGTTTTTAAACCGAAGGCAAGGCAGGTAAACGAGGCCACGAACTGGCAAAAAATTTTAGACCAATTAGCCTAACTTCCTTCGTATTAAAAACATTTGAGCGTACATTAGATACTCATATTCGGCGGCTTTTAGTTAAATCGCGGATATCTAAGGCCCAGCACGCATACTTCAAAGGAAGATCTACCGACACAGCTCTTCATAAGGTAGTGCACTCGATCGAATACTAGTAGTATATGCCCACCACTCATATAAAAAGTCATTAGGTGCGATAGGGACAGGGACAGCTGTGTCCCACTGGTGTAAATCGTATGGGAAGGTGGTACAGAGTTTTGGTGCTGAAAGTTTGTGCTGCTAGGGAGTTTGCACGTAGGCTTATTGGGCCAAAGCTTTTGAGGGTAAAAGCTTGTGGGTATGGTTGAACTCTTCGTTTGTGAAGGTGGTCCTGGTCATGTGCAGTTGCAAGGCGGGTTTTAGCGAGAACCTGTTTTCTGTGGCTTTAGGAGCTCGCGTTGTTTTGGTGCTGAGAGGAGGTAGGTAGAGGGCACGTGATGGTGTCTTTGGCGGGCGCCTTGTGATCGTGCAGTTGCAAGGCGGGTTTTTGCGAGAAGCAGTTTTTGCTGCTGTCTTTATCAGATCGCGTTTTTTGGTGCTGGGAGGTAGGGGAGCAGCACGTGGCGATGTTAGCCGGTGACTTGTTTTCAGCGGGGGACTTGTTTTTAGCGGGGGTCTAGTTTTAAGCGGGGGCCTTGTTTTTAGCGGGGGACTTGTTTTTAGCGGGGGTTGTTTTTAGCCAGGGGGGTGTACTTGTTTTGTTTTCGGCGCAGGCTTAAATTATGGCAAGGTTTTGATGGTACGTGAGAGCCATAAGAATGAAAATGAGAAATAAATGTGTGACTATGTTGGGTAAGGTCGGGATGAATGCAGTAAAATAAAAAGTGCTGGAGTAAGAGTTTTATTTGAAGTGGAAAGTAAATTTAGTTTTTTGCATAATTTGTTTTTGTGTTTTTTATCTGGATAGACTGTTGATAATTTTGCTGGTTATCGGGTATTTTGCTTGTGCTCTGAACTTCTCGGCTGACCGTTAATAGACAATGCTATTTCGCAATATTGCGAGGGCGGAAATGGTTCCTCGGTGTGTGACTATGTTGAGTAAGGTCGGGGTGAATGCAGTAAAACAAAAAGTGACGGAGTAAAAGTTTTATTTGAAGTGGCAAGTGATATGGGGGGGTTGGGTAGAAGGGCCAAATTAAAAAGCGCCTCGGGGGGGAAAGTGGTCCAAAACGCCCAGAGCCTATATATTCTTGAATTCACCCGTCTCAACCATCGTAGGCCCTATGGCCCCTAGAACTGGCATAGCATTTTTATTCTTTTATTTATAAATAAAACAGTATTCCCGATGTAAACGGATCCCCGGTTTGGAATATATAAGCATGTATCTATGATATTTTTTCAGTCCATACTTTCTTTTCTTACAATAAACATGGACAAATTTATTATGGATATTCAATTTGTCTGTGGAAACAACGGTCAATACTTCGTTAAGGAGCTTGCGGTACTTTCTTTTGGGTCAATTTCCTCATGGGTTTATCATTTTGCGCCACCCTACCCATACCAAGAATTGTCATCAAAGGCACAGACACAGAAACAGTATGATGTGAACAATATTAACGGCCTACCTTGGTACTGAGATGAAAACAATTACAACAGTTTGGTAGATGTGTTTTCAAAATTTGAAAATGCTATCATATATGTAAAAGGAGAAACAAAGGAGAAATTTATTAGGAAATACACGCCGTCCTCGAAAATTATTCAACTTAAGAAAATACCTAGATTAAGGGATCTTACAACTTTTCAGACTTATTGTAGAGTCCATAATGCGGGGCAACTTATCCGATGCGCTGTACAAAATTGTGTAAACATTTATTTGTATTTGTTGATTAATAAAATTATAGACTGAAAAAATGCTGCGGTTTTATTTAAAAAACATTTATTACTAACTCATTACATCAAAAACTATATTAGAACTACAGTATAAAGGTATTTCATAGAAAAGCCTAGAATAATTTAAATGAACATAAGAACTTCGAGATGGTATGAAAAAATTGTCGTTAGATAACAAAAGTAAATTTTTCTTTTTACATTTCTCGCAGTATTTGTTGTAATATTCCTTTACACTTTCGGCAGCGTTGTTGTTATGGAACATTACAATGTTGAAAAAATCTAGCTTGTCGTACAGCTTGTAAAGCTCACAAAGCGTAAGAGTAATACAACCTGTTTCAACAGGGATCTTGTATTCCCGTAATAATTCCTGCTGGTTTGGAGGAATCCTGTCTGGGTTGATCTCAGCCTTTAAGTCAAGTAGAAATTTGAAAACAGCTATCCATCCAGTGTAGTTAGTTGACACAGGGAAACGGCCATGTCGATGAAATACTATCTTCGCTTCAAACGATAGCGGATCAAATCCCAGGGCAATATTGCGGTTGTGGTAGCTGTCCAGGTAGTATGTATAATTCAGCAACAAATTTTCGCCCGGAGCCTTTGAATCCTTTTTGTCTTTTTTCCGTATTGGCCTAAGTTTTTTGCACTTTGCTTCTTGTTGTTTACACAGTTTTAATATTTTAGGCTTTTTAGTTTTGGGTGCTGATTCCATTTGACTTACACTTTAATATTAAATGTTTAAGCAGTACTGCCGCGTATTTATACCGATTTCTCGGGGGTGCACGACTGCTGGATATTAACCCCACCCGCTTCGTAAGTATATTTTATGGTACAGATTTACAACTTTTTTGTCATTTAATCTGAAATCGTGAAAGGAAAAATGTTTCAGAAAATGTTTTAAACTTTTTTCTTTACATCGAAAATACAGATACACGCATCAGTAATGTCCGCAAGTAGATGACAATGCACCTTGTAATCGTTTTTTATTAGTTACAAAAATATCAGAACTGCTCTGCAAAAAGGTGCGAAAAAACCTGTTGCTGGGATATTTTCCATACGAATCAAAGTATTCTGCAGGACCTTTTATTGGAATGTAAAATGCAACCCAATGAGTACCACTTTTATGTGCGGGGTCTGTATTGGCTATAATGCATGCCGGTTTTTTTTATATTTTTTGGTAGGCGGTTACACGGGAATACTCCTCTAAAGAGCCTTTTTGTTGCTGGTTTACTTGTTAACGACTTTGCTAGCTCGATCGTGTTCATTCTTGTTCAGAAGGTGGGGTTGTTGCCTCTAGGTCAATAATCTTGGTATAAGATGTAACATAGTTATTTATATATTGTTTTGTTGAGGCGTCGCACAGTGGTCATTTTATGCTATTTAGCTGGTCAAAAATGAAAATATCAACATTTTCTTATGAGCTAAATAACTCGTGCCACTATTTTTAAAACAGTTGAAGATAGTGTATCAGTTGGGAAACCCCACCTGACATATCGCGTTGCTTAGCAACAGGTCACTTATTGGGTAGTCTTGGAATTTCCATTATGGGCGTGCAGTTTTTCCTGTACAAGTAGTTCCATAGTACAAGCACTGTTACGGCGAGGTTGACAATTGATATTGCAAATTAAATTTAAAGTAATTAGCGACACACAATACATTTTTCGAGTGTAAAGTCATAAACAATCAAAAGTGTTAGTTTTTGTTAAAATTCTATCTATTTTAGGCTATAACTTTTGTGGCACGTTGGAGCACGTTAAGAAACCTTTTTTACATGTAACCTTAGTCTATTTTCAAAGCAGCTATATGGTACCCAAGTGCGTAAAAGTGCATAAAAATTAGTTGTAATGTTTTTAGTGTTTTCTTATGTTTAATGCTAGTCAACTTGTTATATGGTAACACATGTTTTACATTTATAAATTGACTTACCATCTTCATGAACATTGCATATTTTGAAGTAAATGGATTAATTCAGGGACTAGATGTAGATGTAGATGTAGATTTCAGGAGGCGGCCGATGATACCCAGCACTTAGACCATGTGGTCCATTGTACATACCTCAGGAGAAGAACGCCATCTGATTTAATCTTGTTACCCTTCAAGAGCCGTTAGTCGTTTGGTTCGTCTAACAAAGCTCATTAGTTTGGGTAACGTAAGATTGTGTAGCTCTGTCGTGGCTACTATAAATGCTCCGAGTGTATCGGCTCTCGCTCTGAAGTAGACGGGGCAGGAACTCAGGAAGTGGGCCATGGTTTCCTCCGCCAGCTCGCATTTATAAAATGGCGAGTCAACAATACGCAAAGTGTGAAGATGTTTGTTCAGCTTGCAGTGTCCCGTAATGACACTGATTGCCAAGCTGATGCTTCTTCTATTGCAGCTCACCAACCATTTAGTTAAGCCTTGATCGGTTTTTTTCAAAATAGTCTTCGACTGCCTGCAGTCCCCCCTAGCATACCCTAGGCCAATAACTCGATCGCCATAAAATTTATTGATGATACTTCTTGTGTGCGATGAGGTGCTGCTCCGTCTTGAATAAAAAAAAAAGATTTAACGCGGCTCCTCTTTTTTGCATGAGAAAGGATTTGGTCTCTAACATCCCTTTGTACTTCTCTCCGGCGACAGAAGATTCAAAGAAATGCAGGTAGATACCTTTTATGTAGATGGTTCACATTTCACAAATATATATTATTAATAATTCACGTTTTTCACTATATTTTTAAATTAATGGTTTGTATTAAATAGATTTGATTTTTTTATAATAAAATGGACATGAAATAAAAATGACGACTGTCCTTTATTAAAAAGTATTTACATTTTACCGATCTCTCCATTTGTTAAAAAATAGTGACTAATTAGTTTTCACACATTCTTATGGGACACCCTGTATGTAGCTCTATATCCCTCGTATCCAATGCCCGCTAGCGTTCACAAGCTATTAATCCACTCAGCGGACATAATAAAATCTTGCTCACTAGCAATTGGAATGATGTCCGAAGAAGCGCTTAAAGCGCGGAACAAGGATTTAAGACGATACAGGGAACACAACACCAGGAAAGATTCCCGAAAGCATACCATGGAAGATTTGTTCTATAGTATGCTTTTTTCCTCAGATCCATTAATATCAACAATCAACGACTTAAGTACGTGTGGAAAGAAGAAAAAAACAGAACCTTGTCTTCAGGAACTGTTAAATCTCTTGGAAGAGCCAGAGGTCCCATCATCATCAGAAAAACATATTCCTTTTTCAGCTCAAGAGAACTCATCAATTGACGAAGATTACTAATTGACAACACCTGAATTCCACATAACTAGAAGATGGTAAAAAGACGTTCAAAGCTCTGTCAAAATGTATTTATTATAAGATATTATATAATTTTTTTTAATTCTATCACATTTCTGTAAATTAAAAGCCCTATTATGGAAGTCGATTTCGGTCGACTCGACTAGCGAAGGCACATTTTCAAGCCTGAAATGCTAAGGAAATTAGTGTCTTCGTTAGTCGAGTCGACCGAAATCGACTTCCATAATAGGGCCCTAATAAATAAAAATTAATTAAGATTTTCATTACTTTATTTCTTTCGAAATGTAGGAATAACAACAAAATGATCGTTAACAACAATGCTAGTAGGCTCATTACTTTAAATATTGTATTTTAGATTTTTGTCCACCTAGATAGGGAAAAATGACCACTGTGCGTCGTTAACAAAGATTATGGTAAATTTTGCTAGTATTTTTATCAGGTCTTAATCTAAGCGCCTAAGTTCTATGTTACCAAATTTATTTGGTTGATTTGTATATCCTGAACAGGTGTAGGGTATGTGAAGATAATTTCCTTTGTAAACAATTTTTGCGCAGTAAATCCCGCTAAAGAAACTTTTTTCAAGAAGTTTAAACTACCTCCTGAATTCGACATTTACTAAACAACTCATCTTTATAGTGATTGGCCTTTATATTTCAAACACCTTATATATATAGTTTTTTAGAAGCTGGTATAGACATTCCTGTCTTTATTTATTTCTACACTAGCGTCATATTCAGCATACACGATGCAGGTTACTGTTGTCTTTAAGACCTCCTTAAATCTTCCTTCAGTACGAATGGTGCCTTGGTTTAATAAATTTCCACAGGTAGAATTATACGACAGATCTGTAGTCAGATCGAAGGCTAACAAAAACGCCCCACTATTAAAGAATTTTTTCGAAATTTGATGTCCCTTGTCAAAGTAATGTATTCCCGTTCCTTTAAATGAACTCATGTAACCTCTTGTGCTGACAGGAGGATCTTTTGAATAATCAAACTCAATAGGCTGGTTGGGAACCTGAACGCCATTCACAGATAAATTAAATCTAGTTAAATTGTAGTGTTTAAAATTTTATGAATTCTTTGTTCTGTTCCCCGTATAAGCGTCGTTGTCCACCATACCAAAGACTAATAAATTTGGTAATTGTCCTATTACAATATTGTCTAAAGACAACGTAAATGTATTTGCAAGTATTGTGTAGGTTTTTACCTCAATCCGTTTGTATGGATATACAGCCCTTGAACGTTGGAGGACAGTTTCGTGAGCTAGCATTATGCTGGGATTAACAGTTACATGGTTCATATACACGGTTGCTTCTATAATTGAAGCCTCTGGTGGAAGAAGGTGTTAACTCACTTTTTACCAACTGCATAGTTTAATGAGTTAAAACCTTCTTGCAATAAACTAATTCAAGAACCCATCATTTTGCTTGGAGTAAAACGTTGCTTTACCCATATAAAAATCACATGATAATATTTTTATATTACAAAATGAAATTTAGCGCCACGGAAAATAGTTTGAAAGGGAAAGAAATTTTTTTCTGAAAAAGTGAGTTAACACCTTCTTCCACCAGAGGCTTCAATTTTAAGTCGCGGTGAATTGTCATCATTCTTTGAAAGGAGATAAAATTCAGGCTTTTCAAGAGATAGCACAACGCGTAGATCTACGCCATTCATTAACAATTTATCTTGGTTAAGCATATCGCCGTGAATTTTCCCCATTAGCTCTACGACACCACTTTTTAAAAAAAGTTTTTCTCTTGCCAGGTAACCTACATTTTCTTCTGCACTTTGAACAACTTCCATATTGTTCTCATCGAGATACCAACCAGCAGACTCCAAATGTGTTGACGCCGCATCGTTTCCATAATTTAGCAAGTTTTCAATGTACGCTCTATAGTTAGAGTTGTTGTCAGTTTGAGCAATCGGCTTCCCATTTAGGTAAATGGTGCATTGACAAAAGAGTGAGTGCAACACACCAGGACCATCATCGGGCACTGTCTGACCCGCTACGGTAATATCCTTTCCAGTATAAAGTTCTTCTTTTCCATCTTTAGTTTTAACCAGTTGTAATTTTAAACGTATATATATACTTGACAAGTCCCGATATGTATCACCATGCCCCAAAGAGACAAATTCCAAAATTGATGAGTTATCTAACGAGGCTATAGGTTTGTATGCTACTTCTTCGGTTCTTAAAATATTACTTTGAACGGTCGGTGAAGAGAATAGATCTAATTCGGACTTCATACACTCGCTATACGTGGGCATTTTGTTTACTTATCGAAAATGTCCAACACTCGTTTACGAAAACTGCGTTTACTTTTTATATATATATAATATATAAATATATATGTTTGATGTTTTTTTCGTGGTTTTTTTTTTGAACGCTTCTTCCGTTTAGGGATTGGAGCAAGACTTAGAGCTGTAAACGGATTACATCTTTTTATAGCCTTGCGATTGTTTCTTCCTGCAGCGTCCATATGATCAAACAGCTTATTTATACCTTTTTGCGCAAGTTCTTGAGCAACAGCTTTACCTTGCACTTTTAACACTATGCCGTCCGCGCATCTAATCTAGATTTTTTCGTGTCGTGCCGGTGCAACTGACTTACATAATTTCGCTTATAAATTCCCATTTCGTTCCTGTAACGGTACCAAGGTCGAAAAATGATAAGAAATAACCTCTCGAGTGTCCCCTCTTGTTATAGATATTCTTTGCCACCGGCACTTACCCATTAGTTTTTGCATGGCACCAACGTGAAGTCACAGGCACTTACCCAATAGTTTTTTCATGTCACCAACGTGGAGCCACCGGCACTTACCCGATAGTTTTTGCATGGCACAAACGTGGAGCCACCGGACGTCATAGTGTTAAAATATCTTATATAGGCTACCCACATTTTCTAAAATGGCTTTGTCAGTTTTAATTGCCTGTTGTTTTAAAACTTTCGCACCGGAAGTAACTAACGGCTGCAAATATCTTAGCAAACTGCTGAAAAAACTTCCAATTCCTCGTCCGTGTTGATAGATAAGTGGTGATCGGTACAGTTCACCTATATCAACTAAACTGTCGTCATTTTGAAATAGATAATAACGTGTACAAGTACATATACAGCGAATTCATACTTTCGTTTGTAAGGAATTGCGTATACTTTTATACTATAACAGCTGTTGAAGTGTTTGCTATTTATAGTTTTATGGTCTCTTGAAATGAAGCATTATATAAGTTAAATTAAATTATTTTTGGGAAATTAAAAAAAACATTTTTTCCGATCTGTTTTGCCGATCTTTATTGAACAAAAGTTAATTACAGAGTGTTCACATTCTTGCTTAAAATCGAACTGTCTTAATCTAGGGTGTTCACCTGGGCACCGTCGCAGACATGGTGTCAGCAGAATTGCAGAATTTACCTGTGCGCGTGTCCCAGTCACGTTGGTCACGTTGCATTGGGTCAACCTTAGGTCGTTTGAGATGGGCCGTCAGCGATAAATAAAATGTGTCGTTAACTCCTCCCGTCTTAAATTTCAACGTCCTCGTTGAATCCTAGAAGAAAGGAATTTTGCTTACGCTCGTTACTTTAGGTGCCTCTAGTTCTGTTTCCTCGCTTGCTTTTTCCGTTACTGCGTTTGATGCTTTACCAATGGAGGCTGCATTTGCCCCTGCTACTGTTGAGCGGTACATTTTTATGCAGATAATGCAGATAATGATGATCGCCAATATTACTAGGGCCGATAGGCTGAGATTTGAGACGAGGCCTATGTTATCTTTGGTCCGCAAGAGCTGGATTTCCTCGGTGTTATTTAGGTGTAGTCCTTTCATGACTTCTAGGGTTAAAACTTCCTCGTAGGTCCTGAATTTTGGCTGCACGATTGGAGGTAACGGCTTTGCACTGGATATTTCCTGAGCTGTGTATGTTTGCTTGTTGACCCTGAGTGTGGTGTTCTGGTATTGAATGATGAAGGTTCCTGTTAGTTCAGTGGCTTCAGCGTCGATAAGGATTGTCTCGTTGAACTGGTTCAATAGTAGCGTTCCTGGGAAGATCTCTTCTGCGACAGGGATGTGTTTGTTGTCTATCTCGGTGCAGTTTGACGGTTTACTTGCCAACAGGTTAGGAATACATGTAGATTCACTAAGGTCTCTAATTTCCTTTCTATTACATATCATAATCTTATCGCTAGATGAACATTTTCCTTTTATTCCATATTCCGCTTTCGCCCAATGTAAGGAATATTCTATGTTAACAATTTCTTCTTTGAACATATCTAACCTATATTTAATATTTATTGCAATGCTATTTTTTATGTCCTCCTTATTCTTAAAATCGTTTATAATTTTATTTGTAATATTAGTTATGTCATTTATTCGGTCTATTGTAGATTTATTTATTATAACCTGCCTATTGTTATTTGATAGGATGTTGTCCATTTTAGATTTTAGAATCAAAAAGTCATCGTGATCTGGGCTAACTGCCAGCCATTTCCATGCGCTACCTAAAAAGTTGAGCGATCTTTTTAATTTTGATCTAGGTTTCAATCTATTCAGTAGAGTTTTAATTTGCGTCACTTCGTGATCGAGGAAAAGGTACATGGGATGCGTAGGGTCGACATCTTTATATATTTTAAGCTCCAAATCGCTAAGCGTCTTCTCGTAGGCTTCCAATTCTATGATGTGTATTAATTTTAGGGTTCCCGTTTGCAGCTTCGCATCTCCGGTAGTCAAGGCAACTATCTTCGAGCTCAAGTACTCCAATATTTGCACTCTGGCATAGCACACAGTTAATAATATCCTAGAAGAAAAATGTGTTAATTTTTTATATGACTTTTATGTACTGTCCTGCCTGATTCGGTTATTATAACGCTGTTTCTATTTTCTTTTACCACTTCCTTTTTGTATCTAGGCGTAAGTTTTATACCTTGGCGTTTGTTGCTTTTTACGTAAACTGTTTCACCTGGATCATAAATTTTGAAAACCTGTCTATTTTTATTGTGTGTGTTCAAATCGCGTTCCTGTTTGGCTTTAAGTCTCCGAATATTGTTCAATCTGGCCTTCTCATACGTTTCCGGATCTATGCTAACTCTTCTTCCGAAAAATGTTTCTATAGGTCTTTGATTCGTTGTGGAGTGCATTGAGTAAATATACTCGTACACAGCACGATCGAGCAACTCTTCAAAGGTCCTGAGGATGTTTTCTGACCTTAAACATCTCATTATCTCGGACAGAGTCGAATGGAACCTTTCTACCTATCCATTCGCATTACTGTAATAAGGGGTGTTTTAAAATTTTTGATTCCCAACTGATCTTCTACAATAAAGGTACAACTTAAATTTAACGCTTTTTCATTATCTATTATTAAAATCTCCGGTACGCCAAATGTAAAGAGAAGTTGTCTTAATGGTTCTCTGATATCTTCCACAGAACGTGACTTAAGAATCCTAGCTTGAGCCTATTTTGAAAAGAGCCCCCCGCTACAACAAGGTACTCATGGACCTATGCCTTCAAATTCAAATATTCTAGTACCATATCATAGAAGGGTATGAGATGTGATCAGTACTGAAATATTTATTTCCGCAACCTGAGTATAAAGGAGATAGAGCCGAAAATTGATTTGACAATCCTTTGCTCTTTTATCAAAACGACTTAGAGTTTAGAGATGAATCATACATAGCTGGTATAAGGAGACAATATGCTATCATATGATACAAGTTTCATGAATGTGAGTCAAGTAGATGATGGGGGCTAATGGCATGATCAAACTTTAGACCTGCCAAATAGATACTATTTTAGGATAGATATGTTATAGAGCATAACATAGGCCCTAATTAGGTACTTAAATGATTGATTGAAAATCTTGGGAAATTGAGATGTGGCGCATATTTTGATGATCAAAGGCTTTTAAGCCGTGTCCATCTGCTCTTCACTTTCATCTTCTGGTGGAAGCCCAGTTTCGCGATTGAAATCATTGTCAGGGGGGAGAGGAACAGCAGTGGGCGGCGTGGAAGCATATCTTCTGCGCATGCGTGGCTTGCGCTTGCGTCGTCATCGAAGCCGGTTTCTCGTTCAATAGTAGACAGCCTACAATCGCAACACATCGTATGACCAACGTATCTCAATGCTTATTCTAGTGAATCAGAATTGATGACTCATGTATGAAAGAGTAAGACCCCACTATACCATGCATAGCAATGATTTGCCATGAGGCTCTTATTTTTACAAGTAATGATCAAAAATCGGATAGGTCCACAAGTCAATGCTTATAGCGGGGGGCCCTTTGTCTAACGCTGTAAGTACCTATTTCTTTTCTACAATGTATATGTCCATATGCAACATTTGTCCTGGGAATTTAGGTATAGGCGTTTCTCCTATCTGAGGCTTAGCTGGGTGTCTATCGTTTTTGTGCTCTTTGCAGGTGCTTCATTGCTTTACTATCTGCGTTATTTTCTGGATCATTCTGGGAAAGAAGAATTTCTCGAGTAACTGAATTCTATTTTCTTTGGGATTCCGGTGTGCTCTTCGATGTTCTTGGAGAATTTGCTCTTCCTGCTCTATATCAGACGTTAAGTCCTTGAATTTAGTTTGCGTGTGTTTTACTTTATAGTTTTTGAAGTGTACAGGATAGAAGCTTTGAATTATGCCCATGATGTCTTCTGAGGTCCATTGACTATTGCTGGGTTGATGTGCTTTTTAAATATTTCCATTAGATTTTCTTGGGAATAATTTGTTCGAGTGATAATATGCCTATGGTAATTTGGAAACGGGATTTCGAATTTGTAGCTATTCTCCGAACTACCTGGATCCATAATTGATTTTTGAACGAATTAATAGGGGATTTAACTGTGGGAATAAGCTCGTGTGATAAACTGTCGGCACTGTGTACTGTACCCGTCATTGAGTTGATCTCTGCATTATTATTTTTATGACTCAGAGCATACGTGAGCGGCTGATGGTCGGTGAAAATTTTGACTTTAGGAGTACCATATAGATAATTTCTGAGTGAGTTTAATGCCCAAATTATCGCAAGCATTTCTTTCTCATTGCAAGCGTAATTCTCTTCGGCTCTATTAAGGGTTCTAGAAATGAATGTGATCGGCTTGCCATTCTGTTCGAGAACTGCTCCTATCGCATGTTGGGATGCATCGGTGGTGAGATGGAATTCTTTATTTAGGTCTGGGTACGCCAGAATTACTTCCTTTGATACCAACGCATTTTTGATCTTACCAAATGCATCTTTGATCTTACCAAATGCATCTTTGGCATCGTCGTTCCAAGATATCTCTTTGTTTTTTGAAGCATTTTTAGGCAGACGGCCATCCTCCCCTCTTAAGAGGTTTGTTACAGGTTTTGCTATTTTCGCATAATCTCTGACAAAGCGGCGGTAGTATCCGGATAGTCCTAAAAAGGATCGAAGATCTTTTTGTGTCTTTGGTGGCGAAAAGTTGATGATAGCCTCTACTTTTGCTGGGTTGGTTTTGACTCCTTGAGGAGAAACTATAAATCCTAAAAATTCCACACTTGTTTTGAAGAACTCGCATTTGTCAAGTTGCACTTTCATACATGTTAGCCGCGCTGAGCGTTTCGAAGACCGTTTCGATGTCATTGAAGTGCTTTTCTTCATTTTCGCTAAATATAATTATGTCGTCAATGTAGACGAAGCAAATTTTCCCAATTTGTTCCCTTAAAATGTCATCTAAGGCTCTCTGGAAAATAGCTGGAGCGTTTTTAAGACCGAACGGCAGTCTAGTGAATTCGTACTTACCGTTATTTACTGAAAAGGCGGTCTTTTCTATGTCCGACTCTTTCAGTGGGATTTGGTGGAATCCACTTTTCAGGTCTATCACTGAGAAAAGTTTGCCCTTTCCTAGTTGCCTTATAGTCCAGTCAAAATAGACGAAAAAATGGTGGTAGGTTTACAATAATTCGCACAGAGCTGAAAACTGGTACAGACCTTGGGGACATTATTACAAATACAGTAAAACCCGTTTAAATGCAACCCGCTTTACTGCACAATTCCTTTTATTGCACACGATGCGAATGCACCGAATTTTTTGCCTTATTAATGTGTAGAAACAAAGACCGCATTATTGCACACCTCTTAAATACACAAACCTCTTATTTGCACATTAATTTCAGGCACGAATTTTCTATTTGAATTAAAAAATAACCGGATAAATGCAATATACATACTTTAAATGAACAGATCTGTAGAAATGTAGTACTTTTACATTGTCCCCTCGGTGGTTACCATTTAAAGGCAAAGAAGAAGAAGAACACTTTCTCGTTAGTCTTTGCTTTGACATTTCAGTCTTTTTGAGTTGGCGGGTGGACCTTGTAAATTGCGGATTGTAATTATTTAATTTTGGTAAAATTTGTAAAGTAAAGACGAAAACAGAAAGCTATGTAATTAACCAAACTGAAAAAAAGTAATCCGAGCTCTCTTAAATGCACAACATCACACAATGCACAACGTTTATCTTAAAAACGTTTAAATGCACAAACCGTTTAAATGCACGAAATTTTCTGACAAATTGGATGTGTATTTAAGCGGGTTTTACTGTAAAATACTAAAAGTCCCCTTCGATCCTACATGTGCAAAAAAAGTTATTCAAGGTCAAAGGTCTAAAAAATGGTTTTTCCATTTTTTTCCAGTAAACGGTAAGTTTTATTATAAAAATAGGTCAGACAAAAGTTGTAGATCATAAAATTATCTACAAAAATGGTTCTTATACTTTTTTTTCTAAGAATCACCATTCCTGAGATATTGCGATTCTAAATCACCGAAAGCAATAATATGTATGCTAAACTGCCTATGCACACCGTCTGATGTTTAATATGAGTAAAAATATAATATTAAAATATAATATTGGTTTGTCCGAAGCCACCCGTGTGCCGGACTCCCCAGGCTGCCCAGGCCTACCGGCTAAAACCCCGCTCCCTCTCCCCAGGAGCTCCACCCCGGAACCGTCTGTGGGATATTACTTCAGGGTGGAGTCCTATTTAGCCGCCCACTGAGCGTCCTTCAATCTACCTCAGCCGAGGTCCTCATAATTGAAACAGCCATAGGTTAGGTTAGGTTAGGTAGATGTGGCTGCCAAGAGAGGCACACTTAGGCCAACACAAAGCCCATTGTGATACCACACGGGCCGACCCCGATTTTAACTAACCGTCGAACCATTTCGAGACTTTGATGAAGCGTTCAATGTCCCTGACGTTCTTCACACTCAGAAGGGGTAAAACGACAGTATTTAAATTATTTGAAAAAGATGATTTAATTAACTTCGCAGAACCATTTCAAAAGATCGACTCTTCTCCACTAGACATAATCACAAACGGGATTCGCTTTCTTCTTGCTCTATATGGAGCTCCAAAAAAATTTGATTATTCAGACAAGTATAGGTATTTAAGTTTTGTAAAAAATACACGGAACAATAAAAGAGTGAAATTATCTTGTCTTCCTCCAACATCTGCTTCTCCTAGTCAACACTTATATCGAGTGTACTATCAAGTTCAAGTATGGCTAGGCAATCAACTGGACCCAGAAGACTGGGGTTGGAATTTAGTAGATAATACTTTGGAGCCAATTCAAACTTTACTTCCACCTGCTCCGGAAAGACTTCTCAACACCATCTTCTGCAATTGCAAAAAGGGTTGTAGTGCAAAATGTAGCTTTAAAAAAGTCGGGTTATTTTGTTCACCAGTATGTACTAATTGTCAAGGCCAGTCTTGCTCAAATGTTGAATCAACTTCAACAGATGAAGATTTTGATGATATCAATGACGAGACAACTGATGTATCTTTTTCACATATACTGTTAGAAGAACAAGAAGAAGAAGAAAGCGAAGAAGATATAGCTATTGAAGTGACATTTGAAGATTATCAGTCAGAGTAACATCTTCCCGAAACCAACAATAATTCGTGCGATTTAAATAATTTTCAATAGTACCATTTTGCAGTTAATACCATTTTTTTTAACAAAACTTAGTCACAAAAATTGTGGACTATGCCTACCGGGGACACAACGTTAAAAAAAATGCGCCGGGTACACTACCTCACACGTGGTGCAGAAATGTGTGCATATTATGTAAAATACGACTGTTGTAATAATTGCGACTCATTTTCTAATAATATGTTTATTCACTGAAGTCTAGGCGGCAACTGCCTTTACAAAATGTCGTTAAGTAGGGAGTGCACATCAGTCCGAGAATCTAACTGTTGCAATTGTTCTGATATGTGCGTAAGTGTAAATTCGGTATATATACAACATCTCCCTCCTTAATATAATTCTTAAGTTCCTAAGACTTTGACTATAAATTCAAGATTTGTTTTTTTTTTTTTGATATATGTACAACTAAGAATTCAGTGCATTTAAATTGAGGACTGATAGTAATTGGGTTTTTTTCACAATTCGGCCAAAACGAGTTTGGTAGTGATCTTGCTTGTTATTCTCTGCTTGGTTATCATTATTCGGATGAGTGTTAGAATTATGATTTGATTGAGTCTGAGATGGTTCTTGCTGTTCTGGAAGTTGTGTTCGTTTGCCAGGTTCCAACGGTTCTATGGTACTTTTAAACTGAGGTTCATTTTGCGATTTCCGTAGGTGGTACGTGTTCCTGCGAATTAGTCTATTGTACTCGTTACGAAGTACGTATGACCGAGGTGCAACACAATTTTCAATTTGTCCTGGCTCCCATTTTCCCTCTCTTCTATATACTACGTTTTCACCTTTTTTATAAACCTGTTCCCTTCGATTTGCATTTTTATTGAACCATAGCTTTTGTTTTTCTTTCGCTACCCTCATCCTGTCTAAAGCATCTTTTGTTACTACTTTTGGCTTTAAATGATCTCGATTAATAGGATGCTTAGTACGCAGTAGTCGGCTATAAAGGAGTTGGGAAGGTGTATATCCTATACTGGGTATTTGAGTGGTGCGATATTCTAAAAGAGGAATATATATATCTTGATTACTTTCCCTCGCTTTCTGGAGAATGGTCTTAGCTATATGCACCCCTTTCTCTGCTAGGCCGTTTGAGCGGGGATAGTATGGACTTGAATATATAAATTTGAATTCCCACTCCCTTGCAAAATTTCCACACTCATAAGAATTAAAAGGCTGATTATCGCACACAACCTTTTCGGGGATTCCATGGATCGAAAACACTTCTTTAAGAGCTTGGATTACACTACTTCCTGATTTACTTGTCAGTTTTCTCAACTCCAGCCATCTCGAATAATAATCTATTACTACTAGATAGTTTTCCTTCCCAGATTCTAAAATATCGCATCCTACCCTCTGGAACGGGTAATGCGGAATTTCATGAGGACTAAGAGTTTGTTTAGTATTTAAGGGTCTATATTTCTCACAAATGTTGCATTTATTAATAATATTCTCAATGTCACGATTCATGTATGGCCAGTAAAATAATGTTTTAGCCCTATTTATTGTTTTAGTTATTCCAAAATGATTTTCGTGAAGTATCTGCAGTGTTTGGTTGATTAGTTTACTGGGTACGAATATTCGGTCTTCATAAAATACAAGCCCATCTTCGACATAGATCTTGTCTTTAATATTCCAAAAAAATTTTAGGCGATCCGGTAAACAGTGTTTTGCCTTTGGCCAACCTTCTATTATGTATCTTTTTAAATTTGTCATAATTTCATCTTCGTTTGTTTCTCTTTTATAGATTTCTTTTTTAATATCACTCATGCTTACTGTGTGCACTACATCTGTTAAAATATTCTCTAAGTTAACGCTTTTATCAGGGTGCGGGTTTCGAGATAATAGATCTGCGATATGAAGATGCTTACCGGGGACATATTGTATTTCTAAATTATATTTGAATATTTTAATTTTCATTCTTTGCATACGTACGGAATAATTCTTTTCCAGGGGCTTGTTCATTATTGCCACTAGTGGCTTATGATCAGTGTGAATTAGAATGTGTCTTCCATAAATAAAGTCGTGGAATTTTTGACATGCATATACTATGGCCAAAAATTCTTTCTCTATTTGGGCATAGTGACATTCCGTGCTAGTTAAACTTTTAGAAGCATAACAAATCGGTTTATTATTCTGTAGCAAACAGCAACCTAAACCGTTTTTTGAAGCGTCCGTCTGTATTACTATGGGTAATTCCGGATGGAAAGAATGCAGAGTGCTAGCATTTTCAATAGCACTTTTTATTTGTTCTAGCGCTTTAGTGTGTACTTGTGACCACTGAAACAGAGTATTTTTCCGCAACAATTCTCTTAAAGGAGCTGTCTTTTCTGCTAAATTGGGTATGAATGGTCTTAAAAAATTCACGGTACCCAATATCTTTTGTAGTTCAATTCGATTGCTTGGATTCCTAATATGCTTAATGGCTTTGACTCGTTCAGAATCAGGAGAGATACCGTGGTATGAGAAGTAATGCCCAAGATATTTGACTTTTTCTACACGATATTGAAGCTTTTGAGGGTTAAATTTTATATTTAATTCTCGAGCACGTTGCAGGACTTGATCTATATGTTTATCATGTTCTGCTAAAGTCTGGCCACCGATGATCAGGTCATCAATATATACAAAAACACCCGGAAGATTACCAAAATATTTGAAATTCAATTTCTGGAATTTTTCAGGAGCTACCTTAATACCGAAGGGCAAAACATTATATTGGTAACAACCAAAAGGTGTACTAAATACTGTCAATTTCTTTGAATTTTCTTCAAGTCCTAGCTGCCAAAATCCTTCCTTTAGATCTAAAACTGTAAAGTACTTCATATTTCGCATTGAATATCTAAAATCTTCCACTTTCGGTATTAGAAAGTGTTCATCTTTGATTACTAAATTTAGCTCCTTCGGATCCAAGCAAATTCTCAAAGATTTATCCGCTTTTTCCACTACTACCATATTGTGGGACCATTCCATTGGTGCATCTACTTTAGAAATTATTTTTCGAGCCTCCATTTGATCAAGCGTTTCCTTGACTTTCTTCCTAATACTAAGAGCAATTCTTCGTGGCGGTTTACTAACTGGACATGTATTGTTTTTTACTTCTAATTTGCACTTATCTGGAAAGCGTCCATAACCTGAGAAGACGTCTTTATTAGCTTCAATAAATTTTATTGCTTCCTGCTTGCCTATTTCCATGGATTCTGCACGCTGAATTAAGCCTAGCTCTATACAAGTACTCAATCCTAACAGGGGCCTTGAGGTAGCATTCACAATGACAAAATCGGTTAGATAGACATTATTTTTGTATTTCATTCTACACCTAGCTACTCCTAAAGCATCAAGTTCGAACCCTCCGTAAGCTTCCAGTCTAGTGCGAAACGGTTGCAGCATTACTTTATTACTAATTTGATCGAAAATAATTTTGGGAAGAATGTTAACTTGTGAGCCACTATCTAATTTGAATTCAACCGGACGGTCTTCGACGCACAACTTTTCAGTCCAGCAAGACTGTTTGCTCGTGTTCAATGAGTCTATAACGGAATAAATGTACAGCTCATCCTCATCATGACAACCATTCCCCGAACCACAAGCAATATCACTCACCTGATTTTTCTTTTTCAAACAGGCAGACACGAAATGATTTAATTTTCCGCAAAAGGTGCACTTCTTTCCATATGCTGGACATTTACCAAAAGGATGCTTATAATTGCAAAAATTGCACTTTTCTTTAGAGCTATTTCCCGCACCAGAACCGCTACGTGATTCGTTTGACTGTTGTGCCCGTCCCTTTACAGATCTGTAAGAAGAATTTTGTGATTTTATATTTTTGTTATCTATTTTTCCATTAGCTTTAGAACTTCCCGGCTTCTTATTAACTGCATGAATTTGTGATGGTTTTGCCTGTATAGTCGTTGACTCGTGCTGCATGGTTTTACTCTGCTCCTGAGTGATTTCTGCTATTCTGCATATTTCTATCGCCTTTGCCAATGATAGCTCGTTGACCTTCAAGAGTTGCATTTGGGTGTTATTGTCCGCAATCCCGATGACGATTCGGTCCCTCAACATGAACTCCTTCTGCTCGCCAAAACTGCAGCTTTCGACCAACGTTGAAATATCTTTTAAGAAATGGTCAAAGGGCTCTCCTTCTCGTTGTGTCCGTGAATAAAATCGGTACCGCTCGTACACGATATTGGTACGTGGGTTGCAGTACTCCTCGAATTTCTTTTGAACTGCTGCAATCTTTTTACTATCCTCGTTACTTAAGTCGAATGTGTGGAATAATTCAATGGCCTCGTGGCCCGCACAGCTTAAAAATCTGGCTACTTGAATTTTTTCGTCCTCCGTGTCTGTTTTAGTTGCCGTTGAGTAAATTTCAAAATGAGTTTTAAACTTTTTCCAATTTTCTTTTAAGTTGCCATCCAGACTTAACGGTTCTGGTTTAAGAAAATCCATGTGGGCCATAATGGTCACTCCAATTTACCTTTTATTTTCCGTTTTTCTTCAGTCAAATTTCGCCACTTTTAAACTTTTCTTCTTGGTTTATTTAATATTCCACACATTCACTTATTAATTTTTTTTTTTCTAGTTAAGTTTCTTTTTGTTTTTAGACCGGCTGCGCCATGTTGTAATAATTGCGACTCATTTTCTAATAATATGTTTATTCACTGAAGTCTAGGCGGCAACTGCCTTTACAAAATGTCGTTAAGTAGGGAGTGCACATCAGTCCGAGAATCTAACTGTTGCAATTGTTCTGATATGTGCGTAAGTGTAAATTCGGTATATATACAACAACGACTTCTTCAACTTTTAGAATCGCAATATCTCAGGAATGGTGATTCTTAAAAAAAAAAGTGTAAGAATATTTTTTGTAAATAATTTCATGATCTACAACTTTTGTCAGATCTATTTTTATGATAAAACTTACCGTTTACCAGAAAAATTGGAAAATTTTTTTTTTTTTAACTTTGACCTTGAATAACTTTTTTTGCACATGTGGGATCGGTGGGGACTTTTAGTATTTTATTTGTAATAATGTTCCCAAAGCCTGTACCAATTTACAGCTCTATGCGAATTATTGTAAACTGAAATGTCTAATTTCACCGGACTATTAATACTTCACTAATTTCGGGGATAGGATATCGGTCTGCTATGGTTATGTTGTTTAATTTCCTGTAGTCGATTACCATCCTGTATTTTTTTTCACCTGAAGCGTCTAGCTTTTTGGGCACGACCCATACGGGGGAATTATATGGAGATCTGGATGGCCTTATTACCCCATTGGCTAACAGTTGTTCTATTTGTTTTTCTATTTCGTCTTTTAATGACATAGGATATGGATAAAATCTAGTGTAAACGGGATTCTCTGACGTGGTCCGTATTGTTCCTATCACCTTTGTAGTGTAAGTTAATTTCTCGTCTGGTTCGGTAAACGCTTTATGATGCTTTAGGACTAAAGTGTTCATAAAATGTTTTTGCTTTTCTGTCATGTGATCATTCCTTAGCGTCACAGCATTCACAGCCTCGGATGTGTACTGTTTAATTTGGACTTGTATCGAATTTTGAATGACCATAAAGTTGTGTCTGGTGTGAATCACTGCGGATAATTCCATTAGGGTATCATTTCCTAATATTGCATGAAATGAAACTAATGAAGGCAATAGAAAGAATTTTATTTTGTGTTCTTTCAAATTAAATAAGTTTACAAAAGTGTGGTGGGTTACTTTAACTTGTCCACCTACTGAGTTAGCAAAGAACCACTGTTCATTGGGAATAGTAGTCCCCAGTACATAACACTGTTTTGAAATTGATTAACACATACTTGAAACTTCGTGAATGGCTTCATTTTGGCGAGTCTACCACACTTCCTCCAGGAAAATTTTTATTAGTGCTGCGTTTTCCACTGCGCACGCCCAAAACATGTCGGATCTATGATGTTTTCTTTTGCGATCAACACATACTTTATTTTAATTAATTCGGAAGACAATTTAACCAGAAATTCAAAAAATATTTTGACCGACAAAAATATTGCTGCAATGAGCTTGTCCACCACCGCCAACCTGTCGTATCTACGAGGTCCTGTTTTGTAATAAACACATAGTTCATTCTTGCACAGTTGATTAATAACTATTTTTATCATTAAGTGGTCATATTGGCCGACAAATTCCGTGCCGCGTTCTTTTAGACCGATGGCCTAAAGATGTCCTATTTACGATTATATGTTTTGTGATTAACACATGTCGGACAAAGAGCATAGGTGATGGATAAGCATCGGTGATGACATAATATTGCATTGTCCGACAAAAATATTGATTCATATAGTCAGTCGGACAAAATTAAAGTTAAAAATAACCTATACCAAAATTAAAAGCTGCGAATATTGATAAAAACAAATTTTAAGAGGGATATATTTGATGTAAAATTTATTGAGAAATCTAGCTTTGTAATTATTATAATAAATAAATAAATTTACTTACCTTTCCGATGTCAAATATTTTTTTTTACATTGGGGGCATTTCACGTGAAGAGGACAACGAAAAAAAATGTGAAGTACTGGATTTTGTTCATAATTGGCTTAATTGTACTTCTATGGGACCTGAATAAATGTACATGGTTATTTTTATTTTTTTTTAGCTTAGTTAGTCGAATAAATGATTTCAAAGAATTGGCAAAAGAGGAACGGATTTTTCGAATGCTATTAATACAGTTAATGGAATGGATTGAATAATAAGTATCGTGTTTATTTGAGGATATTAATTTTTCTTCATAGAAATTAATTAAAATTTGAAATTGGATTTTTTTTTGAATAGTAAACCGGAAGTTAACATTAAAAATCTGATTTTTTCAAACATCGCAATTTTTCAAATTTTTTATTTTTACTAAAAAAAAAAAGCTTGTAGTATAGAAATACTATGAACAATATTTTAGAATGGTATCCCGATTCGTTTAGAAGATGAAACAAAGTACGAAGGTGCCGCATGGTGCGCTGTACTGAGGGGTTCCTTAGTGTGGCTGTCTTACTCGCTACTTACGGTTTATTATTATAAATAATGAAATATGGTTAAATAACCATAATTAAAAACAAAGTTTAATTAATTTGTTTGATTAAATTTATTATAGTAACCATAATTATTAAATTATTAGTCAATCAATTAAATTTTGTTCTGAAGGTTTCGGTCGGAAGGTTAAATATAACAATGAGGTAATACCCAATTGGTATAATTTATTTTGAAATTTTACTTACTTTACAGGTCGTGGTATAACTTGTTCGTTTTACAATTATGCCCTTATCCATTCAATTCTTTGAAGTCGCATAAATTGATAACTAAGCTAAAAGATATAAAAATAATCATGTACATTTATTCAGGTCCCATAGAAGTACAATTAACCCAATTATGAACAAAATCCAGTACCTGACATTTTTTTCGTTGTCCGTTTCACGTGAAATGCCCTATTGCATACCTTATAACATGAAGAATGGTAACCAAAAATGTCGTCATCCCAACTTAGTGGGAGTAACACGTCACTGTATTTATGTCCAAAATGTTTTCGAACTTTTAAAAATTTATTTCCTCTCTTTTGGGGTGATATCCAGGTTTACTACTCAAAGAAATACATACATTTTTTTTTTTTATATGTAAGAATGAAGATAAACATTACACGTTTTCGAAGCAAACAACTTTTGGGCGATACATGTTTTACGTTTTCAACACATAATTTTGGATGAGCAGTATAAGTGCGCATGTTCTCCATAGTCCCATTTCAGTGAATACTGACTGATTGATGTTTTTTCGATTTTGGCCGTTTTCGAATTCACATGCACTTGCACTTAAATCTATTTTCCTCACTAAAAGTTCTCCTAAAAACTCCGAATAGTGCGTAGGGCGATCGAAAATACACGTAGTTTGCTATGCAATTGCACTATTTTAACTGTCGAATTTGAAGTGTTCTCCAAAGTACACTAAAAATGGTTAGGGAATAGTGCAAGTGCATGTGAATTCGAAAACGGCCTTTGTATTGCTTTGCGGCAGAAAATTTGTCGGCCACAAGTATCAGCATATTATATGCTCGATTTAAAAAAGAACAAATCAAAAATTAGACATGTGTTAATCACAAAACATATAATCATAAATATGACATCTTTAGGCCATCGGTCTAAAAGAACGCGGCACGGAATTTGTCGGTCAATATGACCACTTAATGAAAAAAATAGTTATTAATCAACTGTGCAAGAATGAACTATGTGTTTATTACAAAACAAGACCTCGTAGATACGACAGGTTGGCGGTGGTAGACAAGCCCATTGCAGCAATATTTTTGTCGGTCAAAATATTTTTCGAATTTCTGGTTAAATTGTCTTCCGAATTAATTAAAATAAAGTATGTGTTGATCGCAAAAGAAAACATCATAGATCCGACATGTTTTGGGCGTGCGCAGTGGAAAACGCAGCACTAACAAAAATTTTCCTGAGGGAATTGTGGTAGACTCGCCATAATGAAGCCATTCACGAAGTTTCAAGTATGTGTTAATCAATTTCAAAACAGTGTTATGTACTGGGGACTATAGGCTTTTTTACGAATTGTGGTTGGATGTAATTTTTGTTTGAACCTGTATCTATGAGGTCTTTTAATATCTCTCCGCTTCCCGTTTTACACTCTAAATAGGGCAGCGAAGAGCTCTTCATTCTAAAAAATGTATGTCAGAAAGATCTGTAGTTTAATATTCCGTGTCTTGTGTATTGCCGTAAAATTGTTCGGTATATTTGCTGAGAGTTTGCTTGTAATTATTTTCGTTGTCGGCTTGTTGTTGAATTTGCTGGTAGGCTGCCGTATCGTTAAGCTGGTCCGGGGGCGGTTGATAATTGTCTGACTGTTGTTCTTGGGGTGACCAATTTGGGCTTTCACTATTTATGTGAAAATTCCTTTGAATCTTTGGGGGTGGGACTGATCTTTGTGTTGTCTGATTAAATGGTGGCCTTTTTCCGGCATATTTCGGGGGTTGTGTTCTAGTTGCATAGTCAACTAACTTGGTCTGCATGCTTCGATCGATATCCAAAGGCTCAGGTCTAGGTTGTGGTTTTGGTGCGTTTGGTCTCTGCGGGGGTTGTGAAAATTGCTGGACGTTATTATAATAGGGATTTGGAGCCGAAAAGTATTGCTGAGGTCTAACTCCAAATTCCGGAAAATGAGCGAGCTGTGGGTAAAATTGTGCTTGTCTATTAAATTGGCGCTGATGGGTTTTTTTGGGTGGTGTCGGTGGAGGAACCTGTGGAGATCTTCTGTAATTCCCATGATAATTGTTGGCGTAATTAGACCTGAAATTTTGATTTTCTAGTTTTAAACAGAAGTGTAGTGCTTGGGGTAAAACCGCTGGCTCTTTCATGCCTAATAGTCTCGGTAAATCACCGTTGAGTCCCCGAATAAACGTGTCCAAAGCTTTGTCCCTATACGTTTCTATTAATAAACGCATAGATTCCATTCAGGAGATCTTATTTAGTATCAACGACAAATGTGAATAGATTTATTGGTAAAATTCTTGAATCTTGCTTTGCCTTGGATGAGAGATTTTAACTGATATTCCAAGGTGTCTAGATCGCGTTTGTCGGCTTAATGGATAGTTAAACATCGGCAAATAGCTTTCCAATCCAATGGGGTGTTGTAGGATTCAAGAGCTATATCCGCGTTTCCGATAATCATATTTCTTATGACGCTGAGAATACCATAATACTTGGGGATACCTTTACTAGGTTCGTATATTTGTAGAATTCTTTCGACGATCTTTTTCCACGAAGAAAACTCGCCAGGATTACCTGAGAATTCCCTAAAACAACGAACAACGTCCGGTATTTTGTCGAGATCTGATAGATTGTTACGAAACTGTGCGTCAATGGTTTGATCGGACGCGCCGCTATCTCGGCATTTGGATTTAAGTACGCTTGCACTAAGTTCTTGGCTTGTGAGCTTAAAATTTGTGTCGCTATGGATGTAATTAAGGAACGTAATTCAGGTGTGGCGTTTGGATCAGGATTTTGCGATGTAGATGGCTGTGGAGGCAGTTGGCTTGCGTTCAACACGGGTGGTCTGATTATATTGTTTGGATTTGACATTTTCCCCGGTTTTTTTTTTTTTTTTTTTTTTTTTTTTTTCTAAAGGTTGATTTACTTTACTTTTATGGATGAGGCTATAATTAAGTAAATTGTTGAGAGTTCTGGATTATCCAATTACTTTTGCAAGATAAATTATTTAAAATGAATATAATTTGTTTCCGTAATGTTAATTGAATTTAACCTGACCCTTGCTTAAGGGGGAAAAAAAATCGCTCACTTCTTTGCTTGCAAATTGATTTTTCTAACAATAAATTGTATTAATACTAAAAAAAATAAGATTTAGTTTCGTGCATAAATTCTTTCAATTTCTTAAGAAGTTACTTTAAATCCTAGTTAGAGAATGTGAAAATATTGTTATTATATGTTATTTTTCTTTTCCTTTTTAATTCAATTAATTCTTCAATATGTATCTCTCTTGAAGCACTTTAAAAATTTCTAATTTTAACAATTATCTTTCTAAACTGATTATTTTTCGGCACGATTCGGTATTCACAATATTTATTTCTTTGCTTTCTTATTTGCACAACGGTTTATTTTTCACTTTTCTTTATTTATTCTTATTTTTATTAATTTTATTACTAGAGCTTACATCACTAGCAGGAACATACTGGACGATGCGTTTTGCTGGGACTAAAGCGGATGTCTCCCTTTTTTCCTTGATCGGCGACTCGGGATCCTTCTTGAAATACCTCAGGAACGAGTGTGAAAAAGAATTTCCCACTTCCAGTAATTTCCTTGGGTTCTTCTTGAGGCACAGGACGCACTACTTGAGGGCTTAGAAAGTTATTGGCACTACTTAAGGGTCTTTTCGCTGTGATCTACCGCACTGCACCTTTTAAGGGCTTTTAGATTGGTAAAATTTAGCACTGCACTACTCTAGGTCTTTTATGCTAGGCAAATTTAGCTCTGCACTTCTTAAGGGCTATGGCTTTCATTTTGCACTTCACAGTTTAAACTTTCTCCTGTGCCCCACGTTGGGCGCCAGTTAAATAAAATTATTTTTGGGAAATTAAAAAAAAACATTTTTTCCGATCAGCTCTGCCGATCTTTATTGAACAAAAGTTAATTACAGAGTGTTCACATTCTTGCTTAAAATCTAACTCTCTTAATCTAGGGTGTTCACCTGCGCACCGTCGCAGACATGGTGTCAGCAGAATTGCAGAATTTACCTGCGCGCGTGTCCCGGTCACGTTGGTCACGTTGCATTGGGTCAACCTTAGGTCGTTTGAGCTGGGCCGTCAGCGATAAATAAAATGTGTCGTTAACTTATATGTCGGAATATACCCTCCTTTAAAATTAACCAACTCAACTTGGCCGTCAATTGAGGTTTTTTCAATTGGACAATATTCTACATGATTAAAACCCAATGTACGTTCATTTTTGTTTGTAGGTACTATACGCAAATATCTCACGGTTTTATCTCCTATAACCTTTGATTTGATTATGTCAGTATAAATGTACATAATGTCGCGCTCGTAACAGTAGTTTTTAGCATGCAATTCGCGAGGAAATCTTTTATTGATTTCATCAACTGTGGCTTTTAATTGATCCACCTTTTTCATTATTGACAAATGTTCTGATTGCAATCCGGCACTATAAATAGATGTCTTCAGTTCTGACAATAATATATCCGCTTTTCTTTTATCTGTAGGTGTGTTTAAAAATACATCCGTCACAAAATTTGATAAGTTATTAATATTCACATCGATTGGAACAGGAGTTGTTTTAAAAAGTCCTGAAGCCTTCTTTTTGTAAGGAACATTTAAAATGTTACTTTTTTCGGTAATCTTTCTAGGCTGTGGTGCTTTAACATTAAGAGAATCACCATTAAGTTTATCTAATATACCGAGAATTATATCCTTTATACGTGGAACTCTCTTTGTTTTTCATCCTCACTTATTGACACGTCATCAAAATGTACATTGGTAACAAAAAGTGTAATGAGATTTTTAACGTTGAGGTGCGGTGGTAAAGGCTTCTTGATTTTAATTGTTAATTCTAATTCGTCAATTCGCAACTCAAACATATCATCATTTTCCTTTTGTGCTGTACCCTTTTTCTTTATACTTCGCGCTGGATGTGCGTAATCGTCTAAAGCAGTTTGCAACCTTACATGTTTCCTCTTGTTTCTTGGAATCTGTCCAATTATATCATCCACGAAACTTTCCACCGAATCTTATGATTTATATTTTAAGACAACATTATCGGACTGTTTTCTACCTTGCTGTATATGCAAGATATATTCACCTTCCTCCTGCGAGTAACTAATTTCTGGAATAGCTTCGTTTAAAAAGTCTTCATCTATTCGGTTCCATATGCGCTGCTTGACGTCGTCTAAATACATTGTATACCATGAGGGAGTAACGGCATTATAGAATGTTAGCAAAAATGCGGAAAAGTTCAACTGTCCCTCTTTATAACTTGCCTGCGAAAGTGCGTCTTTTCACCATTCAAGTCTAACATTTTCATTTATTCGAACTGAAATAATTTTTTGCTCTTTTTGCATGTCTTCTCTAATCTGCTTTAACTCTTCAGAGGCTGTGTCACGTTCTGAAATGTTAACTCTACCATCTCATTTATTGCGCTCGTGTGATCTAACTGCCCATGTGGAATTTCTTTAAGATCCACAAAGTCGTTACTCCGTTTCAATCTTTTCACTCTATTTCCATCTATTTCGTATTCGGGAATTGATATTTCTGTAATCCCAACATGCCAGTTTTCATTTAGTTTGCACTGGCGAGATAATTTGTTTGTAAATGTCGCCAACGAATTTTCGGAGTAATAATGCAGAGAGTTATTACTTAATAAAGAGATGTAGAAATCATTTTCTGGGATATCTACCGGCATTTTACGTTTTATTCTTTATAGTCTCTCCCAAGCTATATCGCTCACTTTGTCTAACAGCTTTGCGTACAGGAAATGATAACATATATTGACCTGGATCCTCTTGAGACGGCCTTAATATAGGCTGTTTTTCAGCTGGCCTTTCTAATTCTTCAATAAGTCTACTTGCCTCGTTTTCATCTAAATCCATAGGAACAGTGTATTGTGTGACTCCGTCCTCAGCAGTTATAATTTTATAGTCTTTTTTACGTGCACCGGTTCTTGGTATTTTTGCAGGCGGTTTAAGACTTTTTCCTATCCCGCTGGCTGACAATCGCCGTTTTGCAGCTGGCGATAAAGATCGCCTTGGTGGTGTTGTTTTTTCAATTTCGAAAATATCTTCATTTAAATCAAATGGCTCGTTAATTTTGACAGGAGAGGTTTGCGTGGACGTCTCATCTTTAACCTTTTGCCTTAAAACAACGTGTGGGAGACGTGATCCTACTTCTGTGCCTAAAATTGGGAATCACGTATCAGACACGTGAATCACCACGCATCAGAAAAGCTTTCATCAGAACTGGCACACACAATCGTCGTTTGATTCATAAGGCAAGGGGTTAAATATAAATTTTGTTTGTGTCGCACTGTCTCTTAAATTTTTCTGTTTCACTCGACCTTCTTGTTGTAAATTCAATTTTTCATTTTTATCAAGCGTACGTCTTGATTTACGGATTTGATTTAAAAATGCAATCAGCTGATTTCGATAGTTGTGCCATTTTTGTGAATCGTCGAAGTCTTTATTTTTCAAAATGTTATCCATCATTTTATCGAAAATGGTTTGATTAGCAGAAGTCTGAATTTCATTTTTAAGATTGCTATAAACTTCTGGAGAAAGAAGCAGCATTTGGTTAAGACTATTTTATGCATATTGTTCAATTAACGAGCCTATTACACCCGATAGCACACTTCCTAGTAAAACTGGCAAAAATCCTCCCCGTTGTACCAGTATCTTACGCTGTACCATCTTTTAGAGTCAACCAGTGTACGCATGGCCTTTTTATACTTGCATAGCGAGTTATATATTTTCCCGTGCGGTATATGATTTCCTTTTAGTGTATTAAGTGTGATCTCGCAAAGGGTTTTTATAACCTCAGGACCTGCATTTTTAACGATAGCATTCCTTAAGCTCGGTTTAGCCTTTTTAAGCACATAAAGCATATGTTTGTTTTCCTTTAATCGTTTTACTCTTGCTTGAAACCATTTTTACTATTCAAAGAATTTTGTGGACAAAAACAAGTTGCAAAATCTTTATTAAAGATATCTGTACGGAATCTTAATACGTCGTTAATGTCTTAAGTAAGATCTATCAGCAAACATCCGTAAGGTTCCTGGGAAGTTTCTTTATACAGGGTGTTCAGAGGTGGGAGGGAAATATTTCAGGAGGTGAAAGGTCAGACCGCGACAAGCAAAAAATCGTATGGGTGGGGGGGGGGGGGGGGCATCTTGCACCGTTTGGCAGTTACAGGGTGATTCGTAAATCAGGATTTTGCCTTATATGGGAATCGCTCTTGTATTTTTATCTTTTTTTCTACGCATCGCGCCGGCCCCAAACCGATCTAAAAAAATCACTATTTGGAAGCCCTTTCCAAAAAGGTTAACACCACCCCTCTATCCCCAACTCCTTGGTCACAATCACCCCTGGAATTTGAAAAAATTAACTTTTATTTCACGATTTTTGCCCAGGTAGAAAGGGGTTGCAAAAGTCCTGAAATTAAAACATCCTCACAGTTACCTAATTACTTTATTGCACCATAATGGAATTGTTTAGGAAACACAGGTAACACATTTTTATTATTTCAGCAAAACAGTTATAAAATAATAAATCTTTAAATCGTTAAATAGCGTTATTAGTTTATTATATCCAGTATTGACTACTAAGTATCCTGACGCTCCGTTTCTAATACCTCATATGAATTATGGTATAAAAATGAGTAAGTTTGAAAGGACATTGACCACAGTTGAAGAAGCAAGCGATAAGAACGGGTGTTTAATAGAAAACATTAAGATAAAATGGCAGAATTCAGTGTGGAAGAGTATGCCGATATAATTTACGTGTACGGTTTAGTAGACGGAAATGATAGTGAGTCCGTATGAGAATACCAAAGGAGATTCCCGAATCGGCGGGTACCCGACAGAAGGGTATTTTCAAGGACTTTCAGAAGGTTAAAAGAAACCGGAAGTGTAACCGCCCCCAGAGCAGAAACGCGATCAGGAACATCGGCCGATTCAGCGGACACCGACCAACAAATCCTCAACATCGTCAGGAACAGCCCCGAAATAAGCATCAGGTAGGTCGCACGACGGTTAGGATTGTCTTCAGGGAGAGTTTGGACCGTTGTGAACCGAGAAGGACTACATTCATACCACCATATCCCGGTCCAAGCACTACAGGAAGGAGATTCCGAAAGACGATTGCAATTTGCACTTGGCTGCTCGAGTCTGACATCGAAAACAGAAGGTTTCTAGACCGAATTCTGTGGACGGATGAATCGCAATTCACCCGGGATGGCATCACAAACTTCCACAACCTTCACACCTGGTCAGATGTGAACCCACATAGGACAAGGTGTCGGTCCTTCCAGCAAAGATTTAGTGTCAATGTCTGGGCTGGCATCATCGGCAACCAGTTGATAGGACCCTTCATCTTGCCCCAAATGCTGAATAGTCAGCTGTATTCGGACTTTTTGGAGAATACCCTCCTGGATCTGTTGGAGGACATCCCCCTGGCCACCAGAAGCGCAATGTAGTTACACCACGACGGAGCACCTGCGCATACTGGGAACATTGTTAGGGCAAGGTTGAATAAACATTACTCAGAGCGCTGGATTGGACGAGGTGGACCTATTCCTTGGCCTGCTAGGTCGCCGGACCTTACTCCACTGGACTTTTTCTTATGGGGAATGATGAAATATGAAGTTTACTTAAGACCAATCAACACCAGAGTACAATTAGTTACCAGGATTGGGACTGCAGCCACGAAAATACGGGAGAGACTGGCTACCATAGACCTCAAACGCGAAATAAGGCGAAGGATACTTGCATGCATCGAAACTGGCGGAGAACATTTTGAATAGCTTTTGTAGGACATAAATTTTAATTGTAATTAGTTTTTAAGCGAACAAAATGTATTTTTTAGTTTACTTAAGTACAATTTCTTAAAAATTCGAATTGTCATGATATTCTGTAAAAGGATTTTTGTAAATAAATTTTCGTATCCTTTTCCTATCTGGGCATGTTGCGCCTTTTTGGAAAGGTAATTAGATAGGCAACTTAAAAAAAATAAAAAATAGGTATGTTTATTCAATTTCATCAATGCCTGATTACTTACAAGAAAAAAGAACAATTAAATTGAAGAAAAGGAAAAAAAAAAAAAGACAAAAACGTGTATGGAATTACAAAAGTCTTTTCTTAATACTAATTTTCGATAAGTTAAAATCAAAGCTATCAAACTTACTATTGAAACAACGAGACATCGATGTGATAGGCTGATTGTATCCATAATTAGTGCGGTGTTGGGGGATGTTTAAAAAATGCCTGGTTCTTAAAGAGCGAGAGGGTACCGATACATTAAAAGGAGACAGCAACCTCGAGGAGTCAATGTTGCCTTGCAGGCACTCCATAACGAAGTTTTGGAGATGTTGCGTCGAGATTCTAAAGAGTCGAGATTAATGAGCCGGAGGCGATGTATATAAGGAGGTAAATGAAAAGGGTCCTCCCAAGGAAGCCCACGAAGAGCAAACCGAATAAATCGTCGTTGTACGGCCTCCACACGATTAATATAAGTTATGTAATAAGGTGACCAAACACAACAAGCGTATTCCAAAATAGGTCTCACAAAGGTGCAATACAAAAGTCGTGTTATGTAGGGATCGTCGAATTCTTTGGACCATCTTTTAATAAAGCCTAAGGTGCCGTTAGCTTTATTAGATATTGCATCAATATGATCGTCAAATGTAAAGTCACTATTTAACCATACACCCAAGTCTTTGGTCTTATTCAGTCGGGTCAATAAAGAGTTATTTATATCATAGTCGAAATAAATGGGTACTCTTTTTCGTGAAAAAGACAACGACGTACACTTGTTTACGTTCAGAGGAAGATGGTTTATAGCGCACCATGTATAAAAGGTGTCTAGGTCAGAGTTTAAAAGTTCACAGTCATTCACAGAAGATACAACACGAAAAATCTTGGCGTCGTCAGCATAGCACAGAATTTTAGAGTGTTTTAAGCACACACACAAGTCATTTACGAAAATAATGAACAACAGTGGTCCAAGGTGACTTCCCTGAGGAACTCCAGAAGTATTAAATATTTCTTTAGACAGGGATCCACGGAAGGACACTCGCTGAGTGCGTCCTGACAAATAAGAGCAAACCCATTTAACAAACAAATGTGGGAACCCAAGGGCTGTAAGTTTATGTATTAAAATATCGTGGCTGATTCAAATGCCTTACTAAAGTCTGTGAAAATGCAGTCAACCTGTTTACCAGCTTCCAGTGCAGAAACACAGAAATTCGAAAATTCAAGGAGGTTAGTCGTTGTTGACCTGCCCTTTACAAAACCATGCTGAAAAGAGCTTAAAAATGGTTTGCAATGGAAAGCGAGGATATTGTATATTACAGCCTCGAAAATTTTGGCAACGGAGCACAGTTTCGCAACTGGTCGATAATTAGAAATGTCGTTTCTATTACCTTTTTTATGTAAGGGAATAATAAAGGAACATTTCCACAATTCTGGGAAGACACCAGTGGAGATGGACAAATTAAATAAATAACTTAAGACACTGACAAGAGAACAGGAACACTTCTTTAAAAGAGACGCGGGAATACCGTCAGGACCACATGAAAAATTATCAGCCAAGCCAATCAAGTGCTGCATAACTGCTTCGTCATCTAGTAACAGATCTTTCATTTCCAGCGATGTAGCCGGGAAAGTCGTCAAAGTATTAAAATCATTAATAAAAGCCGTCTTGAAAAAATCGCCAAAGAGATTGGCAATAGCCAGAGGATCGCCACTCTCAGAATCCCCGAACTTCAACAGTGAAGGGTAGCCGTCTGTTCCACGTTTAGAATTTACAAACCTCCAAAACTGCTTAGGTTCGGTCGATAAAATGCACTTCATACTCTCAATATACTCGAAATATGCGTTTTCAATGCTTGAAATATATTCATCACGTAAGTTGGAATATTCAACGAAATCTCCCTCGCTCTTCGATACGCAAAAACGTTTCCAGGCTTTAGCTTTTAGGTTTTTAATATGTTTTGAAGAATTATTGATCCAAGGTGGACCTGCCGAAGTCTTACTCGGTCTAGACATAGGAGCACATAAAGAGAGACAAATAAATAAATTCTTGTAAAATGCATTGACAGCGACATCGATATCTCGTTCAAAAAGTACATTGTTCCAATTACAATTAGTTAATAAATTATTCAGTTTAGAGTAATCAGTCTTCTTAAAATTAAAACAATAATTATGACTGGTAGCTAAAGTGGGCATCACTGGGTCGAAAGCAAATGCAACGTGAAGAGCCGGATGGTGAGATGACTCGGGAAGCAAGGGAGTCAAGCAACGTCTTACCACAGTGGAACTCGGATCGGAACTAAACACCAGATCCAGGAATTTGCTAAACTCATTGGCTACATTCGAACATTGAGTCAGCCCGGATGAAACGAGGTCATCAATAAAAGAAGCACAATGAAGCGGAGCAGATACATAAGTAGGTAAAAGCTCGTTGTCACTTGAAGTGGTCCAGTTAATAGTCGGTAAATTGAAATCGCCGAATAGTAATATTTCGTCAAACTGGCACAAGGAATTAGAAAGCTCCTCTGTAATAACAGCAAGACTATTATAGATGTTACTACCGCAACTTGGTGGAATATATGCAGTTAAAATGAGTATAGACTTATGTTCCAGTTTTAAAATCACGCCCAACAATTCCAAGTCGTCCGGATTAGCAAACTCCACAATAGCGCACGGAATATCGCGACGGACAGCACACAAAATGCCACCTCCCACCGGGGCATTCAAGGCGAAAGCATGACGATCCCGTCGGAAAATGAGGTATTCGTGCCCAAACAGCTCAGCATGAGCGATAGAACCACATAGCCATGTTTCAGTTAAACAAACTACGTCGAAGGAAGAATCCATAGAGTTCAAGTAGAGATTGGTAGTTTTAGAACGTAGTCCGGTTACGTTTGAGTAATATATGTTGATTTCGCTGATACGTTTTTTGAGCCTCTAGAAGCATTACCTGACCGGCGCCTAGGCACAAATTCGCGGGCGATAACTCCTTTAGGCCACAACGCTGAGGACGTAATGGCATTGAATAATGTGTCAGGACCAACTATTTTAAAAGATGCGGAGAAAGAATCAGATCCATTTCTTGGTTTATCGATCCGATTACAGGAAATTATCTCACAAGGTGATCCTAAGTTTGAATTTAAGTGACGCATAACGTCGTCCGAGGTGGTTTCCGCATGCAGTCGTGAAATAAAAGCGCACCGACGAAGCACAGCTGGTCGCAAAATTGCATTCATAGTCCCAGTAGATGCACCATACGATCGATCAGCAGTGGTGGTGTCGCCTCCATGACGCTCATCAGCACGGCCAGAAGAGCTCTGCTCGTCCACAACATCCTCAGCTGCGACAGGGTCAGTTTCCGATGTAATTGGAACAGAGGAAATCTCCGCGTCGATCTTGGTTGGAGCAAGCGAAGGAGGCAAAACATTAACGTTCTCGGGGCTCATGAAGGACTGGCGTACAGAGAGCGATTCAATGTCAGCAGCGATAGAACCGATCAGCTCGGAATTAGCTTAGACCGCTGCAGACCAAGAGCCAAGGTCACTCTTTACCTGTCTCATGCTTCTTCGGATATCTTCAACCACCGGCATAACTACTGTAGGTAGATCGGAACCTGAGACTGTGGAGTGTATGTCTTCCAGAGTACATGACATGATAGAGACTTTGGACGAAAGCTCGTGCGATGTTTGAAGAAGAGCTTTAGAGTTGGATTCCGCCGCTGAAGCGATATTCAAAATGCGATCGACTTTCTCATTAAGTGCAGTCAAATCATCGAATACCGACTGAAAGTTAGAGCAGACAGAGAGAATAGAATGCATTTTGTTGCCTAAAATAGTCTGTTCACTGCAGATGGAATCAAAGATTGCACCCATCGTCCTAAGCACATGACAGGGCTTAATCTCCAAGCACTCGTTGCATGTTTTAAGATCCGAAGCAGAATGTTGCCTTGAACCGCGTTTCATGCAGGATGCATGAAAAAGTCCATTACATATTCCATCACAACTTATTAGGTCTCCAGCATTCTTGCCATTGCATACCTTGCAGGCTTTCATTGTTAATGGCATGCAATAAATTAAACTTAACGATAGTAGAAATTTTAAGAGAAATTTTACGAAATTTCGAGAAAGAGAGAAAGACAGTATATTAGAGAAAAATATTGTTATTCGAAGAGAAAAGTCACAGAAACAAAAAGAGATTATATGTTGGTTGACAACCTTGACTAACCTTGGGAGTGAGTATTTAAGCAAAATACATATAACCTCCTTAAAAAAAAAAAAAAAATAGTCAATCACTGAAATAAAACAAATATGTAAAAAATATAATGTCAACGTTTTCACTAGCACAAATGTCACAGTTTTTAACACAAGAATGTTATGTCTAAAGCAAATAGCACAGCAAGAAATTAATACAAGTCAGGTACAGCTGATATCACAGTGTAATGGGTATAAGAACACAGCCAGATATTATCACAGTTAGCATAACAAATCCAGCACACGACCGAACTGTTAAAATAATACATAACATGAATTTCGGAGAAAAGTGGGGTGAAAGGTGAAAAATCGTGAAATAAAAGTTAATTTTTTCAACTTCCAGGGGAGATTGTGGCCAAGGGGTTGGGGATAGGGGGGGTGATGTTAGCCTTTTTGGAAAGGGCTTCCAAATAGTGATTTTTTGAGATCAGTTTGGGGCCGCTGCGATGCGTAGAAAAAAAGATAAAAATACAAGAGCGGTTCCCATATAAGGCAAAATCCTGATTTACGAATCACCCTGTAACTGCGGAACGGTGCGAGATGACCCCCCCCCCCCCCAACGATTTTTTGCTTATCTCGGTCTGACCTTTCACCTCCTGCAATATTTCCCTCCCACCTTTTGTTGTTTACGAGATAGGGGCAAAAAGCGAGAATTTCATGGAAAAATTGGGGTTAGTGACCTGTACTACCTCGCTCGTGGGAGTTAGGATTACACCGCAATAGACACTTTTGTAGAGCATTCAATTCTGAAGAAACCCTACCATTGACCAAGATTATACCATAAAATGCCTCTGAGCTGTAGAGTTTTGAAGAAAAATAATCAAAGTTTACGTGTATTTTATATGGGAAATCTTTATACGGCTTGGTCTAGTTACTAGTACTTAATATTAATATTAAGGGCTCCAATTTTCAGGGAATTTTTGTTTAGGTATTTGTCACAAAATTTCGAGGTGGGACTAAAAAAAAAAAAATTGTCGCGAAAAAAAAGCACCCTAATATACATGTATGTGGGAAATCTGGGGTACAGCAAGGAATGCACGAAACTACTTCAAAAAAAGTTTTAATGCTGGGCTAGGTACTACAATATTAAATAGATAGGTTGCCTGGCTTGGAGGCCAAGATTGAGTCCGTGGTCAAAGAAAGAAGTATGGATCGGCGGTCGGTCGCTGGAACCTCCTCTAAAGCTGCTCGCGCCTCGGCTGCTCGAAACAGAAGAAGGAAGCAAAAGCTCCAACGTTAAAAGGGCGACAGCTTCCGCCTCCTCGGTGAGACGATGAGCTTTCTCGCTGAATGGATCGCGGCGCTGCGATCGCTTGGTAGCCCTAAGGTGGGCTCTCACTTCTTCAATCCCACACACGGCCATCCTGATGAATTCACCGGCTCGGTGAATAAGTATTTCTCTGGTTTAGCGTTTGATGCTCCTGGATTGGCTATAGTCAATTCTCATCGACTTGGTGGCCAGAAACCTGCTTGTCATCATCAATCGCAAGGACAATCTGGTCTAGGTACGTCTTCGTTCGTTGCAGACGGAGTCTCAACTCGTCGTCACTCCGAGTCAGGTCAGTGGAAATTCGTCGCTGCTGAAGTGGAAATTCGTTGCTGAATTTTCAAAACTGCTTAGCCTCTCAACGCCTCGGCTCGGTCGACGGTTACCTATTCACCTCTCTTGATTTATTGTACTGGACTGTTTGGTGCATTCTATTCTCAAATTCAGTTCAATTTAATTCATAAAAAGGGACTCGTACAACTGATTTTATTCTAATTTAAATTTTGGAATTTTGGCTAATCTCCGTATGTGGCTTATCGTACTAGGCTAAAGAGTAGGTCTCTGCTTTAGTTTAATCTTGAATGATTTTTTCTTCATCCTCCTCTTCATCACTAGTCATCACATCATAGCATTCGGTGTTTGAAAAAGGTTTCATGTAGTCCACGGCAGTTGTGGTCATCTTGGGACACACATTCTCCAGCCTTTTCCACCTCGTACCGGTCGTGGTCCTTTACTCTTAGGACTCTATAGGGTCTTAGAAACTTCGGGCTTAGTTTTAAGCAAGTACCGAATTGCGTTCGCCGGATTGCGACTAAATCACCTACGTCGTATTTGGTAGTTTTCACTCGCTTCTTATTAAAGTCTCGCCTATTCTCCTGCTGTACTCTTGAGATATTTCGCGAGGCACTCCTTCTCAGCTCGTCGCGCTCCTCCATAAAAAGCGTTCTTAGTTCCTGGTCCAATTCATCTTTTAGGTTTATGTCGTTTGCCAGCTTCATATGGGTACCCACAAGTAACTCAAAGGGTGAGGTACCGACACTCCTCTGGAAGCTACTGTTCATCCAAACTTGAACTCTCGGCACATGTTTGTACCAGTTTTCTTTCGCGTCAATTGATAATTTTGCCAATACGGATATTATTACCTGATGCATTCTTTCGACCTGTCCGTTACCTCTAGGAACGCCTGTGGTGATGTGAACAAGTTCGATCCGCTCCTTTTCGCAGTAGGTCTTAAAGTGCGAAGAGGTGAAAGCGGTTCCCTTATCTGCAATAATTCGACGTGGACTGCCGAATATTGCCTGCTGGATCGCGAGTTTTTGTAGCACTTCCTCTGTTGTGGTACTTTTCACTGGATATATCCAAGTGAACTTTGTAAAGGCATCTACCACTGTGAGTATGTAGCGATAGCCTTTTTTGGTCGCCGTCATGGGTCCCAAATGATCAACATGGTAGGTATCTAGGGGAACGGGCTCTTTAGGAATTGGATTCAAATAACCTTCGTCTTTGCCTCTCTTAGAAGCCAGTATGCAAGGTATGCAGCTTCGCACGCAGTCCTCGATTTTCTTGGACAACCTTGGTATAAAATAGCTTTGTTGAATCTTCGTCTCGAGCTTTTTTCCTACGAAGTGTCCGTCCTCGTGTACTCTTCTGATTAACTCATATTGCAACTTCCTCTGCACCACCAACAGCTTCAATCCGTCTTTCATCTTGTATAGGACCTTGCCGTGAATTATATAGTTTTCGTATTCACTATGCTTAAGCAACTCTCTTATAGCTTTGAGCTCACAGTCTTTCTCTTGGGCCTCTCGAATTTTCGCTGCCATACCATCTTCAAAAACAGTCATAATAAGAGGATTACGACTAAGGGCATCCACGTGCTTCATACGTGTTCCTACTCGGTGCTCGATTTCATAATCATACTCGCTCAGCATCATTGCCCATCTGGCAATCTTCGGAGAAATGTCGCGTTTTTCCATAGTACAAGTGAATGCGGAACAATCCGTCACTAATTTAAATCTTACCCCTAGGAGGTAGACGCGGAATTTCTTCAACGCCATAACTACGACGAGTACCTCAAGCTCGTAACTACACAGATTTTCTTCGGATCGCGATGTCTTCCTGCTTGCGAAATAGACTGGGTGTAGCTGGTTGTCATCCTCTGACTTCTGCAGTAATATAGCACCATATCCCTACTTGCTCGCGTCGGTATGCACTTCCGTATGCGCAGTAGGACGATAGATCATTAGCACCGGCTTAGAACTCGAAATTTCTTTCAGCAGATTAAAATAATGCAGTTGTCTTAGTCCAAATTCAAAACGCGCCTCATCTCGTAAAAGATCACTCAGAGGTCGTGCGATGATCGCGTAGTTCTCGATAAATTTGTGAAAGTACCCGCTAAGTCCCAAAAATTACTGCAGTTGCTTACGGTTCTTCGGCTGCGGGAACTTCTTGACCGCTAGCGTTTTCTCCTTGGTTGGATGTATTTTCCCATCTCCTACTTCGTACCCTAAGTAGGTTACTTTTCGAATCAAAAACTTGCACTTACTCCATTTAAACTCCAGGCCGTGCTCTGCTGCTTTTCGTAAGACTTCCGTTAAAATAGTTAAAGCTTCTTCTTCGCTCGCCGCTGGTACTATGAGGTCACCAATGTATACGCAGAGTTTTTCTTCTTGTATCAAAGCAGAGAAAATTATGTTTATAAACCACTGAAATTCTTTTGGCGAAGTGGTCAGTCCGAAGGGTGCTCTCGTGAACTCGTATTGGCCCCAAGGCACTACGAATGACGTGTACTTTCGACTTTCTCTAGACAAGGGTACGTGGAAAAATCCATTGCCGAGGTCCATCGTACAGAACACTTTTGAATCCTTTAGACGATCTATCTGTTCTTCGATCACCGGGAGCGGATATTGATTCTTAATTATCACCTTATTTATCCGTCGGTAATCAACGCATAGTCGAAAGGTTCCATCCTTCTTCTTCGCGAGAACGATTGGACTGGAAAATTCCGACGTACTTGGCACAATAATCCCCTCTCTCAGCCATTCGTCTATTTGTTTAGACACAAACTCGGTCTCAATCTTCGCTAGACGGCGGGGTGTCGAATATATAGGTGTCTCGTCCCTAACTAGAATTTTCATTTCGAATCCCGTTTCACGTCCTTGCTTTTGAGTACGGTAATTGTGAAGCAACTCTAATACCTTCGCTCTACTCTTAGGGTCTGCAGCTGAATCGACACAAATTTCAGGCCGTTCGATGACATTGAGCGTATTCGCGTCGAAAATCCTATCTCGCGGCTGAAAACGTATATCTTTCTCGTCCAACAGAATCTTAAATTTCTTTAATAACGTCTTCCCAATTATGAGTTTTCTATGAAGGATACTCGTCTCTACTACATTGAACGTTTCTTTGGTCTCGAAGCCATCGACAACGACAGTTGTTTCGAAGGAACCCAGTGATGTCAGCACGCTTGAACCTACACCTCGAAAATCAATTTTGTTACTGACGAGTGGGACCTTGAGCCTGTGGAATTCATCGAGGGCGATGAAACTTGAATCGCTCCCTGTATCAATCAGCGCTTCCATGAGAATACCGTCAAGGCACACGGTTTTCATCATGTCCTCTCGCTGCTGGTTTCTATGGCCCACATATACCAGCGTCTTGTCAGACTTGTCGGACTTTTTAGCTTTCTCCTTAACACGCTGCTTCCGGGGACAAACGGCACCCTTGTGACCAAACTCTTGACAATTGAAGCACTTACAAGGAAGGTACCCGAGGTGTACCTCACCGATTTTCTTTATTTTTTGATATGTCGTAGAGCATCGAAAAATATTGGACACGTATTTTTTTTACGTGCTAACTCCTCCATTTAAGGGGTGAAAACCACCCTTAAAGTTAACCCCCAAAAACCATTTTTTTTAAATATCTTGAAAACTAATTAAAATTTTGCAACAATACCAAGTGCGCGTTTTAGGTTGTATTATAACAATATTGTGAACTGTATTTTGGACCCAAAGGGCTGCAACCCCTAAGTAATTTTGAGGGTAAATACTATTTTTCAGCGTATTTTTTATCTGTAAAAATTCCTAAATTATTAGAATTTGAGCCAAAATAATTGGGTAAAGTAGAGAATTGAAAAATATAGTTGACGTGTTTTAGGAGATTTGAAAATAATCAATCTTAAGAGGGTGAGCGGGGGTAAGTCACTCCCGATTTGCACCAGAGCTAGATTTTGTCAATTTTCCTGATTCCGTGGTATGTTGTCGGGTAGGGTATTAAAAAGTATTAGACATTTTTTTTTATACACCATCTCCTCCATTCAAGGGGTGAAAACTACCCTTAAAATTTACCACCAAACACACATTTTTTTTAAATATTTTGAAAACTAATTTTTTGCGATAAAAGCAAGTGCACTTATTTTATTAAAATTATAAATTATTTATTTTTGTATCTATATTATTTATATACATTTTTTAAGTTGGATTTGTAAAAATATTAAATTTAGTTAAATTATAATGTTTTTATTATTGTCATAATTATTATTTGTCATTATTAAACTTATGTATAATTACATTTATGTGACTACTTTTTACAAAGTATCAGATTACGTCATAAAGGGTCATCCAAAAAACGCGCCTACATGTTTCTTTTAAATAAAACACAAACTATTTGCAATTTTTTCAAGCTGTTTTTTTTTATTAAAAGTATGATCCATTACAATTATAAGTGGAATAGAATATCATTCAAATGTCCACCACGACTGCGTCTGCAGGCATCAATCCGAATATCGAAATTTTCAATGACTTTCCGACATGTTGCTGGTGTTATTTCACGAATTGCAACTTGAATGTTGTTCTTTAGATCATTAATTGTTTGTGGCTTGTTAGCATACACTCGACTTTTCAAAAAACCCCACAAAAAAAAATCTAATGGTGTTAGATCACATGACCTTGGAGGCCAATTGAAATCTGCATTTCGTGAAATTACACGTTGAGGAAATTTTGATCGCAAAAACGTAATGTTTTCTCGAGTTGTGTGACATGTAGCACCGTCTTGCTGGAAGTAGACGTCAGACACATCAATATGACTCAACTGTGTCCATAAAAAGCCTCTCAACATTGATTGGTATCGCTCAGCATTCACAGTAACAGCATTTCCAGCATCATCTTCGAAAAAAAATGGCCCAATGATTACATTTGCCCAAAATGCACACCAAACAGTAACTTTTTGTGGGTGTAGAGATTTTTCATGAATAACACGAGGATTTTCATCACCCCAGATACGACAATTTTGCTTATTGACGAATCCATCCATTGTGAAATGAGCTTCATTACTAAACAAAATTTTGCTTGAAAACAATGGATCTGTCGTTCGTTGTTCAATAATCCAACTAGCGAAATTACGACGTTGTAAATGGTCTCTTTCTTTCAATTCCTGGGTTAATTGAATTTTATAAGCGTGTAAATGCAAATCTTTATGCAAAATCCTCCATAAGGAGCCATAAGATATGCCCAATTCTTGCGAACGACGCGAAATTGATGTTGTCGGTTCATTTTCAACACTTTCACTAACAGCAGCAATATTTTCATTTGTGCGTACAGACTTTGGTCTTCCACTTTTTGGTTTATCAGTAACACAACCAGTTTCTGCGAATTTTTTCACTAATCTTTGAATTGAAGATTGATTTGGCCGATTATTTACACCAAAAAAATCACGAATTTTGCGATGGGTATTTTTCAAAGAACGCCCATTTTCATAAAAAGTTTGAATGATGTAAACGCGTTGTTGCAATGTGTACCTGTCCATGGTTAAAATTGTACTACCTTCTAATAAAACAAAATGGCTTATGTCATTTGAAAATATGTCACGTGTAAAAATTATGTAGTGCTGACATCTAGGCGTCACATTTGGATGACCCTTTATAATTGGAGCAAAAGTGGTAATCTTCAAAAAAATGTTTAAGACACAGTGACTTTTTACACCATGCACATCTTAAAATTGCTACAGTTTTCCACCCTGGTATTTCGCAGCGAATACTAGATTGTGATTTAAAGGCGAATTCAACTGGATTTTCGAACTTTGCAGGTTTTGCATCTGTATAGCCACTCTTGTACCATGAATATTTGAATAAATTCATGTATCTTGGGGAAGAAAGTTGATTATGAACTAATGATTGTAGTTTTATTCCGCAAATGTAGATTTAAATCTTCATCCATTAGCATTACGTTATCCGAAAAATGTCTTACGTAATTATTCCAAATCCGAAAGCCGAAAACATCTAAGGGTTGTATCTTGCTTGTGGTTCCTCCCGGAATTAATTTAATAGTAACTTGTTTATTATATTTTTTGCATGCATTATGAGGAGACGTCGAGTACCCATTATACGAAATTCAATGAATAATTGTTCGATGCGCTTCGCGTATGCGTATCCGACGACTTTCGTATAAATTTTATACGACCATCGGACCTTGAAGAACTTTTTTGGGTAAGAGAATAAGCCCCGCCCATTTCTAAACTCTAATTAGGTGCGTTAACTTACTCATCCGATATACAGTAGAACGCCGATTATCCGAATCACTTGGGACAGGGGTCGATTCGGATAATCGAATATTCGGATAATCGGACATAGACTGGTAGGTTCAAAGTTGGCAACCAGAGACTACCAGTTTTGAGCTTGTTGAATATATAGCTTGGTAGGTATATGGTGAGAAGTATATCTATTTATGTTTGTTTGGCTGGAGCTTCGAGCCCACCTCAAAACTGGCACTCTCTGACTACCAATATTGAACACGGCAATTGTCACTCGCATTTTTGTATTCTTGCGTCCCCACAAAACTTGTTTTTATTGAAAAATTACTTGGTTTTAATATTTTATATTACGCTTAGGACCGATTCGGATAATTGGCAATTCGGTTAATCGGCGTTCGGATAATCGGCGTTCTACTGTACATATACGTATAATTTAAACTAATGTATATTATTACAAAGAAAAATTATAAATTGTTATTGTTTATTTTTTATTAAAATTGTTAATTGTTAATTGTTAAAGATAATTAAAAATTTTTCCGATAGATTAATTTAGTAATTGAAATGTATAATATAGAAACTTATACGCGTTGCGTATATACCAAAAAAACTTCTCAAGGTCGGATGGTAGCATAAAATCTATACGAATCTCGTTGAATACTTTGTATACAAAAATCGTATTCATGGCATTTATTATATCGAGAAATATTTGTATGAAATAAAATCGCATAACCAGGATTAGAATTTCTTTTCTGTGTAGTCTAAATCCAAATAAATAAAGATATTTGATTGAACTACTTTACTCTTCACTTTTATAGATCCAACTAGAAAGTGGAGTTGAATTAACCTTCGAAAACATAATATAATAGATGCAGTTGGCTTTGTCGCGAAATTCAATAATTTATTAAATACCAAAAAAAGCAAAAAAATATTTGTTGCAAGTGAACTATAAGGTAGAATTCAACCTTTCAATAAATTCTTAAAATTAAAGAATTTTTAAAGATAAAAATACGTTGAAAGATGCATTTACCCACAAAATTACTTAAGGGTTGCAGCCAATTTGCTCCAAAGTACAGTTCACAATATTGCTTTAATATAACATAATAAGTGCAATTGATATTTTTGTAGACATTAATTAGTTTTCAAAATATTAAAAAAAAATATTGTTTCGGGGTTATACTTTAAGGGTAGTTTTCATCCCTTAAAAGGGGAAGATGGTATTTTAAAAAAATACATGTCTACTATTTTTTGATACTCTACAAGATACCACGAAATCAGGAAAATTGACAAAATCTAGCTCTGGTGCAAGTCGGGGGTGACTTACCCCCGCTCACCATCTTAAGATTGATTATTTTCAAATCTTCTAAAACAGGTCAACTATATTTTTCAATTCTCTACTTTATATAATTATTTTGGCTCAAATTCTAATAATTTAGGAATTTTTACAGATAAAAAATACGCTGAAAAATAGTATTTACCCTCAAAATTACTTAGGGGTTGCAACCCTTTGGGTCCAAAATATAGTTCACAATATTGTTATAATACAACCTAAAAAGCGCACTTGGTATTGTTGCAAAATTTTAATTAGATATTTAAAAAAAATGGTTTTGGGGGTTAACTTTAAGGGTGGTTTTCACCCCTTAAATGGAGGAGTTAGCACGTAAAAAAAAAACGTGTCCAATATTTTTCGATGCTCTATCACATATCACGAAATCAGGAAAATTAACAAAATCTAGCTCTGGTGCAAGTTGGGGGTGACTCACCCCCGCTCACCCCCGTACAATTGATTATTTCCAAATCTCCTAAAACAGGTCAACTAGATTTTTCAATTCTCTACTTTATCCAAATATTTTGGCTCAAATTCTAATAATTTAGGAATTTTTACAGACAAAAAAGTGGTATTTACCCTCAAAATTACTTAGGGGTTGCAACCCCTTGGGTCCAAAATACAGTTCACAATATTGTTATAATACAACCTACAACGCACACTTGGTATTGTTGCAAAATTTTAATTAGTTTTCAAGATATTTAAAAAAAATGGTTTTTGGGGGTTAACTTTAAGGGTGGTTTTCACCCCTTAAATGGAGGAGTTAGCACGTAAAAAAAAATACGTGTCCAATATTTTTCGATGCTCTACCACATATCAAAAAATAAAGAAAATCGGTGAGGTACACCTCGGGTACCTTCCTTGTTAGTGCCACGGCTTTTGTCCGGACAATCTCTCGCATAATGACCCTCGACTCCGCAGTTGGGGCAACGCAAACGAGACTTTGGCTTTTCTCTGGACCTAGTTCGCGGTGCACCTTGAGGCTGTTTCGAACGATCGGTAGATTTACAGACATTGGAATATATTTCCAGCCTCTGCCTAAATTCTGACATGTCCTTAGCGCCATACAGAATAAGCTTATGATAATCATTATCACTGATGCCATCTATCGTATACTTCATGACTGCCTCGTCCTCAATATTAGCTCGCTTGGCTAATTCGCGCTTAATCAAAAAGTACTCGTAACACGATTCTGACTCTAACCTCTTGCGCATTCTCAATCTGGCTTGAATCTCAGGGCTGTTCATCTTAACCTCAAACTCTTTGAACAAGAATGCTTTTAACTCCGGCCACGAGGTAATTCCCTTTTGGCTTCGCAACGCAAGTTTGGCTGGACCCGTGAGCAGACCTTTGGAAAAAACGAATTTCTGTAACTCACTCCACCCCAGAATAGCTGCTGTGTCCTCGAAATCGTTAGCCCAATCCCGTATCAAATACCCATCGTTGCCATCGAATTTGTGCATTGAATCGCGGATATCAGCTAATGAAAACTTTCTTATTCCCCTTTCCCATTCCTACACACCGGTATGCTCACTTGCTACTCAAAATTTCGCCTATCCCACGAAAATTAGTAATTCTCTAATTGGTCTTTCCAGACTTAAGCAGATATTAGCCTCACCGTTTTCAATTCGCTTCGTAAAATCTAGTAAAACCAGTTGTACTCACCAGTTGCCAAGTCACAGCGGCTGACCTGAATTAACTCGATGCGTGAACTCTCCGCTTGCTTAATCTGCTGCTTCTGATCCTTCTACGCCTTCTCCAACGACGACGCTTCTCCTCGTTTGACCGCTTCTTTATTCGCCGGGGCTGAATGTCCGACTCACTCCGATGATGCTCAGCCATCGTAAGGAAACTCGCAGGCACCCAGACACTTCCCTTTGGCTGCTTTTCCCTCTACGTGGGTGCTCTTTGTCTCCACTTTACTTTGTTGGCTTCGTATCACACTACTTTTGCTGCACGACTGATTTCCACGGGACGATTAATTGCGATCTGATCCCGGTTGAGCCCCCATGTGGGAAATCTGGGGTACAGCGAGGAATGCACGAAACTACTTCAAAAAAAGTTTTAATGCTAGGCTAGGTACTACAATATTATATAGATAAGTTGCCTGGCTCGGAGGCCAAGATTGAGTCCGTGGTCAAAGAAAGAAGTATGGATCGCCGGTCGGTCGCTGGAACCTCCTCTAAAGCTGCTCGCGCCTCGGCTGCTCGAAACAGAAGAAGGAAGCAAAAGCTCCAACGTTAAAAGGGCGACAGCTCCCGCCTCCTCGGTGAGACGATGAGCTTTCTCGCTGAATGGATCGCGGCGCTGCGATCGTTTGGGAGCCCTAAGGTGGGCTCCCACTTCTTCAATCCCACATGTATATATTATACAAGTTAACTAATTTAATTCGCGAAGAGTTAAAAAAATTATGTCCACTCGCAACGAACCACAAATTTATTCTCAATTCCTATTCTAGCGCTTACAATAATTATGATTTTTACAGCTAAGCATTATAAATTTCTTAAGTCTAAGCAATTTTTAATATTAAGTTGCTGCATCGGCGGGAGTGGCGGCGGCGCGTGTACTGCAGGTCGGTAACCCCGGATGCGGGTCATGTTAACTATGCGGATCGTGTTAACTCCTCACTCCTGAAATATCTGCGTCCCGCTGATTAGATGTTGAGCTTGGTTGGCCTGAGGTCCTGGAATGACTCGGAGATCACCGGGAATGCGGTTGGATGGACGATTTTCGGGAGTGTGGTTGCATTAGTGACTTCTAATTTTGCCCTTCTAGTTTTGAGTTTGAAAGCTATAATTATACCAGAAATTATTAACAAAATTGTAAATAGGCTAAAATCTGTAATTAAGGAAATCCCATTTTTAGTAGCGAGGCTCTGAAGTTCTTTTCTATTGTTGAGATGTAGATCGTGTAGGTAGTCCATATCTAACCATATCTCCGCAGGGCTGCTTTGGAATACTGGTGGTAGGGCTTGAAATGTCCTAATCTGTTTGTTGATGAATTCCCTCTCGTTTATTTTGATTGTCTCGTTATTAAATTGTATTATAAAGCTTCCTTTCAGATGTTTAGTTGAATTTTTTTCGAAAAGCTCCCCACTAAGATTGTCGAGGAATACTGTGTTATCGTTTATTATTTCTATTTTCTCATTTTTGTTGAATTCATAGTCGCATTCGGCTTTTGCTCCTTTTAATAGGCGATTAATGCAATGATGTTCCGGTAGTTTCTTCAATTGGCCTTCGTTGCAGATTGTTATATTTTTTATGCTGTGACATTTTTCACTTATTCCAAAATCTTCGCCTTGGTTAACTAGTAATTTGTAGCATGTAGCTTTTTAATATTTATTTATATATTACTCTTTTTTAGTTATTTATAAGATATAAATTATTGTTTATTACAATTCAATTATATTTATTTATTACAATTTATTAATTAGTATATACTTTTATTTTATTTAATTATTAAATGAACTGAGCAGTCAAGCAAATTATCAAGAAGTGAAGAAATACATTTTATTTTCAAGAAACAAAAAGAATCAGGTTACTTTGATTTCTTTTTAAAAACCTGGTTACTTTGATATCTTTTTGAAATCAAGAATTTAAGTAGATAAGTTAGAGATAAGTAACTAATTTAAAAGTAGAGAAGCGAGCAAGTAAGTTAATCGGCGGGCAAGTAAGTTAGCCGTGAGTAAGTTAGTTGGCAGACAAGTAACTTAGCTGCAAGTAAGTTAGTTAGTTGACGGACAAGTAAGTTAGCCGTGGGCAAGTAAGTTAATTGGCGGACAAGTAAGTTAGCCGCCACATCTCCCTCCTACCAGAGGATTACCAGTAATTAGCGATATATAAATCATAGAAAGGGATTAGACGATTATTAAAAAAAAAATACTTGTTTCAAATGATTAGGTTGATGATGACTGCTCCTCAAGTAGGACTAACTCTTCTTTAAAAATCAGTTTAGTTGAATGTAGGGTTCGGATAGATTTTTAGATGATTAAGTTGATGATGAATAAATCATAGAAAGGGATTAGACGATTATTAACAAATCCTTGTTTCCAATGATTAGGTTGATGATGAATAAATCATGGAAAGGGATTAGGCGATTATTAACAAATCCTTGTTTCCAATGATTTATTTATTTATTTATTTACAAGCCAACATACATCATAACGAGTAATCTGACCTAACAAAATTAACTACAGGAGAGAAGCTTTTGTTTAATTTTATATATATTAAGATTAAAATCTATAGACTGGAAATATTTGTTATAGCATCTACACATATCAGTTATTGGTTCAAAAAATCCATAATTTGTTCGATGACTTTTAATGTAAAGAAAAGTTCGCGAGCGCACAGATCTGTTACATACATTAAAGAAAATAGAAGCCAAGATATCAGGCGAATCCATTAATCCAACCAAAACTTTATGCACAAATAGACATAAGTGCATTTCGCGCCTTTTATAAAGTGAAGTCATACCGAGTAAGTACAAACGGTCAGCGTAAGGAGGAAGCACAAGTCGATCACTCCACGGAAGTCGACGCAGAGCAAATCGTAAAAATTTTTTTTGTACCGATTCTAGCCTATCAATATGAACGCTGTAGTAGGGATTCCAAATTTGGCAACCATACTCTAGCACAGATCTTACCAATGATTCATATATGGCCTTCAAGGTATAAGGATCACGAAATTCCTTGGTCCAACGTCTAACAAAACCAAGCATAGATAGAGCTTTATTAATTACAAAATCTAAATGCTTTGAAAAAGTTAATTTAGTGTCAAAGATGACTCCCAAATCTTTAATATCATCAGTAAAATCTAGATTGATGTTATTTATGGAGTATTGGAATATAAGCGGAAGGAGTTTACGGCTATAGACTACGGCATTACATTTACCAATATTTAAACATAAGTTATTATTCGTACACCACAAACTGAAAACATCAATGTCACTCTGTAAAAGGGAGCAGTCGTCATAATTATGAATCCGCTTAAAAATCTTAACGTCGTCAGCATAAATTAAAAGTTCAGAATGTTTGATCACACATTCAAGATCGTTAATAAATAAAATAAATAGTAAGGGACCAAGATGACTACCCTGAGGAACGCCAGACTTTGTAATAACTACATCTGACAAGGCATTTCTAAAAAGAACTCTAAAACTCCTATCGCTTAAATAGGATGAAATCCATTTAATTAAAAGGGAAGAAAAGCCAAGTTTGGAAAGTTTGAAAAGTAGCACCTTATGAGAAAGCTTGTCAAAGGCTTTAGAAAAGTCAGTGTAAATACAATGAGTCTGGGCTCTAATTTCTAGGCTATCCGAAATAAAGGATGTCAAAGCAGTAAGGTTAGTTAAAGTAGAGCGTCCTTTAACGAAGCCATGTTGCTTCGAACTAATCAAAGACTTGCAATCGAATGTTAGAAGCTTACAAACTACACGCTCAAAAAGTTTAGGTATTGCTGACAGCTTAGCAATTGGTCTGTAATTGTCAACCCTATTTTTCTTCCCCTTTTTGAAAGTTGGGATAACGAAAGACAATTTCCAAGCATCCGGGAATACCCCTGATGACAAGGACAAATTAAATAAAAAGAGCAGTGGCTCAGAAAGGTTAGTAAAACATTGTTTTAGGATTATGCTGGGAATACCATCTGGCCCCGAAGAACAAGATTCATCCAATTCATGGACACATTCAAACAACAGAGAGTCATCAACACTTGTTACATTAATATCATGGGAGGAATAGGAAGAAAGACAAGACGATAAATACGAATAATTAATATTAGTATCATTCACGACATTAAAAGAGTTAGAAAAGAAACTAGCAAAAAAATTAGATATCACAGATGGGTCTTGACTAGAGTTATTAATAAACGACAAGGAATTAGGAAAGCCGTCACTCTTCCGCTTGGAATTAATAAATTTCCAAAACAGTTTGGGACATTTTTTTAAATCAGACTCCAAATTATTTAAATACGTGGAATATACAACCTGTGCTTGATCCTTAAATGACTTTCTGAGATCAGAATATCTAGAGTAATCTTCCTCGGATTTAGTGGTTGAATAGATTCTCCAAGCTTTATTTCGTGCATTACGTAAAATACGTAAATTGTCATCAAACCAATTAGGAGCACAATCATAATTTTTAACTTTACAAATTGGCACTGCAGCAAGAAAACATTTAAAAATTAAATTATAGAAAATTGACAGACAAAGATTAACATCCGAATAATTAACAAGAATAGACCAGTCAATAGTATTAAGCTCAACCTTAAGTCTCTCAAAGTCTGTTTTCGCAAAATTAAAATTATATCCTGCACTAAACTGAGTGGGGTTGTCACAAAAATCGTCAACATGGACTACTAAAGCCGGATGATCTCGGACTTCCTTCACTAACGGATCAGAGGAGTGGGAAACGCAGGTGCTACACTCTTCGTTAACAAAAACCAGGTCCAAAATCCTGTTACGATCATTAGGTACGCCATTAATTTGCTTGAGACCGCAAGAGGATAAAGTATCAATTACATTGCGTCCAGCTACAGAGGAAATCTCGGAAGGAATAAAAGCCCCCTCGTCACTCGAAGCACTCCAAGAAATTGAAGGTAGATTAAAGTCACCAAGTACAATCAGCTTGTCCTGTGATTGACACATATCGAAAACTGAGTCGATACAGGACAGGTAATCTGCATAAGTAGCATTACTCGATCCAGGGGCGATGTAAACAAGGATGATAAATAGCGAGGACGATGCTAGTTTAATACGGACGCAAAGGAACTCCTTATCCTCCGATCCGAGAACGTCAACACATTCAGCTAGCATATTATTCTTAATTGCAATTAAGAGACCACCTCCAACACGGCTATGAAGTTGATCCTGATGTCTGTCACGTCGTACAACCAGAAAATCGTTGGAAAATAATTCCGTGTCCAAAAACGATCCGCATAGCCAGGTTTCAGTGAAAGTTATAACATTATAGTCAGACAACACTGAATTAGCGAAAACAGTGGAGACCTTTGTCCTAAGTCCATTTACATTTTGGTGGTAAATTCTTAACAGATTCTTTTCTTCGTATGACGGGAGTTCTTTCCTAAAAAATGCTTTTTCCGAGCAACGAACTCATGAACAATTGTCCCAGTTGGCCAAAAGGCCTCTTCAGACAGTGTCTCCGCCAGAGTGTTGTCAGCAAAAATTTTGAATGACGACACGAAGCGATCATCAGCTGTAGCGTTCAAGTGAAAGCAGTTGAAGTTATTCCCTAGCGGGACATCACATTTAGAGGCAATGTACTGAGTTACATCGTCAGCTGTTGTACTGGGCGCCAGACGAGACACGAAGATGCACACGGGCTTAGGTACCGCAGACAATGTTGGTACAGATGCACTTTCCGATGCAGAGGTTGATGCCTGATGATCGGGGGCGTTTGGACTACTGCATGCAATTTTAGGTGTCTTTAATGGATTTTCAGGTGGGATAATACCAACCTGCACCTTAGAAGATTTTATGGCTATTCCTGATGTAGGTTTAACGTTTGATGCAGTTTTCACGGATGGTGCAGATTTAGTTGAGCTCCGTGTAATACGCGTAGCAGGTGATGATCCCAGAGCAGGAACCCGAGCTGTAGAGCCGGTAGAGGAAGAGTCACTTGATGAAAACGAACGGCGCTTTGCAGCATTGTCCTTGATAAGTGCAGGTGGTAATTGGTTGGCCAAAAGCTTGTTCAGTAGGATGGTAAGATCATCTAGTTTCTTCTTCAGATGACAAATTGAAGGAGATGAGCATGATGAGCACAACCAAACAAATCCACTAGCGGCGGAGAGCGCGGAAAATTGATTAGCCGTTACACCCGCACATTCAGCATGATATTTATTCGCGCATATTCCACTGCAGGTTAAAATTTTCGAGTTTTTAGATAGAGCACCTTTACAATCACTACAAATACTCGAGCTTGCCATGATTATTCAAATAAAAAATGGAAGAAATTACACCAAAAAACAAATTAAAAACGGAGCGCGAGCGTGTGATGCTGCCGACGATGATTAGGTTGATGATGAGGTTGATGGTAATTAAATCATGGAAAGGGATTAGACGATTATTAAAAAATCTTTGTTTCCAATGATTAGGTTGTTGATTAGGTTGATGATGAGGTTGATGATAAATAAATCATGGAAAGGGATTAGACGATTATTAACAAATCCTTGTTTCCAATGATTAGGTTGTTGATTAGGTTGATGATGACTGCTCTTCAAGTAGGATTAACTCTTCTTTAAAAATTCAGTTTTGCTGAATGTAGGATTTTTAGATGATTAGGTTGATGATGACTACTCTTCAGTTCAGCTGAATGTAAACGCACGGGGACTTCTTGGTTAAACATAATATTTGTTGGCATAATTGGACTTCTTCTTGGTAAAACATAATATTTACTGAATTGATTGGACTTTAGTACTTTAGTTGGTTGGTAAATTGGGATTAGATTGATTGGAAGGTTTGTTAATCTGGTAGCTGAATCTCCCATTTTTAAGTAAAAATTGTCCTCCTCCGATATAAATGTATTCAGGGCGGGCCTGTGCTGATAACCAGGTTTGGATGGCTTCTGATTTGGTTTTCTTTTTTTTATTGTTGTGCGTTGACTCCATTTCTCCTTTTGTGTTATTTCTCGGGGTCACAAATGTAGTTATGTTGCTTTTTAATATTTATTTATATATTACTCTTTTTTAGTTATTTATAAGATATAAATTATTGTTTATTACAATTCAATTATATTTATTTATTACAATTTATTAATTAGTATATACTTTTATTTTATTTAATTATTAAATGAACTGAGCAGTCAAGCAGATTATCAAGAAGTGAAGAAATACACTTTATTTTCAAGAAACAAAAAGAATCAGGTTACTTTGATTTCTTTTTAAAAATCCTGGTTACTTTGATATCATTTTGAAATCAAGAATTTAAGTAGATAAGTTAGAGGTAACTAATTTAAAAGTAGAGAAGCGAGCAAGTAAGTTAATCGGCGGGCAAGTAAGTTAGTTAGTTGACGGACAAGTAAGTTAGCCGTGGGCAAGTAAGTTAATTGGCGGACAAGTAAGTCAGCCGCCACAAATTCTTTAAATTCCAGGTGCACTCTTATTATTTTTCGTCGTTGATCTAACTATTATATGGTTGAATTCATTTCTGCTTGTTTTTGGCATTGAGATTATATAAAGGAAGATTGGTCCTTTTATTACAATTTGAGGTTCCGCGTACTCGATTGCTTCAATCTCATTTTCGTATGGAAGTGTTTCCATTTGAGTTATAAGTTGATTAATTTCTGTTTTGTCTAACAGATTTGTGTTGATGATTCCACTTTTAGCTAGATGTTCTGCTGTTACTATTTCACTGATCTCATGTCTTAGGATGCTTAATCTGTTAAATAACATTTGTTCGTATTTCTCATCAACTTGGTTACCAAGGTGTTCGATTATTTTATTATATTGTTGAAGCATTTCGTTTGTGGATTCCATTAATTTTTTGTTAATCTTGTATTGCTCGTTGTTGTTGGCAATCAAATCATTTTGGCTTTTGGTAACTGAATCTCAATCGGTGGCGTCTGGTGAACCGGCTATCCATTTCCATGCGGATCCTATCCAATTAATTGATCTTCTGCTTTTAGAACTTACTCCCTTCAATTTACGAACCATTTCTTTTATGTACTTAATTTGATGTTCTAGTTGGTGTTTAATAATACTGGTCCTATTCGTTTTCTCTACTGCCACTGTGGTTCTATTAAGAATTTCCTCATAGTTAGTTAGGTCTATAATATGCACTAGCCTTATGTTTCCGCTCATTATTCTCCCATTTCCTTGTTTTACGGTTGCGATTGGTCCCGTGTATTCGAAGATGTTTGCCGATGAAGCAATATGTGCCCATACTGATCTGAAATTGAGAAATCTCTTATTGGGTAATGTTTTTTATATGGGATTTATGGACGCGTCTTCCACTGGTTGTAGTGACGGTAATTTTGTTATCTTTTTCAACTATTTCCTTTTTTTAGATGGGTTTATGTTTGCCCTGAATTTGTTTTATGGCCACATAAACTGTTTCCCCTGGATTGTAAGTTTTTGGTTTCTGTCTTTTCGGGTTTTCCCGGTTCAACTTAGCTTCCTGTTTCTTTTTTATTTCCTCTTTTAGGTCCATGTTGATTTTTTTCCTAAGATCCATTAGATTTTGGTAGTTTATTCTCTATGATCTACCCAAAAATATGTCGCAAGGTTTCATTTTTGTTACCGAGTGAATTGTGTTATTGTATCTGTCTACAGATATGTTCATGATTTCTTTAAGTGAGAGATCCGGATATTCTTTCCTTAAACACCTCGCAATTTCGATAATTGTGGAATGAACCCTTTCTATGGTGCCATTTACTTCGCTTTTCTGGCTGGGAGTTCTGTACAGTTCGATACCCAAAGTTTTAATGTAATTGGAAATTATCGGACTAATAAAACTTTTTTCGTTGTCTATGACCAATATCTTAGGTACAGTGAAGAAATGTAGTGCTTTAGTTATCTTATCTCTAAGATGTAGCACAGATCTGTCCTTAATTCGAAAAAATTTTGAAAATTTGTCAATGCAAGAAATGTACTTTTCATTTTGAAACTCAACGATGTCCATGTGTATTATCTCCGAAGGGTAGTTAGGGATAGGTGTTTTCTGTAATTCCGGTTTATTAGGGTGTCTATCATATTTGTGTGAGTTGCAAATATCGCATGTTTTGATATAGTTCTTAATTTGTTTTGTCATTTGAGGGAAGTAATACTTCTCTAGAATCTGTTTTTTATTCTCATCGTGGTTTCTATGGCCTCTCTTATGTTCATTTTGGATGATTTCGAATTGGTGTTCGGGGTTTTTAATATCTTCGGTAACTCTTTGTGTTATGCGGATTTTAAATTTATTAAAATGTTCTTTGTAGATATCGTGAACTAGTTGCAAGTAGTTTTCTGGTATTTTCAGACCATTCAAAATATCGGGATTTAGTCGTTCTTTAAATGTTTTCTTCAAGGTATCATCAGTGATTTCGCGGAGTTTTATGTAGTGACGATGAAATCCTGGATGGGGTTCTTCATAAGCGTATACGTCGTTTCCTTCCGAAATAATTATCTGATTTTTAAATAAATTTATTGCTGCTTCGCAATGTGGAGTAAGATCTGTGTTGTTCTCCTCAGCACTATGCGCGGTTTGCGATGAAGATGATGATGGCGTGAGGATATTGGCATCCAGTTTTAACCTTGACAGAGCATCTGCGACATGATTAGTATTTCCGAGTTTGTAAATAAGTTCATAATTGTACTCCTCTATTTTAGCTTTCCATCTCTTAAGCTTCGCGTTAGTGTTTCTGTTACTCAAGCTAAATGTTAATGGTTGATGGTCCGTGAGTATTTTGATTTTTTTTGCTCCATAAAGGTAGTTTCTTAACGTATCTAACGCCCATACTATGGTTAGCATCTCTTTTTCATTAGTTGCGTAGCCTTCTTCGGTCTTGTTAAGTGACCGGGACATATAAGTAATTGGCCTGTCCTTTCCAATTTCCCCTTGCGAAAGAACTGCTCCAATGGCATGGTCCGACGCATCTGTTGTCAAAACAAATGGCTTAGAGAAATCTGGAAAAGTTAGTATTTCTGGGGAAGCTAAGAGTTCCTTCAAGTTGTTAAATGCTTTGAGTTCACTTTCACCCATATGAATTTTTATCTTCTTTGATTGGTTTGACTTTATTTGACCGTTTTCTCCCCTAGTGAGATTTGTCAAAGGCTTGGCTATTTTCGCAAAGTCTCTTATGAAGCGCCTGTAATAAGATATTAGTCCGATAAAGCTTTTCAGATCTTTTAAATTATCTGGTGGTTTGATATTTCTGATAGCCTTTACTTTCTTTGCGTCCGGTTTAATACCTTCGTTTGTAATCATGAAGCCCAAAAACTCCGTTTCGGGTTTTAGAAATTCGGTTTTGTCAAGGTTGACTCTCAGATTGGCTTTCTCCAATTCTGAAAAAACTTTTTCAATGTTCTGTAGATGTTCCTCTTCTGTTTTGCCAAAGATGATTATGTCGTCGATGTAGACATAACATATTTTCCCAATGTATTCTTTAAGGACGTCATCAATCATCCTTTGAAAAATCACCGAGGCGTTCTTCAGCCCAAAGGGTAATCTAGTGAATTCATTATTTGCCATTCATAGTGGAGAATGCTGTCTTCTGAATGTCCTTTTCTTTCATCTTAATCTGGTGAAATCCAGATGTAAGATCGAGAGTCGTGAAGAACTTTGAATTACCTAGACTTGCTATGGTGCTGGATATGTCGGGAATAGGATAGGTGTCCGAAATCGTTACAGAGTTTAACCTCTTGAAATCGATCACCTTTCTATACTTCTTGACTCCTGAGGCATCCATCTTCTTTTCTACAATCCAGATGGGTGAATTGTACGGACTTTTAGAGGGTCTTATTATTCCGTCTTTCAGTAGTTGGTCTATTTGACGTTCTACCTCCTCCCTCATATTAGCGGGATATGGGTAGGTTTTCGTATATATTGGTTCATGCGTTGAGGTTCTTATTTCAGCTTCCACTGTGGTTTTAACTATTTCCTTGTCATTAATGGGTCCAAAAAGTTTTTTGTGTTTTTGTATTATTTCCTGTAATTTTACTTTCGTTTGGGGCATTAAGTGACCATCTCTAATTTCTATATTATTAACTTGGGCAGATCGAGAGGGATTATTATATTTGGTTTAATTTTTAATAAATTGTTTTTCCTGTCTATGACGGCTTCCAAGTCTTTTAGAGTGTCATCTCCTATAATTCCATCAAATGATTTTAATCCTGGTAAGACAAAGAAATTGATTTGGGTATCGTTTCCGATACTAGCAAAGAATTTTCCTGAGATTTTTTCATTTATCTCTATTTCACCTCCAGCGGATTGTATTTTAAATTATGTTTCAGTTGGTTGTCTATTTTTAGCTAATTCAGGTCTAATAAAATTTTTATTTGCTCCAGTGTCTATGAGGAATTTGAGTATATTTCCCTCCCGAGTTTTGTACTCTAAGTAAGGTATGAGGCTCCCGTCATAAAATTTACTTCAAGTTCCTCTTCCTCGCACAACTCAACAGTGTACTCATCGCCAACTTCATTTTCTAGGGTCTGACTATATTCCTCTTCCGAAGGCTCCTCTCTGGTTTCTAACGTATTAATCCTTTGTTGTTTGTGCGGATAATTATCGGAACCGTGGTCTCTTTTATAAGCATAATTATTATTAGTTGGTCGATTCATATAGTTGACTTGTCTGGTTTGAATAGAGGTATCAACTTCCATAGGGACTGGAGGTTTTGCTTGAGTCGGCCTCGGAGGTGGCTGTGATCTTTGATTATGTGGGATGTGATAAGCCTCATTCCTCTGGTTAAGGGGTAATGTTTTAGGTAGTATTTTTGGTGTTGGTTTCGGTAGGAAGTTTGATGATGTTGCCTTGTTATTATGAAAATTAAACTGGTTTATGGGTGTAGTTATTGAGTTATTAAAGTTAGGTTTGTGGACATTCACGTTGCGGAAATTAAGGTTTTGAATCTCTAGACAGGAAGCCTATGCTTCAGGGAGTGTTTGTGGTTTTTGTATCATTAACATTCTGGAAAGCTCACCATTTACGCCCCTAATAAAAACGTCGAGTGCTCTATTCCTATAGGTCTCGATCAGCACGTTAGTTGTTTCTACAGAATGGTATTCCGTTTTTAGTTTATTTATTATTAGCGAAAATTGGTGGTTCACGTTTGTATAGAACTCGTCCAGTCGCATATTGCCTTGAGTCAGAAGACTCAATTGGTGTTCTAACGTACGAACATCTCTCTTGTCTGCCTAGTGCAGTGAGAGACATTTTTTTATAGCAGGTCAGCTATCGCCAAAAATATTGTAAGAAATGAGGGCAGCGTCTGCAGGGCCCCTTATCTTTTGTCGTATGCTTTGTAAGATAGCTCTGTACAGGGGTTTGTTTCGGATTATTTCGAAGTCTTTAAATATATTTTCTACGTTGTGAATCCACGAAACATATTGCACCGGATTCCCATCAAATATTTGTAATTCTTTTATGCAATCTGGCAATTTACATATTTCTTTCAACTCCGCCTCGTCTCTTGGGGACTGAAGTGATTGTTCTTGAATTACTGAAGGAGCGCGAGCACTTTCTAATTTTTGGAGACTTTGTTCGACTTCTTTAGACAATTCAATTTGCGCATTAACAGCTCCTGTTAGCTGTCTAATTGCTTCTTGGAGTTGTTCCATTTTTCTTTTAATTTCACCTTCTTGATATTCTCGATATAAACTATAACACTTTTTTATTTAGTGGGAAGAGAAAAGGAAGTTATGTGCAAGACAAACTTGCAAAATGATTACTCCAACTTTTCTTTAATTAATCAGAAGATTATACTATTTGACCCGTATCACTTTTACTTCACTTTCACTTTTTATTTAATTTTTGCTTGTGTTAAAATTTGTTTCTTTCCTTATTTTCTTATAATTATAGTTAATTCTATGTAAGTGAAAAATGCTCTACTTACATTAGAGTGAAGATTTTCATAGTGCTGGGTCAGCTTGAGAATAAATCAGCGGTAGTCGTGGATGCTGGGTTGATGGGTAGATGACTTCTTGTCCTCTTCAGTCGTCTAAGGTGGGATAGGCCGTAGATTTCCCTTTTGGCGATGAACTTTGAGGTCGTAGATCGCCTACTCGCGGTACGTACACTAATCACTCACGCTCTACCGGAAGTTTTCACTTTTCAATTGAATTTTTAATAATGTTCTCATATTTCGATTCTTTCGAATCTAGGCGCAAAATGTTCCTCGGGCCTTGAACTATAAGAATCCGCGCAAAAATTTGACTTCCCGATAGTCGTTTGATTACAAACATTGATACACTACTGCGCTGCATACAAGACGCAACCTGTCATGAGTTAATTTCTCAGGTGCTCTAGCGTAGCGTAAACTTGCATCGAAGAAAATTGATGTCGAGTTACAGAATGAGTCAAATTTTTTCGCGGATTCTTATAGTTCAAGGTCCGAGGAACATTTTGCGCCTAGATTCGAAAGAATCGAAATATGAGAACAGTATTAAAAATTCAATTGTTTATTTAATTATTATAAATAAGTAGATAAACAAATAAATTTACGAAAATTGTTTATTTCATTTGAAAATATAAACTTCTAAGAGTCTCTCATAAATTATTCATAACATTTCGTTGAAAAGTGTCCGAGAAATTAATTTTTTCATTAAAAGTAATTAAAATATTTAAACATCCATAATAACAATAAAAATTGAAATTTTGCTAAATTCTTTGGGGCTATGTTTAGTATTGGTATAGGCATTAATTTGATCTATGTTTAATAAAAATCGGCGACACAGTGGTTTTTGGGGGTGCTCACTTGACGTGTTTTGTCTCTAAGCTTTTGGCTGTGAGAGATTACGCTCCCCACCTTTCGGTGTAAATGCAACCCTTGTATCACAGTTAGAGTTGGCTCTTCCTACTCTGATAATGGATGGTATCAATTCTTCTCTCGGACCCTTTTGCAGTAGAGCCGGGAAGATGCCATCTCCTCCAGGAGATTTGAAGGCCTTGAATGAGTCAATGGTGCCCGCATGGAGATCTCAGCACTAAGTTCAAGTGAGTCTCCAGGAGGTTCGTCCAAGTCTGGGAAGTACGTTAGAAGCAGGAGCTTCCGATTTTTTTAGTAGTCCGATTTCGTTTGTGTGATCATCGTACTAATTACGCTTGTAATGAGCCTTAATCATTGATGTCGCGCTCTTTTAACTCGTGTTATCCCGATATTGATTTTGACCTTGATAGAATTCAACTGAAATGTCGGGTTCATTAAGGTTTCTTTCTTTAGTAGTAAAACAACTTGTTATTGTAATTGGTATTTAAACTGAGTTATTGTATTCAGTATTGTTGATGAAACTGTAGAAGTAATAATGATTAGGTAATAAATATTGCTGTATTACCAGCAGTGCTACCTTAACACAATCGTATGCTGCTGTATGTCGTCACTCTTAGTTTGCCCCGTGATTTCTTTGGCGCATCCAAAGATGACACAAATACACACGAGGTCGTGGAGCAACTCCGCAGGACTATAGCAGAACTGAAAGCAAGGCAGATGAACCACTTTTATGAATCTCATAACGCACTCAATACCTAAAAGTCCGCTACGATTGATATTCAGCATACCCGAACAGTTGTTTACCCCGACTCATATTACCAGCAACCCAGAACACAAGTTACTATCGCCCGACGCCGTCCCATTCATAACGCAGCTACTACATTCTGCGTGGCAAAACATTAGACACCCACAAAAAACTGCGACACTTGAAGAGCGCTCGCCCAAACCAGACTTCTTGTCGCTAATGGGCACGCGACCTCAAGCCGCTAGTTCACATAAGCCAGATCACTGACCTCACGGGGTGTAAACTGACTCTGTGCAGGTGACTCGTTGAAGTGGATGCGCTCCGGCCGATAATTACTTGTTGTTCCTAGGGTAAAAATGCAATTATGTATTATAGGCGCTGGGATTTTTTATGAGAATTCGGAATTGGCACTGATTGAGTAAAATGAGAATGAATCGATCGAAGGGGCGGGTTTTCCCCAAATAATTTTGTATAAAAGGCCTAGCCGAATATCCGTAAGGTCAGAAGTGTCTCAGAAGCGTCTAATTAGTTACCACACAGAGTCCCCTTACCAAAGGTAAGGCCTGCTGGAATAAAACTAAAGTTAATTAAAAAGAAAGAGTGTAAAACGTTTTTGTTAAATTTAAACTAAAATTTAGATAAATAAAGTAAAAGTGTTGGAAGTAACTGCAGTGTTTTTTCTAATTTCTTTACTCCCCGGGATCCACACGAGAGGATACCAACATAATCTGGTGGCAGCGGTGGGATATATCTCTTGGTTTGTAAGACCTTAGATCCCCAAGAAAATACTTAGAGGAAAAGCATACACAAAGACCCAAATGTGTTGGCCGCGCAATATAGAAGAAATTACTCCCGCTAACCTGGAAGAACTTCCCGCAGACCTCATCGAAAAAGAAGAAGAAGAAAGGCCAGCTGCGGCTGAAGACTTCGAATCCTTCCGGGATTTGGTGTTTGACGTCGTCGTAGCCAGTTGGGCCAGCGAGGCCGATTCGTTTTCCGCAACAGAAGTCTACACGCAGATGCACAGGCATACTCACCCCGAAGACGACGACGACTCCACGTGGGACTTCACAACCTTCCGAGCTAACCAGGAATCACTCGACAGGATTCAGGTTAATTTAGAATAGATCTTTTTACCTTCTATTAATTAATATATAACCATAAAATATTCCTAAGTCTCTATACAGGGTGTTCAGAGGTGGGAGGGAAATATTGCAGGAGGTGAAAGGTCAGACCTAGACAAGCAGGGGGGGGCATCTCCCACCGTTAGGCAGTTACAGGGTGTTTCGAAAATTAGGATTTTGCCTTATATGGGAACCGCTCTTGTATTTTCATCCTTTTTTCTACGTATCGCAGTGGCCTCAAACTGATCTCAAAAAATTACTATTTCGAAGCCCTTTCCAAAACGGTCAACACCACCCCCCTAACCCCAACCTCTTGGCCATAATCCCCGCTGGAAGTTGAAAAAAATAACTTTAATTTAACGATTTTTCACCTCTCGCCCCACTTTTCTCCGAAATTCATGTCATTAACATACCTACTTTTTATTTTTTTAAGTTGCCTATCTAATTACGTTTCCAAAAAGGTGCAACATGCCCAGGTAGAAATGGGTTGCAAAAGTCCTGAAATTAAAACATCCTCACAGGTACCTAATTACTTTATTGCATCATAATGGAAAAAGTCGTTAAGTAAACAATTTGTATGACAGCAAGTTCGGAAAGGTTTGTTTAGGAAACACAGGTAATACATTTTTATTATTTCAGGAAAACAGTAATAAAATAATAAATGTAATCTCGTTAAATAGCGTTATTAGTTTATTATATCCAGTATTGACTCCTAAGTATCCTGACGCTCCATTTTTAATACCTCCTATGAATTATGGTATAAAAATGGGTAAGTGTGAAAGGACATTGACCACAATTGAAGAAGCAAGCGATAAAAACGGGTGTTTAATAGAAAAAAATAAGATAAAATGGCAGAATTCAGTGTTGAAGAGTATGCCGATATAATTTACGTGTACGGTTTAGTAGAAGGAAATGATAGTGAGGCCGTACGAGAATACCAAAGGAGATTCCCGAATCGGCGGTATTATCAAGGACTTTCAGAAGGTTAAAAGAAACCGGAAGTGTAACCGCCCCCAGAGCAGAAACGCGATCAGGAACATCGGCCGATTCAGCGGACACCGACCAACAAGTCCTCAACATCGTCATCATATCCCGGTCCAAGCACTACAGGAAGGAGATTCCGCAAGACAATTGGAATTCTGCACTTGGCTGCTCGAGTCTGACATCGAAAACAGAAGGTTTCTAGACCGAATTCTGTGGACGGATGAATAGCAATTCACCCGAGATGGCATCACAAACTTTCACAACCTCCACACCTGGTCAGATGTGAACCCACACAGGGCAAGGAGTCGGTCCTTCCAGCAAAGATATAGTGTCAATGTCTAGGCTGGCATCATCGGCAACCAGTTGATAGGACCCTTCATCTTGCCCCAAGTGCTGAATAGTCAGCTATATTCGGACTTTTTGGAGAATACCCTTCCGGATCTGTTGGAGGACATCCCCCTGGCCAACAGAAGCGCAATGTAGTTACACCACGACGGAGCACCTGCGCATAGTGGGAATATTGTCAGGGCAGGGTTGAATGAATATTACCCAGAGCGCTAGATTGGACGAGGTGGACCTTCCTTGGCCTGCTAGGTCACCGGACCTTACTCCACTGGACTTTATCTTATGGGGAATGATGAAAGATGAAGTTTACTCAAGACCAATCAACACTAGAGAAGAATTAGTTACCAGGATTGGGACTGCAGCCACGAAAATACGGGAGAGACTGGCTACCATAGACCTCAAACGCGAAATAAGACGAAGGCTACTTGCATGCATCGAAACTGGTGGAGAATATTTTGAACAGCTTTTGTAGGACATAAGTTTTAATTGTAATTAGTTTTTAAGCGAACAAAATGTATCTTTTAGTTAACTTAAGTATAATTTCTTAAAAATTCGAATTGTCATGATATTCTGTAAAAGGATTTTTGTAAATAAATTTTCGTATCCTTTTCCTACCTGGGCATGTTGCACCTTTTTGGAAAGGTAGTTAGATAGGCAACTTAAAAAAATAAAAAGTAGGTATTTTAATAACATGAATTTCGGAGAAAAGTGGGACGAAAGGTGAAAAATCGTGAAATAAAAGTTAATTTTTTCAACTTCCAGGGGTGATTGTGGCCAAGGGGCTGCGGATAGGGGGGTGGTGTTGACTGTTTTGGAAAGAGCTTCGAAATAGTAATTTTTTGAGGTCGATTTGAGGCCTCTGCGATGCGTAGAAAAAAAGATAAAAATACAAGAGCGGTCCCCATATAAGGCAATTTTCTGATTTACGAATTTTACGAATTTACGAATTACCCTATAACTGTCTAACGGTGCGAGATGCCCCCCCCCCCCTCCTACCCATACGATTTTTTGCTTCTCTCGGTCTGACCTTTCACTTCCTGCAATATTTCCCTCCCACCTCTGAACACCCTGTATATTGTATTCCTCTATTATACATTATATACTCGCAACGCAAAGAAAAATTTGTTTTATCTCATAACTAGAGTTTACTTTGATTACTTCGAAAAATTTATAAACCAAAGACACTTCTCCGGATTCTCCCTCAATTCGTTATCTTTCCGTTATTTGAGGCCTCTGCGATGCGTAGAAAAAAAGATAAAAATACAAGAGCGGTCCCCATATAAGGCAATTTTCTGATTTACGAATTTTACGAATTTACGAATTACCCTATAACTGTCTAACGGTGCGAGATGCCCCCCCCCCCCCTCCTACCCATACGATTTTTTGCTTCTCTCGGTCTGACCTTTCACCTCCTGCAATATTTCCCTCCCACCTCTGAACACCCTGTATATTGTATTCCTCTATTATACATTATATACTCGCAACGCAAAGAAAAATTTTTTTTATCTCATAACTAGAGTTTACTTTGATTACTTCGAAAAATTTATAAACCAAAGACACTTCTCCGGATTCTCCCTCAATCCGTTATCTTTCCCCATTTCGTTCTGCTAAATTCGAACTGACAAGTTCCCTTTTCTCACTTTGAGTCAAATTCCCGCAAACATTTTTACGCGATCGCAAAGACGTCGGTTGAATCAGGCTAGTACATCCGAAATACCTGACGAAAATAGGAGCTCTAACGCATCCGGCGGACTGTCCGTCAGCGATACCAGAACGTTAATTCCGGAATACGATGGTTCCCCAGAGAAATTGCACAGATTTTTAAGTATCTGCGGAATGTTCCAAAGTGTGGACACCTCACAAAATTTGAAAGAAATTCTTCTCCAAATCACAAAAACCAAACTCACGGGCGTCATTAAGTATACCCACGTGAAGACTTGGGCGGAATTGCAAAAAGCGCTGCAAGACCGTTTTATGGAAACCCGCTCTAGGATATCCATCCAAAACGAAATTCTTTCATTGAGGCAATCTCCAAAGGAGGACATAAAAGAATATGCCTTCCGCGCCCGTAGGTTGTTGGCTCTGTACGTTGACGCCACCACCTCTTTAACACCTGAAACACAGGTATCAGACCTTCTCACTAAAGAGAACGAAAAAATGTTGATCAGAGCCTTTGAGAATGGCATCAAAGATGACCAGATTAAGATTTTAACAAAGGCCACCCTTGATAGTTCTGTCAAAACAGCCGTAGAACTGGCCGACAGAAACCGTGGTTTCAAGGAACAAATCCCCACTTGCACTAAGTGCTAAAGAAAGGGACACAACGCCGAAACTTGCTTCTCCACTCAAATTAAGGTGGAAAAGCCACGGCTCATTCGAAAATACCGAATCATCACTCCAGGCCGAATGCCACAAAAGATTGTTTCAGCAACGGCAATCAACGGAGAATAGGAATACTCGGCCTCCAGCCAATAACGACAGGCCCTATAAATCGCAAGGGGCTCATTCATCCCGGTATTCCTCCCCACAGAGCTTCCAATATAACAGACCCCAGGGTCAAAACAACAGGAGCTCACAGCCGACAGAAAGGCCCCCAAATATTCGAGCAGTAAGCTCAAAGAACAAACAAAGTACCCCGTCGGAAAACGAGGTACAACGAGACGGTGTAGCAGTCGCCCAGTCTCCTCTCCGCCAATTGACTGTACAAGCGGATGCACATCCGCAGCCTGAAGATTAAAGAAACAAATCAAGCTTCGGCTACTTCCTGATCACCAGTCACTAGTCTTGGTGATCAGCAATAACATTACAGTCTCCCCTACAGCATCATTCCTAATCGACACGGGAGCTGAAATTTCGGTGCTTAAAGCCACCAAAACGCTCGGAGATACTTTTGTCGACACGACAAAGAAGCTCCAAGTTTCTACACTTGCAAGCAAACCACTATATACCTTAGGGACTGCCATATGCGAATTCACTGCGGAAAATACCATTTTTTCCCACCAAATTCACATCGTCGAAGATAGCTTCCAGCTTAAATACGACGACATATTAGGGCATGATTTCTTCAATAAATACGCCTGCATAAAAAACTATACAACACAAATAATGGTAGTAAACATGAGTCATAAGGCAGAAAAAACCCAAAAAGAGCAAAACGGTTTGTACGACCTGAGCTCAAACAAGCCCAGTCTAAGCGGAGTACAACAGAATGGTTTGAAAGACCCGCAGGTTGATACCCACGTGAAAGACAACGGGAGAGTCACCCCAACAAAAGGTGAACTCAAACTATATGACGGCAATCAAGGCGCTGGTTACATAAAATTACCAGCGCGATGACAAGTGGTAGCTCAAATCAGCATGAAACGAAAAGGCACTTTCTTCTGTGAACATCATGAGTTGAGACCCGGAGTATTATCTGGGAGTAGACTAATGCAGTCCAACGAAGCGGGCCTAGCCAACATTCTCCTCCTAAACTCTACTCAGGACGATGTTCTCATTAAAGAAGCAGAAATAAGACCTAGCATTTATAACATAAACAACTTTGACGTAGTCAAGTTAAGTCCACAAAAGGACCCTATAAAAGAGAGGCTCAAAAGGCTCCAACAAGAGCTCGACCTTTCTCACTGCAATAATGAGGAATCTCGAGAGATTCTGAATATCTGCCGGGAATATAACGTCTTTTATTTAGAAAGAGATTTCCTCACTTGCACAGGCTCAGTAGAGAACGAAATACCTACGCTGCCTGATAAGCCAGTCATCAACGTAAGACCTTATAGACTTCCAGAATCTCAACGTACAGGGATTAACTCCCAAATCAACAAAATGCTCGAAGAAGAAATTATAAGCCCCAGTTCCAGTCTTTGGAATTCACCACTGCTACTAGTCCCTAAAAACCCTGTTGCCGCAGGAAACAAAATATGGAGATTAGTAGTGGATTTTAGGCGCCTCAACGACATTACTGTAGGTGATGCGATCCCCTTACCCAATATAACCGATATACTCGATCAGTTGGGCAAAGCCAAATATTTCAGCACCCTAGATTTGGCAAATAGGTTTCATCAGATACCCATGTCAGAGCAGTACAAAGCTAAAACCGCCTTCAGTACACAATACGGACATTATCACTATAACAGAATGCCCTCCGGTCTAAGACCAACATTTCAGAGACTAATGAACAATGTCCTATTTGGATTACAAGGCCTTGAATGCTTTGTATACATGGATGACGTTATTATTTACGGATACAATCTCACGGAACACAACCTGAGACTCAGAAAAGTTCTCGATAGGCTCAGAGAGCGCAACCTCAAGCTCCAGCCTGAGAAATGCCATTTTCTAAGTAAACAAATCACGTATCTCGGACATCATTCACTGAAAATGGTGTTATCCCGGACCGTTCTAAACTGGAAGCAGAAATTTCCCGACCCCAAAAAAGGAAAAAGATATTAAAAGTTTCCTAGGGTTTGTCGGATATTATCCTCGCTTCATCCCCAATTTCGCTAAAATGGCAAAACCACTTACGTCCCTCCTCAAGAAGGATAAAAACTTTCAGTGGGATGCTTTCTGCGACGAAGCCTTTAACCAACTAAAGGAAAAACTCCTCAGTAAACCCGTACTGCAATATCCTCAATTCGACAAAGAATTTATAGTCACGTCTGACGCAAGTGACTTCGCGATAGGCTCTGTATTATCCTAAGGCATAATAGGCCAGGACTAGCCGATTTGCTACGCAAGTAGTACTCTAAACAATGCAGAGACAAGGCCTTCCACGATAGAAAAAAACTTCTAGCAATCATATTTGCTGTAGAGCAATTCCGTCCTTATCTATATGGCCGGAAGTTCACTATTGTAACGGACCACAAGAAACTCACATGGCTCATGAACCTTAAAGATCCCACTGCCGGCCTAATGAGGTGAAGAATTCGACTTGAAGAGTACGACTACAAAATAATATACAATGCTGGAAAAGCGAACACTAACGCAGATGCCCTTAGCCGAATTGAGATATAAAACACAAACATAGCTGTGATGACTAGGAACCAGAAAAGAGCCCAAGGAATCTAATGATAAAAGAGACAGACCTAAGGTTAAGGAAAATATTAACAATCTCCTTCTAGCGCGAGGTTATAACAAGAAATATTTCCTAATACCAACCATAAGTACTTCACTAGAAAATCAGCTGAAAACTTATTTACCCCTAGATTTTGAAATAAAATCAGGTGAGGTAAAGAGTAACAAGCAAGGAAATACAACATTTATTATTGTAGGGCGGGCCATCCTACCTACCAGGAACGATAAACACAGAGATCTGATAAGGCAGATCTTTCAAAAGTTCCTAAAACACTAGATGACACCGATATTCCCATAGCGGTGCCGAACATCAATAGAGACTCCTACTTTGAGCTAAAACAGCTATGCAATGAAATATTGTAGAACGCAGAAAATCAGTCAACGTTTTTCTTGGACAAAATTATACCACTAAGTGACCCAAAAGATAGTGAACAAGTCATCAAAGACTATCATGTCACTCCACTGGGAGGACATCAGGGGGAAACAAAAACCCTATTAAAAATAAGAAAGGTCTATCACTGGCCAAATATAACAAGAGATATCAAGGACTTCATCAAAAGATGTCCTTCATGTCAAATTAACAAAAATGGTCAAAACAAGAAAATACCTATGAAAATTACTTCTACTAGCAGCAAACCTTTCGAGAAAATATTCTTAGATATAGTAGGACCCTTGCCTACTAGTTACCTAAATAACAAATACATCTTAACGTTTCAAGATGATCTAACCAAGTTTTCAGACGCGGGACCATTGTCAGACGCGGTACCATTGTCAGACGCGGAAGCCAAAACAGTAGCAGAAAAATTCGTTACCCAAATCATATGCAAGCATGGCTTACCCGAAAATCTTCTCACTGTCCAAGGAACTAACTTCCTAAGTAGTTTATTCAGTGAAACCTGTAAGCTTCTCAAAATAAACAAGCTACAGACTACCCCTTATCATCCAGAGTCTAATGGAGCACTAGAACGGAGTCACCGAACATTGGCTGAATACCTCCGACATTATGTGTCCACAGATCCATTCACTTGGGATACTTGGATTCCATATGCTATGTTCACTTACATCAACTCCACTCACGTAAGCACTGGCTACACGCCACACGAGCTCTTATTCGGATTTCCCGCAGAAATCCCCACCTCTCTAAAAAGAGAACACCACATATCATACAACTATGATAATTATGCAAGTGAACTAAAAGCTCGATTACAACTTTCCTACAAAATAGCAAGAGAAAACTTGCTCAAACAAAAGGAGAAATCGAAACTATACTACGATCAATCAGCGAAACCCAAACCATTCGTAATCGGAGACAAAGTATTGGTAAAAAATCATACCCGAAAAAACCAACTCTCCCCCATGTGGGAAGGTCCTTATGAAATCATTGACACTACCTCAGCTGAAAACTCGATCGTAAGAATCAAGAATAAAAACAAAAAGCTTCACAACAACCATTTAAAATTATTTCAAGAATAACCCCAACAAATTGCTATTCAGCCTCAAACACCCGAAATCAGTCGATAGTATTTGTTGAGATAAAATAAAAGCTGTACCCTTACTCGGGCACGGACTCCTAGAAATTTCATCCAACTGCTATATCCGCAGCGACGAATTCACCCTGTACGGTCGCACAGAAAAGATTAGTAAATAATTCTTATCTACCCTCGAGAAACCTAACAAGTTCAAAAAAGGAAAGAGAAGCCCGTTTCACTCTTCCCAATAACGTTATGGTGAAAAATAGAAATCACCAGGCGCTCTTCGAAATTAGCAAAACGATAGAAGCTCTAAAAGACGATGAAAAGATAGGGATTCAACCGATACCGGCACACGATGTGGATCATTATTCGGTCATTTACGCGATATTAATTCTCGTTTTAATTTTTGAAGTGGTCAAACTAACCAAGAGATTTACTAACAAGGAAACGTTCTCAGGTGTGTCTCACCGATTTTGATGAAATTGAAATATGTTGTAGAGCATCGAAAAATCAGAGACACGTATTTTTTTTTATCTGCGGATACGCAAGTTTAGGGGGTGAAAACCACCCCTAAAGTTTACCCCCAAAAACAGTTTTTCTTAAATATCTCAAGTTCTAATGAATTTTTTCGAATGAAGCAAAATGGAAATGATGTCTCGTAAATATACTAACCTTTTGTAAGTAGTTCAGTTCCCGGGGGTTGCAACCCTTATTTTTTATTGCAGAATAAATTATATTTTTGCGTCACAAAAATAACAGTTTTAGTTAAAAATCATGGACAAATATTTTGAAGCTTTGCTTCCTTTGGGACGTTGTGCGGGAGATTCGTTCACAATTTTATTTCCGACGGTAACGAAAAAAAGTAACGAAAAACGTCAAATTTTAAACGTCAAATTTTCAAAAAATTTTAAATTTTCAAAATTTTTTAAATTTTCAAAAAATTTTAAATTTTCAAAATTTTTTAAATTTTCGAAATTTTTTAAATTTTCAAAATTTTTTAAATTTCCAAAATTTTTTAAATTTTCAAAATTTTTTAAATTTTCAAAATTTTTTAAATTTTCAAAATTTTTTAAATTTTCAAAATTTTTTAAATTTTCAAAATTTTTTAAATTTTCAAAATTTTTTAAATTTTTTAAATTTTCAAAATTTTTTAAATTTTTAAAATTTTTTAAATTTCCAAAATTTTTAAATTTTCAAAATTTTTTAAATTTTCAAAATTTTTAAATTTTCAAAATTTTTTAAATTTTCAAAATTTTTTAAATTTTCAAAATTTTTGAAAATTTAAAAATTTTTTAAATTTTCAAAATTTTTTAAATTTTCGCAATTTAAAAAATTTTCAAAATTTTTTAAATTTTCAAAATTTTTTAAATTTCCAAAATTTTTTAAATTTTCAAAATTTTTTAAATTTTCAAAATTTTTTAAATTTTCAAAATTTTTTCAATTTTCAAAATTTTTTCAATTTTCAAAATTTTTTCAATTTTCAAAATTTTTTAAATTTTCAAAATTTTTTAAATTTCCAAAATTTTTTAAATTTTCAAAATTTTTTAAATTTTCAAAATTTTTTAAATTTTCAAAATTTTTTAAATTTTCAAAATTTTTTAAATTTTCAAAATTTTTTAAATTTTCAAAATTTTTTAAATTTTCAAAATTTTTTAAATTTTCAAAATTTTTTAAATTTTCAAAATTTTTTAAATTTTCAAAATTTTTTAAATTTTCAAAATTTTTTAAATTTTCAAAATTTTTTAAATTTTCACAATTTAAAAATTTTGAAAATTTTTTAAATTTTCAAAATTTTTTAAATTTTCGAAATTTTTAAATTTTCAAATTTTGTTACATTTTTAAATTTTTTTAAATTTTCAAAATTTTTTAAATGTTCCAATTTTTAAATTTTTTACATTTTCTAAATTCTCCATATATTCTAAAGTGTACTAATTTTTTGAATTTTCCAATTTTTTTAAATTTTCCATAGTGTTTTTTTCACAATATTTTAATAATATCATATGCACTTATTGACTTTGAAAAAATATTTCTATAAATATTAGTAGGAAGCAAAGCTTCCATCGGCCAGTCCCGCGACTGCCATGTTTTTTTTTTTTTTTTAATGTCATAATTGTAGTGAGCTATAAATTCCAAACCTCAAGTTAGGTTAGGTTAGGTTAGGTTATTGTGGCTGCCTCAAAAAGAGGCACACTTAGGCCAACACAAGGCCCATTGTGATACCACACGGGACGACCCCGATTTAACTAACCGTCGAATCACTTCAAGACTTTGATGAAACGTTCAATATCCCTGACGTTCTTCACACTCAGGTCTGACAGGTCATCAAAGAAGGTGGCGCCCAGGTGCTGGTACCTATGTCGCGCAAGCGCTGGGCAGTGACAGAGGAGGTGGCTGACAGTTTCCTCTTCCTCCTCATTCTGGCAACTTCTGCAGAAGTCATTTGCCGAAACGCCTAGCCTTCTGGCATGTCTCCCTATAAGACAATGCCCAGTTATCGCAGCTATGACGTTGCTAATGGACACTCTTTTGAGTAAAATAAGGCTCTTTGACCTGTTTCGGTCGAAAGTTGGCCAGATAAGTTTGGTGGTCGCACATGTGCATTCTCTCCTCCAGCTATTCTTTGCGATGCTCGCATACACTTGCGAGATCTCCTTCTTACGATAGGCGAGCGGTGCCCCTATATCCCGGATGATATCCTCCTCCGGTAGGGTTGTACCCTTTCTGGCGAGCTCATCCGCCCTAGTATTGCCCGGGATGTCATTATGTCCCGGTACCCATATAATAATAATAAACCTCAAGTTACATGTTATAAATCTTAAACCCAATAAACCCAAAACTTATGCTTCAAAGCATGAAATTGTACCAAGATCGAAGGCCAATATTTCAAAATAAAATATATTAATCGAAGTGTTCGCCGTTTGCTTGGTATTTAACTTCAAACGAGATTATCATACATTTAAAAAAATCTGTAATATTCCTGATGGATATACAAATGTAGATAGGCGTTTCTCTGCATTCTATGTACACACATATATATGTGGTCTACCTCTGGCGCGCTCTTTACAATAAACTGTGCTCTTTGAGAACTAATATCAAACGAATTTCTAACTAATGTTAAACAGAGCGCTTCAACAGCTGAAGTGCAAAATATATATAATTCAGATCAAAGCGGTTTTCAGTTGGAAATCCATTCTGGAAGAACTTTGGCTATTGAAGGAGAGCAGAACGTGCAATGTATGGTGCAATCAATTTCAGCAACTACTCATAGCTATACTATTCAGCCACTAATATCTGGGGAAGGAAAACTTTTATCACCGTTATATTTGGTTTTGAAAGAGCCAACTGGACATTTTGGTCCTATAGTAGAAAAAATTTTATTCAGACCTGAGAATATTCATGTAGACTCTTTAAAATCAGGAAAACTAACTACAGGTAACATACATTTATAATTATATGGGACATTATTATAAAATATTAATATTTCATTGTACACTTCGCATTACTTCAAAACATGGTTTAAAAATATGTTTCTCCCTAACGTTGGAGCTCATTCAATCCTTTTAATTGATTCGTGGAGCGGCCATTGTGACAAAATTAATAGAACAAAATACTCCATCGAACAAAATAGCAGAAGTGAAAAAAATGCCTACCGGTATTACGGGCAACATACAACTATTGAATGTATTTGGTTTCCGAATATGGAAAAATTACCCTTGTTTATTACTTTTTATCAAAATTGTAATACTTTTAAAACATATGTGTGCGATAATGAATCTATCATTTTTAATTATTCATTTACGATTGTAAATCCGTAATCAGCGAACTCAAAAGCTTTTCTTTATTGTTTTTTTTAATAAAAATTGATGTATTTTTCAAAAGTTTGTTCACCATGTTGGATCCGCCATTTTGAATTTTTTAAATTTAACATCAGATTCGTAATCAGCGACCTCAAAAACTTTTATTTACATTTCTTTTTATAAAAATTGATGTATTTTTCAAAAATTCGTCCGCCATCTTGGACCCGCCATTTTGAATTTTTTAAATCTAAAATCAGATTCGTAATCAGCGACTTCAAAAACCCCTTAATACTGGTTTTCACGGAAAAAACTGATGTCTGAAATAATATACATCATGTATTAGTGCTAGGGGTAGTTTACCCGCTTGATGAGCTTTTTTCAGGAAAACGCAAAAACAGGTCAATTTTGTTTTTCAAAATCGTCAGCGACTCCAAAAACTCGTTAATACTGGTTTTCACGAAAAAAACTGATGTCTAGAAGAATATACATGATGTGTTAGTGCTAGGGGTAGTTTACCCCCCTGAGGAGCTTTTTTCAGGAAAACGCGAAAACAGGTCAATTTTGTTTTTGAAAATCGTATGTAAAAAAATATTTGTCAATGATTTTTAACTAAAACTGTTATTTTTGTGACGCAAAAATATAATTTATTCTGCAATAAAAAATAAGGGTTGCAACCCCCGGGAACTGGATTACTTACAAAAGCTTAGTATATTTACGAGGCATCATTTCCATTTTGTTTCATTAGAAAAAATTCATTAGAACTTAAGATATTTAAGTAAAACTGTTTTTGGGGGTAAACTTTAGGGGTGGTTTTCACCCCCTAAACTTGCGTATCCGTAGATAAAAAAAAATACGTGTCTCTTATTTTTCGATGCTCTACAACATATTTCAATTTCATCAAAATCGGTGAGACACACTAGAGAACGTTTCCTTGTAAGAACAAAAAAACCAATACAATCCGAACAATCGGAAAATCAAAATAGTGAACCACCTAGAGTTCCATTAAATAGAGTAACTGCATAAATTAACGTAACATAAACCGAACAAACCCTAATATTGTAAACATGAACACTAAAAAGCAAAAACAAATGTAACTTAATCACCTATTGTAATACTTAAGCAAACATGTAATCTATACAATTGTTACTAGAAATCTAAGCGAAAAATGTGTAAATTAAAAATAAGCGAATACTAGTTGAACAAGTGTAAACCTCTGAGCTTACGAATACAAACAAATTTTTCCTTTTTCCCAAAAGAAAAAGTTTTTTTTCATTAAGGGGGAAGGTGTTATGAATCCCATAACGCACTTAATACCTAAAAGCCCGCGATGATTGATATCCAGCATACCCGAACAGTTGTTTACCCCGACTCATATTACCAGCAACCCAGAACACAAGTTACTATCGTCCGACGCTGTCCCATTTATAACGCAGCTACTACAATCTGCGTGGCAAAACATTAGACAACCACAAAAAACTGCGGCAACTGAAGAGCGCTCGCTCAAACCAGACTTCTTGTCGCTAACGGGCACGCGACCTCAAGCCGCTAGTTCAAGTAAGCCAGACCACTGACCTCACGGGGTGTAAGCTGACTCTGTGCAATTGGCTCGTTGAAGTGGATGCGCTCCGGCCGATAATTACTTGTTGTTCCTAGGGTAAAAATGCAATTATGCATTATAGGCGCTGGGATTTTTTATGAGAATTCGGAATGGGCACTGATTGGGTAAAATGAGAATGAATCGATCAAAGGGCCGGGTTTTCCCCAAATAATTTTGTATAAAAGGCCTAGCCGAATATCCGTAAGATCAGAAGTGTCTCAGAAGCGTCTAATAAGTTACCAGACAGAGTCTCCCTACCAAAGGTAAGGCCTGCTGGAATAATACTAAAGTTAATTAAAAAGAAAGAGTGTAAAACGTTTTTATTAAACTTAGACTAAAATTTAGATAAATAAAGTAAAAGTGTTAGAAGTAACTGCAGTGTTTTTTTCTAATTTCTTTACTCCCCGGGATCCACACGAGAGGATCCCAACACCACCACAGTACAAAAAGTTCACGTCCCGAAGGAATTGGGCGAATATGAATATATTTTCGTCCGCAAGGATGCCACAAAAAAGCCGCTAACGCTCAATTACGATGGAACCTATCCGGTCTGCAAGAGATACATACTTCGAATTCAACATCAGTGGGAGAAAAGTAAACATTTCGAAAGACGGACTTAAGCCCGTTTATTCTTACAGTGAAGTGAACCAGACAAACTGCAAACGCGCACCATCAGATCTAGAACGCTGGAGGGGGAGTACTGTGGAGACCACAAAAAAACATTTCAGCTTGCAACGCGTAGCTAACTCCCTAACGGAACTCGAACTTCTCTGCTGCGAATTACGCGGAACAATTTTTCTTCGCCTCTGTACTCAACTGCCGATCGGACGCGTCGTGCAGGCGCATAGTAATCAACCGTCAATTCTATTTCTTCAGGAGTTTGATAAACCCCACTTTGTGAAATATATTGAAATAAATTTGTGTACTGGATTTACTTCAAGAAGTTTCATTGCAGTCTCCAATAACCGGCTCTAACCAGCCAAAGAGCCTTAACCCCAGCCACCGAAGGTAGGGCAAGGCGCCTTAAACTCGGTCGCTGAAGGAAAGGAGTCTCAAACATCCAGTATTGGATCGATCATTAATAAGCCGCATTGACCAACGTTTATTACTTTTGACTACTAAAATCTCGACAACTCAAGTTAATCCTAAGTTATTTAACAAACATTCACAGTGGGTGCAGTGGTTGATCCAACAGTCCTCTCCCAGATAATATAAGAGCGATCACGTTTGATGTTGGCTGATTCTCTAACAGTCCTTCTATTTTTTTATTGACAATTTTTATGTCCGTCTAGCAGAGTTGTTAAAGAATGCAGCTTTTTTTGAGTTTTAATTTAAATGAATGAAGAATTCATATTTTCCATTCTTTTATTTCTCTGAAGAATGGGAATGGAATTAGATGAATTCCCATTCCTCAAAAAAATAATAAGGAATGCACTCTGTATTCATTTTGCAAAAAGAATGCATTACTACGAATGCATTCCTCTGGAATTCAAAGCATTCTTTGAAGTCTTTGTGAATTCATTGCATTCACTTGAATTCACTTCCATTCACTTGAATTCACTTCAGTGAATTCTTTTGCATTCTTTTCTGGCTGGAAAGTGATGATTTTTAGGAATTTTTTAAAGAAACTATACAATCGACAGTTCTGAATTTTATTTACATTTGCCCGACATAGGGGATTTAAGATATCTGGAAAAAGAACGAAATGGCAAATTTCTAAAAAATTTTTTAGAAAAATCGAAAATCGTGCCTTCAATTGTGGATAAAAAGAAAAGAAAAAAAATCGTACGTCAAGATTAAGAGATTAGTTTTCTAAAGAAAATGAGATCGCAATCATATGAATTAGCTATATCGACTTTTTAACCGACGAAAAAAAAGGGAGGAGATCTATATTTTTTAATTAATTTTTTATTTTATATTTTTATGTATGACCACGCATAACTTTTTACAGAGTAGTCCGAATTTGATGATTCTTTTTTTATTGTATAGGGTGTACCTCGAAGTTTGTCCCATTTAAAGTTAAAAAAAATACAACTCTACGGGTAGAAAAAAATATGGAATAATTGATTTTTCATTCATCTGTGAACCACCTGGAATTAATCTGATGATGGAGATGGAAAAATTAGTAGATTTTAACCACAAAAAATTAAAAAATAAAAACTTTTTAACAAAAAATTAAACTGGCGAAAAAAGAAACTGAAAAGCGAAAAATAAAATAAACCTTTTAAGTCTTACTAACTAAGCTCCTAAGCTAATGTAAGTAACTAATTTTGAGTCAGCACCAAACAAACAGTCAACGTAGACCATTAAATTACTTTAAAGAAATAATCAAAACAAAATAACATAAAAATACAACGTGAAATCTCCAGTGATAAACAATGACTCTTCGCGACTTGTTTGGCGCCGACTCAATATTAGTTAGTTACGTTAGTTTAGGAGCTTAATTAATAATTAAGACTTAAACATTTTTTTTCTTCATTTTTCAGTTTCTTTTTTCGTCGGTTTTATTTTTTGTTAAAATTATTTTAGTTATCAATTAGATTCAAACATGCGTATTGAGAAAAACGCATTTAAAGATTTGTTGTTCACACAAAAGTTACTGAAACCGGCTCAAGCAGGCGGTTGTAACTAAGTCAATTCTGTGAATTTCTCAATGAAATTTCAGAACATATTCCTTAATTAAAAGAACTATTGAATAAAATAAGAAAATAATTATTTATTTCAATAAACAAAATCAAAAATTTTCACATTATATATGTAAATATGCCTCACATATGTTTTAATGTTTTTAAATTTGAAGTCGGGGTCTTCTTATTTTATTTTTAACATAAAAATGGAAAAATCCACCGGATTCAATATAATATAACGAAATGCTAAATTCATATAATAAAAATAAATCTACGCATATATGTCATTTTACTTTTTAACATGGATCGAAAATAACAATTATTTTCAATTTTTCCAACCAAAAAATCATGTAGACAAATTTGTGGGAAAATTGGTTTAAATGTAGTATGATTCTTATAGCCTGAGCTTTAAGAATTTTATGTGCTTTTTAAATTTGTGATTTTTTCGAAAAAGATCAAAAGAAAAAAATTATTTTCGCATTTTTATTTTTAAAATCAAAAATAAAAATCAGAAAATGATTTTTATTATAAAAATCAGAAATAAAAATCAGACTATGATTTTTATTTTTAAAATCAGAAATAAAAATCAGAAAATGATTTTTATTATAAAAATCAGAAATAAAAATCAGAAAATGATTTTTATTATAAAAATCAGAAATAAAAATCAGAATATGATTTTTATTTAAAAAAATCAGAAATAAAAATCAGAAATTGATTTTTATTTCAAAAAATCAGAAATAAAAATCGGAAAGTAATTTTTATTTTTAAAATCAAAAATAAAAATCAGAAAGTGATTTTTTATTTTTAAAATCAAGAATAAAAATCAGAATATGATTTTTATTTCTAAAATCAAAAATAATAATTAAAAAATGATTTTTATTATAAAAATCAAATATACAAATCAGAATATGATTTTTATTACAAAAATCAAAAATAAAAATCAGAATATGATTTTTATTTTTGAAATCTAAAATAAAAATCAGAAAATGTTTTCCAGAGGTGTCGGGCATGATCAATGTTTAGTATTGGGTGCATTGCTATCACATTCAACAGATAGCGCTCCCATTGCAGTAAAATATTTAGCTTAGCGTGTGTTGTTTTTACGTCCGCTGGCGCAGTTTAAAAAAAATGTCAAAGCTATTTCAAAGAACTTTCGGAGATTTAAGATTTTAAACAAACGAACATTTACATTTATATATGTTTTAAAAATAAAAGCCATTTTCCGATTTTTTTTTTTTTTTTTAATAAAAATCATTTTCTGATTTTTATTTCTGATTTTAAAAATAAAAAACATAGTCTGATTTTTATTTCTGATTTTTATAATAAAAATCATTTTCTGATTTTTATTTTTGATTTTAAAAATAAAAATGCGAAAATAATTTTTTTCTTTTGATCTTTTTCGAAAAAATCACAAATTTAAAAAGCACATAAAATTCTTAAAGCTCAGGCTATAAGAATCATACTACATTTAAACCAATTTTCCCACAAATTTGTCTACATGATTTTTTGGTTGGAAAAATTGAAAATAATTGTTATTTTCGATCCATGTTAAAAAGTAAAATGACATATATGCGTAGATTTATTTTTATTATATGAATTTAGCATTTCGTTATATTATATTGAATCCGGTGGATTTTTCCATTTTTATGTTAAAAATAAAATAAGAAGACCCCGACTTCAAATTTAAAAACATTAAAACATATGTGAGGCATATTTACATATATAATGTGAAAATTTTTGATTTTGTTTATTGAAATAAATAATTATTTTCTTATTTTATTCAATAGTTCTTTTAATTAAGGAATATGTTCTGAAATTTCATTGAGAAATTCACAGAATTGACTTAGTTACAACCGCCTGCTTGAGCCGGTTTCAGTAACTTTTGTGTGAACAACAAATCTTTAAATGCGTTTTTCTCAATACGCATTTTTGAATCTAATTGATAACTAAAATAATTTTAACAAAAAATAAAACCGACGAAAAAAGAAACTGAAAAATGAAGAAAAAAAATGTTTAAGTCTTAATTATTAATTAAGCTCCTAAACTAACGTAACTAACTAATATTGAGTCGGCGCCAAACAAGTCGCGAAGAGTCATTGTTTATCACTGGAGATTTCACGTTGTATTTTTATGTTATTTTGTTTTGATTATTTCTTTAAAGTAATTTAATGGTCTACGTTGACTGTTTGTTTGGTGCTGACTCAAAATTAGTTACTTACATTAGCTTAGGAGCTTAGTTAGTAAGACTTAAAAGGTTTATTTTATTTTTCGCTTTTCAGTTTCTTTTTTCGCCAGTTTAATTTTTTGTTAAAAAGTTTTTATTTTTTAATTTTTTGTGGTTAAAATCTACTAATTTTTCCATCTCCATCATCAGATTAATTCCAGGTGGTTCACAGATGAATGAAAAATCAATTATTCCATATTTTTTTCTACCCGTAGAGTTGTATTTTTTTTAACTTTAAATGGGACAAACTTCGAGGTACACCCTATACAATAAAAAAAGAATCATCAAATTCGGACTACTCTGTAAAAAGTTATGCGTGGTCATACATAAAAATATAAAATAAAAAATTAATTAAAAAATATAGATCTCCTCCCTTTTTTTTCGTCGGTTAAAAAGTCGATATAGCTAATTCATATGATTGCGATTTCTTTTTTTAGAAAACTAATCTCTTAATCTTGACGTACGATTTTTTTTTCTTTTCTTTTTATCCACAATTGAAGGCACGATTTTCGATTTTTCTAAAAAAATTTTTAGAAATTTGCCATTTCGTTCTTTTTCCAGATATCTTAAATCCCCTATGTCGGGCAAATGTAAATAAAATTCAGAACTGTCGATTGTATAGTTTCTTTAAAAAATTCCTAAAAATCATCACTTTCCAGCCAGCAGAGTTGTAAAAGAATGCAATCTTTTCGGCAAATAATTCTTTTGATTTATGTGAAAAGTATTTCAATTCATTAACTTCACCTAGATACTGGGACTTACAGAAACCAAATCACCATTCATTTTGAAGTCATGAATGGTGCAATCATTTCAAGCAATCAAAAGCTTGAAGTCATGAGAATGCAAAATCTTGATTTACTCACATTCTTTGAAGTCCCATGAAGTCATTGAATTCAATTGAATTCAATTGAATTCAATTGAATTCACTAACAAGCAAACGTTCTCAGGTGTGTCTCACCGATTTTCTTGATTTTGTGATATGTGGTAGAGCATCGAAAAATATTGGACACGTATTTTTTTTTACGTGCTAACTCCTCCACTGAAGGGGTGAAAACCACCCTTAAAGTTAACCCCCAAAAACCATTTTTTTTAAATATCTTGAAAACTAATTAAAATTTTACAACAATACCAAGTGCGCGTTTTAGGTTGTATTATAACAATATTGTGAACTGTATTTTGGACCCAAAGGGCTGCAACCCCTAAGTAATTTTGAGGGTAAATACTATTTTTCAGCGTATTTTTTATCTGTAAAAATTCCTAAATTATTAGAATTTGAGCAAAATAATTGGATAAAGCAGATAATTGAAAAATTTAGTTGACCTGTTTTAGGAGATTTGAAAATAATCAATCTTAAGAGGGTGAGCGGGGGTAAGTCACCCCCGACTTGCACCAGAGCTAGATTTTGTCAATTTTCCTGATTTCGTGGTATCTTGTAGAGCATCAAAAAATATTAGACATGTATTTTTTTAAAATACCATCTTCCCCTTTTAAGGGATTAAAACTACCCTTAAAGTTTACCCCGAAACAAAATTTTTTTTTTTAATATTTTGAAAACTAATTAATGTTTACAAAAATATCAATTGCACTTATTATGTTATATTAAAGCAATATTGTGAACTGTACTTTGGAGCAAATTGGCTGCAAGCCTTAAGTAATTTTGTGGGTAAATGCATCTTTCAACGTATTTTTATTTTTAAAAATTCTTTAATTTTAAGAATTTATTGAAAGGTTGAATTCTAACTTATAGTTCACTTGCAACAAATATCTTTTTACTTTTTTGGTATTTAATAAATTATTGAATTTCGCGACAAAACCACCTGCATCTATTTTATTATGTTTTCGAAGGTTAATTCAACTCCACTTTCTAGTTGAATCTATAAAAGTGAAGAGTAAAGTAGTTGAATCAAATATCTTTATTTATTGGGATTTAGACTACACATAAAAAAATTCTAATCCTGATTATGCGATTTTATTTCATACAAATATTGCTCGATATAATAAACGACATAAATACGATTTTTGTATACAAAGTATTCAACGAGATTCGTATAAATTTTATCCGAGATGTTTTCGGTTTTCGGATTTGGAAAAATTACGTAAGACATTTTTCGGATAGTGTAATACTAATGGATGAAGATTTATATCTACATTTGCGGAATAATATAATAAAACTACAATAGTCCATAATCAACTTTCTTCCCCAAGATACATGAATTTATTCAAATATTCATGGTACAAGAGTGGCTATACAGGTGCATATCCTGCAAAGTTCGCAAATCCAATTGAATTCGCCTTTAGATCACAATCTAGTATTCGCTGCGAAATACCAGGGTGTAAAAATGTAGCAATTTTAAGATGTGCATGGTGTAAAAAGTCACTGTGTCTTAAAAATTTTTTTGAAGATTTCCACTTTTGCTCCAATTATATGGCGTAATCTGATACTTTGTAAAAATTAGCCACATAAATGTAATTATACATAAGTTTAATAATGACAAATAATAATTATGACAATAATAAAAATATAATAATTTAACTAAATTTAATATCTTTACAAATCCAACTTAAAGAATGTATATAAATACTATAGATACAAAAATATATAATTTATAATTTTAATAAAATTAGTGCACTTACTTTTATAGCAAAAAATTAGTTTTCAAAATATAAGGGTAGTTTTCACCCCTTGAATGGAGGAGATGGTGTATAAAAAAAATGTCTAATACTTTTTAATACTCTACAAGATACCACGGAATCAGGAAAATTGACAAAATCTAGCTCTGGTGCAAGTCGGGGGTGACTTACCCCCGCTCACCCTCTTAAGATTGATTATTTTCAAAACAGGTCAACTATATTTTTCAATTATCTACTTTATCCAAATATTTTGGCTCAAATTCTAATAATTTAGGAATTTTTACAGATAAAAAATACGCTGAAAAATAGTATTTAACCTCAAAATTACTTAGGGGTTGCAGCCCTTTGGGTCCAAAATACAGTTCACAATATTGTTATAATACAACCTAAAAAGCGCACTTGGTATTGTTGCAAAATTTTTTTTAGTTTTCAAGATATTTAAAAAAAAACGGTTTTTGGGGGTTAACTTTAAGGGTGGTTTTCACCCCCTAAACTTGCGTATCCGCAGATAAAAAAAATACGTGTCCAATATTTTTCGATGCTCTACCACATATCACAAAATCAAGAAAATCGGTGAGACACACCTGAGAACGTTTGCTTGTTAGTGAATTCAATTGAATTCAATTGAATTCAATTGAATTCAATGACTTCATGGGACTTCAAAGAATGTGAGTAAATCAAGATTTTGCATTCTCATGACTTCAAGCTTTTGATTGCTTGAAATGATTGCACCATTCATGACTTCAAAATGAATGGTGATTTGGTTTCTGTAAGTCCCAGTATCTAGGTGAAGTTAATGATTTCAAACCAAAAAAAGCATTCATTTCCAATGACTTCAAGTAATGCATTCCTAAAAGAATGCATTCTTTTACAACTCTGCCAGCCAGAAAAGAATGCAAAAGAATTCACTGAATTCAAGTGATGCAAGTGAATTCAAGTGAATGGAAGTGAATTCAAGTGAATGCAATGAATTCCCAAAGACTTCAAAGAATGCTTTGAATTCCAGAGGAATGCATTCGTAGTAATGCATTCTTTTTGCAAAATGAATACAGAGTGCATTCCTTATTATTTTTTTGAGGAATGGGAATTCATCTAATTCCATTCCCATTCTTCAAGAGAAATTTAACTGCAGCTTTGAGTGAATTCATTTTAAGGAAAACATTTATAGGAATGCAGCTCGAAAATAATGCATTCTTTAACAACTCTGCCGTCTAGCACACTGTCAACTGGTGAACGGGGAACATTTTGAACACCTGCTGTAATAACCAGACTGATATTGGAGACTCCTTGCTGGGTTTAAGAAGCCATTTTTCGATGGCTGGGCCTTCAGTGTCTGATGTTAATATTCCTTAACTAGCTGGGTTACACGGTTTCACCCGGCATTGGGAAAATACATCCTAATTAAACACTTCTCAAATGTTCTACCTTCTATATCCTAGAATTTGTTTCAACACGAAAACCCCTTTATGGAATCTTGAATATCCAAATCTTAACAATATTCAAAATTAGTGGCCTCAAAATAATTATAGTACTTATTTTCATTAAAATCCGTTGAAATTGAGACATTTTGGTCGCCATGTTGGATTTGGAAATTTTAATAATATTTTAAATGAGTTGCCTCAGAATAATTGTTGTACTAATTTTCATTAAAATCCATTATAATCGAGACATTTTATTTGCCATGTTGGATCCGCCATCTTGGATTTGGGAATTTTAATAACTTTCAAAATCAATGACCTCAAAACAATCATTGTACTAATTTTCATTAAAATCCGTTTTAACTGAGAAATTCTGGTCGCCATTTTGGACCTGTTATCTTGGAATTTGGAAATTTCGGTAATATTCAAAATTGATGCACTCAAAATAATCACTGTACTAATTTTCATTAAAATTCATTGAAGTCGAGAAATCTTGGTTGCCGTATTGGGCCCGCCATGTTGGATTTGTATATTTTGACAATATTCAAAATCAGTGGTCCCAAAACAATCATTGTTCCAATTTTCGTTAAAATCTGTTAAAATCGAGAAATCTTGGTCGCCAAATTGGGTCCACCATCTTGGATTTGAAAATTTTGATAATATTCGAAATCAGTGATATCAAAACATCCATTGTATAAGTTTTCATTAAAATCCGTTGAAATTGAGAAATCTTGGTCGCCATATTGGGTCCGCCATCTTGAACTTGTAAATTTTAATAACATTCAAAATCAGTGACCTCAAGATAATCATTGTACTAATTTTCATTCAAATCAGTTGAAATCGAAACATATTGGAAATTGGAAATTTTGATAATATTCAAAATCAAAGACACCAAAACAATCATTGTACTAATTATCATTAAAATCCATCCATCCACCATCTTAGATTTATAAATGTTGGTAATATTCAAAATCGGTGACCTCGAAATAATCATTGTACTAATTTTCATTAAAAGCCGTTGAAATCGAGAAATATTGGTCGCCATATTGGGTCCGCCATCTTGGATTTTTATATTTTGATGATATTCAAAATCAGTGACCTCAGAACAATAATTTTACTCATTTTCATTAAAATCCGTTGAAATCGAGAAATTTTGGTCGCCATGTTGGGTCCACCATATTGGGCTTGTAGATTGTAATAACATTCAAAATGTGAATTTTGATAACAATCAAAATTAGTGACATCAAAACAATCATTGTACTAATTTTCATTCAAATGCGTTGAAATCGAGAAATCGTGGTCGCCATACGGGGTCCGCCATCTTGAATTTCTAAATTTGGACGGTGTATTTGAAATCAGCATCCCGCAAAACCGCTAAGTACCAATTTTCATGAAAATCGCTTCTAATTGTTAAGCTTACTATGCTGTCTGCCGACTGTAGAGACGGACGTTATCTGCTTTCCCGCTTACGCGATCACCGAATCTATGAAAATGTGCGTTTACTCCTAGCCTATCTTCATAATAAACCTGACTCTGTCCGCATTGATGGTAAGACTAAAACCAGTGTTCTTGTCTCAATTCACCAAGAAGGTGTACTGCGTATCGCTGTACCCAGAATCCGCATATAAAATTGATAGATTCAAAATAAATAATTTGCAAAATTCTAAAAAGAAAATGCTCATATTACTTTCAATGTCGCGTTGCTCACATGCCGCAAGTGCATAGCGAGCCGAAAAGTGCAACATGTGCAAAACAGAGTAATGACCATAGCTCGAGTGTTGTTTACACTCAGGTCATTACCATCGATGAAAGTTTTATGGGTCAGAATTATGACTCAAGAATATCGGTCAGGTAAATTACGCAAACAATTTCACCACCCTGCCTGACTAAGGGTTAAATTTAAATGTCGGTTAAGAAGACGATTTATTTGTAGGACATGTTTAGTTAAGCATTATTTGTTAATTTAAGTATATTTGTAAATAATAAGAGATTGGTAATTGTGTTAGTTAAACAAACTGTATAAAAGCTAAAGAACTTTCAATAAAGGCAGAATTCTGACGCTGAAGTGCACACAAGTTGTTTCTCTAAAGCTGAAGGTTCGTATATGGCCACCATTCATTGGTAGCCTCAAATCCGAGAATTTTAGCTGGCCATAGGCTTAGCTTTCGGACTTCTTTTCCCACAGATACATTAAACGTTACATGGTGACCCTGCAACGACCAAACCTGGAAGAAGCGCTACGAAGAAACCCTGCAGCCGGACCCAAGCCAATTTCTCTGGACGAATATAGGCAAAGGCAGCAGCAGAAGAAAAACGGACAACTTCCCACGAAGATATTACCTCAGGACACACCTATATCAAATCAGGAAGAAAGAATTTGGCGAAACAGCAACCAGAAGAAGACGAAGAAGAGGGCCGGAAAGCTGGTCAAGCTAAAACGGGAGTTAGCAGATCTACATCGCCTGGTGGTCATCGCAACAACAAAAAGGGAGAAGAGCACGTTTTTAAAGAAAATCAAGCAGCTAAAACAGGCCTATAAGAACAACGAAACGAACAAAGCGAAACAGCTTACGCAGAACCAACTCTAGATTTTTTTTTATAAAACAGCTAGGTTTTAAGAATTAATATAATTGATTTTGAACAGATAATTATGATTAGATTAAATATAGGACTTTAAATTGTATCTTTCCTTTGATTTATTTACAAAATGGGTAAAACGCAGTCCAAAGATAAAGTTGAAGAAGTAATTATTAATAATAATGGAGGCTTAGCGACCAATAGTATGTCTCAGAAAGATCGTGCTAGACTATTCACAGATATAGAACTGATTTTAATTATTGTAGGAATTATTATTATAGGTTACTTGATTTATAAAAAACTAAGGAAAATACTAGCAAAAGAAGTAAAAAAGCAAATTACGATAGCAACAGTGACTGTATAAATACATTATAATGAGATGATGTGATCAAAACTAGATGAGTGAGCTTAATATAATATTAGAAAAATTGAAAGAGCAAGGGAGTCCGCTGCTGAGCAATCCCAATAGAGATTACACGGCATCCTATTTACTAGCGAAGAAAACTGAAATCCAGTCATTAAAATTGTCATTCTTTGATATCTACAAAAATCTTGGAGACTCACAACAGAGAATATATGAACCACTAGCAAGAAAATTCCACACGAAATACAAGGAATTAGAATCGATAATATTCAGCAAGACCCAAGCTATTAAAGATAAACTGGATAGCTCGATATTAGAAAGTGAAACAGGGAATTCGGTGCAAGAGGAGAAAAGTTCATGCGGGAATTCAGCTAGCAATACAAGAAAAATGGATTTTGACATCTCTACAGCGACAAAGCTAATACCGACTTTTGATGGGGATCACCAACAGATGAACAATTTCATCAATCTAATCGAATATCTCCATGATGAGATCAGTTCAGATCAGAACAAAGCGAAACTCATAAAATTCGTGATAAAGACAAAATAGACTGAAAAAGCGCGAATTAGGATTGGAAATGAGCAACAACCCACTGATTTCAAGTCCTTCAAGGAAGCCCTCATAAAAGCTTTCAAGCCTCATAAGAATGTCCTCAAGATACAGAATGAGTTAACAAAAACTCACCAAGGGGACAAAACGCTACAGAATTACATTTCTAGAATTGATACGTTGATAACTGAGTTGAACAGTTTGCAAATAGCAGAGCAAGGTGAGCAAAATCGGGATATCATTGTAAAAATTAACGATGGAATTGCCCAAAACACATTCAAGTCTGGGCTCAAGAATTCGATAAAATACACTGTTTTTGCTGCCCGACCGAAAACCTACGCAGAAGCCATAGACCTAGCTCAAGAGATCGAATCAGAGCAAATAAAGGCTGGAGAGCAAACCATCTTCAGAATGCGATACAATCCGAACAGGTTGAATTATAATCGGTCTTTTAGCCAGCAAAGAAGCAATTCCTACAGAGACTGTAACAACTTTCAACCACGGTACAATCAAGGCAACAGATATGGCAAAGCATACAATAATACCAATGGCAATAGCAGAGCTGCCTACAGAAATGAAAATCAAGCGAATAGATTCACTAGAAACAACTTTGAGTCAAGCCGATCGACAAATAACGGATCAAACTCAAATTATACGCCAAGAACGGGCACGAACACTAGAACGGGAACACCAAATAGGAACCCGAGAAGGATTAACTATATTAGCTCGGAAAACTCGCAGGCCGTCCCCGAAGCCCACCAGTCGCGGGACGACGAATATCAAGTGCAAAACCAATAAAAATTTATGGTATTGATGTTGACACTTTATCCAACTATGTAATATTGAATAGTCGAGATATTCCATCAGCTTCATGGTTTATAGACACTGGGGCAGATATTTCTATTGTTAAGTTAGAATGTACAGATAGTGAATTAATAGACAGGAATGAGGTGTGCAAAATAAAAGGTGTAACAAAAGGTGAAAGTGAAACACTCGGTACAATAATAGTAGAGTTTGAAGTAGAAAATGAACGGTTTAAACATAAAATGCACGTTGTGGATGAAAGCTTTCCCATATCAACAAATGGACTGCTGGGAAAAGACTTTTTCGTGAAACATAAGTGCAAAATAGACTATGACATCTTTGTGTTGACAATCTGTGCAGAATTAAGAGACATAGAGCTGCCGATTTGGACTGAAATTCCGGAACGACATTTTATTACAATACCAGCACGCACTCAGATTATAAAACCCATTAATATTAACATAAGTGAAGATAGTATAGTACTTAGTGAGGAAATAGAAAACGGGCTACACGTAGCGAATACAATAATCCCCGCAAAAGGTGTGGAGCACGTGAAGTTTATAAATGTTACGGAAGAAAACATAAGTATAAAACAACCGAAGTTGAAATTAAAACCTTTAAGTGATTATACATTCATAAAAAGAATAAGTCATATAAAGGATAATGAGGAAAGATTCAAGCAGTTGAAAAATGAACTGAATGTGACTAACCTGGATGAAAAAGCTAAGGAAAATTTATATGAACTGTGTAGAAATTACACAGATATCTTCCATATAACGAATGATAAGCTTACAGTGAATAATTTTTACCAGCAACATATATCAATGTATGACGATTCTCCAGTGTACATAAAAAATTATCGCCTCCCACAGACTCAACGAGAAGAAATAAACAGGCAAGTGGAGCAATTACTGAAAGAGGACATCATTGAACATTCAACAAGCCCATATAATTCACCACTACTAGTAGTACCCAAGAAGAGTACTAATGGAGAAAAAAAGTGGCGAATGGTTGTTGATTTTAGGCAACTCAATAAAAAGATCATGGATGACAAATTTCCGTTGACGCGATTGGATGACATTCTGCATAATTTAGGAAAAGCTAGATATTTCTCAACTTTGGATCTTACAAGCTCTTTCCATCAGATAGAACTGGATGAAGAATCTAGACCACTCACTGCATTTTCAACGAACAAGGGACATTTTCAGTTTAAAAGACTACCGTTTGGACTAAAAATATCCACTAATAGCTTCCAACGCATGTTATCGATAGCACTCGCAGGACTTGATGCAGAGACATTTCTTTACGTGGATGATATAATCATACACGGGCGTAATATACAGCATCACAATAAAAACCTAATAAAAACATTCGACTGTTTACGCGAGTATAATTTGAAGTTAAATCCGCAGAAATGCAATTTTCTACAAACAGAGGTAGTTTACCTAGGTCACTTAATAACAAGTGAAGGCATAAAAACAGACCCGAAGAAACATGACAGTATCGTGAACTACCCCACCCCGACAAATGCAGATGAAGCAAGAAGATTCACCGCGTTCTGTAATTATTACAGAAGATTCATTGCAGGCTTTGCGGAAATAGCAAGACCACTCAACCAGTTAACAAAGAAGAATACACCATTTGTGTGGTCTGATCAATGTGAAAAAGCTTTCCAGACGTTAAAGAATAAACTAATTACTCCACCCGTATTGCAGTATCCAGATTTTGAAAAACCATTCATACTGACAACGGATGCATCAAATTCAGCACTAGGAGCAGTATTGTCTCAAGGAGAAATTGGAAAAGATTTACCCATTTCATATGCAAGCCGATGCCTGAACAAACACGAGCTGAACAAACCAGTCATCATGAAGGAATTTTTATGAATACATTGGGCTATCGGACATTTCAGACCTTTTCTATATGGTCGGAAATTCATAGTAGTCACAGATCATCGTCCTCTAGTTAGTTTATTTACTCACAAGAACCCGTCATCAAAGATGACGAGAATAAGAATGGAACTCTCAGAATATGATTTTGAAATTGTGTATAAGAAAGGAACTTTAAACACTAATGCAGACGCGCTCTCGAGAATAAAAATAAACATGGAAATATTAAAAGAAATGGTGCCAAAAGAAATTATGATGATAAAGAATAAAAACAACAACAAATCACGTGATAAGAATGAAATCAAGGAAGAATCGTCTGGCCAACTATTCATCCATCAATGTGCTTCCATTTCAGAAATCAATAAAATGAAAATTTTAAAATTTATAAATATTGAAGAGGATATCCCAAAAAGAAAATATAGTGAAAAAAAGAATATATTCATAAGAAGAAAAGAAGTTGCAATCGAGTACAGTGATAAACCATATCTAGACTTAAAGTTGATCTTGGAGAAACTGTCACTCGCAATGATTGACAACAGAATTATTTTATTATTATTATTGTTGTTAGGGGGTGACCCTCATGGTGGGCACTGCGACCAGACGGTCTTTTGTGCCGAATCCCCTTTACAGTAAAAGACGATCTGCTACCCTAAGGAACGCCAGAAGGTCTTTTACAGAAGATTAACGAGCCTCAGCCGAGTCCAGGAACTCTTGACCGAAGATCCCTCTTCTTAACCGTGCTAAAGCCGGACAAGCACACAAAATGTGTGATGTAGTTTCGTCGTCTTCAAGACACAGACGACACTCCGTCTCATTTGACAGACCTATTTTATTTAGGTGGTATCTTAGCCCATGGTGGCCAGTTAGGTAACCTACCAACAATCTGAGATCCGCTTTACTCAAAACATTGATTTCAGTGTAGGTATAGGGTCTGACGAGCTCTTTAGCTTGCCGGATCCCAGGGAAGTTATCCCAGTGTATGCACTGTAGATTCCTGACCCATTCTTCTATCACAGCTTTGGACGAAGACCAGCCAACGCTGCAGAAGGGCTCAGGACCCTTGAGTCGAGAAGATGAACCTTCCCTGGCAAGTTCATCAGCAACCTCATTACCCTCAACGCCGGAGTGTCCCGGTACCCAACAGAGGGTAACCCTGTTGGAAGTTGCTAACTGTTGAAGGGTATCAAAGCATTCTTTAACAAGTCTAGACGAGAAGCGCCATGACGAGAGTGCCTTGAGGGCCGCTTGGCTATCGGAAAAGATAGTGATATTGGCACCTTTAAGTCTCTTGTTAATATTGAGAAGGGCGCAGGCTTCAATTGCATGGATTTCAGCCTGGAAAACGCTGGGCCATTTTCCCATTGCTATCGAGACCTTGGTGTTGGGTCCATAGACACCAGCACCAACACCATGTTCCGTTTTTGAGCCATCTGTGAACCAACGGAGAGTTCTGGGGTCCAGACTGGGGCCGCCGCCATTCCAGTCTGCACGTTCAGGGATGAGAATCCTGAATCTCCTCCCGAAGCTCAGTTCCCTGGTCATGTAGTCTGTTAAGTAACAGATCCTTAAGTCAGGGATGCGCTGCAGGATGCTCATGTGACCGTTGTCAGCAATTTGCATTTTGGATGTGATTTGCACTCTCAGAGCACTGATTGCAGCTGATTTCAAAATGAAAAAGTGCAGGGGTTCGAGTCCTACTATCGCCTCCATGGCGAGTGTTGGACAAGTCCCCATGGCTCCTGTTATGGAGAGGCAAGCAAGCCGTTGTAGCTTGTTGCACTTAGCAATTGCCATCTGCTGTTGAACTTTGGGCCACCACACAAGGGCGGCGTAAGCAACAATTGGCTTGACAATTGTGTTGTATAACCACAGGATCATCTTTGGGTTGAGACCCCATGTCCTACCAAAAAGTCTCCTACAGGCCCACATGGCTCGCGTGGCCTTATTTAACGAGTAGTTCAGTTGAGTATTCCAATTTAGTCGCTTATCCAGCCAAATGCCTAAGTATTTTACTTCATTGGAATATTCAACGACCGTTCCTTGGATGGATATAGTATCCAAGTTCAGACGGTACCTTTTTGTAAAAGGTACCAAGACGGCCTTAGACGGATTGATGGTTAGGTCCTCACTGACACACCAGTCAGTGACTACACGAAGAGCGGACCTCATCAAGCTAGTGACAGTTGAGTCAAATTTACCCGTAACGATTATTGCCAGGTCATCCGCATAGCCAACAGCGTGGTAGCCAAGCTCACAAAGCTTGACTAGGAGGCCATCCACAACCAGAGACCAAAGCAATGGCGACAGTACCCCGCCTTGTGGGCATCCTCTGACTGCCCTAATCGACACAGAGGTGTTGCCCAGCATGGATGTGATTTCTCGCTCTCTTAGCATAGCATCTACCCATGCGATTGTATATGAGTCTATACCCCTGCGCACAAGAGCCCTGGATATAGAATCATATCCTGTGTTATCGAAAGCTCTCTCTATATCCAGGAAAGCACACAGAGCTATTTCCTTGGCCTGAAGGGATTTCTCGACCCTACTGACTAAACTGTGTAAAGCAACCTCTGTTGATTTACCTTTAGTGTATGCAAACTGTGTTCTGTGGAGCGGTGTTGATTGCTCCAGTTTGCACCTTATATGAAGGTCCAACAATCTTTCCATTGTTTTCAGCAGGAAAGATGTTAAGCTGATTGGTCTATAAGACTTAGGCAGCTCGAGGGGCCTATTGCCCTGTTTTGGAATAAATACAACCACCACCTTCCTCCATGAACGTGGTATGTATCCCCAAATATAACTGGCCCTAAACAGGCAAACCAAAGGATCAAGGATCGTATCCAGACAGTTCTGAAGTAATGCCGGAAAGATCCCGTCACCTCCTGGGGTTTTAAAAGGTTGAAAAGAGGCCACTGCCCATTTAACCTTGTCCCTGTCAAAGATGACACCGGACTTGCTACACGCTCTGCGGCTTGCTCTATCGCTAGGATTAGAGTCTGCAGGCTGTAGCGAATTTTCTCCTAGAGTTGACCCGGGAAAATGTACTTGTAGTAGGTACTCAAGTGTTTCCCTTTGCGACTCAGTGAAGGTACCATCCTGTCTCTTCAAGAGTCCAACTCCATTGGAGACGTCCTTAGCTAGTACCTTTTGAAGACGGGCTGCTTCCGGTAATGATTCTATACCTTCACAGTGCCTTCTCCAGGATTCGCGTTTCGAGCGTCTCAATTCTTTATTGTAGTCAGTGAGAGCAGATCTATATTCGTCCCACTGCTTAGTGCGTTTGGCCCTATTGAATAACCTCCTCACATGCCTACGCATGTCCGATAGCTGTTCGTTCCTCCAGGGCACCTTGCGTACCACTTTGGCTGGAATTGCAACATTGCTATCATGATAGGAGGATATTATTACTTCATTAAGCTGGTTTGCAGCCACTTCCAGTTCACTAGTTGAGCTGATAGTGGTCACCAGCGTGTCTGCCTTTGAGCTCACCATAGCTCTGAAGGCATTCCAATCCGCTTTTCTTGGATTAAAAGATTTTGAAGTGAGTTCAGAGCGCCCTGGAATGTCGAATCTAATGTGTTGATGATCCGACAGTGACGCTTCATCTGATACTCGCCAGTTCACTATGAACTCGGACAGGATCCTGCTGGCAAGAGTGAGGTCTAACACTTCTTCTCTCACCGCAGTGATAAAAGTTGGTTTGCACCCTCTATTAACTATATCTATATTCTTACTAGATAGATAGTTCAAAAGGTACTCACCCCTTTCATTTACGTCGCTGCTACCCACACCGTGTGGTGCGCGTTTGCGTCGCAACCGATGAGGAACTGTCGGTTAGATCGTCGACAGTACTCGACGAGTTCCTGGACTTCTTCTGGTGGAATATCTGTCCTATCCCCTGGGAAGTAGGCCGATGCCAGGACAACTTCCTGTATTCCACCCAGCGTGGGGATCTCCACCAGCGCCGCTACGAGGTCCCTGGAAATAAAATTTGAAATGGGGAGATGATTGACACTTTTGTCTATTAGAAGTGCCGCACGTGGTACTTCTACCCCGCGGTCGTAGATCAACTTACATGAGTCGATGTTGAGTCCTCGGACTTGGCCACTAATAACCCAGGGCTCCTGGATGAGCGCAAGGGTTATTTGTTTCTCGGCGAAGGTTCTGCACAGCGTGGCCGATGCCCCTTTGGCATGGTGCAGGTTCGCCTGGAGCACCCTCATGGTGCTCATTGCTCCTCTTTGGATAGGGACTTCTTGACGAGCGCAGCTGCCTTAGCTCGACGAGGTCCCTTGGAACTGCCACCCTGAAGGGGTTTACGCAGTTTTCCCACCTTTGGCCTTTGCTGTTTTTTCTTAGCATTGGCTGAAGACGGCCCAGTGGTCATCGTCTTCTGTTTTGACAACAGAATACAAAAGCTAGCTTTATCAGATAAAGAAAAAATATTTGAGGGTATTAACATAAAGCAATTCAAGGAAACATTTAATAAAGTTCAAAGTAAGCTAATGAGAGAAATAGAAGATCACTTAAAAATAATTATATATACACCGCCTGAGAGAATATGTAGCAAAGAAAGGCAAAAAGAAATAATTCAAGAATTTCATGACACACCACATATTGGAGGACACACAGGAATCAAGAGAACGATCAACAAAATCAAGCAACGATACTGCTGGAAAAATCTAAATAAAATGGTAAAAGATTATATAAACAATTGTGAACAATGTAAACTCAACAAAGTCGTTAAGTACACCAAAGAACATTTAGTAATAACAGACACGCCTAGTACAAGCTTTGAGACCATAGAAATGGACACCGTAGGACCCTTACGACAAAGCAAATATTTTAGATACATATTAACATGTCAATGCCAACTATCGAAATATGTTGAAGCATTTCCTATGGAGAATAAAGAAGCCAAAACCATTGCTAAAATCCTGGTTGAAAAAATTATTCTGAAATATGGTTCTTTCACAAAAATTAAAATAGACATGGGAACAGAATTTGTTAACTCTGTGTTTGCAGAGATATGCAAAATTTTCAAGATAGATCATGTCACATCAACACCTTTCCATCATGAAACTATGGGTGCTGTGAATGATACACTGAATCAAACTAAACGCCGCTTTGTTAGCGGAGGATGAAAACGTCTTTGGCTCGCTTAGTTCAATTGACTTTATTCTGTTGAGTTCTTACAATTTATACTTAATTACTTTCTTAACTTAGCTTAGCCCAGCGAGTTATATAATAATAACAATAATAACAATAACAACAATACTCGCTGTGCTAAGTGACAAAATGGGCAAAACAGCTTGCAGGTGTGATCGACCGCAGGTGTGACCGGCCCGCAGCTGTGATAGAGCTTCGCTGTTTTGCTTAGTTTCAAATATTCTTAACATAATTTGTACTTCTTGTACATCCTCCCGGCCGCGTTCTAATATGTCTATACGGTTGTGAGGTTCCATGTTCGGTTGTTATTTTCGGTTGCGTTTGATATCTCGTGTTGCTGGTTTACTTGCCGGTTTCGGTAGGAGGAGATACATCTAATAGCCAGAATAATTGTTGTCAATAGCATCAAGCCCGCAAGTGCGTAGCTCAGAATATAGAGATGGAGGTGATTTTCCGATAGTTCGTGTGGCAAGTATTCTTCTCGCCGAATTTTCGAGATCTGGCTCCGGATATCGGCGTAGACCTCATTATTGGGTTCCCAATGTTGCTCTATTTCTACTGGTGGTGTTGGTGAGGAATCTCGAGCAGCTAACAGCTCGCTGATGTTTAAGCTCGGGACAAAAGACGTATTTAGGAGGGTTGTGTATAAACCGTGGCCACCTATAGTCATGGTTTCCTGTTTAATTTCACATTCGGGCATTAGTGTGAGAATGCCCTCTCCTGTAAGAGTCCTAGAGGTGACAGTTTTTCCGCAGACGATGTTGATAGTTTGTTCCCTTTCCATGACGTAGAGCCATGCATTTGATGAACGGAGTTGTACCCAGACCTTTGTTGGTTTCATTGTACCTATGTTGCAGTCTGGTGCGAGTTGATGCTTCAGAAGTTCTAGCTCGCATCGCGCCTTCATGGAACTGCTAGTGTACAGAGGATGATTCCTTTGACACAAATATCGGTCTGCCCTGAGCTGTATGCATTCATCTAACTCCACTTGGTTAAGCGGATAATAGCTGTCTCGATGCAGATTGACTACTAAGTATGGTGTTGCTGGCTGAATGAAGGTGAAAAGGTCTTCATTTCGTGTTGGCACGGGAACTAGGTGAAAGAGTTGGTACCTTTCATTTTGTATTAGTGGCAAGCTTATTTTGAAGCGGATACTTGACTCTGTTACTTGAAAAGAAACTGTCATTAGGCGGTATAACAGCAGCTCTGTGTTCATTCCACTGTCAGGCAAGGTTAATGTGGATGCAATATTTTCCCTTATAAGACGTATTTGCGCCCTTAGTTGAGATGGCGTAATGATCAATGGGTTTATCCGCCCATGGTGCAAATCTGTCAGTACGTCGATAATACTGCCTTGTATCCTTTCAAAGTTGTAGAGTACCAGAGTTGTAAGTGATGTTAATGATGTGAAGGACTGTAGCGTGTTCTGCATGCTTCCAGTTCTTCGTATTTCTCGACCTACTAGGTTAATGTGGTCCTGTATTATTTTAAATTGGCCTTGAATGTGTTCATCTCTCTGCTGCATAACGTTCGTCGTTGTTTCTATCAGAGATGTCTGATTTTTTAACACCTCTAGTAGGTGCTGTTCGTTGTTTTTAACACCCTCGATTTTCCCATTGAATTCCTCGGCGTAATCTTCATCTAGAACGCCAAATAAGTAGTTAGCCGCCTTCCCTACTATATTCAGAGGTGATCTTCGCAGTCTGCTGGGTTCCTTATGGAACAACTTGTTCGTTTGTTCAATTTGCGTTAGCTGGCGTTTGAATTGAGCGTATATCTCATTGCAGTAGTTCCTTCCTATAACTGTTACATTGCATAAGTTGTGAATTTCGTTGACGCAATTCTGAAGTCCTTTGAGCTCTTGCCAATAACCTTGAAGATCGTAGTATGTCAGTATATTCCATTCGCTGGCGACTAAGTGTGTTTCACCGAGATCTTCGAAGTAAATCCCTGGGTGGTTTTTAAATGGTGTAATAGTGACTAGGTCTGGCATGGGTTCTGCTAGTGCTGGTATAATTAATAACGCTATTATAAAAAATAACGCAAAGTTTCCCATCCCCTGGTGTTTGTAGGTAGTTCCTTGATTCGAGCTTTTGTTAGTGCTGTATCTTGGCTGATCTTCCCTTACAAGCGTCGAGTATCCTGATACGGAATGTATTTTTGGCTGTTTTTTAGCCCTTTTCGGTTTTGTCGCTACTTCGGCGATGCTTCCTGTGTTGTCTAGAGATCGCTTTGATCCAAGCGTCTTGCTTTCCTCAGGCTCTCTTGCTGGCAGTAGACAGATTTTTGTTAGGGGCCTCTTTACCAATTTATTTTTTGTTCGTACGGTAACCACTCGTGTCATATTGTCCTTCCCGGGATGAATTTCTTCTATTCTTCCGAGAGCCCACTGTGCAGGTGGAAGTGTATCTTCCTTCAATAGGACTAAATCGTTAATCCTAACGCTGTCTCTTTGTACTGTCCACTTTGGTCTGCTTTGGAGTCGATGTAGATATTCGCTTGACCATTTCCTCCAAATTTTGTGGTTAATATCTTCCAGCAATTTCCATCTAGACCGTAGATTCATACCAGAGCCTTCAGGCTCTTTCCCTGGGGGGGCTAACAGTGGTGAGCCGGTTAAGAAATGCCCAGGCGTTAATACTGATAGATCGCTAGGGTCGTCTGTCATTGGGCACAATGGTCTAGAATTTAGGCAAGCCTCAATGCTGGCTAGTACCGTCGACAGTCTTTCGAATGTCAATGCTGTTTGTCCTAGAGTCCTTTTTAGGTGTCGCTTCATGGACTTAACCCCGGCTTCGCAAAGTCCTCCAAAGTGGGGGGCTGCAGGTGGAATAAAGCTCCATTGCGTCTCGTAATTCTGGAGCAGTTCTAGCAATTTGTCTTGATATTTTGCCTTAAACTCTGCTTCATTCTTTTCTAGGATTTTACTAGCCAGTTGAAAATTTGTAGCGTTGTCGCTGTACATTTTACAAGGGATACCTCTCCGACTTACGAATCTCTTAAATGCGGCGATAAAGGCCTCGGCCGTCAAGTCGCTAACTGCTTCTAAATGTATAGCTTTCGTGGCTAAACAAATGAAGACTGCGATGTAACCCTTGTAGATTTTAGTTCCTCTGCCCAGAGCTATCTTGATTGCTACCGGTCCAGCGTAATCTACTCCGGTGTTTGTGAATGGCCTTGTTGCTGTTAATCGAGGTTTTGGTAGATCCCCCATAAGTTGTTCTTGTGTCTTGGCGTTATACCTCGTACATGTAAGACACTCCTTTACTCTTTGCTTTACTGCGCTGTAACCTTTTATAATCCAATAATGGTTTCTGGTGTGGGATAATGTTAAGTTGATACCGCCATGCATAGTCTCCTTGTGCGCTTTACGGATGACCAGGTTAGTTAAATGATGTTTATACGGAAGTATAACAGGGTGTTTCGCTTCGAAGTCTAGTTCGGAATTTCTTAATCGTCCACCAACCCGCAAGAGCCCATCTTTGTCTAGAAATGGGGTTAAACATAAGAGGGGACTCTTAGGGCTTATTGAGCTTCCCTTGCTTAAGGCTGCTATTTCATGGGCGAATTCCCTTTCTTGCACTGCTCGGATTATAATCTTCTTCGCTCTTTGAATTTCTTCCACTGTAAGAACACCTGAAATTTTTTCGCGTCGTGCGTTGCTAATAAATCGGTAGCAATATGCCAAAATTCTCGTGATTTTTCCAAATGTAGAATATCTCTCTATGAATTCTGGGATAAAACTTTCTCTTAATGTTGTCGCGAATGAGAATGCTGTTTTCTTCATCTCTTCATCCGTTAAATTGACTAGTGGCTTTTCGTAAGTGGTTGTATTATTCCTTAGCCAATCTGGGCCTTTCCACCATAGGTGATGATTTATTAATTCGCCTGCTCTTATACCTCGTGAAGCGCAGTCAGCTGGGTTGTCCTTTGACCTTACGTGGTACCAATTGTGTCTCTTTAAGATTTGTTGTATTCTTGAGACTCTATTGGCTACGAAAGTCTTGTACTTGTTTGGATCACCATTTAGCCAAGCCAGTACTATCTCTGAGTCTGTCCAAGCAAACTGCTTTGCTAATGGGATGTTCATCGCTTCTGTAACCCTTCTCATGAGCTTGGCTAATAATAGGGGCAGTGAAGTCTTGATGCGAGTAGGTGCAACTTTAGTTTTTGATGAAACCAAGTGTGTGACTACATTCCCAAGAGCGTCGTAGGTTTTTATGTAAACTACCGCAGCGTATGCTCTTTCCAAGGCATCACTAAAGCCATGAACTTCACAGGGAGTGGCCCTAGTTCTTTGATCGACCCAACGTGGTATGGCCAGCTTTTCTATTAATGGTAGATCTCTTTTGTATTCCTGCCATCTTTCTGCAATTTTCGGTGGGAGCTTTTCATCCCAATCAAGCCCTAGATTCCACAATTCTTGGAACAAAATCTTTGCCATGATGATTGTTGGCGCAAGCCATCCCATGGGGTCGAATAGCTTAGCAGATTCCGATAGAATTGATCTTTTTGTTGGTGCCTTTAGGGCTTCAGGTATATTTAATTTGAAGGTAAAATGGTCAGTATGTGGGTTCCAATGCAGTCCAAGCGTCTTAATTGAGGTTGAGAATCTTATATCACCTTCAGATTCCAAGAACTCCCTCGGGATGTCACTAAGAACCTTCTGATTGTTGGCTGACCATTTCCGTAAAGAGAAGCCTCCTCCTTGCAGAATTTTTATTGTTTCCTGAATCACTGAACGAGCTTCTTCAATTGTATGTGCTCCTGACAATAGGTCATCAATGTAGAACTTACTCAGGATAGTGTGTGCTCCCTTTGGGTAGGTTTCCTTTTGCTGATTTGCTAAGTGCTGCATTGTTTTGACAGCTAAAAATGGCGCTGGTCGCGTACCATAGGTCACCGTAGTTAGCTGATACTCTCGTATGGGCTCCTTTTCCGAAAAACGCCACACGATTTTCTGAAATGCTTGATCTTCTTCATGTACCCATATTTGCCTAAACATTTTTTCCACGTCTGCTTTAAAGACAAATTTGTATTTTCTCCATTGTAGAAGCGTATCAAAAAGGTCTGCTTGCAGCTGTGGCCCTGTATGTAGTGTTGAATTTAAACTCTCACCATTGCTAGTCTTTGCTGAGGCATCGAAGACTACCCGTAGCTTGGTGGTTGTGCTGTCTTCCTTCATCACAGCGTGATGGGGAAGGAAACATTCTCCATCCTGTCTTGTACTCGTGCATAACTTCATGTGACCCATATCTAGGTACTTCTGCATAAAGTCCTTATAGTCTGTTTCCAACTGTTTGTTTTTTCTGAATTTCTGTTCCATATGAAAGAGTCGAGATATCGCTATTTTCTTACTATCGCCAAGTGGATACACTGCTAGGTCTCTTTTAAATGGTAAACGAACGATGTATCGACCGTTTATATCTCTTGATACAGTGTTCTCAAAATACTCAATGCATTTTTTGTCTTCCTCATTGAGTTCCTTCGGTTCATTGAGCTCTTCCACTTCCCAGAATTTTTGAATCTCCTCCAGATCAATAGTAGTTATTAGACTTTTTATATTATCATTGCCTTGTGATCCACATCTTCCGGAGACGATCCATCCCAGCTTCGTCTGTTGCGCGAGTGGTGAATTTTCTTGACCCTTAAGAACACCGTCTAGGATTGTTTCTCCATATATATCAGCTCCTAGTATAACATCAATTCTTCCTTGCTTGCAATATTCCGGATCAGCTAATATAATTCTTTGAAGATGCTGCCATTGCGCGGTGCTCGTAGCTATCTCAGGAATGAGATGTGTTAGCTTGTCCAGCACGAACGTAGTAACTGTTGTTTGAAAATCGGATTTAAAGTGTGGCGATATTTTTATGTCGATGCACGATGCTGAATTTTTATGTTGGGAATGTATTCCTGTTACCGTTATATTTGTTTTTGTTCTCTTTAATCCTAAGTGTTGAGCAGCTCTTTCCGATATGAAGGATGCCTGAGAGCCTTGATCAATAAGGGCTTTTAGCGTGTGAATAGAGCCGTCCTTTGCTTCAATGTTTATAATTGCTGTTGCAAGTAATACCTCTGCGGGTTTCTGCCTGCTTGTAGTTGCCAGTGTCAATACTTCTGATGTCTGAGATCTTCCAATATTTCGATTGTCTTCGTGCAGCAGAGTATTATGTTTTTGATGACACTTCATGCATGTACTTTTGCTGGTGCAGTTTTCCACATCGTGCCCCTTTCGCAAACAGTTTGTGCACAAATTACCTCTTTTAACTGCTTCTATTTTTTGCCTTGGGGTCATAGATTGGTGCTTGCTGCACTTAAACATGCTGTGAGTGCCACCGCAGAATACACATTTTAATGCAATTGTCGTGTGGTACGCCTTGTATGGCGGCTGATGCTGCTTCTGTGGCATCATTTTCTTCTCGATTTTTTTTGACGAGAATTCAATTGATTCCAATGATTGGAATTTGGTTTCCAAAAATGAAAGTAGCTGATCGAAATTTGGCACGTCCTTGGGGTCAGCTAAGGATTGCTCATACAATCTGTATGTTTCCTTATCTAGTTTCCTTGTTACAATATGCACAAGGAATGGTCCCCAGCTGTTCACATCGATTTTGAGTGCCTGTATGGCTTGTATTGATTCTTTTGTTTTGTCGTGTAGTACTTTTAGCTCTTGGCCAGACTCTCTTTGAATTATGGGTTGATTCAGTAGCTTATCCAGGTAAGTATTCAGCAGTAGTCTTTTGTTGTTATACCTATTGCAAAGAAGCTCCCAAGCAGCCTTGTAATTGCTATCGGAGATCTCCAAGTGCTGAATAATTCTACTTGCCTCACCCTTGAGGTAGCACTTAAGGTATTGCATTTTTACTGCATCACCAAGCTTTTCTCGTGAGTGTATCATTCTGACATAAATATCGTGGAATGTTGCCCACGACATGTAGGTGCCATCAAAATTTGGCACTAGTACTCTGGGTAAACGAACCGCAAGATTGTCAGTTTCTTCATTCTCACGAGAATGCTTGTTTTGAGACATACTCTGGATTAGAACCAATGCCTCCTGAACTTCAGCCTCTGCTATTCTGTAGTACTCCAAGTTTTCTTCCGCTTGCATTTCATTTTCCTCATGGATCATAATTTCTTCATGCAGTATAGAAATTTTCTCCCATGAGTCCGCAATTGCCTTTCTTTTGAGCTCATAGTAATGCTCGGATAAGTTGCTGTTCAGGCTTTTGTGCACGTCTTCAACATTTCTTCTCAAGTTATCGTATCTGATCTCCAGCCGTTTATATCTCATTACTTGTTGTTGATCAAATTCGTTTTCTATATTGTTTTGATCGTGTCGCCCCGGAATATTACCCCCACTGGTAGTTGGGGTGGTTGCGTTTTTGCCCGTCAGGGGACCAGTTGCTGGTAACGCAAAGCCTACTCTGTTATTTTGCAGCCTAGCTGCTAAAGGAGACTCTCCCTTGGTTGCGACCGCTATGCCTGCTGTAGATGCCGCTGTGGTCGAGTAGCCTTTCGTGGCTGAAGTATGCCTTGGTATTGCCCCCCTGGCAGTTGAAGTGTGTTCCTCCATCATGCTCCAGTGTGCTGGTAGTGTAGTCTCTTCGTCTGATATGCCTGGTGGGATTGCTGCTGCTTCTGAGACCTTTCTTCTTGCTTGGTCTCCTATTGAAGGGCAATCTGCTGCTTTGCTTGATTCCTGTGCTGGAATCTCTCTTGATTCATCTTCTAGGGCGAGCTGGTCTTCTTGTAGAAGTTGCGTGGCATTGTCATATGCCCTCTTTACCTTGCTGTAAAAATTCTCTGTAAAATATTTATTGTCTGCTATGTTTAGCAGGGTTAATTCCTTGTGTGTAGTCTCAAACTCCCTCCAATACTGCGAGAGGGTGCTTTGATGTCCACTTATGTAGGGTTGCGTTCTTCTCCTGTTAGGCCCGTCCTTCTTCATGTTGGTGAAAAAGGTGTTGATCATCTGGCCTAGCTTCCATTGGGAGTCTAGAAGATCGTTCTCCATGTTCGCTGATTGCTTTTTCCTCGAAGGACCAAAAATGTGAATGATACACTGAATCAAACTAAACGCCGCTTTGTTAGCGGAGGATGAAAACGTCTTTGGCTCGCTTAGTTCAATTGACTTTATTCTGTTGAGTTCTTACAATTTATACTTAATTACTTTCTTAACTTAGCTTAGCCCAGCGAGTTATATAATAATAACAATAATAACAATAACAACAATACTCGCTGTGCTAAGTGACAAAATGGGCAAAACAGCTTGCAGGTGTGATCGACCGCAGGTGTGACCGGCCCGCAGCTGTGATAGAGCTTCGCTGTTTTGCTTAGTTTCAAATATTCTTAACATAATTTGTACTTCTTGTACAGGTGCAATAGAAAGAAACCATAGGGTGCTAAATGAATATCTGTTAGCAATATGCAAAGATGACAATTGGGATGAATGGTTACCTTACTTCACTTTTTCGTATAATATAACTCCGCATTCCGATACCAACTTATCACCTTTCGAACTAGTATTCGGAAAAATTGCAGCATTACCTGATGCAAGTAAGCAAGGCAGAACCCCCATTTATAATTTAGATAACTATGCCAATGAAGTAAAATACAGATTACAGCAAACGCACGAACTTGCAAAAGCTATGCTAGAATCAGCAAAGAACAAAAGAAAAACTTTCCATGACAAAACTGCTAGACCTTTAAGAATAAAAGTAGGAGATAGAGTTAAAATTAAAGTTGGAAATAAGAGAAAAACAGATTCACCATACAAGGGACCATATATAGTCGTAGAAACTAATAATGTAAATAGTAAGATTAGCGTAAATGGAGAAATTAAAGAAATACATAATAATAGACTAGAAAAATATTAAAAGTAAAATCTTATGTATAACCAACTGTTAGCAGATAGCATCATTATAATAGTATTGTAAAAACATGTCTTGAAACAAATTGTCACAAGCAAAATTTTTAATTAAAAATCAAAAATTTTTCTTTTCAAAAGGGGAAGGATGTACTGCGTATCGCTGTACCCAGAATCCGCATATAAAATTGATAGATTCAAAATAAATAATTTGCAAAATTCTAAAAAGAAAATGCTCATATTACTTTCAATGTCGCGTTGCTCACATGCCGCAAGTGCATAGCGAGCCGAAAAGTGCAACATGTGCAAAACAGAGTAATGACCATAGCTCGAGTGTTGTTTACACTCAGGTCATTACCATCGATGAAAGTTTTATGGGTCAGAATTATGACTCAAGAATATCGGTCAGGTAAATTACGCAAACAATTTCACCACCCTGCCTGACTAAAGGCCCGCGCCCATAGAGTCCGGAATTCGTCCGACTCCGGCAAACGTAAGTTGAACTACATGCTTTCTTATGGGAGTGCACCCATAGAAACGCGTTGCCGCAGTCGCAGCCGGATTGAAAAGTTGAACATTTCTTAACTTTTGATCCGTACTACATGCGGCAAGGAAAGCTTCAAAGCTTTGCTTAAAAGGTGTGAGCCTTAGCTGGAAGTCAAACTTCAAATTTATAGAAAAACGAAAATATGTTAATACCTGATACATTGGTCGCACCCAAAAGCGGCGCCTTTCCTCCAATAATAAAATAGTAGAAGTCCCATTAATAGAAATTTAATTACTCTATTCATATACATCGTTGTCTTTTCATTTGGTCTTTTTCAATGACCATGATAAGAACCACTTTGAGCGCTTTTAAGTCAAAATGACAAAAATGTTGAAAGCTTGCCGCAGAAATTCCGGATTCTATGGGCGCGGGTTTGTTTGCCGTACGGCAAAAGCTTTAAGCTTGCCGGAGTCGGACGAATTCCGCACGAATTCCGGACTCTATGGGCGCGGGCCTTAAGGGTTAAATTTAAATGTCGGTTAAGAAGACGATTTATTTGTAGGACATGTTTAGTTAAGCATTATTTGTTAATTTAAGTATATTTGTAAATAATAAGAGATTGGTAATTGTGTTAGTTAAACAAACTGTATAAAAGCTAAAGAACTTTCAATAAAGGCAGAATTCTGACGCTGAAGTGCACACAAGTTGTTTCTCTAAAGCTGAAGGTTCGTATATGGCCACCATTCATTGGTAGCCTCAAATCCGAGAATTTTAGCTGGCCATAGGCTTAGCTTTCGGACTTCTTTTCCCACAGATACATTAAACGTTACAAAGGTCTTCCCACTGACTTGTCTACTCTGCGGCAGCTTTTCTTTAAATACCACGAGGCATTTAACATCCCACACAAAAAGGTATCCGATGATCTCTCTGCTCTAGCGTCCTTTGTCAGTTCCCGTCGTATTTCTCACCTTCAAAAAAGTCGTAACGACTATAAAAACTATTTTCGTTCCTAACCCAGGCAATTTTCCACTTTGTCCCCCTTCACCTGCCTCTCATAGTTCTGTCCTTTCCCCTCATAGCTCCCCCCGCGCGCCTGTCTCTCCGTCTACTATCAAAATGTGAGAGGCCTACGCACAAAAACACGCGAAGTCTTTCAAAATTCCCATACTTTTCCTTTTGACATCTTTGCGCTTACAGAGACCAACCTAACCCCCTTCATCAACGATATTGAATTATTTCCTCCTGACTCTGTCACTTTCAGAATCGACGGCTGCACAGAGGATTCCCTCTCCTCCGGTCGCGGTGTTCTTATCGCTTTACGTAATTGCTTCAGTGCTACCGTTTTCAAATCCTCTAATTCCTCAGTCTGTGAATTTGTCTGCATTAAAATAACTTTAAATCAGCGTTCCCTGTACATCCTCTGTTTTTACATTCGTCTCTCCCAACCGCTTGAAATCTACGAACTCGCCATTGGCGTAGTCGACTCCATCTTTAATGTCCTCGAACCCAATGATGAAGTTATTGTTCTTGGGGACTTCAACCTACCTCGCCTTCAATGGACCGTATCTGAGGACTCTATCCCATTATATTCCCTGAGCACCTCTCTCTGGTCTTTGCCAGGTTAGTGGCATAAGCAACTAACTCGGCAGGCAATTCGATCTCATCTTTTCTACTGATCCTGGGAACTCAGTTGTCACAGAAAGCAACCATCTCCTTTCCTCTCTCGACCGGTTTCACCCACCCCTTTTTCTTGCATTTTTCTTTGAACTTTCCCTTCCTCCCACCGTGTCAGCGCCCAAATACTGTTTCAATTTTCGTAAAGGCGACTTCGAAAAATAGAATTATCTGCTCGGTAACGCGTCTTTTGATTCCATCTGCTCCGACTCCCAGCTCTCTGTGACTGACGCCCTTGATGTCTTCTATTTTGAATTATTTAGTTGCCTCGCCGAATCTGTTCCTTTACAACTTCGAAAAAGCTGCACCTCTTCTCCCCCTTGGTACAACAAAGAACTTCGTTCTCTCCGCAACAAAAGGAATAAATTATGACAAGCTTATCTCCTGACCCACTCTGAAGCAGACTACTCTTTTTATCTTTCTGCCTTTACCCTGTTTTCCGAACGCAGCAAATCCCTTTACCACAATTACCTTAATCGTATGCAATTTAATCTCATCTCTAAACCCAAATGCTTTTACAAATTCATTAATATTTAAAAAAAATCTAGTGGCTATCCTTCAACCCTTAAACTTTGAGACGTATCTTCAGCTGATCCCAGAACCATCGCGAACCTCTTTGCCAATAATTTCAGCCAATCCTTTTGGGAGCACTCCTCTGAACCCGATTTTAACTACTTTCACTTTATGCAATCTCGCACTCAAACTTCCTTTGTCTCCGTTAACATCGACTCCACATTGGTTGCTTCAGACATTAGCGCACTTGATGACAATTTCAGCCCTGGCCTGGCATTACCACCATCGTGCTGAAAAAATGCGCACAGCACTTAACACAACCTCTTACCTCTCTTTTTGAACTCTCAATCTCCCAGGGCGTTTTTCTTTCTCGGTGAAAAGACACATTCATCATCCCTATTCACAAAAAGGGCTGTAAAAGTGATGTGTCTAACTACCGGCCCATCGCCAAACTGTCTTGCATATCTAAACTTTTCGAACAAATTGTTTATCACTCCATGTTCTTTCACTGCAAGTCCATTTTCTTCCCTTTCCAACACGGCTTCCTTAAGGGCAGATCAACTACTACTAATCTCGCCGACTTCGTCTCCAGAAGATTACGTGTACTTGAAAACGGCTACTAGGTCGACGTCGTTACCACCGATTTCTGTAAAGCCTTTGACAAAATCTCGCACCAAATAATTCTTTTTAAACTCAGTTCTCTCGGCTTCCAATCGCGTTTTCTCTCTTGGTTGAGTTCCTACCTATCTCAACGTCAATATAGCGTCCTCTTCGGTTTAGTAAACTCTAGCCCTTTCATATCTCAGTCTGGGGTTCCTCAAGGCAGTCATTTGGGTCCCCTGGTCTTTGTTCTGGCTGTAAATGACGTCGAGTGCATAATCAAACACTCGGACCTTTCAATTTACGCCGACAACATGAAGATCTCCAAACAAATTTCTTTCAAAGCTCTCGGCTTCGTGAAACGGTGGTCCATAGCTTTTAATAACCCTTACGTCGCGAAATCCCTATAGATCTCTTTTGTCCGTCCTCTCCTTGAATATGCTAGTCAGGTATGGTCTCCCACTCAGTCAACTCATATCAACAGGATTGAATCTGTTCAACGTAGGTTCCTTCGTTTTGCCTTACGCGATCTTCCTTGGTCGGACCACCAAAACTTGCCGCCGTACGAAGATCGCCTGAAACTTATCGTTCTGGAACCCTTAGTAAGCGACGCTACTATGCCGACATTCTCTTTATTCACCAGCTGCTTAATGGTCTTATAGAGGATGATTTGTTTTTTGTATTTCTAACAAATTAATCCTACTATTTTAAAAATAAGTTAATAGCACTTTTTAATTAATTTTTATTTATTTCAGTCTGTGTTGTTTCATCAGAATTCCTAAACTAAATTTTTTCAAAATTTTTTGTTTCTTTTCTTCTACCTCGCCTACTTTGATTTTTCTCGCCATCTAAATTCAAAAAATCAACTTTTCTATTCCCGCAGCAAGGCCTACTCAGACAATTCAAAATTCAAAAATTTAACTTGCTTGCCACATTACCCCACCGCCAGTCATAGGCGGAGTTACGGGGGGGCATGGGGGGGCATTGCCCCCCCAAGATTACAGAGCGAACATCGGAAAATTAGTTTACTGTTCGTTTTTCTTATACTTGATAAAAGTCTGCCCCCCAATGGATAATCTCTAATTCCGCCCATGCCGCCAGTTAATTACTAATTAACGATAAAATTATAATTGAGTATCACAAGGAAGAGATAATCCTACTAAGAATCTTTATTCCTTGTGATACAAATCAGAATAAACTGTGAAAGCGGCTATAGAGTGGGATAAATAAATGAAAAGGCTAATTTATCTTTCTTAAAGTAAACGAAAATTGAAAAGACTTGTCTGATGGCCGACGAGGCAATGTTTGGACTATAAAAGATGTTCCTCTCCCTCTTCCTATGGGGAGTTTCGAATTCAGGTCCATCATATTAGAGATTACGGGATTATGTTGGCTCTGCTGGTGACTCTGCAACTTTTTCGTCTGTTGCTCCATTTTACTGATTGCTGATGGTTCGATTGGATGATGCTTAAGGGGTTATATATGTACAGTCAGGAGGCCCAAAAAAGGCGAATTTTCAAGAATTTTTCTTGGGATGATCTTTTAAGTTATTAATGTAAAATTCTGTACACGTATAATGGTAACTCTTGAGTGTATTTTAATGTTTTTTATTTGTAAAAATGATTATTTTAAAAGCTGCTACAGCTGATCTTCGGGAGCAATTCTAAAAAAAAACGTTTTGCGGTGTGCACGATATCTCTAGACTGGATCATCCAAAATGCAAAACCAAAAATATTTCGTTAGTATATAGTTTTATCTCGTAATTAATCGAAGGAATAAGCAAAATAAGAATTTTTGACAAAATGGCGGCTTCTTAAAAAAAAAATCGATTTTTAACAACAATTTTCGCTCTAAATTGTTTATAAAATGGAAAATATTTATCGGTGAGCAAAAAGCTTCGATTAATTACTAAAAAATATACTTAACACTTAACGGACGGGTCGAATCTGCTCTGTCTTTCCTAGTTTCCGGGAATTTTTCAGGGGAATTAAATAAACATGAATGTATGGATTTAAAGCGTTTTAACTACAATAAAACTTTATTAAATCCATTATATTTCTTATAATATTTCATAACAGTATTTATTAAAGCGTTTAGTATTTTTTAAGCGTGTGATATGCTGTTCTCAAACTCAACATCACTTCCGGATAAGTTTTCTAAAAACTCTGCTGCTTGCCATTTTTACCGTTATAAAATTATTTAGAAATATTTCCTGAAATCAAAACTACGCCATAGGAGCAACAGGCAGATAGTACTATAAACAATAGTATCAAGAAAAAATAACAGTGTGTATAAAAGAAAACCCCAAATGCAACATACTAAAACTTCATGCAAAAACGTAGATCTACGTGGCCCGTCCTAGAAAGTCAGAATGGAAAAACGCAAATCTACGGGGCCCGTCCGTTAAGTGTTAAGAAGCTTATGTTAAAATTTGAAACTGATCGGTTCAGCCGTTTCCGAGAAATCTTGCTCACCGACTATAAGAACACAGTTTTGAGAAAAACGCTTTTAAAGTTTCAAAAGCATTTTACATTTAGTACAAAAACTCGAACACGTCATTACAAATATGCGTGTAACTTCGAAAATATTCACCGGATTGACATGAAATTTTCTGTGGCTGTACTTTAATATATGTACATTACAAAAATAAAATAATAAAAAAATCGATTTTTTAAAAATCCTGACTGTATATAACCCCTTAATGTTTTGAGTAGATGTATGGGCCGATATCTTGATATGGTAGTGGCTCGATGGGCCGAAATCTTGTCGTGGCGGCTCGATGGGCTGAAATGTTGTTGCTGGCGGCTCGATGGGCCGAAATCTTGCTGTGGCGGCTCGATGGGCCGAAATGTTGTTGCTGGCGGCTCGATGGGCCGAAATCTTGCTGTGGCGGCTCGATGGGCCGATATGTTGTTGCTGGCGGCTCGATGGGCCGAAATCTTGTTGTGGCGACTCGATGGGCTGAAATCTTGTTGTAGCGGCTCGATGGGTCGATATGTTGTTGCTGGCGGCTCGATGGGCCGAAATCTTGCTATGGCGGCTCAATGGGCCGAAATGCCTGTTGTTTTTGTTCGCCTTTTGAAGGCATCGTCGGGGTCACCAATATATAGAATGATTTGTTTTTTGTATTTCTAACAAATTAATCCTACTATTTTAAAAATAAATTAATACCACTTTTTAATTCATTTTTATTTATTTCAGTCTGTGTTGTTTCATCAGAATTCCTAAACTAAATTTTTCCATAATTTTTTGTTTCTTTTCTTCTACCTCGTCTACTTTGATTTTTCTCGCCATCTAAATTCAAAAAATCAAATTTTCAATTCCCGCCGCAAAGGCCTACTCAGACAATTCAAAATTCAAAATTCAAAAATTTAACTTGCTTGCTCTGACACAGTGTCATCGATTGTCCCTCCCTGTTACAGCTGATATCGCTTCACACCGACCCCCGTAGCCTCAGATCAGTACCCCTCTTCCGCCCCTCGCATCACCGCACCAATTATGGCTTTTCCGAACCAATTTCCCGCATGATACGTAAAGCCAACTCCTCGCCATCATTCGACTTCCACCTTTCCAAATCATCCCTTCGGAATCCACTCCTGACGAGTTATTCTGCAGTTTACTGACTACTTTTATACCACTCGGTATAATTAGTCTAAGTCTACAATTTTATGGGATGGTTTTTGGAATTTTCTTTTTTGTTGTTCACAAAATCTGACAGTAATTATCATCCCATACCAAGTCGAGCAAAAAAGCGGCACGACCGTACCATCCTTTTCTCGAAACAGTTCAGGCCATTTTCGACCCCCCTATAACTTCGTTGTGGATAAAACTAGAAGCCTCAGTAGCCAAGCAGGCATTGTATAAACACGGTATATTTCAAATTTCATTCAATTTGAACCAGAAGTTTAAGAATTATAACTAGTCAAAGTTTCTTAATTTTGTCACTCACTCACTGACTGACCGATCATCAAAACTCTAAGGCACTTCTAGCAGACATCGAAGCTTCAAATTTAGAATGCAATTAGTGTTAGCTATTTGGTGTTCAGAACTTTTTTGTAGGAAATTGAATTTCCTACAAGTTTGTCATATTCACTTTTTCTATACCTCTTGTTGTTTACGAGATAGGGGCAAAAAAACGAGAATTTCATGAAAAAATAGGGTTAGTGACCCGTACTACCTCGCTGGTGGGAGTAAGGGTTACGCCGCAATGGACACTTTTTTAGAGCATTGAATTCTGAAGAAACCCTACCATTGACCAAGATTATACCATAAAATGCCTCTGAGCTGTAGAGTTTTGAAGAAAAATAATCAAAGTTTACGTGTATTTTATATGGGTCTAGTACTTAATATTAATATCAAGGGCTCCAATTTTCAGGGAATTTTTGTTTAGGTATTTGCTACAAAATTTCGAGGTGGGACTGAAAAAAAAATAGTCGCAAAAAAAAAGCACCCTAATATATATATATTTTTTTAAGGTACTATTACCGTCTAGAATTTTCAAAAAATAATTTTTTTTTTTTACATTTTTAGATTCTTTATACCTTCAATAATAACTGTCTAAAATATTAAATCGAAATTCGAAGCCAGTGCCGAGATATAACGACTCAATTGAAGCGCGCTCTCGGCTCTTCCCATGTTCTAAATAAACTTTAAATGCGTTTTTCTCGAGTTTAGGTTTTTTTAACTGGCGGACAGTTAATCTCCGGATCTACTGGGCCGATTTTAATAAACTTTGAAGCATTCTGATCGTTGTTATATCCTGCGTGATAGTTTACAACAATTTGACCACAAAAAAAATATATAAAATTTTTGAGTCTGAAAAAAGGTCGAAAAAAGGGCGATTTTTGAAAAAAAATTTGAAATGTCCGCCATTTTTTTATTTTTAATGATTTTTCTGGTAAACTATCACGTAAGAGCACTTCCTTTTTGTAACTCGTTTTGAATTTTATGTTTCAGACTTACCGTTCCAGAGATTAACTGTCCGCCATGCAGCAATGTTTTTTTGAGAAGAAAACTTGAGCGCCCTGTATTAAATTTACAGTTAATAAAAAATAAAAATAAAAATTTTTTTCGTAATCTTCAAGAACTGTTTAATACTGTAAAAAAAGTTTGATAACAATATATAATATAGAAAGTGAAAAAAAAATTGTTGAATATATGTCATTTTTTAGCATTCTAGACGGTAACAGTACCTTAAATTAAATTAGACACCAAAAAAAAAGCAGGTCACTGGTCAGGGTAATAGCGGCTGTTCATGTTGTCCGAAATAAAAAAAATAGAATGGATTATTGTTCAGTAGGTCTGTCGCTATCGTCCCTACCAGATTTAATCAATTTCATTGGAAAACAAAAAAATGGCGGACTGTAGAAGAAAAAGTTACGAAAATCTTGTTTTTTTTTTGGTAAAAATTGTTTAAAAAAATAAGAAAATATTTTCGAAAATAAGCAATTCTGGTACGGACGATAACTATTAATGAGTAGAAGAACATACATAAATTTCAAAGTAATCGGCTGAATAGTTTTTTTTTAGGACCCTGACAGTGTTAGAAAATGATGTTTCGAGAAAAATGCGTTTAAAGTTTCAAGAGCATAACAAGTCGCTTACGGCGCGTCGGCGATTATGAATTGTAACTTATGTAATACTAAGAATTTCGGTGTGAATTTTTCACAGCATATTTTCGATAGGTTATACTACCGAAATATGAAAAAAAAATCGATTTTTCTAAGTGGTCACATGAGAATACCCCCTTAAAGAGCATTGTTTCCAAAATATTAGAAATGTTATTTGCCTGCTGATTTAACGAAATCAATATTTCTTTTGAAGTCATCTCTGAAATTTTGAAATTTTAATTGACACAAGTGCACAAAATCCTCGTTTTGCGCATTAATGGGTTAAGTTTCACTGCCGTTGTATCTCTCGATAGATGGAATCTTTTCCATATAGCCCATAATCTTCCGAATGTCACTCTAGTTTCTTCAGCCTGTTGTTTATATCCGCATCCACTCACTCCTCCGGTTGTTAACCCATAGTGCTGCGTTATTAATGGTTAGCTGGTCGCCTGTGTTTTTGATTCTTGTATTCTATTACTAGACTGCATATCATTATGTGTTTGGGGCAGTAGCACAATTTCATTAGCGTAGTGCAGATCTCCTAGGTTTAGGTATTGTATCCAATTTATTTCTCGCGATATTGCTGTGATTTTACACATTACTTCATCTAGTACTATGTTGAATAATAGGGGCATGAAGTAGTTTGTCTCCAAATTTTGTTCTGAAGGGTTTATTTAGACTACCATTGTGGAGGATAATAGTTTTACATCATCGTGTAGTGCTTTAATTATTCTTATTACTTTGTCCGGTATACTTTTACTTGTCAGAACTTATCATATTATTTTTTAAATTTTACAATATATTTTTTCGCGTGCAAAAATCACGTCTATATTCTTTTATGGGCGAAATGAAAGAGACCGCTCTTTTCCTTCTTCCGAACGATCTTAATCGACGCGCTTGCCCTTTCCCTTGCACTTCGTAATCTTTCCTTTAGCGGTGGCGAGTTACTTTCAGGATCAACTGCTTCTCCATCCTCGAAAGCAGAAGCATCCTCGAAGTGTTCAGCATCAGGGTCTATTTCATTGGATCCGACATCATCAATTTTCACTGAATCAGCCTCCTTCAGATGCAGCTTATTAGTATTTAGCCGTACATACGAGGAACTATCTTTCTCGTCAGCCATAAGTTCTTTAAAATCAACACGTTTTAGTAAATGTTTTTTATTACAATTACCTTGTTCTTTTGTTTCTTCATGGTTCACTTCCTCTTCTCTAAAGATTTTGTCTCGGGTAACCTCAATTCTGCTCAAGGTGGGTATCCAAACTCTAAAACCTTTAGTATCTTCAGCATAGCCCATAAAATTTCCTTTTTGTGCCTTCACGTCGAGTTTTCTGCCCTTCTGTTTGGGTACGTGTACAAAAACTTCAGATCCAAAAATTTTTAAATTGTCGATGTCAGCTTTCCCTTTGTACCATAGCTCAAACGGACTTTTGTTCTCAATATGCGTTGGTCCAGTGGAATTTAAAACATGTACAGCTGAATTAACAGCTTCCGCCCAAAAACTTTTATTAAGATTTTTAGCACACAAGATAGTACGTGCAGCTTCAACTATTGTCCTTATATCCCTTTCAGCTCGCCCATTTTGCTGAGGAGTGTACGGCACAGAAGTTTGATGTTGAATGCCAGCAGAACTTAATGTCTCGTACATCTCCTTATTTAAATACTCGAGACCATTATCTGATCTCAAAATTTTGATCTTTGAACCAAATTCATTTTCATAACGAGCTAAGAATTTCCGTGTGCAATCTGTTACCTCGCTTTTGTTTTTGATGAAGTATACCACTCTGTAGCTGCTGAAATCGTCCTTGAAAAGCAGAAAATATCTCGATCCTCCCAATGATGCTACTTCCATCGGCCCACATAAGTCAGTGTGTACGAGGCTGCCACGAAACTCTCCTCTATTTTTGCTGTCTTCAAATGGCATACGGTGTTGTTTACCCAGGGTGCAGGCTTGACAGAAGAAATTTTTGCAGTCTACGAAACTTATATTGTTTTGGATAAGAAATTTTCGAACATGATGGATACTTTGGTGACCCAACCTCTCGTGCCAAATTTTTATGTGTAAATGCTCCTTTGACGCAAGATTTGCTAGAGCCTTTTCGTCTTTAACATTTTTAAATAGCATTTTGAAAAGCTGTCCGTTTCGTACTCCCACTGCAGCAACATTTTTATTCTTCTTTGAGATAAAGGTACACTTTTGGCTATCTGAAAATAATTTATAGCCTTTATCAAGGATTTTATTCTGCGAAAATAGATTAATTGCAATTTCCGGTACATAAAGAACATCTGCCAAATGTTTATTTACCCACTTGTTTTCATCAAATGCCGAAATATTTATATTACCTTTACCAAGGGCTGAGATGATTCCACCGTTTCCGATTTTTACGTTAACTTTTTCGTCAAACCATTGAAAGTCGACAAACAATTCCAGTTGAAACGACATGTGGTCGCTCGCACCGCTATCAAGGTACCAAACGTCATTTCTTTCAAAGGAGCTGCCAACTGCTTCACACACGAGTGCTTTTCCAGCTTTGCTATCATTTGGTCTATTCCCCTTATTTTCATTTTTTCTGGTAGGGCAGTTCCTTTTCCAATGTCCCTTTTCGTGGCAGTGGTAACATTTCCCCGGTTTGCCACTTGGCTTATTGTGTAGACTTGGATTTTCACTCCGTCTGATGTTCTTTTTCTTGCAAAAAAGTGCATTACCTTGAGAGAGATGGCTGGATTGTTGTTGCAGTCTGGTCTCCTCTATGATTAACCGTGAGGTTAAATTTTCCATTGTCTGCTCATTGGCTGCTGTCGATTCCCAGGCAGTAAAGAAATGTGCAAACGCATCTGGTAAGGTCATCAAAACTTTGGTGATCACCATATTGTCCGAGATGTTCTCGCCGCTGTCCCGCAATTGACGCACTAAAGTCTCCAACTTTGATATATGTGTTGCTATATCGTCTAGCGGATCTTTCTCGAAACTGTAAAACTTCTGCTGCAACATGTGAATTCCGGTCTTAGAAGTTTGTTCGTAGACCGCTTCCAATTTTTTCCACATTTCCTGTGCAGTTTTGCAGTTTACAATATGTTGTAAAGGAACCTTACCGATTGTTGTAATCAAGATCCGTTGAGCCTGATTATCACATTTTTCCCACGCTTTCAAAATCTTTTGAAAGCGTGGGAAAAATGTGATAAGCCCCAGCTTCTTGACCGGCTTTTCATTCCCGCCTTCTACAAACTCGAACAAATCGCTGGCTTTCATTAGGATTTTTATTTGGAATTTCCAAATAGCAAATTGTTCCGCACCTTTCAATTTTTCAATTTTTACTAATTCGCCGTTGTCCATTTTGCTCTTTGTCGTACCCAAAGTTTTTTGAACCACAATTACTCACACGCAAAGAAAAAGTTGCGATAACCGAATAAAAGTTCTTCTTCAATAAGGCAAAGAAAAGCACATTGAAACTGATCGGAGATTATATTCACTTCCAAAAAAAGATTTAATTCAGGGCGGCGTGTCTGGGCCCATAACCTGTTGAATAAAACGTCTGCTTTGGTCGAAGATAATTCAGCAAGTGAACTTTATTTTAGCAAGAATATTCAGAATACTACAATAGGTGCTGCCATATAGATTATAATATACAACATTATCTTAACACTTCTCATCTGTCCTTCTATCTTAGGAAGGATTAATACTTCGATTTATTGTTCTTCAAATAAGCAATAGTTTCATTTATCTCGTCATTTGGGTGTGTGTTGATTGATCAATGATGATGATAATATTATTATCATTGTTCTTATGGGTCGGTTTATCTATATGCTGTGGGTCTTACTGGTGTCTGGTATATTATTACATATACTGGCGTTCAAAATTAAGGGATCATCCAAAAAATCCGAAAATTGTCCTAATTTTCAAACCGCTGTATATTCGCGAAAATTCTACAGATTTGGATGAATGAAATCTCATTTTGAGGCTATGGGAAATTTCTTTCATCTCTTACTGCTCAATGAGAGTCAAAAAATAAAAGAAAGAATTGATCCCTTAATTTTTTGTGAAGTTTAGTGGCCTCTATGGGCTTGAAAAAAGAATTTACGAGTAAATCAAAATGAAGCATTTTAAAGCAAGTACTTAACGGTTCTGTTTTACATTTTCTTGTGATTTTGTTAAATTTTTAGCTTCCAGAATTCCTAAACTAATAACCGTACACTAATCCACCAAACGTCATTTTCAAGCTGAAAGTATCGTCTTCAAGATGCGTTCACACGATTTTCTTAAAAACACTCTTTTTTTATTGTGTCTGCAATATTTTGTTTCCGTTGAAAATCTTTTTTTTGACATTTTTATATCAACTGCCGAAAGTACAAGTTTCCAAATGCGTTCCTTTTTCGCGAAGATACAGCGGTTTGAAAAGTAGGGACATTTTCCGATTTTTAAGTGACCCTTTAATTGTGAACGCTCGTGTAGTTTATTCTTCCATGGAGTCAGTTCTCCAGTCGCCGCACACTTTTACCCTTTTAATCCCGTAACTGTAAGCCTTTGAACTTTCTGAGGAAATATAAAAACACCTAAATTATAGTAATTACCCATTATAGTTGTGTAATATTTCTATAATTAATAACTAATAATAAATTTTCCTTTCAGGGCATGGGAGGACAGCTTGATTACTGGGGGCTTTGGCTTGATAATGAGTATGGATTGGGTGCATGTTCCGAGTCATGTACTACGTTTAGAAATTATATACAACTGAGCATCAATACGACATTTTCTATACGTAACGTTGAAGTTTGGGCTGTTGGAGAAAAGCCTGAAAAAGATGACTATGTGAGTAAATGTTTGCTTATAATTAATTTTATTATAATTTAATTTATTTGTGGCTTGGGGACTTAGTTTTGCGACAATTTCGTAATCTCTGGATGAAATTATATAGGGTGTCCAAAACCAGCCGTCCACCCGTTCTAAATCGGCCAAAAAAAATTTTTTTTCGCCAAGCTGATTGCTTTATTTAAGTAAAGTTGGTACGCTCTATCGATTTGCCGGAAGTAGACCTTAACTCCGAAATTCATTTTTTTACGGTGAATTCACATTCTGCATCATAACTAATGGAAGTGGACTTTTCAGACCGGAAGTAGACCTTTTAACGGCGGTATTGCATTTGTTACGGCGAATTCACATTCTACGTCATAACTTGTGCATCGTGGGCTTAAAGTTTAAATGGGGACGATATCGCTTCTGCCTCCTATAGGAAGTGGGTTTCGACGCCAGAAGTAGAATTTGAACCGCACATATTTATGTTTTCATCATAAATTAGTATTTTAGTCTGAAAGTATCTCATTTCCTTCTGACAATATTACTGTAAAGATTAAAATCAGATTCTGATTTGAATTAATTCATAAGATCAATAACATAATTTTTCGAAAACATGGCAGGCAGTGAAATCAGATTAAAACTAAACAAGATTAAACTAAACTAACCTAACTAGAACTAGTTTAAAATAAAAAAACAAGCAAAGTAAAACATGTAATGGTGGGGGAGGGGGGGGGGGGAGCTAGGAGGTGTAGATTGGAAAGGGACAAGTTATTATGTGGGAGAGTTAGAGAGAACTTCTGAGACAAGTTTGATCAACGTGAAAGTCGAAGGTTGAAGACTGAATTGTCGACTTTCCGTTACATTCTGGCGATGGGCTCAAATTACCCATATTTAGTGCCATAACTATCTAGGTGAAAAAAGTGGGAAAACTCTAACATGATGAAACTAGGAAATATAAAAAAGATTTCTGTGGGCCTGCGTGCGGAAGTAATCGAAATTTTCTTTCACTGTTGAAGTTCTGCGTGTGTGGCAGAAGATGCTAGATGCTTCCGATCGGTTTATGAGAACTGATGCGTGTGTTTGTATATTCCTCTGGGAAATGAAAGCTTACAATAAGGTTGTGCATAAAGCGTCCCATATACGACAATATCGCGCATTAAAATCTGGTGTGTATCACGCCCATAAAAAATCCAATCGATTTACTTTTCTAGTACCAGGTTTGCGCGCTGCTTATTCTTGTCTTAAAACAATGCTACAAACATTGAAACCTGAGATCGCACCGCCCCAGGTTTTAAGTTCATGCCCCTGCAACGAGAGTTTTTCGGAAAGGGAATAACTATTGCTTTTTGATTCTTATTTTGCCTGGGTATTTCGAGTTGTCTTTCGATACATTTTATGCGAGTGATATCCCACAGAAAATCTCTACCCAGTATTCCGTCGTACGGTATAGATTCGACATCCTTTGTTATGTGAAATTTACATTCGATATTATCTGCCGTTGTGAATTTCGCTGTGCAGGTACCCAATGTTTTGCCTTTCCCTCCGTGTATACCATTGAGAATTACGGTATGGCGTTTGTTGATGGGAACTTCGGGTTTTAAACAACTAATTTTCAGAAGACTGATATCAGAACCTGTATCAACTAGTAGTCTCGCTGTAGTCGATTTTGCTATGTTTAGAGGTAACTGAATGGCCTCAATAGCCCGGTTGGTAACGCGAAGTGTTTACTGCGAGGCAGCAGAACGCTAGACGTTGTGGGTTCGATTCCCACGAAAACCCTGGTCACAAAAAAAGTGGTATCACAATGGGCTAATATGGCCTAAGTGTGTCGTCCTGGCTTCCTTTTTTTTCTTTTAGTTCGACACAAAAGAAAACACACACTTTCGCACACTTTCGGGAAAGTTTGGAAAAGAAAACGCGAAACCGTTCCAATTTACTTACACTTTATTCTAGTAAAAACAACACAACATCGATAATGAAAATTATTGAAATTAGGAACTTATTACAAATTACAAATTGCAAATTACAAATTACAAAATTACAAATTTAAGAGTGAACGAATGCGCGGGTGGACTATCGGCGGATGACTGCCTCCCAAAATCGTCTAAGTTCCTGCCCGTGGTGCCGCTCTGCCGTCAGGTCCGGTCTCCAATTTCCGATCGATCAGCGCTCGTGCAATAGATCAGCAGAATCAACAGGTATGCAGGTGTGCAATCGTTTGAACTTTGATTCTGCTGATCAGTGCAGATGCGCTGGGGTCGATGGCTCACGGGTGCCTTACGCGTGTCGTAGACATCTCGGCGGGCCTTGAAATCCTATGGTTTCAATGAGCTAAGAATATAATTAATACTTCTTATGGGGCATTTCCTCCCTTCATAAGATTAGCATGAGAACTGGAGTTACTTAAAGGGCGCTCCGACTCGCCCGGCTTAAAGGAAGTGGGTAGTGAGGGCAGGAAAAACTTTAGGGATGGGAGGTCTAGGCGGAAAGTGAAGTGCATCCGGTGTTTAATGACGGATATATTTTGGTCTGTCGTCGCAAAGTTTCTAAATTAATCGACGAGACGCAGTTGTCTTCACTGTTCCGCTGGTTATCCTGGTCGGTTATTATGGAAGTTAGGCGCACGTTTGATTCGGTGTTTGGCTGTTGCGTTCGCCTGTGTAGGGCATAGGTGGTGAACGAGTTGCCAATTGCCGCTAAGAGCCACCAGCTTCTTCCATGAATGCTCCGGATAATTCGTAAATTGACGATGACGCTTGCGACGTATTTTAATGTACGAGGGATAACCCAAATGCCTAAGAAGATAGATGACAGATTTCCAAAGGTGGCAAAGAATGTTATGGTTCCTTGAAGATAGTCCTGAACTTGAGTTATATGGTCGGTGGAAAGTAAGTGAAGCACGTTGATATTTTGTCGGTCCGTATTGTGTCCGATTATAGTTTTAGTGAGCACATTTTCAATGGCTTTCCTTTCCGACGGGTACATAATCTGTCTACGCAATTCCTCAGTGGCCTCGTAAGTGTATATGCCTGATCTGATTAGATCGTGGGTATCCTCATACGTCCAAGGTATGTCCTTTGTCGGATTTAAAAGCTCGGGATCTTCTAGCCTGTGACTTTCCGGGGTAAAGCCATACCATGCGCCATGAAGTAAATATGCAGGAGTTAAGGTATTGGAGCATGATATTTCCGTACCATATTCCTGTAACAGATGATTGGTTGGGGCCATGAAATAGCTCTTGTTGTTGTATGTTGCGGCGAGCTCATTATAGCATCGATCCACTTTCCTGACTGTGACTTCCACTGCTTGGCATCTAATGAGGTATATGACTTCTCCGCGTGCTACGGCGGTATATCCGGGCTCCTTCATTTTCATGAAGGCAAACTCTGAAGGATGATGATGAGCAACAGCCAATTGGGTCTCTAAAACTTCACGCTCCACCTCACATTTCTTGTGTAACAAATGAGTATATAGGTTCTCAATTTGTTTTTTGATATGCCTTTCTACATAAACAAATTTGGTGTTAATATACGTGAAGAGGTCTAGGCTTTCTATTGACTTTGTTTTAAATACGTAATCATCAGTCGTTTTCTTGATTATCACCAGCCTGGGATGTTCTGTTGGAATCCTGGATGGCGGCAAACTGACGTGGACTTTATTGTCTCCAATGCGAAGACAACGTCGCCAGTATCAACAGTGTAAATAATATGTGTTTGTTTTTCAGTTCTATCCAAAGTTTGAATTTTAGTAGCATTGCCTTCGTACAGAACGGTGTATGATAATGATTCGCAAGAAGTGTCTGGAATCATATCCCAACAACTCATTCCATATTCGGGATCTACACATTTGCCTTGAGATAAGGGCATAATACATTATTGCGGAGAATCACTTGGTTGTCCTCCAATCGAACAGTACTGGTATAATCGGTAATTGTCAACTCCACTCCATAGCATGTATGACGATGACATTGTCCCAAACATTGATGCCGTAAGTATATGAGGTTCCAGCACAGTTTCCCTTTGCATCCACAGAACCTGCTATAGTTTCTGTATATCCGGACGTAGCGTTTCGATCTTCTCTATCAATTTATTGTTCGGAAGTCTGTAGATGCCGAAAATTTGAATTTTCATGCATTCCTCCTGTGATAAGTCAGCGATGAAAGTGCTTAGACCTCCCGAAGCCAAAGAAAGGTGACTGAACATGCCACAGAAATACACAGTTTGTAAAACATTGATTTTACATTGATAGACGTGAATCGATGCAACGCCTTTTAATTCCAATAGTTGAATGTCTTCGTACTCTTGAAGGATGTTTGGTGGTTCGAAATTGCATTTCTCCACACCCAGAACCGAGATTCTAGTTCGATTAATTCTTTCGTGGCCACAATCGTATGCAATCAGAGTGAGACCGCCCTGAAGGAATATTAGATTCAAGACGATATTCCACATCATTTTTTTTTGGTGTTCTGTGAAAAGATTTGTATATATGCTGTTGAATTAACGCGTAAAGATATAGAGATAGAACTAATGACTAAATTAAAGGAGTAAATAAATAAATGTTATCTTAATGAAGTTGTTCTCGCTGAAATGGTAAAACACATATCTTGGTAATGGGTCTTTTCAATTGTGTACCTGATGTTTTGACTGTTACGACTCGAGTTTGATTATCTCTACCTTTATGTAATTCGGTTATCCTAGCGAGCTTCCATGCTGATGGGGGAACATTCTCGTCCTTTAAAATGACAAGATCTCCAGTGTGAACAGGTGGCATTTCGTATTTCCATTTTTGTCGATGCTGCAGACGAGAGAGATATTCCGTGGACCATCTCTTCCAAAAATCGTTTCTAATTTTTTGTAAGTGCTGCCACCGAGATAGTAGTGATATTTTAGTGCAGTCCCAATCAGCCTCGGGCAGTGCAATAGGAGCTTTTCCAATGAGGAAATGTCCTGGGGTAAGAGGGGTCAAATCATCTGGATCTGCCGACATAGCGCATAACGGACGAGAGTTTAAAATCGCTTCGATTTGCACCAAAATCGTGTTAAGTTCTTCAAACGTTAATAACGTTTGGCCTACTATTCTCCGAAGATGATACTTAATTGATTTGACTCCTGCCTCCCATAATCCACCAAAATGTGGTGTAGCCGGGGGGATGAAATGCCACGTTACATTTTGTACACCCCAAGCTTCACTGGCTTTTCGAAGGTTTCTTCGGATGGCTTGGTCTATTTCTTTGTCAAGTATTTTAGCTGCTCCTACGAAATTCGTTCCATTATCGCTGTAGATTTCTTTGCAGACTCCTCTTCGGGAGAAAAATCTACGTAGTGCAGCAAAAAAGGCTTCCGAGGTCAGATCACTCACAAGTTCAATGTAAATAGCTTTCGTCGCAAAGCACACAAAAATAGCGATATAGGCTTTGGGTGTTTTTGCGTTGCGTACCTTGCTTAGTTTTACATTAATAGGACCTGCGAAGTCGATACCTGTAGCATGAAAAGGAGGTTCCAAATTTACCCTGGCTGAGGGTAAATTTCCCATAATTTGACTTGAGGTCTCTTTCCTCCAGGGAAAGCACATAATACATTGATGTAATGTTCTTTTTACGGTGTCTTTGATGCCAGGTATCCAATAGTTTTGCCTTAAAGTAGCTAGTACAAGATTTGAACCCCCGTGCATTGTCGTTTTATGAGTGTGTTTAATGATTAAATATGTCAACTTTGAGGTACGCGAGAGAATTATTGGATGCTTCTCTGTATATGTTAAATTTGAGTTCTCGAGACGACGTAAGATTTTGTTGTCGTCTAGAAATGGATTTAGTGAACTTATGGGGCTTTTTGGAGATATTCGTAATTTTTTCTGCAGGGATTCTATCTCATTGAAGTAGGAATATTGTTGACTTTTTCGAATAAGGATACCTTTTGCCTCTTGTAATTCTATAGCGGTGAGATAAAAGGGTTTGATGAGTGTACTACTGTTCTTTGTACATTTTTTAAAGAATCTGAGACAAAATGCGACGACTCTGCAGGCTCTAACAAAATCAGAAAATCGCTCTGCTAGCGGTTCTGTCCCCAGCTTAAGTTGGTAAGATTTGACCTTTTTTATTTCCTTTCCTGCGAGGTCACATTCAGGATCTATGTTAAGTTGTGGCCATTCGCTGGGATTCTTTATCAGACATTGCGGACCTTCCCACCACAACTTGGTTTTAACAAGCTCAGATGCATGCACTCCTCTAGATGCCAAATCTGCAGGATTGTGTTCTGATGATACGTGTCGCCAACGGCATTCAATGGTATTATTATGGATTTCAGTAACTCGATTGGCCACGAATGTTTTCCATTTATTTGGATGGCTACTAAGCCAAGCGAGAACCACTGTAGAGTCCGTCCAAAGATGAAATGTTTCAGTTTTTCCAGATTTATTCGCAAATGGGCCACCAATTTTGAAAGTAGGTGAGCTTCGCACAATTCTAATCGGGGAAGTGAGATTGTTTTGACGGGTGCAACTCTGGTTTTAGAAATAATCAGCCGCGTGGAGATATTTCTGGTGCTAGAACACGTGCATAGATCACGGCAGCGTATGCTCGTTCCGAACTGTCACAAAATCCATGATATTCAATATGTGCATCAGCAGAATACCCTAACCACCTGGGAATTTTCAACTGTTCGAGTGCTTTTAGATCAGAGATAAACACAAGCCATTCTTGCGATAGATTTTCTGGAAGAATAGTGTCCCAATCTACCCCCGAAAGCCAGAGTTTTTGCATTAAAATTTTTCCACAAATAATTACGGGCGCGAGCTATCCTGCTGGGTCGAACAGTTTTGAAATCGTCGATAAAATACTGCGTTTCGTAGGGATTCCGCCGATGTCTATATTTAATTGGTAGCAGAAAATATCTTCCTTTGGGTTCCAGCTTATCCCTAACGCCTTTATAGTGGAACTTCCATCAAACAATGAAACAGTTTCTTTAACTATGTCTTCAGAAACCAGATCTTGTAATACGTCTGGATGATTTGCGGAAAATTTACGTAAATGGAAGCCACCTTGTTTAAGTAATAGAGTCAATTCTTTCCGCAACTTCACGGTTTCTTTGATATTGTCACGTCCGGTTAAAACATCATCGACATAAAAATCGTTTGATAAGCATTTTGAGGCTTCCGGAAAATTAGTTTCTTCATCTTTGGCTAATTGCTGGAGAGTTCTGATTGCTAAATAAGGGGCACAGGATACTCCGAAGGTGACTGTCAAAAGGCGGTAATCCTTTACGGGATAATTTACGTCTGATCTCCACAAAATTCTTTGATAGTCTGTATCATCAGGATAAACCCAAATTCGACGATACATTTTCTCTATATCTGCTGAGAAAACTAATCTGGGAAACCGCCATTTTAAAAGTATCATCGTTAGATCCCTTTGAAGAGGCGGACCAGTCATTAGAAGTTGATTTAGTGAATTTCCTGACGACGTTTTACAAGAAGCATCAAACACGACTCTTAGTTTAGTTGTAGAGCTGGCTTCTTTTGTAACACCGTGATGGGGAAGATAATTTGTTTTAAATGTTGTTATGTTTTCAGTATCTGATCGGATATTGTGGGTTCTTTCAAACGGGGCTATTTCCTCCATTTGATTCGAAGTGAGATATTCTTTGAGGACTTTGTTATATTCCTCAAACAATCCTTTATTCAGAATAGTTTTCTCCGTAGATAGAAGACGTCTCAGTGCTATGTTGCGAGAGGATTCTAACCGTAATTCTGGATTAAGGGGGTAGTCCAGTGAAAAAAAATTTGTTTTTCAATTTTTTTGTTTTTGCTTAAATCTACTCTACTACACCTCGAAAATACTCCCTTAAAATATCTAAGCAAAATATTGAATAGTTTTAAAGATACAGAGAGTTTTCGAGAGACGTGTAATTCGAGTGCTCGAAGGTCCCCTGGCGTGTTTCGGAGCAAGGAGGACTCTTGTATTTCTGTTTGCTCCGCCCATTTTTTTTCGGTTTATAACGGTCTAGGTCCTTCTGCTTTGTATTTAAGGTTAGTTATGTATGGAGCAGGCATCGCGTTAAGTATGGACCAGGCATCGCTGACTGAGGTAAAATTAATTTTTTTAGCTTTTTTCCGCAAAAGAAACTTTAAACGCGTTTTTCTCAAAACAGCATTCTTTGACTCGGCGGACGTCAGATCTCAGAGTCTTTTGCTCCGATTGATCTAAAAATTTAGCTGTATATTTCTTGATTGTGTATCTATCGTCGGAACTAGAATTATTAAGATCCATTGTTTATTTACAAAGTTATAAACAAATTAAGCACCCGGAAAACACCGGAAAAATTCGAAATGCCGCCATTTTGTTATTTTTTACTGAAAATTAATAATTCTAGTTCCGACGATAGCCAATGTTCTACAGATTAAAACCTCGTTTGAATTTTTTGTTTCGAATGAACCGTTGCAGAGATTCGACGTCCGCCAACAAAAAAAATTTTTTTTCGGAGCGGCCATTTTGCCGGGATGACTCATCGAAAATAAAAATAAAATTTTTTTTTTGTAGTTTAATAGTTGTACTATCATATGTCAAAAAGGTTTTTAATAAAAATTAATTTCTAATATGAAAAAAAATCGTTGAAAAACAGTCGTTTTCACTGGACTACCCCCTTAAGCTTAAGGGGAGGTTCTCATCTAGAACGTCAAAAATTAGGTAAAGTTCGTGATTTTTTTGAAGGCAAATGACAAGACATAGGGAAATGATATTTGGCATTATCTTTTATTGTACATTTATCTGTACGAAAAAGTTTTTTTATTCAAAAAAAAAAAACAAAATGGCGCCCGTTATTCAACTTCTCCGGAGGCATGTTTTTCGAAAATTGCCCAGCTGCGTACAATTTAGGGGTCGCAGATTGGTCTGAAATCAAATAATGATGACATTATTATAAACTAGAATAAATTTGTCTCAGAAAGAGTGGACGTTTTTCAAAAAAAATTTCAAATTGACGGAATGGCGCGATTTTGAAATTTTAAGGCCGTTTTCGGCCGTTTTTTTTCATAGTTTATCACTTACAAAAAGGAGATAATGTTACAATTTTCAAAATGTGCTCCACTCTTTCTATGAAGAAAATTGTTTACTTTAATATGCACGAAACTAGAAGTTGATCGGTTGAACCGTTTTTGAGTTATCTTGTACGCAAATTGTAAACAAACATGCCTCCGGAGAAGTTGAATAACGGGCGCCATTTTGTTTTTTTTTTTAATAAAAAAATTTTTTCGTACAGATAAATGTACAATAAAAGACAATGCCAAATATCATTTCCCTATGTCTTGTCATTTGCCTTCAAAAAAATCACGAACTTTACCTTTTTTTTTGACGTTCTAGATGAGAACCTCCCCTTAAAAGGTAATCGAACAATGTACGATCCATCGGATTTCCAGCTATGTGTGGTTCGGTAGATTTCTTCACATAGTATATCCTCCGGATTTTCGGCGTAGATCGCCGAAGGTTCTTCTACTTCCCAGAATTTTTTAAGATCGAAATTTAACTCGAATGTATTGATTAAGGAAATTACTTCAATTTTTGGCTTTTCTGGTGAATTAAAATATCGATCCGATTTGGAACGTGATAGGTGGGATCTGCTAAAGGTAGGTTTTCGATATGCTCCCATTTACCTTGTAACAATGTTCTAGATGGTAGTAAATCCGTCAGTGTATCAAGAGCAACAGCATCTGCTGTCACACTTCGAGGTTCATATCTCGATTTTAAGGTCAATTTTACCATTTTACGTGAACTAGCCGCTTCACTGTTTGCTAGACCCGTGACTTTAACAAAGGTATTGCTCATCTTCAGTTTTAGGCGTCGACAAAGTGAATTAGTCACGAAAGTTATCTGGGATCCTGGGTCTATCAAAGCTCGTGCTATTTGGGGTCCGTCCGGCGTCTCAACGTATAATAGAGCCGTAGCTAACAGCACATGTCGATTTTCCGTAGAGACACTAGAAGCTGCCGTTTGTGTATCTGTTTGTTGCGGCAGGTCATGACGGGCAACTTGGCCTCTAGTGCTATTTGATGCGACCTGTTCGTGAGGTTGTTTAAAAGCTGCATGCAACAGCGTGTGGTGCTTTCCTCGACATTGAGTACACCGTGAAGTACTTAAGCATTTATTAAGTATGTGATATTTACCTAAACAATTGATGCAATAACCATTTGTTTTGGTAGCCTTTAGTCGCTGGAGAGGCTCAAACTTTAAGAACTTGGGGCATGAACGAATGGAATGATTCTCATGGCAGATTTTACATGCTGCTTGAGCCATATGAAAATTTTTTAAATTTGTTTTATGGGGTTCATCTACCTTTTTGGATTCATGTGACTTTGGCTTCGCGCCTGATATTGCTTCCAACGTGCGAAATCTGAGCTCTAAGAATTTTTTGAGCTCACTCCATTGAGGAACGTCTGTTTTATCACCTATTGATAATTCCCATTCTTTATGTGTTTCTGCTGGGAGCTTTTGGACGACCAGGTGAACAATAAGGGGGTCCCAGTGCAAAGTATTAATTTGCACATTATTCAGTGAAGCAATGCAATCACTGGTGACGTCGAGAAGACCTTTGATAGAATGTGCTGTTTCAGCAGAAATTTTTGGTTGTGAAGTGAACGTTCGGAGCAGTGATGATACGAGAATGCGTTTGTTTTCATATCTTTCGGTTAATAGTTTCCAAGCGGACGCGTAATTCGCTTGAGTCATGCTAAACTGTTTTATGACATTTGAAGCTTCACATATTAATGAAGTTTTTAAATAGTGAAACTTCTGTGCTTCTTCCAGATTGGGATTTTGGTGAATCACCGCAAGGTATAGGTCTCGAAAGCTGATCCAATCATTGTAGTTACCGGAGAATTTTGCTAACGAGATTCTGGGCAGATTTGACTGCCCTGATGATTTTGTCTTCGCATTTATCGAAGAACTTTGAGCAGGCGTGCGTGGGACGGTTGGATCACTAGATCGGGAAGCCCTCTCTAGGGTTTCCGCGTTTTCTATGAGTTCACCTTTGAACTCATAAAAGATTGCTTCTTGAGTTCCAAAGAAGTCTTCTTTGAAATATTTATGATCTGAGTCTTCCGCGGATTTTAGTTGGCTTATTTTAGTTTCATTGGATAAAAAAGCTTGCCAGAGATCATGCCAGCCGTTTATTCGCCCAATGTAAAATCCATGGGTGCGTCTGGCGATCGGGGTTTTCTTCGTGTTCGATACAAATTTATTCATTTGCTCGATAAGGCCCTCTTGGCTATGAAGAAGTGACTTCAGGCTTTCCATTTTCGCACTTAACTTTCACTAACCTAGAAAAGGAAACTGGGACTTACGGTTATTTTATAGTTGAACAGGATGCTGCTGGTCGGACAGGATATCCGACTCGAAGGACCAATGTTGAGGTGTCCTGGCTTCCCTTTTTTTCTTTTAGTTCGACACAAAAGAAAACACACACTTTCGCACACTTTCGGGAAAGTTTGGAAAAGAAAACGCGAAACCGTTCCAATTTACTTACACTTTATTCTAGTAAAAACAACACAACATCTATAATGAGAATTATTGAAATTAGGAACTTATTACAAATTACAAATTACAAATTACAAATTGCAAATTACAAATTACAAAATTACAAATTTAAGAGTGAACTAATGCGCGGGTGGACTATCGGCGGATGACTGCCTCCCAAAATCGTCTAAGTTCCTGCCCGCGGTGCCGCTCTGCCGTCAGGTCCGGTCTCCAATTTCCGATCGATCAGCGCTCGTGCAATAGATCAGCAGAATCAACAGGTATGCAGGTGTGCAATCGTTTGAACTTTGATTCTGCTGATCAGTGCAGATGCGCTGGGGTCGATGGCTTACGGGTGCCTTACGCGTGTCGTAGACAGCCACAACAATCTACATCTGCTGAATGGTTGCATCGCTATTTGGCGAAGCAATATATCCTATTTGGGCAGTTTTTGTAGGTTTTCCCGCAGTTTCAATAATAATGTCTGACTTATTTTAAATAGAGAATCCCTTATTTTCTGTACCTATTTTAGGATTGACTCTGGGATTCAGAGAGTCAACCCCTTCTAGTTTTTTCCTGCATTTACACGTTCACGACTTTCATACGACAACTTCGCGCGGCAGGCACTAATTTCGTGTCCTCTCCTGGCACACCATTCGCACTTTAGTCAAGTATTACGTCGAGACCCCTCTTGCTGGGTGGTCCTGGATGCGTTGTAGAGCACTTGTGCCTGCGTACCTTCCTGATTTGTTCGTCCGGTTTCTTTACACGCTCGCTGTCTGGGTTGCTCCTCAGCTGATAGCGGATCGCACACTTGTTTGGCACAATCTAAAAATATCTGAAGGTCATTCGCGCTCTGATTTTCCCCGCTAAACGACGGAGAAAGTTGGCTAATTAATTTAGATATTTTTTCAAAACTCATTTTCCGTTTACCGAAACCTGCTTACAATTCTGTTTCGTTGATTGTGGCCGTATTAAATCTAAATTATTATTTCTAGGATAAAATAGAGTACTACTTGATCTAGACTTACTTAAATTCCTACTATATTTGTTGCCGGAACATAGAAGAAGGGTGCGCCTGCTGCCGTCTGAAGCTCTACGTTGTGATGATCCTCCTGGGCGGTCGTGGTCACTCTTTTGTTGGTCCGTTCGTAGCTGGTTGTTGTTGTCTGGCTCCTTCAATGGCTGGTTGGCGGTGGTTGTCGTTCGCGCTGTACGTGTGTTCTTGAAAACGTCTTCGTCAAAACTTAGCGCCGCAATTCTTGACGCGAATAAGTCTATTTCCTCTTCCGCGGATTTATTTTTTCTTCCGCTTAGAAATGAGCTTAAGGCAGCTGTCCGCGTACTTGAGCGTAATTTTTCGCTCCACTTATCGCTCATTTGCGAATAGGTAAGTCCGGCTGCGCCACACACAGAAAACACTTGTTCTTTTTACAATTCAAATTTTATTTTCCGAACACTGACTTTTCTACAGTTATTTGACTTGTTCTTTACACAATTCATCTTTTATTTTCCGAACATTGACTTTTCTACTATTATTTCACTTGTTCTGTTCACAATTCTATTTTTATTTTCCGAACATTGACTTTTTTACAGTTATTTCACTTGTTCTTTTCACAATTCAACTTTTATTTTCCGAACATTGACTTTTCTACACCGCCTGCTCAAACGCCCGTACCGCACGATTAGAGTCTCTCTTCTTGTACCGTTCAATTTGCACACGTTCAAGAAAAGAATTCTTTCGATTCGTTTCCGATAGCCCAACAAACAAGATCACCCGAATATGCAAGTTATTCTGGTCTGGCCCGAATATTTTGCGTAGTAAGTGTTATGAATCCCAAAACGCACTCAATGCCTAAAAGCCCGCGACGATTAATATTCAGCATACCCGAACAGTTGTTTACCCCGACTCATATAACCAGCAGCCCAGAACACAAGTTATTATCGCCCGAAGCCGTCCCATTCATAACGCAGCTACTACACTCTGCGTGGGAAAACATTAGACACCCACAAAAAACTGATGCACTTGAAGAGCGCTCGCCCAAACCAGACTTCTCGTCGCTAATGGGCACGCGCCACCAAGCCGCTAGTACACGTAAGCCAGATCACTGCCCTCACGGGGTGTAAGCTGACTCTGTGCAGGTGGCTCGTTGAAGTGGATGCACTCTGGCCGATAATTACTTGTTGTTCCTAGGATAAAAATGCAATTATGCATTATAGGTGCTGGAATTTTTTATGAGAATTCGGAATGGGCACTGATTGGGTAAAATGAGAATAAATCGATCAAAGGGGCGAGGTTTACCCCAAATAAATTTGTATAAAAGGCCTAGCCGAATATCCGTAAGGTCAGAAGTGTCAGAGTTATTCTAATAGTACCAGACAGAGTCCCCCTACCCAAGGTAAGGCCTGCTGGAATAATACTAAAGTTAATTAAAAAGAAAGAGTGTAAAACGTTTTGTTAAACTTAAACCAAAATTTAGATAAATAAAATAAAAGTGTTAGAAGTAACTGCAGTGTTTTTCCTAATTCCTTTACTCCCCGGGATCCACACGAGAGGATCCCAACATCAGATTTCTTTCCTTGATTGGGAGCGCTTACTGATCTACCTCGAAGTTGTGTCATCGTTGGGTGAAGCGCTTAAGCTTCATATTTCGGCGAGTAAATGAGTACATTCACGATGTTTATTTATTTATTTATTTATTCAACTTCATCAAGTACTGATTACTACAAAATATGATAACAATCCAGAATACAAGGCAAAAGTAACCTTAAAGGTACGGACACACGAAAAGCGAAGCGAGCGAAGCGACGCGAACAATTTAAAATTTGGGAACATTCTGTCGCAGTAGACGCTTCGCTCATGTCGCGTTCTATTCGGACACTTCAATTGATTTGTACGGCACCCAAATTTTTTAAATTGTTCGCTTCGCTCGCTTCGCTTTTGGTGTGTCCGTACCTTAACTAAGCTGATTCCTTATTTGTTTTTTAGAAAGATTAAAGTCAATATTTGTATAGTTCCGATTAAAGACACGTGACATTGGCGAAGTCGGCTCATGCATATCAAAATTCGTGCTATGATGTGCTACATGGAAGAAGCTGTGATTTCTCAAAGAGCAGGAAGGAACAGAGACCTTAAACATATCAAGCAATTCAAAATAAAAAAAGAAAAGGACTCTTTTTGCGAGCAAACGTCATTGTGGTGCACTTCCCTACGTTAAGAGGGAGGCAGTTAATAGAGCACCACTTAAGGAAGTTTTCTAAATCAGAGTTTAAAATTTCATAATCCCTTTCACCAGAAATCAGGCGAAATATTTTGGCATCGTCAGCATAACATAGGAACTTAGAGTTGTTTAAGATCAAAGATACATCATTGATGTAAATTATAAATAGAAGAGGACCCAGATGGCTACCCTGAGGGACACCAGAAGTGGTATTTATTACGTCAGATAAAGCTCCGCGAAATTTAAATCGCTGCGTACGATCGGACAAGTAAAAACTTACCAATTCGCAAAACTAGAGGGGAACCCCAGAACAAATAACGTATAAATGAGAATATTTTGATTTATTTTGTCGAACGCTTTACTAAAATCAGTGCGAATGCAATCAACCTGCATACTTGCTTCAATAGCAGATATGCAAAAATTAATAAACTCCAAAAAATTAGTGGTGGTGTATTTTCCCTTCATAAAACCGCGTTGAAACGAGCCGGGGAAAGGTTTACAGTGAAAATACAAATTATCACAGATTGCAGCCTCCAACAATTTAGCAAAAGAGCACAAATTAGCAATAGGGCGATAATTAGACATATCACATTTATTACCAGACTTGTGTAGAGGCAGTATCACTGAAAGCTTCCACTGTTTTGGAAAGGCACCGTTAGATAAAGATAAATTAAATAAATTACACAACACAGAGACAAGGGACGGACTACACTTTTTGATAAAAGATGCAGGGATATCATCTGGACCGACTAAGAAACTATCAGCCATATCAGAGATACATTTCAAAGAAACTCTTCGTCTAAAATCAGGTCTTTGGCCTGAAGAAAAGTTTGCGGAAGCTTCGGCAAGTGGGTAAAATCATTAGTATTAATATCACAGCGAGTATCACAGAATGCTGTTTTGAAAAATTCACCAAAAAGATTGGCAGTTTCCAAAGGGTCTGTAATTGTCGCCAAGACTCAATGAAGAAGGGTAACCGTCAGAATTACGTTTGGAGTTGATGAATCTTCAAAACTGTCTGGGCTCATTTCGCAAGGCATACCGCATGTCAAGAAGATACTCGTTATAAGAGACCTCCAAACACCATGTAAACTGTGTACACAAATTGCAATAAAACTCAAAATCGGAATCACTCCTCGAGGAGCAGAACCTCTTCCATGCCTTATTTTTTAAGTTTTTCAAATGTTTTATTGAACGATTAACCCATGGGTAGAATGACGAAGAGCTCCTAACGGGTGCAAGAGGTACGCAGTGATTGAAGCATAGAAAGATTACATCATAAAAATGATAAACGGCTTTGTGAATGTCACGCTCACCCAGAACTTTTGACCAATCACAAGCGAAAAGCCAGTCAGACAGAGCCAGTTATAACAAAAGCATTCAGTAGATGAGATGGACTGAATCGCAGGATCAAAAACAAGAACCAGTTGAAGTGCAGGTTGATGCGAAGTCTCAGGAACCAAAGGGGCCAAGCATCTTTTCACCAGAGTACTATCCGGATCCGAAGAAAACACCAAATCCAGAAAGCTACCCGTGTCGTTCGATATGGGGTTCGACTGAGAGAGCCCAAAAGAAGAGATGTCATCGATAAACGTGGAAACGTGAGGAGCAGCCCCTGAAAAGCTGGGCAACAACACATCCTTGTCAGAACATAACTCTCAAGAAACGGTGGGCATATTGAAGTCACCCACGAGAATCAGCTCGTCTGCAGGTGATAACGCTGATGTGAGTTCCACAACACAGGAATCCAAGGCCGCATAAACTTCAGGTGACGATCCGGGGGCTATGTAGACAGTGGCAACATAAATTATTTTTCGCTGGAGTTTTAAAGCTACATAAATAAATTCCAAGTCCAACAGCATCGACTAAAAAACAAGGTAGGTCACGGCGAAAGGCACAAAGCACTCCTCCCCCCACGGGAGCATCCAAAACAGAAAGGTGACGATCACGGCGGACAACCAAAAATTCGGAACCACAAAGTTCCGCATCCGCAATCCTTCCACATAGCCAAGTTTCGGTTAGGCAGACCACGTCGAAACAAGAATTCGTCGAATTAATAAAGATTGGAGTCGTCTTGGATCGCAAGCCAGTTACGTTTGCGTAGTTGATGGAGATTAGGCTGATACGTTTTTTTTGCTGAAGAGCCAGTGTTAGAGTGACCCTTGGGGACAAATTCCCGTGCTATTGCATTAGAAGGCCAAATTTCGGGTGAAAGTACCGCTTCAAAAATTCCTTCAGGTACAAGGACTTTAAAAGACTCCGTGAATGAGCAAGCCACAAGATCTCGCGAAATGCCCATATGCGACGAAATGTGCTGTGAGATTTCCTCTTCCGTGGTCTCAGGGTGAATGCAGAATACAAACACACAACGCTAAGCGTAGTAGCCGGCGGAGAATCCTTAGCAGGCAGATCGCCACGAGAAGGAGCAGCCGCGGTATCCACATCCAAAGGAGGAGATTGAGGATGATTACGGCGATGTGGGCGACGTCTCCTTGAAGCCGATGCTTGAGCTGGCGACAGGTTTGGTGTTGGCACCAAGTTTGATGTTGCGCCGGTGGTCCCCAGAGATGAAAGCGAAACCTCCGAGCAAGAATACCGCGCCGAAAGGGAGCCAACATCGGCAACAAGAGATCCCACAAGCTCGGAGTTGGCAGAAACCGCTGCAGAGCAAGAGCCCAAGTCATTCCTCACCTGCTGTCTAATGTCTAATGTCTTCGACGGCCGGCATTACCGAGGCAGGAAGATCAACTCCCGAAATAGCAGCATGCAGATCATCCGTAGCATGAGAAACAAGCGAAACCCTGGAGGACAGCTCATCAGTTCTCTCCAGGAGAGCTATCGAGTTAGACTCTAACTTCGTAGTCGAAATAAGTAGCTAATCCAGTTTTTCGTTTAATGAAAACAAATCGTCAGAAATAGATTGGAATGCGCGAGAAAAGACTGCTCGGTAGAAATATTTTCGGGAAAGTTCTTTAGATGTTTGAGAACATGTGTAGTAAACCTCGCCCAGAGGTAGAATATGTTGTAGTCGCCATGCGGAAAAAACTTCGCCCAGAGGTAGATTATGTTGCAATTGACTTGTAGAGGTAATCCGCCCTGGTAAGGGAAGCCGCTTGAACAGTCGTTGGTATTTCAGTAGCCTCGGGGGCTCAACTGATTAGGGAGCAAGTGGCTTAGAAAGCCCAACTTGGGTGTGTGAAGTAGCTTCTACAGCTCGACTTCGAGTGACAAATGCAGAGTTCTTTTGCAAAACAGTCACTGCTTTATTTATCGATTGATTGCCTATTTATACAAAATTTACTTACATCTACACTTACCAATAATCAATAAACCTAATAATTTCGCCCAACACGAAGGCCCACCAAATCCCTTGGTCAGCGATTCCCCCTTTGATGACGCATTCTTTGCCTGCTCGATCGAGGTAGCAACCCGAGTCGGCTTTGTCACTAAGCCCGTGAGCTAACGTACGGGGTTAACCCTCTCATGCGCATAGGTACCGCGAATAGCAGGGAATCGCAAGCTTGCACTTCTTGTTGGGTGGAGAGTGTGATTGACCGCTTACAACTTTGTTTACTTGCGGCTTTTTTTGTTTATGCTCTTGAACTTGACCTCGAGCTTTAAGTTCAAGGCATTTCAATTAAGTTTATCACACATGATAGGGCTTCAACTCAAGACATTCCGAGCATGTTGAAGACGATGGAGGAGCTAGATGTTTAGTGTTCCGTTTTAAGCACGAAGCATGAAAGAAGTTCATGCAAACTCCATCGCATTCGATCAATTCACTGGACGTGTTGCCGGAACAAACTTTGCAAGAATTCATCATATAGATATAACTTGTCAGTGGCTAGGTTAAGCCTGGACAACAATCAAGTAAAAAAGTCTGTATAACAATTACACGAGCTCGACGATTGTGCAATTGTGATAATACTCATCTGATGCTGATGAACTGACGCCTTCGCGTTCTCTACCTCTCCCTTATTCATTTGAACTTTCCTGGATTCTCTCGCCTTCTGCGGCCTGGTCAAAGAATATCGAATTCAACAAGAAGGGACACTCTCAATACGCTGTCAAAGTCCCAACTCATATGCAAGCTCCCGCAAATACACCCAGCAAAATTTCCCATTAGATAAAGCAGCTCAGGGCTACCACCTCTGTAAATACCTATAAGAAATGTAGAGAGAGAAATAGTCACTAAAAAGTTCTCATAGATAGCTTTTACAGCGTAAGCTATAAACTGAAGCTTTTTTTATGAACGCTTTTTTAAAGGCGGTCCCGAGCCGGGCACCAGTACTAGGCCGCGCAAGTTTACATCTCCTCGCAATGTTAAGTTATAGGGAAATGCCGAATCGGAGAAGGGAGAAGAGGCAGGCAGCACACACCGAGCATGAATACGGACGAGATTGTTTATATTTTTTCATCGTGCGTTTTTAAATGCGGTCCCGAGCGGAATTTCTTTTGTGTGCTGCTCGCTTACGAAAAGTACCGGGTGGTCTTGATTTGTTTGGGAATGTGAAGAAGCTTAAAAGTTTTTGAGTAAAAAAGTGCTTTCTTAGAAGCAATTAATTAAATTAAATTAAATGTGCTTTAGATAAATGATGGGTAAGCATAATATAATTTGTTTGGTGTGTTGCTGTGGGAAAGGCAGCGTGTAATGTGTTCATAGAAAAGTTTTGTGATAAAAGATTTTTGTGAGGTGCACCCTGCAGGAGTGTTCCACTTTTCGCCCCAAATTTTTGTCTTTCTCTCACTTATGCTTTCTTTATTACTAACTATTTCTAGCATAAATTCCCATTCCATTCCTGTAACGGTACCAAGGTCGACAAATTTTAAAAAATAACCGCTCGAGTGTCCCCTCTTGTTATAGATACTCTTTGGCCTGGTTCAATCCAATTATGTGGCGAATGGATCTGATGGGCTACTTGACCTCATATTCTCGTCGAACTCTGACGACTTACTCGTAAGGAGATGTGCGAACTCTCTCGTGTCTGACTCTTGCCATCATTCTGCACTTCACGCTACTCTTTGCTCTAATAATATAAATGTTAACGTTGTTGACCATTGTAATTATTTTTTCAACTTTAAAAAAACCGATTTTTCTAATATTGATAAGTTCATTTCAGAAAATCACTGGTTTGCTGTGTTCGACGAACGTGACATTGACAGGGCCTTAAATTTATTTTATGACAATCTTTATTTAATTTTTACCCAATATGTACCAATTCGCGTTTAAAAAATTCTAATTGCATACAGCTTTGGTTCAATAGTACTTTAAAAAACCTTAAGAGTAAAGCGTGGAAAAGATATTGTCTCACGGAGCGATGATAATTACCGGAGTTATGTTGACCTTCCCGCTGAATTCAGTCTCGAGTTGAATGCTTCCTATGACATTTACGTGGCTGATATACCTTCAAAGCTTCGGAATAGCCCACGGCAATTTCAAATCTGTAAGTCTGAAGGGTATCCTTCTTATTTGAAACTTGGTAACTGTAAAAGTGGTGATCCCCTACAAATTGCAGATTTTTTTGCCAACTTCTTTGGTATGACATTCTGTGATTCGAACTGTGACAATATGTAGTTTTGGTGATTATCACTTGACGAGGCTGCCACCCACTTCTCTTGAAATGAAATACCTCGTGTTTGATGAATTGTCGATTTTGAAACATCGCCAACCTCCCAGATAGCTATTCTGGAGGTCCAGTCTGGTCCACTTCTTTTCTAAAAAAGTGCTTTTCTTCATTGATCAATGTCTTTTGTTATTTATTTAACTTGTCCTTGTCAAGTAGCTGTTTCTCCAAGCTGTGGAGGTATATTATTATTCCTCTACATAAAAAAGGCAATAAGAATGATATATCAAATTACAGACCTGTTGCCAACTTATATCATCTTGCTAAGGTTTTTGAGGCATTAATCGATGATATGTTGCGCTTCCACTTTCAGCATTGGTTTACCAAAGGTAAATCTACAACTTCAATTTTGCTGGAGTTGATGCATTATTGTGTCCTTGCAGTGGAGGCGGGCTGTCAAGTTGATTGTATTTACAATAATTTTAGTAAGGCCTTCGGTAAAATTAAACACAGAATTCGCCTATTTAAATTTTCTAAGCTTGATTTCCCTCCTGCTTTCGTCGACTGGTTGAATTCGTACTTGTCCAACCGTACGCAGCAAGCTCTTTTTTGAGGAGTTCTTTCCTGTCAAATTAGCAACTCGTCAAGTGTACCTCAGGGTAGCATACTTGGCCCGCACTTTTTCATTCTGTACGAGTAATTTTCTACCGTTAAATGTTAGCAAATGTACAGTTATGTCGTTCTCCAGGAAAAGGTCTTCCATTCATTATAATTACTCGCTGGGTGATAGCTTATTAACTAGACTTGACAAGACCAACGATTTGATAACTTTTAACTCTAAACTGTCCTTTGAGGATCACGTCAACTCAATCGTTGGCAAGGTAAGAGATGGTCGAGAGAATTTGACGATCCCTTTATCAGCAATCTCCTCTACTGTACCTTTGTCGGACCCATTCTGGAATATGCCAGTCCTGTTTGGAATCCTTTATACATATGTAGTGCATATCAACCGAATTGAAGCTGTTCAATGTAGTTTTGTCAGATTCGCTCTCCGCGGACTTCCTTGGCTGAATACTATAAATCTATCTACTTACCAGGATAGAATTGAATTAATTTCCTTAGATTCGCTCGAAAAGAGACGGGATATCTCGAGGTTCCTCGTCATTTCTGACATCATCCAAGGAGCTCTTAACTCTCCCAGCTTCCCACAAGAGCGGAGTGTAAAGAGCTTGAGCCATCATCATTAATATCAGAATCACTTAATATTACCACTTAAAAACCCGGCTTTTTATTTTGCAGATGTGCGTAAACTCCGGCAATAATTTGCATATTAACAAAGCTGTGAAGTATTTATAACAATAAAACTTAAGACTAAGCATTAACAGCATATTACAAATATCGTAAAATGTGTCAGTTGGTTATTGCTTCATGCCGGTAAATCGCACCGTAAACAGTGCTTGGGCCGAATGCATTTTGTTTGTGGCATGAACAGTAGGTAACATGAAATAAGAACCAGCCAATTACATATAAGGCCCGATTCAGAAAGTTTCGTTCACTTTATAAAATTAAATCCTAGGTTTATATGTCTTCAGAATACAAATCGGTTTAATTCATTAAATTAACATACATGTTAAAATTTAAAAAAATACAAAAATATTAAACACTTTTCCTTTTCCTGGAAAATAGTCGTGTTTTTTTCTTAATAGGTGCCATTATTTTTTGCACAGTCTCTGATGTCACTTTTTTCTAGCTGCGGTCCACAACCTTTTAAATTCTTGTAGGTTTTTGGCTACTTTTCCTTCCTTCCTCAATATTGTTTTTACTAAAGCCCAATATCTTTCAAGTGGGCGAAGTTCTGGGACATTTGGAGGATTGATGTCCGATGATATTTAAAATACGATTCGTCATCCATCACCAAACAAAAATTTTGTTTCGCAGTAAACAGTTTATAAAGTTCTTTGGCTCGAGTAGTTATAGCTGTATTTTGCTGCTTTACCGTTCTTTTTGGAGTCTTTTGTTTTTTAAATGTCTTTATTTGATTCCGAACCTTAATTTGATGAACAGCTGTTTGGCTAGTTTTACATTTTTTGGCAACATCTCGTTCAGATATGGACTTGTTTATCGATGGCGACTAACACTTTTCTTTCTAAATTCTTGTTTGCAGTTCCTTTCGGCCTTCCACTTTTTGGTTTTTCCTTAATTGTTTGCTCTTCACTGAATCTAATAATAATAATAGTTATTTTTACTGTCGGACGACTTGTTTTGGCCTCCTTAGCGATCCTTGAAATACTCTTTTCAGGATTTTCCATATAAATGCGCAAAATCGATTGACGCACTGGTTCGCGTTGAGAGCTCATGCTGAAAACTGACTCAGCCAAATTAAGAATTTACAATTAATTTTAATACTACAGCAGTATATTCTCTAATGCATGTGCTTGGTGGGGTTATTAGTTCCGTATTGTTCTAATAGGAGCATCGGGAAAAGTGAACAAAACTTTCTGAATCGGGCCTTAGACAATATTAATGAGATAAACTATAAAAATTTCTAAATGTTATATTGTTCAGCTCTGAACATGCTTGGGGGCGGTGGAGCTGGCTGGTCAAGGAGTTATTCATCTTTTATTCATTGTAGAAGACTCTTGGATTGCAATATTGAGGGTTGCTCTTTGAGAGCGATATCAACAGCCTTTCCTTCAAGTGGGTTCCAACAATCTCCACCGATTGCTCGAAGTTAGTTTTCAGAGTTATTCTCTTAGTTTTCACGTGACAGTCATTATGTAAATAAATTATCCCGGTGCCATTGAGTAGCGCCATTATTCTGGTTCTTTTAAATATAACGGCAATTACTGTTGTCTTGTTTGTAATGTAAAGCCAAGTGTTCTTCATTGCTAAAGCTTTTCAGACGATACGTGTCATCTTCACTGGGTGCATTTCACACATACCCTTTGGATGTCGAGTGCAGATTTCGTCAATGGCACATGATGGACTTTCCTCTATATTGTACACAATTGTTGGAGTGCAATAAAATAGACGGTTTTCTATTATGCATGACTTCAGCTATTTTCCCGTTAAGCTGAAATATGGTTGCTGATTGAAGTTGGTTGTCAGCTACCACAAATTGGTCGTCTTTGATCATATGAAGAGTTTGAGTAACATGGATCAAGTTGTAAACTGTTCTCTCCACAATATTTACAAATCTATATAAATTCATTGTACCATTTTCGACTTCAACATCTAATCTGTTTTGAAGTGCTTGGAGGATTAGCAAGTTTGTGCCAAGCTTTTGCGATAAGTTTTGTGCTATTGTATTGATATCACGTAAAACAACTCCTTTAATGGGATCGATTCATTAAAGGAGAGAAACAATAAATTTGTTTTTAATAAAACCGACTTCTTTTCTTCTAAATAAAACAATATATTTGTTTTTAGAATTTTATTATACCGAGCCGGTCGAAAGACAAAATTATACTACTTATTACATTCAATTTTACCATCGAGATCGAATCGGAAAGAAGTGCTGCCTAATCGATTTTATTGTGGCGTGATCGCTTGGGTCAAGCGAACGACCGAGTAGCGGAAGTTGAGAAATTTGAGGATTACTCGTGTCAGCGTCGCGTCGCGATTGAGAAATTAAAAGTTGAAAGGTTTGGGGTATTTGGGGTGTATGACTTCCCCTCCGTTAAGATTGATGTCCTCCTGGACATCATTATTACTCCCCGTTTTTGTTATATTTATGTTCTTCTGATTCGATCTCGATTTGACAATATAATATGTAGCCAGACAGATAATTTTTAACAGTATGATTGAAGTTAATACATAGTTTCCTAATCTATTATATGTTGTTTCATTCTTTATTTCCTTAATTTCATCAATATTTTCTATTGTTCTTAAATGTAATTCGTTCAGGCTTAATGTTTTATTCACACTTGTTATTTCTAAAAAGTTTGGTATTATTATATGTTGAGAATACTTTGTTTCTACATTTTGGAATTTCATTTCTCCTATTTCTATCGTACAATTGTTATAGTTAATTATATAATTGTTGTTAAGTTTATATTCCAGGTCATTACAGGTGCTTTTTAGTTTTAAATTATTTGAATTTTTTACAAGTAACATGTTTGCTTCTAATTCCTCAATTTCAAATTTAGTATTTATCTGTTTTTGACAATTTTTTAAGTTATCATCAATAATGCCTTGAATACATTTATCTGTCTTCTTTAATTTTCTAAAATACCGTTGGTTGTCGTCCAGATAGCTTATGTTTTTTAACACTATTAAGTTCTCATCTTTTATAACTATTTCTTCGAACTGCGAGTTTGGAACTGGAATTAATTTGTATTTCTTGGCCTTTTCTTCATCAAACTGGGGAATCGCTATTACTAATATCAGTTTTGCATCTACTTTTAGTAAGGAACTTTTGATTTCTCCTATTTTGTTGATATTTATGTTATAGGAATCTATTTCTTCTGGGGTGAGGAAAGATCTTCCCATAATATTGTATTTAGCAAACATCACATTGTCTTGAATTTTGTTAACTTCGTTGTCTAGGATGTTTAAGTCAGTGAGGGTCTGGATATAGTGTAATTGTTTAATAGTGTTTCTATTTACCCTAATTGAATTGTTTAGAAGGCCAGCAGTGATTTGTTGATTTTTAATAATCCTTTCTTTCAGTAACTCCAAGTTAGCTTGCAAATCAGTATTAATTTTGATCTGTTTGTTTATATTATTTACAGAGTTGTAATTATTAATATCTATGGATTTTAAATGCTCTTCTAATTCTTTTCGATCGACACTATCCATGGTACCGAAGATCCATTTAAGAATCGTTCCGCCTAAGTTTACCAGACCTCTCTTTTGCCTGTGAGGGATAATCGTTGCTATGTTATGTCTCGTTTTAGCTATGATTGTCTCCAATTGTCTTAGCGTGGTATCGTCTTCGTGAGGGTCAAATGTTTGATTAACACTAGTCTCGATGTCCGTTAATGTCTGTGTGATTTCGTCTGTGTCTATTAGATGTAGTATTTTGTCGTAACTTTTAATTATTTGTACATCGTCCAACCGTATCAGTGTGAATCCTGCTTGTGTGTCAATTTTGTCTATGTTCATTGCCCCGTGAGTCAGTTGTACTGTCAGCGTTAGTAGTAGGAGGATTACCTGAAAAATATTTGAATTTACGTTTAATGCGTACTGGGTGGATATGCGATTTCTTAGATCAACCAATTGATTGCCCTGTGCTTTTGTTTTTATCTCAACATATCTGGGTTCGGTCTTATGTCTTTCTATCTTAGGATTTTGAACCAGCACTTCTTCATTATTCTCGAATTTAGTTTCTTGTCTATTGTTATTCAGTTTCTCAATATTTCTAACTTTCTTACCATGAATCCTATCCTTAATCTTATCTATTTCTATTACCTTATTTAGCAAAAAGTCTATTGGTTTGGTCTTAGTTGTAGAGTGGATAGTATTGTTGTAATATTTAACTGCTTTGAGTACTTTTTCCTCTGGAGAGAGCTTGACTTTTTCTGCTTCAAGGATGCGGAGATGTTCGTTCAATGTACCATGGGCCCTTTCTATGTCCGAATTTCCCGTATGAGATCTGGGAGAAGTAAAGTGGATTTGAATGCCCTCTTGTCTGCCGAATTCCCGCATGTTAAGGTTATCGAACTCATTATCAAGCACTATGTAGCTTATTGGGTTTCCCAAAAATTGAAAACCGGTATTTTAATTTTTCAATAATCGAAATACTATTCCTGTCGTACAATTTTGAGGCTATTAGGTGTTTTGTGAACTTATCAATTGTAGTGAGGAAAGTCTCTTTATGGCCGTAAAATATATCGCCATGTACTATCTCGTTAGGCGAATTTGGAGTTTTCGATATGTTAAATTTGTGTTTACTTGGATGTCTGTCGTACTTGGCCAGATTACATGTTTTACAGTTATTACAATATCTGTGAATTAATTGTTTTAGTTTAGGGTAGAAGTACTTATTTTTCAACTCCCAGTAATTTTCATCAATTCCTCTGTGGTTCGTTTCTTTGTGAATTCTTTCAATAATCTTTAAAATTTCGTCTTCATTCTCTATGTCTTTGGCACAAAGAGTACATTTAATAAATCTAATATTCTTATTATTAGTGAACAATTCTATCAATATTTTCTGTAGCAAGTTATATTTTGAGTCTTTTAGACTAGAAAAGATTCCGGTAACACCTTTTCCTATTTCTCGTCTCAATAAATCATTCAGGTAATTTTGGTTGTGCAATTCTTCTTCTGTAATGAATATTTGTTTATATTTTCTATATTTGATAGTTATTTCCGCAGTTTTTCCTTGAACCAAATGTATTTGTTTATAGTATTTATTTATAATAATATCGACAATGGGAATGTGATCGTTTAGGTCCTCCTCGCTACTGTGAATCGTAGCTCTATCGCTATCACATTCTTTGACTTAATTTATCTCATGAGTATCATTATTAATACGGCTGAGGAAGTCTGCGACCTTATTGTCGTTACCCTTTAAGTATTCTATTTCGAAGTCGAATTCATTTAATTTTATTCGCCACCTCTGCAGCTTCGAGTTTGGTTCTTTTAGAGAACTTAGCCAGGCCAAAGGCTGGTGATCGGTCCTGATGGTAAATTTCTGTCCGAAGAGGTAGGGTCTGAAGTACTTCGTAGCCCAAACTATTGCTAAGAGTTCTTTCTCTATAGTAGAATACCGTATCTCGTGCTCATTCAGGGTTCTGCTAGCAAAACACACTGGGTGGTTTTCTTGTGATAAAACTGCACCTATCGCAAATTGGCTAGCATCTGTAGTGAGGGTAAACTTCTTCTTGAAATCTGGATATTTCAAAACTGGATACTCTGTGATAAGTTGTTTTAGCTTTCGAAACGCTTCTATATACATTGGATCATTTTCGTTGATCTTCTTATCCTTCTTTAAATAGTAGGTCATAGGTTGCGCTACTTTCGCATAGTCCTTTATGAACTTTCTGTAATATCCCGTGATGCCTAAAAAACGTTTGATTGCTTTTCTAGTTCTCGGGATTTGAAGACTCTTTATGACTTCAATTTTCTTTTCATTAGGCTTGATGCCTTCACTTGTTAAGGTATGCCCTAAATAATCCGTTTCTTTGGAGAAGAAATTACACTTATCAATTTGGATCTTGAGATTATATTCTCTTAATCTTTCAAATATTTTACAGATTGAGTCAACGTGTTCCTGGAGGGAGGTGCTAAATATTAATATATCGTCAAGATATACCACGCAGATCTTGTTAATGTAGTCTCTAAGGACATTGTTCATCATTCTTTGGAATGTTGCCGGGGCGTTCTTGAGCCCAAATGGCATTCTTACATATTCATAGTGACCCTGGGGGGTTGAGAACGCTGTTTTAGTTCTATCTTTCTCGTCGACAAGGATTTCATGGAAACCCTTGGCGAGGTCTAACGTGGTAAAATACTGAGAACGGCCTAGTTTGTCGAAAATCGACTCGATGTTTGGTATCGGGAATTTGTCATCCACCGTTACATCGTTGAGCCGTCTGTAGTCGACGACTATCCTCCATTTTTCTTTCCCTGAATTATCGAGTTTTTTGGGTACTACCCAAATTGGGGAATTGTAAGCTGAATTGCTGGGCTGAATTATTCCCTGTTTTTACATTTCTTTAATCTGCTTCTCTACTTCCTCCTCATGTATTTTGGGAAATCTGTAGATTTTTGAGTAGATTGGTTGACTATGTTTAGTTATTATTTGATGCTTAACCGTTATTACACAGGTCAATTCCTGCCCTTCGCGGAAGACTAGGTCTTGATTTTTCTTTATTATTTCTTTTAAATAAGAAAATTCTTCTAGGTTTAGATAATCGGTTTTCAAGTGGTCTAACAACTGAGTAACATTTAAGTCGTTAGTTTCTAATTGAAAAACTTCTTTGTAAGGACAAGCATCTCTAAAATTGGTCGTTCTACCCTTGATTTCTATATTTCCCTCCTCTAAGTTAATCTTAGCTCCTACGGGTTTAAGTATATTTTGCCCTATAATTGCGTCAAAGTTCTTGTTTTTTAGATCTAATAGTTTCCAGCTCATTGTAGCTAGGTGATTAAATTCTTCGGGTACTTCGGTTATTAGTTCTTCAGTTATTGTTTGTTTGCCTGCCAATGTTACTAAGTGTATCGGTTTATTAAGTGCGGTTCTAGTAAGGTGTGGAAAAAGTGTTTCGTCTAAAATAGAAGTTGCGGCCCCTGTGTCTATCAGGCAATCTAGTTTAGTCCCGTTAACGGTAAACTCAACTATTGGTAGTGGATTGTCCGAGGCTGTATATGAAAATTTTCCCGAACTTCAGCGTGGTCAATATCCATTGGTTCGGGGGCATTATCATTTCTATGATTTCTAAATCTATCACTATTATTGCTCCTAAAACCGTTGTTATGTTGTTGTTGGGGATTCCTATAATCGTTCCGATCGTAACTAGTATTGCTTGAGTTTTGTGGCCTGTTAAAATTATTGCGATTATTATTGTTATTAGAGTTGCTTGGGTTTTGTGATCCGTTGAAATTATTGCGATTATTATTATAATTACCATTATTTGAGTTTTGTGGTCTGCTAAAATTGTTACGATTATTATTATTAGCATTATTTGAGTGGTTTTGTGGTCTGTTCATATTATCTGAATTATAAAACCTTCTATCATGTCTAGAACGTGTATTTCTGAAAGAATCTGGCTCATTTTTTTCATTCGACAAATCAATCCCAGTCTGAACTAATTCAAAATATGCTTCCTGGAGAGTCTTCACGTCTTTTACTCTAAGATACATGCTATCTGAACGCGGAAGTTTGTTTAGAAATTTTTCTAGTATGCTATGTTCATTATTTGTTGGCTTAAAATCTACTGGCTTTTCACTGTCTAAGCTATATTTAAAATTCAACTTATCTAAAATGTTTGATAAATCCTTATAGTACTGACATACATTTATAAATTTAATGGAGTCTGCTTGTTCTTTGAGTCGAAGGTAAGTTTCCTGTACGCCAAATGATTTGATCAGTTGAGTTTTTATGGCATCCCAAATCACGGTCGGAGACTGTAGTCTTCTGATGGATTTTACTGCATCACCTTGTATCTTCGTGAGAAGTATCCTGAGTATATAGCTTTTGATTCCCTCATCTTCCGCCAGGCCGCAGAGAGTCTCGACCTCTTGGATGTAATGTGACAATTCGTAAGTTCCGTCACTCTTAAAAACAGGCACTGCTCTAGCTTCATTTATAAGGTCTTTCACCGTAATCGTGTTAACAGCCATTTTTTTTTTTTTTTTTTTTTTTTTTATGAATTCACCAGAGTGATTTACTCACTTTTCGGGGTCTTATTGAGCTAAAAGTTCACTAGATGTTCGAAAAAACCTTCTAATAAAGTAATTAATTCACTTTATGTTTGCTGTGAGTCGAGCTGATTCGCTTGTTCTGATTCACTTTATGGGTTCTTATTGAACTAACTGTGCACTGGATGTTCAAAACAACTTTTCTAATAATGTGATTAATTCACTTGTTCGGATTGCCGATTAATTCTTTAAAAAGGAATAATGTTTCGCGCTATCGTTTTCTGTCGATCAAAAACCGTTTTCCGAAACACTGTCGGCAATCCTACCGACTGCGCCAAACTACTCCTTTAATGGGATCGATTCATTAAAGGAGAGAAACAATAAATTAGTTTTTAATAAAACCGACTTCTTTTCTTCTAAATAAAACAATATATTTGTTTTTAGAATTTTATTATACCGAGCCAGTCGAAAGACAAAATTATACTACTTATTACATTCAATTTTACCATCGAGATCGAATCGGAAAGAAGTGCTGCCTAATCGATTTTATTGTGGCGTGATCGCTTGGGTCAAGCGAACGACCGAGTAGGGGAAGTTGAGAAATTTGAGGATTACTCGTGTCAGCGTCGCGTCGCGATTGAGAAATTAAAAGTTGAAAGGTTTGGGGTATTTGGGGTGTTTGACCCGTACGTCTACAAAGTCCAATGATAGTGCATTGCTTTTAGCCATTTGTCATTTTTTTTCGTTTTGTTTGGGAGTGGGCCCGTGTGCCGGGCTCTTCAGCCTACCCAGGCCTTCCGGCTAAAACCCCACCCGTAACCGTCTGTTGGGCATTACTTCAGGGTGGAGTCCTATTTAGAGCCGCCCCCGCCGAGAGCCCTCCCTTCTCCACTCACCGGGCGTCCTTTGATCTACCTACTGGCGTCTCTTTCTTTCTGGCGCGGGATTGCTCTCACGAAAAGAGCGACCCTTCGCCAGAGATCCTCCCCCTGCAGCTTAACCTCGACTATATTGTCCGAGGTTATGTTGCCGGCCGCACTCTCCAGCTCTTCGCTCTCCGCTCCTCATCTATCACATTCAAAGAATATGTGGAGAGCGGAGTCCGATGGGAAGTCGCAGTAAATGCAGCACGGGCTCCGTGTCTTCCCTATAGCCTAGTATGCTGTTCCCAAAAAAATAGCTCAAGGTAAATTAATATTTATTCCCAAATGGAATTTTAATAATATAGTAGGCGAAGGAATTTTGGCTGTCACTTTTACCTCAAGGAATATGTGCTCGGATACTTATTCCTTGAAGAAAATTGGAATTCCGGGCGAATAGCGACATCTACATTCCGCACCGTACAGCATAACGGCCTTGGCGGTGCGGAGCAGCAGACGCTTTTTGCAGAGCCTCGGCCCCCCAATGTTGGCAATAAGCCTAGTCAGCGCCGCCGCCATCACGGCCGTCTTGTCCGCCCGGCTCTTAATTTCGTCCCAGAAGGTGAGCCTACAATCAAGGCTCACCCCCAGGTACTTCACTGCCGGCTTCGTGTGGACCGTCATGTCTCCTACCCGCGTTCCTATAAGTAAGCCAGGGCCAGCTCCAGTCCGTGATGGCTTAGCTAAGGACCCACCCGACGCATCACCTGGTTGAGCCTCATTTGAGCTGCCTCGACATTTCTGGCGGTGATGACCGCCGCAATGTCGAGCATACCCAACCAGCAAAGACCCTTCCGGCATCTCCATGCGAAGGATCCCGTCATATGAATAATTCCATATGTCGGGCCCCAATATAGATCCCTGGGGGACCCTGAAATCCCGTTCTAACGCATTCAGCGCATCCCCACACCTCACCGAGTTAAAGGCGTTGCGCACATCCAGCAGTTAAAGGCGTTGCGCACACCCAGCAGGCACACCGGACGGGAATAATGATTGCCGCAGTCCCTGGCCGCGTTGACTACTTCCTGGATAGCGTGAACCGTCGACCTCCCTCTCCGAAAGCGATATTGTCTTTCGGAAAGATCTTCAGCGGCCACAACCGCCGCCTGGAGAGGAGGCTTCAGCAGTTTGCCAGCCGTGTCAAGCTTATATACAGCAGTCTGTACGATCCAGGGGACCCTGCCGGCCCCTTGCTGATCAGAACAAGCCTCGCTGTATTCCAGCGAGACGGAAAGATTCCCGCCTTCAGGCAGGCGTTGTACATGTCCAGCAAGAGCTCTGGATGGCTCGCCGTCAACGCCTTTAGCAGCTCCGCTGGAAGCCCGTCGGGCCCCGGCGCCTTCCTGTTTCGAAGACTTTGCGAGGCCCTCGTGAGCTCCTCCATTTTGAAAGGAGGAGCCTCGAGTTTCCCGCCAGCCGCGCGATTGGGCGGGGAAACCGGGATGGTTCGGACCGTCCCCGCATCGAGAGGAGCACTCGGTGAGAAGGCCCCCAATTTGCGCAGAACGATGCTATACCCCAACCCCCAAGGATCCTCATTGAGATCCTCGCCCAGGCGCTTCCAGCAGCGGCGCTTACTCATCTTGATGGCCCTACGAAGGTCTCTCTTCGCCGCACAGTGTTCGAAATCGCTCAAAAGCTGGCCAAAATTAAAAAAATGAAAGTCAAAAAACTATATTTCTAAATATACAGTTTTATTAAGGACATCCTGATGCTTCACATAGTAATAATTTTTTTTCACTAATAGTACATTTTACTATGTTTTTTTACTGTTAAAGTTGGCAGAGTAGTCATCGAGTAAATTATCAAATTTGATCTTACCTTTTCAAAGCTGTGTCATATACCTGAACGTGAGAAAAATATGTACACATAGTATTTATTTGTTAGCCACAATGTTGCTCTTTTGAAAACACCCAAATAACGGTTTAATATTGTAGCGGTTTACGTGTGACGTCACTCTTAGCGTAACCCTTGACAGAAAACAGTATTTTTAATATATTCAGGCCTACAAACCGTCCGACACGGGTCGGCGCGGTGATTCTCCTAACGGTGATGAATATGGGATATAAAATTCAGCTGCCGCAACCTGCCGCAGCTACAGTTATGAACCTCCATTTACAACTCTATACATGTCAATATGCTGTTTGCGATATTATATGTATGTTTGGCTGTTGGAATTACTTCATAGACTGTAATGCGGGTTCGTTTTTGTGTAGCTTATTTGGCAGGTCTTAATATAGGCTGTTTTAAATTCAAAATTTCAAAATGGCGGATCCAGTTTGAAATTGCTAAATATTACCCATTTCATTTTTGAATTTGTACAGAGAGGTCACGGATTTCAAATAATTTATTTTAATTGTGGGATTCAAGATGGCGGATTAAATCTATCATAGCGGATCGAAATTAGTAAATTTTACGATATTTTTACAAGGATATTACAAGCAGTTATTTAATGTGTTATTGTTTTTTTTTCAAATATATTGTATTTTGCTTATTATGCGAGTGTTTTTATTAATTTTCCGAAAAGAAATATTACGGAAGAGATCCGTGAAGTTTTAACCTTTTTTTACTACGAATATAAAAAAGGTGGGTAAAGGCCAATCAAAAAAATCCCACATTTTTACGGAGATTTTCGGAGTGGCTAAACAAAGTTTTAGTCTTTTCCAAACCCCCAACACCAGAAACGTGCTCTTAAGTTTGCGGTTCTGAAAAAAGCTTTGGGGAAAGTAGTGATAGGTCGAAGCGTCGCAAAATTGAAGATTTGCGGCAAAATTACCCTATTGAGCAGTTATCTCTCGCTACTGAAATGAAGTTCCGAGAAAAATATTTTCAGGTCTCTCATATTAGATCCGTCATTTTGATAGCATAGATGAAATAAGCAACCCCAAAGACCCGTATATTCGGGTTTAAATCCAATGAGAATTACATTTTTGATCCACTATATTGCATGCGCCACATTTAATTTTTCAATTTTGACAACTGACTTGAAATCAGCTATACCAAAAACCCTCATATTCCAAATTTTACTTAAGTAAGATGGGATTTTAAATTGTTGGTCCAGATACCAGAAATGAAACAAGCAACATCAAGAACCATTATATACTAATTTTGGTATAAATCCGATAAGGTTTTGCAATTTCGATCCGCCATTTTGGGTCCGCCATTTTGAATTTTTTCATTCCGATACCAGAAATTAAACAGGCAGCATCAAGAAGCCAATTTTGGTATAAATCTGACAAGGTTTTTCAATTTCTGTCCACCATATTGGATCCGCCATTTTGAATTTTGTCATTCCGATACCAGAAATGTAACAAGCAGCATCAATAACCCTTATATACCAATTTAGGTGTAAATCTGACAAGATTTTGCAATTTCGGTCCGCCATTTTGGATCCGCCATTTTGAATTTTCCCATTCCGATACTAGAAATGAAACAAGCAGCATCAAGAACCCTTATATACCAATTTTGGTACAAATTTGACAAGGTTTTGCAATTTCAGTCCGCCATTTTGGATCCGCCATTTTGAATTTTTCAGTTTTGAAAACGGATTTGAGATCAGCGATACCGAAATTTTGGCCAGCTTTTGAGCGATTTGGAACACTGTGCGCCGCCTTGTGCTCGGCAGACTTACGGGCTGCGTCGATGTCGCGTCGATTGGCTCGCTGAGCCAACCGCCTGAGACGGAGACATACCCGCCTCAGCAACGCGATCTCATCCGTCCACCAATACGCCGGGTGTCGCCCCTCCTTATATCCCTTCCTCCTTGGCACGGCTTTTCGGCAAGCCCGGTAGGTTAGACTCATCGTTGAGTCCACCAACCGTTCGGCTCGCTCGAGAGGCGACAATTCTTGCGGGATCCCGTCAATGGTCTGCCGGCCGCGTGTGATGGCTAGAGACATCCTTTCGGCATCCATGCTGGCGACATCCCATCTGGGCGGGCCTTGCAAACGTCGGGCCCGCGCTGGTGCTACACCACGCACGCGGAACGTGATATATTGGTGATCGCTGGCTGTATAGTCCTCGATCACCTGCTAGTTTTACACTCGTGCACGCCAGATTTTCTGTCGCTAAGGAGAGATCAGTGATCGTCTCCCTATAAGCAGACCGCCGAAAGGTAGGTGTCGAGGTAATGTTTAATAACACCAGGCCGACCCTGGATGCAAAGTCCAGGACGCGTCCTCCTCGGGAGTCGGGCGTAGGCTCCCTCCACTCCAAGGCCTTCACGTTGAAGTCTCCAGCCACCACGTATGCCCCGGACGGCGTCTTCCAGGCCATCTAATTTGGCCTGAAAGTCGGCTATCGGTTCGTTGGAGTCAAGTAGCAACTGACGTAGATAACGTCATCATCCCTCACCCAAACGAAACCAGCGCCTGCGCCATGGTCCGCAACGGTAAAACGTCGCAGATCAGGGACCCAGATTGCCGCTTTGCCAAGGGTGTCCTAATACCAAGTTAACTCATTCCCGTCTCGATACAGCTCGCTGATTAATACAAGGTCAGCATCTTTCTCGAGACGGATTTGAGCCAACAGGTCGTGGGCCGTCCTGGTCCTATTTAAGTTGCCCTATAGTACCGACACCATCGCTTTGTTTGGCCTGACTCTTACGAAACACTCTGCACTCCCCAGACCCCGCGACATGCAGTGGTGGGAATCAGCAAGAAATCGTCTTTTTTTGCGGTCTGACCGGGAAAAGGAATGTAGATCCAATTCTTGGATGCTCAGATCAAGTTATAGCCTCAAGAATTATCGATAGTGGCCAATCTGGGGTCATAATCAAGCGAATCACCACGAAATCGCATTTTTTCCGCAGTCTGAGCAGGAAAAGGAGTGTAGATCCAGTTCTTAGATACTCAGGTCGAGTTATAGACTCAAGGATTATCGGAAGTGGCCAGTGTAGGGTTATCCAGAGGTCGTTTTAAGGTCATATTCAAGGGAATCACCATAAAATCACATTTTTTCACAGTCTGACCAGAAAAAAGATTGTAGATCCAGTTCTTGGATGCTCAGGGCGAGTTATAGCCTCAAAGATTATCGGTAATGGCCAGTCTAGGGTCATGCAGAGGTCATTTGAAGGTCACAATCAAGGGAATCACCACGAAATCGCGTTTTCTCCGCAGTCTGACCAGGAGAATGAGTGTAGATCCAGTTCTTGGATGCTCAGGTCGAGTTATAGCCTCAAGGATTACCGGTAGTGTCCAGTCTAGGATCATGCAGGGGTCATTTGTGGGTCATTTCAAGGGAATCACTACAAAATGGCTTTTTTTTCCGCAGTCTGACCAGAAAAAGGATAGTAAATCCAGTTTCTGTATGCTCAGGTCGAGTTATAGCCAAATTATCGGTAGTGGCCAGTTTAGGGTCATCCAGAGGTCATAGCTTGACCTGAACATCCAAGAACAGGATCTACAATACTTTCCCTGGTAAGACTGTGAGAAAAGGTGATTTCGTAGTGATTCCCTTGAAATGAGCCTGATTGACCTCCAAATTACCTCTGGATGGCCCTAGACTGGCCACTACCGATAATCCTTGAGGCTATAACTCGACCTGAGCATACAGGGACTGGATTTACAATACTTTTCCCGGTCAGACTACGGAAAAAAAGCAAATTCCTAATGATTCTCTTAAAATGACCTCTGGATGACCCTATACTGGACACTACCAATAATGCTTGAGGCTATAACTCGACCTGAGCATCCAAGAACTGGATCTACAATCTTTTTCCTGGTCAGACTGTGAAAAAATGTGATTTTATGGCGATTCCCTTGAATATGACCTTAAAACGACCTCTGGATAACAGTACACTGGCCACTTCCGATAATCCTTGAGTCTATATCTCGACCTGAGTATCTAAGAACTGGATCTACAATCCACTTCCTGGTCAGACTGCGAAAAAAAGGTTTTATGGTGATTCCCTTGAAATGAATCTGAATGACCTTCAAATGGCCTTTGGATGGCCCTAGACTGGTCACTACCGATAAATCTGGGGGCCATAACACGACCTGAGCATCCAGAGACGATATATAACCCTTTTCCCTGTCACACTGCGGAAAAAAAGGTGATCTCGTTGTGATTCCCACCAAATGACCTTTGAATTGACCTTCAAATGACCTCTGTGTATCTCTAGACTGGCCACTACCCATAATCCTTGAGGCTATAACTTGACCTGAGCATCCAAGAACTGGATCCACACTACTATTCCCGGTCAGTCTGCGGAAAAAAGCCATTTCGTGGTGATTCCCTTGATTATGACCTTCAAATGACCTCTGGGTGACCCTAGACTGGCCACTTCCGATAATCTTTGAGGCGACAACTCGACCTGAGTATCCAAGAACTGGATCTACAATACACTCCCTGGTCAGACTGCGAAAAAAGGCGATTTCATGGTGATTCCCTTGAAATGAACCTGAATAACCTTCAGTTGACCTCTGGATGGTCCTAGACTGGCCACTACCGATAATCCGTGAGCCTATAACTCGACTTGAGCATCCAGAGACTGGGTCTATAACCCTTTTCCCGGTCAGACTGCGGAAAAAAGGTGATTTGTTGGTGATTCCCACCAAATGACCATTTAATTGACCTTCAAATTACCTCTGTATGACCCTAGACTGGCCCCTACCCATAGTTCTTGAGGCTATAACTTGACCTGAGCATCCAAGAACTGGATCCAAACTCCTTTTCCCGGTCGGACTGCGGGAAAAGGCGATTTCTTGCTGATTCCCACCAAATGACCCTTGAATTGACCTCCAAATGACCTCTGGATGACGTCAGACTGGCCACTACCGACTATCCTTGAGGCTGTAGCTCGACCTGAGCATCCAAAGACCGAATCTACAATCCTTTTCCCGGTCAGACTGCGAAAAAAGCGATTTCGTGGTAGTCCTCTGGAAAATGACCTTTAAATGACTTCCGCGTGATCTTCGAATGACCTTTATCGATCTTCTCTAGTTCTAAAACACCTCCCGAAGAACTTCAGTCAGAAATAAAGTTAAAGGAAAAATTTATATAGTTTCTACATCCAAAAATATCAATTTTTTTTAAAAATCGTCAACTTTGAGTTCAATTTTCAAGGTCAAATGAAGGTCATCACAACTTTTTAGTATTTTTTCCATATCCGCCAAAGTGTGCACTTTCATTTTAAAAAAAATTCATCTCAATAGCATTATTCTATCGGGAGATAATTGAAAAATGGAAAAAAATCTTCCAAATATATCATAGTGCGGCCCTGACCGTGACCCCGCAACTTTCGGGGTTGACCGTTTTGCGGACCGTACTAAGCACGTCCGGAGGATGGCCTCCGGCTTGGCTTTTTTGGAGGAAGCCCCTGGCCGGGTTGGATCTGAAGCCGCCGCTGCTCGCTCTGTCCCGGGGATTTGCTTCTTCTTATTTTTTTCTCCTCTTTCTTCTTCTTTCCTTCTTCCTTGTCGTCCGTCTTCACACTTTTCCCTTTCCGGACCACTTCGGTCCAGCTCGGGCCTGGCACCTCTCTCCTTTTCTTCCTAGCCTCCCCCACCGTTTGGAGTAGGGGACTGGAAACTCCCCTCTTTCCCACCTTCGGCGAAGCCGCCCTACTCGCTGCTTCAACCGGGGTAGCTTGTGTGGTCGGACCTTTGGCGGTGGTCTCTCCTTGGTGAGAGCGCGTACCCGAGCGCACTCCTTCCTGGACGCGTCCTCTATAAGGCGGGCAACGCGTCCTTCACCACTCTTGAGATATTTGGCTGCTTCTTAAGGGCAGCCAACATCTCCTTGATGAGGGTCCTCATCTGGAGGAACTCCCTATCCACTTTCTCCTCCACCTCGACTAGCCTGCGCTCCAAGCTGGTTGCTTCCGTCGGAGGTCGAACACCGCCAGTGACTGTTGTTCGCACTACGTCCCCAGCACTCATCGAATCCCACGACCCCTGTGTGTGTTCGAGCCACCGATGGTTGTAACTCCGGGGATCGAACCAGTCGCGACCTCTTTGCAAAAGGATTGGCCAGCGTGCTGCCGCTCCCTTTTCCTCCCTCCTCTGCACTCCCCCCCCAAGCGATTAGCCATTTGTCTTATTTCTTCTTAAGGGGTTATATCTATGTGACGGTCAAAAAACAAGGCTTTTTTCAGGATTTTTTTTTGCATTCATTTTGTGAAAAAGGTGTTACAAATAATATACCAATCGATAGGGCAACTCTTCAAGAGTAAAAAAAAAATTTTTTATACGAAATTTAAAACAAAATGGCGGCTGTAGATCATGGTAACGTATGTAGTATTTTCAAAAGGTGTTCCGCGGCCGGACACATTACGCAGCCCCATCAGCATCTGGAACAGTAAAAAAATTTTTTTCATTATCTTCATGAGTTTTGCTAGTGAAGTACCCACGATTATATTTTTAGAATTTTTTTTCGCAAAATAGCGGCGGTTTAAAAAAAAATCGTTTTTTTGACGAAAAAAATCGATTTAAATTGTTTATAATTTTTTTTCTTGTTAACCAATCGCAATCGTACTTCACTAGATAATCATATTAAGAAGCTACAGTTAAAATTTCAAGTCAATCGGATGAAAACTGACGAAGTTTGGTGTCCGGCCGATTTCACAAACATGGTTTCGAGAAAAACGCGTTTGAAGTTTTTGAAGATCAACTAAACAGAAGCGCTCCTGGCGTCGTTTGCGAGGGAACACGTCCTAAAGAGTGTATGCTATATAGTATACAGTGACATCTATACTTCAATTTAGAAGTCCATTATCTATGATCGATAAGTAATAATTTAATTTACGACCGCCGAATTCAAAAAATCAAGAACCGCTGAAAAGAGCAAATTTTACGTTTTTCGAGCGTTGGAGTTGCTTCAGAAAATTAATTCTCAAAAATTATCTGAAGTATATTAGTATTTGGACTTTTTTTATTCCAATTCTAGGGATGTTTTGGCATACTTTTAGCCAATAAAAAAAATATCGAAAACAAAAATTTTTCACATAGATATAACCCCTTAACTTCTATGTTAAGCCTGTTGTGATCTGCCGCTGTAAACCAAGATGACATTTTCTTAATGGCTGACATAACGTGATCTAGCCTATTATTAAACTGTTTTAGTTTTTCCTGAAGTTTGATTGATTGATTTTGGTATCTAGAAATAATATCTGTTTATCTGTGAATTGGAGCATGTCTTGTTGACTTCGCTGTAGGGACTCTATGTCATTATATGTATACTTCATCATTTAGTCCAAACACTGAAGTGAGTAATCTGCCAAGAAGATTTCTTTTGTTTCTGCTTTATGTTCTAGCATCTCTTGGCCTCGTCTATAGCTTTTAGGAGGCCCTGTCTTCATGTGGATAAATTATCAAGATATGTTTGCAGCGAGTAATATACGTGAAAGATTTCGTCTTCTCACATATGCTTTTAATCGCTCCTAGGAAGTATGAATGTTCTTTTGATGAGTGATCATTTCATTTTTCGGAAACGATACCTGCAGTCTCAGATTGCTTCTTTTAATTTGACCATTGCCTAAACTCTCCACATAGAAACCAAAATTGGGCTGGATGATCTCAACATCCTTTGCGAATGCTTCCGTCAACCAGTGCAGTGTTAGTATAGTTGTGTGAAGCAATTTTATTGCCCTGTTGCATGAAGCAATTCTTTCTTTGCTCCACTTTTCGCTTGTGGAATTGACTCTTCTTCCTTCGTTATCAGATGACTCTTGTTGTCTTGATCTTGTCAAAATGCTCTGGCCGTGACCGTAGTTCCGGATCTAAATGGGCTATTTTGCAGGAACTGTATCCCCTTCTTTTCGATCGCTGAAATAGGAGGTTTGTCGATTGAAAAATGGCCAGGTGTTAATGGCTCTAGGTGTCTTGGGTTGTTGGCCTAGAATTTAAGCAGATTTCTATTTGAGTTATTGTCGAACAGTGCTAAACTCTTCATAGGTGAGTAGAGTCTCACCTAAAATTTGTTTCAGATGCCTTTTAACTGATTTGACTCCGTCCTCCCAGAGTCGGCTAAAGTGTGGAACAACTGCAGGAATAAACTTCCAGTCTGTGCCATTATTGGCCAATGTTTCTGTCGCTAGTGTAGCAGCATTGGAAATTGCAAGTTGTAGCTCTTTATTTAATTTGTTGTTGGCGCAAAAAAAGTTTATACCGTTCTCACTGTAAGCTTGTTTGCAAATCCCTCGGCGGGAAACGAATATATTAAATGCTGCGAGGAAGGAATTCGTTGTTAAATCGCTGACAAGCTCTAAATGTACCGCCTTGGTGTCCATATATACAAATAGGACTATGCAACCTTTTAAGATACGGACACAGCAAAAGCAAAGCGAGCGAAGCGAAGCGAGCAATTTTAAAATTTGGGAACATTCAATCGCAGTAGACGCTTCGCTCATGCCGCTTTCTATTCGGACACTTCAATTAATTTGTACGGCACCCAAATTTTAAAATTGCTCGCTTCGCTCGCTTCGCTTTTGGTGTACCCGTACCTTTAATGTTTTAGTGCCTCTTCACTTTGAAGCCTTTGTCAAGAATGGTCAAGCATTATCTACTCCAGTGCTTGAGAATGGTGGGGCTTGAGTAATTCGTTCGGCTAGTATGTCGCCCATGAGCTACTGAGAAATATTTTGACGATAACGTATATGATTAGAAGGAGTAAACGCGTTCTGATAATGATGAATCAACTATTTTATTTGCAATTAAAGGTAATAAGGAACAAATGTATAAAAAATTGATTTGAATGTTTTAGAGTGTTTAGAATGGAAAACGCGATCTGATAAGGTTGAAGTACTGAACTCGAGTGATACTAGCGGAAAGAGGTTGCACAACTGCATTACGGACACCGAAATAGAGTGCAGTGACCGCGGTAGCTAGACTGGCGTTGCCAACTACTTAACATGCCGGCCGCCTTGAAGATGCTTAGCATCTTCAACGTTGTCATCTATGGGCAATGGACATAATTTTGTAATGGGTCGACGTAAGAATCCAGATGGTGTTTTAATCTCTGCAATACGGCTTAGCCCATCCTTGCCAGGAAATAACTGAGTAACTCGACCGAGGGTCCATTTAAATGGGGGTAAATTGTGATCCTTAAGTAATACGATCATGCCCACGAAGAGGTCCTGCTGACGAGTCGACCATTTATAACGTTGTTGAAGTAGATGAAGGTACTCATGGGACCATCTTCTCCAGAAGTTCTGCTGAATTTGCTGTATTTGTTGGTATCTACTCAGATGATTACAGTTGATGCTAGTGATGTCCGGTTGAGATATGGATGTAAGCGGTGCCCCTATAAGAAAGTGGCCGGGCGTCAAGGGTTCGGGATCGATCAGATGAAAGGATCGTCAATGGCCTTGAATTCAATATGGCCTCAACTTGGGTTAGGACGGTGTATAGCTCCTCGTAGGTGAGGGAGGCAGTCGTAATCGCGCGCAAGAGATGATGTTTTGCGGATTTGACTGCCGCCTCCCACAAGCCTCCAAAATGTGGTGATTTAGGAGGTATCATCGTCCATTCAATATGGTCCTGAAGGCAAGCATTCCGAATGGTAACCTGGAACTCCTGAGATAGGAAGAGGCGTCGAAGTTCCTCTAGTTCTGATTTGGCTCTCACGAAGTTGGTAGCGTTGTCCGAATAAATTTTCGCACATAGTCCTCTTCGAGAGATGAAACGGTGTAAGGCTGAGAGGAAAGCCTCCGTGGATAAGTCTCCAACAAGCTCCAGATGTGTCGCCTTTGTGGTGAAACAAACGAAGACTGCGACGTATGCCTTCACTGGCGATTTCCCACGTATTTTGAAATGGATCTTCACAGGTCCGCAGAAGTCGACGCCACAGATGGAGAAGGCCCGTGCTGGTGTCACCCTGTCCGCTGGCAGGTCTCCCATGAACTGCTCGATACCTCTTGGTTTGACCCGAAAGCATCTGATGCACCGGTTGACAACCTTTCGAGCCATATTTTTGCCATCCAGGGGCCAGAATTGTTGCCTGCAAATGGTCAAAAGAGTTTGGGCGCCAACATGAAAATGTTTGCGGTGAAGATAGGACAGATACAAAGTTGCTAATACATGAGACGACGGGAGTATCATTTGGTGTTTTGAACTATGCGATAATTCCGAATTTTTTAGGCGACCACCTACACGGATCACTCCGGACTGGTCAACGAAAGGAGCGAGACTGCGAAGTCTACTTGATTTGTCTATTGGACGGTCCGTAGACAATGCCTTATATTCTTCTGGAAATGTCGAACGTTGTACAGTTTTGACGATACTTAGTAATGCGAAGTCTAATTCGGAAATAGAAAAACTGTCACGCGTCCTCCTCAATTCCTTTGGCAGCCTTGCATTGCCAGCAAAACGATGGAAAAACGCAAAGATTCGGACTAATTTGTTAAAAGAATTGCGATGGTTCGCGCGATTTACCAGATCTACAGAGGTGGTTAGTGCAGATAATACTGTCTTTATTATTTTCTGCTCTGGAGGTTTAGAAACGGGCGAAAATTTGCTTTCTGTCCACTGAGACTCCGGCATAGAAAGAAAGTCGGGTCCATTGTACCAAAATTCCGATTGGCATAGAACATCTGGCGTTACACCTCGCGATATCAAGTCTGCGGGATTGTTTTCCGACGATATGTGATGCCATTGATCAAGATTTGTTAGATCGTGGATTTTTGCCACTTGATTGGCAACAAATGTTGTCCCCTTATGAGACGGCGACGATAGCCACGATAATACTATTGTCGAATCGGAATAGTAGTATATATTTTTAATTTCTACGGATATACAAGGTTTTATACGTTCTACAAGCTCGACAGTCAGCAATGCAGCGCATAACTCAAGTCGCGGTAAAGTAGATTTTTTAATAGGAGCCACGCGGAACTTGGAACATATTAATTTGGCTTGTATTTTTCCGAAAGAATTTATACAGCGTAGGTAACAACATGCACCGTAGGCGAGCTCGCTACTATCACCAAAAGCGTGTAGCTGAATGAGCGTGTCACTCGCGGACATAAGCAGGTACCGAGAGATTCGCAATTGATTTAGACGGGCCAATTGCTCACGATATTGTTGCCATGCTTGTAAGAATTCCTGGGGGATTGTATCGTCCCAAGAAAATTTAATCTTCCATAATTGCTGTAAAAGTATTTTGCCCAAAACAACAACTGGTCCCAGTAATACCAACGGATCGAAAATTTTGGCCGTACTAGTTGGGGAAATATAAAACTGGAAAATATCATCCCTTGGCTGCCAAATAAGACCAAGGGTTTTGACTACATCATTACCTTGAATGTTAAGGTACGCCTCCTGGTGTTCCTTCGGGATGTTTTGTAAAAGACTAGGGTGATTCGCACAAAATTTCCTTAGCTCAAAGTTTCCCCTTTGCAATAAAGAAATAAGCTCTTGTTGAATGCTAATTGCTTCCTCCAAGGAGTCAGCTCCAGTCATGCAGTCGTCGACGTAGAAGTCGTTCTGAAGGATCAATGACGCCCGAGGGTACTTATCAGCTTCTTGAATGGCAAGTTCCTGGAGGCAGCGAGTGGCCAAGAAGGATGCTGAGGCTGTACCATATGCTACGGTATTCAACATGTATGTCTGTATAGGTTTGAATGGCTCATCTCTCCAAAGAATTAATTGATAATGGCGATCTTGTCGATCAACTAAAATTTGTCTGTACATTTTTGTACAATCTGCAGTAAAAACGTAACAATGAGTCCTGAAGGCAAGTAGAATAGAGAACAAATCCGATTGGATAGTTGGACCTACCATTAACGCATCATTCAGAGAAATTCCGGATGTAGTCTTTGCGCTCGCGTCAAAAACTACGCGAAGTTTGGTAGTGGAGCTTTCCAATTTTTGTACGCAGTGATGCGGTAAGTAGTAATTAGTTGTGGGAATTTTATTCGCAAGAATTGAAGTCATATGGCCAAGATTTTCGTATTCAGACATAAAAAGTTTGTATGCTGTATACATTTCTGGTTGACGAATAAGTCGACGTTCTAGGAATAGAAAGCGGCGCATAGACATATCTTTGGGCTCACCTAATTGGGAAATCTCGTCACGAAATGGCAAGCGAACGGTAAACTGTCCGGTAGGGCTGCGTTTTGTATTTCGTTGGAAATGTAGCTCGCAGGCTTGCTCTTGCTTCGTGCGGATTTTAGTTGGGGCATCATGTCTTTCAATTTCCCAGAATTGTTGTACTTGTCTTTCAAGGACAGACAAGGAAGGTCCTGTTGCAAGACTGCAATAAAAGACGCTGGTGTTTGTAGGAACTGTTCCCATAACTACCCAGCCTAATTGTGTTTTCCGCAAAGAAGGGAATTGATCGGGAAGCTTTATTTGACCATCTTCTAATACTTGTGCGAATACCTCAGTGCCAAGTAACAGGTCAATTTTATTGGGTTTGAAAAAGCTCGGATCAGCTAAAGATACATTTGAGGGTATGGCCCAGTTTTGAATCTTTATTAACCGGTCTGGTTGTTTTCCGCTAATATTGGGAAGAATATGAGCCTCGATGTTATACGACAATGACTCGCATCGCGATTTAATTGTTATATTTATCTTGTGCGAAGATGTAGTTGACGTAGCGCCAATGCCTGATATGGGAATGTCAGTCTTAACAGTTTTATGTCCTAACAATTGGGCAGCATGAGTTGAAATAAAATTCAATTGCGAGGCCGAATCAAGCAGGGCTCTGCAAATCACTGATGCTCCGTATTTATTTGGAACTTCTACAAGTGCAGTAGCAAGAAGCACGTACGAATTTTTAATTTCATTTTTGCATAAAAATGTACTGGGTTCTGGCGGGGCTTGTTGAGTTCTAAATGGCTGTATATTTTCTGTCCGAGAGACGAAAGTTGCACTAGTCGATGGGCCTTGTTGAGCTGAAGGTGAAACTTGCTCATGAAGAAGCGTGTGATGTTTTTCAGGGCAAAATTGACATTGTCTAGATGGACAGGAAGAAGCTGAATGATCCGGTCTAAGGCAGTTAATGCAAAGATGCAATCGTTTGACTGCATTCATTCTTTCACGGGTTGACAGAGCTAGGAATTTAAAACACCTTGAAATGATATGCTTTTGGCCAGAACAATAACCACAAGAATAATTTGAAGTCTTTTGAGTAGTTTTAAAGGAACTTGGAGAGCTAGGTTTGTTTCCCTTATTATTTTCCTTGACCTTAGATAGGATTGATACAGGTCGAAAATTTCTTTGGGCTTCCAAAGTATGCGCTCTTTTTTCCAAAGATTTTAAAAATTCTTGGAGGGTAGGCATTCTATTGGCCGGACAATCTTCTTCCCATTTGTCTAGTGTGCTTGAATCAAGCCTTTTCGAAATAATATGTATAATTAAATCATCCCATTGCGATGCCGGTCTGCCTAAGGACGTGAGGGCACGCAGGTGAGCATTGACGTCATCAATTAAATCGCGCAACACCTTTGTGGATGGTTTAGTTATAGGTGAAATAGAAAAAAGTCTATGTATATGCTCTTGCGCAATCAATTTTTTGTTAGCATACCTGTCTTGTAGTAACTCATTTGCGACACTGGGTCTTATCGTGGAAAACGTAAACGCGAAAAAAACGTCAAACGTTCAATTTCCGTATCGTAGTAAACGTAGAAGTGGAAAACGTCCAACGTTTTTTCGACATTCGTTTTTTTCTGTATCGTTCAAAACGCGCGGCGACAGTTTCCTATACATTTGGCAAACGCAAGGTTCAGTTGGCGGCGAAACATTCACGCGTTTTCCACGATTCGCGTTTAAAGTGAAGTGAATATTAATCACTTCGCGTTGCGTTCACCGCACGTTTTCCACGATAAGCACCACTATAATTTTCGGAGTTTATTTCGATCGACTCGTTCGAAAGGCACTGCCCTTTAACGTTCCGCGCAAATAATGGAAACGAGCAACATCATCAAAGGCGGAATTTGTATGTACTAGCGAATTAAAGGTTTCAATGAAGCTCATCCACCTCGTGCAATCGCCGCTAAATTCAGGCAATTATTTATTTTAGGATATTTTATAACACTGTGATGATTTTCAACCGTAGAATCGCTCAGCTTATATTTTTCTGCCAATTGCATGAATACTTGCAAAGCGGGCTTTAGCTCATAATATAATTCTTCCAGTTCTGCTCGCTGGTCAGCTAATGCCTTGCTCGGGCTAAGTTCTTCTAAGGCGCACTGGACTTTTTCGAAATTTGCATAAACAAGTTCTAAGCCTTCCAATCGCGCCTTTAAAGCGGGTAGTGAAGCTGTCGCAGCTTGATTTTTTACGAATTCTCTAGTTCGTTCAAATTGTTGTTTCACTGTTTCTATTTTCGCATTTTTATTGTTCAACTTTGCCTGAATTTTAGCCGACTCCCTGGTATCAGTCATAATTCAAGAATAAATCTTAACACTAGAACTACCGGAGCGCAAGCTTTACTTGGAATTCTCGCGTGGGTGGCTAGCCTGAACAGTTATGTACCGTTATATGAGAATCATTCGACGCGGCGACCAACTTGAGGAAAGAACGCGAGCTCGAACAAAACTATTAAACCGCAAAGGAGAATGGGCAAAAATGTATGGCGCCTGGTACCCGCTCCAACACCTAAGATTTTTATATGACAGGAAAGCTATTACATATATATACACTATTATGTATGGCGCTTGCCTCGATTTGTTGTCCATTCGGAGATAATCGACTTCGAACTTTTTATTCTGTCAGTTGTTACTGATGTCGAATTAACTGTTTGAGAGGGATTAGATCACTACTAAATATCGCTTTTTGGGGGTAAATCATCATCCACACCATTACTGTCATTTCAGTCTACTGCTAGACTTACAAGGGGACGGCACGACCTTGGGGAAACGGATTTTAATGAATTTTGGTGTAGTGGTCGTATACCATGTGGGTACTACCGCTGTAAAATATTTCAGGCCAACGCCCAGTAGAAGCTGAGAAAAATGCATCTGAAGTTCACCCCGCACTTTATATATAAGTTATGTTAAATACTGATTAAGCGTACCATGGCGTAAGCGGTAATGCTTCAGACTCGTACTCCAGCATGTACGGGTTCAAATCCAGCTGATTGATTTTTTTTTTTATTTCTTTTTTTCTTTTTTTTTCTTCTTATTTTTCATTATATAAATTATAGAAATATATAAATGTATAAATATATGTAAATCAAAAATTATGAGTCGGTACAAAATAAAATGCCCTAAACTATCGAGTGTAACGCAAAATATATACCTGTTCTGGACAATAGAAGGATCGAATAGGGTCGGGAAAATCCACCTTTCGAAACTTGGGGAGAGAGAGCTATTTATACAATGTTTGGATATGGGTCCAAGGCCTTTTTCACTCACTCTTATAAGAACTATATTAACTGTAGAAACTCTAAAGTGAGAAGTAAAAAAAAAGAGGGATAGTAAGGCCGGCTTTTCACTACGGGATATAATATATATTATATTACATCTTGAGATATAATATAATATCGCTCACCATACTTTGTTACCGAATCCTTCACACTTATTGTTAGATATAATATACATTACATCCCGAGCTATAACTATTTTTTCGCTCGACCGAGCGATATTTTTCAAGGCTATATTATGCCTCCCGTACCCGGCACACCCTTTCCGCATTATCTCCGTCTGATGAACTATCGACGCAATTAAGCAACAGCGACAGAACTGATCGAAATAGTATATCTCATAGTGTGAAGGCGAATCGCGGGGCGTAATATATATCTCGGGATATAATATATATTATATCCCGTAGTGAAAAGCCTACCTTACTATCCCTCTTTTTTTCTACTTCTCACTTTAGAGTTTCTACAGTTCATATAGTTCTTATAAGAGTGAGTGAAAAAGACCTTGGACCCATGTCCAAACATTGTATAAATAGCTCTCTCTTCCCAACTTTCGAAAGGTGGATTTTCCCGACCCTATTCGATCCTTCTATAGTCCAGAGCAGGTATATATTTTGCGCTACACTCGATAGTTTAGGGCATTTTATTTTGTACCGACTCATAATTTTTGATTTACATATATTCATACATTTATATATTTATATAATTTATATAATGAAAAATAAGAAGAAAAAAAAAGAAAAAAAAAGAAATAAAAAAAAAAAGTCAATCAGCTGGATTTGAACCCGTACATGCTGGAGTACGAATCCGAAGCATTACCGCTTACGCCATGGTACGCTTAATCAGTATTTAACATAACTTATATATAAAGTGCAGGGTGAACTTTAGATGCATTTTTCTCAGCTTCTACTGGGCGTTGGCCTGAAATATTTTACAGCGGTAGTACCCACATGGTATACGACCGCTACACCAAAATTCAATAAAATCCGTTTCGCCAAGGTCGTGCCGTCACCTTGTTAGACTTCATTTAAGAATCTGCATCAATTCACGAACTTTCAGGTGCACTTGCTCATCCATGTTTACCCTTGAAATGTACTGAACGCCTGAGCTGTACTAAGCAGTGCCACTAATCGATATTGGACACCTACTTAACGCTTAACTCTTAACAGGTCTACTAAACACTTAACACCTGCACTAATCACTTGTCAGATGTATAAACCAGGCCTTAGTTTAAGCACATAAGTTAAATAAAAATATACTAAAATAACAAAATTATATTTTTCTACATATTCATAACGCGATATCTCCAAGCGGACTATGAATTAGTGAAAGTGGCCATAGTAAAAATGTTTTTTGTATGGTTAAGACTTATTCAACGATTACAATAATTATTGCTGTTGGAGGGTGGTACCAAAATGAGCTTAGTTTAAGTACATAAGTGTAATAAAAATGTACTAAAATAAAATAACAAAATATTTTTTTTACATTTTCATAACGCAATATCTCCGGACGGACTATGAATTCGTGAAAGTGGCCATAGTAAATATTGTTTGTACAGTTAAGACCTATTCAACGATACAAAAATTATTGCTGTTGGAGGGTGGTACCAAAATGCCCATTCTCCTTTAGACTATTGTTAGCTAGATCCCGAATAAAACTATTAAACCACAAATTTAGGCTATTATTAGCTAGAACACAAAGGATGTATGTAGCGAGGAAGATACAGAGTTACCTGGTTCATTTGCAAATTAGCTGGTGATACTAGCGGAACTCAAAGAGGTTGCACAACTACATTACGGACACCGAAATAGAGTGCAGTGACCGCGGTAGCTAGACTGGCGTTGCCAACTACTTAACAGTATACATGTAATGCATTTGTGATTTCTTCCTTGGATTACCTTTTTGCCATCAATAACACAGCTTGCATAACTGTGGGCATCCGTCGCGATCGGACGTGTTTTTGCGAAGCTTGCGCAAAGTTACCAAATAAGCAAGAACTCAAATTGCAATTGGCAAATGTGCAGTTGATCTGGGTGCAAAGTGCAACAAAAGTTAAGCTCTTCGCTTAAACTAAGTGCATAAACCTATCTTGAGAGTAAAGCTCCCGTAGTTATTAGTGTACAGTGATTAGCACCAAATGTCTTTATATGGGGGGCTGGGCAGAACCCCCCACAAGCCGGCTGAGCGTGAGATAAATCGGATAAACCTTGAACATGAGCAGCTAACAGGGAATCTATCTTCCTCCCCGAATCATCAACTTCCAGCAGACGAGTTGAATGTCTCAAGTGTTTTACACACAAGAAAAACAATATCAGCGCAAAGTCTCCTCGACGCAGTCGGTGGACAATAAAATATATAAATTTTTGTGATCAGTTGAAATTGAGGGCGAAAAACAACGTACCAACTTCATTGTTGAGAATCGAACAACACTAGATAGCTTTGATACAGCCATTACAAAAAGTAAAATATTTAACGCTAGATTTACCAAGACTAGTCAAATTGACTGGTACTCAATTTATTCTCCGAATTGATTAAATTTTGTAAAGTTATCTCCTAAGAGTTATGCCAAAGCTTATTATGGTTCAAAATTACGACATATCAAAGACTTTTTTCCCATTTATAGTTACTAATTTAAATGTAAAAATATAACACTTTAAAGGTACCGAAAATTAACGTTTTTTCGTGTTTGATATCACATTATCTCTAGATTCAACTATACAAATAACTGTTAGTATTAAAAATTTTACATTCACCAGATCGAGATGTTTGACGCCCCCGCAATTTGTTAGCTACCTCTACCGAGAATATTCGCAGATAGAAAAGTTGGGCGTCTCGGCGAAAGAAAACTGCTCACGAAAATTTAGCCTGTTAGTAATCAACAAAAAAAAAAAGGGTGATGTACTGCGGACCATTAGCTTTTTATTCGATGAATATTCACTGATGTCTATTTATTATTGAAGATTCATCAAAATACACTGATTACTACATATTTAAGTAGACCTTAAGAAAGCCGAAATTTTTTTTTTTTTTTTTTTTTTTTTTTTACAGACCATCAGCTTAGTCTAAGCTTTAAAGCAACAAAAATTAATTTGCTGCATAAGACTCGTCATCATTTGGTCCGTTGTTAGTAGCGACATGACAAACAAATAAATTCTTTCTCAATACATGCTTACCAACACGGACATCAAACAAATCGGCATTCTTATTTACACTCAACCTCATACGGTTAATAGGTTGAAAGAAGCTATAGTTAGTTTTACACAGATCAGTTTGCAGGAGCGGGACATGCTTAAGGTTTCGCTCATTCGCTCTGAACGTGAATCTTGTTTTAAGAGAAGGCGAATCGATATTACCAACTAAAAGTTGATGTACAAATACAACGTCCGCGATTTCCCGACGTTTTTGTAGAGAATGCATGTCAAGGAGTTTCAAACGGTCCTTGTATGGAGGGAGAATAACTGGATTGCTCCATGGCAATTCTCTAAGGGCGAAACAGAAAAATTTCCGTTGGACAGATTCGATGCTGTCTATGTGAACTTGGTAATACGGAGACCAAACTTGACTCGCGTATTCAAGAATTGGCCGGACAAAGGAAGAGTAAAGCTGTTTGTATACAGTGATATTAGAAAATTCACGGGACCATCTTTTAATAAAACCCAGCATAATACTGGCTTTTGTCACCAAGCAATTTATATGTGCAACAAAATCCAGTTTACAATCAAGGAAAACACCTAAGTCACGGGCAGAGCGAACTCGTGTGAGAATAACGTTCGAAAGATTATAATCAAAACTCAGGGGATTGCGGCCTCTAAAAAAAGATAAAATTTCACATTTATTAATGTTTAATTCTAGATTATTGTGAACACACCACGTTTGGAAAGTGTCCAGATCTCTTTGAACCGTGTGGCAGTCGTTAATATTATTCGTATAACGGAAAAATTTCATGTCGTCAGCATAAATTAATATTTTACAGTCTTTGAGCAAATATGTAATGTCGTCAATAGCAAGAATAAATAAGAGTGGGCCCAGGTGACTACCCTGCGGTACACCCGAGGTGGCAAATATTTTTCTGGAAGTTTCATTCCGAAAAGATATCTGATAAGTCCTGTTGGACAGGTATGAGCGTATCCAATTGATAAGCAATGGAGAGAAGCCTAGATTTTCAAGTTTCAGTATTATAATCGAATGGAACAGTTTATCAAAAGCCTTGCTAAAGTCAGTATAAATGCAATCGGTTTGCAGACCCTTCTGGAAGCCTTCAATGACGAAAGAAACAAATTCAAGAAGGTTCGTGGAAGTGGAACGACCCTGAAGAAAACCGTGCTGATTTATAGAGACAAGGCGTCGACAGATGCTTGACAATTGTGAGTATATAATTGACTCAAAAAGTTTTGGAATACATGAAAGCTTTGCTATGGGTCAGTAGTTACACACCTCAGTCTTTTTACCCTTTTTGTGGATAGGAATAATAAAGGCATTCTTCCAAAGCATAGGAAACCTTCCTGTGCTGACTGATTTCTGAAAGAGTAATGTTAAGGGCAACATTATCTCATTAGAGCAGCATTTAAGGATAGCGGGGGGGATACCATCAGGACCCGATGTGAAATCCATGGGAAGCTCATTGATATGTTTGAGAACATCGGAGGGAGTAATGTGAATGGAAAAATTTAGAGGAACAGGATTTAAGTTTAAGTGCAAAAAGTTATTAGGGTTAGGTTGGAAAGCGGGGGAGAACGATTTTTCGAAATATGAGGCAAAAATATCGCAAATTGAAGATGGACTATCATCAGAGATTCCTTCGAATTGTAAGCTAGTTGGATAATTATCCGACTTCCTTTTGGTATTAATAAATTTATAAAATGCCCTTGGATTGCTATATATTTCAGACTTCATTTGACAGACATAATCATTATATAATCGTTTGGAGTAGTCTTGAAATTTATTATAACATTCAACGAATGCATTATAGGAAACATTATTCCTTTCTAGAAGATATGCCTTCCACAATTTAGTTTTCTTGTTTCTAAGACTACGAAGATCGCTGCTGAACCAAGGAGGTGAAGAAATTAAGGCACGTCGAGGTTCATATGGAACGCAAGATTCAAAAATTTTGAAAAGATGGGAGTAGAATTCGGATAAAGCATTGACAATATTTTCATCGGACAATAGTGTAGTAAAATTAGTGGAGGATATTCTTCTTGAAAGTTCGTCAAAATCCGCCTTTTTGAAGTTGAATGCGTAAGCGCTATCGTCAATATGCTGTTTAGTGTCCTCTGGATTATAAAAGTAATCAATTTGAAGAGGCGGGTGAAATACGTCCAGAGTAGAAAGAACGACTGGGCTGTCATCAACAATTGTGTTGTTACAGTCGGAAGAAAAAACAAGATCTAGCTGCCTCCCCATGTCATTCTTTATGGAACTCATTTGACTGAGACCGAAAGAAAAAACCGATCCCAGAAATGAGGACTCTTTAGTATTTATTTTGTTTGAGGGGTGGCAGCAATCGTCATCAGGATTATATACCCATTGCACATTGGGTAAATTGAAATCACCCACTAAGAGGAGATCGTCAACCGGATTCATTAAATTGTTAATGAAGTCCAGTTTTGTAACAAGAAGGTCATATGTGCTGTTTCCATTCTTATCAAGAGAATTGACAAGGTCAGGAGGAATGTAGCAACACAAAATGAATAGAGAATTTCTGGCTAATGTTACTTTAATAGCAACTAGCTCAACGTCTGAAGAAGCAGAAATGTCGGGTAGTGAGATCAAGCTGCAGTTGAAGTGGCTTTTGCAGGCTATAAGAACTCCTCCTCCTCGGGCCTCCGAATCAGTATATCTATCCTTACGAAATACTTGGTAGGAAGAATCGAAAAGCTCTGCATCGAGAAAACCGTAGTGTAACCAAGTTTCGGTTAGTGCGATGATATCAAAATTACTATTTATGGACGACTGATAAAGAGTCCTAGTCTTAGTCCTGATACCCCTTACATTTTGATAATATAAGGAGATCGTCTGGGGATTCAGTTTTTTGAAGCAATTATCTTCGATGAGTTACCATGTGATTTTGTCGATGTGGGCTTAGCAGCAGGCTTACGGGGGACAAAGTTTTTAATTAGAGCACCAGTGGGCCAGAAGGAAGTGTCTAACAGATTGGAAGCTGATTCCTCCGGTACATGTAAAATGAAAGATGCAATTGGGCTCGAGCTTTTGTTAATTTTCCGACATGTAATACTTTTTGTGCATATATTACGAGCCTGAATATGGGTACAATATAGGCCATAAGACCACCCACCGATGAGGTTGAGAAAGGTGGGGAGACTGCTTAGGTTGGGAGAGGGAGGTCGAGTTTGATACCATTGGATAGCTCTTCAAAAAATATTTGACACGTGTTTTTTCTTTTTTCGATCCCATGTGTGGATCGTGAGATATTTGACCTTTCCGGAACCTTTTTTACACAATACTGATCCTCCCCCGCACTCCCTGTACCGAATTGAAAAAAATGTTTCAGACTAAAGTTACGTATTTTTGCATGAAGAATCTGAATCTGCAAAAAAATGGGTGGTCCCATTTAAAAAGAAAAAAGTTACCCCCACCTCCGCCCTCAGGGGGTGGGGTGGGGGGTCAATTTTGGTATGGTTGAATAGAGTTTCGAAAAATATTGCCTACGTGTTTTTTTGTTTTTTTTTAGTCGAAACTGTTCGAGATAAATGAGTGGTACGGGTGGTTTGGGACACCCTGTATACATAGTCGTGCCATAAGTTCTGTCCCAAAGGAAAAATCAAAAAAAGCTCATATAAGAAAAAAATAATTAAATTTTATTTATTATGTTTAGTAATATACTTATTCTAATTTACAGTAATGCAGACGATTATTCGAAATGCCCACCCTTTGCAGCTACACATTTTTTTAAACGTTTCGGCCATTCATCAATCGCAGTACGCAAGACATCTAGTGATATTTCCTTCGCTGCTTTCATCAAACTTGCTTTTAATGACTCAATGTTTCGATGTTGAATAGAGCAGGCCTTCTCCTCTAAAATATTCCATAAGCGGTAGTCCAAAGGATTTAGGTCTGGACTACCAGAAGGCCAATCTTCAGCAGAAATGAAGTCAGGAACATTCAATTTTAACCAGATTTGCGTTGTCTTGGCTTTATGAGCTGGTGCTGAGTCTTACTGAAACACCCAATGCTGACCATGGTATATCGTTGTGTTGAGCGGCTTCACCATCTTCTCCAGGATGTCACTTTGATAGTTCTTTGCCTTCGTTTTCACGCCTTGCTCACAAAAATGCAGCTCCGTAGCACCGTAATAGCCAACTCCCCACCAAACCATGACTGGGGCGGGATGATGGCCACGCTCTACCTTGGGTATCTTCTCAGCCGCTTCCTTAGAGCTATGCGCGTACACTCTGTCATTCCGTCGGTTAAACTTCTCTTCAATAGTAAAAAGTTTTTCGTCTGAAAAAAGTATTTGTTGGTATTTTTTCCCGCGTACTTCTTCAAGAGACTTTTAGATCGCATCTCTCGTATCGCACGAAGCTTGTCCGTAAGCCGCTGCCCTGTTGACCGTCGATAAGCACTAAGCTTAAGGTCTTCCTTGATAATACGAGACATCGTCCTTTTGGGTATTTTCATCTCCCGTGCTATCACCTTTTGTTTTCGGAGCGGATTTCTCAGTATGCGGTGACGCACCGCTTCTACTGCTGCTGGTGTACGAGACGTACGAGGCCTCCCGCTCCTGGACCTGTCATCGACAGAGGAAGTCTCACGGTATCGTTTGATAGTACGATGCACAAATTTTATTGTAATTTGTAGTGGCTGAAGAAGCTCAAATATCTCCTTTGCTGACTTGTTGCACTTAAATAGTGCAATAACGGCGATCCTGTTCTCTTTAATGCCCCACTCCATGTTGCTCGTTCGAAATCCAATGACAAAATGATATTTTTTTAACAAAGCGGGAAGTATTTAAGCTAATTCGCGACAGGTAATCGAGATGCGTCGTGACCCTTTTAGTGGAGGGGAGGGAGACAGAACTTATGGCACGACTATGTATATAAAAATGAAAGTTTGTTTGTTTGTTTGTTTGTTTGTTGCTCAATCACGCCTAAACGCTTGCACCGATATTTTTCATTTTTTGTCCGAAGGTAGCACCTATTCCGACTTAACATATAGGCTAATTTTTTTTCGGATAATACGTAGGGTTTTAAAATGGCGGATCCAAGATGGCGGCTGAAAATTTTAAATTTGAAGCGATTTTCGTGAAAATTGGTACATAGGGGTTTTGCGGAATGGTGATTTCAAATCCGTTGTCAAAATTTTGAAATTCAAGATGGCGGATCCAATATGGCGACCAAGATTTCCCGATTTCAACGGATGTTAATGAAAATTAGTACAATGATTGTTTTGAGGTCACTGATTTTGTATATTATCAAAATTTAGAAATCCAAGATGGCGGATCCAATATGGTAACCAAGATTTCACAATTTCAACGGATATTAATGAAAATTAGTACAATGATTGTTTTGAGGTCACTGATTTTGAATATTATCAAAATTTAGAAATCCAAGATGGCGACCCCAAAATGGCGATCATATTTCTCGATTTCAACGGATTTTAATGAAAATTAGTACTATGATTATCTTGAGGTCACTGATTTTGAATGTTATCCAAATTTACAAATCCAAGATGGCGGACCCAATATGGCGACCAATATTTCTCAATTTCAACGGACTTTAATGAAAATTAGTACAATGAATATCTTGAGGTCACTAATTTTGAATGTTATCAAAATTTACAAATCCAAGATCCAATATGTCGACCAATATTTCTCGATTTCAACGGATTTTAATGAAAATTAGTACAATGATTATCTTGAGGTCACTGATTTTGAATGTTATCAACATTTCCAAATCCAAGATGGCGGATTCAACATGACGACCAGAATGTCTCTATTTCACCGGGCTTTAATTAAAATTAGTACAATGATTATTCCGGAGCCACTAATTTCGAATATTATCAAAATTATCAAATCCAAGATGGCGACTAACCTTTCTCGATTTCAACGGATTGTAATGGAAATTAGTACAGTGATTATTCTGAGGCCACTAATTTTGTATATTATCAAAATTTCTAAATGCAATATGGCGGACCCAACATGGCATCCAGAATGTCTCGATTTCGACGGATTTGAATGAAAATTGGTACAATGATTATTCTGAAGCTACAAATTTCGAATATTATCAAAATTTGTAAATACAAGATAGCGGGTCCAATATGAGACCAAATTTCTCAATTTCAACGGATCTTACTGAAAATTAGTACAATGATTATTCTGAGGCCACGAATTTCGAATATTAGCAAAATTTCCAAATTCAAGATGGCGGATCCAATGGAAATTGGTATAACATTATTTTAAGGAACTAGCCCAAGATAGAAACGGATGGAGAGACTTTGTAGACGCGCTATGTTCCCGAAGGGAGTAAGAAAGGACAAAAAAAAATTGTTGTAATATTATTAAGATTTGGAAATTCAAGACGGCGGATCCATAAATGGGTTTTCGGGTTGAAACAATTTCTAGGATATAACAAACTAGAACGTTTGAGAAGTGTTTAATTAGTAAGTAGTTACCCAACGCCGGGTGAAACCGGGTAACCCAGCTAGTATATACCGGGTGAGTCATTTAACTTGAGACAACCTAATAACTTTTTAGGATCACATAATATTGAAAAAAGTTTAATATGAAAGTTGTAGGGTATCAAAAATGGCGTTTGGTGATGATCTTAAAAATGACCTTGACCTTGACATTCAAGGTCATATGAGGGTCAACTTTAAAATTTCAAATGGGATGACCCCCTATTGACCCCGGAATTGAAAAGAGCGAAAAATTTTACGTTCAGATGTGACCTTGACCCAACGGTCAAGGTCAAATTTCAAGGTCATTTCACGGTAATTTATCTTCATGTACAATAGCGAGAAGCGATGGCGTTTTTTGAAATACATTTTAAACAAAAGTTTTTGATGTGAAGAGAGGTATCTAACCACGACCTTGTAAATTACCTTGACCTTCAAAGTTATTTGAAGGTTAAACTCAAAAATTCTATTGGTAACCCCTATTTTTGACGCCAGAACGAAAAAAGCTTTCGACCGAACATGCGATAAAGTATTTAACTACATTTTGCATTACCAAGGAACAACGACGTGGACGTAGTAGTTTTCGGTTCCCTTTGGGGTGCTTGATTTAGGTGAGTCGAGTCCCCTCGCCTCTCACCGTCGCACAGTGGGGCCATATTGCTAAATTGGTTCAAAACCACCCACAAGTCGTAATTTTTAACGGAATTTGAAAATTCTTGTTTAAGGATACTCGTGATGAGGAAACAAAGAGACTCACGAAGCCAAAAATTGCTTCGGTGATTTTAAAAATTCAAAAACTTCACTTTGATCTCGAAAATTCAGCATATTGAAAGTACAATCTTATGATCCAAGAACTTAAAGCAAAAATGAAAATCTGGAAAAAAACTACAAGTAGGATTTCGAGGTTGCTGAATCTAAATTAGTCATTTACTTGATCATACAAGGTCTCCTAAAGGTCATTTGAAGGTCAAGTGAGAATTTTTAAAATCACCGAAGCAATTTTTGGGAAAAAGGGCTTCGTGAGTCTCTTTATTTCCTCATCACGAGTATTCTCAAACTAAGAATTTTCAAATTTTGTTAAAAATTACGACTTGTGGGTGGTTTTGAACCCACTGGGCCCACTGTGCGTCGGGGTGCTTGATATAGGTGAGTCCCCTCGCCTCTCACTGTCGCGTCGGGGTGATAGATTTATGTGAGTACTCGCAATTCTCACCAATTTAGTTTAATAAATGCTCGAAGTGATGTCCATCAACTTCAATACACTTATTAATGCGCACCTCAAGCGATCTTACACAACTTTGAAGCATATCAGGACTTATTTTATTGCAAGCATCAATAATTCTTTCAATCATATTTTCACGAGTAGTTGGTACTTCGTTGTAAACTTCACCTTATCAAGCATCCCGACGGTGAGAGGCGAGGGGACTCACCTAAATCAAGCACCCCAAAGGGAACCGAAAACTACTACGTCCACGTCGTTGTTCCTTGGTAATGCAAAATGTAGTTAAATACTTTATCGCATGTTCGGTCGAAAGCTTTTTTCGTTCTGGCGTCAAAAATAGGGGTTACCAATAGAATTTTTGAGTTTAACCTTCAAATAACTTTGAAGGTCAAGGTAATTTACAAGGTCGTGGTTAGATACCTCTCTTCACATCAAAAACTTTTGTTTAAAATGTATTTCAAAAAACGCCATCGCTTCTCGCTATTGTACATGAAGATAAATTACCGTGAAATGACCTTGAAATTTGACCTTGACCGTTGGGTCAAGGTCACATCTGAACGTAAAATTTTCCGCTCTTTTCAATTCCGGGGTCAATAGGGGGTCATCCCATTTGAAATTTTAAAGTTGACCCCCATATGACCTTGAATGTCAAGGTCAAGGTCATTTTTAAGATCATCACCAAACGCCATTTTTGATACCCTACAACTTTCATATTAAACTTTTTTCAATATTATGTGATCCTAAAAAGTTATTAGGTTGTCTCAAGTTAAATGACTCACCCGGTATATAAAAATTAAAGTTCGTTTTTTTTTTTGTTTGTTTGTTGCTCAATCACGCTTAAACGCTTGCATCGATATTTTTCATTTTTTGTCCGAAGGTAGTACATTTTCCAACTTAACATATAGGCTAAATTTTTTTCGGATAATACATAGGGTTTCAAAATGGCGGATCCAAGATGGCGGCTGAAAATTTTAAATTTGAAGCGATATTCATGAAAATTTATACATAGGGGTTTTGCGGCATGCTGATTTCAAATCCGCTGTCTAAATTTAAAAATTCAAGATGGCGGATCCAATATGGCGATCAAGATTTCTCGATTTTTCAATGGATTTTAATGAAAATTAGTACAATGATTGTTTTGAGGTCACTGATTTTGAATATTATCAAAATGTAGAAATCCAATATGGCGACCATTATTTCTCAATTTCAACGGATTTTAATGAAAATTAGTATAACGATTAACTTGAGGTCACTGATTTTGAATGTTATCAAAATTTACAAATCCAAGATGGCGGACCCAATATGTCGACAAAGATTTCTCGATTTCAACGGATTTTAATGAAAATTGCTACAATGATTATTCTGAGGCTACAAGTTTCGAATATTATCAAAATTTGTAAATCCAATATGGCGGATCCAATATGGAAACCAAATGTCTCGATTTCAACGGGTTTTATTTAAAATTAGTATAATGATTATTTATGATATCGAGAAATTAGTACAGTGATTGTTCTGAGATAACCAATTTTGAATATTATTAAAATTTCCAAATGCAAGATGGCGGACATTGGTACAATGATTATTCTAAGGCTACAAATTTCGAATATTATCAAAATTTGTAAATCCAAGATGGCGAGTCCAATATGAGACCGAATGTCTCGATTTCAACAGATTTTAATGAAAATTAGTACAATGATTTTTCTGAGGCCACTAATTTGGAATATGAGCAAAATTTCAAAATTCAAGATGGCCGATCCAATATGGCCACCAAAATTTCTCGATTTAAACGCATTTTAACGAAAATTGGTACAATGATTACACAGGTTTACAAAAAAAAAAAAAGTTGATGTTCTTTTGACCAGACCATCTCATTTTTATGTAAATCAATGCCCTGAATCCGAATCCGAGGTCCGTTAACCTCCATCACGTCAGGTTCAAGGTCATTTCAAGGTCAAATTGAGAAAAACCCACTAAATAAGTCTGAAAAAGAGGACATATAGGTTTTTGGGGCCGCTGAATCCGAATTCGTGATTTGTTTAACTCCCAAAGGTCAGCCAGAGGTTATTTCAAGGGCATTTCAAGGTGAAATTTGGAAAAATCCATTAAATAGGTCTGAAAAAGAAGATGTATAGGTTTTTGGAGTCATTGAATCCGAATTCGTGATTTGCTTAACCCCCAAGGTCAGCCAAAGGTCGTTTTAAGGGCATTTCAAGGTGAAATTGGGAAAAATCCACTAAGCGGGTCTGAAACAGAAGATGTATAGGTTTTTGGGGTCACTGAATCCGAATTCGTGATTTGCATAAGCCTCCAAGGTCAGCCAGAGGTCGTTTCAAGGGCATTTCAAGGTGGAATTGCGAAAAAATCCACTTAATAAGTCTGAAAAAGAAGATGTGTAGGTTTTTGGGGTCGCTGAATCCGACTTCGTGGTTTGCTTAACCCCCAAGGTCAGCCAGAGGCCGTTTCGAAGTCATTCCAAGGTCAAATATAGAAAAGGCGTGTATTGAATCCCAACCACTGAATACATGAATTTTTGGGTCGACGAATCTAGTGCCGCCATATTGGAACCCACATCTTGGATTTAAAAATTCTCAATTTTGGACTTCAGATTCGTGATCAGCGACCCCAAAAACCTCCGAGTAATAAATTTTCCATGAACTACTCAATTTTGCAGGAATGTTAGAGTCCACCGAAGTGAATGAAGGTTTAAAAACACAAAAAAAAATTATTTTCGCAAACAAAACTGAGTGAGTAATTTCTTAGCAGTGATGCATGTGACGAGTTTTCTTCTTGTTCCGTTCAAGAACGGACCCTAACCCTAAGCATAATTCAGTCTTGTTCTGCTATTATATCACTTCTGCGCATGCGCCAATTGGTCTCATGCGGTTTAATATGGAAAAAAGGAGTTGATTATTACCATGTTTAAGGCTCATATTATTCAAAGTTAAAGTTCCATGAATTCTGATTTAACGATTCTAAAACCTTCATTTCCAGTTAACAGAGCTTAAAATTACCTCTATATATATTAATATTATAAGGTTAAGCGGACTTTATTGGAATTTCGCATCCGTAAAAAAACTATATACACAGTGGCTGGTATATGTTGCGTGACCATTTCTCAACTTAAGATAACCTACAACTGACTGATATAACATTTAGTTGTCCTTGTGTGGTTAAACTAGCCCATGATTTGCAATCAGCGACCCAAAAACCCATGTATTCAGTGGTTGGGATTCAATACACGTCTTTTCTATATTTGAACTTGGAATGACTTCGAGACGACCTCTGGCTGACCTTGAGGGATTAAGCAAACCACGAATTCGGATTCAGCGACCCCAAAAACGTATACATCTTCTTTTTCAGACTTATTTAGTTGATTTTTTCCCAGTTTCACCTTGAAATGTCCTTGAAACGACCTCTGGTTGACCTTGGGGGCTTAAGCAAATCACGGATTCGGGTTCAGTGACCCCAAAAACCTATACATCTTCTTTTTCAGACCTATTTAGTGGATTTTTCCCAATTTCACCTTGAAATGCCCTTGAAATAACCTCTGGCTGACCTTTGGGAGTTAAACAAATCACGAATTCGGATTCAGCGGCCCCAAAACTCCATAAGTCCTCTTTTTCAGACCTATTTAGTGGGTTTTTCTCAATTTGACCTTGAAATGACCTTTAACCTGACGTGATGGAGGTTAACGGACCTCAGATTCGGATTCAGGGCGTCGATTTACATAAAAATGAGATGGTCTGGTCAAAAGAACATCAACTTTTTCCGCTTAGTGGACTTTTCCCAATTTCACCTTGAAATGCCTTTAAAACGACCTTTGGCTGACCTTGGGGGTTAAGCAAATCACGAATTCGGATTCAGTGACTCCAAACACCTATACATCTTCTTTTTCAGACCTATTTAGTGGATTTTTCCCAATTTCACCTTGAAATGCCCTTGAAATAACCTCTGGCTGACCTTTGGGAGTTAAACAAATCACGAATTCGGATTCAGCGGCCCCAAAAACTTATAAGTCCTCTTTTTCAGACTTATTTACTGGGTTTTTCTCAATTTGACCTTGAAATGACCTTGAACCTGATGTGATGGAGGTTAACGGACCTCGGATTCGGATTCAGGGCGTCGATTTACATAAAAATGAGATGGTCTGGTCAAAAGAACATCAACTTTTTTTTTTTTTGTAAACCTGTGTTATTTAAGGCTACTAATTTTGAATATTATTAAGATTTGGGAATTCAAGATGGCGGATCCATAAAGGGGTTTTCGGGTTGAAACAATTTCTCGGATATAACAAACTAGAACATTTGAGAAGTGTTTAATTAGTAGGTATTTACCCAACGCCGGGTGAAACCGGGTAACCCAGCTAGTGTAAATTAAAAAGGCGCGACATCAACGAAGTCGGCAGAATGAGAAGAGCAAAATGCAAAAATCTCCGCTGAACAGCCTCAATACGAGAAATATGGATCGCATAAAAAGGCGACCAAACAGGGCAGGCGTACTCCAGTATTGGGTGAACAAATGTACAAAACAGAATTTTAGTAACGTGCGGATCGTCAAATTCCTTACACCATCTTTTTACAAACCCCCAGGTAGCACTAGCTTTGGCTACTGTAACGTTGTTACATATCGGCATATAGGCCGCCCCGCATACCCTAGGCATTGGTGCATCGACCGGATCATAAACAGGCAGGTGCATCGACTCGGGTTAAGCTACACGTGCCTGATTCGAGTCGATGTCATCAATAATAAAACATTGTCCCATGAAGCGGCGGCATGCAGCGACCCGGTTCGACGACACCAAAACTGCTAACGGTTAAAAAGTCGCGGGGTGAACCGAGCCGATGAAAAATAAACTGCAGGGAGTTCGATCGCGGCGTGCAAGATAGATAGTCGCGAGTTGAGTGCAGGTCGTGATTTAAATAGAGTTAAATATAAAAATCAAAGAAAAAAAAAGATCTCGGTCGATGTACCGATGCCTAAGGTGTGCGGGGCGGCCGATATGCCGATAAGTAACAGCATCAATGTGGTCTTCAAAGGACATACATGAGTTTAAAACAACTCCCAAATCCTTGGTCTTGTCAACTCGTGTAAGAAGATGACCGTCCAAGGAGTAACTAAAGTTCAAGAGAACCCTCCTACGAGAAAATGACATACATGTACACTTATTAATATTGAGATAGAACACCATTTATAAAAGATGTCTATTATTATTATTATTATTATTGTTAGGGGTGACCCTCATGGTGGGCACTGCGACCAGACGGTCTTTTGTGCCGAAGCCCCTTTACAGTAAAAGACTATCTGCTACCCTAAGGAACGCCAGAAGGTCTTTTACAGAAGATGAACGAGCTTCAGCCGAGTCCAGGAACTCCTGACCGAAGATCTTTCTTCTTAACCGTGCTAAAGCCGAACAAGCACACAAAATGTGTGATGTAGTTTCGTCGTCTTCAAGAAACAGACGATAATCCGTCTCATTTGACAGACCTATTTTATATAGGTGGTATCTTAGCCCATGGTGGCCAGTTAGGTAACCTATCAACGGTCTGAGATCCGCTTTACTCAAAGCATTGATTTCAGTGTAGGTATAGGGTCTGATGAGCTCTTTAGCTTGCCGGATCCCAGGGAAGTTATCCCAGTGTATGTACTGTGGATTCCTGACCCGTTCTTCTATCACAGCTTTGGACGAAGACCAGCCAATGCTGCAGAAGGGCTCAGGACCCTTGAATCGAGAAGATGAACCTTCCCTGGCAAGTTCATCAGCAACCTCATTTCCCTCAACGCCGGAGTGTCCCGGTACCCAACAGAGGGTAACCCTGTTGGAAACGCCATGACGAGAGTGCCTTGAGGGCCGCTTGGCTATCGGAGAAGATAGTGATATTGGCACCTTTAAGTCTCTTGTTAATGTTGAGAAGGGCGCAGGCTTCAATGGCATGGATTTCAGCCTGGAAAACGCTGGGCCATTTGCCCATTGCTATCGAGATCTTGGTGTTGGGTCCATAGACACCAGCACCAACACCATGTTCCGTTTTTGAGCCATCTGTGAACCAACTGAGAGTTCTGGGGTCCAGACTGAGGCCGCCGCCATTCCAGTCTGCACGTTCAGGGATGAGAATCCTGAATCTCCTCCCGAAGCTCAGTTCCCTGGTCATGTAGTCTGTTATATAACAGATCCTTAAGTCAGGGCTGCGCTTCAGGATGCTATTGTGACCATTGTCAGCAATTTGCATTTTGGATGTAATTTGCACTCTCAGAGCACTAATTTCAGCTGATTTCAAAATGAAAAAGTGCAGGGGTTCGAGTCCTACTATCGCCTCCATGGCGAGTGTTGGACAAGTCCTCATGGCTCCTGTTATGGAGAGGCAAGCAAGCCGTTGTAGCTTGTTGCACTTAGCAATTGCCATCTGCTGTTGAACCTTGGGTCACCATACAAGGGCGGCGTAAGCCACAATTGGCTTGACAATTGTATTGTATAACCACAGGATCATCTTTGGGTTGAGACCCCATGTCCTACCAAAAAGTGTCCTACAGACCCACATGGCTCGCGTGGCCTTATTTAATGAGTAATTTAGTTGAGTATTCCAATTTAGCCGCTTATCCAGCAAAATACCTAAGTATTTTACTTCTTTCGAATATTCAACGACCGTTCCTTGGATGGATATAGTATCCAAGTTCAGACGGTACCTTTTTGTAAAAGGTACCAGGACGGCCTTAGACGGGTTGATGGTTAGGTCCTCACTGACACACCAGTCAGTGACTACACGAAGTGCGGACCTCATCAAGCTCGTGACGGTTGAGTCAAATTTACTCGTAACGATTATTGCCAGGTCATCCGCATAGCCAACAGCGTGGTAGCCAAGCTCACAAAGCTTGACTAGGAGGCCATCCACAACCAGAGACCAAAGCAATGGCGACAGTACCCCGCCTTGTGGGCATCCTCTGACTGCCCTAATCGACACAGAGGTGTTGCCCAGCATGGATGAGATTTCTCGCTCTCTTAGCATAGCATCTACCCATGCGATTGTATTTGAGTCTATACCCCTGCCCACAAGAGCCCTGGATATAGAATCATATCCTGTGTTATCGAAAGCACCCTCTGTATCCAGGAAAGCACACAGAGCTATTTCCTTGGCCTGAAGGGATTTCTCGACCCTACTGACTAAACTATGTAAAGCAACCTCTGTTGATTTACCTTTAGTGTAAGCAAACTGTGATCTGTGGAGCGGTGTTGATTGCTCCAGTTTGCACCTTATATGAAGGTCCAACAATCTTTCCATTGTTTTCAGCAGGAAAGATGTTAAGCTGATTGGTCTATAAGATTTAGGCAGCTCAAGGGGCCTATTGCCCTGTTTTGGAATAAATACAACCACCACCTTCCTCCATGAACGTGGTATGTATCCCCAAATATAACTGGCCCTAAACAGGCAAACCAAAGGATCAAGGATCGTATCCAGACAGTTCTGAAGTAATGTTGGAAAGATCCCGTCACCTCCTGGGGCTTTAAAAGGTTGAAAAGAGGCCACTGCCCATTTAACCTTGTCCCTGTCAAAGATGACACCGGACTTGCTACACGCTCTGCGGCTTGCTCTATCGCTAGGATTAGAGTCTGCAGGCAGAAGCGAATTTACCCCTAAAATTGACCCGGGAAAGTGTACTTGTAGTAGGTACTCAAGTGTTTCCCTTTGCGACTCAGTGAAGGTGCCATCCTCTCTCTTCAAGAGCCCAACTCCATTGGAGACGTCCTTAGCTAGTACCTTTTGAAGACGGGCTGCTTCCGGTAATGATTCTATACCTTCACAGTGCCTTCTCCAGGATTCTCGTTTCGAGCGTCTCAATTCTTTGTTGTAGTCAGTGAGAGCAGATCTGTATTCGTTCTGCTGCTTAATGCGTTTGGCCCTATTGAATAACCTCCTCACATGCCTACGCATGTCCGATAGCTGTTCGTTCCTCCAGGGCACCTTGCGTACCACTTTGGCTGGAATTGCAACATTGCTATCATGATAGGAGGATATTATTACTTCATTAAGCTGGTTTGCAGCCACTTCCAGTTCACTAGTTGAGCTGATAGTGGTCACCAGCGTGTCTGCCTTTGAGCTCACCATAGCTCTGAAGGCATTCCAATCCGCTTTTCTTGGATTAAAAGATTTTGAAGTGAGTTCAGAGCGCCCTGGAATGTCGAATCTAATGTGTTGATGATCCGACAGTGACGCTTCATCTGATACTCGCCAGTTCACTATGAACTCGGACAGGATCCTGCTGGCAAGAGTGAGGTCTAACACTTCTTCTCTCACCGCAGTGATAAAAGTTGGTTTGCACCCTCTATTAACTATATCTATATTCTTACTAGATAGATAGTTCAAAAGGTACTCACCCCTTTCATTTACGTCGCTGCTACCCACACCGTGTGGTGCGCGTTTGCGTCGCAACCGATGAGGAACTGTCGGTTAGATCGTCGACAGTACTCGACGAGTTCCTGGACTTCTTCTGGTGGAATATCTGTCCTATCTCCTGGGAAGTAGGCAGATGCCAGGACAACTTCCTGTACTCCACCCAGCGTGAGGATCTCCACCAGCGCCGCTACGAGGTCCCTGGAAATAAAATTAGAAATGGGGGGATGATTGACATTTTTGTCTATCAGAAGTGCCGCACGTGGTACTTCTATCCAACGGTCGTAGATCAACTTACATGAGGCGATGTTGAGTCCTCGGACTTGGCCACTAATAACCCAGGGCTCCTGGATGAGCGCAAGGGTTATTTGTTTCTCGGCGAAGGTTCTGCACAGCGTGGCCGATGCCCCTTTGGCATGGTGCAGGTTCGCCTGGAGCACCCTCATGGTGCTCATTGCTCCTCTTTGGAGAGGGACTGCTTGACGAGCCGAGATGTCTAAGTCAACATTTCAAAGTTCAGAGTCCATTTCGTTGGATACAAGTCGGAAGATTTCGGCGTCGTCAGCATAGCACAAGATCCTTGAGTTATTTAATATCAGAGATACATCCTTGATGTAAATAATGAAGAACAAGGGTCCCAGATGGCTGCCCTGATGGACACCGCAAGTGTTTTTTATTTTGTCAGAAAAAGCTTCGCGAAATTTAGCTCGCTGTGTCCGATCAGACAGGTACGAGTTGATCCAATTCACAAAAACAGTGGGAAAACCAAGAACAGATAACTTTGAGATCAAGATACTGTGATTAATTTTGTCAAATGCTTTACTTAACACACAACTACACAAAAAAGGTTCAAAACAAAATATATCGAATTATCGTCCTATTGCTAATCTATGTTGTGTAGCTGAAATCTTCGAGTCACTGATTTGTGATACTTTTTATTTTCATTGTAAGCCTTTCTTGCAATCTTTTCAGCACGGCTTTCTCAAAGGGAAATCTACTACAACCAATTTGCTGGAGTTTTCCAGTTAGTGCATTTCTAATATTGAAAAGGGTAAACAGGTGGACTGTATTTTTACAGATTTCAGCAAGGCTTTTGACAGAATTAATCACCGAATTCTGCTCTATAAACTCAGCCTTCTCGGATTACCCTCTCTTTTTATTAAATGGCTTTGCTCTTACTTGTCCCAGCGGTCGCAACGCGTCATATTTCGAGGCGTGCTGTCCAGGGAAATATTTAATACTTCGGGCGTACCTCAGGGTAGTCACCTTAGTCCTCTCCTTTTCATCATATTCATTAATGATGTGTCAATGTTCTTGCCAAATTCTAGAATTCTCTGTTATGCTGACGACGCCAAGATTTTTCGGGTTATATCTAGCGAGCAGGATTGTATTCTTTTAAATTCTAACATTGATGCTTTTCATAATTGGTGTGTGCTTAACCGCTTACCATTAAATATTGAGAAATGTACGTATATGTGTTTTTCACGCCGAAAAAGTATCATAACTTTTAATTATACCATTGACGATTGCTCGCTGCAGAGACCCGAAAAAACGAAAGATCTTGGGGTCTGGTTAAATGGCCGTTTTTCGTTTGAGGATCATATTGACGCCATTGTTCGCAAAGCAGGTGAGTCATGCGGAGGTTATTTTCGAGAGCACTACCACGAAATCGGCTTTTTTTCCGAAGTCTGACCTTAAAAGGATTGTAGATAGAGTCCCTGGATGCTCAGGTCGAGTTATAGCCTCAAGGATTATCGGTAGTGGCCAATCTAGGGTCACCCAGAGGTCATTTGAAGGTCATTAAGATTCATTTCAAGGGAATCACCATGAAATCATTTTTTTCGCAGTTTGACCGAAGAAAAGTATTGTAGATCCAGTCCCTGGATGCTCAGGTCGAGTTACAGCCTCAAGGATTATTGGTAGTGGCCAGTCAAGGGCCATCCAGAGGTAATTAATAAAATAATCCTTGAGGCTATAATTCGAGCTGAGCATCCAGGGGCTGGGTTTACAATCCTTTTCCCGATCAGCCTGCGAAAAAAAAGGCGATTTCATGGTGATTCCCAACAAATAACCCTTGAACTGATCTTCAAATGACCTCTGGATGACCTTAGACTGACATTACTGATAATTTTTGAGGCTATAACTCGACCTGAGCATCCAATAACTGGATCTACACTCCTTTTCCCGGTCAGACTGGGAAGAAGACGATTTCGTAGTAATTCCTACCAAATAACCCTTTAATTGACCTTCAAATGACCTCTGGATGACCCTAGTTTGGTCACTACCGATAATCCTTGAGGCTATAACTCGACCTGATCATCCAAGGACCGAATCTACAATCCTTTTCTCGGTCAGAGTGCGCAAAAAGGCGACTTCGTGGTAGCCCTCTCGAAAATGACCTTCAAGTGACCTCCGCATTATCTTCGAATGACCTCTATCGATCTTCTCTAGTTCTAAAACTTCTACCGAGGAATGTCAGCCAGAAATAAAATAAAAGGGAAGATTGACATAGTTTCTACTCAATGTATCAAAGCAATTTGCCATTTTTGTATATGATAAGCCCCAAGCTTTGTTGAAACCAAAAATTGCGGTAATATTTTCTTAGGATTTTAATATACACTTTTCTATCCTTCTGGCAAGTTCTGCCTGCAAGATGGTGATAGACAGATTTGGTTATTATGAAAGTACATGTCTTTTTCCATTACTGAGGAAAAATTCATTGTGATATTCTGTCATTTATTACAGAATTTTACTCAATAAGTTACTTTGTAAAACATCCTTATGGCAGGAATTTTGTGGTCACATCAAAAACTTATTATTTTCCATATGATTTGATGTGACATATCAACTTTTGGCTGTGATATTCTGTTAGGGTAATTTTTTTGTGCCGATTCTCGGACCAATATAAATATTATTAACGACTGAATTTATATTTTCCAGAATGATGAGCAGAGATCATCGGTGTTAGATAGTTTAGAAGATAAAGCTTTGCTGAAGCTAGCAGGAAGAAGAGTTTACTCTGAAGGATTGAGAGAAGAACCCAAGAATTAGGTCAGTAATATTAATAAATATGAAACCAAAATTGTAAAACTTTCATTTAATTCATATATTGTTATAGGTACAGCAAAGTGAGCAAGAATTAAAACCGGGAATTAAATAGAAGGCAAATAGCGAAACCAGTTTGATATAGTATGTTTCATAAGCAAATTTGAATTGAATTTAAATTAAAAGCTGTTCAACGATTGCAAATCAAAGACTTATGTGAAAAGTGCACTCCTGTTAAATATCATTTGCTCATATCCCTGTAAGGGGAAGCTTTGTACTTCGTTGCTGAAAAAAATCGACTTTTTGTAACTATGTTCTTAAAAATATATGGTATAGTTAAAACTTTAAGATGAGATTTGTATAATTATCCAAATTATAAACACATAATAAATCAGCGTTTGTATGGTTCTGTTGAATTTTATACTGAAATCGAAGAGTTCAACACAACTAACATCACATCTCATCTGACCGTGTCACGCTCTTTTTCTGTCTGAAATGATAAACAAACGAATAATGGAGAGGAACCCAAGTACTTGAAAATGAAACCATTTTCCAAACCGTAACATATTTGCATATAATGTGGGGCACAAATTTGAAAATCGAAGTCGGAAAGGGCCCAAAATATATAATATAATACCTAATAATCTAGGGCTCCTTTTTGTTCCTTTCCAAAGTAACGCAGTTATTATGAATATAAACTTTAAAGGGTGAAAATGGAAAAGAAACTTAGAAACTTAGTAATACTAGTGCTGCTTCTCTAAAGTAGCAAAATTGACAAACTTCCAAAAAACCTGTTACAACGCAGCTGGAAAACCAAAACACGTTTAACACTAGGCTTACGGACAGTTATTATCCTGTATTTGTAGAGATTCCGAAAAAGTAGCTTAAAATATATTTCCATTCGAAATAAACAAGAAGAAATTTACAAGAACATATCATCGTATTATTACATCAATTAGAAGAAACATGTTCACAAAAAAAAAATAATAATAATAATAAATACAACATCTGTAAATTTCGTCACGAAATCTTAAATGCGTTAATTTGACACCTAGTAAACCTAGTGTTAAAAATGAAGAAAAGTTAGACAATAATGATGATAAAGACGAAGATGGTATTGCAAGAGTACTTCGACGATTTCAACGGATATGCGAATTTTCGAAAGCAAATGTTGACAGATATAATGAAAAGAAATTATTATATTATCTGACTCATGTAGACCTCAAGGACCTTTTAAACGAGATCCAGCACAAAATAATCTATGTTTTTCGGGAAGGTTTTATGAACAACGAAATATGGACTTGCTATGGCTGTCTTTTTCTCTTAAATTGTATGCAGTTTTTTGCGAACCTTGTTGGTTGTTTTTAAAAGAATGCAATGATAACACAGCCACACAAAAAAAGAAAAGTGGTCTGTACTTTATATGCGATATATGGTTTTCGATGTATTTTCGCACGCTGAGCACGAATCTGGATTCAGAATTGAGCCATCACATCACAGTTAATTCGCTAAATTCAGTGCGTGGGGGTTCTAGGGGTCGCCGATCGCGAATCTGAAGTCAGGGTTGCAAAATTCAAGATGGCGGACCGAATATGGTGGACGAGATTTTCGAAAATCAACCGATCTACACCAAATTTGGTATGTGGGGTTTTTTGGGATCGCTTAAGTTTAATTTGCAGAATTAAGGAGGGCGGATCCAATATGGCGGACCAAATTTTCGAGACCAACCGACCTGCGCCAAATTTAGCATGTGGGGGTTTTTTGGGTTCGCTGATCACGAATCTGAAGTCAAACTTGCGGAATTAAAGGTCCAACATGGCGGACGAGATTTTCAACAGTCGACTGATCTACGCCAAATTTGGTATGTGGGGGTTTTAGAGGTCACAGATGACGAATATCTACCCTTTTTCTTCTAGTAGGCGTTTCGACTATAAATAACTATCAGATTCATGATCAGCGACCTCAAAGACCTCCACATTCCAAATTTGGCGTAGATCGCTTGGGTTCGATAATTTCGTCAGCGATATTGGATCCGCCATCTTTAATCCTGCAAATTAAACTCCAGATTCATGATCAGCGATCCCAAAAAGGCCCACATACCAAATTTGGTGTAGATCAGTCGACTGTTGAAAATCTCGTCCGCCATGTTGGATCTTTAATTCCGCAAGTTTGACTTCAGATTCAGATTCGGTCCGCCATCTTGAATTTTGCAACTTTCACTTCAGATTCGTGATCAGCGACCCCTAAAACCCCCACGCACTGAATTTAGCGTAAATCGGTTGACTTTTGGAAATCGATATTTTTGAACCGGTTTTTTGAGGTTAGGACAAATACACGACGTGCCACCTCAACTCTGACGGTGGATTTGGATTCACGGGGTTCTTTTACAGAAAAATACAGATCTGGATATGAAAAAAAGAAATTCCTGTATTTTTCCTTGTACATTTATCCGTATTTTTGCTACTTTTTACCTGTTTTGTGAGGTTAGGAATTAACTGTGATGGGATGGCTCAATTCTGACTCCAGATTCGTGCTCAGCATGCGAAAATACATCGAAAACCATATATCGCATGTAAAGTACAGACCACTTTTCTTTTTTTGTGTGGCTGTGTAATTGGCGAACGTAGGGCATTAGAAATTGGAAAAGTTTTTCCAAAAAGATATCACTGCATGAATTAAGTAAACATCATGTGTACTGTTGTTATATATATATATATACTGGGTGTTTCATTTAACTTGAGACAATGTGATATAATTTCATGTTTGTGTTATTTCAAAAAAAGTTTTAAGGTTTCAAAGGGACCAAATAATGGTGACCTTGAGCGTGATCTTGAAGGTCATTTCAAGGTCAAGTTGATTTTTTAAAATGGCAACCCATGTTTTTGACACCGGAAATGGAAAGACCAGAAAATTAGCGTCCGAATATGGCCTTGACCTTGGCCGTGACTCTCAAGGTGAAGTAGATTTTTTAAATTTATTTTCATATTTTTGAAAACGAAAATGGGAAGAACGGAAAATTTTACAGTCGGATATCACCTTAATCCTGAGGCCAAGGTCATATAAAGGTCAAATATATTTTTCAACGAGAATCAATAATTTAACAACGGAAATGAAAGGGGTGTTGACATCGACTTGAGACTTTGATCGAGTTCATTTCAAGGTCAAATTCCATTTCCAATGGTAATCAATTACTTTAAACTTTTTATATTTTTATCAACTAACATCGTCTACAACAAAAATAAAGTTTTCAAGCAAAAACTAAGAGGTGTCCGGAATGAAAAGTGGAGTCAAAATTACAAATTTGTAATTAATGGTAATTATTTTTTTTTTTTTTTTTTTTTTTTTTTTTTTTTTTTTTTAACGAACCATCAGCTTAGTCAAAGCCTTGTAAAATATCAGAAATTAATCTGTAGCATATGACTGATTATTCATCATTTGGTCCGATGTTAGTAGACATGCGACCACAACCACCAAAAAGACTTTTCTTTAGTGCATGCTTACTGACACGTAGATCAAACAAATCAGCATTTCTATTAACATTTAACCTCATGCGATTAATAGGTTGGAAAAATCTATAACTAGTTTATGTAAAAATAATTAATAATTATAATTATTTTTACATAAACTAGTTGGCCGTCAGCCGTTAGGCACACAGGGGGAATAACACATGCACACAGGGGGAATAACACGTAATGTAGTAGTAGGTGTACGTGCCGTATCTGTGTGCGTGTGCCGTAACTGTGTGCACTGCGGAAGTGCGACCATATCCTCCACGCGGGGGCGGCTGGAAGCAGGCTCCCAGTTAGGTTATGTCTCTGCTGGGAGTGCTGACAAATCGTGGTCGGGCGGAGAGAAGGAGACTCTCTTATAAAAAGTACCCCCCCTAACCCAGGGTGTAATGCGATCCGTGCCCATTGGGTCGTTTGCAGCCAGGGGGTTACATCGGGCTGTATTCGTACGGAGCCTTCCTGATACCTGTCCACCTCAGGTCGTAGCCTGGACTTCCCATGTAAGGGGCGCTGCATGGGTGACTTCCTTTCCCCTTTTTCTAGCCAAGACCATGAGTAGCGCCTCGTCGCGAAAGTGGTCGTACGAAACAGTTGTACATTATGAACCAAACACCAGCCTCGGATAAAACCGAGACCAAGTCTAAGACTTCTCTTGCGTCTGCTCGAACAGAGCAGCGCACGGCCGTCAAGGCCAAGGCACCCGTGAAGGGAGCCGCACGACCTTCAACGTCGGCGGGCACCGCCCGCACCAATGCTCCAGCTCCATCGGTCAGCACTGGTGCTGATAATTCCAAGTCAGCACCTAGTGCAACCCCTGCTTCGAGGCCGCAGGCTGCAGAATCCGGCGCTAAGCAAGGATGCAGTACTGTGGGTCCTCCATCGCCCGCCAAGATTGCGCAAGGTAACGTGTCATCGGCTTCTAAGCCTGGACCGAGCGGTGCCGTTGCGCCTCTTAGGGCACTCAAGCCCAAACCCACCCAACCCACGCGGCGCGATAGCCCCTCTGCGGCGACCTACCGAGAGAAGCGAGCGGCCTTCAGGGTCCTAGATAGGCTTAGCGCTATCTCGGAAACGGAGCTTTCTGAGAAAGAGAAATCTTCTCTAAATTGGGCCAAAAGCGTTGTTGCCCAGCACAGAGCGAAGCAGCAGGACCCTGCTCCCAAACGGCAACGCTCGCAGGACGAGCAGGAGCCATCAGCCTCCAAGAGGCCAAAAGCTGGCCCTCCTAGGCCCCCCCCCCAGCTCACTAGGCCCTTCAGCGAAGCTGCAAAGGATCACCTCATCTGGGCGATAGTTGATTTCGGCAACCAGGATGGCACCATTTCAGTGGATAACTGGAAGACGGTGGAGATGGAGCTGCTGAAAGTGTACGAGGATATCCTCGAAAGGAACCCTGGACCCCCTCCGTTCTGTCGAGATGCTGGCTGGTACCAGGGCCGCATTAAACTCATAGCTTGTGCAGATCAGCGTTCGGCCGATCTCTACAAGCTAGCGATATCCTCCGTAGGGGAGGTTTGGCCGGGTGCTAGACTGGAGGCGGTTAAAAAGGAGCAAATTCCTAATAGGCCTAGGTCTAGGGCGTGGATTCCTGCAGAGCCATCAAGCCCTGCAGGAATTTTGAAGCTGATCAGGATGAGCAACACCAATCTTCCCACCCATGATTGGAAGGTTGCCCAGGTCAGCGAGGCTAGCGGCAAGCGAAGACAAGCGGTTATAATACTTAACGAGGAGTCACTTGCCCCGCTTAAGGAATCCAATGGCGTCATCAGCTACGGCTTCGGCTCGATTACCCTGACGGTCTATCGTAAGGACCTGAAGGGTAACAAGGCGGAGATCCCCACCGAGGCCAAGACGGCTGATGAGGGCGCTGTGGATATCCCCACCTCCGTGGCTCCAGATGTGCCACCGTCACCGGCCCCACTCAACGACGAGGATAGCATCCAGTCCACATCAGGGATGCTTGGGGACCTGTTTCTTCACCAGGAAGAGGAGGAGATGCCTGATGAGGACGAAGAAGACGACCTGTTACTCGATGCGGAAGATGCAGACATGACGGTCGTCGAGGTGACCAAATCAAGCAGCAGCCATGGTGGGAGTGGTGCAGATTAATCTACACCACTCCAAGGCGGCGTCGGCTGCGCTGCTTCTGCGTCTCTCACAGAAAGGAGAAGACGTCGCACTAGTCCAGGAACCATGGGTCGTTGGGGACCGGGTTTGTGGACTTAACCTAGCCGGGTATAAGGCTTTTTATATAAAAGGTACAGGTAAACCTAGATCCTGTATTCTGATCAGAAATAACTTTAGCGCATTCATCCTCACTAATAATAGTGATAAGGACAACGTAGTGGTCATGCTGGAGTCCCAAACCAGGCCCATATGGCTGGTTTCCAGCTATATGGCTCATGACCACGAGGAACCTCCCCCGCATCAACTCCTGCGCAAAACCATCAAGGAAGCAAATGAGCGGAGGATCACAGCGATTGTCGGCGCAGACGCAAACGCTCATCATACGATCTGGGGAAGTACGGACGTAAACGAAAGGGGTGAGTCTTTATTCGAATTTATTGTTAGCACTAACCTCTGGATTTGTAATGTGGGAAATGAACCCACATTTATGAATGCGGTGAGGCGAGAGGTTCTCGACATCACTCTTGTCACTGAACGGGATGCTCATGCTATTAGAAGCTGGAGAGTATCCAACGACCCTTCTATGTCCGATCACCGGTACATCGAGTTTGAGCTCGATATACAGAAACCGGTATGTTCACCATACAGGAATAGGAGGAAAACAAACTGGGACAAATACAGGAAAGCCCTAGAACATGCGCTCCCCGGTGGGGAGCCTCCCATACTCCACTCCAGGAAGGAGGTGGACAAGGTGGTGATTACCCTCACCAAGGCGTGTAACGAGGCAACGCGGACTTCGTGTCCCATCAGGAGGCCTAGGGGGAAACCTAAACCTCCATGGTGGTCAACGGAGATCATGGCCGCAAGGAAAGTATGCCGCAAGATGTTCAATAAGGCAAAGCGTACTGATGATTGGTCATCATATAAGGAAAGCCTTAGGAACTTCAAAAAACTAGTAAGGACAGCCAGACGCTCCTCCTGGGAGAACTTTTGCAGTAGGGTGGAGGAAGTATCGGAGACTAGCCGTCTACGTAAGGTCCTTTCGACGTCCCCGATTGCCCCTAGTCTCCTGTTAAAAGACAACGGGGAATGGACCTCTTCGGGTTTGGAAACTTTGGAGCTGCTGACCGAAACTCACTTCCCCGGTTGCGCCTCAGAGCAAGCGGTTGAGTCGGTAGTCGCTACCATCCCCAATGAACTCGCCCAGAAAATCCTCAGTAGGAGAAAATTGGAATGGGCTATAAAAAGCTTCAAGCCTTTCAAATCCCCAGGCTTGGACGACATCATACCAGCTGAGCTTCAGGAAGCCTCGGAGATAATTATTCCCTGGCTGTTGGCTATTTACAATGCCTGTCTCAACCTGGTCTATATCCCCAAGACCTGGACTGAAGTCAAGGTTGTCTACATTCCCAAGGGGGGGAAGGTCTCACACTGCAGGCCCAAAGACTTCAGGCCTATTAGTCTTTCTTCCTTTCTTCTTAAAACGCTAGAAAGACTGATCGATATATATATAAGAGGGTATGTAAATCCGGCGAGATTATCACCCTCGCAGCACGCTTACACCAAGGGCAAATCCACCGAAACGGCCCTGCATACCCTAGTTGATCACATTGAGAGGGCCATGCTGTACAAGGAGTACACACTGGCGGCCTTCTTGGACATCGAGGGAGCGTTCAATAATGTCAGACCTGAAGCAGTCGCGGGAGCCATGAGGGGTCTTGATCTGGACGAATCAATCATTGCGTTGATCAATCAGATGTTGTGTGGCAGGATTGTCAACTCGGTTCTTGGGGCATCTTCCATCAGAAGACATGTGTACAGGGGCACCCCCCAGGGAGGGGTCCTGTCGCCGCTTCTGTGGAACCTGACCCTGAATGATCTCCTCTTGGATCTTGACCGCTCGGGCTGCTGCGTAGTTGCGTATGCGGACGACATTGTCATTTCAGTATCAGGCAAATACCTGAATACGCTGTCGGAGGTGTTACAACAGGCCCTAAACAAGCTCACGGTATGGAGTGTTAATAGTGGCTTGTGCGTTAACCCGAATAAAACGGAACTTGTACTATTCTCCAGGAAGTACAAGATTCCCTCTTTTAATACACCACTCCTTGGTGGAGTGAGGTTGGAACTCACGGACGAGGTAAAATATCTTGGTCTCGTTATGGACAGGAAGCTGAATTGGAAAGCCAACATTGCTGAAAGAGTACGTAAGTAATAGCCTTGTACTCATGCAAAAGTGCAATCGGCAAAAGATGGGGCTTAGAACCACGCATTGTCCACTGGCTCTTCGTGACAGTGATCAGGCCGATACTGGTATACGGTGTGCTAGTGTGGTGGCCCGCCCTAGAGAGGGCATGCCACCAGAATGCGCTGGATAGGATCCAAAGAATGGCTTCTGTCCTGATCACGGGTGCTCTCAGGACAACTCCCACCAAAGCCCTGAATGTCATCCTCCATCTCCTTCCAATGGAACTATTTGGTAAGCAAACTGCTGCCTCCATTGCTGCTAGGCTCAATTCTATACATCCCTGGGCACGCATGGATTATGGTCATTCAAAAATCCTTAGCACTTGTACCCAAGGTTTAGACTATGTTATTCCAAACCCATGTTTCGATATTAAATTCGACTCGCTTATTCCAGCGAGACATGAGTGGGGGGAAGAACTTTTTAGCAAAGCAAACTCGGTGAAGATATTCACCGATGGCTCAAAGCTGAAGGGCAGAGTTGGAGGTGGAATATACTCGGAGCAACTGAGCCTCGAAGCGTCATTTCGGCTGCCAGACCACAGCAGCGTAATTCAGGCGGAGGTCATGGCTATCACGGAAGCCCTCTTATGGCTGCAGGAGAATATGTCTCCTTCCGGAGGTATTTCTATCTTTACTGACAGCCAGGCTGCAATTAAATCACTAACGGGTGTGTATACGACATCAAAGGTGGTTGCGGACTGCCGCTCTCTGCTTAACCAAGTAGCGGAGGGGGGGGTTAATATTAGTATAATTTGGGTACCAGGACATAGTGATGTCCCGGGAAATATTAGAGCGGATGAGCTAGCCAGGCAGGGAACGACCCTTCCAGAAAGGGATATCATCCGGCGGATAGGGGCACCGCTCGCCTCCTGTAAAGCAGAGATTGTACGATCGTACTTAAGGATTGCCGAAAATAGGTGGAGAAACGAGAATACTTGTGTGACCACCAGGCAGATCTGGCCAACATTTGACCAAAATAGGTCAAAGAACCTGATTACTCTCAGGAGGGAGGCCATTAGTAACGTCGTGGCGGTAATTACGGGGCATTGCCTTGTGGGCAAACATGCCAACAGACTAGGCGTTACCTCCAACGACTTCTGCAGAAGTTGTCAAAATGAGGAGGAGGAGGAAAGCATAACCCACCTCCTGTGCCAATGCCCAGCACTATCTATGTGCAGAAACAGATATCTGGGCGCTTATTTCTTTGATGACTTGTCGGATCTGAGTTCAAAGAGCGTCAGAGACATTGAACACTTCATCAAAGGCACGAAGTGGTTCAAGGTTGGCTAGTTTTCTGGGAAAAGCCCTCGTGTGGTATCACAATGGGCCCTTGTGGCCTAAGTGTGCCGTCAGGCAGCCACGGCAACCTAACCTAACCTACATAAACTAGTTTGTAGAAGCGACACCACCCTAAGATTACGCTCGTTCAGTCTGAAAGTGAATTTGCTTTTAAGGGAAGCTGAATCAATACTACCAATTAATAATTGGTGAACAAAAACAGTGTCTGCAATCTCCCGGCGCTTGTGCAGAGAGTGCATATCAAGAAGCCTCAGACGATCATTATAAGGGGGGAGAAGAACTGGATTGCTCCAAGGTAAATCTTTAAGAGCGAATCTGACAAATTTCCTTTGTACAGATTCAATACAATCAATATGAACTTGATAATAGGGCGACCAAACTTGACTCGCATATTCAAGAAGTGGTCTTACAAAAGAAAAATAAAGCTGTTTCAACACAGCCCTATTGGAAAATTCACGTGACCATCTTTTGATGAAACCCAACATAGAGTTGGCCTTAGTCACCATAGAGTTAATATGCTCAATGAAGTCCAATTTGCAATCCAGGATAACTCCCAAGTCACGGACAGAATGAACACGTCGTAGAGCATAATTTGATAAGGTATAGTCGAAATGCAGGGGGTTGCGTCCTCTACAGAAAGTCATGACTTCGCATTTACTAATATTCAGTTCCAAATCGTTGTGTGTACACCACAAGTGGAATAAGTCTAAGTCCTTTTGAACCACGTGGCAGTCGTTAATATTTTTGGTACAAAAGAATATTTTCATGTCGTCTGCGTAGATTAAGATTTTACAGATTTTAAGAAGTTGTGAGATGTCATCGATAGATAAAATAAAAAGAAGTGGACCCAGGTGACTACCCTGCGGGACTCCTGATGTAGCTAAAATCTTCTTCGAGGTGGTACGACGAAAAGAAACCTGGTATGTCCTGTTGAGCAAATACGAACGAATCCACTTAATAAGCAGAGATGGAAAGCCTAAAGATACTAATTTAAGGATTATTATGGAATGAGGAAGCTTATCAAAAGCCTTGCTGAAATCAGTATAGATACAATCTGTCTGCAGACCCTTTTGGAAACCTTCAGTAGCAAAGGTAACAAACTCAAGGAGATTCGTAGATGTAGACCGCCCCGGAAGAAAGCCGTGCTGGTTTGTTGAGACAAGTCGCTTGCAAACAGTTGAAAATTGTGAGTATACAATTTATTCAAAAAGTTTTGGAATACACGAAAGTTTCGCAATGGGTCTATAATTGCATACCTCGCTTTTGCTGCCCTTTTTATGAATTGGAGTGATGAAGGAGTTCTTCCAGAGCTCAGGGAATTTCCCAGTCTTGAGTGACTTTTGGAAGATTAATGTGAGAGGTGTGACTAGCTCATTGGAACATGCCTTAAGAATGGCAGGCGGAATGCCATCGGGTCCTGATGTGAAATCAAGTGAGAGCTCATTGATATGCTTGAGGACATCATTCGCAGTAATACAGACGGATAGATTAATAGGAACAGGGTTTTGGTTTAAGTGATTAAAATGATTAAGGTCGGGTTGAAAGTCAGGGGAGAAGGATTTTTCGAAAAAGGACGCAAACATATCGCATATTGTAGATGGAGTGTCACTAGAGACCCCTTCATATTGCATATTAGCAGGGTAGTCGTCCACCTTTCTTTTAGTATTAATAAATTTATAAAATGCGCGTGGATTGCTGTAGAATTCAGTTGTCATTCGTTGTACGTATTCGTTATATAATTGTATAGAATATTCCCGAAATTTATTATAATATTCAACGAATTCATCGTACGAAGAGTTATTCCTATCCAAAAGATATGCCCCCCACAATTTATTCTTCTTGTTTCTAAGCCTCCGAAGATCGCTATTGAACCAGGGAGATGAAGAAGTAAGGGAACGCTGGCGCTCGTAAGGAACGCACGAATCGAAAATATTGAAAAGCAAGGCATAGAACTTGGACAAGGTACTGTCAATATCATTATAAGATAAAAGCGTAGTGAAATCAATGGAGGATATTCTTCTGGAAAGTTCGTTCGTATCCGCCTTCCTAAAATTGTAAACGTAGTCGCTAACGGCAACACATTGCTTAGTATTTTCAGGACTATAAAAATAATCGATTTGGAGAGGCGGGTGAAATTTGTCCAGAGTGGACAGAAGAATTGGACTTTGATCAACAATTGTATTGTCGCAGTCAGAGGAGAATACAAGATCAAGCTGCCGACCCATATCATTCTTTATGGAACTTATCTGACTGAGACCTGAAGAGAAAACCGATCCCAGAAATGAAGATTCTCTAAAATTCAATTTATTAGAGGGATGGCAACCATCGTCATCAGAATTGGCTACCCATTGAACATTGGGTAAATTAAAATCACCCAGTAAAATGAGATCGTCATCTGGATTCATTAAATCAATAATGATTTCTAAATTTGAGACTAGTATATCATAGATACTATGTCCATTCCTGTCAAGGGTGTTAATTAGATCAGGAGGTATATAGCAACACATAATAAATAAAGAATTTCTGGCTAATGTTATTTTAAGATTAATTAGCTCAATGTCAGAAGAAGCAGAAAGGTCGAGTGATGAAATCAAGCTGCAATTGAGATGAGCTTTGCAGGCTATGAGAACTCCTCCTCCTCGTGCCTCTGAGTCAGCAAACCTATCCTTGCGAAACACTTGATAGGATGAATCAAAAATCTCTGCATCATGAAAACCATGATGGAGCCACGTTTCGGTTAACGCGATAATATCAAAATTGCTAGTAGTGGACGACTGATAAAGAGTCCTAGTCTTGGTCCTGATACCCCTCACATTTTGATAATATAAGGAGATCGTCTGGGGATTTAGTTTTTTGAGGCAATCGTATTAGATGGATTGATACTCAAATTCCTTGATGTAACTTTCGAGATAGGCCTGCGAGGGACGAAATTTTTTACTAAAGCACCCGAGGGCCAAAACGAGGTATTCAGCAAGGTGGAAGCCAATTCCTCAGACACATACAAAATGAAAGAAGCAATTGGACTTGAAGCTTTATTAATTTTCCGAGAAGTGATATTTTTTGTACAAATATTACGAGCCTTAATGTAGGAGACGATTGCCTCAGGGGAAGTTCCTGAATCTAGACGAGAGATAAATAGGGATCGTCGGTGGGGGACTACTTTTAGTGATTCTTCAACATTTCCCATAAGAGAAGGGTTGATCTCTGTTTGAGATGTTTCAGAATGGCACTCAGAGTCAGGCGTAGGTACCGAATTTTGTGAACCGGAAGCTAATGAGGAAGCGGTATTAGAAGAATTAATACCTCTAATATCTTTACTAGCTAAATTCTTTTTAGTGAGCGATTATTTGGTCGCTTTTGTCGAAGACCGGATTTCTTCTCGTTAGAAACTGGATTATTAGAGGAGGAAGGAGGAGGAACAGCCATGACTGGAGTTTTATCGCCTAAGATATTGGTGCACAGATTTGCAGGACTCTTAAGAGTTTCGATCTCACGCTTAATAGAACGGAGCAAATCAGTGCTCTTTGAAAACTCCGAAGACCATGAATTAACATTATTATAAACCTTCCGCACGTGATATTTAATGTCTTCAATTACAGGGGCGACCACCGCATTATCCGCTCCACAAGAGGTTGGTACTAAATTAGTAGTGATCGCGTGCAAATCGTCAAGTGTACTAGAAACATTTGAGATATTTGAAAATATATCGCGGGTTTTACATAATATGGCTTCAGAGGTGCTTGTAAATAATTCTACTGCACCAAAGAGCCTATCAAATTTTGTGTTAAGGACGCCAATATCTTCTGATATTATATGTGCATTCGCCTGGAGAGTGCTGTTCACTTTTTCAGCCAAAAGCGATTGATCGCTAGAGATCGCATTAGTCATGTTCATAATCAACCTCAGAACATGACAAGGCTTTATAGCCGAACATTCCTCGCAAGTGAAAGCCGAGGATTTAGCCCGTCTGGTAGAGAGCTGTTTAAGGCAAGTAGCGTGAAAGACGTTGTTGCAAACGCCGTCACAAGCAACCTCGTTGTCAATGATCAGATTGTCGCAGATTTTGCAAAGAGACATACTGATCAATCAAAGTGGGTGAGTGGGAGACAGATGTGAGAAAATACGAACTGATTACCTCGATGACTGTACAATCAGTTCAATAAGCCCTGTTTGCCTACTTTTTGGCTGAATGTGAACAGGCGGCCCGAAGGGGAACTCAAGTGCGATAAGCGGCAAAACCTCTCTCAGAATCAAGAGCGCAAAATAGAGGAAAAAAAAAACACACAAGACGTTCACCGGGCACAATCCACCGTAAAACAAACCGATGTCACAGAAATGCTTATGAGCAAACGCGATTGAAAATTATTAAAAATAAACAAAACAGATTACCAGAAGCAGGCACCCACCACAATACCACCACTCTGGAAAAAACTTTAAATTCACTTGGAAACCAATTTGCACAGAGCACAAATCACGAGATCACCACAAAACGACCACTCAAGCTGTTAGTTGCAACGAGACTGAGTAATTTTTTTTTAAACATAAAAATAAAAGTCTTAAATTCAAAATCGTAGCAAATTAATTTTACTATCTTTTATCCATAAAAGAAATGTTTACTTTTTTGTTTACACCTGCCATTAAATTCCGTACATAATAAGAAGTCATAGTTTTTGTAACATTTATGTAATTTGTTTTGAAAATTTCGAGAGTCCTGCTTTGTTTCTTTGTCTTTTTTAGTTTTTGTTTCACATGTGCGCAATCAATAGGTCGACGCTCTGGGAAATTCGGAGGGTTTGCTTCTTAAGGCACAACATTGATGAAGTTTTTACGATAAAATTCTATTGCTGTCTTGCTATAGTGGGATGTTGCCAAATCAGGCCAACACATTACAGAAGTCCTGTGTGATCTGATGAAAGGAAGAAGCCTTTTTTGCAAACACTCCTTCAAATAAATTTCACCGTTGACGCTCAATTTTATGATGAGTAGCCTGGATTTCCACCGGAACAAATCACTTGCCATATAAGTTATTTGTGTGGGAATTTTGAAGTTCTACGCATTCTGTACTTTTGGACTACTCCTCCCTGGTGTGTGGCAACAGAAAACTCCTGACCCGGAATTTTGCTGAAGTCTGTTTTACAGTAATTTTCGTCATCCATGATGCAGTAGGAAAATTTCGTTAAAAAATGCATGTACAGCTTTCAATCACGAGTTTTAAAAATTTTTTGTTTCGCATCATCGCTACCGAGAACCCTGGACACCTTGAAACTTCTCAGTTTCAGCCTTTTTTTCATGTCTTGTAGGTAGACTTCAGGATTTGAAGTTTCGCTGCGGCATCCCTGACCGAGAGGTTTGGATGTTTTTGGAAAAGAAGCTTAATCTTCTGCTCTTTTCTTGTATCACGTGATCCTTTTTTCTCCCCTGATCCATGTTTCCTCTGATTAGTTAGCCTTTAATTAATTTTTTTAATACCTTTTGTCTCTTTGGAATTTTAAGAAGTTTTGCTTACTTTGTTTGACTCATATCTGGGAATTCATTATGTTTGAACACAATTTTTTTTTTGTGCTTTTCACTTTTTAATTCCATTGCTGCCACTGCGGTGTCAAATGCCTGATTGAAAAATGTATTAGTTTGTAACATAATAATCTGATAATTTTTTCGGAAACGTTCTGGAAATTTTTTACAACTTCGAGAAAGTTCTGTGACTATGAGTATAAATACCCGTGAGCGCGCTTAGTACATTAGTGCAATAATCGACAGCGCAGCGAGTAGCATTATGGAAAAATTCGATTCGAAAAGATGAGACATCCGCGTCCTTCTACTTTATGAGTTCCGTTTGAAGCATACAGCTAAGCAGGCGGCACAAAATATATGTCAATGTATGGGAGAAAATGCGGTCTCTTATCATACAGCAGTAGATTGGTTTCGACGTTTCTCGAATGGCGACTACACCTTGAAGATAAACCCCACGAAGGACGGCCGGTTGAGGTTGATGTCGACCGACTAGCGCAGCTCATCGAGGAAGATGCGAGGAGGACTACTCGTCAACTTGAAGAAGAACTCGGATGCTCCCTTACTACTATCGCTCGACTTTTGAAAGTGATGGGTAAAGTGTACAGGCACAGTCAATGGGTACCCCACGAATTGACGGATGGTCAACGGATAATCCGAGTGGCGGTTTGTACGCAATTACTCACTTCACATCGTATTTTTGCTTGGCTTCGTAATTTGGTTACCGGGGATGAGAAGTGGATGCTTTATGTTAACCATAACAATAAGCGACAATGGCTTAGCGCGGGTCAAAGAGGAGTACCGACAGTTAAATTTAAAATTACTATACACAAGGTTATGTTGAGTGTTTGGTGGAATGTTCACGGCATTATCGACTGGGAACTATTACCACAAGGAGCGACTATAAATAATGAACGCTACTGTGATATGCTGGATAAGGTAGCCGTGAATCTTAAAGGAGAACAAGGCAATGTATGCCTCCTCCACGACAATGCCCGCCCTCACAACGCTTCGATGACATGTAAAAAAATTATGGAGCTAGGCTGGATTTCTTGCATACTCACCGGATATGTCTCCTTCTGACTACCACTTGTTCCGATTGTTACAGGCTCACATTAGCGGAAAATCTTTTGATGACCGAGATGCATTGGAACAGTGGTTGTCGGAATTTTTTAACTTCCCCAACGTTGGCAGGAGATCATTGATAATGATGGACTATATGTTCAATAAAATGTTAAACTAAATTGTACAAAAATATCAAAATAAAGTTTCTTAAAAAATTATCAGATTATTATGTTACAACCTAATATTTAAAGTAACAAGTGTGAGGAAGAAAATAAAACAAAAATGAACGCGATCGATCTGTTTTTTACATCTTGGCCAACTGAAATGTATGACCACTTCTTATCCCGGACACCTCTTACTTTTAGCGCTACCCAGGAACAACGATATAGACGTAGTAGTTTTCTGTTCCCTTCGGGCTGCTTGTTTTCCGTGACTAATTAGAAGTTTATCAGTCCTTAAATAGAAGTTTATCAGTCCTTAGCCTCAACTCCCAATTGAAATTCTTACGGCCTTTCGAGTATTTATTAAATTTTATTTATTATAATTTCTTCCACCAATTTAGTATTACACAGCCTCTAGGGCAGTTACACACTTAATACAAAACTTTAGATGTAGACAAAACTTTTCTCAAGAACTTAAACATCTTGGGGGCTCAACTTGTTCCAATCACGATCTATCATCAACTGCCCCGATCGATAGTTCGATCGGTACCTCGTTGGTTTGCACGATCCTTCCCCGACTATTTAATATTTTCCCCGCTTTCGCTTATACATAACGGCCCGCGCGCGGTTGACTGAAAAGAAAGCATGCGTGCACTTTCATGGACTTTGCCCCGGCCGGCGTTGTGCATCGACCAGCGGCTACATACTTGGATAGCCAAAAATCACGCGGTGTGCGTTTACATTTTAATCAATAATATAATGTCCATTATTTACCATCTTTCAGGCAACTTGTCGCTCCCCCTAGCGTAGAAGTTCTCATCTTGGACCCAACATATTCAGGAACAGCTTTGAAGACAGCTTCGAAAGAAGCAAATTATTTTCTGTCAGATAATTCTGAAGCGATCGGAATAGATAGTAAGTAGATGGAGCAATATCAGGAGAATAAGATGGGTAACTAAAAACTTCCCATCCAAGCTCATTCATTCCTCATTCCTCATTCTTAAAAGAAGGGTATTTTGTTAACTCTTGCTGTTTCTGCCAAGGGTGGATGCGCCGGAGATGGTGGTGGCAATTGGTCCACTGGAGGTTCATCCCTTATGGTGATGGTCATTGGAATCTCTGCTACTGGTGTTGTGTTACTCTCTTGGCTCCGTCTGCAGCAACTGGTGAATCTGGCAATGGTAGCTGTTACCAGTAATAACATGATGGTAGCACTTAGCCCAAAATTCGTTAGGTAGCCAGCACGACTTTCATCTTCGATGGCATCAATGCGTTCGGTATTGTTGAGATGTAGGTCTCTCATCGATTGTAGAGTAAGTATTTCCTCTATAGTCCTGAAGTTAGAGTCAGGTTGCACGATCGGTGGGAGTGGCTTCATTGCAGAGATCTCTTTGGAGATAAAAGTTTGTCTACCAACATTTAGGGTTGAATTGTGGTACTGGATGATGAATGTCCCCGTTAAATTCATAGCTTCGTTGTCCACAAAGATAGTTCCGCTGAATTGGTTTAGAAGCAAGGTGCCTGGAGTGATTTCTTCTGTTGTTGGGAAGTGTCGGTTGTCAATTTCTGTACAATTCGCAGGGCGACTTCTGAGTAGATTGTCGATACAATTAAAGTTACTTAGGTCTATGATATTTTTGTTACTACAAATAGTTAACTTACTTCTAGATAAACATTTTTGTTTAATCCCGTATATTGTTTTTTCACATTGTAAAATATTTTCGAATGGCAGTTTCGTTATTAGATTTCCTCTTTTCACTGCTCTTAAAATAATAGTGTTACATAGTTCTGATTTTGTATCGGGAATACTAATGATATAAAGGAGAGTAGAATTACTAGCTGCAATTTTAATTTCTGAAAAGTCTATTGCTTCTTCTAAGTTTAGGTAGGGTACATTATTGTCTTCAAATAGTTTTTTTACAATGTTCATCTCGTGGTTTGATAAAATGAATGAATTTACAATATTCGCTTTTGCCCAATGTAAGGCATAATCTACATTTAGTATTTCCTCTTTTACTAATTCAAGTTTGTATTTTATAATTCCGATTAATCCTGCTTTTTTATCTTCGCTAATTTTGAATGCGTCTAAAATTTTGTTTGTAACCGTGGTTATGTTGTTTATCCGGTCTATAATAGATTTATTTATAACTACCTGTTTATTATTATTTTCTAGCACATTGGCGATTTTTGCTTTAAGTATCTTGAAATCGTCATGGTCTGGGCTGCCAGCCAGCCATTTCCATGCGCTTCCTATAAAATTAAGTGATCTCTTCGCTTTCGCGTTGGGTTTGAGTCGGTCAATTAGAGTTTTAATCTTTAAAATTTCGTGGGATAGGAAGGGGTACATGGGATGACTCGTCTCGACATCTTTTTTTAGATGAATTTCCAAATCGGTAAGTATTTTATTATAGGATTCTAGGTCGATGACGTGAATTAATTTTAATGTTCCTTTTTGTATTTTCGATACTCCGGTATTTAGCGCGATCACTTTAGAATTTGAGTAGTCCAAAACCTTCACCTCTGCAGAGCAGTGGGATAGAAAGAGCCTGTAAGGGAAATATTAGCTTTTAATATTACCTTTATAAACTACTTTTCCCGATTCTGTTAGTACGGTTTTAGACTGATTTTCTTTCACGATTTCCTTCTTATACCTAGGAGATAATTTTGAGCCAATGCGTTTATTTTGCTTAACGTAGATAGTTTCGCCGGGATTATAATCTTTTATTGCTTGCCGTTTTCCGTTTGAGTACTTCAAGTCAGCTTTTTGTTTTTCTCTGAGTCTAGTGATATTGTCTTGTCTAGCTTTATCGTAATCATCGGGGTTTACGCTCACGTTTCTCCCGAAGAACACTTCGAGTGGTCTCTTTCCTGTAGTCGAATGGATAGAAAAGTTATATTCGTAGACAGCTCGATCGAGTAATTCCGGAAAGGTTCTTTGTATTCCATCTGCTTTTATGCATCTCATTATTTCCGTAAGCGTGGAATGAAATCGTTCCACTTGGCCGTTTACTGTACTAGTGTAAGGAGGAGTTTTCAAAATTTGAATACCAAGTTGATCTTGGATCATGAAATTTATTGAAGAAGAGTTAAGGGATTTTTCGTTGTCAATTACGATTATTCTTGAAACGCCGAAGGAGAAGAGTAACTCTCGTAAAGGTTCTTTGATGTCCTCGATTGCTTTGGATTTTAATATTTTTACCTGTGCATATTTCGAGAACTTATTTAGCGCAGTTAATATTATTTTCCTTTCCGTGGAATAGAGATCTATATGGAGAATTTCACCTGGGTATTGTGGGATTGGTGTTTCTTTAAGTTCGGGACGGTTCGGGTGTCTATCATACTTTTGTTCCCTACATATCACGCATTGTTTCACTAGGTTATTTATTTTAGCATTCATTTGTGGAAAGTAATATTTTTCTAATAATTGGATTTTGTTCTCGCGCGCATTACGATGCGCTCTTTTATGGATCTTTAGAATTTCTTCATTTTGCCTGTCTATGTTTGTGATATCCTCCACCTGTGTTTGGGTAAATCGAATTTTATATTTCCTGAAGTGAGATGAATAGATCTCTTGGATTTTTCCCATTATCGTTTCAGATGTAAATAAGCCGTTAATTACACTCGGGTTGAGATACTTCTTTAAAATGGATATAAGCTGATCTTCGGAATAATTTGGCTGTGAAAATATGTGTCTGTGGTAGGTGGGAAATGGAATTTTGAATTGATAGCTGGTATCGGCGTGAAGTTTTAGTATCAGCTGGTTTTTGAATGCATTTATGGGTGCTTGCGTGGTAGGAATAAGATCATGGCCTGAGCTATCACTACTGTGTTGAGTTTCAGTTACCGAATTTATGGATGTGATCGGAGGTCTAGAAAGGGCATCTGCTACCACGTTCGTTCTTCCAGGTTTGTATACTAGCTCGTGGTTATACTCCTCGAGTATGGCTTTCCATCTTTTCATCTTGTTGTTATTATTCCTATTACTAAGGGCGTATGTTAGCGGCTGATGGTCTGTGAATATCTTGACTTTTGCAGGGCCGTAGAGGTAATTTCTCAGAGAGCTTAGAGCCCAGATTATAGCGAGCATTTCCTTCTCATTTGTAGCATAATGCTCTTCGGTTTTATTTAGTGTTCGAGAGATAAACGTTATAGGCCTGTCGTTTTGGGCTAATACCGCTCCAATCGCATAGTCTGACGCGTCCGTTGTAAGTTGGAATTCTTTGTTAGGATCAGGGTAGGCTAGAAGTAGATCTTCTGATATTAAGGAATTCTTTATTTTTTTAAAAGCTTCGAGGGATTCGTGATTAAGATTGATAGTTTTTTTACAGGAGAGGTTTTTCGAAATTCTTCCTCCTTCCCCCCTTAAGAGGGCTGTCAGGGGTTTCGCCAGATGAGCATATCCCTTAATGAATCGGCGATAATACCCTGAAAGACCGAGAAAAGTTCGTAGTTCCTTTAGTGTTTTAGGAGGTGGGAAGTTAATAATAGCTTCGACCTTAGCAGGGTTAGTTCTTATGCCACTTGCTGAGATAACGAAGCCTAAAAATTCTACCTTCTCCTGAAGGAACTCACATTTATCGAGCTGAACTTTCATGTTTGCTCTTTCTAGCGTCTGAAAAATTTTCCTGATATTTTCGAAATGTGTTTCTTCATCTTTGCTGAAGATCACAATGTCGTCTATATAGACGTAACAGATTTTCCCGATGTGTTCTCGGAGAATATCGTCGAGTGCTCTCTGGAATATAGAGGGTGCATTTTTTAGACCGAATGGTAATCTTGTGAAGTCGTATTTACCGTTGTTCACGGAGAAAGCTGTTTTCTCAATATCGGATGCTTTAAGGGGAATTTGATGGAACCCGCTCTTGAGGTCTATAACTGAAAACCATTTATTTTGGCCTAGCTGGGATAGTACCTCATTTATCTGTGGTATTGGATATTTGTCTGCTATAGTGACACTATTTAATTTTCGGTAATCCACTACCATTCTATATTTTTTCACGCCAGAGGCGTCAGCTTTTTTAGGCACTATCCATACCGGTGATTTATAAGGGGACCGAGATGGTCGAATGATTCCATCGTTTAAGAGTTGTCGGACTTGATTTTCAACCTCATCCTTTAAGGCCATTGGATAAGGGTAAAATTTGGAATAAACTGGGGTATCGGATGTTGTTCGAATTTCACCTTTCACCACGGTAGTGAAGGTCAGTTTTTCATCCGGTTCGGTGAATAATTTAGGGAATTCTTCTGTTAGATCGTTAATTTTTTTCCTCTGTTCCGAGTTCATATGCTGAGACCTAATATCTATTTTGTTAACTGCTGAATAAGTGCGCTGTTTGATTCTAATTTTTACTTTATTTCTTATAGCCATATAGTTTTCTTTCGTGTAGATTACCGCGGATAAGTCTTTTAGGCTGTCGTTTCCAAGGATAGCATCGAACGATTTAAGAGAATCTAATAAAAAGAATTTTATTTTTGTGTCTTGGAGGCCAAACAAATTTACTAGCGTGTGGTGGGTAACTTTAGTGTTTCCGCCTATTGAGTTCGCGTAGAAGGGTTGCAGGTTAGGAATAGGATTTGGGACGAGGTTTGCCTGAATGTAATTCTTATTTGAGCCTGTATCAATCAAAATTTTAAGCATTTTTCCGCTCTTCGTCCTGCACTCAAAATAGGGCAGGGAAGAGCAGTTTAATCTAAAAAATGAATATCACTGTAATCAACGAATTCTTCGGCCGTGTCCTCTTTTCCGTCGTATTGCTCTGCGTATTCTGCCAATGACTGATCATAGCCCTCGTCATTGGACTCCCGCATTTGTTCGTAGTCTAGGACTTCGTTTGGGTCGATCTCCTGAGATTCAGTGTGGAAATTACGCTGAAATTGATTGGGAATTGTTGATCCAGGTTGTGTTTGTGGTGGTCTTTTCCCATACAGCGGATTATGCGATGGTCGATTCATGTAATTGACTCTCTTTGTTTGGATGCTTTGATCGACATCCATTGGTTCAGGCTTCGGCTGTGGCTTAGGCGCAAGTGGGCGAGTTGGCATGGATGTTTGATTCTGTCTGTTATTTGGGTTAAACGGAGGTGTTCTAAAGGAATTTTGCTGGTAAGGAGTAGGGGCTGGTAGGAATGCCAGTTGTGGATAGAAGGTGGGTTTATTTCCTTGTGGGCTCTGCTTATTATGGCTTACAATATTTCTACGTGGTGGAAGTTGAGGGGCAACTTGGAATTGAGACATTCGAGATTGTCCATTATGCGCGTTAGCGTATTGAGTCCGGTAGTTTTGGTTTTCTAATTTAAGGCAAAGATGTAGAGCTTGTGGCAAATCTGACGGTTCCCGTATGCCGAGGAGTCTGGGCAAATCGCCATTCAATCCTCTTATGAAAGTATCTAACGCCTTATCCCTATACGTCTGGGTTAAAAGAGTCAAGGATTCACGATTTATCTCCATACAGCCTATCTTATTCAGTATAAGGGAGAGATGGGAATATACTGTGTGATAGAATTCTTGAACCGTGCGGTTTCCTTGAACCAGAGACGTCATTTGGTACTCTAAAGTGAGTAAGGCCTGGTACACACTAGGCGTTTTTCAACGCGCGCTTTGCTAACGCGCGTTTTCAGAACTATGAAGAAGCGCGCGTTAGAATGTGTACACCGTAATGGGACTTCATAGTTCTTAAAACGCGCGTTACCAAAGCGCGCGTTGAAAAACGCCTAATGTGTACCAGGTCTAAGTCTCGTTTATCGGCGTAATGCATTGTTAAACATCGAGACACGCACTTCCAGTCCAATGGGGTGTTGTAGGATTCCAACACCACATCTGCCTGGCCAACGATTTTATTACGTATAACACTAAGAATACCGTAATATTTAGGGGTGCCTTTAATGCCTTCATAGAGGTGTAAAATACGATCTACACTTTTTTTCCATGAATTAAATTCACCTGGTTGCCCAGTGAATTCTTTTAAACACCTCACAACATCAGGTATTTTATCTAATTCACTCAAATTTTCACGAAACTGTGGGTGGATATCTTGATCTGTTCCGGCAAACTGATCAGCATTGGGATTTATTATAGAATTAACGATTTGGCGACCTTCGCTTTGGAGAATGCGGCTTACCGCCGCTGTTATGATTCTATCTAGTGTCTCGCTTGAGACAGAGGTGCTATTAGATGTTGAGGGTTGAGCCGCTGGGGCTTGGGCTTGAGGATTATGATTTTCCGGTACATTCAGGACAGGGGCTCTAATCAAGTTAGGGTTAGTCATATTTATGAATTTTGTCACTAAACGAATTATAACTTAAACAATTTCTTAATTCTTGGTTTTCCGTATCGCGCGAAGTAATTATATTTTACGGCTTTAAACGGAGACCCCGTATTTCACTTAATTTTATATTTCTTCTCCGCAACTCGTATTAAAAATAGATATTTTATGCACTAAATTACCGTTTGAAATTAAAAATTGAAATTCGCGAGATTATTCGGAATTATATTTGAATTATTCATAAACTTATTCACTTTCAATATAAATTTTCCTTTTCTGACTATTTTTCACACTCGATATTTCTAAGCTTTTTCACTGCTATATTTTTATTATTTATTTTTATTACTATATTTCTTAAAATTTTTTCTCACAACTTGTATAATTTTTCATTGATCTTCACATAGAATTTACTATATTCTTTATTTTTTTATTATTTGCACATTGAATCTTAAAAATCTATAACTTACAAAACTATTTGAAGTCGAATTTTCATCTTGCGTAGAGTGGCTGTTAACTCCGTTAACTCCGTTTCTTCCGATGGCGGCTACTCCGGGGCCTTATTTCCTCTAGGCAAGGTGGTTCTGGGACGCAGGTAATGGTGCTCCTTGAGGACCTTCGATTCGGTGTGGTGCTTCTTGAGGACCTGTAATCACTGCAGTTATTTTCCACTCGATCGCGGTGCTACTTTAGGACTTTGCGATCTAGGGATTATTTCTCCTAGCGCGGACTAGCTAACAGCGAAGCCGAATCTTCAACCTGGTCCCTGCTCGGGCGCCAGTTAAAATTTATGAAATTTTTATTAATAAAAAAAACACAAATTTTTCACTTGAGTCGAGGGTCCGACTCGTTTATTATCCAAATTCAGACTTAAGACTAATTACAAATATTTCCTATATTTAAAACCTACTCAAAGCCTGCGTCAGCGGATTGGCAATTGGGGCAGCGGCGGCTCGTGTCGCTATGTCATCAGCTGGGTCGTCGATCGCCGGTCGATGGTCACGTTGCGCATGCAGGTGTTGCGAAGACTTAAGCGTTAACTGCGTTAACTTATATATATTTCTTATTATAAAATACAGAAAAATGTTATTATTATTAAAGAAAAAAATTTTTTTTTTATTATTTATATACAGGGTGTTCAGAGGTGGGAGGGAAATATTGCAGGAGGTGAAAGTTCAGACCGAGACAAGCAAAAAATCGTATGGGTGCACCGTTCGACAGTTACAGGGTGATTCGTAAATCAGCATGTTTATTTATTTTTTTATTTATTTATTTAATTCGCTTAATACAAGCTACAAAACATTAAACTAAGCTTAGACTAAAACTAAACTAAAACTACAACTGATAAAATTAAAAGGTGAGAACGAGGGGGAGGGGCAATAATTATGGTGGTGGGTCATGCTGGTAAAGGGCATGTCTGAGGGAGGTTTTATCTAAATGGAAATTGAAGGCAGGAGAGTTGTTAGTTTTCCGTAACATTCTAGTAATAGGTTCGAAGTGTCCGTAGTTGGGGCGGTGACTGGTTAGACGAAAGAGTGGAAAGGATCGTACGTTGCGAGGATTGGTGTTGATGGATATGTTATGCAAAATTTCAGGACAATCAATGGAACAGGTTAGGACCTGATGGATGAAGATTATATCGGCGAGGTCACGGCGTATTGCTAAAGGTTGGAGGTCAATCAGTTTCAAACGGTCCTCATAAGGAGGAAGATTAAGGTTATCAACCCAGGGAAGGCCACGTAACGCGAAGCGGAGGAATCTGCGTTGCACTGATTCGATTCTATTGATAATTGTGGGCTGGGAGGGTGACCAAACTTGGCAAGCGTATTCAAGTAGGGGCCTGACAAAGCAGATATAAAGAGCTTTAGTGACATAGGGGTTAGAGAATTCCTTAGACCAGCGTTTAATAAAGCCCAAAGCTGAGTTGGCTTTGCTTATGATGTGATCGATGTGAGAACGGAAATTGAGTTCAGTATCACAGATGATGCCCAGATCACGGAGGGAGCTAACTGATGGAATGGGTTCGCCAGAAAGAAAATAGGTCCTAGGAGTGACGGGGAGACGCTTGTGGGAATAAGTGATAGATTGGCACTTGGAGATGTTCAGGTCAAGGAAGTTTTTTAGGCACCAGATAGAAAAGTTGTTTAAGTCATCTTGAAGGAATGCCGAGGCAGATGCGTTGGAGATTCGTTTGGAGATTTTCATATCATCAGCATAAATTAATATATCAGAATGTTTGATTACCTACTCAACGTCATTTATGGATAATATGAAGATTAATGGACCCAGGTGACTGCCCTGGGGGACGCCAGAGAGGGATATAAAGGGTTTAGAGACCACTGAGTCAAATCGAACCATGTATTGCCGATCATCAAGGTAGGATTTGATCCAGGAGATAAAACGAGTCTTTACTAAAGTCGGTGGCAATAACGTCAACTTCGTCACCACTTTCCAAAGCTTGCAGCGTTCGTGACACAATAACGATCAGATTGGTAGTTGTGGATCTCCCTTTAAGAAAACCGTGTTGTATAGGGGAAAGAAGAGACTTACAGTGGAAAAACATGGCGTCGTAGACAAGGCTTTCGAAAAGTTTGGGAATGCAGGAAAGTTTGGCTATGGGACGGTGATTTGAAACATCGCTTTTACAACCTTTTTTATGGATTGGGACAATATATGAAACTTTCCAAGAACAGGGAAATACACCTTCAGAAAGAGAAAGCGAGAAGAGGGTAGAAAGAGGTAGTGTCAAGTAGGCAGCGCATTTTTTTAGGATAATGGCAGGAATTCCATCGGGGCCAGGATTGTAATCGTCGGTGAGAGCGTTGATTTTGGCGGCAACAAGAGCAGGATCGATGTCAATGGAAGTGATGGATGTTTGAGGGCTACTTTATATGGGAACCGCTCTTGTATTTTTATCTTTTTTTCTACGCATCGCAGAAGCCCCAAACCGATCTCAAAAAATTACTATTTCGAAGCCCTTTCCAAAACGGTCAACACTGCCCCCCTATCCCAAACCCCTTGGCCATAATCCCCCTATGGCCACAATCGCCCCACTTTTCTCCGAAATTCATATTATTAACATACCTCCTTTTTTTTTTTTTAAGTTGCCTATCTAATTACCTTTCCAAAAACCTGCAACATGTTCAGGTAGAAAGGAGTTGCAAAAGTCCTGAAATTAAAACATCCTCACAGGTACCTAATTACTTTATTGCACCATAATGGGAAAAGTCATTAAGTAAACAATTTTTATGACAGCAAGTTCGGAAATGTTTGTTTAGGAAACATAGGTAATGCATTTTTATTATTTCAGCAAAACAGTAATAAAATAATAAATGTAATCTCGTTAAATAGCGTTATTAGTTTATTATATCCGGTATTGACTCCTAAGTATCCTGACGCTCCGTTTCTTATACCTCCTATGAATTATGGTATAAAAATGGGTAAGTTTGAAAGGACATTGACCACAGTTGAAGAAGCAAGCGATAAGAACGGGTGTTTAATAGAAAAAAACAAGTTAAATGGCAGAATTCAGTGTTGAAGAGTATGCCAATATAATTTACTTGTACGGTTTAGTAGACGGAAATCATAGTGAGGCCGTACGAGAATAACAAAGGAGATTCCCGAATCGGCATGTACCCGACAGAAGGGTATTTTCAAGGACTTTCAGAAGGTTAAAAAAATCCGGAAGTATAACCACCCCCAGAGCAGAAACGATATCAGGAACATCGGCCGATTCAGCGGACACCGACCAACAAATCCTCAACATCGTCAGGAACAGCCCTGAAATAAGCATCAGTCAGCTCGCACGACGGTTAGGATTGTCTTCAGAGAGAGATTGGACCGTTGTGAACCGAGAGGGACTACATCCATACCACCATATCCCGGTCCAAGCACTACAGGAAGGAGATTCCGAAAGACGATTGCAATTCTGCACTTGGCTGTTCGAGTCTGACATCGAAAACAGAAGGTTTCTAGACCGAATTCTGTGGACGGATGAATCGCAATTCACCCGGGATGGCATCACAAACTTCCACAACCTCCACACCTGGTCAGATGTGAACCCATCTAGAACAAGGTGTCGGTCCTTCCAGCAAAGATTTAGTGTCAATGTCTGGGCTGGCATCATCGGCAACCAGTTGATAGGACCCTTCATCTTGCCCCAAGTGCTGAATAGTCAGCTATATTCGGACTTTTTGGAGAATACCCTTCCGGATCTGTTGGAGGACATCCCCCTGGCCAACAGAAGCGCAATGTAGTTACACCACGACGGAGCACCTGCGCATAGTGGGAACATTGTTAGGGCAAGGTTGAATGAACATTACCCAGAGCGCTGGATTGGACGAGGTGGACCGATTCCTGTTGTGGGGAGTATTTAAATAGGAAGCTGGGATATCAAAAAGACTGAGGTATGAAAAATTGTAGGACTTTATTACTCGAGATGTACAGGAAGACTGAGAGGAAAGAAACATTATCGAGTGAGCTCAGCGCTCAGTACAGTTGGTATCTCAGTACAGTTAGTATTTCGTGTACATTCTACGACACCCAAACTTGCTACAACATGATAATCGTACGTTATTGTATGATTTTATGATGGAGCACAGACCATGCCAATACCAGAAATACACAACAATAGCTTGCTTGCGCTTACAGCCTTCGTTAAACAATCTGCTATGTTATCATCAGTAGACACATACTTTAAGCGGATCGTTCCATCCAAAACCTTACCGCGTACATAATGGAATCGGATACTAATGTGTTTAGTGTTCGGGCGATATGCCTCTTCCTTCGCGATGTCCAATACGCCCTGATTGTCTCCTTGTAGTTGCACGCCGCCGACAGTTTCGAACTGGCTTAAGAACTGGGCTAGCCAAGACGCCTCTTGAGCCGCCGACGTCATAGCCATATACTCGGCTTCTGCCGATGAAAGTGCCACTGTCTTTTGCCTCTTGCAGCTCCAGGATACGGCTCCACCTGCCAACTTGAACACCCATCCAGTACATGAGCGTCGACTGTACACATCCGATGCCCAGTCCGCATCTACGTAGCCGTTGATTGCTTCTTTCGAGAAGTGATATTTAATTCGATAGTGGGATGTGCCGCGAAGGTAGCGCAAGATTCGCTTAACTGCTGTCCAATGCTGTGTACCATGCCTGGTATTGAATCGACTAACATCACCGACGGCGTACGCCAAATCTGGACGGCTTCCCTGAACGAGGTACAACAGACATCCGACTGCCTCTTGATATGGCACGTCGGTTAAAATGTGGTCTCCGTTGATTGTTCTCACTGATAACTTCTGCGCCACATCGGTTGGTGTCGATACTGCCCTGCATTCAGCCATTCCAAAGCGATCAAGAATTTCCTTCGCATATGCCGACTGTTCTATGGAAGACCCACTTTGTTTTAAAGCTTGCCTGCCGGCTGGTAGGTCGACGAGACTCCCCGTTTCATTTTCGTGTAGGGATTTCAGTTCGCTAGCCATCGCGTCCTTCCATTCGGTCGAGTTATGACTCTCCAAGGCTGCCTCGAGAGTTTGCGGATCTCCTGGTTCACGATCACAAGCCAAATAAGATGATGGGTCAAATCGATCTACTGCACGACGTATTCAGTCCGCCCTGCGTGGTTCGGTGTTTGGTGCTGGCACAGCCACTGAACTTGGTGGCACAAAATCCGGATCGCTAATAACGTCATCGATGGTCTTGTCGTGTGCCTCGCCCGCGACTGGTCCGTCGTTGTCATCCGTCTCACTTGCCCCAACTGAAGCCGAACTTTGGTCATCTTCGTCATCGCTAAACGGGTCGATATTGACATTCGGATTGATTTTTGCCGCTTGAGGTTCAAGAAAGTCTACATCACCTTCTTCTTTGTCGGGTCGAAACAGCGTAAGCCCTTCTGAGTGTCTGCGTATCCAATGAAAATCATCTCGACGGCTTTTACATCCCATTTACGTCGCTGTGCTTTAGGCACGTAAACCATTACGCGATTCCCAAAAATTTCCAGATTGTGCAAGTCTGGTCGTTGTCCTGACCATACTTCTTCCGGTGTTTTACCCACAGTCCGGTTCACGGAACGATTCACCAGATACGCTGCGTGGTGGACTGCCTCCGCCGAAAACTCCTTACCGAGCTCCGCGTCCGCCAGCATAAATTTTGCACGCTCTACGATTATCCGATTCATGCGCTCTGCAACACCATTGTGTTCGGGAGTGTACGGAACGGTTGTCTCATGGACTATTCCGGATGTTTCGCAGATCTTCGTCATGGCCGTATTTACGAACTCCGTTCCATTATCGGTTCGTATACGCTTGATTTTCAGATGAGTCTGATTTTCTGCCATCGTCTTGAATGTCCGGAGCACATCAAAAACAGCGCATTTTTCTGTAAGAAAAGATACAAATACTTTCCGGGAGAAATCGTCAATTATTGTCGCAAAATATTTTGCCCTACCAAGAGATTTGGTCTCCATGGGTCCGCACACGTCCATGTGCAACAAATCAAAAACACCAGATGATTTGATTTGAGCCTTCGTTGTGTCGAAAGCATTTTCGAGCCGACTTGCCCTTGGCGCAGCTGACGCAGCCGTCCAACGATGCCTTCGTGCCGCGGAATTCCAGCCCATTACTTGCAGATTTGAGTTTGCTCATGCCGCTGTATCCTAGATGGCCCAATCGCTGATGCCAACTAATGATATCTCCGTGTGTGGCCAATATACACCGTATCTGCTTCGCCTCGATCTTGTAGACCCCGCCGCACTATGATATATTTGGACGATTTTTTTCCATTTTTCAATTATCTCCCGATAGAATAATGCTTTTGAGATGAATTTTTTTTTAAATGAAAGTGCACACTTTCGCGGATATGGAAAAATACTAAAAAGTTGTGATGACCTTCATTTGACCTTGAAAATTGGCCTCAAATTTGACGATTTTTAGAAAAAATTGATATTTTTGGATTTAGAAACTATATAAATTTTTCCTTTAACTTTATTTCTGACTGAAGTTCTTCGGGAGGTGTTTTAGAACTAGAGAAGATCGATAAAGGTCATTCGAAGATCACGCGGAGGTCATTTGAGGGTCATTTTCCAGAGGACTACCACGAAATGGCTTTTTTCGCAGTCTGACCAGGAAAAGGATTGTAGATTCGGTCTTTGGATGCTCAGGTCGAGCTACAGCCTCAAGGATAGTCGGTAGTGGCCAGTCTAACGTCATCCAGAGGTCATTTGGAGGTCAATTCAAGGGTCATTTGGTGGGAATCAGCAAGAAATCGCCTTTTTTCGCAGTCCGACCGGGAAAAGGAGTTTGGATCCAGTTCTTGGATGCTCAGGTCAAGTTATAGCCTCAAGAATTATGGGTAGGGGCCAGTCTAGGGTTATACAGAGGTAATTTGAAGGTCAATTAAATGGTCATTTGGTGGGAATCACCAAGAAATCACCTTTTTCCCGCAGTCTGACCGGGAAAAGGGTTATAGACCCGGTCTCTGGATGCTCAAGTCGAGTTATAGCCTCACGGATTATCGGTAGTGGCCAGTCTAGGGCCATCCAGAGGTCAATTGAAGGTTATTCAAGTTCATTTCAAGGGAATCACCACGAAATCGCCTTTTTTCGCAGTCTGACCAGGAAGTGGATTGTAGATCCAGTTCTTGGATACTCAGGTCGAGTTGTCGCCTCACAGATTATCGGAAGTGGCCAGTCTAGGGTCACCCAGAGGTCATTTGAAGGTCATAATCAAGGGAACCACCACGAAATGGTTTTTTTTTCCGCAGACTGACCGGGAAAAGGAGTGTAGATCCAATTCTTGGATGCTCAGGTCAAGTTATAGCCTCAAGCATTATTGGTAGTGGCCAGTCTAGGGTCATCCAGAGGTCATTTTAATGGAATCACTACGAAATTGCTTTTTTCCCGCAGTCTGACCGGGAAAAGTATTGTAAATCCAGTCCCTGTATGCTCAGGTCGAGTTATAGTCTCAACAATTATCGGTAGTGGGCAGCCTAGGGCCATCCAGAAGTCATTTGAAGGTCATTCAGGCTCATTTCAAGGGAATCACTACGAAATCAACTTTTCTCGCAGTCTTATAGGGAAAAGTATTGTAAATCCAGTCCCTGTATGCTCAGGTCGATTGATAGCCTCAAAGATTATCGGTAGTGGCCAGTCTAGGGTCATCCAGAGGTCATTTGAAAGTCATAATCAAGGGAATCACCACGAAACCGCCTTTTCTGCGCAGTCTGACCAGGAAAATAAGTGTAGATCCAGTTCTTGGATGCCAAGGTCGAGTTATAGCCTCAAGAATTATAACTAGTGTCCAGTCTAGGGTCATCCAGGGGTCATTTGTGGGTCATTTCAAGGGAATCACTACGAAATGGCTTTTTTTCCGCAGTCTGACCAGAAAAAGCATCGTAAATCCAGTCCCTGTATGCTCAGGTCGAGTTATCGCCACAAGAATTATCGGTAGTGGCTAGGGTCATTCAGAGGTCATAGCTCAACCTGAATATCCAAGAACTGGATCTACAATCCTTTTCCCTGTAAGACTGCGAGAAAAGTTGATTTCGTAGTGATTCCCTTGAAATGAGCCTGAATGACCTTCAAATGACCTCTGGATGGCCCTAGACTGGCCACTACCGATACTTGTTGAGACTATAACTCGATCTGAGCATACAGGGACTGGATTTACAATAATTTTCCCGGTCAGACTGCGGGAAAAAAACAATTTCGTAGTGATTCCATTAAAATGACCTCTGGATGACCCTAGACTGGCCACTACCAATAATGCTTGAGGCTATAACTTGACCTGAGCATCCAAGAACTGGATCTACACTCCTTTTCCCGGTCAGTCTGCGGAAAAAAATCCATTTCGTGGTGATTCCCTTGCTTATGACCTTCAAATGACCTCTGGGTGACCCTAGACTGGCCACTTCCGATAATCTTTGACGCGACAACTCAACCTGAGTATCCAAGAACTGGATCTACAATCCACTTTCTGGTCAGACTGCGAAAAAAGGCGATTTCGTGGTGATTCCCTTGAAATGAACTTGAATAACCTTCAATTGACCTCTGGATGGCCCTAAACTGGCCACTACCGATAATCCGTGAGGCTATAACTCGACTTGAGCATCCAGAGACCGGGTCTATAACCCTTTTCCCGGTCAGACTGTGGAAAAAAGGTGATTTGACCATTTAATTGACCTTCAAATTACCTCTATATGATCCTAGACTGGCCCCTACCCATAATTCTTGAGGCTATAACTTGACCTGAGCATCCAAGAACTGGATCCAAACTCCTTTTCCCGGTCGGACTGCGAAAAAAGGCGATTTCTTGCTGATTCCCACCAAATAACCCTTGAATTGACCTCCAAATGACCTCCAAATGACCTCTGAATGACGTTAGACTGGCCACTACCGACTATCCTTGAGGCTGTAGCTCGACCTGAGCATCCAAAGACCGAATCTACAATCCTTTTCCCTTCCTTACCTTCAAAATACCTCCGCGTGATCTTCGAATGACCTTTATCGATCTTGTCTAGTTCTAAAACACCTCCTGAAGAATTTCAGTCAGAAATAAAGTTAAAGGAAAAATTTATATAGTTTCTACATCCAAAAATATCAATTTTTTCTAAAAATCGTCAACTTTGAGGCCAATTTTCAAAGTTAAATGAAGGTCATCACAACTTTTTAGTATTTTTTCCATATCCGCCAAAGTGTGCACTTTCATTTTTAAAAAAATTCATCTCAATAGCATTATTCTTTCGGGAGATAATTGAAAAATGGAGAAAAATCGTCCAAATATATCATAGTGCGCCGTCCCTGATCACCAAGCATACAATATATAGAGGTGTCTCCCCGAACCAAAAGGGTTCCTGGCTATAAGCGGCTCCGCTTGGACCTAAGCAAGAAAATCCCATACCTATACCATACATGGATGTGTCCTTATGAGTTAAGTTTGGAGGTACCATATTTATTTCGTATATCAAAAATCAAGGGAACTAGAGGGCGAAAACCTTTTGAACATTAGGTCCTGCTAGTGTCCAACAGAGATTGAGTTTGGATTTAAGATTGCTGTAGTTATATCATATACTAATGTACTTTGAAATGACAGTGAGAAAACATATATATGTAAATTGAAATGAGAAGTTTGTAAGCAGTGTGAATCTTCAAGGCCAGTAAGTAACAGCTTCCTTTGAGTGTCCAGAGCTGGAAATGAGATATATGATAAAGGGCGTCAAGATATACATGTATGCCAAAAATGATGAAAATCGAAGGAGTGGAAGGGTCTCATTTTTTTGAGCAATAATTCGTATATTCATTATTCCATTGATTCACTTGATTCGAGAGCTAAGGAATTCCAATTCAAAAGTTGAGGGATTGGTAAGACTCAATCGGAAAGTCTTATCATCAAAAATAATGGTCCCCGGTGGGAATTGAGCTTCCTGTTTCGTTTTCATCATTTCATATGATATTCAAGTGAAAATGAGCGATTGCTACCCATAAAGTGCAATCAAAATGAATGAAGTGAGATTCAAGCTAATTGCTCTGCAATGACTCACATACATGCTCTTAGACACAAGATGATTGTTGATTGACCCTCTATAAGGTCATAATAAATCATAATGAGCAATTATATTCAAGTATATGGAAGATTTGGTTTAGGTCCAAAAGTCAATGCTTATAGCTAGGAACCCTTTGTCGACGGAAAGTGCCTTCTTCTTTCGATACCTGGGAAGCAGAGAATTTCTCTCTTTTCTTTGCCATTTAATGCATTAGCTCAGCTCAGCACACAGGGTGGAACTTGGGAACTACGCTCGCTCTTGGGCCGAGGACGAGGTGTTTAGGTTTGTTAGCTGAACACTGAACAATAGGGTTCGAAAGGCCAGCGCACACACCTGGCCCACAGCAGTGGTGAAGCAGCCGCAGCCGAATTTCTACGGAAATCAGCTACGGAGGATATTTCTTGTTTTACGTCGCGGTCGTCGCAGGAGATTCCTCTTTGAGCGTGAATTGGCTCTTTTATAAATGCGTTTTTTGCAAGTTAAGGATATAGGGAAATTACGCATTTATAAGAAAATATTATATAGACTGACTTAGATCATTTAAAAAATATTGGCATAATTAGCAGATCATTAAGGGGCTAATTTATAATGATACATTAAAAGTTGTTTAGCGTTGTTTTAAAAATATATTCCAATAAAAGATTGAAGTATTATTGTCAGAAAAAACGTTCATAAAAGAGGTACTGTAGCTTTAAAATTCGAGTTTTGAAACCAAAACTTTTCACTGAAGCAGTTATAAAAAGAAAAAGTGGTAATCAAATTCCATTAATTACACTCCTATAATACCATTCTCGAATTCTTATTTTTTAAAGACACTTAACTATAGGCATTATAATTAAAATAATGAAATAATATAAGGAAAATTCAACTTTATTTTAGAATAAATTTTGTAGTTGGTAATGTAGAAAGTAATGATTTTTTTAAGGAACAAGCAATGTTTAAAAAAAAGGAGATATATATTAGGGTGCTTTTTTCGCGACTATTTCTTCTTTTTCACTCCCACCTCGAAATTTTGTGGGAAATACCTGAAAAAAAATTCCCTGAAAATTTGAGCCCTTTATATTAATATTAAGTGCTCGACCAAGGCGTGTAAAGGTTTCCCGCTTAAAATACACATAAACTTTGATTTTTTGTCTTCAAAATTCTACTCAATGCTCAGAGGCATTTAGTCCGGTCAAATTAGACATTTCAATTTACAATAATTCGCATAGAGCTGTAAATTGGTACATGCTTTGGGAACATTATTACAAATAAAATACTAAAAGTACCCACCGATCCCACATCTGCAAAAAAAGTTATTCAAGGTCAAAGGTAAAAAAAATGGTTTTTCCAATTTTTCTGGTAAACGGTAAGTTTTATCATAAAAATAGATCAGACAAAAGTTGTAGATCATGAAATTATCTACAAAAAGTGTTCTTACACTTTTTTTTTAAAGAATCACCATTCCTGAGATATTGCGATCCTAAAAGTTGAAGAAGTGGTATTTTACATAATATGCACACATTTCCGCACCACCTGTGAGGTAGTGTACCCGGCGCATTTTTTTTTAACGTGGTGTCCCCGGTAGGCATAGTCCAATATCTATTGCGACTAAGTTTTATTAAAAAAGAATTGTATTAACTGCAAAATGGTACTATTGAAAATTATTTAAATCGCACAAATTATTGTTGGTTTCGGGAAGATTTTACTCTGACTGATAATCTTCAAATGTCACTTCAATAGCTATATCTTCTTCGCTTTCTTCTTCTTCTTGTTCTTCTAACTGTATATGTGAAAAAAATACATCAGGTGTCTCCTCATTAAAATCTTCATCTGTTGAAGTTGCTTCAACATTTGAGCAAGACTGGCCTTGGCAATTAGTACATACTGGTGAACAAAATAACCCGACTTTTTTACAACTACATTTTGCACTACAACCCTTTTTGCAATTGCAGAAGATGGTGTTGAGAAGTCTTTCCGGAGCAGTACAGTTTGAATTGGCTCCAAAGTATTATCTTCTAAATTCCAACCGCAGTCTTCTGGGTCTAGTTGATTGCCTAGCCATACTTTAACTTGATAGTACACTCGATATAAATGTTGACTAGCAGAAGCAGATGTTGCAGGAAGACAAGATAATTGCATTCTTTTATTGTTCCGTGTATTTTTTACAAAACTTAAATGCCTATACATACTTGTCTAAACAATCAATTTTTTTTTTTTGAGCTCCATATAGAGCAAGAAGAAAGCGAATTCCGTTTGTGATGATGTCTTGTGGAGAAGAGGCGATCTTTTGAAATGGTTCTGCGAAATTAATTAAAGGTTCACTACAAATAAAACAAAGTAGCGACATTTTCAAAAACTATTAAACAGCACAAATCGTAATAAGAAATATTATTCGATAACCACGTGTATTCACTGTTGAGCGTTCCAACTTTAAAGAGCGATTCTGAGCCAGAAAGAGACGGACGCCAGCAGGGAGCGCCTGCTGGGGTAGATTGAAGGACGCTCAGTGGCCGGCTAAATAGGACTCCACCCTGAAGTAATGACCCACAGACGGTTCCGGGGTGGAGCTCCTGGAGAGGGAGCGGGGTTTTATTATATTTAAATATTATATTTTTACTCATATTAAACATCAGATGGTGTGCATAGGCAGTTTAGCATACGTATTATTGTTTTCGGTGATTTAGAATCGCAATATCTCAGAAATGGTGTTTCTTAAAAAAAAAAAGTATACGAAACATTTTTGTAGATCATTTTATGATCTACAACTTTTGTCTGACCTATTTTTACAATAAAACTTACCGTTTACCGGAAAAAAATGGAAAAACCATTTTTTAGACATTTGACCTTGAATAACTTTTTTTGCAGATGTAGGATCGAAGGGGACTTTTAGTATTTTATTTGTAATAATGTCCCCAAGGTCTGTACCAGTTTTCAGCTCTATGCGAATTATTGTAAACCTACCACAATTTTTTCGTCTATTTTTTTACCGGACTAATTCTATTGTATAATCTTGGTCAATGATAGGGTTTCAGAATTAAATGCTCTACATGGACACATTGCGGCGTGATCCTAACTTCCACCAGCGAGGTAGTACGGGTCACTAAGCCCAATTTTTTCACAAAATTCTCGGTTTTTTGCCCCTATCTCGTAAATAACAAGAGCTACAGAAAAACTGTAAACTCAATTTCCTACAAAAAAGTTCTGAACACCAAATCGCTAAAATCGATATTTTTTGAATTATTGGGCTTTGAAGTTGCGGTAGTGATTTTTCATGGATTATTGAGCTAAACTGTAGGCTCCGGGGCTGCCCATACTTGACAGCATTTCGTGTGTTCCCATACTCTTCTAGGCGAGGAGCTAGACGCCGCAGTGTTTGCCCAATTGGTAGAGGACGATCGGGAAATCTACGTCTAAATTCACGCTGCGCCAACACCACTGACGAATTATTACGCAAAAAAAATCGAAATAATTATTCCGCGTTCTGGAGGAGTATAGCGATTCATGTCTTATTGACATGTATTTTGTATCTGTTTACTTCACAAATGTCAAAGCAGAACTGCTATTTACCACCATTTGCAAAAATTATAGAATCTTCCGATAGGGTGATGACTTTTGCGCCATTTTTTTAACAATTTTTTAGATGCTATTCCAAAGTGCGCGCAGGTTTCGCATTTTTTTTCGTGATCTGCCTTAGCGTATCTCTAGCTCTTACAATGTTTTACCTATTGATCTGCAATTTTAACTGCAGCTTAATAGTGATATTCTCTAAAGAACTACGTAGGATTTTCTTGATTGATTCAAATTTACCAATTCTATTAACAATTTACCACCGATTTTTGTATCAAAAAGAAAAGTTTACCTTCAAAATAACACCATTTTGTTTTTGTTTTTATCAATATTTCGGAAAAATCCTACGTAGTTCACTAGAGAATGTTATTATTAAGCTCCAGTTAAAATCAGATCAATCAGTAAAAATTGTAAGCGCTACAGGTACGCTAAATAAGATCTCAAAAAAAAAAAAAAAAAAAAAAAAAAAGATTCAACTGCCGCACTCTGGGTGCGGATCTAAAAATTGTTGATAATTTTTTTAAGTACTTTAAGATTGTAGACTGAAGTGGCTGTCCGTACACACTTAGGCCATTATTACAGGCCCATTGTGATGCCACTTTTTTGTGACCAGGGCTTCTCGTGGGAATCAAACCCACAGCCTCTAGCGCCCTGCTGGCTCACAGTCAGCACGTCGCATTACCAACCGAGCTATCGAGGCCCCCAAGATTTATGTGACATGGTGACAAACCCGAATTACGTTATATTAAAAAAATTTTCATAAACACGAACCTTGATCTCCAAGGTAGTAATACCCCTAAAAATTACTACCCAAGGTAGTAATACCCCTAAAAATTTAATTATTTCAATTGTGCTGAGCCCTGCGCAAATTTACTTTTGCAACTTAATTGTTTGGATCAGCTACTTATTAATTTTTCTTTTTAAAATTATTAATAAACAGTTGACAGTAAGCTTTCTATGTTCGAAGCAACCGTTAAATTCGTCAAGCTAAGTTTTAAAGACTTCATTCTCATTTGTCGTTTGAATGCAAATCCTTATATTGGGCCAATGAAAATTTTCTTTAAAATAGCTCGTGAAGACATCATTATGGACACTAATTAAAAAAGAATCATCAGTGGGTGCTTTAAGTTTAAGACTTTTATCGTAACAGGAATTATTTCTATTAATTAAAAATAGCTCACAGCTAATGACATTTAAAATTTCTTTTTTAAGTAAATACTGCCATTGTGGCATATTATAATTTTTTTTTTTTTTATTTAAACATTATATACCCGCAGAAATATCGAAGCGAATTGTTATTAACAAAGTGATTCAAGGTCGTCAGAAGTAGGCAAATTAGTTTGTGTAATTTGCAGACTTCCTGAATTATCATTTGTTGAGGGTCGCGTCCTCAAAAGTGCCCGGCTTACACCTTTCGTCTGGCGGTTTGCGGCTGCGGGAGCTGGAAAGCTAGCTTTACGGTAGTGTGGGGGGTTTGCCAAAATGCCGCGTCTTGTCACCAGAACGGACCGCCGACAACAGAAAATCTCCCGCGACGGAACCAACAAGAAAATTGGCAAGGTAGGGAAGAGGGAATGGTGAGGGAGGAACCCCTGTTCCTGCCCGTGATTGACTCTCAGGGGGGGGATCCTTGATGGAAATGGATCCCCCACCTGGCCTACCCCAACTAGCCATATGACCTCCCCCTGGCCCAAAAATTAGGGGAGGTTCCAATAAAAAAAAAAATCTACCCGAGCGAGGCTAAAAAGGAAGCGAGGGGACTCAGGGAATCACAAATATTAGATTAATTTAACATACCTGATTTTTTATTTTACTATTTTCCATTTATCCCCTTTTTTTTTTTTTTTTTTTGTGTGTTTTATTCTAATTTTGCTTCGGAACGCCGCCTTCGAAGAGGGGCTGCGGGAACTGAGGTGGCGGCCGCTGCTACTGTTACTGCTGCTGATGCTGTTGTTACTGCTGCGACTGCTTCTCTTTTTTTATATATTTTTTCCTTTTTATTTCTTTTTACTGTTTAATTTTAAATTTGCTTGCAACAAGAATGAAATGTTGTTTTTCACTATTTGTAGTCCCTTTTTATTTTCTATAGCCTAAAAATGAATTAAAATGAAGTAAATTGAACCGCTGGAACTTACAAGGAAGGTACCCGAGGTGTACAGTTAAAACGTTCAATCTTTTGAACGGGAAAAAAAAGAAAAGACAACTTTTCTTTGACAATATCGTTTATTTCACTGATCAACTTTTGCTTTAAATCGGTTTTACAATTATTATTTCACTTTATTAAAATCAGTTTCACAATTATTATTTTACTAATAAACTTTTATTCAATCAGTTTCACAATTATTATTTTGCTAATCAACTTTTATTCAATCTGTTTCACAATTATTATTTTACTAATAAACTTTTATTCAATCAGTTTCACAATTATTATTTTACTAATAAACTTTTATTCAATCAGTTTCACAATTATTATTTTACTAATAAACTTTTATTCAATCAGTTTCACAATTATTATTTTACTAATAAACTTTTATTCAATCAGTTTCACTATTATTATTTTACTCTTAGGGACGACTTTTCTAATTCGCGGTAACTCGGGAACTAACTTAAATTTTTGCCTCCGAGTCCCCGGTCAAACGGCGTGAGAACATTACTTAGCATTTTCTAGAAATTGCACTTGCCGGTTTCAAGTGCAGACGCGGATTCATCGTCTTTAGGGAAAATTAGACCGGACGCTTGTGCGATGACAGACGCTAATTAAGCATTTTCAGATAGCAGCGATTACAATGAATAAAATATGGAAATATGGAAATATGGAAAGCGCGGCGCGAAAAGATGCTGAGTGCATCAGATTATATTTGGAGTTATATTATTTGGATTAATAGTATTAGGGATTATAACATTAGGGATTATAACACCCTCACCATTTGACTGAGGCTCCGGTGAAGTTACTTTTACATTAATATTGTTTTTATGTTTTCCCTTGAATTTCCATATTACAATTACAGCAGAGGCAATAATGGTGCAAATTACTAAGGCATCTATGCTTACAAGGAAACGTTCTCAAGTGTGTCTCACCGATTTTGATGAAATTGAAATATGTTGTAGCGCATCGAAAAATAAGAGACACATATTTTTTTGTATCTGCGGATACGCAAGTTTAGGGGGTGAAAACCACCCCTAAAGTTTACCCCCAAAAACAGTTTTTCTTAAATATCTCAAGTTCTAATGAATTTTTTCGAATGAAACAAAATGGAAATGATGTCTCGTAAATATACTAACCTTTTGTAGGTAATCCGGTCCCCGGGGGTTGCAACCCTTATATTTTATTTCGGAATAAATTATATTTTTGCGTCACAAAAATAACAGTGTTAGTTCAAAATCATTGACAAATATTTTTTTACAAACAAAATTGACCTGTTTTTGCGTTTTCCTGAAAAAAGCTTCTCAAGGGGGTAAACTACCCCTAGCACTAACACATCATGTATATACTTTCAGACATCAGTTTTTTTCGTGAAAACCAGTATTTAGGGGTTTTTGGAGTCGCTGCCGATTTTGAAAAACAAAATTGACCTGTGTTTGCGTTTTCCTGAAAAATCTCCTCAAGGGGGTAAACTACCCCTAGTACTAACACATCATGTATATACTTTCAGACATCAGTTTTTTCGTGAAAACTAGTATTAAGGGGTTTTTGGAGTCACTGATTACGAATCTGATGTCAGATTTGAAAAATTCAAAATGGCGGGTCCAGCATGGCGGACGGATTTTTGAAAAATACATTAATTTTTATAAAAAGAACTATAAATAAAGGTTTTTGAGGTCGCTGATTACGAATCTGATGTTAAATTTCAAAAATTCAAAATGGCGGATCCAACATGGTGAACAAACTTTTGAAAAATACATCAATTTTTATTAAAAATAATAAAAAAATTTTAAATTACAGTTTTAATACATTGGATCTAAATCGAAATTACGTTCTTCAATCTCCTAAAAAAGTTACCATGTATGTTTTTTTTTCTGATGCCATAATTATAGTGAGCTATAAATTCCAAACCTCAAGTTACATGTTATAAATCTTAAACCTAATAAACCCAAAATTTATGCTTCAAAGCCTGAAATTGTAGCCAGATCGAAGGCCAATATTTCAAAATAAAATATGCTAATCGAAGTGTTCACCGTTTGCTTGGTATTTAACTTCAAACGATAATATGCATTTAAAAAATCTGTAATATTCCTGATGGATATACAAATGTATATAGGCGTTTCTCTACATTCTATGTACACACATATACATATGTGTGGTCTACCTCTGACGCGCTCTTTACAATAAACTGTGCTCTTTGAGAACTGATAGCAAACGAATTTGTTACTATTGTTAAACAGAGCGCTTTAACAGCTGGAATGTAAAATATATATAATTCTGACCAAAGCGGTTTTCAGTTGGAAATCCATTCGAGAAGAACTTTGGCTATTAAAGGAGAGCAGAACGTGCAATGTATGGTGCAATCAATTTCAGCAACTACTCATAGCTATACTATTCAGCCACTAATATCTGGGGAAGGAAAACTTTTATCACCGTTATATTTGGTTTTGAAAGAGCCAACTGGACATTTTGGTCCTGTAGTAGAAAAAAATTTATTCAGACCTCACAGTATTCATGTAGACTCTTCAAAATCAGGAAAACTAACTACAGGTAATATACATTTATAATTATATGGGACGTTATTATAAAATATTAATATTTCATTGTACACTTCAGATCACTTCAAAACATGGTTTAAAAATATTTTTCTCCCTAACGTTGGATCTCATTTAATCCTTTCAATTGATTCGTGGAGCGGCCATTGTGACAAAATAATAGAACAAAATACTCCATCGAATAAAATAGTAGAAGTGAAAAAAATACCTACCGGTACTACGGGTAACATACAACCATTGGATGTATTTGGTTTCCGAATATGGAAAAATTACGTTCGACACTTCTCGGATAGCGTTACATTAATGAATTCGGATCTTAATTTACATTTAAGAAATAATATCATTAAATTGCAGTCATTAGTTCATAATCAACTCTCCTCGCCACGGTATATAATTCTATTTAAGTACTCATGGTATAAAAGTGGATATACCAATGAAAAGCCTGGACATTTTGAGAACCCTGTCGATTTTAGTTTTGGGAATTCTAGCAATACTAGATGTGAAGTGCAAGGCTGTAGAAACGTTGCTATAATTCGATGTTCCTGGTGTAAAAAATCATTATGTTTAAAGCATTATTTTGAAGACTATCATCATTGTACACATTTTCACAGATGAATGCAGTTATGTATGAATGTTTTATATATACATACATATATAATTTTATAAATCTGACTTTGAATTTACAAATTGATTCATAATTAACGATATCAGTAACCCCTGTTTATTAGTTTTTATCAAAATTGTAATACTTTTAAAACATATGTGCGCGATAATGAATCTATCATTTTTAATTATTCATTTACGATTGTAAATCCGTAATCAGCGAGCTCAGAAACTTTTCTTTATTGTTTTTTTTAATAAAAATTGATGTATTTTTCAAAAGTTTGTTCACCATGTTGGATCCGCCATTTTGAATTTTTGAAATTTAACATCAGATTCGTAATCAGCGACCTCATAAACCTTTATTTATAGTTCTTTTTATAAAAATTGATGTATTTTTCAAAAATTCGTCCGCCATGTTGGACCCGCCATTTTGAATTTGTTAAATCTAACATCAGATTCGTAATCAGCGACCTCAACAACTTTTATTTATAGTTATTTTTATAAAAATGTATGTATTTTTCAAAAATCCGTCCGCCATGTTGGATCCGCCATTTTGAATTTTTCAAATCTGACATCAGATTCGTAATCAGTGACTCCAAAAACCCCTTAATACTAGTTTTCACGAAAAAAAACTGATGTCTGAAAGTATATACATGATGTGTTAGTACTAGGGGTAGTTTACCCCCTTGAGGAGCTTTTTTCAGGAAAACGCAAAAACAGGTCAATTTTGTTTTTTAAAATCGTCAGCGACTCCGAAAACCCCTAAATACTGGTTTTCACGAAAAAAACGGATGTCTGAAAGTATATACATGATGTGTTAGTGCTAGGGGTAGTTTACCCCCTTGAGAAGCTTTTTTCAGGAAAACGCAAAAACAGGTCAATTTTGTTTTTCAAAATCGTTTGTAAAAAAATATTTGTCAATGATTTTGAACTAACACTATTATTTTTGTGATGCAAAAATATAATTTATTCCGAAATAAAAAATAAGGGTTGCAGCCCCCGGGGACCGGATTACTTACAAAAGGTTAGTATATTTACGAGACATCATTTCCATTTTGTTTCATTCGAAAAAATTCATTAGAACTTGAGATATTTAAGAAAAACTGTTTTTGGGGGTAAACTTTAGGGGTGGTTTTCACCCCCTAAACTTGCGTATCCGGAGATAAAAAAAAATACGTGTCTCTTATTTTTCGATGCTCTACAACATATTTTAATTTCATCAAAATCGGTGAGACACACTTGAGAACGTTTCCTTGTTAGTGAGAATGTTCTAAACTTTGTATTCTCGGTTGAAATTTCTTTTATATGTTCTCTATTGCTTATGTGTTTTAGATACAGTTCTTCTAGTTTGATGTCGTTAACAATTTCTTCTTCTTTGGTTTTTGTCAGGAAATTTGGTAGAATGATTTTGTCATAGATTTTGGTTTCTAAATTTACATATGTCTGGTTGTTTATAACTATTTTACAATTTTTAAATTTTATAAGGTAATTACCGCTAATTTTGATATTTAATTTGTTACAGTTGTGGTCTAGGATGGTTTCATTAACATTTTTTGTAATAATAATACCTTCGCTTATTTCTTTTATTTCTTCCTTATCTAAAATTTGTTTAGTACAATATGTTTCTTTTGATTTTGCAATATTTTGTATACACTCATTTACAATAGGAATTAGATTCTTTTTGGCATTATCCTTCACCGGGAATTCATAGGCTGTATTGTTTTCATCTATTATGATATTATTGCTTTTTAAGAATAGGGATTTTTCGTTAGGGTCGGGGATTGGTTCGATGAGTACTCTGGAATAGGTAAGTTCGGAAAACTGAGGGATTAGAAGGATGATAATTATTTGGTCTCTGTAAAGTGTGACCGTCACTTTGATATTTTGATAGGTTTCTAAGTCTGGAATAGATTCTAGTTCATCAGGAGTCAAAATGTTTTTCGAAAGCAGTCCCAACTTACTTGAGAATAAGATTTGCTCGAGATCGTCTACGTGGTTTCTGAGTAAGAGAATATCGTGGTTTATGTGGTAAACTTGTTGCATTAACTCTATTTCGTCTTCGATTGTTGATAATTTTTTTACTACGTTATGGTTGTTACTGTTAAGGTATTTTTCTATCGATAGTTGTTGTTTTCTTATGTGTGAAGTGATATTTTGGATTTGATCAGATATCTCTTTGTTAATTAAAATTTGCTTATTGTTCCCTTCTATGCATTTTCCGTTGTATTCGAAAAGTTTATCTAATTTTTGCTTTATTTCAACTTCATCTGCATGGTCCATTGTACCAGCGATGTATTTCAACCCGGTTCCCAAGAAATCAGCTAGTCCTCTCTTTTGCATGAAATGTGGTTTCATATTTTTTATTTTGGCTTCTAAAAGAATGAAGCTTTGATTAACACTGCTGAACATTGGCCCTATTAGTTCGGATTTCGGTTGCATAGTCAAAAGGTTATTTTTGATATGATTTTTGGTTATTTCGAATTCTGTTATATTTATAATATGGAGCACTTTGTTATAGTTCTTGATTAATTTTATGTTTTCCAGTTTGAGTGTAATATACCCGTTGTTTATGTTCAAGTTGTTTAGTTCTATTTCTTGGGCTTCTAACCGATTCGATCCCAAGATTGACAGGATCAGTCCCGTGAAAAGTAATGTCCTCTGCATGGTGCTCCTGGAATTTTAGTCTTGAAGTTTGAATTGTTATTTAACTGTCTTTTATTGTTATTATTACTGGTTTAGTTAACTGTTGGTTAGAAACATTGGTTGAGTCATTGCTAGTTAGGATTGTTATGGTCGTTCTTGTTGTGTATTTTTTGTGTTAGCTTTAGTTAATTGTTTTTGTGGCAAAATCACGTGCAGAGTTTGTTGGTGATCACGTACGCTTTTCGATTACGACCACCACCCTATCTACGGGGGCATCAGCGTACTCTTTGCTTTTACGTTTTGTTTCAATTGCAGTTCAGCTGTTATTCGCGACTGTTTTACTCGCCAATCTTTTCTGTATTTTGGGTTAATAAATCGGTTATTTAAAATTTAGGCGAGTGTTTCGTTTCCATTTGTCACCAAACCTCTAACAGGTTATGGGCCCAGACAAATAAACACGCGGGTCTGAATAAACCAAAGAAAATAACCTGCACGTGATCGGTCAGCATTTTAGAGAACGGCGTGTCGGCGCGGCAGCCATCTTGTCCTTTCGAGAAGCTTCGAGGCGAAGCAAGAAAGAACAAAGGAAGCGTTCTTGGACATTGTGTACCCGATCGTTAGTAAAAAAAAAAAAAAGTTTATCGCGAGTGTTTCGGACAATAACACACGTGGCGATAAATAAAAGTGAGGACATGAGTTGGAACGGTTCGGTGCGTATCGAGGCCCTAGGCCGAGATAACTACGACATGTGGAAACTGAGGATGCGTGCTGTTTTGGTCAAGAACGGCTTCTGGGGCTACGTCAACGGAAAACTGACCAAACCCGATCCGGCAGCGGACAAAGAGGTCGACGAAAACGACGTGCAAGAGTGGTTGACGAACGACGAGAAAGCTCTGTGCGACATCTCCCTAGCGCTCAGTGACCACCAGCTGGCAGCAGTGAAAAAGTGTGAGACATCTCGCGAAATGTGGCTCAAGCTGGAAAGGGTGAATGTGTCGAAGGGGCCGGCTCGCAAGGCCGCGTTGCTCAAAAGTCTCATGATGCAAAAGATGGCAGAAGGTAGCGATGTACGCGATCATCTAAACGAATTTTTCGGAAACGTCGACAAGCTGTCCGAAATGGACGTCAAGCTGGATCCGGATCAACTCGCTATCCAGCTGCTGTACAGCTTGCCTCCCAGTTTCGAAATTTTTCGGACCGCCATCGAAAGTCGAGACGAACTGCCAACCGTTGAGAGCCTGCGCACCAAAATAATCGAGGAAAACGACGCGAGAAACAACAGCTCATCGGCTGCGGAAGGTGCCATGTTCGCGAAGAGGAATGGTCCCGGTAAAAAGTCTCGACCAAAGCCAGCTCGAAACTCGAACGAGAAGAGCAACAAGGGCGACAAGGACACTTTCTTTCCCTACAAGTGCTTAAAGTGCGGGATCAAGGGACACAAGGCGGCTGACTGCAAGGGGAAGGGCAAGAAAAGCAAGGTGCAAGACGCGTCATTTCTCGCGACATTGAAGGAGAGCGACACATGCCAAATCGCAACGAGCGGCGTCAAAGACGTTTGGTGCCTCGATAGCGGGTGTACTTCCCACCTGTGTGGCGACTCGACGAGATTCACCGAGCTGGACGAAAGCGAAACGGGAAGGCTGAAATTGGCAAGCAGTGCAACGGCGGAGATAAGGGCGAAAGGAACGGCGAAAATTGCGACTAGCGTGGATGGCCAGCAGCGCAAAGTAACCCTCAATGAGGTACTGCACGTTCCCGAGACCCGGACCAATGTTCTGTCGGTGTCGAAGATCACTAATCACGGCTATTCGGTCGTTTTCGACAAAGAAAAAGCGGAGATTTTTGATCGAGACGGTGTGACGCACATGATTGCAAATCGCAAGGACAACCTGTACCTCGTACAGGCCACCCCCGTCGAAAGATGTCAGAACGCAGTATCTGGAGCGGATCGAGACGAGAAGTTGGCACAACTTTGGCATCGTCGGATGGGTCACCTCAACTTTCGCGACCTCATCGCAGCTGCGAGGAGCGGAGCTGTCCGTGGATTCGAGCTGAAGGGAAACTTGGACGACATCGTCTGCGACATTTGCACCAAGTGCAAAATGACGCGCAGGCCTTTCCCGAAGAAATCACTTCGTGTGACTTCAAAGCTCGAGGTCATTCACACGGACGTCTGCGGCCCTACTCGCGTTGCATCGCACTCCGGCTCCCGATACGTAATCACGTTCACGGACGACTATTCGAGATGGACGGAAGTGCGGTTCATGAAGGCGAAGAGCGAAGCGTTCCAGATGTTCCGCGAGTACAAGGCCCTCGTCGAGAAGCAGCACGGACTGAAAATAAAGTGCGTCCGATCCGACAACGGCCGTGAGTATGACAACAGGGAATTCGATAATTTCCTGAAGTTTGAGGGCATCCGACGTGAACTCACGACGACACACACGCCAGAGCAGAACGGCGTATCCGAGAGAAAGAATCGGACTCTCAAGGATGGGGCTCGATGTCTGATGCTCCAATCCGGATTACCTCAATCGTTCTGGGCGGAAGCGGTTAACACCGCTAACTATCTGAGGAATCGATGCCCAACCAAGAAGTTGAACGGGAAAACGCCTTTCGAACTTTGGCACGGCAGGGAACCGACCGCACGTCATCTGCGGGATTTTGGAAGCAAGGTATTTTGCCTCGACAAAACCCCAAATAAGGGGAAGTTTGATCGCCGTTCGAAGGAGGGCATCCTGGTGGGCTACTCGGAGCTGTCAAAGGCGTACCGGATTTGGGTTCCTGAAACGAGGACAACGGAGGTCACCAGAGATGTTGTTTTCCGAGAGGAGATGGTCGAGCACGACGGGACGGTCGAAGACATTTTTCCGCAGGATCGTCGGGATGAGGTTCGTGTTGAGCCGAACAAGCAAGTTCACGAGTTGGAGTTTGAACTTGTCCCGATAGAAAAAAGACGGTCTGAGCGGAGAGTCGTGCGAGATCAGTCTGACAACGACGAGTTGGAATTTCCTGAAGGCTTCCGAGGTTTTCCACCTGATGAAATCGACGATCTGGACAGACGGTCTGAGCGGAGAGTCGTGCGAGATCAGTCTGACAACGACGAGTTGGAATTTCCTGAAGGCTTTCGAGGTTTTCCACCTGATGAAATCGACGATCTGGACCAAGAGGAACGACCAGTAGAGCAACCAGAAACTCCACCTGCGGAACAACAAGTAGCGCCATTTACGAGAGGACCAGGACGACCAAGGTTGGTTAGAACGGGCCAGCGCGGACGACCGCGTAAACTGTACTGTGTCCAATCAGGGGAAGCAGCGAACGTCGCGGAGATTCCGGTGAATCAGGCGATTTCTGGTGAGGACTCGGCGGAATGGCTAGAAGCAATGGCAGATGAGGCTATTGCGTTAATCCGGAACAACACGTGGAAGCTGGTCGGGCGTCCTAAAGGACAACGTGTTATAGGCAGTAGGTTTGTTCTGCGCAATAAGCACAACGCCGACGGTACCATCAGCAAGCGAAAAGCGCGCGTGGTCGCGCGAGGTTTCACGCAGAGGCCGGGAATCGAGTTTCACGACACGTTTGCCACGGTCGCAAGGCTGAGCACGATCAGAACTGCGGTGGCGATAGCTGTTCAGAAGAATCTGAAAATCCGGCAACTGGACGTGAAGACGGCGTATTTGAACGGAAAGGTCGAGGAACAGATTTTCATGGAGACACCGGGACACTTCAAGGACGTTTTGGCCTACATCGTACAAGACGAGAAGATCGACGAAGATGTGAGGATGAAGGCGGAGGAGATGCTGAGGAAGTTGACCAATCACGACGTGGTTTGCCTGCTGGACAAAGCGCTCTACGGCTTGAAGCAGACGGGGCGTGCTTGGTACCACTGTATTGACGGAGAGATTATGAACCTTAAGGCTACTCGTTCCGATGCAGATCCCTGCCTGTACTTCATCGGACCAGTCGAGGACAGGACCCACATCATCATCTACGTGGACGATATTTTGATCATGTCCCGTACAGATGCGAAGATTGATGAGGTGAGAGATTTCCTGAACACCAAGTTCGAAATCAAGGACTTGGGCGACGTGCGGTATTGCTTGGGGCTGGAGTTCGAGAGAGGTGCCAACGAGATGAAGATTTGCCAGAGAGGATATATCGACGAGGTCTTGGAAAGGTTTGGCATGACAGAATGCAGGCCTGTCGGCACACCCATGGAGCCGGGAACGAAGCTGCGCAAGGAGGACGAGAAGCCTGGTGAGTTAGCTGAGAGCGTCCCCTACCGCCAACTGGTAGGAGCTCTAATGTACCTGTCAGTGGGCACAAGATCGGACATATCCCACGCGGTGAGTGCTTTATCGCAGTTCAACGACTGCCACGAGGAACAGCACTGGCAGGCTGCGAAGCGTGTTTTGCGATATCTCGCAAAAACCCGCGACCTGGGTCTCCTGTTCTCCAAGTCTGATGATCCAGCAGTAATGTTTGTGGACGCCGACTCGGGGAACTGCATCGTGGACCGAAAGTCGTACACGGGGTACGCGTTCATTATGAGCGGCGCAGCGGTAAGCTGGGAGTCCCGGAAGCAACCAACGGTGGCATTGTCATCGACAGAGGCCGAGTACATGGCTCTGTCAGACGCAACGAAAGAAGCCTTGTACATGAGAAGGCTGCTCGGCGACTTTGGAAGGCGACTCGATGCCGTTCCACTACGAAACGACAACATCGGTGCACAGAAGCTCGTGTCGAATCCCATGTTTCACTCGAGGACGAAGCATATCGACATTCGACATCACTCCGTCCGAGATGCTAAAAAGAGGGGGATGATTTCGATCGATTACACACCGACGGACGAGATGCCCGCCGATGTACTGACAAAGGGATTGTCAAGGCCGAAACACGAGAAATGTGTTCAAGGTCTCGGTCTGGGATCCCGTGGACCAGGATAACTCGGCGGTTTTCTCCGGCTGTTGGTCGAGGGGAAGTGTTGGTGATCACGTACGCTTTTCGATTACGACCACCACCCTATCTACGGGGGCATCAGCGTACTCTTTGCTTTTACGTTTTGTTTCAATTGCAGTTCAGCTGTTATTCGCGACTGTTTTACTCGCCAATCTTTTCTGTATTTTGGGTTAATAAATCGGTTATTTAAAATTTAGGCGAGTGTTTCGTTTCCATTTGTCACCAAACCTCTAACAGAGTTACTTGCGTAACCCACTGTGAGCACAATTTTGATAACTTTTCGTGTTTGCCTAAAGTATCATTGCCTTAAAACAATGGTATTTAGCTTCCACGATAAGCGATATTTTCCGGTACTGCGTTCGGTTGTGTTTGTTCTAATTTGGTTAGAGTTTTATACGTTTAGTAGGTATTATTAGTTTAATAGGATTAGAAATTTCGATTAGTGGTTGTTATTTTCAGTAAGATACTTATTTATTTCGTTTAGCTTTAATTCTGGGATTTACTCTGTCTTGGTATTTTTTAGGTTTCCGAATGTGTGTTTTATAGTATTTGAGATTATTTTTCGTATCTATTAAATGTTCCTCGTCAAGCTTCGCCGCATTTATTTTTCGGTATTTAGAGTGGTTCTTACCGCCTCTAATTTCTTTGATGAAATTTGGTCCGGCTTCGAGTTCTACATCGGATCTATCGGTATTCAATTTATTAATCGTCCTTTCTTTCTTCGCTTGTATCCTTCTTTGGATTTCCTCATAATCGTTTTCTGTTATTTTGCCTGTTACAAAGTCTATTGGCTTCCTATTGATCGTGCTGTGGATCGTATTATTATAAAAGCCTATGATCTTAAGGATTTTTTCCTCAACAGTTTCGGAATCGTTACTTTCGCTATGCCTAAGTAGGCGAAGATGCTCATTGATAGTATTGTGCAATCTTTCCACATTTGAATTTGACGTGTGATTACTATTGGAAGTTATAGTTAATTTGGATGTTTCGAGTGTTGAGAAAATCACGAATGGGGACAGCTTTAAAGCCTAGTTCATTGTCTACGATTAACTTAGAAACGTTCCCTTGGGTGCTGAAATACTGCAATAGGCCTCGTCTGAACTCGGTCCAATTGCGAGCATTGATTTTGACGGCGTGTGCTAGTTTACTGAATTTGTCGATTATGGTTAAAAATAATTGACCTTTAAGTGTGTAAAACACGTCGACATGAATTATCTCGTTTGGCTTTGAAGGGGTTTCGGTAAGTTTAAATTTAATTTTATGTGGGTTGCGTTCGTACTTTTCTAGCGAGCAGACCTCACAGTTATTTATGAATTGGGTTATCCTTAATCTCAATTTCGGATTATATATGGTGGCTTTTAGTTCTTTGAAAACTTCTTCGATCCCGCGGTGATTGTTCCGTAAATGTTCATTTTCGATTAATTGAGCCAACTTTTCCTCGTCTGTTACATCTTCTAACAGTGAGTGGCAACGGATTATCCTAAATGATTTATTACTTGAAAAGTGTAATAAGTATGTTTTCTTTAATATTTCGAAGATACTTTCATCTTCTATTAGGATCGCGTTTAAACCATTCGGGTTAAAGTGGTTTTTAAGCAGTGTTGTAGCAGTTGCTTCATCTAAGCATTTGGCTGATATTACGGTGCGATTCTTATCGAATACCTTGATTTTCTTTATTCTGAGGGATCCTGTAACTATTTTATTTATTACAAATTGGGTTTTAAATACATTTATGCAAGAGGTAGTAGTCGGTATTTCTGTATTATCTTCTACTATGTTAATTTCAGGAGGGGGAATTCTGGACAGCGCGTCTGCATTTCCGTTTTTCAGTCCTTTCTTATATCGAATTTCGTAATCGAATTCCGAAAGCCTAAGTCTCCAACGAATAAGTTTGGAGTTAGGTTCTTTGATGGAAAAGAGCCAAGTTAAAGGTTTATGATCGGTCTCAATTACGAATTTTTGTCCAAATAAGTATGGGCGGAAGTATTTGGTGGCCCATATGATAGCCAAGCACTCTTTTTCTATGGTAGAATAGTTTATTTCGTGTTGGTTAAGTGTACGACTTGCGTACGAAATGGGGTGGTTGTCCTGTGAGGGTACTGCGCCCAAGGCATACTTGCTGGCGTCAGTTGTCAATGTGAAGCTTTTGTTAAGATCGGGGTAGTGAAGAATAGGATGATTGGTTAATAGGGTTTTGAGCGTATTGAAACTGTTCTGGAAATCGGGATCACTAGAGTCGATCTTTGTGTCCTTTTTCAGAAATTTTGTCATAGGTTTAGCGATCTTCGAGTAATCGCGAATGAACTTGCGGTAGTACCCGGTTAAGCCGAGGAACTGCTTGATTTGTTTGCTCGTTTTGGGAATTGGGAAATTGATTACACACTCAATTTTTTTGGGGTTTGGCTTTATTCCGTGTTGTGTCACGACATGGCCTAAAAATTCTGTCTCTCTTTTTAGAAATTCGCATTTGTCTAATTGTACTTTTAGGTTTACTTCTTGCAACCTCTTGAAAATTTTATTAAGGGAGTCTTCGTGTTCCTGCAGTGAGGTGGAAAATATTATTATGTCGTCCAAGACCAGACATATTTTGTTGATGTATTCCTTCAAGATTCCATTCATTAAACGTTGAAACGTGGCCGGGGCTGTCTTCAGCCCAAATGGCATACGTAAAAATTCGTAATGGCCATTTTCAACACTGAATGCAGTCTTGTGGATATCATCTTCGTGGATTTCAATCTGGTGAGATCCCTTCGCTAGATCAAGCGTGGTGAAATATTGGCATTTCCCCAGCTTGTCTAGGATTTCGTCTATGTTTGTTATTGGGTACTTGTCATCGATCGTGACTTCGTTCAACTTACGATAGTCGATAACAAGTCTCCATTTCGTCTTCCCACTGGCGTCCATCTTCTTTGGGACGATCCAGATTGGGGCAGAATATGGCGAATTACTTGGGCGAATAATTTTGTTTTGGAGCATCTCTTGGATTTGGTTCTCCACTTCCCTCTTGTGTATAAACGGGTACCGGTAAGTTTTGCTTTGGATTGGGATGTCATTCGTCGTACGGATTCTGTGTTTAATGGCGTTTGTAAATGTCAAATCCGAATTGTACTGGTAAAAAATATCGGAGCATTTCTTTACTAATTTAATCAGAGAAATCTTTTCCTCTTGATTTAAATGTTCCGTTCGTAGTTGTTCGAGAGGGGGAAGATAAGTTCTGTTTTCGATTATGTTAAAATTTTGTTCGTCGACTTTTAACGCATTCAAGGGTGTAGTCATAACGATTTCCGAACCACTGTCTAGAATTTCGACTTTCGTGTATATCATGTTGTTTTCAATATTGTAAACCCCTTCCTTAATTACGAACGCGTTGTTCTCTCCGCGTTGCTCTTCTAAGTATCCCAAACCTGATTTTTGAGAAACAGGGAGGTTCACATGAACAGTATCTTGACCGTTTCTTTCTTTTTGCCCTTCCTGTGACTCAAAATGGAGTTTTATTTTATTTATTCCTGTAACCAGGCATTTCTCTTTATAATCTATTTTAGCTTCGAGATCAACAAGGATATTATTTCCGATTATCCCGTCATATTCCGCGTGGAACTGACATACGTACATCTCGACCTTTTTTGAAGGGTCACCCAACTCCTCGAAGAGTGGGATTACTACTTTTTCTTTTATCTCGATGATATGATTTAAGGTTTTGAGTTTGATCGGGGCTTCTAATTTTACACTCCACTTTGGGTGGCATAAATTTGGATTGATGATAGAGTGGGTTGCCCCAGTATCGATGATAAATTTTAATGGGATAGTTTTTGACTTGAGGATTATATGGGGTAGCTTGCTCCCGAGGCCCTTGAATGAAAATTTTCGGGTGTAGGGGTCGCGTTTTCTTGATTTGGTGCATATGCTAGGTCGACCTCCATAGGTTCTGGTGCATTATTATTATTGGTTTGTCTGTTACTATTGTTTTGGTTATTATTAGTGTTGTTATATCTGTTGTTAAAGTTGTTATTATATCTATAATTAGGATTGTTATTACTCTGGTACGGTCTGGGATTGTTACTAAAATTGTTGTTCGTGTATTTGATTTATTACTGTTGCGGGTTTGGGTAGCATTATTATTATTGGATGGGTTGAAATTATTCTGAGCACTTTGGTGGGGTCCTCTCTTTTCAAAATTTGGTGGCCTAAAATTTGGGTTTCGATTTCTGTTTTGGGGTAGAGAGTTCTGATAACGATCGACATTATTCCCGTTGAAATTCCTATTCCGTCCGTTCCTTGGATCATTTCTGTTTTCGCTTTGCCTGTTCGCATTTGTCGATTTAGGGAGATAGTTTGGGAGAGGGGTATAAAACGCGTAACCTGAATCGTATAGAATGTTCATGGCTGATTCTAAATCTTTGGGTGCCCTACAATATAGAATAGATTTCATTGGTTCCGGGATTTTTTGCTTGAAAATGTTGAGAGCAGAATCGATATTGGCTTGAAGGATCGGTTTAAGGTCTGTTATTTTGCCTGTTACAAGGTCTATTGGCTTCCTATTGGTCGTGCTGTGGATCGTATTATTATAAAAGCCTATGATCTTAAGGATTTTTTCCTCAACAGTTTCGGAATCGTTACTTTCGCTATGCCTAAGTAGGCGAAGATGCTCATTGATAGTATTGTGTAATCTTTCCACATTTGAATTTGACGTGTGATTACTATTGGAAGTATAGTTAATTTGGATGTTTCGAGTGTTGAGAAAATCACGAATGGGGACAGCTTTAAAGCCTAGTTCATTGTCTACGATTAACTTAGAAACGTTCCCTTGGGTGCTGAAATACTGCAATAGGCCTCGTCTGAACTCGGTCCAATTGCGAGCATTGATTTTGACGGCGTGTGCTAGTTTACTGAATTTGTCGATTATGGTTAAAAATAATTGACCTTTAAGTGTGTAAAACACGTCGACATGAATTATCTCGTTTGGCTTTGAAGGGGTTTCGGTAAGTTTAAATTTAATTTTATGTGGGTTGCGTTCGTACTTTTCTAGCGAGCAGACCTCACAGTTATTTATGAATTGGGTTATCCTTAATCTCAATTTCGGATTATATATGGTGGCTTTTAGTTCTTTGAAAACTTCTTCGATCCCGCGGTGATTGTTCCGTAAATGTTCATTTTCGATTAATTGAGCCAACTTTTCCTCGTCTGTTACATCTTCTAACAGTGAGTGGCAACGGATTATCCTAAATGATTTATTACTTGAAAAGTGTAATAAGTATGTTTTCTTTAATATTTCGAAGATACTTTCATCTTCTATTAGGATCGCGTTTAAACCATTCGGGTTAAAGTGGTTTTTAAGCAGTGTTGTAGCAGTTGCTTCATCTAAGCATTTGGCTGATATTACGGTGCGATTCTTATCGAATACCTTGATTTTCTTTATTCTGAGGGATCCTGTAACTATTTTATTTATTACAAATTGGGTTTTAAATACATTTATGCAAGAGGTAGTAGTCGGTATTTCTGTATTATCTTCTACTATGTTAATTTCAGGAGGGGGAATTCTGGACAGCGCGTCTGCATTTCCGTTTTTCAGTCCTTTCTTATATCGAATTTCGTAATCGAATTCCGAAAGCCTAAGTCTCCAACGAATAAGTTTGGAGTTAGGTTCTTTGATGGAAAAGAGCCAAGTTAAAGGTTTATGATCGGTCTCAATTACGAATTTTTGTCCAAATAAGTATGGGCGGAAGTATTTGGTGGCCCATATGATAGCCAAGCACTCTTTTTCTATGGTAGAATAGTTTATTTCGTGTTGGTTAAGTGTACGACTTGCGTACGAAATGGGGTGGTTGTCCTGTGAAGGTACTGCGCCCAAGGCATATTTGCTGGCGTCAGTTGTCAATGTGAAGCTTTTGTTAAGATCGGGGTAGTGAAGAATAGGATGATTGGTTAATAGGGTTTTGAGCGTATTGAAACTGTTCTGGAAATCGGGATCACTAGAGTCGATCTTTGTGTCCTTTTTCAGAAATTTTGTCATAGGTTTAGCGATCTTCGAGTAATCGCGAATGAACTTGCGGTAGTACCCGGTTAAGCCGAGGAACTGCTTGATTTGTTTGCTCGTTTTGGGAATTGGGAAATTGATTACACACTCAATTTTTTTGGGGTTTGGCTTTATTCCGTGTTGTGTCACGACATGGCCTAAAAATTCTGTCTCTCTTTTTAGAAATTCGCATTTGTCTAATTGTACTTTTAGGTTTACTTCTTGCAACCTCTTGAAAATTTTATTAAGGGAGTTTTCGTGTTCCTGCAGTGAGGTGGAAAATATTATTATGTCGTCCAAGTATACCAGACATATTTTGTTGATGTATTCCTTCAAGATTCTATTCATTAAACGTTGAAACGTGGCCGGGGCTGTCTTCAGCCCAAATGGCATACGTAAAAATTCGTAATGGCCATTTTCAACACTGAATGCAGTCTTGTGGATATCATCTTCGTGGATTTCAATCTGGTGAGATCCCTTCGCTAGATCAAGCGTGGTGAAATATTGGCATTTCCCCAGCTTGTCTAGGATTTCGTCTATGTTTGTTATTGGGTACTTGTCATCGATCGTGACTTCGTTCAACTTACGATAGTCGATGACAGGTCTCCATTTCGTCTTCCCACTGGCGTCCATCTTCTTTGGGACGATCCAGATTGGGGCAGAATATGGCGAATTACTTGGGCGAATAATTTTGTTTTGGAGCATCTCTTGGATTTGGTTCTCCACTTCCCTCTTGTGTATAAACGGGTACCGGTAAGTTTTGCTTTGGATTGGGATGTCATTCGTCGTACGGATTCTGTGCTTAATGGCGTTTGTAAATGTCAAATCCGAATTGTCCTGGTAAAAAATATCGGAGCATTTCTTTACTAATTTGATCAGAGAAATCTTTTCCTCTTGATTTAAATGTTCCGTTCGTAGTTGTTCGAGAGGGGGAAGATAAGTTCTGTTTTCGATTATGTTAAAATTTTGTTCGTCGACTTTCAACGCATTCAAGGGTGTAGTCATAACGATTTCCGAACCACTGTCTAGAATTTCGACTTTCGTGTATATCATGTTGTTTTCAATATTGTAAACCCCTTCCTTAATTACGAACGCGTTGTTCTCTCCGCGTTGCTCTTCCAAGTATCCCAAACCTGATTTTTGAGAAACAGGGAGGTTCACATGAACAGTATCTTGACCGTTTCTTTCTTTTTGCCCTTCCTGTGACTCAAAATGGAGTTTTATTTTATTTATTCCTGTAACCAGGCATTTCTCTTTATAATCTATTTTAGCTTCGAGATCAACAAGGATATTATTTCCGATTATCCCGTCATATTCGGCGTGGAACTGACATACGTACATCTCGACCTTTTTTGAAGGGTCACCCAACTCCTCGAAGAGTGGGATTACTACTTTTTCTTTTATCTCGATGATATGATTTAAGATTTTGAGTTTGACCGGGGCTTCTAATTTTACACTCCACTTTGGGTGGCATAAATTTGGATTGATGACAGAGTGGGTTGCCCCAGTATCGATGATAAATTTTAATGGGATAGTTTTTGACTTGAGGATTATATGGGGTAGCTTGCTCCCGAGGCCCTTGAATGAAAATTTTCGGGTGTAGGGGTCGCGTTTTCTTGATTTGGTGCATATGCTAGGTCGACCTCCATAGGTTCTGGTGCATTATTATTATTGGTTTGTCTGTTACTATTGTTTTGGTTATTATTAGCGTTGTTATATCTGTTGTTAAAGTTGTTATTATATCTATAATTAGGATTGTTATTACTCTGGTACGGTCTGGGATTGTTACTAAAATTGTTGTTCGTGTATTTGATTTATTACTGTTGCGGGTTTGGGTAGCATTATTATTATTGGATGGGTTGAAATTATTCTGAGCACTTTGGTGGGGTCCTCTCTTTTCAAAACTTGGTGGCCTAAAATTTGGGTTTCGATTTCTGTTTTGGGGTAGAGAGTTCTGATAACGATCGACATTATTCCCGTTGAAATTCCTATTCCGTCCGTTCCTTGGATCATTTCTGTTTTCGCTTTGCCTGTTCGCATTTGTCGATTTAGGGAGATAGTTTGGGAGAGGGGTATAAAACGCGTAACCTGAATCGTATAGAATGTTCATGGCTGATTCTAAATCTTTGGGTGCCCTACAATATAGAATAGATTTCATTGGTTCCGGGATTTTTTGCTTGAAAATGTTGAGAGCAGAATCGATATTGGCTTGAAGGATCGGTTTAAGGTCTGTTATTTTGCCCGTTACAAAGTCTATTGGCTTCCTATTGGTCGTGCTGTGGATCGTATTATTATAAAAGCCTATGATCTTAAGGATTTTTTCCTCAACAGTTTCGGAATCGTTACTTTCGCTATGCCTAAGTAGGCGAAGATGCTCATTGATAGTATTGTGTAATCTTTCCACATTTGAATTTGACGTGTGATTACTATTGGAAGTTATAGTTAATTTGGATGTTTCGAGTGTTGAGAAAATCACGAATGGGGACAGCTTTAAAGCCTAGTTCATTGTCTACGATTAACTTAGAAACGTTCCCTTGGGTGCTGAAATACTGCAATAGGCCTCGTCTGAACTCGGTCCAATTGCGAGCATTGATTTTGACGGCGTGTGCTAGTTTACTGAATTTGTCAATTATGGTTAAAAATAATTGACCTTTAAGTGTGTAAAACACGTCGACATGAATTATCTCGTTTGGCTTTGAAGGGGTTTCAGTAAGTTTAAATTTAATTTTATGTGGGTTGCGTTCGTACTTTTCTAGCGAGCAGACCTCACAGTTATTTATGAATTGGGTTATCCTTAATCTCAATTTCGGATTATATATGGTGGCTTTTAGTTCTTTGAAAACTTCTTCGATCCCGCGGTGATTGTTCCGTAAATGTTAATTTTCGATTAATTGAGCCAACTTTTCCTCGTCTGTTACATCTTCTAACAGTGAGTGGCAACGGATTATCCTAAATGATTTATTACTTGAAAAGTGTAATAAGTATGTTTTCTTTAATATTTCGAAGATACTTTCATCTTCTATTAGGATCGCGTTTAAACCATTCGGGTTAAAGTGGTTTTTAAGCAGTGTTGTAGCAGTTGCTTCATCTAAGCATTTGGCTGATATTACGGTGCGATTCTTATCGAATACCTTGATTTTCTTTATTCTGAGGGATCCTGTAACTATTTTATTTATTACAAATTGGGTTTTAAATACATTTATGCAAGAGGTAGTAGTCGGTATTTCTGTATTATCTTCTACTATGTTAATTTCAGGAGGGGGAATTCTGGACAGCGCGTCTGCATTTCCGTTTTTCAGTCCTTTCTTATATCGAATTTCGTAATCGAATTCCGAAAGCCTAAGTCTCCAATGAATAAGTTTGGAGTTAGGTTCTTTGATGGAAAAGAGCCAAGTTAAAGGTTTATGATCGGTCTCAATTACGAATTTTTGTCCAAATAAGTATGGGCGGAAGTATTTGGTGGCCCATATGATAGCCAAGCACTCTTTTTCTATGGTAGAATAGTTTATTTCGTGTTGGTTAAGTGTACGACTTGCGTACGAAATGGGGTGGTTGTCCTGTGAGGGTACTGCGCCCAAGGCATATTTGCTGGCGTCAGTTGTCAATGTGAAGCTTTTGTTAAGATCGGGGTAGTGAAGAATAGGATGATTGGTTAATAGGGTTTTGAGCGTATTGAAACTGTTCTGGAAATCGGGATCACTAGAGTCGATCTTTGTGTCCTTTTTCAGAAATTTTGTCATAGGTTTAGCGATCTTCGAGTAATCGCGAATGAACTTGCGGTAGTACCCGGTTAAGCCGAGGAACTGCTTGATTTGTTTGCTCGTTTTGGGAATTGGGAAATTGATTACACACTCAATTTTTTTGGGGTTTGGCTTTATTCCGTGTTGTGTCACGACATGGCCTAAAAATTCTGTCTCTCTTTTTAGAAATTCGCATTTGTCTAATTGTACTTTTAGGTTTACTTCTTGCAACCTCTTGAAAATTTTATTAAGGGAGTTTTCGTGTTCCTGCAGTGAGGTGGAAAATATTATTATGTCGTCCAAGTATACCAGACATATTTTGTTGATGTATTCCTTCAAGATTCTATTCATTAAACGTTGAAACGTGGCCGGGGCTGTCTTCAGCCCAAATGGCATACGTAAAAATTCGTAATGGCCATTTTCAACACTGAATGCAGTCTTGTGGATATCATCTTCGTGGATTTCAATCTGGTGAGATCCCTTCGCTAGATCAAGCGTGGTGAAATATTGGCATTTCCCCAGCTTGTCTAGGATTTCGTCTATGTTTGTTATTGGGTACTTGTCATCGATCGTGACTTCGTTCAACTTACGATAGTCGATGACAAGTCTCCATTTCGTCTTCCCACTGGCGTCCATCTTCTTTGGGACGATCCAGATTGGGGCAGAATATGGCGAATTACTTGGGCGAATAATTTTGTTTTGGAGCATCTCTTGGATTTGGTTCCACACTTCCCTCTTGTGTATATACGGGTACCGGTAAGTTTTGCTTTGGATTGGGATGTCATTCGTCGTACGGATTCTGTGCTGGTACGGTCTGGGATTGTTACTAAAATTGTTGTTCGTGTATTGATTTTGCCTGGGGTTATTACTTAATTCGGATCTACCAGTATTACTGTTGCGGGTTTGGGTAGCGTTATTATTATTGGATGGGTTGAAATTATTCTGAGCACTTTGGTGGGGTCCTCTCTGGTCAAAATTTGGTGGCCTAAAATTTGGGTTTCGATTTCTGTTTTGGGGTAGAGAGTTCTGATAACGATCGACATTATTCCCGTTGAAATTCCTATTCCGTCCGTGCCTTGGATCATTTCTGTTTTCGCTTTGCCTGTTCGCATTTGTCGATTTAGGGAAATAGTTTGGGAGAGGGGTATAAAACGCGTAACCTGAATCGTATAGAATGTTCATGGCTGATTCTAAATCTTTGGGTGCCCTACAATATAGAATAGATTTCATTGGTTCCGGGATTTTTTGCTTGAAAATGTTGAGAGCAGAATCGATATTGGCTTGAAGGATCGGTTTAAGATCTTGTCCGCTAATACTATTTTCGTGTGTTGTTTTTATGTTCAGTCTCCTGAGCACCGTTTTGATTTCATTGTAGAAATTTTGGCTATTTGTTTTAAACGTTATCCCCCTCAGGTCGTAGAAAAGTTGCTGTGCTGACTTTTTGTCTCCAAAATTGTTGTTTAAAAGTGCTTTCATCTCTGTCCATGATCTTACGTGGTAGTTTATTTCTACAACTTCGCGGGCCCTACCTTTTAATTTGGATTTTATTAAGTCGGAGAAAATTAGTTGAGAAAGTTCGTCGTATGTTTGAAGGATTGAATGGACACGGTCTATCAAATCCGTAAAATTTTGTAGATGGTTGGGATTGCCATCGAAATCTGGCAATTTGGATAAATATTTAATTGGGTCTATTTTAACGGAATGAGTGAAGGTGGGTGGTATAGTGGGTTGTGGGAGTCCTGACGGCCCTGGTTCTGGATTTACAGCACTGTTTAGGCGGTGTCTCATATTTTCTATGAATTCGCCAATGTTTTCTGTTTCAGGATTCATTTTGTCTTACTGTTTCGTTATTTTAGATACAAATAAAGCTAATTTAGACCAAAAGTAGGTAGAGATGTGGAGCAGAGAAAGAATACAGAAAAAACAAACAACAACAAAAATTTTGTGCTACTTGCAGTTATTTCTACTAGATTGTTGTAACTTCGATGGGGTGAGTTGAGTTCCTGAGTTCCGGCGTTGATGTCCGCAAGGAGGAGAAGCCTGGTATCGTTGTCGCGTCGTCTTCAGCTGCTGTACTGTAGGGATACTTCGAGAGGTCCTTTGTTGATAGATTTTTTTTATTCACTTTATTTATTTTATTTATTGATTTCTTTTATAAAACATTTTCGCTCGTTGATTTATTTAGTTGTTTAGTTCGTCTATTAACTCACTTAATTATTTATGTGCTTTTTATTTTATTTTATTTGTTTATTTATAGAAAATTTCACTGTTAGTTAGAATTTCTCGCGAATCTTTACGCGAGATATAAGTTTCACTCACGGATCTTCCCGTGGGTTTTTATCGATACGCATAGGTTCGTGTTTCACACCGAATCTTTTTTTTTTGGATGCGCGGTAAAATATTAAAATATACGATAGTTAAAACGTTCAATCTTTTGAACGGGAAAAAAAAAGAAAAGGCAACTTTTCTTTGACAATATCGTTTATTTCACTGATCAACTTTTGCTTTAAATCGGTTTTACAATTATTATTTCACTTTATTAAAATCAGTTTCACAATTATTATTTTACTAATAAACTTTTATTCAATCAGTTTCACAATTATTATTTTGCTAATCAACTTTTATTCAATCTGTTTCACAATTATTATTTTCCTAATAAACTTTTATTCAATCAGTTTCACAATTATTATTTTACTAATAAACTTTTATTCAATCAGTTTCACAATTATTATTTTACTAATAAACTTTTATTCAATCAGTTTCACTATTATTATTTTACTCTTAGGGACGACTTTTCTAATTCGCGGTAACTCGGGAACTAACTTAAATTTTTGCCTCCGAGTCCCCGGTCAAACGGCGTGAGAACATTACTTAGCATTTCCTAGAAATTGCACTTGCCGGTTTCAAGTGCAGACGCGGATTCATCGTCTTTAGGGAAAATTAGACCGAACGCTTGTGCGATGACAGACGCTAATTAAGCATTTTCAGATAGCAGCGATTACAATGAATAAAATATGGAAAGCGCGGCGCGAAAAGATGCTGAGTGCATCAGATTATATTTGGAGTTATATTATTTGGATTAATAGTATTAGGGATTATAACAGTGTACCTCACCGATTTTCTTGATTTTGTGATATGTGGTAGAGCATCGAAAAATATTGGACACGTATTTTTTTTTACGTGCTAACTCCTCCATTGAAGGGGTGAAAACCACCCTTAAAGTTAACCCCCATAAACCATTTTTTTTAAATATCTTGAATACTAATTAAAATTTTGCAACAATACCAAGTGCGCGTTTTAGGTTGTATTATAACAATATTGTGAACTGTATTTTGGACCCAAAGGGCTGCAACCCCTAAGTAATTTTGAGGGTAAATACTATTTTTTTATCTATAAAAATTCCTAAATTATTAGAATTTGAGCCAAAATATTTGGATAAAGTAGAGAATTGAAAAATATAGTTGACCTGTTTTAGGAAATTTGAAAATAATCAATCTTAAGAGGGCGAGCGGGGGTAAGTCACCCCCGACTTGCACCAGAGCTAGATTTTATCAATTTTCCTGATTTCGTGGTATCTTGTAGAGCATCAAAAAATATTGAACACGTTTTTTTTTTTAAGTGCTAACTCCGCCATTGAAGGGGTAAAACCACCCTTAAAGTTAACCCCCAAAAACCATTTTTTTTAAATATCTTGAAAACTAATTAAAATTTTGCAACAATACCAAGTGCGCTTTTTAGGTTGTATTATAACAATATTGTGAACTGTACTTTGGACCCAAAGGGCTGCAACCCCTAAGTAATTTTGAGGGTAAATACTATTTTTCAGCGTATTTTTTATCTGTAAAAATTCCTAAATTATTAGAATTTGAGCCAAAATAATTGGATAAAGTAGATAATTGAAAAATATAGTTGACGTGTTTTAGGAGATTTGAATCAATCTTAAGAGGGTGAGCGGGGGTAAATCACCCCCGACTTGTACCGACACAGAGCTAGATTTTGTCAATTTTCCTGATTTCGTGGTATCTTGTAGAGCATAACAACAACAAATATTAGACATGTATTTTTTTAAAATACCATCTTCCCCTTTTAAGGGATTAAAACTACCCTTAAGCTTTACCCCGAAACAACATTTTTTTTAATATTTTGAAAACTAATTAATATTTTGCAAAAATATCAATTGCACTTATTAGGTTATATTAAAACAATATTGTGAACTGTACTTTGGAGCCAAATGGCTGCAACCCTTAAGTAATTTTGTGGGTAAATGCACCTTTCAACGTATTTTTATTTTTCAAAATTCTTTAATTATAAGAATTTATTGAAAGGTTGAATTCTATCTTATAGTTCACTTGCAACAAATATCTTTTTAGTTTTTTGGTATTTAATAAATTATTGAATTTCGCGACAAAACCAACTGCATCTATTTTATTATGTTTAGGAGGTTAATTCAACTCCACTTTCAAGTTGATTCTATAAAAGTGAAGAGTAAAGTAGTTGAATCAAATATCTTTATTTATTTGGATTTAGACTACACAGAAAAAAAATTCTAATCCTGGTTATGCGATTTTATTTCATACAAATATTGCTCGATATAATAAATGCCACGATTTTTGTATTCAACGAGATTCGTATAATTTTTATCCGACCTTGAGAAGTTTTTTTGGTAATTACGCGACGCGTATAAGTTTCTATATTATACATTTCAATTACTAAATTAATCTACCGGCAAAATTTTTAATTATCTTTAAGAATTAGCAATTAACAATGTTCAATCGACCTGGCAGCATCCCAGAGCATCGAAAGAGTTTGGTAACGGTGTACCATGGAAACTACTCTCTCTCTAATCTTGATCGCCACTTCTCGGTTGGCTCTATGGTTGTAAAGTCGTGGAATAAACTTTACTTGAATTATCTTATAATTGGTTTTTTAATTTAACTATTCCATTAACCATACAACCAGTAAAAACATTTTGGTCCTTCGAGCCGGATCTATTCCGGCAGGTACAGGTGAAATTATTTCCTAAAGCTTACTGTGCGATGATCCTACTTTCGCGTCAGTCCACGTGGTTGCCGTCTTGACTCCGAAAGATGAACTATTGTTGTGCAGATAAGTTGTGAGATAAACTTTGGAAATAATATAATATTGCTCTATAAACATTTTCGGGTATTTAGCTATCAAAATCGGGAAGTGAACTTATAAAGTTGCTATTCGAAAAAGCGGTGTGATAACGGTATACTGTCAAAGCTATCTATACCACCTCGGTGCTTACAAGACATTCTCACACAGTGTTTAGAAATAGCATTAGAATTTTCATCGCTATAATTGCAAGCCAACATTCGAGCACCTTATTTGAACTCCTTTTGGGTAACAAAAACATTGTTCTGGTGACTTTAATTTAATTCGGTGAGTGCTATTACGGTTACTACATATATCGCCAAGCATGGATCAATACAAGTCAAAATTAAAGGTAGTTGCTAGCAATATTCAGAAATTCATGGTTAATGCTCGAAAAACGGGAAAGGATAAAAGAACCGAGGCTTTTCTTAAGGCGCGATCGGAATTGCTAAAAAACTGTTGGAGTCAATATATGCATCTTAACGAAAAAATTTACGAACTTGCAACAGATGAAGAATTAACCACAGAGGCGTATTTTACTGACGACCACTATGCATTAACAGAATGCGCATACATTGAGGCTCTTACGTGGATAACTGAGGAATTATCAGCTTTAAAACTTCCGGATAAAAATACAAATCCGCTACACCACTCCACTCTCATTGGTAGTCCACTTGAAACCCAAACAGTTAAGCTGCCAAAGATTTCTCTCCCAAGTTTCAATGGATCTTTCACTGAGTGGCCGTCATTCCGTGACACACCTGTGTTCAAAAAAATAGTAGTGCAAGTGCTCTTGTCTGAAGACACTGCTATTCATTGCTTATGAACTAAAATGTTTTTAATTTTTCATCATATTCTTAAACACCTGATGTTGTGTTTTGTGCAAAAGTTGTCTTTGTTTTGTACATGAGAATTTGTAGAACAGCAAACTTGCCGCATTGGTGCACTACTATATCGCCCTTATACATGAAAACAATACTTTATCTCATATTCAAAAAATGCATTACCTTAAGGCTTCTGTAGTCGGCGAAGCCTCTACACTTTTAAAGCATCGTTCGCTCACAGCAGACAATTACGATTCCGCTTGGAAAATTATTCTCAATCGATATGAGAACACCCGAGTCCTTGTAAACGCTAATATACAAATCCTAATAGGACTCCAGGGCATGATATCAGAAACTCCTGTCGAACTACGAAGAGTGCTATATAGCTTTAATCAATCAGTAAACGCACTCAATAATCTTGGCAGACCTATCAAACAGTGGGACGACTGGCTTGTGTACTTCTTATCTAATAAATTAGATAGTAACACCCGTAAGGACTGGGAAACGTCTATTGGTTCATCTACTAATATGCTTACTTTTGAATCCTTAAGAGCTTTCTTAGAAAGCCGATTGCATACCCTAAGTGCAATACACGAAGCCGCAACCCCAAGTTTCAGATTGAATGGCTCCAAATTTAGAGCAACCAAAGGTACACATAGGTAGCCATCACGCTTCAATATCCAAACGATGTCCTGGCTGCACAGGAAGACATCCCCTGCTTTTTTGTCCTAAGTTTCGCGAAAAAACTATTGAGCAGCGGATAAACCGAGTCGAGCTTCATAACAGCCTCTCTCGCCAATCTGCTCCGAGTCGAGCTTCATAACAGCCTCTCTCGCCAATCTGCTTAAATTGCCAAAGCACCGAACGGACATCACTGTGCTTGGCGTAGGACAGTCTCAGGCAGGAAAAGTACACACAACTGCTCACCACAGTGTTGTGTCCACTCTCAACCCCTCCTTTAAGTACGAAGTCCAGTCGCTTGTGCTGCCGACTCTTACCAGATTTCTACCGTCTGCAACAATCTGCCGAAAAGAGTGGCCTCATCTAATAGGGCTCACTTTAGCAGATCCTTTATTCTTTAAGCCGGCCCGCATCGACTTGATTCTAGGAGCTGACCTATACAGTAAAACCCGCTTAAATGCAACCCGCTTTACTGCACAATTCCTTTTATTGCACACAATGCGAATGCACCGAATTTTTTGCCTTATTGATGTGTAGAAACAAAGACCGCATTATTGCACACCTCTTAAATACACAAACTTTTTATGTGCACATTAATTTCAGGCACGAATTTTCTATTTGAATTAAAAAATAACCGGATAAATGCAATGTACATATTTTAACACTAGAACTACCAAGACCGGTCAAATTGACCGGTACTAAATTTCTTGCTCGAATTAATCATATTTTTTGAAAATATCTCTTTAGAGTAATACCAAATCTTATTAGGTTCAAAATTGCGACATATGTATCGTGAACCTATTTCCATTTATAATTATTAATTTAAATGTGAAAGCATATTACTTTAAAGGTGCCAAAACTTATCAAAATTACAAGCTTGAGCGCCGGTAGTTCTAGTATTAAACTAGTAGTCCGTGGTTGGCCGATTATCGGGCTGAAGCCCTCATCATAACAGTATATATTTTAAAAGAAAATAAATGGAAAGACTATTAGATGCAATTTGTTTTTTAAACAAAATGAAATAAAAACTGAGCCATAATTCGGAAACCAATAATTTTTCTAGAGATGGCTATCTTAAGAATTGATTTTGGTGGAAAGGGGTAAAAAGGGAGATGACACACATGGGGAGCTTTCATTCAAAATTTAAATGGAGAAAATCGGTTATTATTTAGAGGAGTTTTGAGCCAGGATTCAGAAAAGTAATTGTTCTAGAGATTGGCACCTTAAGAAATAATTTGAAGGAAAAGGGGTGAACGGGGAAAATAAATATAAATATACATAGATGGCAGCCGCAGGGGGCTTTCATAGGAAATTTAAATGAAGAAAATCGGTTATGATTTGGAGGAGGTGTGAGCTAGAATGTAGAAACATAATTTTTTAGAAATGGCCACCTTAAGAAATCATTCGGAGGGAAAGGGGTGAACGGAAAAAATAAATATAAATACATGGAGATGGCACCCAAGGGGGCTTGCACACAAAATTTAAATGGAGAAAATCGGTTAATATTTCGAGGAGTTCTGAGCCAGAATGCAGAAAAGTGATTATTCTAGAGATTTGAACCTTAAGAAATTATTTGAGGGGAAAGGGGTGAACGGGGAAAATAAATATAAATATGCAAAGATGGCAGCCGCGGGGGGCTTTCATATGAAATTTAAATGAAGAAAATCGGTTATAATTTGGAGGAGCTGTGAGCCAGAATGTAGAAACATAATTTTTTAGAGATGGCCACCTTAAGAAATCATTCGGGGGGAAAGGAGTGAACGGAAAAAATAAATATAAATACACGAAGATGGCACTCAAGGAGGGCTATCGTACAAAATTTAAATGAAGAAAATCGGTTATTATTTAGAGGAGTTCTGAGCCAGAATACAGAAAAGTAATTTTTCTAGAGATTTGCACCTTAAGAAATTATTTGAGGGGAAAGTGGTGAACGGGGAAAATAAATATAAATATGCAAAGATGGCAGCGCGGGGGGCTTTCATATGAAATTTAATTGAAGAAAATCGGTTATTATTCAGAGGAGTTGTGAGCCAGAATTTTTTAGAGATGGCCACCTTAAGAAATCATTCGGGGGGACAGGGGTGAACGGAAAAAATAAATATAAATACATGGAGATGGCACCCAAGGGGGGTTTTCATACAAAATTTAAATGGAGAAAATCGGTTATTATTTCGAGGAGTTCTGAGACAGAATGCAGAAAAGTAATTATTCTAGAGATTTGAAACTTTAGAAATTATTTGAGGGGAAAGGGGTGAACGGGGAAAATAAATATAAATATGCAAAGATGGCAGCCGTGGGGGGCTTTCATATGAAATTTAAATGAAGAAAATCGGTTATAATTTGGAGGAGTTGTGAGCCAGAATGTAGAAACATAATTTTTTAGAGATGGCCACCTTAAGAAATCATTCGGGGGGAAAGGGGTAAACTGAAAAAATAAATATAAATACACGAAGATGGCACCCAAGGTGGGCTATCGTACAAAATTTAAATGGAGAAAATCGGTTATTATTTAAAGGAGTTCTGAGCCAGAATGTAGAAAAGTAATTTTTCTAGAGATTTGCACCTTAAGAAATTATTTGAGGGGTAAGGGGTGAACGGGGAAAATAAATATAAATATGTAGAGATGGCACCCAAGGGGGGCTTTCATATGAAATTTAAATGAAGAAAATCGGTTAATATTTGGAGGAGTTGTAAGGAAAATTAACTTTTCTAGCGATGGCCTAATTTGGAAGCGATTTGCGGGGAAAGGGGTGAAGGGAAAAGATAAGTGATAGTATGCAGTGATGGCGCCGACGGGGGGCTTTCATATAAAATTAGAATGAAGAAAATCGGTCATCATCTGGAGGAGTTCTGAGCCAGAATGTGGAAAGGTACCTTTTCTGGAGATGTCCTCCTTTAGAAGCGATTTGCGGGGAAAGGGGTGAAGGGAAGAGATAAGTGTTAATATGCGGAGATGGCAATGACTATGAGCAAAGATAATATAAACTACAAGATGCACAATCACGTGTAAAGAGATGGCGGAGAGCAGAGGAATACATAGAGGTACAACCCTCGAACAAAATTCGTGCCAGAGTTCGTGGGCTGAGCTCAAGCAAAGGGGGAAGTGTAAGACGAAAAAGTCACACTGTGCAGAAAAGCTTTACATCCAGTGATATACTCACGGCTCTCACGAAATCTCTCTTTGCTATGCAGCCGTAATTCGGTTGCCAAGCGACGAGTGTGCGCTGCTGGTTTAATTCCTTTGCCCCGAAGTTGCAAATATGAGATTGTGTGTATTATAAAATCGATATTCTAGCTGTTTCTATGGAATAATACAATACACGGATATCCAGGTCGTATTCTCAGGCCGATTTAATTTGTATTTCGGGAAGGCAAAAATTTTGAATAACTTTTAATATGGGAAAATTGACCAATATATTTTTTTAGATGCACAAGCACAGTATAAGTTTTTTTAAATTATTTGTTTCGGTTTGTTAACATAAAGCGAGAGCGGTAATATTTCCTTTTAAATATTCTGACCGAATCACGATTTAAGGGGAGAAATCGCTTTAGAAATTAGAAGTAGTTTTTGGAATTATTTTTACACGGAAGAATTCATGTGAATCTTTTTCAATTTCGATGATGTTTTCATGTACATCTCATTAAATTCTGAAATCATTGCAGCCAGAAATCCCTGCTTTATCTACAGCAGGTCTTCACCCGACTTATGTTATACTACTCTCTGTGCTAGTCGTATTGTCCCACCGATTTAAGGGGGTAGTCCAGTGAAAACGACTGTTTTTTCAACGATTTTTTTTTTATATTAGAAGTCAATTTTTATTAAAAAACTTTTTGACATATGATTGTACAACTATTAAAATACACAAAAAAAATTTTTTTTTTGTTTTCGATGAGTCATCTCGACAAAATGGCCGCTCAAAAAAAACATTTTTTTTGTTGGCGGACGTCGAATCTCTGCAACGGTTCATTTGAAACAAAAAATTCAAACGAGGTTTTAATCTGTAGAACATTGGCTATCGTCGGAACTAGAATTATTAATTTTCAATAACAAATAACAAAATGGCGGCATTTCGAATTTTTCCGGTGTTTTTCGGGTGCTTAACTTGTTTATAACTTTGTAAATAAACAATGGATTTTAATAATTCTAGTTCCGACGATAGCTACACAATCAAGAAATATACAGCTAAATTTTTACATCAATCGGAGCAAAAGACTCTGAGATCTGACGTCCGCCGAGTCAATAAATGCTGTTTCGAGAAAAACGCGTTTAAAGTTTTTTATGCGGAAAAAAGCTAAAAAAATTAATTTTACCTTAGTCAGCGATGCCTGCTCCATACATAACGCGATGCCTCCTCCATACATAACTAACCTTAAATATAAAGCAGAAGGACCTAGACCGTTATAAACCGAAAAAAAATGGGCGAAGTAAACAGAAATACAAGAGTCCTCCTTGCTCCGAAACACGCCAGGGGACCTTCGAGAGCTCGGAGTACACGTCTCTCGAAAACTCTCTGTATCTTTAAAACTATTCAATATTTTGCTTAGATATTTTAAGGGAGTATTTTCTAGGTGTAGTAGAGTAGATTTAAGCAAAAAAAAAAAGAAACGAAAAATTTTTTTTTTCACTGGACTACCCCCTTAAGTTGTATTTTTGGAAAGGAAAAAATATTGAATAATTTTTAATATGGGAAAATTGACCAATATATTTTTTTAGATGTAGCATAGTATAATTTTTTTGAAATTATTTTTTTCTGTGTGTTGATATAAATTGAACTATTTCCTTTTAAATATTCTGCCCCGAATCAAAATTTTAAGTAATACGGAAATATGCATTTTTAACCCTAACCCATTAAACCGGGGCGTTTGTGATCAGCTTTACTTCTAACAGGCAGTAGTTTAGGATAGGATAGGATGGTTGTGGAATAATAATATAAATAAATAATTTCCGAAATTTCATTGCATCGACTTTTAGTTGAACGTATACATAATTTAAAAATTACAAACCCTGCAAAATATCTCCTAGAAGCTAAATCTATGGGCTGGTTAATTAGTTCAATTTCCGTATCTTCGGGATCTAAAATTTCTATAGGTACGTCGTCATTTTCAGGAAGACTTGATGCTTGATTTACGGAAGTTACTGGCTCTTTGTGACTTTGGGTTGACAGTGAAACGAAGTCTGATGATGTGGAAGAATTACACGATTTCGATATTTGAAAAACCTTATGCCAATCAACACCTAAAAATTCATCTTTATCGTCCTGACAATTAGACCGCGTTGAAGGACGTATGATGCGTACGGACGCTATTTTACCCATAATAAAATTTAATTCATAAGCCGATGGATCCGAGTGATTTCCGCACATTGACCGTATTAGAGCAAATAGATTTTCGATTGTATTTTGATTTAACCGATTTAAGAATAGAAATTTGACATCAAAATCTTGATGCAAATCTTCTAACATTAATAGTATTCCCCTAATCGTTTGAATTACACCTTTTTTCCAATGAGTAATGTTTTCGGCGTTTTGAATAAACGTGTTATTTAGATATTCCCGCATTTTTACTAAACACTCGTAAGGAGTATTACCGGTTGATAAGGGTTTTCCCATCGGATTTCTACAATGAAAAGATTTGCTATTTAGGGCATCAAAAAGATCGTTAATTCTAGAACAAAAAGTAGCAGTGTTTTCAGCAATCATAGCATAGCATAGCATAGCTAAAGAGACCGACATTTTTTTATCACCGATTGGATTAACGTGAGCTAAAGTTAATTTAAGTGCTGCTTTAGTGATAGAATGCTTTTCTAATTCGTAAAGTCCCGTGATAATTTTCCAACTCGCCATTACCGTGTTTTCCACATGGTCGTCATCTTTTTTACCTTTCCATACAAAATCATGTTTAATAAGTGTATTCCGCGAACACTTTATCATGTGTGGTACATCGAAGAGAGCATATATTTTCTTATTATTATGATTAAAAAACGGTTCTATATTTGTAATACCAAGATCGGAAAACAGTTTTCTGTTATTCGGACCTTGATCGCAAGTAATAGCAACAATATTAATACTTATTTTTTCCGCGTTTCCTAAAACTTCAAATAATAATTCATTTAATCTACCGGAACTTACTCCACTAACGGATGTGAAATATCCTAATTCCTAATACATGCTTCCATGGTGAAAAAAGACCGCGCACCATGAAAACAACTACATATTTAGCTAATTCATTTTTTCGACATTTACCGTCATCATAAAAACCTTCAATTTGGTCTGCTGTTACATTATATTTTAATTCTCGCCTAACAACTACCTCATCAAAAACTAGAACAGCATTTTTTGATCTTTCATCAAATTCAGTGATTGCCGAAGCAATAAAGGGATATAGTTCTTCATTGTGGCCTGGTTTCAAGTTTTTTACCCAATTTTGCAAAGAAGTATGGCTAATTAGAGCTAAATTTAAGTCATTTTTTAAAAACCTATAACATGACAGAGCACGGAAATATAAATTTAAAGAAATTGTCTTCTCATCTTCGCTATAAGGAACATTTTTTCGCCTAGTGAATAACCTACACATCGTCAATGTATTTTTACTATACCTGCCTGGTGATAAATTTAATATATCCTTTTGAACAGTTTTCTTAGTTTTAAAACGTGCTAATCTAGAATTCAAGACTTTAATTTTGAAGCTTTGCTTCCTTTGGGACGTTGTGCGGGAGATTCGTTCACAATTTTATTTCCGACGGTAACGAAAAAAAGTAACGAAAAACGTCAAATTTTAAACGTCAAATTTTCAAAAAATTTTAAATTTTCAAAATTTTTTAAATTTTCAAAAAATTTTAAATTTTCAAAATTTTTTAAATTTTCGAAATTTTTTAAATTTTCAAAATTTTTTAAATTTCCAAAATTTTTTAAATTTTCAAAATTTTTTAAATTTTCAAAATTTTTTAAATTTTCAAAATTTTTTAAATTTTCAAAATTTTTTAAATTTTCAAAATTTTTTAAATTTTCAAAATTTTTTAAATTTTCAAAATTTTTTAAATTTTCAAAATTTTTTAAATTTTCAAAATTTTTTAAATTTTCAAAATTTTTTAAATTTCCAAAATTTTTAAATTTTCAAAATTTTTTAGATTTTCAAAATTTTTTAAATTTTCAAAATTTTTTAAATTTGCAAAATTTTTGAAATTTTCAAAATTTTTTAAATTTTCAAAATTTTTAAATTTTCGCAATTTAAAAAATTTTCAAAATTTTTTAAATTTTCAAAATTTTTTAAATTTTCAAAATTTTTTTAATTTTCAAAATTTTTTAAATTTTCAAAATTTTTTAAATTTTTAAAATTTTTTAAATTTTCAAAATTTTTTAAATTTTCAAAATTTTTTAAATTTTCAAAATTTTTTAAATTTTCAAAATTTTTTAAATTTTCAAATTTTTTTAAATTTTCAAAATTTTTTAAATTTCCAAAATTTTTTAAATTTTCAAAATTTTTTAAATTTTCAAAATTTTTTAAATTTTCAAAATTTTTTAAATTTTCAAAATTTTTTAAATTTTCAAAATTTTTTAAATTTTCAAAATTTTTTAAATTTTTACAATTTTTTAAATTTTCACAATTTAAAAAATTTTGAAAATTTTTTAAGCAAAGCTTCCATCGGCCAGTCCCGCGACTGCCATGTTTTTTTCTTTTTAGATTGGTATTTTTTGTTGAAATAGTTTGAACTGCTTTTTTAAGCTTATTATTTTGTTTTAGATAAAATAGTGTATTTTCGGCGGACTTATTTGGCTTATAGGCTTTGTAGAGTTGGACTCGGCGGAATTATGGCAAAACGAACATAGCGGCTCAACATCTTCATTACATTTACTATTTCCTGGGGTAATTAAATGAACTGGGGCAACTGGGTTTTCTGTACAAAGATATTCGGACTGAATAGCGCTGCAAGGGAAATCAATTCTTTGAGGGAGATTTAATGTGGGATATTGGTTATTGCACAATTTTCTTTGCCCAGGGAATTTCAATTCAAAATGATTTTGGCAAACATAAAACCGTTTAGGTAAGGATTCCTGGAATTCTAGGCAGCACAGTTTCATCCACTCTTCCCGCCTAACAGAATCTCGCTGACAAAAGAAACTTATGGTTGAATTTTCGTCTTTGCCAATATTACAACCCGGGACTACACATCTAATACCTGTTTTTTCCTTTTGGATAATGAGATCCCTCTTGCTCCTTCCATTATAAAAGCAAAATAACAAATATAATATAAAGCATTCACTGTTTAATATGCATTTACGCTTAAAATCAGGCAAACAAGACGATTGAAAAAACATCTTGCCATATGCATTGTTTAAGCATTTTGCACACCCTCCCAACTAAATTTTACATTGCATAATTCAATGCGGCACCACTATTGGCTCATTTAGGCGCCACTATGGGAATTGTAAATTCATTCATAAAATCACAAGCTAAAAGAATTCATTCATTATTTGCTACACCCCGCCATCCCTTTTGCAAATCCTTGATTAGGTAGCAATACACGGTCAAATTATAAACAATATTTCTCCTCCTGTCTCGTTCCGAAAAATAATAACAGAAAGAGACCGAAAGAAAACATTCTTAATAATTTAATCGTGTGCTCATACCCACACGTGCGTTATTCCTGCCTGTTTTATACGAAACACCTTGCAGCACCCATAGCAGCAATGTGTTGGCGGTTTATTTTAATATCGCATGCATTAATCGCGCCGGTGTGTGCGGCTCAGTCCTGTTAAATTTTCAGGCTGCACAGCCAACGTCATGAAACTGCCGTCGCTGCACAGGGAACTTTATGAGACCGCCGTGGCTGCACAAGAGCTTTTTCTCAGGGCTTTTATAAGACCGCCGAGCTTCTATTAGACCGCCGAGCTTCTATGAGACCGCACTTTGAAATGAAATGTATGAAAGCGAAATTCCGTTCGTGGCTATATGGCGTTGGCACTCTATATGTTCCTCTGCTCTCTGAGAGATGGCATCAAGAAATTTTCGTAGACTCAAAGTTCAGGGATATCAAAAACGTTGCGTGAAATTACCCTCCTCCCTTGTTCTGCTTTTTCTTTCCATTTCACATCAGGACCCAGAACATATTCTAATAAAATTTCTTGCTGGCATCACAAAACGAGCGAAGCAACTCTTGCCACTTTTTTCTTTCTCTCGATTTTAGTTGTATGTATGCGCTTAAGAATTCGAAATTCCGTGGGTTGCTGGCGTACGCCTGTTTGGGCTACACCAAAACCCCCGGGAATAATAAATACAAGCCGTGAAGTAGACCTGCTCACTACCACACCTATAGGGTCATGTAGCCCGATGATTGCACCGAAATAACATTGCTTCTTATGGCGGTAGAGCCCATTCATTTCTCTCCAGAGGGCGAATCTGCTAAACTATCGCTTTTACGAAAAAGTGATGTTCTACTGACTGTAACTGGGGAGGAATACCGTTCTTATGGTACCAAAATCATTATAGGGGTAAGAACAAAATATTAAAGATATTTGAGCTCAAAAGTTACTCTTACTGGCCATCGAACAAATTACCACGGAAAGTCGTGCTGTCAAGTCGACCTGCCGCTGCTGTTTTGTTCGAGGAAATGGGTAGAGTTGTGTTTAAGTGCAAAAAACTCTAATATTTTGTTCTTGTCACTATAAAGTTTTTTAGATCACTAGAAAGGTATTCCTCCATAGTTATAGTTAGTAGAACATCATTTTCGCGTAAAAGTTATAGTTTAGCAGTTCAGGCGAGTGGAGTGGAATACTTTGGATCATCCGCCATAAGAAGCAATGTTATTTCACGGCGATTCTCGGACTACATCACTACGTTTGCATTTTCTACTTCCCCAGCGGTAAAAATGTGAACTAATTCCACCTGAATCAGTTCCGAATGCATTACAAAGTAATGCAGTAGTAAAATGTTACAAAAACCGGTTTACCCTTATATGAGGCATTCGCTGCGCGCACAGCTGAATACTGGTGGGAATTAGCTCTTTATGAAACATTTCTTAGCATCGGCGCTTTGAATTTAATTTTTCTGAGGGGTGAATGAATTTCCTTTTTGAAGTGAAACTTCTAATGGGACTTCCAAAACAAGGTTGCGTTAAACGTTAAACGTTTAACGCTTCTCAAAAGCTGCAACTTTCCTATATGCAAGCGCATTTCAGTACTGAGCTTAAAGCACTAATTTTGCTTTATAAGCTAAAAATAGCTTTATTTCATGAAAGTAGCTTTTGTATCGCAGATGAACTTTCGAAGACAGTCCACGGACAATGCGACGGATTTAAGGTTATGTCAAGGTACGTCTCTTGTGAATATCAATTGATTGTTAGGTTTTCTCTTTTGAAATTACATTATGACGCATTCACATACATCTATGTATATGTATAAAAGAAAGTCGTGTTAGTTACACTATTTATAACTCAAGAACGGCTGTACCGATTTGGCTGAGAATTGGTGGGGAGGTAGCTTAGAACCAGGAAACGGCTATACGATACTTTGTAGGTTTTCAAAATGGCGGACCCAAGATGGCGGCTGAAAATTTTAATTTTGAAGCGATTTTCATGAAAAAATTGGTATACAGGGGTTTTGCGGGATGGGGATTTCAAATCCGCTGTCCAAATTTAGAAATTCAAGATGGCGGATACAATATGGCGACCAAGATTTCCTGATTTCAACGGATTTTAATGAACATTAGTACAATGAATGTTTTGAGGTCACTGATTTTGAATATTATCAAAATTTAGAAATCCAAGATGGCGGATCCAAAATGGCGACCATATTTCTCGATTTCAAGGGATTTCAATGAAAATTAGACAATGATTATCTTGAGGTCACTGATTTTGAATATTATCAAAATTTACAAATCCAAGATGGCGGACCCAATATGGTGACCAAGATTTCTCGATTTCAACGGATTGTAATAGAAATTAGTACAATGATTATTCTGAGACCACTAATTTTGTATATTATTAAAATTTCTAAATGTAAGATGGCGGACGCAACATGGCGTCCAGAATGTCTCGATTTCGACGGATTTTAATGAAAATTGGTACAATGATTATTCTGAAGCTACAAATTTCGAATATTATCAAAATATTAATATACCGGGTGAGTCATTTAACTTGAGACAACCTAATAACTTTTTAGGATCACATAATATTGAAAAAAGTTTAATATGAAAGTTGTAGGGTATCAAAACTGGCGTTTGGTGATGATCTTAAAAATGACCTTGACCTTGACATTCAAGGTCATATGAGGGTCAACTTTAAAATTTCAAATGGGATGACCCCCTATTGACCCCGGAATTGAAAAGAGCGAAAAATTTTACGTTCAGATGTGACCTTGACCCAACGGTCAAGGTCAAATTTCAAGGTCATTTCACGGTAATTTATCTTCATGTACAATAGCGAGAAGCGATGGCGTTTTTTGAAACACATTTTAAACAAAAGTTTTTGATGTGAAGAGAGGTATCTAACCACGACCTTGTAAATTACCTTGACCTTCAAAGTTATTTGAAGGTTAAATTCAAAAATTCTATTGGCAACCCCTATTTTTGACGCCAGAACGAAAAAAGCTTTCGACCGAACATGCGATAAAGTATTTAACTACATTTTGCATTACCAAGGAACAACGACGTGGACGTAGTAGTTTTCGGTTCCCTTTGGGGTGCTTGATTTAGGTGAGTCGAGTCCCCTCGCCTCTCACCGTCGCACAGTGGGGCCATATTGCTAAATTGGTTCAAAACCACCCACAAGTCGTAATTTTTAACGGAATTTGAAAATTCTTGTTTAAGGATACTCGTGATGAGGAAACAAAGAGACTCACGAAGCCAAAAATTGCTTCGGTGATTTTAAAAATTCAAAAACTTCACTTTGATCTCGAAAATTCAGCATATTGAAAGTACAATCTTATGATCCAAGAACTTAAAGCAAAAATGAAAATCTGGAAAAAACTACAAGTAGGATTTCGAGGTTGCTGAATCTAAATTAGTCATTTACTTGATCATACAAGGTCTCCTAAAGGTCATTTGAAGGTCAAGTGAGAATTTTTAAAATCACCGAAGCAATTTTTGGGAAAAAGGGCTTCGTGAGTCTCTTTATTTCCTCATCACGAGTATTCTCAAACTAAGAATTTTCAAATTTTGTTAAAAATTACGACTTGTGGGTGGTTTTGAACCCACTGGGCCCACTGTGCGTCGGGGTGCTTGATATAGGTGAGTCCCCTCGCCTCTCACTGTCGCGTCGGGGTGATAGATTTATGTGAGTACTCGCAATTCTCACCAATTTAGTTTAATAAATGCTCGAAGTGATGTCCATCAACTTCAATACACTTATTAATGCGCACCTCAAACGATCTTACACAACTTTGAAGCATATCAGGACTTATTTTGTTGCAAGCATCAATAATTCTTTCAATCATATTTTCACGAGTAGTTGGTACTTCGTTGTAAACTTCACCTTATCAAGCATCCCGACGGTGAGAGGCGAGGGGACTCACCTAAATCAAGCACCCCAAAGGGAACCGAAAACTACTACGTCCACGTCATTGTTCCTTGGTAATGCAAAATGTAGTTAAATACTTTATCGCATGTTCGGTCGAAAGCTTTTTTCGTTCTGGCGTCAAAAATAGGGGTTACCAATAGAATTTTTGAGTTTAACCTTCAAATAACTTTGAAGGTCAAGGTAATTTACAAGGTCGTGGTTAGATACCTCTCTTCACATCAAAAACTTTTGTTTAAAATGTATTTAAAAAAACGCCATCGCTTCTCGCTATTGTACATGAAGATAAATTACCGTGAAATGACCTTGAAATTTGACCTTGACCGTTGGGTCAAGGTCAGATCTGAACGTAAAATTTTCCGCTCTTTTCAATTCCGGGGTCAATAGGGGGTCATCCCATTTGAAATTTTAAAGTTGACCCTCATATGACCTTGAATGTCAAGGTCAAGGTCATTTTTAAGATCATCACCAAACGCCATTTTTGATACCCTACAACTTTCATATTAAACTTTTTTCAATATTATGTGATCCTAAAAAGTTATTAGGTTGTCTCAAGTTAAATGACTCACCCGGTATATTAATTTTATTTATTTTTTTAAAAATTGGGTTAAAATTTGGAAATAACAGAAAAAATGTTTTTTGTTACTCCCAAGTATTCGAAAAAAATCACCATTTGTTAATTTTTATTATTGTTATTGAAAAAAAAAACAATAAAGAGGTTTTTTTAAATATGTAACTCGATAACTGTTAAACATTAAGACCTAAAATTTGGGGTGATTTATTTTTATTTAATATCAAAATGATCCCCAAAGTTTCGTAAAAAACGCCGCGGGGACAGATTCGGCATGCTTATCCGGCTATACCCTTTCGGGAAGTTCGCACCCATCTACCCCAACCCGATGCGATGATGCGAGGTGCTCGCTTAATTCCACGACACCGAACCAAAGAATATCGAATTCAACAAGAAGGGACACTCTCAATACGCTCTCAAAGTCCCAACTCATATGCAAGCTGTCTCAAATGCACCCAGCAAAATTTCCCATTAGATAAAGCAGCTCAGGGCTACTACCTCTGTAAATACCTATAAGAAATGTAGAGAGAGAAATAGTCACCAAAAAGTTCTCACAGACAGCTTTTACAGCGTAAGCTATAAACTGAAGCTTTTTTTATGAACGCGTTTTTAAAGGCGCTCCAGTTTGCTGCACTAGCACTAGAGCGCTCAAGTTTACCTCCTCTCGCAATGTTAAGTTATAGGGAAATGCCGAATCGGAGAAGGCAGAAGAGGCAGGCAGCACACACCGAGCATGAATACGGACGAGATTGTTTACATTTTTTCATTGTGCATTTTTAAAGGCGCTCTGGTTTTAGATTATTGTGTGCTCCGCTCGCTTTGCGGAAAGTACCGGGTGGTCTTGATTTGTTTGGAAATGTGAAGAAGTTTAAAAGTTTTTGAGTAAAAAAGTGCTTTCTTAGAAGCAATTAATTAAATAAAATAAAAAACATGGCAGTCGCGGGACTGGCCGATGGAAGCTTTGCTTAAAAAATTTTCAAAATTTTTTAAATTGTGAAAATTTAAAAAATTGTGAAAATTTAAAAAATTTTGAAAATTTAAAAAATTTTGAAAATTTAAAAAATTTTGAAAATTTAAAAAATTTTGAAAATTTAAAAAATTTTGAAAATTTAAAAAATTTTGAAAATTTAAAAAATTTTGGAAATTTAAAAAATTTTGAAAATTAAAAAAATTTTGAAAATTTAAAAAATTTTGAAAATTTAAAAAATTTTGAAAATTTAAAAAATTTTGAAAATTTAAAAAATTTTGAAAATTTTTTAAATTGCGAAAATTTAAAAAATTTTGAAAATTTAAAAAATTTTGAAAATTTAAAAAATTTTGAAAATTTAAAAAATTTTGAAAATTTAAAAAAATTTGAAAATTTAAAAAATTTTGAAAATTTAAAAAATTTTGAAAATTTAAAAATTTTGGAAATTTAAAAAATTTTGAAAATTTAAAAAAATTTTAAAATTTAAAAAATTTTGAAAATTTAAAAAATTTTGAAAATTTAAAAAATTTTGAAAATTTAAAAAATTTTGAAAATTTAAAAAATTTTGAAAATTTAAAAAATTTTGAAAATTTAAAATTTTTTGAAAATTTGACGTTTAAAATTTGACGTTTTTCGTTACTTTTTTTTCGTTACCGTCGGAAATAAAATTGTGAACGAATCTCCCGCACAACGTCCCAAAGGAAGCAAAGCTTCAAAATGTGCTTTAGATAAATGATGGGTAAGCATAATAAAATGTGTTTGGTGTGTGGCTGTGGAAAAGGCAGCGTGTGATGTGATTTGTGATTGTGCGATTGTGGAAATTTAAAAAATTTTGAAAATTTAAAAAATTTTGAAAATTTAAAAATTTTGGAAATTTAAAAAATTTTGAAAATTTAAAAAATTTTGAAAATTTAAAAAATTTTGAAAATTTAAAAAATTTTGAAAATTTAAAAAATTTTGGAAATTTAAAAAATTTTGAAAATTTAAAAAATTTTGAAAATTTAAAAATTTTAGAAATTTAAAAAATTTTGAAAATTTAAAAAATTTTGAAAATTTAAAAAATTTTGAAAATTTAAAAAATTTTGAAAATTTAAAAAATTTTGAAAATTTAAAAAATTTTGAAAATTTAAAAAATTTTAAAAATTTAAAAAATTTTGGAGATTTAAAAAATTTTGGAAATTTAAAAAATTTCGAAAATTTAAAAAAATTTGAAAATTTAAAATTTTTTGAAAATTTAAAAAATTTTGAAAATTTAAAATTTTTTGAAAATTTGACGTTTAAAATTTGACGTTTTTCGTTACTTTTTTTCGTTACCGTCGGAAATAAAATTGTGAACGAATCTCCCGCACAACGTCCCAAAGGAAGCAAAGCTTCAAAATGTGCTTTAGATAAATGATGGGTAAGCATAATAAAATGTGTTTGGTGTGTGGCTGTGGAAAAGGCAGCGTGTGATGTGCTCATAGAAAAGTTTTGTGATAAAAGATTTTTGTGAGGTGCACCCTGCAGGAGTGTTCCACTTTTCGCTCCAAATTTTTGTCTTTCTCTCACTTCTGCTTTCTTTATTACTAACTATTTCTAGCATAAATTCCCATTTCGTTCCTGTAACGGTACCAAGGTCGAAAAATTTTAAAAAATAACCGCTCGAGTGTCCTCTCTTGTTATAGATACTCTTTGACCGAACTCTATAGAACACTCAACTGTGTTCAAACGCCCGCTCCTCCTGCCCCCTGCCATTTTGTTATACTTCTAGCTAGACAGACATATTGATTTTCGTCTCCTCGCAGGAGCGCCGAGTTCAGGCTGCTACGCAATCGTAAGCCACAAGCAAAAGGTTCCGGCGCACACCACTTCACAGCGCCGGCAAAAAGGAGAGACTAAGTTGATTCGCTCAATTTCAACATGTTCTCAAAAACAAATTTCATAGCAACATGTCGTGGGTCCAAAATATCACGACCCAGAAGCTCTTGAAGTGCGAGGGCTCATTGTGCATCTTGTAGTTTATATGATCTTTGCTATGAGCAAAGATAATATAAACTACAAGATGCACAATCACGTGTAAAGAGATGGCATCAAGAAATTTTCGTAGACTCAAAGTCCAGCGATATCAAAAATGTTGCGTGAAATTACTCTCCTCCCTTGTTCTGCTTTTTCTTTGCATTTCACATCAGGACCCAGAACATGTTCTATTAAAATTTCTTGCTGGCATCACAAAACGTTGAAAACGAGCGAAGCAACTTTTGTCACTTTGTTCTTTCTCTCAATTTTATTTGTATATGCGCGCAGGGTTCGAAATTGCGTGGGCTGCTGATGTACGCCTGCTTGAGCTACACAAGGCATTTAATGGTATATGAGACACACAAGATAGAATAAGAGGGTGAGGCATTCGGGCACAGCTGAGTACTGTGTGGGAATTAGGTCACTATGAAAATCTTCTTAGCATCGGCGCTTTGAGTTTAATTTGCCTGAGGAGTGGATGAATTACCTTTTTTTGTTTTTTTGGGAAGCGCAAGGAATTTGTGTAAAATATTTATAGTTGATTTTTTAATAACTACGATAACGTACGAAATTTTAGACTAGTACATTTGCAGCAGGGCAAGATATTCTGCTTAGGGGGAACGCCACTGTGAAGGGTTGAAAAAATTCGATTTTTTTATTGCATTTTGCGAAAGTGTATACTTTCAAAAATATGTAAAAAAAAGTCCAGTGTAAATTCATAAAAATAACGAAGTTAGTTTATCCAACGCATATAGCTCGTGCGCTTGAAGTTTTAATTGCATTTTTCTCGAAACCATATTCTTTGAGCTGGCGGTTACTCTATCTCAAAAGCTGATTATTGTAGGAAGAATATGTTAGTCGTCAAAGACGTTTCTTATTAGATTATTTATATTAAATCAATCTCAAATATGCAGTGTGATGTGTTTTCAATAAAGAAGGGTTAAAAATCCACCTATAGCCACTGACAAGGGGTATAATCATCCCCCAAATATTGGAATAATCTGTAATATTATTTAAAATTCTAAAAGTAACATACTTTTGTACTTCGAGTCATGAAAAATACGTGATTGGCAATTCTTGCCAGTTTTGAAGGGAAAATGAACCCCGGACTAGCACAGCTACTCTCTACGGGGGTGAATACATCCCCTAAACAAACAATACTGTAAAATATTTTTGGAAATTCTGAATATGAAATACTTTTGCTTTTTTATTGAGGAAAAATATGGTACAAACAGTTTTTGCCCGTTTTGAAAAAAAAGAACGCCCAGCAAGGTACAAATGCTCTCTAAGGGAGTGAAATCATCCCCTAAATATGGAAGGATAGGTTAGGTTAGGTTGCCGTGGCTGCCTGGCGGCGCACTTAGACCACAAGGGCCCATTGTGATACCACACGGGGGCTTTTCCCATAAAAAAACTAGCTAACCTTTGAACCACTTCGTGCCTTTGATGAAGTGTTCAATGTCCCTGATGTTCTTTGAACTCAGATCCGACAAATCATCAAAGAAATAAGCGCCCAGATGTTGGTTTCTGCACATTGCTAGTGCTGGGCATTGGCACAGGAGATGGGTTATATTTTCCTCCTCCTCCTCATTGTGACAACTTCTGCAGAAGTCGTTGGAGGTAACGCCTAGTCTATTGGCATGTTTGCCTACGAGGCAATGCCCCGTAATTACCGCTACGACGCTACTAATGGCCTCCCTCCTGAGAGTAATTAGATTCTTAGACCTATTACGGTCAAATGTTGGCCAGATCTGCCTGGTGGTCACGCAAGTGTTCTCGTTCCTCCACCTATTATCGGCGATCCTTAAGTACGATCGTGCAATCTCTGCTTTATGGGAGGCGAGCGGTGTCCCTATCCGCCGAATGATGTCCTTTCCTGGAAGGGTCGTTCCCTGCCTGGCTAGCTCATCCGCTCTTATATTGCCCGGGACATCACTATGCCCTGGTACCCAGATTATGCTAATGTTAACCCCCTCCGCTACTTTATTAAGCAGAGAGCGGCAGTCCGCAACCACCTTTGATGTCGTATACACACCTGTAAGTGATTTAATTGCAGCCTGGCTGTCAGTAAAGATAGAAATACCCCCGGAAGAAGACATATTCAGCCTGCAGCCATAAGAGGGCTTCCATGATAGCCATGACCTCCGCCTGAATTACACTGCAGTGGTCTGGCAGCCGAAATGACGTTTCGAGGCTTAGTTGCTCCGAGTATATTCCGCCTCCAACTCTGCCCTTCAACTTTGAGCCATCGGTGAATATCTTAACCGAGTTTGCTTTGCTAAGGAGCTCTTCCCCCCACTCATGTCTCGCTGGGATGAACGAGTCGAATTTAATCTCGAAACAGGGGTTTGGAATAGTATAGTCCAAGCCCTGGGTACAAGTGCTGAGGATTTTTGAATGTCCATAATCCATGCGTGCCCAGGGATGCACAGAATTGAGCCTAGCGGCAGTGGAGGCTGCAGTTTGCTTGCCAAAAAGTTCCATTGGAAGGAGATGGAGGATGACATTTAGGGCTTTGGTGGGAGTTGTCCTAAGAGCACCCGTGATCAAGACGGAAGCCATTCTTTGGATCTTATCCAGCGCATTCTGGTGGCATTTCTTCTCCAGAGCGGGCCACCACACTAACACCCCGTATACCAGTATCGGTCTGATTACTGTCACGAAGAGCCAGTGGACGATGCGTGGTTCTAGGCCCCATCTTTTGCCGATTGCGTTTTTGCATGAATACAAGGCTATTGTAGCCTTGCGTACTCTTTCAGCAATATTGGCTTTCCAATTCAGCTTCCTGTCAATAACGAGACCAAGGTATTTTACCTGGTCCGTGAGTACCAACCTCACTCCGCCAAGGAGTGGTGTGTTAAAAGAGGGAATCTTGTACTTTCTGGAAAATAGTACAAGTTCCGTTTTGCTCGGGTTAACGCACAAGCCACTATTTACACTCCATGCGGTGAGCTTATTTAGGGCTTGCTGTAACACCTCCGACAGCGTATTCAGGTATTTGCCTGATACTGCAATGACAATGTCGTCCGCATACGCAACCACGCAGCAGCCCGAGCGGTCAAGATCTAGGAGGAGATCGTTCAGGGTCAGGTTCCACAGAAGCGGCGACAGGACCCCTCCTTGGGGGGTGCCCCTGTACACATGTCTCCTGATGGAAGATGCCCCGAGAACTGAGCTGACAATCCTGCCACACAACATCTGATTGATCAACCCAATAATCGATTCGTCCAGATCAAGACCCCTCATGGCTCCCGCAACCGCCTCAGGTCTGACATTATTAAACGCTCCCTCGATGTCCAAGAAGGCCGCCAGTGTGTACTCCTTGTACAACATGGCCCTCTCAATGTGGTCAACCAGGGTGTGCAGAGCCGTTTCGGTAGATTTGCCCTTGGTGTACGCGTGTTGCGAGGGTGATAATCTAGACGGATTTATATACCCTCTTATATATATATCGATTAGTCTTTCCAGCGTTTTAAGAAGAAAAAAAGAAAGACTAATGGGCCTGAAGTCTTTGGACCTGCAGTGCGAGACCTTCCCCCCCTTGGGAATGTAGACAACCTTGACTTCAGTCCAGGTCTTGGGAATATAGACCAGGTTAAGACAGGCACTGTAAATTGCCAACAGCCAAGGAATAATTATCTCTGAAGCTTCCTGGAGCTCAGCTGGTATGATGTCGTCCAAGCCTGGGGATTTAAAAGGCTTGAAACTCTTTATAGCCCATTCCAATTTGCTCCTACTAAGGATTTTCTGGGCGAGTTCGTTGGGGACGGTAGCGACTACCGACTCAGCCGTTTGCTCTGAGGAGCAACCGGGAAAGTGAGTTTCGGTCAGCAGCTCCAAAGTTTCCAAACACGAGGAGGTCCATTCCCCGTTATCTTTTAACAGGAGACTAGGGGTACTCGGGGTCGTCGAAAGGACCTTACGTAGACGGCTAGTCTCTGATACTTCCTCCACCCTACTGCAAAAGTTTTCCCAGGAGGAGCGTTTGGCTGTCCTAACTAGTTTTTTGAAGTTCCTAAGGCTTTCCTTATATGATGACCAATGTTGTATACCTTTCCCTTAAACCATTTAGTTAGATTTTATTGTTAACATCCCTTTTTCTTTTAATGTCGGAAATTCCCAATTTTACCCTTACCCCCATAAACTTACCCTCATAAACTTACCCTCATAAACTTACCCTCAATATTATCCTCATAACTTATCCTTTTTCCAGAAACGTAGTAATAAACTCGTAACCTTTTCCCACAGGTAAAAATATAAATAGTTAGAATATTCTAGAATAAATTCAGTCTTAGATAGATGTATTTAGCAAACGGTTGTACTCTTAGGTTTTGTTAAAATAAATTGTTAAAGTTAAGAAATCGCGTTGTTTTATTTCCAACAACTTGAAAAAGGAACCCAACATATTAACTGGCAACGAGGATGATATGAGTTAAAAGACTCTAAAAATAAAAAATAAAAAATCAGTGATTAAGTGCATCGTGATTAATGTGTGACTAATACACCGTGATTAGTGCTTCATCGTGAATAGTGCTTCACCGTGATTAGTGCTTCATCGTAATTAAGTGCATCCTGATTGGTACAAGGACATTTTGGAAACTGGATTGGACTTCTGGAAGTAGCAACCCCAGCACCAGCAAACAAACGTAAGTCAGATTTCATTATACCTTTTAACAATTCGCAATACTCCAAAATGCCTAACGAACAACCCAATACATCTACACTAAGCTCAACCCAAAAACCCGAAATAGAACTTTCCTTCTTAATTAAACTTATCCCTGATAAGTTTGATGGCGATAGATTCAAAATTCGCAGTTTTATAAAACAAGTAGATTCAGTGTTTGAAATTGCAGACGAATCGCAAAAAAAAGCATTACTTTTATTTGTGAAGAGCCGAATATGTGGTAAGGCTAGAGATCAAGTGGATATTCACTGTAATCTTACCACATGGGAAGAAATTTCTGAACTACTACTTAATTTATTTCAAGATAAAAAATCTTTAGACCAATTACTAGAAGAATTAAATAGTTGTCGTCAAGAAAAAAGGGAAAACCTTTCCCAATTTTTCCAAAGATTAGAGGACCTTTGTTCTCGTACGTTAGCTGTAATATATACATCAGACGATGATAATAATAAACTAGTAGGAAGAAATTCAATGATAATCGATATGACACTCAATCGATTTATTTATCATTGTCATCCAAGAATTTCTCAAATGTTGAGATACCGCAATTTTAAAACAATAAACGAAGCATTCACTGCTGGTCTTGCTGAGGAAAAAGCTCTAAGGCTCGAGATAAGCGTTCCTCAAAAATGCAATATTTGTAATAAAAATAACCATTCTACAAATGAGTGTTATAGGAATAAAAATCAAAGAACCAATATTACAAAATCAATTAATCATGCTATTCAAACCAAATCTTGTAAATATTGCAAAAACTTAGGACACACAATTGAAGAATGTCGCAAGAGGCAATATAATAATAGTAATAAATGGAATAATCCTAACTCAAATAACCAAATTCAAAATCATCCAAATCCTCAAAGAAATGTAAATATTCAAAATCATCCAAATCCTCAAAGAAATGTAAATTTTCAAACTCCTCATGGTACAAATCCTAATTATAACAACGAAAACCTTCCAAGATCTAATTATCGAAATTCAAATTCATCTTATCGAAATTCTAACCCATCTACTTCTACTAATTCTGACAATAACCCTCACTTTAATTCTAATAATCAAGCTGAAGAGTTACTAGTGGACTTTAGTAAATCAAGCATCTTTTTAGACACTAACGATCTCTCGTATGTCCTAATTGAATCGCCTCAATCAAAATCATCAGACAAAGTGTTAAAATTATTAGTCGATACAGGAGCATCTATATCCTTAATAAAGAATCAAAGCCTCGATTTTCCATTAATTACCAACAGGAAAACACAAACTTTAAATGGAATATCACCAAATGCACCAGTTCAAACTCTAGGCGAAACTGAGATTACTCTAAATATCAATAAACACAAAATTATTCTCAAAGCTCAACTAATCGACAATGGAACTAATATTCCATTTGATGGACTAATAGGACAAGACTTCTTTAGATCCCAAAATGCCAAAATCGACTTTGGAAAATCTTCTATATCCATTGATGCTTTGCCTTTTCAAATTCCTATTTATATTAATACTCCACAATATAAAAACTCTATAAGCATCAGTCCAAGAAGTGAAACAATTGTGAAAATAAATGTATGCAATCCCTTAAACCTCACAGAAGGTATAATTGAAGCCCAAGAAATAAATTCTATTATAATTCCTAATGCAATTGTTAAAATCTCTGATAAAAATGAAACTCTAATAACAGCCATTAATTCAACAAATAAATACATTTTGTTGCACACTATACAATTACCTGTTATACCTTTACCCGAACAAAGAACAATTTTTCAATTCAACACAGAGTCTAATACAAAAGAAACAAGACAAAAAAATCTAAAATCAAATTTACGTCTTGATCATTTAAATAATAATGAAAAACAATCAATAGTCGACATCTGTACAAAATTCCAGGACATTTTCCATTTACCAGATGAACCTTTGACACATACAAAAGCCACAACACACTCTATCGTTACTACCGATGAGTATCCAGTCCAAGCAAAAACTTACCGATATCCACAAATTCACAAAGAAGAAGTAAATAACCAAATTGAAAAAATGTTAAAACAAGGAATAATTAAACATTCAAACAGCCCTTGGTCTAGTCCCCTATGGGTCGTTCCAAAAAAATTAGCAACATTCCAACGATTAATGCGAAATGTTTTATTAGGATTGAATAATAAACAATGCTTTGTTTACATTGATGACATAATTATATATGGGTCATCACTAGAAGATCATAATCGAAAGATGAATAATATTTTTGAAAAATTAAGGGAACATAACCTTAAGTTACAACCAGATAAATGCGAATTCTTGAAACCAGCATGTTTATATTTAGGTCATATAATAACTCGTGACGGTGTTAAACCAGATCCCGCTAAAATAGAAGCAATTAAGAAAATGCCAAAACCCAAAAATTCAAAAGACATTAAAGTCTTTCTTGGTATGACTGGATATTATAGGAAATTCATTCATAATTTCTCAACTATTGCCAAACCCTTAACTCTTCTACTGCAAAAGGACGTACCGTTCTTATGGAATGAACAACAAGAAAATGCATTCCAATTACTTAAGGAGAAATTAATTACAAATCCAATTCTTAAATACCCAGACTTCAATATTCCCTTCTATTTAACTTGTGATGCCTCTAATGTCGGCATAGGCAGTGTCCTATCACAAGAAATTGATAACAAAGATTTACCTGTTGCATATTTTTCAAGAACTCTAAATTCAGCAGAACAAAATTACTCTACAACAGAAAAAGAATTACTAGCTATTGTGAAGTCCGTTGAACACTTTAGACCATACCTATTTGGACGACAATTTACAATATACACAGATCATCGACCACTCCAGTGGTTATTTAATTGTAAAAATCCATCTTCTAAATTAGTACGATGGCGGTTAACTCGCAATGAATATGATTATCAAATAAAATATAAGCCAGGACGAGTAAATTCCAATGCAGATGGTTTATCAAGAATAATTTCAAATAATAACACTAGCAAACTGCAAATTCATACTGCACAAACTTACCCAGCAGTAAATACAATTACATATAAGGATTTCATAAAATTTCATTACACCAATAATGATGTAGTAAACTTCGAAATTGAAGGTAAACCTTTAGTCAAAGTTCGTGATCCTATTATAATTATTTGGTCTTTAGATTTAGACGAATCAAATCAATATTCAAATTATATTCAAGAAAACTTTGACCTTACAAATATTCAACCATCACTTAATGGATCATGTAAATTAACAAATCAAACTCAAACCATTTTTCTTGTTTTTCCAAAAAATCTACATCATGATAAGTTAGAATATAAATACTTATTCGAATCATTAAGAATTCTAAGAGAAGAATTCCAAAATAAATCTTTCGTTTTAGTTTCTCCAAACAATGATAAAAATATAAAATCCTCACAATTGAATGAAATGCTCAAATTCATATTTCCAAATAATGATAATATAAAAATTTTAAATAGTGCAAAAATCAACCCGAAAAACAATGAAGAAATAAAACAGATATTACAAGAAAATCATAGCAGTAAATTCTCCGGACATTCTGGATACAATAAAACTTATAAGAAAATTAAAGAAAGGTATTTCTGGCCAAACATGAAATCCGATATTAGGAAATATATTAAAACATGTCACTCCTGTCAAATCAACAAAACAAATTTTAAACCTACAAAGCAACCCATGGAAATAACTACAACATTTGACAAACCCTTCGAACGATTAGCATTAGATATAGTCGGACCTTTACCTTTAACAGAATCAGGAAACAAATTTATTTTGACAGCACAAGATGATTTTACTAAATACTTATTTGCGTATCCAATTCCTAACCATGAAGCTCAAACTGTAGCAAATATTCTAATAAAAATATTTACTACGTTTGGAATTCCGAAAACATTCTTAACTGATCAAGGCACAGATTTTATGTCAAACCTTATTAAGGAATTGAGTAACCTCTTCAAAACCAAACATATAATAACTACTCCTTATCATCCAGAGACGAATAGTGGTTTAGAAAGATCTCATTTGACTTTAAAGGACTACTTAAAACATTACATAAAAGTCGATCAAAGCAATTGGGATGATTTCCTACCCTTTGCATCATTTAGCTATAATACGTCCGTCCACAAATCCACTAATTATACTCCTTATGAACTACTTTTCGGTCGCAAAGCATACCTGCCTTCTTCATTGACTCAAGAGCCCAAATTCCATTATACATATGACGATTATATTAGAACCCTCGAGTTCAAACTAAACCAATCCTTCAAAATCGCTCGCGAAAATATCATTGATGCTAAAAATAAGAGTAAAGTTTATTTTGACCGTAAGATTAATCCTAAAGCATTCAAAGAAAAGGATATGATTCTAGTTTATCAGAAACAATCCAAGCCTGGACTTTCGAGAAAACTACAAGGCAATTTTAAAGGACCTTACGAAATAATCAAAGTTTTTCCCAACCAAACCGTAGAAGTTAGAATTAACAAAAATAAAACAATCAAATATCATACTAATTTAATAAAACACTATTTTCCAGATGAAACTAACTTTCTTGTTCATCCTCTGTTTCCCCCATCCAATCATTAATTTCTATTTCCAAAATACTCCAATACAACATTCTAGTGGAATATTTTATAACAGAAAAGGTATAACAAAAATATCAAATTCTAAGTTTACTCTCCTAACTCACTTAAATATAAATTTCCTTGATGAAACCCGTAATATTATTATTAATAATGCTGCTTTAATTAAAAACTTTTGCACAAAGAAATTAATAAAGGTCTCTGAAGATAATACTAGTTATAATTGTAGAGATACAATTAACCTATTACAAGATAATATCGATGATATAAATAAAAATCATGATATACTTAAAGAAATTCTGTTAGACAAACCAAAAAGGAAAGCGCGCGGACTAATTAATGGTGTATCTTATGCATTAAATTGGTTATTCGGAACACCCGATGCAGATGACGCGAAATACTACACAGACAGTATAAATATGCTTTTAAATGATAATAAACAAACACAAACGTTATTAAAATCTCAAATTCAAATCATATCAAGTACTATCAGAAATTTCAATTATTCCCTAACAGCTCTTAAAGCCCAAGAAAAAATATTGAATGGTAATTTGAACCAAATTTATGAATTTGAAACAAAAACTACAGATTACATTGAATATTTACAATACGAAACTATAATTTTGGAGCATGTTACCTCATTATCGGTCTTGACAAATAAAGTAATGAGAGATTACAACCAAGTAATAGAAAGTATAATGCTTGCCAAAAACAATATTATGTCTCCACATTTACTCAGTCCAAAAGATTTTCTTAATGAACTCTCAAAATATAAAGGAGACAATGACTTATTCATTGAGCCTCTTCATAGTAATATTCACATTTTATACAAACTAATGACTATTAGTGTCATGCCACATGAAAACATAATAATTTTTGCTTTAAATATTCCAACTGTAAAGAAACAATTATATGAATTATATCAACTTATTCCTCTTCCTATACAACATCAAAACTTATCAATATATTCTTACATCCTGCCAAGATCTCCTTACCTTCTTATATCCCAATCGAAATCCCAGTATACCCTTCTACAAGAATTGTTAGAATGTACTGAATATCTGGCTGAACAATACATCTGCTACAACATCAACATCGTAAAAACTTCTGATTCAACAACCTGCGAGACAGCACTATTATCACCCCACACTAATTTCATCCCAGATGATTGTGAAACAAGAACCATCAGCGCAGTATTCGAAACCTGGTCTTTCATCAACTATAATCATTGGTTATACGTGTTACAAAAACCAACAACCCTAACCATTATCTGTGACGATAATCATATAGAAGACATCATTTTACACCAAACAGGAATACTACATCTACAAAGAAATTGCAAGGGTTACACAAACTTATATTTATTAGAACCCTTAGATTATGCCAGCAAAAATGCAACCTATTACATACCTACAGCTAGCATAATTAATCACGACTGTTGTTTCGATATCCCTAACCTGCATTTCACTATAAACTCAGAACTAAAGCCAATTCATCTAACTAACATTGATTTAAATGAACTGAGGTTTGCTGACAAAAAACTTAATGACCTCAATGAAGTGCTCACAAAACGTCTCACTGAACCATATATCGTGACTCATTCAAACTGGTTTATAATAATACTAAGTGCTCTAGGTGGAATTACGCTTTTAATAATCCTCATCAACTGTTGTCGTTGCTGTGGATGCCATGTCTGGTTCCAACGCCTATGTTGTTTTACCAAAAATCCAAACAACGGAGAAGTTCTACCTCTACCATAAGAAACTACATCAGCTGTAACTTTGACTCCGACCTAAGAACCAACTACAGGGAATCAACAAGAGATGTCGTTGTTCGTGAAGAAGAAACCAACATCCCCCTGAAAGCAATCAGCATGCCAGAAGACCAAGATGACCAAGATGACCAAGAAGACCAACTATCAACTCTGCAATCAACAATAAGACGACCCCATCTAAATAGATCAAGAAGGAGTACCACCCCATTGTAATTAAGAAATAATCATAATTAATAATTAGTAATAAATACACAAATTTTAGAATTAACAATAACACATTACATATGTTCAGATTTCACTAAAATTTGTAATGACTATTTTTCAACCATTGTTCAAACAAAAGTATTACAGATCATATCTTTATACTTAAAAAGGGAGGTGTTGTATACCTTTCCCTTAAACCATTTAGTTAGATTTTATTGTTAACATCCCTTTTTCTTTTAATGTCGGAAATTCCCAATTTTACCCTTACCCCCATAAACTTACCCTCATAAACTTACCCTCATAAACTTACCCTCAATATTATCCTCATAACTTATCCTTTTTCCAGAAACGTAGTAATAAACTCGTAACTTTTTCCCACAGGTAAAAATATAAATAGTTAGAATATTCTAGAATAAATTCAGTCTTAGATAGATGTATTTAGCAAACGGTTGTACTCTTAGGTTTTGTTAAAATAAATTGTTAAAGTTAAGAAATCGCGTTGTTTTATTTCCAACAACTTGAAAAAGGAACCCAACACCAATCATCAGTACGCTTAGCCTTATTGAACATCTTGCGGCATTCTTTCCTTGCGGTCATGATCTCCGTTGACCACCATGGAGGTTTAGGTTTCCCCCTGGGCCTCCTGATGGGACACAAAGTCCGCGTTGCCTCGTTACACGCCTTGGTGAGGGTTTCCACCACCTTGTCCACCTCCTCCCTGGAGTGGAGCATGGGAGACTCCCCACCAGAGAGCGCACGCTCTAGGGTTTTCCTATATGCGTCCCAGTTGGGTTTCCTTCTATTCCTGTAGGGTGTACATACCGGTTTCTGTATATCAAGCTCAAACTCGATATACCGGTGATCGGAAATAGAAGGGTCGCCGGATACTCTCCAGCTTTTAATAGCATGGGCATCCCGCCCAGTGACGAGAGTGATGTCGAGAACCTCTCGCCTCACCGCATTCATAAATGTGGGCTCGTTTCCCACATTACAAATCCAGAGGTTAGCGCCAATAATAAATTCTAATAAAGACTCACCCCTTTCGTTTCCGTCCGTACTTCCCCAGATCGTATGATGAGCGTTTGCATCCGCGCCGACAATCGCTGTTATCCTCCGCTCATTTGCTTCCTTTATCGTTTTGCGTAGGAGTTGATGCGGGGGGGGGGGGGTTCCTCGTGGTCATGAGCCATATAGCTGGAAATCAGCCATATGGGCCTGGTTTGGGACTCCAGCATGACCACTACGTTGTCCTTATCACTATTGTTAGTGAGGATGAATGCACTAAAGTTGTGTGACTTTTTCGTCTTACACTTCCCCCTTTGCTTGAGCTCAGCCCACGAACTCTGGCACGAATTTTGTTCGAGGGTTGTACCTCTATGTATTCCTCTGCTCTCCGCTTTTTCTTTGCATTTCACATCAGGACCCAGAACATGTTCTAGTAAAATTTCTTGCTGGCATCACAAAACGTTGAAAACGAGCGAAGCAACTTTTGTCACTTTGTTCTTTCTCTCAGTTTTATTTGTGTATGCGCACAGGGTTCGAAATTGCGTGGGCGGCTGATGTACGCCTGCTTGAGCTACACAAGGCTTTTAATGGTATATGAGCACACAAGATAGAATAAGAGGGTGAGGCATTCGGGCACAGCTGAGTACTGTGTGGGAATTAGGTCACTATGAAAATCTTCTTAGCATCGGCGCTTTGAGTTTAATTTGCCTGAGGAGTGGATGAATTACCTTTTTTTGTTTTTTTGGGAAGCGCGAGGAATTTGTGTAAAATATTTATACATAGTTGATTTTTTAATAACTACGGTAACGTACGAAATTTTAGACTAGTACATTTGCAGCAGGTCAAGATATTCTGCTTAAGGGGAACACCACTGTGAAGGGTTGAAGAAATTCGATTTTTTTATTGCATTTTGCGAAAGTGTATACTTTCAAAAATATGTAAAAAAATGTCCAGTCTAAATTCATAAAAATAACGAAGTTAGTTTATCCAACGCATATAGCTCGTGCGCTTGAACTTTTAATTGCATTTTTCTCGAAACCATATTCTTTGAGCTGGCGGTTACTCTATCTCAAAACCTGATTATTGTAGGAAGAATATGTTAGTCGTCAAAGACGTTTCTTATTAGATTATTTATATTAAATCAATCTCAAATATGCAGTGTGATGTGTTTTCAGTAAAGAAGGGTTAAAAATCCACCTATAGCCACTGACAAGGGGTATAATCATCCCCCAAATATTGGAATAATCTGTAATATTATTTAAAATTCTAAAAGTAACATACTTTTGTACTTCGAGTCATGAAAAATAAGTGATTGGCAATTCTTGCCAGTTTTGAAGGAAAAATGAACCCCGGACTAGCACAGCTACTCTCTAAGGGGGTGAATACATCCCCTAAACAAAAAATACTGTAAAATATTTTTGGAAATTCTGAATATGAAATACTTTTGCTTTTTTATTGAGGAAAAATATGGTACAAACAGTTTTTGCCCGTTTTGAAAAAAAGAGAACGCTCAGCAAGGTACAAATGCTCTCTAAGGGAGTGAAATAATCCCCTAAATATGGAAATAATATAAAGTATTTTTCTAGGACACAAGATGATTAAATTTAATTTGTTATGTTTTGTAAAATATATCAAATGTTTTTTGATTTTATGAAAAAAGATTCTAAATAGAAGAAATAAGACTACATAAATAATTTTGAAAGGGCTGTTTTAGTTTAATAATTTTTAAATTTAAAATTCAAAATATGTGACATCACACCAGGGTAGGGGGGTCATAGTACAAAATCTTTTGGCATTTTCTGAAATATCCAATCGTTTGATATAAGATCTCACACTCGTTTTATTAATTTTATTCTGTTCCAAATTTCTTTTCTTTAATTTGGCGTAACTAATAGAAACATTTCTTTTATTACTTTTCAATTCTTTTAATTTTTGTTTGGTTTGGTTTAATTCTGTTTTCAACTTAAAATACTTTTTCATATAAAAATCAGAATTTCTTACATTATGCTCACAAAACCCACATAAACCAACTAGAGATTCTTCCGATGAATCCCTTTTTCTTTTTTTTTGAAGGTGATTTCAAATCAGTATGATTTAAATATTCTTCGGAGACGTCCAAATTAATAGATGGGATAGCATCTTTTTTTAATTTTTTTTTCTCTATATATTCTGGTACGAAGTGCCCTTCGCACAAAAAAATATCCTCCAAATTACTTACGAAACTGCAAGATTCTCTCCAAATATTACTCAAAATTGAACCTGTCCGAGGAAATTTAAAAATTCGTAGGCCCTGATGAGTTCTCCGAGACTTCCCACAATCTTTAAGGCTACATCTTAATCCACTTTTACAATTATCCATCCTAAAAACAAAGAAAAACAAAACCAAATCCCTAAATACACAATACAAAAATTCAGTCTTAATTAAATCTCGAAAATCCTTAATAACTCGAAAGACACAATCAGGGTAGTCCTGTGCTGCTGCCATACAAAATTCAGCGAAACTCGCAAAAACCCACCCACCCCAAACCAGGCTAATAGATGTGACGGCGTAGGGTGTTCACCTCATTCCACGGTACCGAACTCTTCCAAACACTCAGCTGTGCTCACATTCCGCTCATCCCGCCCCGCCGCACAGTGGGCCCAGCGGGACTTTTTCGTGTCATAAATCTGTAACTTTTTTGTTTGTTGACATATCTGTATGAAATTTTTACATATAATATTGAGAATATAGGCTTTCTAACTGTAGTGCCAAATATAAAAATTTATTTTTTTTTAATTTAAAAAAAAATATTTGAAAAAGCAGTTTTACTTTCCCATAGTAAAACCTAAGCTTATATTATGTGTATTTTTTAATTAACTATTACAACTTTAAGATTGCTATATTTAGCAATTATAAACTCAATATTACAGTTCTCGAGAATACAGAACTCATAAAAATAATTACGTGAAAACTTAACCTTATTTTAAACTTATTGGTGTAAAACTCTCTTTTAACAACAAAATTCGTTAAAAATAATATTGTAATAAAATTAACAGTTAAAAAGAGAACCCTGTCAAAAACTTTCCAATTTTTAAATAAAAAAATATAGGGTTTTATTCACTTTATAAAGTTTGTTAAAAATTTTAAATTGGTAGCGCTGTTTGCCGATGCCGAGATTTATATTGCATTTTATAGTTAATTTTATCTAGACTAAGGAGGAGTAAAAAAAACTTGCGGATTTTTTGCGCTTTTTTTTTGAGAATTAAAAATTATAGAATTGACGATTTTCTTAGTATTTCCTTGACATTTTCGCGCTAATTTCATTGGATTTCATTTAAAATTAGCAATATACTATCATTAAGCATTCAACGAATTTATCCAATAAAAAAATATTAGTAATAAATTAAAAAAAAAAAATAATTTATTTAAAAAAAATAATTAATTTATTTAAAAAAAATAATTACAAAAAAAAATTATTATTAATAAGAAATATTTTGTTTTATTTTGTTCTTTCTGCTAAATCACCTCCAATTATTATTTTAATTTTTTTAAATTTTTTTTAAATTTTTTTTTTTAATTTTTATTTTTTTATTATTTATGAATGTATTTTATTTTATTTTTTACTTTTTTCAGGGAATCCGTTCGTTGAATGTTTACTGAAAGTACGTTGTTAATTTTAAATGAAATCCAATGAAATTAGCGCGGAAATATCAAGGAAATACTAAGAAAATCGTCAATTCTATAATTTTTAATTCTCAAAAAAAAAGCGCAAAAAATCCGCAAGTTTTTTTTACTCCTCCTTATTCTAGATAAAATTAACTATAAAATGCAATATAAATCTCGGCATCGGCAAACAGCGCTAACATTTAAAATTTTTAACAAACTTTATAAAGTGAATAAAACCCTATATTTTTTTATTTAAAAATTGGAAAGTTTTTGACAGGGTTCTCTTTTTAACTGTTAATTTTATTACAATATTATTTTTAACGAATTTTGTTGTTAAAAGAGAGTTTTACACCGATAAGTTTAAAATAAGGTTAAGTTTTCACGTAATTATTTTTATGAGTTCTGTATTCTCGAGAACTGTAATATTGAGTTTATAATTGCTAAATATAGCAATCTTAAAGTTGTAATAGTTAATTAAAAAATACACATAATATAAGCTTAGGTTTTACTATGGGAAAGTAAAACTGCTTTTTCAAATATTTTTTTTTAAATTAAAAAAAAAAAAATTTATATTTGGCACTACAGTTAGAAAGCCTATATTTTCAATATTATATGTAAAAAATTTCATACAGATATGTCAACAAACCAAAAAGTTACAGATTTATGACACGAAAAAGTCCCGCTGGGCCCACTGTGCGCCGCCCTCTTATTCTGCTTCTAGCTAGCCATATCGAGTTTTGAGCGCTCGTAAGAGCGACGGATCCAGGCTGCACGCTAGGGGTGTCAAACTATCGGAAAATAAACTATCGATAGACTATTGATAGTTTTTTGAAACTATCGATACTATCGATAGAGTATCGATAGTAGGCCTTGGTCTGCCTGGTGAAATACTCTTATTACGAATTTTTACTAATTTGTACGAATCTTATAAGAATATTGTATTAATTGTTATAAGAATTCGTAAAACTAGTATTTTACCAGACAGTTTTATTATGCGGGTATTTTTCACAAAAAGGTAGCTTTTTTGTCAGTAAATATTATAGAGTATAGTAGATGTAAAATACCAAACCGAAGGATTCGAAAAATTCAGAGTTTTTTATTACAAAGTATAGAAAAAAACAAAAAGAGCAACAATAACGAGTAACAATAACGAGTAACAATAACGAAAAATATATCAATTTTCAAAAGAAACTATATAAATTATTCAAAGAAAAATTGGTTTGACATGAAATGCAAAAAGACGGTAAGTTATAAATCCTCCAACCATTGATTTTGTCTAATAAACAGCAAACTATTGACACTCTTAGGCTTCAAGCGATTTCTTTGTTTACTTAAAAACAATCCTGCAGCAGAAAATAGCCTTTCAGAAGGCACTGACGTCGCAGGAATACACAAGTGTTTGCAGCTCAGATCATGTAAGCCAGGTAATAGTTCTTCATGGCTCTTCCAAAATTGCAGAGGGTCTTCATTTGTTTTAATGAATGGAGTTTCCATATAATGATGCATTTCAATTATTGAGTCAAGATTTGATGTACTTCCTTCAACGTTTTTTTTCCTTTGATCTAGGAAACTTAAAATACTTTTTTTGGTTTGGTTTGTCCCAATCGAGATATCATCTGAATTTGTTGTTTTATTTGACGTCCTAGACTTATTTAATTTTAATTCGTTTAAAAGAATATTATGTGCATTATTTGCATTATCAGACAATCTAAATGCTAGCTTTTTCATTCTTGGATCAAGTAATGTACTCACCATTGCTGCAGTCTTTACCTCAAAGGGATTAAGCCTTTTTATTGTTGACTCCTTCAATTTTTGGAATAACTTTATACCTAAAGGAGTCTTTAGCTGATTAGTATCTTCGATGTTGTTGATTTTAATATGAAGTCCATTTATTAGTGGTATAACGACTGATCCTGTGACATACTGATCACCACTTATTTCTTCAGTAGCACTTTGTATGATTTCCATACATAATAGGAAATCGCTTAAAAATTGAAAATCTTCAGCTGAAGGCAAAGATGGTGCTTTTGGTAGTGATGCTAAAGTTATTGCCAAGGGATTTTTCAGTTCCACGATTCTTTTTACCATAAAAAAGGAACTGTTCCATCTTGTTGGACAACTTTGTATTAGTTTAAGAGGAATTTTGTTCTGCTCAGGTGTTTGCTGAAGTTGAATTTCTTTCAATTTATCATAAGCTTTTGTGCTTGACTTAAAATATGTGACAAGGTTTTTGCACTTCTCTAAAATCTGAGCGATTTCATAAATTTGAAAGCAGTCTGTACACACCAAATTTAAGGTGTGTGCCACACAAGGCATGTGTCGTAACTTTAAATCATTTATCGCTTTTACTATATTATTAGCATTGTCAGTAGTTACACATACAGTTTTGTTATAAACCTTCCATTTGTTTAAAACTACCAATAAGACCTAAAAGAAAGGAACAGTTTTCTATTTTTTTATAATCCATTTCCATAATGCAACAGATTTATACCTCGCTAATATTTTCTGCTGTGTGACCTCCAAAAATTTGTTTCGTTTCTAAGACAGAAGAATACAATTTCGCATTTAAGATGAAATGACATGTTATTCCAATTTAAGACTCAGTGTTTGTAGATGTCCAAAGATCGGTAGTAATAGCAACATATGAAATGCTATTTAAAATTGATTGTAGCTTTTGCTCAAAGGATATATACAACTCTGGAAGCAATTTTGTTTTCAAGTGAGTTGCTGAAGGAAGAACATACTTTGAATCAAGTTCATGCAGAAATTTTTGCAATCCTTTTCTTTGAACAAACGTGTAAGGTTCTAAATCAGTTGCTAACATTTTTGTAAGTTCCATATCCAGCTTTTTCTTCTTACTAGAGTCAACAGAATAAATTTTATTTGCTTCCAGGTATTCTGTTAAATTATTTTTTCTAGCCCTTTTTTCGGGAGGAGTTGAAACGTGTAAGTTGTCTTCCAACATTGTGGAGGATGAAGGTTGAACTTCAACATTGTTACGCTCGGTATGCGATGAATCCAAATTCGAGGGTAATGATAAATAACTTACAGGATGCCTTCTTTTGAGGTGATCAAATAAATTGCTAGTATTTCCCGAGTACTTAAAAGCGTTCCCGCAAAGTGTACAATTCACTGTGTTTGGATTTGTTGGTTTCCTTTTAAAATAATCCCACGCTGCAGATCTACACTTGGGCTTAGGCATTTTTTCTACAAGATTTAAATCACATCAGTACTTTTAAGTCGCAGTTTCTAGCTCAGCAAGCGTAACGTAAATCTAACATGACAGATGAAAATGACAACTGCTTTTTTGGCGGTTATACGAGTTCTCAAAATAAGATGGCGATAGTATCGATAGGGAGAAAAACTATTGATAGTTTTGATAGTTCAAAACTATCGATACTATCGATAGAGCTATCGATAGTTAGACACCCCTACTGCACGCAATCGTAAGCCACAAGCAAAAGGTTCCGGCGCACACCACTTTACAAGGACGGCAAAACAGAGAGAAAAGTTTTTTCGCTTATCTTCAACATGTTCTCAGAAACAAATTTCATAGCAACATGTCGTGGGTCCCAATATCAGGACCCAGGAGCTCTTGAAGTGCGAGGGCTCATTGTGCATCTTGTAGTTTATATGATCTTTGCTACTACCGAGCTCAATGCACTTTTGAAAAAATTTTGGGAGATAGAAGAGTCGCCCAAAGCTTCACCGTTAACTCCAGATGAGGAGGAATGTGAACGCTTCTTTGAGACTTCACACCATAGGAAATCCGACGGGAGATATGTAGTGCGACTGCCGTTGAAATCTGATTATAGTGTTCTGGGAGACTCTCGAAGTGCGGCAGTATTATCTTTGCGACGTATGGAAAAAAAAATTTGTGATGGACCCTATCTTGTTCCAATCATATCAGGCCTTTATTGAAGAGTACCGCCACTTGCACCACATGGAACTTGTACATGATGAGCAAGAGAATATAATTCGCAGTTACTACCTACCTCATCATGCAATTATCAAGCCTAGCAGCACTACCACTAAGCTGCGCGTCGTTTTTAACGCTTCCCAAAAATCGTCGTCAGGATATTCTTTAAACGAAATTCTTCACACTGGACCCAAGCTCCAGAATGATGTATTTCTTGTTATCACTAGATGGCGATTTTTCCCGTTTGCATTCACGGCGGACATAGAAAAAATGTTTCGCCAGATTTTAGTGGAAAAATCCGATACTGATTTCCAGCGGATATTGTGGCGTAATTCCCCCAGTGATCCGATTCTTTGCTATAGGCTGCTCACAGTGACTTACGGGACTGCTGCTGCACCCTACTTAGCTTGCAGGACATTACATCAACTGGCCGAAGACTACAAAGAACAATATCCCGAAGCGGCTACGGTCTTAAAGGATAATTTTTATGTGGATGATGCTCTTTTTGGCTCCTATGATGAGGTATCTGCCTTTTTTATTCGTAAACAGCTAAGTGAATTACTTTTAGAAGGAGGTTTTCGGCTTCGAAAATGGCTCACAAACCACAGAAGTCTCCTAGCTGATATCCCAGAAGAGGATCAAGAAACACTGTCTCCGGTAAAGATAGTCTCGGATATCCAATATAACTCTAGGCATAGGATGGAACCCAGTAAATGATGCGTTTTCCTTCACCATTAATCTACCTGAAACTGAGTTCGATACTAAACGGACTGTATTAGCCGATATAAGCAGACTCTACGACCCTCTTGGCTGGTTGGCCCCCGTAACAATCATTGCGAAAATCTTTCTTCAACGGCTGTGGATAGCCAAAATTGAATGGGATGATCGCTTACCGGGTAATCTTCAACAGGAATGATCTCGATTCAAACAGGAGCTAAAATATGTAAACAAACTAGAAATCCCTCGCTGGCTTGGCACAACTTCTTTTCATTTGGGCATGGAGCTACACGGTTTTTGCGATGCATCACAATTCGCCTATGGAGCCGCTGTTTACCTTCGTATTATTCATGAATTCGATAATGCTCAAATCACGTTACTTGCCTCGAAGACTCGAGTTAGCTCAGTCAAAACGGTGTCGATACCACGCTTGGAACTCAGCAGAGCAGTTTTGCTAGCTGAATTGATAGCATATTTACAAGATAACCTGAATATCTCTGATATCCCGATACACGCTTGGACAGACTCGACTATAGTCCTTGCCTGGCTTCGAGACCACCCGTCAAGGTGGAAGGTATTTGTCGCGAATAGAGTAGCCCTGATTAACGAGAAAATACCAGATGCCACTTGGCATCATGTAACATCGAGGGACAATCCAGCGGACTGTATAACAAGGGGTATGCCCGCTTGCGACCTCAAGGATTTTCAATTGTGGTGGTCAGGACCGCTTTGGCTGCGCCAGAGCTCAGGTAATTGGCCAGAAGGCACCGGACAAGCACCAACTGAAGTCGTGCTTGCAGAACAACGTGCCCTGTGTACTGCTACTACTTGTACTCAGCAAGAAAGTAAGGATCCGTGCAGCGAATTGCTACATCGATTCTCCGATTTTATGAAGCTTCTTAGAGTCACGGCCTATTGCTTACGCTTTCTGCGTTGTCGAAAAGGAGAAACCAAATCATCGTCTCTCATATTGTCGCTCGACGAAATAAACTATGCCTTAAATTTGTGGATAAAATTGGTGCAACAAAGCTTTTTCAAGCGAGATATTAAAAATCTTCAAAGGAGTTCGTTAAGTAAATCACCTAGTCAACTTACTAATTTTCGCCCTATCTTAGATGACCACGGTATAATGCGCGTCGTTGGACGACTAAAGCATTCCCACCTTACGATCGATGAGAAATTTCCTATAATTATTCCCAAGCAAGGCCATTTCACTCAGTTACTAATAGCTCATTCTCATACTGCAACATTACATGGGGGAGCTCAGCTTACCCTCCAACATTTGCGAACACGATTTTGGATAATCCACGGAAGAAACTTAGTGCGGAAATTTATACGAAATTGTGTGATATGCTGCCATTATCGTGCCAGGACTGGAACGCAGCTTATGGGTGATCAGCCCGCCGATAGAACTCGACCTTCAAAGCCATTTCTCCACGCAGGAGTGGACTACGCGGGCCCATTCATTGTAAAGTCTGTTAAAGGTCGAGGAGGCAAAACTGTTAAGACCTACGTCGCGCTTTTTATATGCTTCGCCACTCGAGCTGTGCATTTAGAACTGGTGATGGATTTAACTGCAGACGCATTCATTGCAGCATTCCGACGATTTGTCGCTCGACGTGGGCGTTGTTCAAGATTATATAGCGACAATGGCCGAAATTTCGTCGCCGCGGATAAGGAATTAACAAGGTTTCTGTACCAAATGCAAAAAACTGACTTTCCACAACTCGTGATTAAGGAAGGCACGGAATGGCACTTCATCCCCCCCTCAGCACCTCACTTCGGCGGCTTATGGGAGGCGGGAGTGAAGAGTTTCAAGCACCATTTAAGAAGAGTCGTTGGGGATCATACGCTTGCAAGTGAGGAGATGAGATGCTTACTCTACTGGCTCAGGTAGAATCGTGCCTAAACTCTAGACCCCTTCATGCGATTACAGACGATCCAAATGACCTATCCGCTCTTACGCCCGGTCATTTTCTGGTAGGTGAAAGCTTACTAAGTATTCCTACCCCCAGTGTGCTGAACACTTCACTGAGCAAGCTGACACGATGGGAAATGGTCCAGTTTATGCACGAACAATTTTGGCGTCGATGGTACAAGGAGTACTTGTACAACTTACAGTTGCGCTATAAATGGCAGCAAAAGGAAGCACCACTTCAGACGAATATGCTTGTCCTTATCAAGTATGACAATCTTCCCCCACAAAGGTGGTCACTAGGTAGAGTCGTAGAACTCCATCCTGGTAACGATGGGATACCGCGCGTCGCCACTATACGCCATAAGGAGGGATATCTTAAACGCCCTCTCAGCAAGCTATGTGTCCTACCAATTGGAACAGATTCATCAAACTGATGCTTACACATAGACGTTCTAATAGTTTATTAATTCTAGTTGTACAAGCTACTAATTTATCTCGAATTTTTTATCAATATACTTAGTTACTCTACCCTGCAGTCGCTCATGGCGGGCGGAGTTGTCGTTCGTGTAAAACGAGGCGGGCGGTATGTTCAATCGACCTGGCAGCATCCCAGAGCATCGAAAGAGTTTGGTAACGGTGTACCATGGAAACTACTCTCTCTCTAATCTTGATCGCCACTTCTCGGTTGGCTCTACGGTTGTAAAGTCGTGGAATAAACTTTACTTGAATTATCTTATAATTGGTTTTTTAATTTAACTATTCCATTAACCATACAACCAGTACAAACAAACAATTTTAATAAAAAATAAACAATAACAATTTATAATTTTACATTGTAATAATATACATTAGTTTAAATTATACGTATTTGTATATCGGATGAGTAACAATTAGATGTTTTCGGTTTTCGGATTTGGAAAAATTACGTAAGACATTTTTCGGATAGCGTAATACTAATGGATGAAGATTTAAATCTATATTTGCGGAATAATATAATAAAACTACAATAGTCCCTAATCAACTTTCTTCCCCAAGATACATGAATTTATTCAAATATTCATGGTACAAGAGTGGCTATACAGATGCAAAACTTGCAAAGTTCGAAAATCCAGTTGAATTCGCCTTTAGATCATAATCTAGTATTCGCTGCGAAATACCAGGGTGTAAAAATGTAGCAATTTTAAAATGTGTATGGTGTAAAAAGTCACTGTGTCTTAAACATTTTTATGCAGATTACCACTTTTGCTCCAATTATATGGCGTAATCTGATACTTTGTAAAAATTAGTCACATAAATGTAATTATACATAAGTTTAATAATGACAAATAATAATTATGACAATAATAAAAATATAATAATTTAACTAAATTTTTCTTTACAGATCCAACTTAAGAATGTATATAAATACTATAGATACAAAAATATATAATTTATAATTTTAATAAAATAAGTGCACTTACTTTTATAGCAAAAAATTAGTTTTAAAAATATTTAAAAAAAATGTTGTTTCGGGGTAAACTTTAAGTGTAGTTTTCACCCCTTGAATGGAGGAAATGGTGTATAAAAAAAAATGTCTAATATTTTCTAATACTCTACAACATACCACGGAATCAGGAAAATTGACAAAATCTAGATCTGGTGCAAATCGGGGGTGACTTTCCCCCGCTCACCCTCTTAAGATTGATTATTTTCAAATCTCCTAAAACAGGTCAACTATATTTTTCAATTCTCTACTTTATCCAAATATTTTGGCTCAAATTCTAATAATTTAGGAATTTTTACAGATAAAAAAATAGTATTAACCCTCAAAATTACTTAGGGGTTGCAACCCTTTGGGTCCAAAATACAGTTCACAATATTGTTATAATATGTACGTACAACCTAAAACGCGCACTTGGTATTGTTGCAAAATTTTAATTAGTTTTCAAGATATTTAAAAAAAATGGTTTTTGGGGGTTAACTTTAGGGTGGTTTTCACCCCTTCAATGGAGGAGTTAGCACGTAAAAAAAAATACGTGTCCAATATTTTTCGATGCTCTACTACATATCACAAAATCAAGAAAATCGGTGAGGTACACCTCGGGTACCTTCCTTGTTAGGTAAACAAACACAATCAGTGCCGGATTAGCCATGTAGCAGGAGGCAGCAAATGCTACGGGCCCCGCGCTTTGGGGGGCCCCGCGCCTTCGGCCAAAAAAACTACAAATCAAAAAAATGTAAGCCACCCACATAGTAGCAATTCTCAGTGAGCGCTTGCAAAACCCCCGGTGAACACATATAAACTATAAATACCAGGGCCGTAACCAGCGGGATGGTCAGGGGGTTAGAACCGAACAGAGGGAGGAACCCCTCCCCCCGGAAAAGAAATTCTGGCTACGGGCCTGATAAACACTATGTTCTAACTGCTGTGAACCCCTTGCCGCACACATACCCCCCGCGTTCTTCAAATGTTCAGAACCGGGAGTGAACTAAAATCTGAGAGAACTCAAAGAGAGCCAAGAACACGACTGGGGTTCTATGGGGTTGGCTCACGATATGCTGAATGCTGAGTTCTCTCTCTGGGGTCCTTATATAGCGACCCCAGGCGAAAATTTTCGTACAAAATTTTTTGTTTAGCATGCAAGTTCTTTATATGTATACTTTCTTTGCCCACACTGCTTAATAGAGTGAATAAAATACGATTGCAGTTCACCAGCTCTAATAACAAAAGTAGAAGAAAGATAGAGTGTGGGGAAATGTGAGTGCAGAGAGAATATGTATATGAACTCTGCACTCACATTTCTCCACACTCTATTAAGCAGTTTTTACTTTCTTCTGCTTTTGCTATTTGAGCTGTTAAGTGTTGAATATCTACAACAGGCGATACTAGTAGTTTTTTAATGATAAACAGTAAGAAAATAATGAATTGGATACTTAATTTGATAAGCCTAATTCGACAGTCAGTCGACTCAGTTGTTCGTTTCTACCACAATTACATAAGTTTATTTTCTTTTGATTTAAGAGTGAAATTTGTTGTTTTTGTTTACTTCGTGTTACAGTTTCTTAATTTTGACGTGCTTGCTTTTGTATTATTATTGCTGTTTTGCCGATCGCTGTGGACTAATACAAAATCAGTATAATACTACTGTTTCGTAACAGTAAAATTCTATATATGTAATATCAAAACAGTGAAAACGATAAGCTCTGAAGTTTTTGGTAAATAACAAACTTTTTTGTTCATATACCAACCTACTATACAAAGTTAAAAAAAAAAACGAGACATGTAGGTTTTAGAGCCGAAACAAATAATAACCCGATAACGGGGGGCCGATAATGGGGACGATGCGACTATAAATTGCTTAAGGGGCTGGATTGATGATTAACTCAATTTCTCAAAAAAACACTACTGCATGGCGGACAGTTAATCTCTGGAACGGTAAGTCTGAAACATAAAATTCAGAAAGAGGTACAAAAAGGAAGTGCTCTTACGTGATAGTTTACCAGAAAAATTAAAAAATCATTAAAAATAAAAAAATGGCGGACATTTGGCAATCTTTTTCAAAAATCGCCTTTTTTCGACCTCTTTTCAGACTCAAAAATTTTATATATTTTTTTTGTGGTCAAATTGTGATAAACTATCACACAGGATATAAAAGCGAACAAAATGCTTCAAAGTTTATTAAAATCGGCCCAGTAGATCCGGAGATTAACTGTCCGCCAGTTAGAAAAACCTAAACTCGAGAAAATCGCGTGTAAAGCTGCGTGAACACCGGCGAGCCGAGAGCGCGCTTCAATTGAGTCGTTATATCAATTTTTGAAAATTCTAGACGGTAATAGTACCTTAAGGAATACAATGGGACAAGAACCTTTGAATGACCTCACTATAATGAGTATAGAAAATGACCTTCGAAATATTGATTTGACGAGTGTTATTTCTAAATTCGCTTGCGTTAAATCACGAAAAGCCTTTTTCTAAATGTTTTGGTTTATTTACATCATAAATTTTAATAAGTAATGCAACTCAAGGGCCCCGCCCGTCACATTTGCTACGGGCCTCGCGCTGGCTTGATCCGGCACTGAACACAATAACAACAAAAACATTGAAATTTGCAAATCAATGAACTTTATGTTCCGCAAGACAAATGTAGTATAAGGAGCATAATTCTTACGTAATGAGAGTGTCGGACACGAATTTAAAATGCAATTTTCAATAAATATTATGAAACTTAAGCAAGAAATTCGAATTTGACAGATGCAACCGTCAACTTGCGATTTGCTAATTTCATGCTAAAAAACCCCCAGAAAGCCTGAACATGCATGCGATTAGTGTAAAACAGCTTACCTGCACAATATCCTTCAGCACCTGTCCATTAATACACACTACACTCCCAAAAACGAGCAAAATTTCGCGAAATTGAACTGACCGGCACGATCGCGACATTTAAGGAACCCATCCATGATTTGACATATCAGTCAGGTGGAGAATTCGATGTAGAATCAAATGGTATTGCCATTATAACGATTAATTAATCGCAAAGGTATAAAAAATGGAAATTTTTATATCATAATATGACATAATGAGTGCGAAAGAGAGGCAAAGTGCGATAAGGACAAAAGAAACTCAAAATTATCAGCATTACCAGTTGAGAAAAATGGAAAATTCTGCTTTATCGACAATTATGGGAAACATTGAATCTTTTACGTTTTTTAAATAAATTAAGCACAGAAAATGAAGATTATGAGGAAATTATTGGGCAGGAATAAAGGAAGCATGCATGACAAAAATATTAAGGACTGTTCGACCCCTATGGTACGCAGGATACTTATTATGGTCAATGAAGTTATCGACCAAAGGGCCTCCGCAACATGAAGCAACGTGAAGCAACATTATATAAGGAGAGCAAGAAGATGAGGAACTTCACTTGCGTTTAGATCACCAGTGGATGAAAGGCGAGTAATGCTCTCACGAGTCATTCTGTCTAAGAAATTAACTGGTGTTAGCTAGCTTAGAACTCATTTGTACAGAACAGATTAAGAATATATTCGAGGCTTAAATTCTGAATTTTGACTTAGATATAAATTGCTTAGAATTGAATTGTTATTTGAAGGAATTTTTTTAGAACTAGAATAATTTTTTTTAATATATTAGAATTTAGAATAGTTTTTTTTTATGGGTGTTGGAATTTAAAATTATTGAATTAAATTGTATTTTCTGTATTATTTAAAAATAAAAATTATAAACTAACGCACTTAAGTGTTTACCGTTACACGCCACCACCTGAAGCAGAATTTATTTAATAATTTTGTTTTCCTCAACACTGTCATAACACATTGGCTCAATACCCAATTCTATATTCACTGCTTCGGGTTGAATTTAAAAAAAAAATTTGAGTATATTCGGAGGAACACCAAATAAACCGCACTCAATCCACCTTCTCCAAAAATAATCCGTTTCTCTATCGATATCGAAATTTGTTAAAAAAAAAAAAACTTTGTGTTCAAAATTTAACCGAGGAAACCAACGTTTGTGTTGCAATTATTTTAAATTTTTGATTTAAATAAACCAAAGAGAAAAAAAATCACTCTAAACTAATTGACAAAGATGAAACTCGGTTATAACACAGCAGCTCAAAGTCCAGTTATGCACAACCTCCTCGGGTCGAATTTAAAAAAATGTTGAGTGTATTCGGAGGAAGACAAAAAAAAAACACCGTAATCACTCCACCTTCTCAAAAAAAGAATCCGTTTCTCAATCGGTATCGGAATTTGTCCAGAAAAAAATGTTGTGTTCGAAATTTAACCTCGTTTCACTGCACTTCACAGCACTCCCCCGAGGCCCCGAGCCACTCGCCAAATCCGCCGCACAGTTCACTCAGACAGACACACATGCCTTCCGCCGGGAAGTTGTGAGTCTCCATCTGAGTGGCCCGTAACGGTGAATTTACGGCTAGACGGTCACAGCGAACGAGGAACTTGTACATTTTTGTGCATTTTAATGCCGGCTGTACACACTCGGCGAGAGACCCCGAGACATGCCGAGAGCGAGTGTGTACAATAGAGCTCTCGTCTCGTCTCGCCCTCTCGCAGTTGGCCTCGTCGCTCTCGGTCGCCTGTCGGTTTTTTGGTACCGAGTCAAAGGGTCTCGTTGGGTCTCGCGAGTAAAACCAGAGCGAGCCTGTACACACTCGTTCATTTCACTTGCCCGATGACTGCGATCGTGTGAAGACGTGTCGCACAATGTGGACTAACGAACGCGAATTAGAATTTTTGGAGTGTTATCAAAGGGAATCGGTGTTATGGGATCCTAAGGATGTAGGACACAAAAATAAACAATCTCTCCACGATACTTAGATGCGAATAAGCCGGTATATGGATGTACCAGTTGAGGAGATAAAGAAAAAGCGATATTCACTCATGGCAACATACCGTGGACATAAAAGAAAGGTTAAAGCGTCTATACAATCTGGAGCTGCAGCTGACTCTGTCTATAAACCAATCTGGTTCGCATATGACTTGATGGATTCCTTTTTAAATGATATTACTCAATGTAGAAAAAGCATAAACACGGAAACACAGGTAAGTAAGCATTTATATTTATTACTTGTAAGTAGGTTAGATCGTAGCATTATATACAGTAAAAGTTATTATTATCTTAAAACAAAGTCCTTAGGGTGGTGCGTTTTCTATTTGTACAACCTATAATTTGGTACATTCAATAAGTTTACCTTAATAATTTGCTGAAAACTATTTAAAAAATATGTTGCAAATTCATTTCTAATTTGATTTGCATTCAGTGCTTCTTGCTATTTGTTGCAAGGGTCTGATGGCACCTGTATTATCAATTTCATTCCTCCATGAACATAGTACAACCAGTTCACCGTTGCTGTCATAAACGTCAATTGTACCTGGAGGTGTATATATTGACGACGTACTACTCTTTCTTAAAAATTTGTGAAGCAGTACACATGTCATAGTTATAATAGTGGTTTTTTCTGGATTCAGCAGTATTGGTTTTCGAAATACTCTAAATTTTGAGGCTAGTATCCCAAATGCATTCTCAACTACTACACGTTCAGATGAAAGTCGACTATTAAAAATACGTTCCGGTGTTCCTTCATTATGATTTCCTGGGTACGGCTTCATCACATGTGTTGTCAATGGAAATGCTCCATCTCCCAAAAAAACATACGGAACCTCTCTTGTTCTGCCTGGTAGTGGATGTGGCATTGGCAAATTTAAATTATTCGAGCAAATTCTTTGCCAGAGTAGGCTACTTCGAAAGACACCGCCATCACTAATTCTTCCTTGACTTCCAATGTCACAAAAAATAAAATTATAATTGCTGTCGACTAAAGCAAGAAGTACAATGCTATGACTCTTTTTATAATTGTAGTATTCGGAAGCACTATGTGTTGGGGATTGCATAACTATGTGTTTCCCATCTATTGCTCCTATACATCTTGGACATTTTCTGAACCCTTTTTGTAGTTGTAACCATGACAGAGGATCCTTAGGCATCTGTAAAATAAAAATATAATTATATTTTCAGAATCCACCTACACCAGAAAATGTGGTTGAAACTGAAGAGACTGATAATTCAGGGGACACTGATAATCATGCAGCACCTTCGCCTTCCTTTCCATTGTCAACAATACCACGACGACGAAAGAATCCCACAGAATTACAAGAGGCTGGGAAGACAATGAAGGAAGCCATGAGTACATTAAATAAAGTTTTAAATAAACCACAATCTCCTGAAGACGATTTCGATCGTTATGGGAAGATTCTTGCCAACAAACTCCGTAAACTGTCTGAAGAAGATAGTTTGAGAATGATGTATGAAATAGATGGGTTGTTCGTTAGGCATATAATAAACAATAATTAACAACGTCCGAATACATCATACTATGTACGCCGTACGGCCAGCATCATCATTCATCACGCAGTTCGTATGCAGATCCAGGACTTCCAATCCGCGTACCTTATTCATCCCCTGTTGATATCAATAATACTCGTCCACATATATCTGATGAAGTTGAAAGCCCACCAGTTGATATCAATAATAGGGCATAATTTATATTATAATTAGCTGTTTCCCGCAACTTCGTCCGCGCCGACACACACTTGACCATTTGCAAATACCAATTTTATGATAATGCCTTGATAGCATAGCTATAATATTAGTATGTAGTATGATTATTAAATAAGTTTGCCTCAAAAATAAATGTTGATTTACTGTATTAAATAATGTTTTCATTGCATAATAATAAACTATCGGAAAAATAAACTGCAACAAAATATACAACTTTTGGTTCCATCTATAATTCTGAAGCTAATAATTTTTACATTTAAAATCTTTTATACAATACAGTAATAATAAATAACACTACTATTAGGTTATTGTTGTTTTATAAATAAAAAAACTTTAACAAAAATTTCAATATTATTCAAAATTTTAAATTGAAGTAATCCTCTAAATTACGTTCTAAGTTATTTTGATGCAGTTTATTTGTCCACTAGTTTATTATTCGTACTTACCCTAATTTGATCCTTCAATACTTTATTTAGTGCAATACACACTTCAAGCACAATTCTGGAAACTATGGAACTGGAAACTTTGAACAAAAAGTGCAGGCTTTCGAAGCTGTCTCCACTGGCCAGATATCTCAATGTTATTGCTAGGCGAATTTTGGCTGGTATTGCTTCTCTTTTAGGAGTATTCTTCTTAGTTATGAAGAGTGCAACTTTTTGCAGCAAAAATTCAAAATCTACTAAAGACGCTCTTGTGAAATTATCAAATTGGCCAGAGGGTTCGGCCAAAAGCTCTGCCAATTGATTCTCCATGGTGATTCTGAAATAAAATACATGAATGACATACAAAAGGTAATACATATTGTAAATGGGGTCAGACAAACTGCAGCAAAGTAACTTAGAACGAAATTTAGTGGACGACTTCAATTTAAAATTTTGAACAACAGTAACAAAAATGGTAATTTATTATTATTATTCAAATTATTGACTTCAGCATTATAGATGGAAACCAAAGTCGTATAATTATTTTAAAGCAGTTTATCCGTCCGCCTGTTTATTTACCTGTTTCGGTTGCGGTGCATAGCAACCATCCATTATCTTCTTCTTTGCCATGGTTTAGTAATTTTCTTTTTATGGTAAACGGGCAAAAAATTATAATAGCTTATTACAAAAAGACAAACAGCTGCAGCGGTTTCCACGTCCATTATTGACAGTGTGTTAAGTACAACTGATGTAACGAGTGTGTACAGGATGTGCCCTTCTCTCGATGCTCTCGGTCGGACACTCGCTCTCGGGTGTCTCTCCGAGTGTGTACAGCCGGCGTAAGACAAAATTCCTCGTCCGCTGTTGTCGATGCGGGAATCGAAACTCCAGGCGGCGCTGCCAAGTGCAGCGGAGACTTTTTTGACCATAACACATTATCGGAGGTACAGTTACATAAAGTCATAAAGGGAAGTATTTGTATTGGAAGCACAGTCATAAAGGGAAGGATTTGTATTGGAAGTTGGAATACTGGCTCGTATTAAATAAAACAAATTCTCTAAAGGATCTTGATTTAACCGCGAAAGAACTAAGTAAATTATGCCAATGCCGCTAGCCATTGATAAAATATATGAGATTAATCAAATAATTCCATCAACGCAATACACCCGTTCATTTTTGCAAAATGTTATGGACTGAAAAAAAGGCCTTCATTTCTTTTAAATATTTTTGAATGTGATTATTTTCACTTAAACCTGTTCTACAAAATTTATGCTGCATACTTAACTTTAATGTTCTCAATAGTGTTGGGGAAAATATGTTATTTTGGGGCAGACTCTTGTAGATCCACTGTTAGAGTCTATTACGTATATTTTGTTAACAAGCTTCAAAGAAACTTGACAATCGGGAATTCATCTTTCATCCATATATTTCTTAAGGACTTTATTGTTGTGGAACATCTTAAAATCCATAAATATATTTGGTTTTATGTAAAAAGTAAGTTGTTTCAGGGTACTTGTTAAAAGAGATTCTATTATTTGATTCTTGGTTACAAACTATTCCTCTTATATTATTTGATGGTAATCCAATGCTCATTCTAAATCCAATATTTTTATTTTTTATGCACTTCTACAATATGGGTATCGAATGAAAGGGCTTGTTGAGAGTAACTCGAAAAATAATGTGAAGCCATTATAAATCCAATATGGCGGAACATCCAAGATGGCGGAATAGTTATTTTTTATGCACTTCTGCAATATGGGTATCAAATGAAAGGGCTTGCCGAGAATAAATAGAAAAATATGCTGACATCACTCTTAATCCAATATGGCGGACTTTTGAAGTTTTTTATGCTTTCCTATAGTATGGATATTAAATGAAAGGGTTCGCTGAGAATAAAAATGCTGGAAAAACTGAAAACTTAGATCTAAATAATATTATACCATCAGATATAAACAAGACAGGAGGGCTACCTAAGGAGCTAGAAATATTTGTCGGGGCCAAGGTGATGTTGCGTTACAATGTAGATGTGTCCAAAGGTCTGGTGAATGGTGCCATTGGACATATTACAGAAATTATATGGCCCTGCTTCCGAACAGCACAAATGTATGACACTGATATACCATCCGTCATTCAGCCCAAGTCTGTGCAATTTCCAGCAAAATATAGTCACGGAACCGCAGAACGAAGAATGCTGCCAATTGTATTATGCTGGGCTTGCACAGTACACAAAATGCAGGGTAGTACTGCCGACCACGCCGTTGTTTACTTAGGCTCGAAGCTATTTGCTACAGGTCAAGCATACGTGGCCTTAAGTAGGGTAAAATCATTAGAAGGTCTCCTTAACCGGCAAACGACCTTGCAACAATGATGCGTTGAATGAGATGAACAGACTCAAAAACCTAGCCAGCGATAACTAATAAGTAAAAAATAAATTAAAAGCTAAAAAACTTTTTTTAAAAAAAGTTTTTATTTAAATGCTCTAAAAAGAAGAAAATAAAATTTTCCTTTAAAATTTGAATTATCAACTTATAGCCTCATTATACACAATTTATATGATCATAAAAGCTTGTCGCGCGATTTACTTGTGTAAATAAACTAGTACCTATTTAATTGAGTAACTTACCCCCCGATTCTACATAAAAGATTTTTAATATATCTCTTAACCTCTTAAATTTCTCAAATAAGAGATATTAAAAAAATTGATATTCTGCATAAAAGTTTTTGGAGAAATTTTAAGTTTTAGAGATTAAGAGGTTTTGGAGAATCGGAACGCTATGAAATTCAAACAAAGTATGCTGTGATTTTGGGTAAATATTTCATATCGGTGATAGTGAAATGAAAAAAGCGCATTTAATGGGGTAAATACAATTAGGTACACGGGCAAAAATTGCGCATTAGAAATCATTTTTTTTCACAAAGAAAATTTAATGCAATCATTGTAAAACTTGGTATACTTGTTAAGGTATAAATGAGGAATGTGAACAAATTTTTTTTTTTAATTTTTGAAAACAAAATGGCGGCTGTACGCTGGCGTGAATTTGACCTACAAAAAAAAAAAAAAATGCAACCACTCTGGACGTCGTGTTATTGATCTGTAACAGCCCATAATAAAAATTTGGCTTAAATATACATGTAATTTGTCGGCAAACCTCAAAAATTAGAAAAAAAATAAAAAAATTCTGCGTTTGGTAGTAGTTTTTGTAAAAAATCGATAATTTTCACTATTTTTTCAGCCATTTTTGCATTAATAATTCAATTTTGCAACAAAAAATTCCAAAACAATTAGGCTTACAGACAAGCCTAAGGTATAAAGAAGAAACCCTAAAAATTTCAGCTAAATTGGACAAGTAGTTTTCGAGTAATCGTGGTTGCAAATTTTAAAAATGTTGTTTTGAGAAAAACGCGTTTAAAGTTTTGAAAACCTGCTATGCGCTGAAGAAAGCGTTCTCGAAAAATGAAGAAAAAATATATAAGGAGTTCGATTTTCGACCAGAAAGTTTTTGGAGCTTATTCTACGGGAAATTTCCTAACTTTTAAGAGGAACAAAAAAAAATAATCGATTTTTTTGACCTTCTAATTGTATTAATATTCCATGGAATTTGAAAAGCTGGGAATATAAGCTGAAGAACAAAAGGAGATACATAATTTCATCATTTCAATCATGGATATCCCGAATCTCCGAAAATCCAAGATTCACTCTGGGGTTCTATCTTCTGAATATGACGACGAACGGCGAAAGTCATCCCTATTCCACTGTCATAAAAGCTTTCGGCCAATTTGAGTCGCAAACCTGAAGTTTAAAATAAATTTAATAAAATTTTAAAATCCGAATTCATACAGCTTCCACAATGCTGCAGAAACCTTTTTCTGTTTGGATGTGCTCGTGGCGGCTGCATTTCGTTTGAAAGAGCAGGGGCTATTATAGCTATGTGGGTGCAGTCTATACACCCTACTATATTTTCTATCCCGAATTTAGAACGAAAACTATTTTTTACCTCATTTATTTCCGAATTAGTTGAAGGAATTAGTAAAAATTTAAATGTTCTATTATTAATTGCGAAACATAAGTAATACACCTTGAAATAGAGGATTGACTTAAATCTAGTGAACTATTATGGCCAACAGGATTTTGGTAAGACCCAGTTGCGAAAAAATTTAATGCTGCTAATAATTTTAAATGAAAGGGTATTCTCGAATATTCCTGATTATAAAAAGGTTTAAGAAGAGTATCTATAAGTTTAAAAGCAATTCGTTAAGGCATTTTAAGATTTCGTATGAATGCTGTACTGGAAACCCAAAAAGGACCAGCGATATCTCGCAGATTCCTTCACACGATTCTTTGAGAATGGTTGCAAAAAATTGTTTTGATTGCTGTGAAATGATGACATAATTTCTTTAAATCACCTCCTACCATTTAAAAAGTCAGTAAAGAAGTTATTTCTGTCATGAGCAAATTTAGCTCCTCTCTTAACCTGGCAACACCCCGCGAACACCACTCGAGAAGACGCGGTCTCCTGTGAGTGTCGTCGTGTGTCGGCCAATAATTTCACACCTTTAAATTCAAAATAAAAGCGCAAAGGTTATTGCGTTGCTCTTTATGTTGGCTCTCAGTTGTGATATGAAACTCATGTATATGTACTCCTAAAATAATATTGTAAAAGTGAGGCAATTACAGGGCGTCATATGCCCAGTATCTCTCTAATACTAAGAATGAGTATGTATTTGTCAATGTATAATATACAGCAATAAATTTCTTGAATCTTGAATCTTGTCATGAGCAAATTGGTCGTTCACCCTCTGTTGATTTAAATAAATTATATAAACCATAATATTTTAAAATTAAAATTAAATAAAATCTTCAACTTCTGCGGTGTCATGCTTCATGACCATGATGTATATTGGCGATTTTGATAATTCCTGTTTTGGATGCTTTTGTTTCTATAATTTAGACCACGACTGGTATTAACGAATACATATTGTAACTTACAATCGATTTGTATTATTTGTTATATGTATCATAGATAATTATTGTACAATTTAATGTGATATGGCACATCGATTTATTTATTGAAACTGTTTTACTTTAAGCCAACAAAATTATTAATATAAAAAATGTAAATATGTATATGTATTATATACGGCCTGTTTCTTCCCAAATAAATAAATATAGTCATATGCATATTCAATACTTTCATTCAATAATTTCATTTCAATACTTTCATTCAATAATTTCATTTCTTTCCTTGTTAAAAATTATCAGTAACAGCACTTTTACTCTCGCTATCACTTTATTTTAAATGTCAGTATATTATAACAGCTCCCCGACGAGGTCCTCTAAACTTAAGAGCTTTCCTAGTCTAAAAAAGTCTATTACACTTTATTCCAGAATACGAAAATCTCTTAACAAAAGTCTCCACAAATAATAAGAGATCAGCTGATTACTGACATCTCTTAAATGCTTAAGTAGAATACGAATTTCTGTTAACTGATTTTTGACAACGATATAAGAGGTTAAGAGCTAATAGCTTTTATGTAGAATCGGGGGGTTAATCTGCTAATTTCAATTTTTTTTTTAAATTTCAGTTTAATCAAATACTTATAGGTACTTACGCAAACCTCGCGACGAGCTTTTATGATCATATAAATTGTGTATAATGAGGCTATAAGTTGATAGTTAAAATTTTAAAGGAAAATTTTATTTTCTTCTTTTTAGAGCATTTAAATAAAAGCTTTTTTTAAAAAAGGTTTTTTTGCTTTTAATTTTTTATAATTTATCATCACATTTACAAAAACAAATTCCGTTCAAAAATTATTCGTTAAAAACGAAACTTAGCCCATTTTCTGGCTCGCAAAGACAGAAGAGAAAACAAAACAAATTCCTATTATAACTGACATTTTTGAGATTTTTAATTTTTACTAATACTTAGTAGCGTACCCTTTTGACGTGATAACAGCATTTAAACGAGAGCACATTGATTTTACTAATTTTTTACAAAAATCTGGCTCAATACTATTACATTCATTTGTCAACGTAGTTTTTAAATCGTTGACGTTCTTGAAGACCCTGCGGTACACTCTAAGAGCAGGCTTCTCCCTCTGGTGCTCTATGACGTTTTTGTCCGGTGACTGTGGGAGTGGTTCCAATAATTTGGGGCAATTGTGGATAAGCCATAGCCTGGCAACGTTTTCTTTTAGAATGTTTACTTAGACAAATCTGTCCATTTTACCTTCAATAAAATGCGGCAATCTGAGTCCGTATATAAAACCTATGAGCATTAAATTAAGAACTTCAAATATATGTATATACCAAAATATATACCTTTACAGATCAACTTACAGTATGCCAAAATTCGCTTGGTTTTAACAAATATTCTTTAGCAAATTTTATACGCAATTTCTTGTTTTGTGGACTAATGAATGACTTTTTTCGTGGAATTCTTCCATGGAATCCGTTTCTTTGTAATGCCTTTCGAATAGTGCATCACCCACATTTTTTCCGGTAGTTTCATTTACATAACAATTAAGTTCTTCAGCTCTTTGGAACGGATTCTCTTTAATTTTTCGCACTAAATTTCTTTCTTATCGATCAGTTAACAAATTCCCTTGCTCTTCTCGACTTTTATTTTTGATTCTATTTTCATCTCTAAACCTTTTTATAATATTGTGGACTGTGGAATGACTTCTACCTACAAGTGTTCCAATTTCCCGAACGTTTGTCCCATTGCCATAACACTTAATTATTATTTGCCTTTCTTCAAAAGTAATTTGCTTTTCTTTAGGAGCCATATTATTTAAATATTATAACTAAAATAACTAAACAACCTTATCAATTGTTTTTCGGAATTTTCTGGTGCCTTACAACAGACCTTAACAAACAAAACGCTATAAGGTTTGTTCAAATTGGTTCAGCCAATCCGGAGATTGACTGTCCGCCGTATTGAAAAATGTAGTTTCGAGAAAAAGACGTTTAAAGCCTTTTTACGATATATTTATGTGTGTATATTCAAAAATGCGCACGCATTAAAACTGCTGTAGCTCTTCGATTTTTTCGAATTTCATTGTAAAAATTTAGCAGACGATTTCTGAAGGTAGCAGGAATCATAAAATGCAAAAAAACAAAAATCGATTTTTTGGAAATTTTTGGGGGAACTAGTACCTTAAGCCCCGTCCTGACCCGATGGACGGCGAGACTAGCGTCCTTCACCCAAGAGCGATCGTAACTCCCAAATCCCAACTCAACCCGATGGTATACCGCCAGCTATTCTTAAGGCTTGTTGTAATGAACTAGTCATGCCTTTAACATTAATTTTTCAAAAGTCTCTCAAAACTGGACAATTTCCTGTGCTCTGGAAGAACTCCCTTATAATTCCTATTCATAACAAGGGTAACAAAAATGAGGTATGTAACTACAGGCCTATTGCGAAACTCTCCTGGGTCCCAAAACTTTTTGAGTCAATTGTACACTCACAATTGTCTTCTGTCTGCAAGCGCCTCATCTCAAAAAACCAGCACGGTTTTCTTCAGGGGCGGTCTACTTCTACAAATCTCTTCGAACTTGTTACCTTTGTTACCGAAGGCTTTCAAAGTGGCTTGCAAGCAGATTGCATCTATACTGACTTCAGCAAGGGTTTCGATACGCTTTCTCATTCCGTAATAATCCTTAAATTAGTAAATCTAGGCTTTCCACCTCTGCTTATTAACTGCATTCGTTCTTACTTATTCGATAGGACATATCAAGTTTCTTTTCGTCGCTCCACCTCGAACAAGATATCTGCTACGTCAGGAGTTCCGCAGGGTAGTCATTTAGGTCCACTTCCTTTTATTTTATCTATTGATGACATCTCACAACTTCTTTAAACGTGTAAAATCCTAATCTACGCAGACGACATGAAAATATTCTTTCGTACGAGAAATATTAGCGACTGGCACGCGGTTCAAAATGACCTAAACATATTCCACTTGTGGTGTACACACAATAATTTAGAACAAAATACTGGTAAATGCGGAATCATGACTTTTTGTAGAGGTCGTAGTCCCCTGCGGTTTTGATTATACCTTATCAAATAATACTCTACGACGTGTTCAATCTGTCCGTGACTTGGGGGTTATCCTGGATTGCAAATTAGACTTCGTTGAGCATATCAACTGTACGGTGGCTAAAGCCAGTTCTATGCTGGGATTCATCAAAAGATGGTCCCGTGAATTTTCTAATAGAACTGTCTTAAAACAGCTTTACTTTTCCTTTGTTACACCAATTCTCGAATATGCGAGTCAAGTTTGGTCGCCCTATTATCAAGTTCATATTGACTGCGTCGAATCTGTGCAAAGAAAATTTGTGAGATTCGCTCTCAAGGATCTACCTTGGGGTAATCCAGTTCTTCTTCCTCCTTACAATCACCGTCTGAGGCTCCTTGATATGTACTCGTTGCACAAACGTCGGGAGATCGCTGACATTATATTTGTTCACCGATTATTGATTGGTAATATAGACTGTGCTTCCCTTAAGGCCGAATTCACTTTCAGATTGAACGAGCTTAATCTTAGGGTGGTGTCACTTCTGCAAACTAGTTTATGTAAAAATAACTATAGCTTTTTCCAGCCTATTAACCGGATGAGGTTAAATGTGAATAAAAATGCTGATTTGTTTGATGTTCGTGTCAGTAAGCATGCACTGAAGAAAAGTCTGCTTAGTCGTTGTGGTCGCATGTCTACTAACATCGGACCAAATGATGAATAATCAGTCATATGCTACACATTAATTCTGTTGTTTTACAAAGCTTTGACTAAGCTGATGGTCTGTTACTATTAATGTAATTGAATGAAGTAAGAAAATCCACTTCTGACAGGATTAGCGCAGTTGCAAAAATACCGACTATTTTTTCCAAGTTGCCAATTTATAATTTACAAAAATGTACTACTACAAGTCTGGCATCTGAGTATACCTTAATTTACACTATTACACATTGATATCTTAATTTACACATTACACAAAAGAAAAAAAAAAAAAAAAAAAAAAAAAAAAAAAAAAAAAAAATGCTGACTTCTACTGAAAATGTTCTATAAAATATTCTAGAAAAATATTTTGAAAATCAGACAATGTCAGCAGTTACAGATGCTTCCCAGATTAATATATTCATCTGGGATTCCACCATATGTAGTGGAAATACATGTAAGATCAACTAATGCAGATGCCCATATAAGAGTGAGAAATTATTTTTCTAGAATATTTTAGAGAACATTTTCAGTAGAAGTCAGCTTTGGAAAAATACAGTGTTACCCATCTTTAGCACCTTTAGACCCATCTGACAGGTATTAGTAACCGAGGAAAACGTCTGGCAATTTTTATTTTTTTTTTTTTGTATTCAAAATAGTGTAATATAAGATATACTCAGATGCCAGATTTGTGGGAATACGTTTTTTTAATTATAAATTGGCAACTTGGAAAAAATAGTCGCTATTTTTGCAACCGCGCTAATCCTGCCAGAAGTGGATTTTCTTACTTCAATTACATTAAATAGTATGTATAAAAAGTTTCAGTTTTGTGGCTGTACCTTAATCGAAGTGGCGAACAGCTCTTTGACTATATATATTGTATGCTTGGTGGTTATATCCAATCACATTTGTTACACGTAAACAGTATAGTTATATTGAATGAAAGATTGGAATTGATATTTGGGCCTTGGTCAAGCATTTTTCAGAACAAGATTTTCATTTGAGTTTTTGGGCACTCTTTTAACCGCCCGGTTAGTTATGTTTTTATTGCACTTATTAAACCTACTTTTAGAATCCATTCTTCTATGCTCAATACCATTCAATTGAATTTTCATGAACGAATAAAATATGTTGTGAATATTGTTGATTGACGTATTGTAAGGTACATATTTTCGGCATTCCTTGCATATAAGATATATACTATGAAATTTTGAGTTACTATGTATAATATACATATGCTACCCGTTTATAAATATATATATATACAAAATTATGTTTAACGCAAGACAAATTTAAGTTTTTATAAAAGTATGCGAAATCCACGTTGGCCTTTTTTCCCATTTATTTTTGTTTACGATCGAAGTCGCATTTGCAAATTGACAATTAATCCGGCACGGTTACAATATAAACGGAGTACCTAGTAAAGTAAAGTAAAGTAAAATGCCACGAAGTATTTTTTCTTCAAGATTTAATGCAAGGAAAATGCAAATAAATAATTTTTGGGATGGTAAGTTTGATTTAAGCTAGACTAGACACGTTTTTAAGCTCATTTCATTTTTTGTAGATGCTTTTCGTTCAACATCAATATTTCCAAAAATTACAAAGCTATCTTTACTTAAAGAAACTTCATACTCGGAGTGTTGTGTTCCTGCAAACTGCAACAAGAGGAAAAGTAAAGACAAGAAATTACTTCGTTCATGTGATTGGTATACTGTTTTTATATATTCTCTTTGTTATTCCTGTGCTTTTGAATTGGTCGAATTATTCGTTTTCTCACCTGCACTTTGGCAAAACTGGCATTTTGATGCCTCTGTACTAAGATACAGCTATTTTGCATGATTCATGCAATGAGTTGTTAGCCGACTGTTGTAGTGCACGATTGCACTGATTTGGATAACGTTGCCGTTGGATTACTCTTGATATTGCGCTTTGCAAAGGATAAGTATTATTACGAAATTATCAGTAGGCCTAACGCTAGCTGCCATAATGTTGTACTCAAAAATTCTTTTTTTCTATCCTCATGAGTATTAAAGAGCGTTCCAAAAATATAAATATCCTACTAATAAAAGTGTGTGGATATTGCTTAATCACACCTAAACTTTTGCTGCGATATATTAATTTTGTCCCTAAAGTACGAAAAATTCAAAAGAAAACGATATTGTCAGATTAATATTTGGTAAACAGGTAAGTTAAATATACAGGCATCCCTGGAGTAACACGGTTAATGGTTATGTTATTCGAATCCGTGTAATTCTTTACCAATCATTCATACAATTAATTGTTGCATCAGGTCAGTTGTACAGTCACTCAGTTTCCCTAGAAAGTCGACGATATATATATACATTTATATATATACAGGGTTTCGTTTCCAGGAAATAGTGCGCCAATATTAAGGGTCATGACCTACCAGAATATCAAAATATGACCTTAGTGAAAACCTCACCGTTTTCGAGATACAGTAGAACGCCGATTATCCGAACGCCGATTAACCGAATCGATCGCCAATTATCCGAATCGGTCGGTAATATAAAAAATTAAAACCAAGTAATTTTCCAATTTTTTACTCTGATCGAGATGTTCAAGTGAGCGTTATTGTAGAACTGTGTTTGTTAAACTTAATAAAGTTTATTCTATGTGTGACAGTTCGTTTTTCCCTTTATGCAGATCGGTGGGATCTTGTACTTTTTTCGCCGACTGGCGTCGAAAGGCGATACATACGAGTATTTATATCTTGTGTGTAGGGAATGCATTTTTTGATGAAGCACATACTCTACACTGTTTCTATTATTAATTTTGAAGATATTACTTGTTTTCTAAAAAGTGCATTTTTCTCGTGTGAGTTAAACTCAAGCTATTACCCGCAGATAGTGTGTTAAGGTAATATGCCTCTAAAGTCTACTAGCAGATCATTTTGTGTAAGTATTCATATCTTAGGGTTTTCAATTTAATTTTGATTTCATTTTATTTTACTTTTATTTCATTTAAGGGTTTAGTTTAAGTAAACAGAAGCAAAGTAGCAGACAAAAGCTACTCTGAGAGAAAAAAAGAGTAATAATAATAAAAAACGTACTTAAAATAAGAAATATCTACTGTGATTTTGACGTAATCACGGATTTACTTAATCGAAGTACGGAAAGTGTAAACACAAGACGCCGATCTTATTTTAATAACGCGCACTATTATTTTAAACCCGAATGAAGTCAAGTAAATACCATCTTGAATATAATATCCAACGGTGTTGATTCAATCTTGAATAAATCTATGAGTAAACGTGCTTAATATTGTAGTACGTAAAGAGTTGAGAGAATTTGTAGGTACGTTAGTTAAAATTGAAACCACCCTTTATATTCATTTAAACCGATTTATTCAAAGTTAAATCTTATAAAATGAAATTATAAATAATTAAACTTCTTTTTGAGAGAATTTCTTACTTTAACTTAAATCATTAAATACATTAATATACATAAAAATAATAATAGACATGAAAAAATAGAATAATAGAAACATAGAATAATAAGAAAAATACAACATTGTTGATATCTTTAAACATTGAATACAGAAGTTTTGTAAAAAAAATTTAATCAAAAATACTTTTCTCAGAGCCCTATGCCATCACCCAATATATTTTTAGAAAAACAAAACGCTTCCTGTCCAGATATTTCAATAAGGTTATTTCCTCCTGGTTACCTCTTTATTGTTTAAGAAAGTTCATATACATATGTGCATAATCAAAAAATCGTACGCTTAATTTGATCCGATTTTCACTCAATTTTCAAAAAAGGGGCACACCTATGGGACCAAGTAGACTTTGTTCTTTAAGGTATTTTGAACGTAAAAACGCTTGTGAACAGAGGAAAAGCGATGACCATTTTTTTTAAATCGAATTTTACGAAGTTCCTTGCAATGAAAATTTTACGCTTTTTTCCCTACTTACGAGTTGTAACTTTTGCTTACATTGGGCTGCGGGGGGGGGGGGGGGGGGGGGGGGGGGCAGAAAAAATACCAAAAAAGTCATTCTCCATGTGAAATTCACTGCTGAATCTGAATTCGCTGAGATATTTTAGCCTAGAGCTAAGGGAAAATTAGAAAATCGAAAAAACTGCAGTCAGAACTACTTTTACGACTAACTACTTTTATGCGAGTTTGATCGTCTCTACGTACACTGTATGCATACTTAGCATTACTTTTATTACATATATGTCTTCTAGTTATCAATACCTTCAAAATGAAACCTTGATGAACCTTCCAAGTGCATTCTAACCGAAGTTATGGGCTTTTGAAGTTCAAATGTAAATTAGGACGAGAAAAATTCAAAATCAGTAGTTCTCGTGTAAAGCAAAATAAATCTATAGTTTCATAGGCTTTATACTTACCTTAAATATGTAACAAGCTATATTATTGTAAATTCATTTGAAGACTAAAAATAATAAATTACTTTTGTAACTTAAAATTGCAGTTTGTCATGGCAATAATTTCTTAAAAAATTTAAACTAAAATTTTAAAAAAATAAATAAAATTATATTTTTCAAAAAGATAATAAACAATACTTGAATAACTATTAAAAAAATTTAATATTAATGTAATTTTAAGTAGTTAATAAATGATATAATACACTAAAGAATACAATTTATTCCTCGTAAATAACGCAATTTGAGACTAGTTCATCAAAGTTTTTTATCTGTACTTGTGAAATAGTAAAATATTCTTTTCGGCCTTTGCAAGTACGTTTTGGCGGGGGATCGATTTTACACAATATTTAAGTAAAAAATAAGTGCTCTATCTGGTCTTCATTAGGCCACTGAAATATTTTCCTTCCTCTTTCCAAAAACTGAACTGTGTTTTTATCACTTTTAACATCTGTTATTAAACCGGGGTACCATATTCCGTCATAAATTACACATACCCATTCACCAGTCTTGAACGTGGTACCAGCAAGTGGTTCAGAAACATTTAAATTTTCACTGTCATTATTAACATCAGTATTTTCGCTAGCCCACGTAATTTTACTTTTAGATAAATCATAATGTTCACAGCTATCATTACAACTCAAACAGGTCAAATATCTGAAATACAATTGTTCAGGCTGCTTTTCATCCCAAATAATTTGGTGCACTTTGCTGGTACTCTTAATTGGTTTTAAATCTGGGGGAAGTAGTTGCTCTATTTTTATAATATCAGCTTTTTCTACAATATATGCCTTAATCACTGTATTATTGTTGATTAAATTAAATAAATCTTCAGCGCATGTTATGTCACCACCATTGGCAACATGTCGGTCACCCGTTTCTTTCGTATTGCCCCCGATTGCATCAGCAGTGCCTTTACCGTGATTCGGTCCCGAGAAGTTCCAAGTTGTATGTCTAATACCCAATTTTTTTGAAAAAAAGTGAAATAAATAAAAGTTTGATTTATTTTTATATTGACTCAACGGACCATCACTTTGAAAATTAATGACTTTTAAATTTGGTAATAAACTTTTAATCCTTAAAAGCACTGGTTGAAGGCAAGCCCACACAGCATGAGCTTCATGGGTGAGATCTTCCGAAATTACTACAAACGATTCGAATAATAGTTTATCATCCTTTTTGTAATAAAATCCTCCAGTGTGCAGTGATAATTGCTTCTTTGAAGCACCAAAGTGAGCCGCTTGAACTTCCCTATGGTATTTGCAATTATAATTTTGTGAAAAGTCCATTATAATGTGCACTTCATTATTTGCAAGAGTATTCTTTAACTGTTTTAAAGCTTTAGACTGGTGGGTTACAATAAATACATGTTTTGTAAATGTCTCTATGTTACTGTTAAATTCATTAACCAACTGGCCTAAATTACAATTAATCTTTTGTTTTGAAGTGATTTTTACGTCATACTTAGCGCCCTTGGCGCCGTCTCGAGATACTTTCTCAGTTACCCATTTATGAAAATAAGTCGATTCTTCTGGAGACGTCGGTGAAGATAGTATTTGAAATTTGCAATCATCACATTCGCGATTCATACATTTTTCTTTTGACGAATCACAACAAATACTTTCAACATATTCATTAAGAGTAACAGTACTAATCAACCCATGAGAGCGAAGACGTTTAAACATTAATTTAAAATTTTCGTGCGTAATGCACAAACACGTTTCCCTCGATGATGCTTTCAACTTTTTAACCCACCATGGTTTATATTTGTGGAAAAGTCCATACGAAATTTTTCCTACAGTGCTGCAATATTTTTTGTGCAGATTTTGCACCGTATCGTTGAGATATCGCTTTTGTTTTCTTACTTTATTTTTAACAACGCAACGTGCATTAGGCGCTTGAATTGAATTTTCATCATCAATATAAAATTCAATGACACTTAATTTTTGTTTCGCTCTGTTCTGTTTAGTAAAAAGAGATTGGATGTTCCTTCGATTAAAACGATTTGAGCTTAACTGATATTTTGCAGCGAAAATCCGACGTTTTGATGAAAACGTCATTAAATTATTGAATAATTTTTTATCTCGATGATTAGTTAAGCGCTTTCCTTTTCTTTTAATCTCAGCAAAAGCTTGATGACAAAATTTCAACTCACGTTTAAGCTTATTTTTAATGCATTTGAATGAAGATTCTTTGATAGCAGATTTTCTTTTAACATTTTTTAATTTCTTTCTTAAATAATTAATTTGGTTTGAAAGATTTTTAATTTCTCTTCTCAACCGCATTTCAGTCCGCCGACTAGATTTTTTATTATTATCATTTAATTTTTTATGTGCATTGGAAGATGAAATATAACTGCAAGAAGGCTGTTGACTCAAATTTTCATTATGGTCCTGAAGATCGTTTACCAAAAATCTTTCACATTCATTATTGTTTAGTGAAAGAGATGATAGTTGAGATGATAGAAGATTGTTTTCATCCGCATCGCATGTATTATCTCTGTAAAAAAAATCGTAATTTAGTTTGCTTTAGATTCACTTTCCAATTGGCCGTTCGCAAAGAGAAAATTTTTAAATTGGAAAATTCTTTCGTTTCGTTAAAATTACATTTCGAGCTCATAAAAAACATTAAATTCCAAGTCTATCATAAATACTCGATAATTCAATGTATAATAATTTTAGAAAGGTAACACTTTTTTGTGTTAGTAATGAAAAGTTTAAGAGCTTTATTATAAAAATTTTTATTGCAAGTCGATTGGAAACAGGCGCCATCTATAAAAGAATTGCGCAAGTGCAGTCGGGCCAGCTCTTGTGCTGCTTGCTACCTGAGCTTGCAAGGAAAACTTCCTAATAAAGGGTGAATAACGCGATTATATTGGAGAATCAGAATCGGACCAGGGCCCGTATTCCGCTCCTCGAAACGTTGAAACGTTTCGACAATACCTCCTGGTCGATCCGAAAAAAAATTTGTATTCCGCTTCTCGAACGAATCGATCAAATTTCACTAAAATGTCGTATTGTCTTTGTGCAGTCACTTTAACCCTTGGATATAATTCATTTATGTTACCTACTTTATACATAAAAAAATGTTATATTTTACTTACATTTTTATGCACTTCAAACACCTTCGTTGTAATTCTCGATAACTAAAATGACATCGTGAAATACAACGATCAAACGACAAACTTCTCGTTATCGAGAAGAGGAATGCCATCATATCGAAATCGAGTGTCGGAATCGGGCTACGGAATGCCGATTTGTCGTTTTCGACAAAAATTTCTTTCGAATCGAGGAGCGGAATACGGGCCCAGATTCGAACCGACAACCTCTGGTATTCCGTACCAGCACGCTGCCAATTCTTAATTATTTAAAAATTTTCTTTTTTACGAATAATTCAGGAGGTAATAATTACTTGTTTTGACTCAATGGATTATTCAAAATCTCTTCGCGCCTTCTCAATGATTCCAAATTCAAAGTTCTTCTCAGTCTATTCTTTTCTCTTTTTTTTTTACCTGTTCTCTTTTTTTAGCTTTTGCTCTTCCCTCTTGCGAGCAAGATGTAAAGGTTCGCCCCATATTACACACAAAATAATCACTCTAGGCAGTAGAAAATTTCAATTTGTGTCATGAAATGTAAAAAATGGCGAGAATTTGGTAAGAGTGTTGCACTATTGGTATAAGAACTTATAAATGCAGTCTAATTAATAATATCTACATAAACCACAAACAAATTGAATTGAATACAAATACGAGTACAAAAATATAGTTGTTGCACTTCCAAAAATAACACTTTATCAGTACAAACACAAAACACACGCGAAAAATGCCTTTCCGAGGTCTTTCATCTGATCACTACAAGACACGTTGATTAATCTTTGAAGCAGATCGAGAAAAAGAGTAAAACGGTGTAAAAGTACACTATAAACATCACTTCCAATAATTAAAGAAAGATAAGACGATCGCGAATTCCGTTCGCTGCGGCAGACAAGCGTGAATGAGAGAGAGAGAGAATTAAATAAATAATTTATTTATGCCAAGGTCCAAAGGACCGAATGAGAGAGAGAGAGAAAGAGAGAGCTCGCGCGAGACGGTTGCAGTTGCAGCATTGGAGAATTCGTTCCAAGAATTTCGAGAAGAATTTTTCAGAAAAGAACGTTATAGTAATATTTATTTCAAGCGTTTGATCTTTTATTTTTAGGAGCTCAATATTTTCCAATTAATATATTATTAATATAGTATTATCAAATATAATACTGATTGACTGTACAGAGCGATTGTTTTTAGTTTATTAAAATTATATATTAAAGTGTAGGGAGTCACGCTACTATGCTAATTAAGGCTATTTTTCTCGTCCTAATTTTCATTTGAACTTCAAAAGCCCATAACTTCGGTTAGAATGCACTTAGAAGGTTCGTCGAGGTTTCATTTTGAAGGTATTGATAACTAGAAGACATATATGTAATAAAAGTAATGCTAAGTATGCATACAGTGTACGTAGAGACGATCAAACTCGCATAAAAGTAGTTAGTCGTAAAAGTAGTTCTGACTGCAGTTTTTTCGATTTTCTAATTTTCCCTTAGCTCTAGGCTAAAATATCTCAGCGAATTCAGATTCAGCAGTGAATTTCACATGGAGAATGACTTTTTTGGTATTTTTTCTGCCCCCCCGCAGCCCAATGTAAGCAAAAGTTACAACTCGTAAGTAGGGAAAAAAGCGTAAAATTTTCATTGCAAGGAACTTCGTAAAATTCGATTTAAAAAAAATGGTCATCGCTTTTCCTCTGTTCACAAGCGTTTTTACGTTCAAAATACCTTAAAGAACAAAGTCTACGTGGTCCCATAGGTGTGCCCCTTTTTTGAAAATTGAGTGAAAATCGGATCAAATTAAGCGTACGATTTTTTGATTATGCACATATGTATCATGAATTTCCTGAATGAGGGAGAAACGTGTCAAGCTCAGAATGAACCTATACATTCTTTGCCTTAAATAAAACCCGAGCGCATTACGCATATTAAGCAATTTGCAATCCATAAAACAGGCCTTTTATAATCCGTATAGAAAGATTATTTCACCGTCAAACACAGTCGTATTTAACTATGAGAAGGTATACACCCATTATATGTAAATATTTATACGTTAAGAACTTTTGAACTTTTTGAAAGGCATCTTGACTTATTAGCTTGGGACTCTGATGACGCTTTTAAGCATACGATGACAGCGCCGCTAGTGAGAAGTGTACTCAACTGTGATTTTGGCGTCTTGCAATCACTACAATCTTTATACACAAGGATATTATATACATGTTGATATTCCAGGCCGAGATAATTGCTATAGATACCTGCGCCCGAACCATCATAGGAAAGGGAATGAGAGGTGCTAAAATATGGATTTTGACAGACAGCCAAGCAGCGATTAGAGCGCTCTCTAGTTATACTATAGAGTCGGGTCTGGTTTGGTGTTGCCTGTGAACGTTAAAAATACTTGCAAAGTCCAATAGGCTTACCATAGCCTGGGTTCCGGGCCATGAAGGAATAATTGGTAACGAGAAGGCGGATGAACTTGCCAGAAATGGAGCTAAATCCGGTTTCATCGGACCAGAGCCTTACTGTGGCCTTGCCAGGAGCTATTATAGATCCTACCTCAGGCTGTGGGAAAAAGACAGTAAAGCCACACATTGGAATAATCAAACCGGACTAAGGCAAGCAAAGAGATTCATCCATCTCTCAGAGCAGAGGACGAGGAAAATCTTACTGCTCAACAAGCCGGATCTAAAAATCATCACCGACCTGCTAACGGAACACTGTGTCCTAAAATACCATCTTAAAAAGATAGGTGTAGACGATGATGATACTTGCCGATTCTGTTTGGAAGAAGAGGAAACTGCAGAGCACGTACTTTTCCACTGTCCGGCCTTATGTCGACAAAGGCTGACACACTTCGGAGCGTCTATCATTGCTCCGGCAGATGTGTCGAATGCGACGCCCCAGAGTACCATAGCCTTCTTAAGGGTACGTTTCCAATGCTGGAGCACAGACAACATAATCATATAGATATCTACTCTAGAGGAACAAAAACGGCCCTAGAGCTTTTCATTTTTGGCCTCTGAAGTAAAGCTCTTGGCCTCTGATCGCACGCACACACAAGCAGTTCTTGTGTTCTTGCGACATCAGAATATTTCAGACCTCACAACCAAAGTTCTCACTGGTTTCGCTCTTTTAGAATTATCGCACAAGAGAGATACTGTCTGGGGAGCGGTATACAGTTTAGCCCCTGAAAAATGAGTGGATATTAATTCGCCGAAATTCTATTCGTATTAAAATTGTCTGCCAAAGACAGTAGTTCGTCTGCGGTGATCCTTAGTGATAATGGACTAGGGAACAATTTCTTTTTGCTAAAAGAAAACGTTTTGCGGACAATAAAGTCGAAAAACACATGTTTACGAACTTCAGCGCCACCTACAGCGCGCAGATTTTGTCGTACGGTATTGAGTCAATGACATTAATTGTAGATTTCATTGTTTTATACATTTTTTGTTCAATAAATTTTTCTCAGAAATGCATAGAATCCGAGATAAATGCGTTTCAAAAATGTTTTGAGTTTTTTTCAATTTTCAAAAAAGCGTAGGGTGTGAAAGTGACAAATTTATGACAAATTTAGGACAAATCACTGTTTCCTTACCCTTCAACGATTCCACGTACATTTGCTCGTTAGAAAATTTGTTCCACCCAAAATGAAAGATTCACTGGACTATAATATTTTTACTACACATTTCAATAATATTCTCTTTTTCTTTTAATATTTTTCTTTCTTTTTCTTAATAACAAAATGTTCAAATAATAAGAGCTGCGAGTAAGCTTCCTATATTTGATGAAATATGAAAATATAAGGTGTCCCAAAATTCACGCAAGAAGAAATTTTGATAGAAAACACAGGTTTGTAATTAAAAATTGTATTTTTTTATTGATCCATAAAGTATACAGTATAGGGTTATATATGGAATACAATATCGGGTAAATGGCCTCCACGACTTTGCTGGAACAAACGCACTCTTTTGTTGAAATTGTCCATGACCGTTTTACATAAATGTGGCTGGATTTCATTGACACAGCGCTCAACTTCCTCCTTCAAAGCGTAGGTGGTCGTGGTCTTATTGGCATAAAGCTAGACTTAAAAAAAAAAAAAAAAAACAAGAAAAAAGTCCAACAGCGTGTGTGTTTTTTTTTATTAAAATTACTTCTTGCGTGAATATTGGGACACCCTATATATTTATAATCTAATAATTTGGCTCACAACACTTTAAAATCCACTTTTCATATTTTTCATTGTCTTTAACAGGGAATTTGAAAAATCTTGCTTTCGTAGCTGAAGAGCTACTAGAGACAAATGTAGCATTCTCGCCTATTCGCAGGCATTATCGCAAATATATGTGTTAAAAAAAAATCAAAAACTATTCAATTCAAGTACAATTATTCATAATACAAATATACTGCTACCATAAATACGAAACTACAAAATTACAAAACTAAAAAACTACAAAACTACGCAACTACAAATCTACAAAACTACGAAACTACGCAATTACGAAACTACGAAACTAATATACAAAATAACGAAACTATGAAACTACAAAATTACCAAACTATAATTTTATTATATAATATTAAATATTATAGAAAAACTCTTAGAATCAAAAATATACTGAAAATACGCAAAATATTGAAAATCCCACCGTGATCTATCGCATGTCTCTTGACAGAATTCCAAGAACTTGAATATATCTCAACTCAATAGTCTAAACAGAAATTTCATTCATTTATGTAGCAGGTTAGGGGGGTGCACCCAGCAAAGATAACTTACGCATACGTAAAATTGGCTCTCTTCCCTAATGCATTGTTGTTGTATTTGTTTATGAAATTTCAGATCGAGAGCGGCTACCTCAGTCTCCTATGTAGTTGTGCATAGGCAAAAATAGCTTTACGAAAACAGCGGCCGATTTCATTGTTCTAGAGTGGAAATCTATATGATTAGATTATTTTTGGCTGGAGTGTGCTTTCGCTGAGGCTCAGCGCAGATTGGTCCTGTTTCCAATATGAGCGTAGCGTGAGTTTCGACTTTCGAACTTCGTTATGGAAGGAACTAAACACCTGATTTGTGACAGCAAAGTTTGTATGCAAAATGGATAACCGCAGACGAATAATATTGTGTTATTACATATTTTCAAATCTCACAAGGAACATTTTCAATTAACTTAAATGTATCCCCTTCATTAATTTCATAAACAAACTACAATCAGCTGTGCATTGCTTACGACGTCTCAGCATATTCGAATCAGAATTTCAAATGCACGAACCCCACCTGTTTTTCTCAATATTTAAAAGGCATTTTTAATAACTTGTTTCACGCAATCTTTATGCAAAAGGGATATATTAATTATAAGAATATACTTTAGTTTTAGAATATCTTCATTTTGGCCAAAAATAAATGTTTTTTTTAAATGGGAATCATAAGAGCTTTAAAAACCCCATCTATTGAAAACTATTTTAACACAAAATTCGAAGAGCTTCAATCTGGAGTAGAAATAAATCAACTTCAGATTGCAGAGCCAGCGTGGATTAGAAGGAGATATGAATATGTAAAAATGCACGAGTAGGAAAGGGAACACAAATCCACGCTGCGTTACGCTAGCATTGGAAACGTACCCTTAAGGACATTGACTTGGATGGGGTCTAATCTAGAGGGGTTTAGCACAATAGATCTTTCAGGTCGCGTTTGCTATCGAGAGGTACCTAGAGTAACTTAACGACCCGCTATAAATTAATAATAATAATAATAATTATATACATGTTTGTCATTTACATTTTTTCTGTAGCTCTTGTTGTTTACAAGATAGGGGCAAAAAAACGAAAATTTCATGAAAAAATTGGGTTAGTGACCCGTACTACCTCGCTGGTGGGAGTTAGGGTTACGCCGCAATGTACACTTTTGTAGAGCATACATTTCTGAAGAAACCCTATCATTGACCAAGATTATACCATAAAATGCCTCTGAGCTGTAGAGTTTTGAAGAAAAAAATCAAAGTTTACGTGCATTATTAAGGGGTCCAATTTTCAGGGAATTGTTGTTTACGTATTTAGCACAAAATTTCAGGGTGGGACTGAAAAAAAAAGTCGCGAAAAAAAGGAACCTAATATCTCATACAGTGCTGTGCAAAAACTTTGCAACAAAAATCCCAATTTTCTATGTCTTACTACAGCAAATCTTAAATTCTTAAAAACAAAAAAGCTAATACAGTATTTTATTCTTTATTATACCTAATTTAAAAATAATAAAAAACTAAAGGTATGCATTTTCTACTTCACGGCTTTTGTTTATATGTATTCCCAGGGGTTTTGAGAGTAGGCATTAGCTACTCGATTCCTTTATTTACTTTACAGCTTGGTGAGCTTGTGTTCAGGGTTTATACAGGGTGTTCAGAGGTAGGAGGGGAATACTGCCGGAGGTGAAAGGTCAGATCAAGACAAGCAAAAAATCGTATGGGTGGGGGGGGGGGGGGGGGGCATCTCGCACCTTTTGGCAGTTACAGGGTGATTCGTAAATCAGGATTTTGCCTTATATGGGAACTGCTCTTGAATTTTTATCTTTTTTTCTACGCATCGCAGCGGCCCTAAACTGATCTCACAAAATTACTATTTCGAAGCCCTTTCCAAAACCGTCAACACCCACCCCCTATCCCCAACCCCTTGGCCACAATCCCCCCTTGAAGTTGAAAAAATTAACTTTTAACGATTTTTCACCTTTCGCCCCACTTTTCTCCGAAATTCATGTTATTAACATACCTACTTTTTATTTTTTTTAAGTTGCCTATCTAATTACCTTTCCAAAAAGGTGCAACATGCCCAGGTAGGAAAAGGATACGAAAATTTATTTACAAAAATTCTTTTACAGAATATCATGACAATTCAAATTTTTAAGAAATTATACTTAAGTTAACTAAAAAATACATTTTGTTCGCTTAAAAACTAATTACAATTAAAACTTATGTCCTACAAAAGCTGTTCAAAATGTTCTCCGCCAGTTTCGATGCATGCAAGTAGCCATCGTCTTATTTCACGTTCGAGGTCTATGGTAGCCAGTCTCTCCCGTATTTTCGTGGCTGCAGTCCTAATCCTGTTAACTAATTCTTCTCTGGTGTTGATTGGTCTTGAGTAAATTTCATCTTTCATCATTCCCCATAAGAAAAAGTCCAGTGGAGTAAGGTCCAGTGACCTAGCAGGCCAAGGAATCGGTCCTCCTCGTCCAATCCAGCGCTCTGGGTAATTTTCATTCAACCTTGCCCTAACAATGTTCCCAGTATGCGCAGGTACTCCGTCGTGCTGTAAATACATTGCGCTTCTGGTGGCCAGGGGGATGTCCTCCAACAGATCCGGAAGGGTATTTTCAAAAAAGTCTGAATATAGCTGACTATTCAGCACTTGGGGCAAGATGAAGGGTCCTATCAACTGGTTGCCGATGATGCCAGCCCAGACATTGACACTAAATCTTTGCTGGAAGGACCGACACCTTCTCCTATGTGGGTTCACATCTGACCAGGTGTGGAGGTTGTGGAAGTTTGTGATGCCATCCCGGGCGAATTACGATTCATCCGTCCACAGAATTCGGTCTAGAAACCTTCGGTTTTCGATGACAGACTCGAGCAGCCAAGTGCAAATTGCAATCGTCTTTCGGAATCTCCTTCCTGTAGTGCTTGAACCGGGATATGGTGGTATGGATGTAGTCCCTCTCGGTTCACAACGGTCCAAACTCTCCCTGAAGATAATCCTAACCGTCGTGCTACCTGCCTGATGCTTATTTCAGGGCTGTTCCTGACGATGTTGAGGATTTGTTGGTCGGTGTCCGCTGAATCGGCCGATGTTCCTGATCGCGTTTCTGCTCTGGGGGCGGTTACACTTCCGGTTTCTTTTAACCTTCTGAAAGTCCTTGAAAATACCCTTCTGTCGGGTACACGCCGATTCGGGAATCTCCTTTGGTATACTCGTACGGCCTCACTATCATTTCCATCTACTAAACCATACACGTAAATTATATCGGCATACTCTTCAACACTGAATTCTGCCATTTTATCTTAATTTTTTCTATTAAACACCCGTTCTTATCGCTTACTTCTTCAACTGTGGTCAGTGTCCTCTCAAACTTACCCATTTTTATACCATAATTCATAGGAGGTATTAGAAACGGAGCGTCAGGATACTTAGGAGTCAATACTGGATATAATAAATTAATAACGTTATTTAACGAGATTACATTTATTATTTTATTACTGTTTTGCTGAAATATTAAAAATGTATTACCTGTGTTTCCTAAATAAACATTTCCGAACTTGCTGTCATAAAAATTGTTTACTTAACGACTTTTTCCATTATGGTGCAATAAAGTAACAAGGTACCTGTGAGGATATTTTAATTTCAGGATTTTTGCCACCCTTTTCTACCTGGACATGTTGCACTTTTTTGGAAAGGTAATTAGATAGGCAACTTAAAAAAAATAAAAAGTAGGTATTTTAATGACATGAATTTCGGAGAAAAGTGGGGCGAAAGGTGAAAAATCGTGAAATAAAAGTTAATGTTTTCAACTTCCAGGGGGGATTGTGGCGAAGGGGTTGGGGATAGGGGGGTGGAAAAGGCTCTTTTTGGAAAGGGCTTCGAAATAGTAATTTTTTGAGATCGGTTTGGGGCCGCTGCGATGCGTAGAAAAAAAATAAAAATACAAGAGCGGTCCCCATATAAGGCAAAATCCTGATTTACGAATCACCCTGTAACTGCCAAACGGTCGCATTCTCATTTTGAGGCGATTAGTTGTGTGTTTGCGTTGTTCATCAAATTAGATATTCTTTCGGCAATTTTTTATCTTGGCATTGAATTTGGTACAATCGTTGGATTTCTAAATTGACTTCGTTTATTGGTTTTTGAATATTTTCATGGTTGATTTTGGCATTGAATTCCGCACATTCTTTCGAGTTTTGTCAGAGGAATTGATTTCATTAATTGGTTTTTGTATATTTGTTGATAAATTTGGATTATATACAGAATTTAATTATGTCTGGTAGATCTAGAAATTGGAATATAAAGTGCAGCATTCTTTTTTGCCAGGCTACTGCAAAGCATTGTCTAACTCGAAAATATTTTAATTTTCCCAAACCAGGAACAGACAAATATTTTATTTCGTTGCAAGCTTGTTTCAGTTTGCTTAGCGAAATAACGCTAAGAAAAAGTCATATATTTGTAGTTCTCATTTTGACGACAAATATGTGGGGAAAAAGTATTTAAGGAAAGATGCTGTACCATCTCTGAATTTAGAATTTCGCCCTTCTGTTTCAAGAACTCGTTCACCGTCTCCTCATATTGATCCTTGCCAAGCTCTTGTTACATATCAAAGAAAATTATATCACTCTTGGTGAATTAAATCAAGCCTCAAAATGTGTTAGTACAAGAACATCTACACCAATATCAGGAATTTTATGCGAAAAATGCTCCAACTATTACAAAGTAATAAACATGTTTAAAAAAATTTTAAACAGCTTGACACAGAAAGAACGCAGCAAGCTAGTATTGCAAGAGGTCAATAAATTAATAAAGCAACAAATTATAATAAATAAAAGAGCAAACACGAAACAATTTAAAAAGAATTTAAGGGAAAATATTGATCTAATAGAAAACGTAAATAACAATGCAAAAACATTTGCTAAAATGATTCAATTTCACCAATGTACTTATTCAGAATCTGAAAAAATAAATTTGGTCATTGTATTTATTTTCGTTTTCCAGCTGGCTATACTTTTCTTCGTAATGTTCTTGAATTACATGTGCTCCACCCAACTTCTTTACAGAAATGGTCAAAAATTAAATAAAAATAATAATAAGTTAATCATAATATTTTTACAAGAAGTAAAAAACCAAATTGATCAATTACAAGATAAAGATAAAGAAGTTATTATCATGTTTGATGAAATGTCTATACAAGAGAATCTTGCATACAATATTACTCTTGATAGAATAGATGGATATGAAGTTTATGGACATGGTGAACTACGGAAAAATCTTGCTAAAAATGTACTTGTATTTATGATAAGAAGTATTTGTGGAAACCTTAAACATGTTCTTTACTATATAGCCTGCTCTTCCTCTGTAATTGGGGATATTTTAAAAGATGAATTATATGCATGCCTTGAAATGTGTAAAAATATTGAGGTGAATGTCCAGGCAATTACTTGCGATCAAGGGCCAATAAATAGACAAATATTTCGTAGTTTAAAAATTTCTCCAGATGAGATATGCTTTTTTGAATATAACAAAATATGCTACCTCGAAGTTCAGAGGAACTAAAATCTATATATGTATATAAATGAAAGTCGTGTTAGTTACACTATTTATAACTCAAAAACGGATGAAACGATTTGGCTGAAAATTGGTGGGGAGGTAGCTTAGAACCAAGAAACGGCTATAGGGTACTTTGTAGGGTTTCAAAATGGCGGATCCAAGATGGCGGCTGAAAATTTTAAATTTGAAGCGAATTTCATGAACAAATTGGTATATAAAGGTTTTGCGGGATGGGGATTTCAAATCCGCTGTCCAAATTTAGAAATTCAAGATGGCGGATCCAATATGGCGACCAAGGAATACGTGTGAATTTTTTCAGAATTTGTCGAGACATTTTTGGATTTTTCAAAAATTGGCCAAATCCAAAAAAACAAAAATAGTCGAAAAATTCTGAAAAACACGTATTCTTAGGCTAATTTAAAGTATTTTCTGTTCTATACAATTTTCTTGTAAAGTTGATCCTTTTCGTGTAAAAAAATCGCGAAATTTTTTTATTACATTGCTATAAATAATGGCCATTTTGCAAAAACTTAAGCAAAAAAGAACTTTCAAAACCATGTTTTGAGAATATCTACACATTCGGACCACGATTTCTGGTGGTTATATGATCTTTCAATAGTAGCAACGTCAAGATACTCGACTTTGAAAAGAAAAAAGACCAACAAAAATTCGCAGTTTTTTTAAAAAACCCAAAAAATAATACGGTTTTTGAAGATTTTATGCAAAACAAATGACAGATTCTGAAAGAACATCCCCGAAAACCCCCTATATACGATTATGGAAGAAAATCGCCCCAATTTTCTATTCGAATCATACAATTGAACTTGGGTGCACAAAATTCTCATTTTGCGCATTAATGGGTTAAGGTTCATGGTCAAGGTCAAGGTCAACCAAAAATGTTTATGGTTGTAGTGACATGCCTTGATAACTACAAACAACTTTTATGTTCAAATATTTCTGTTAGGGACCTTGGTTTCCGAGTTAAGCGACTAGAGACTTCGTGAAGCGTACTTGGGTCTACAGCAAATGTCTCACACTTCACCCCTCTATATCTCCGCAACTAATCATAGGATGACTTCGGGCCCATTGAGACTTTTGATCAGCAGGTCGAGAACTACCTTTCTGCAAAGTTTCAGCGAATTTGACCGGGACCCGATTTCCATACAATTTGTGCGGGGTCCTTTCCAATACAGTGGTACCTCGATATACGAGTGCCCTAACATACGAGTGTTTTGAGATAAGAGCCGCCGAGCGAGCGATATTTTGCTTTGAGATGAGAGCAAGATTTGAGATACGAGGAATCGCACACTACACTGCTGCACACGACCCCAACATGCGGCGCGCACGTTGGTGTGGTGTGCAGCGTCTAACAGTTTCACCCACCTCAGACTATCCTGAAAGGGAGGATGAAACAAACCTCCTTGGACAGTTTTTTTAAACGATCTGCAAGTGAAAATGAGCAAAGCGTGACGAAAATGGCGAAGACCAGTGGCGAAAATTAAGCGCTTCCGTAAGCACTTCACTTTTTCTTTTATTATGTTTTTATAGAATATGTATTTGTTATTTATAAATAAATGTTTCTTCTTGTAAATAAATTTTTCTTATTCAAAAAACACTTAACAAAAACAACTGAGGTGGTGTTTTGGGAGCTGGAACGGATTAATGGCATTTCAATTAATTTCAATGGTTAAAATTGCTTTGAGATACGAGCAATTTGACATACGAGCAAGGTTACGGAACGAATTAAACTCGTATGTCGAGGTACCACTGTATTAGCAAAATTTCCAAATCCAACATGGCGACCAGAGTGTCTCGATTTCAACGAATTTTAATGAAAATTAGTACAACGATTATTCCGGAGCCACTAATTTCGAATATTAGGGGAGATGGGGGTAAGACGGGGTAGCGGGTAAGACGGGGTACCCAGCGAAATTCACAGTTTAAACTGACCAATCATGCTCGTCCATGCATCGTTCGATGCGCCGCCATGACACCTGTCAGTTGTCCGGCCATTATTTGTTCGGAAGTGTACGCATGGCGAAATAATCTAAAAAAACTGTTTTATTGCAAAGTGCTTATCACATTTTCTTCCAGTTTGACCCGTGACTGTGGTTTGTTAAATAATACTAGCTGGTGAGGAGTTACTGCTATTGACGCTTAAACTAACCTATAATAAGGTAAACATTGTGTTTCCTTGAGATTGCCGGCTGTTTCTTTTTTGTTTTAATTATTATTAGAAAATGGCACAGTAGGCAAGATGGGGTAATGACTACACGCCATGTATGTACCGTATAGAAGTGTATTCTGCTTCCATCGAAGGGTGGATATAATGCTCAAATTGTGGAAAATGGGCACATAATAGCTGTGCAGGAATCGACGATGATGATGACGAAGCTTTTCACGTCTGCGAGTTGAACCAGTCGAAATAATCATCATTCTGTATGATAATTCTCATTACCCCATCTTACCTCAGGGGGGTACCCCATCTTACCAGCACCATGGGGCAAGACGGGGCAAATCACCTTTATTTTTATTTTGATTTTTTTTTCTAAAATGTATAATTAAAAATTCCTAATTTCACCAAATATTAGAAGAGTAATAAATAGTTGTTAATTAAAACATAAATATGAATGTCTCACTCCGTAAAGTTTCCTTTTATTGATCTTCAAACCTTAAGTACCCCATCTTGCCACCCTCTCCCCTATCAAAATTTCCATATCCAACATGGCGATTAAAATTTCTCGATTTCAACGGATTGTAACAGAAATTAGTACAGTGATTATTCTGAGACCACTAATTTTGTATAGTATTAAAATTTCTAAATGCAAGATGGCGGACCCAACATGGCGTCCAGAATGTCTCGATTTCGACGGATTTTAATGAAAATTGGTACAATGATAATTCTGAAGCTACAAATTTCGACTATTATCAAAATTTCTAAATCCAAGATGGCGGGTCCAATATGAGACCAAATTTCTTGATTTCAACGGATTTTACTGAAAATTAGTACAATGATTATTCTGAAGCCACTAATTTCGAATATTAGCCAAATTTCCAAACTCAGGATGGCGGATCCAATATGGCGACCAATATTTCTCGATTTCAACGGATTTTAATGAAAATTGGTACAATGATTATTTTAAGGCCACTAATTTTGAATATTATTAAGATTTGGAATTTCAAGATAGCGGATCCATAAAGGGGTTTTCGGGTTGAAACAATTTCTAGGATATAACAAACAAGAAGTGTTTAATTAGTAAGTATTTACCCAACGCCGGGTGAAACCGGGTAACCCAGCTAGTATTCATATAAATCAGTTTTCTTTGTTTAGCAAGCCTCAGTATTTCCACTATTATTATCCGGAAAGATTAAAATGTGAAATACAATAATTTATTGTAATGAAATTTTAAAAGCCTTAAGTGGAGAACTAATTTTATTTCATTAACTATCGGGCTTGCGCCCTCATCATAACAGTATATATAGTATAAAGAAGAAAATAATTGGAAAGATGCAATTTGTTTTGAATAACAATAACAAATTAAAATAAAAAGTATTAAAAAAATTAAAAAAAAAAAAACAAGAAATAGTCAGGCATTGGGGACTGCCGACAGAATTAAAAACTTAAAAATATGAAGTAGATGTGGTTTTTTTGGATATTCAAATTAATTGAAGTATCAAAAACTGAATTTTCATAATTTGTAAATTAAACTCATTAACATTCGTCCGGTTTTCACATTTATCGGCAATCCGAGCAACAATTATATACATTTTTATATGGTTTAATTATTAATCAAAACAATACTTAAGTTATTCATTATTCAAACATTTTTCATTATATCATAATAAAAAGGCTAGAATCGACTTATGGTACCTGAAGTAAGAAACAAATATATTTGATTGGAAATATGTAAACATCTTGTAAAAACAGCCTTTATCATCTTTTTCTATTTTTTAGTGCTGATTTTCCGATCATTGGACATAGTTGTACGCAGTACATATAACATCTTAATGTTTCTAATAATCTGTTAAGCTAAATTTCTTTGTATAAAGTTCATTCATTTCCTAAAGCAAAAGCCAATGCACTCTACGCTGCAACAGCACAGCAATGCAATTTAATGCGTAAGGACCTTTACGAAATGAATGAACTTTAGCTAAAACTGCTGGCAAGTGAGCTCGTGACCAGCGTTAAATTGTAAATTTGAACTGTTTGCAATATGTAATTCTTTTGTTTTTCTTACGTTAAATTGTAATTTTGAATTGTTTGCAATTTGTAATTCTTTTTGTTTTTTTTTTGTTCATTCTTTATTATTATGCAAAATTGGAATTGTATATATTTTGGAACTTGTACGAAATAATATTATTATTGTTGGAGCAGACATCGTGCTTAAATCAGTCCTCAAATCAAGCTTTGCTCTAATTGTCTCATAAAAGGCCATACAGCTAATAACTGTAAAAGCTGGAAGACTTGTAGGATGTGTAACAAAAAGCATCATACACTATTGCACATGAATTTAGCGCCTCAAAAACCTGATTCAAATAATCAGGAAACTAAAGAAAAGGAGCCAAAGAAACCAAGTTCCACTGTATTATCAACTCATGTAGCAGAAAGCCAAACTCAGCAAGCAGTACTGTTAGCCACTGTAATATTGCAGGAAGTTGGTAAAAATAACAGCTTAGTAATGTTGCGAGCACTAATTGATCCTTCAAATTTATTATGTATCGTACTATGAATAAATAAATAAATAAATACTAATTGATCAAGGGGTACAAGCAAGTTTTATTACCGAAGAAACAGCACAGAGACAACAAATCCCAAGAAAACGAATCAACGTAACTGTGATTGCAGTAGGAGGAGCAAGATTAAGCAAGATTCAGTCGTGTATCGAGTTGACAATAAAGCCCAGATTTTCATCTGAATTTCACACGACAACAACAGCTCTGATCCTCAAAAAACTAACGAGACTATTGACATCGGATAAGATCATAAATAAATCAACATGGGAGCATACAAGGAATTTAGTTTTGGCAGATCCTGAATTGGATGAGCCAAGTAGGTAAAATCGATGTGATTCTTGGAGCAGAAATATTTGCGAAAATTATTATGAGCACTGTACTCCGAGGGCCACCAGGAACTCCCGTAGCTCAAGAGATGGAGTTAGGTTGGGTACTATCAGGCGAAGTACAACAACGTACGTCCACCATAGCACCCCAATGCTACGTATGCGAAATAGACGTAGACGAGGGACTTCGAAAATTTTGGGAAATCGAGGAGCCGAGTACGAAAACAGTCATGACTAGTGAAGATCTAATATGCGAAACTCACTACAGAACAACTCATCAAAAAATTCCGATAGACAATATATAGTGAGACTACTATTCAAAAAAGACCCCACAATCGCGAACCTAGGAGGTTCAAGAGAATTGATATGGCAAGATTGCTCCAAATGGAGAAAAGGTTCAAAGTCGATAAAACTCTGGAAATTCTGTATAAAGACTTCATGAATGAATACCTGCAACTTGGCCATATGACTTTAGCAACTGATAACATGGAAACAGCGTACTATCTACCTCACCACGCTGTACTAAAGCATGACAGTACAACAAAAAAACTAAGAGTGGTATTCGACGGCACCGCAAAAAGGCATAACCACGAAAGCTTAAACGAAATATTATTAGTCGGACCGCAAATTCAACAAAATTTAATTTCAATTCTAACCAGATGGCGGAAGCACAAAGTGGTTTTCACATATGATATTGAAAAAATGTACCGTCAAATAAAGGTAGACATTCGTGACCAAAACTATCAACGAATTTTGTGGCGAAATTCTCCAGAAGAATCCATTAAGGAGTATAAACTGACAACAGTCTCTTATGGGACCGCTAGTGCACCATTTCTGGCAATTGGCAGCAGTTGGCCAAAGATACAGCAAAAGACTATCCGGAAAAAGTGATTATGAGAGATACTTACGACCTTACGTAGATGACATTGTATCTGGAGAGGATTCCTTAGAAGAAGTTGGCAAAATAAATACCGAATTGATTGACTCTCTTAAAAGCGGAGAATTCAATTTACGAAAATGGAATAGCAACAATAGAGAGCTTCTACAGAAATTACCATGGGAATTACGAGAATCAGCTCCAGAATTAGATTTTGACCAAGATAGATCCATCAAAGCACTTGGAGTTCATTGGAGTCCTTCTAGTGATTACTTTAAAATACAGGTGAATGTATCCCAAGAGCAAGATCCTATGACTAAACGAAAACTGTTATCCGAAGCAGCTAAGATATTCGATCCTATAACTATCAAGAATCCAAGAAATTTGGGCAGAAAATCTAGATTGGGACCGAACATTACCTGAAAAAATCAAAACGAAATGGAGCAAAATTAAACAAGAACTATCACACCTATCAAAAATTCGAATATCAAGATGGATTAATTACAGATCAGACGCTGGACACTACGAGTTGCACGGATTCTCAGACGCCTCAGAAAAATCATACAGTGCAGCAATTTACTTCAGAGCAAGGAAAAATAACAGCATCATTACTTACTGCTAAAACTAAAGTTGCTCCACTCAAATCAAAACTAACACTGCCACGATTAGAATTATGTGGAGCAACTCTACTTGCCAAATTACTGAAGGAAACAGCAGATAACTTAGAAATCCCAAATTTGTAATGCTTTGCCTGGACGGATTCAAAAATAGTGTTGTTATGGGTTAAGGCTGATCCACACAAATTGAAAACATTTGTGGGCAAACGAGTTGCAGAAATACAATCTTAATCAAACAAAGAAATTACGTAAGATCTTCTGACAATCCCGCAGATGTAGCCTGGAGAGGTTTATATCCATCACAGTTAGAAGCACATTCGTTGTGGTGGGAAGGTCCATGCTGGCTGAAACATGCAAAGATCATGTATCCAGAAGTAGAAGTCGAAGATACAGAAATTGAGAAAAAGAAACTTGTAGTACATACATTAATACGTACAGAAGATACGAATATATTCGAGCTAATATTGTAAAAGTACACTTCGTTATGGAAAATTTTGCGAATTGTTGCATACTGTAAGCGATTCATTACAAATTTGAAGCAAAACAAGCTCAAGAGACAGACTCATTCAATAACTGTCCAGGAAATCGAAAATGCATCTTATTCGATTATAAGGTTTGTTCAAGAGAGGCATTTCAAAGAAGAAATTCAAAAATTACGACAAGGACAAGAGCTACCAAAGACAAGTCGGCTACTCGCATTAAATCCATTCTTGGATTCGGATGAAGTATTACGTGTTGGCGGTAGATTAGAAAACTCAACTTTGAGTTTCGATCAGAAACATAGAGTTATCATCCCACATAAGAGCGAGCTAACTACCCTTATCATAGACCAAGCCCACAAAAAGACTTTACACGGGGGAAGTAATCTCACCTTGGAAATAATTCGTCAGAAATACTGGATAATTAATGGATTAAAGGCAGTCAAAGGTCAGATAAATAAATGTGTTAAATGTCACCGATATAAAGCTGAAATGTCCCAACAATTAATGGGAAATTTGCCCTCAGCCAGAGTCATACCAAGTCGCCCATTCACTCACACTGGTGTGGATTACGCAGGACCGTTTGACTTACTAGTAAAAACTGGTAGAGATAACCGTACTTACAAAGGATATATAGCGATCTTCATATGTCTAACTACTAAGGCAATCCACATCGAGGTAGTTACAGATCTTACGTCAAAGGCACTCATAGCCGCCTTTAGGAGACTAGTGAGCCGAAAAGGCCTCGTTGCGCACATGAACAGTGATAATGCCACTAACTTCGTAGGTGCAAGCAAGATAATTAGCAATCTTCATCAACAAAACGCATACAAAACTGAAGTGAACGAAGCTCTAACAGAAACTGGTACTCAATGGCATTTCATACCTCCATCATCACCACATTTTGGAAGGCTGTGGGAAGCTGGCGTTAAATCTGTTAAACACCCCATGCGTCGAATAGTTGGAGAAACAAAATTAACTTATGAAGAAATGACAACATTAATGACCCAAATCGAAGGATGTCTCAATTCTCGTCCGCTATGTCCATTAACACAAGACCCTGAGAGCCTAGAAGTACTGACGCCTGGCCACTTTTTGACTGGTGCACCTATCATGTCGCCACCTGATAATGACTATTATGAATCCTCCCCTGGACTTCTTAAGAGATGGGACCGAGTGGGAAGAATGTACTAGGAGTTCTGGATGAAATGGTCGATTGAATATCTTGGAAGACTTCAACAACGACCAAAGTGGGCTCAGAGGAAGCTTAACCCAGCAAAGGGAGATCTCGTCTTAATAAAAAAAGATAATTTACCCCCATCTCGTTGGGCCCTTGGCAGAATAATTGAAGTACACCCTGGAAATGATGGGTTAATACGAGTCGTAACATTGAAAACAAAATCTGGAATTCTTAAGCGACCTATCACCAAAATCCCGATATTACCAATCAATAATGATGAAAATGATGTAAATGATTCGCTAATCATGGAAATGGATTCTGACAGTGATTCTTCACCACCTCCAAACTCTTCAAAGGACCTTAACAATGACAATCAAGAAACATCTAGAAAGAAACATCGAAAACGGCCTAGGGATTCAGATAGTGATGAACCTCAAAAACGAAACCGTACGGAGCATGACACTAAGAGGAACGTATGTCACAGTAAACCATCCAAGATCAAGGGACATTTATTACTACTGTCGCTATGCTGTATCATAGTCACAGCAAAGACCAGTAAACCCTATGAAATAAGCAACCTGAAAAACAACGAAGGAATTTATTTCAACGACGTCTCAGAAGTCAGCCTGTATTCTGGTGAGTGGAACTTTCTCGTATACTACAATCTCACAACATACTGGAAGGAGTTCTATGCCATTCAAGCTTCAATAAGACGACTTAATACTATTTGTAAAGAGAAGTCTGCCAGGCTACAACCGCGTAGTTAAATCATCATGCAGCAGAAGCGGAGCATATTAATGAAATCCTATATCAGCAGAACGAACAGCCACACGGTCGCAATAAAAGAGCTCCACTCGAAATTGTAGGCTAGGCACAATCGCCAATAAATTATTCGGAATCTTAGATCAAGAATGTGCTGACAAATATGAAACACAAATTAACGAAATTGCACAAGATGCAAACTATTTAAGATTACTGCTGAAAAATCAGACATCCATTGTAGAGAATACCATCCACATTATTAAGAAAAATCATGAAGCAGTGCAAGTACAGCTGTCGAGAGTCGAATTGCAGATCGAAACTATTGTAAGTAGATTAAATCACTCTCAATATGAAATATTGGCAACAGAAACATTCAATTCAGCAGCTGTCTTAATAACTCTCACATTACTATCATTTCAAAACATACAAAGAAGTATTCTATCAGTTGTAATGGACACAAAACATGGTAGAATTAACCCGTTACTGTTGACGCCTGTGCAGCTCAATGAACAATTGAAGGTTATATGAGAACATTTGCCACAACACTTACAACTACCCGGTACCGGAACAACGCACCCACTAATGGCTCTGTACAATTCAATGCATGTTAATTTACGAGTCACCAAAACTAAAATTCTGTTTGACATTCGCATCCCTCTGCTAAGCACAGAATCATATCGCCTATATGAACTGATTCCTATTCCGATTACATATAAGGACAAATTTGTTTATGTTGAACCAGACAGCAAGTATCTAACAGTGAACACAAGAAAGGACCGTTTAGCCCTACAAGCTAAGAAGATCTAAGAACTTGTCAGCGCTTAGTAGATGATCAACTACTTTGCAACCTCAAATTACCCATTTACACATTAAAGTCCAATGTGAGTCATTGCGAAATGGAGATGTTGAACAACGGAATGAAGCTGTCGCCTTTCTGCAAGTTGAAAGAAGAAGACATGCAGAATCAATGGAGGAAATTGAAAGCCAACAACAAATGGCTATTTATTCTCAAAGAAGAGTTACGCTTTGAGATCAGCTGTAACAATGTGATATATCCTCAAGTCTTAAGAGGGATTGGAGTTCTTCAATTAAAAGACCGTTGCGTGATTAACCATCAGACGTTTTACATTAACGCCAATCACATGCAATCCACTCTCGAATTGTCATTCATTCCTGAAAATAAGATGATTACGGATCATATAAACCAAAGCATCAGCAATTCATCATTGGTGACAATTCCCCAAATGAGCAGGAACGTTGTTGAATCTTCTGACCTAGCCCAACTTGATAAGACGATTCAACGGCAAAAACAGCAAGTGGAAAGTATGTCAACGTTAAATGTCCATGACCTACACCATTATGGCAGCACGTACCTTCTGTTCAGCGGAATGCTTATCATTATGTTATACATTTGGTGCAAACGAAAACCTGGTATCAAATTATGTACCAAAGCACGGCCAACCCCCGCGCCAAGAACTTCCAACCTGGAACAACGATCACATATTGAGCTTCCGACACTAAATCTTGAGGCGGGAGAATGTACGCAGTACATATAACATCTTAATGTTTCTAATTATCTTTTAAGCTAAATTTCTTTGTAAAAAGTGCATTCATTTCCCAAAGGAAAAGCCAATGCACTCTACGCTGCAACAGCACAGCAATGCAATTTGATGCGTAAGCACCTTTACGAATGAATGAACTTTAGCTAAAACTGCTGGCACGTGAGCTCGTGACCAGCGTTAAATTGTAAATTTGAACTGTTTGCAATATGTAATTCTTTTGTTTTTCTTACGTTAAATTGTAATTTTGAATTGTTTGCAATTTGTTAATCTTTTTTGTTTTTTTTTTTTTGTTCATTCTTTATTATTATGCAAAATTGGAATTCTATATATTTTGGAACTTGTACGAAATAAAATTATTATTGTTGGAGCAGACATCATGCTTAAATCAGTCCTCATCCGATAATAGTCAAACCTAATAATTCATTCAAAAATTCAATTAATGGTATTGGATTCGCCATCTTGGTTCTAAAAATGTTGATAATATTCAAAATTAGTGGTCTCAAAGTATTCATTGTACTAACTTACATTAAAAAAAAAAATCCTTTGAAATCGATAAATTTTGGCCGCCATATTGGGCCCGCCATCTTGGATTTAGAAATTTTGATAATATTCAAAACTAATGGCCTCAAAGTACAGTGCGGAGACGGTGTTGGTGACGGAAACTCATAAGATTTTATCCAAATCGCCTACCATGCCTATAGAAGTTTTCACTTCAATAAGTAATAATATGTGAAGATAGCACACATAGGTCGCTTTCATACAAAATTTAATTGAAGAAAATTGATTATGATCTGGAGGAGTTCTGAGCCAGAATGCAGAAAATTAATTTTTCTAGAGATGGCCAATTTAAGAAATAATTTAGGGAGAAAGGGGAGAGCGGAAAAAATAACCAATAATATGTGACAATAGCACTCATGGAGGGCTTTCATACCCAATTTAAATTAAGAAAATCGGGTATTATTTATAAGAATTGTGAGCCAGAATGTATGTAGAAACATAATTATTTAAAGACAGGTACGTTAACAAATAATTTGGGGAGAAAGGGGTGAACGCAAAAAATTAATATAAACACGTGGAGATGGCACCCGGGGCGCTTTCATACAAAATTTAAATGTAGAAAATCGGTTATGATTTGGAGGAGTTTGGAGCCAGAATGTAAAAACATAATTTTTTGGAGATGGTTACCTTAAGGAATCATTTTGGTGGAAAAGGGTGGACGTAAAAAATAAGTAATAATATGTGGAGATAGTACACATGGGGGGCTTTTATACAAAATTTAAATCGAGAGAATCAGTTATTATTTAGAGGATTTCTTAGCCAGAATGCAGGAGAGTAATTTTTCTAGATATTGGCACCTTAAGGAGAGTAATTTTTCTAGATATTGGCACCTTAAGAAATAATTTTAAGGGAAAGGGGTGAACGGAGAAAATAAATATTAGTATGCAGAGATGTCTTTCATACGAAATTTAAATGTAGAAAATCGTTTATGATTTAGAGGAGTTGTGAGTTACTTTATAATTTTTTTCATATTGTTCCACCACTTCAAAAAATTCGAAAAAAATCCTGAGTGTAGTGGAGTATAAAAGACATTTTCTGACAAAATTCGGTGAGTGACACTTTTCAAAAAGCCGTTAAAAAAAAAAAATTTAAATTTTATTTCTTCCGGCAAAATCGGCTTTTCGTTTAAGAATCATGACCAAAATGTTTTTTCATGTATTTTACTCCTAAGAATTTTGAATTTTACTATGAAAAAAAAAATCGAAAAAAGACGTTTTTTTAAAAACTCGAAAACCGTTTAAGATAAAGAGCTGAAAATTTAGCAGAATTATTTTTATTTGATACCAAAACGATCCCCCAAGTGCGAGTCAAAAAAGCCGCGAGGGCAGATTTGCCATATAAACCCGGCTATACCCTTTAAATGAAGAAAATCGGTTAAGATTTGGCCGAGTTCTGAGGGTACATTTTGAAAGATAAGTCTGGACAATGAATCGCCGCTGATTTCTAGCGACCTCCGAGCAAGGTCGAAGAACGAAGAGTGCAAACGAACAAAAAAAAAAAACTCCTCCGAGCTCACTGAATGCGACTTGAGTGCCTCGAAACGGGTGTGGAAGGGGAAGATTAGAATAGATTAGATTTAGTCATTTTTGATTGATTGCAGGTCGGGTCCTAATTCGTTCGAGGGGATGAGTGGGGAGTCATTCGACAAGTAATGGAGATGGCTATAACATATTGAAAAAAAAAATGGAAATTCAATGATTTTTTTTTTTTTTTGAGAAAATTGGAAAAGAGCGATAAAAATTGAAAAAAGCTGACGAAATCTTGCCGCTCACAAGAGGGTGTGGAGGAGTAAAAAGTTAATAAAATTAAGTAAGTGGATCTGTAGAACTTTAAAAAATAAAAAGCAGGTATGTTAATCAATGTTGGTAACACCGATCTGGTTATATACGTCTTTTGTTCTGTCTCGAGTTCTTCATCTGTTTTTCGCGGTAACATCTGTTCCATATTCATCGCCAGTTGGCTTAAAGTGGTCAGCTGATATCCTAGTTTGCGTATCATTGGAGTTGTCCATCAGGTGGATCTTACTTGATCTCACCAGCTGATTTTATTTTTGGCCTTTGACTCGGGCCCAGCTATTTGCCGCCAATTCTGCTTTGACAACTTTGTGCGTGCGGCGACATCTGGACTACGATAGCGCTAAGGGACTCCCCCTACACCTATTTGTCAACTCAACCAGCTCTCTAGTCCACTGCCATCAGAGTTCTATATCTACATGATGTCATCATTAAACATCTGCTCATCGTGCAACGCTGCTGTGGAGAACGATGGTATAGTCTGTGATGGCATCTGTTTTAAACTTTACCACTCGACTTGCGTGAAGCGCACCTTACGTAAAGATGCTCGTGGCTTCACCTGCGCAGAATGTGCCGACATTAAACCCTGCCATATCCTTAAGGTCATCCAGGTAATATCTGATGGAATGGGGATCATGACGTCAAACTCATCCTCTGTGCTTGAGAGACTCAAGGAGCTGTCTGATAAATGGATTGTACTGCCCCAGCTTTCCGAAGAGCTCGAAGCTCTGACTGGGAAAGTGGAGTCTCTGTCTTCCACCTTGAATGAGGTCTGCAGCTTGACCAAATCTGCAGCTGACTATTCTTTCAAAGCAATGAATAGGATTGACCACATCGTCGACTCCTTGAGTGAAGGTGCTGTTGCCGATGCTGGACCTTCTACGCAGGCCTTGGACAACATATCAACGAAACTTTCGGAAGTCAAGCGCATGATTTCTGACTGTTCAGCGGCGCTTGCATTTAACTCTTCTAAAATACTGCAAGCCTATTCATCCACTGCGATTTTGTTACCTGCCGATGCTCCCAAAATTGTTTCCGACAACATCGAGGTTCCTAAACCGTTTGTCTCTAATGCTGCGCCTAAACAGTTGCGTTCTGCTGATAAATCACTGCTAGCTGCGAACGTTTCTCCCGCTTCTGGTAACATCCCGGCTAGCAAAACATCGGTGGCACCCCCCTCTGCGTATAGACCTCGTTCTAAAGGATCATCACAAGCTAGCACGTCTAGGGCTGTCAATGCATCGCCTTCTCCTCCAGTCACCGGACACCTCAAGAACCAAAAGGTGACTGTGCCTTCAAAAACAGGAGCTCCTTCGACTCCTATGAATGTTCCATCTCCTGGCTCTGCAGCTAATAGCAAGCTTTCGGTTCCAAATACGAACTCGCTAATATTGTCTTCAAAACCAAAAGAAACTAGCGTCATCCCTACTGTTGCTTCCCAAACAATGGAAAATATCTCTGCTAGCTCGGTTAACAACGTGATTACAATGTCTTCTACACCTGCGAAAATTGATGTTGAGGTAGTAAAGCCCACCTGGATCGCTTTTCATATCACGCCTGAGCTATGCAACTACAAGTAACCATGTCATTGATTTCATCAACTCCAAATTTGAGCGACCAGTTGAAAGGGTTCCTAGCTATAAGCGTGTCCGCTTGGACCTAAGCAAGAAAATCCCATACCTATACCATACATAGATGTGTCCTTATGAGTTAAGTTTGGAGGTACCATATTTATTTCGTATATCAAAAAACAGGGGAACTAGAGGGCGAAAACCTTTTGAACATTAGGTCCTCCTAGTGTCCAACAGAGATTGAGTTTGGATTTTAGATTGCTGTAGTTGTATCATATACTAATGTACTTTGAAATGACAGTGAGAAAACATATATATGTAAATTGAAATGAGAAGTTTGGAAGCAGTGTGAATCTTCAAGGTCAGTAAGTAACAGCTTCCTTTGAGTGTGCAGAGCTGGAAATGAGATATATGATAAAGGGCGTCAAGATATACATGTATGCCAAAAATGATGAAGATCGAAGGAGTGGAAGGGTCTCATTTTTTTGAGCAATTATTCGTGTGAATCTTCAAGGTCAGTAAGTAACAGCTTCCTTTGAGTGTCCAGAGCTGGAAATGAGATATATGATAAAGGGCGTCAAGATATACATGTATGCCAAAAATGATGAAAATCGAAGGAGTGGAAGGGTCTCATTTTTTTGAGCAATTATTCGTATATTCATTATTCCATTGATTCACTTGGTTCGAGAGCTAAGGAATTCCAAATCAAAAGTTGAGGGATTGGTAAGACTCAATCGAAAAGTCTCATCATCAAAAATAATGGTCCCCGGTGGGAATTGAGCGTCCTGTTTCGTTTTCATCATTTCATATGATATTCAAGTGAAAATGAGCGATTGCTACCCATAAAGTGCAATCAAAATGAATGAAGTGAGATTCAAGCTAATTGCTCTGCAATGACTCACATACATGCTCTTAGACACAAGATGATTGTTGATTGACCCTCTATAAGGTCATAATTAATCATAATGAGCAATTATATTCAATTATATGGAAGATTTGGTTTAGGTCCAAAAGTCAATGCTTATAGCTAGGAACCCTTTGTCCTGTTACAAATTAACAAAGCCCAACTTGAGCGACCGGAGAACGGCCTCTTTTCGTATTTTTGCTCCTGAAGATAATTTCCCCACACTCAACACAAAACAATTTTGGCCGGAAGGCATCATATTTCATCAGTTCACGCCCCGGACGCAACACAAGATGAGTAAAAATTTTCCGCTGAGAGGAAGCGGCCGGAAACAAACTTAACTATGCCTACTAATAACGACGTTTTTTGCCAGCCCGCTATGCCGGGGAAACAAAATTCTTCCGTCGAAAGGAATCTGCCGAACTCTAGCCTACCTGGAATGTCAACTAGCAACGTTTCAATTCATAATCCTACTTCTAATTGTAACTTCAATGTTTTCTATCAGAATGTACGCGGTTTGAGGACCAAATTGATTGACTTTACTACATGTGTTCTTACGGAGAATCCAGACATATTTTGCATAACTGAGTCATGGCTTAATTGCTCTACTTCTAATGCAGAATTACACCTTCCTTCTTATGACATATTTCGCTGCGACCGTGATTTTTCCAGGAGCACCAAGAGAGATGGTGGTGGGGTTCTCATTGGAATAAGGTCCTCTTTTGCGCCCTCCTCCTTTCTTTTCCCGGTTGATAATTATCCGGTGGAGTGCGTATCCGTCAAATTTAAACTGCGAAATCTCAAATACCTATAGGTTTGCTGTGTATATGTTCCCTGTTCGTCTAGTTTTACTGTCTTGGAGTGTCTGTTTGATAGTCTCGCTAGCGTTCTTAATGTTACTGATCCTGACTGTTATTTATTGATCTGTGGCGATTTCAACCTTCCTAACGTGACGTGGCTTTGTGATCCATTACCTAGAATCTAATCTGTGTGCAATATTAGTACCTTAGTTCAAAACTTTATGGAATTCTCTTCAACGCAGCAATCCAATACTATAAAAAACGTCAATGACACCACTCTTGACTTAGTATTTTCTAACATTCCATCAGATCTCTTAGCTATTGAGAGGACTGACGGACTTGTTACACCTGACCCTCACCACCCCCCATTTAAACTCAAACTTTTCGTTTTCGAATTCACATGCACTTGCACTTAACCCTTCGTCGGGCGCAGCCGGCCTAAGAGGCCCGAAAAGCACTCCTGAGGTTATCCCTTCCCCCTCTAACGGCCCAGTAGCGTGCCCACTCGAATAGTTTCCTGGCTAGAGGTGGGGAGTCGAATGCGCAACCTCAGTCTGTCGCACATTGTCATCGAGTTCGCTTTTGTCATCAACCTCTCTGCCTAACTCACGTAAATCCGCTCTGCCAGACCTGTTATTCAACTGCCCATTTTGAAGATGCATCTTCGGTTTCAGCCCATGAACTACATTTTTTGAGCTACATTTTTCATAATTAAACTCGTTCTTTATCATTCAATTTGGTATTTTTTCCATTATTTTAATCTTATCAAAGGCGATCCTACCGGTGTTTTAAATTAAAATTGAATAGGGTTGGGAGGGAGGGAAAAATATGTAGGTGGCCTCTCAGGCCGGGTGCGCCTGGTTTTGGTTCACTTAGGACTGCGCCCGACGAAGGGTTAAATCTATTTTTCTCACTAAAAGTAGTAGTTTGCTTTGCAATTGCACTATTTTATCCGTCGAATTTGAAGTGTTCTCCAAAGTACACTAAAAATGGTTAGGGAATAGTGCAAGTGCATGCGAATTCGAAAACGGCCTTAATTTACCTTTTACTTCTGGAAGATGTGGGCCTCGTCCTGAGCGCACCAGAAATTATTATAAATCTGATTATAGCTCTATTAAAGAAAAGCTACAACATGTTTATTGGGATGACCTACTCTGTGGTGTTTCGTGCAATATGGCCGTTACACATTTTTATGAAGTCCTAAAAAGTTTAATTGAAAAACACGTCCCTTTGTATAAAATGTCTGTAAATAAATATCCGGTGTGGTACTCAGCGCAGTTAATTAATGCACTTAATATGACGGAGCGTCTTCGCAAACTTCACAAAAGGAGCGGTCTGGCTGAAGACTACGAGCTTTTCTCCAAGGCCCGCTCCGATGCAAAAAGGCTCAAGAAGTCATCCTTCAAAGAATATGTTGAGCGCCGATTGCGTGAAAATGACACTAAGCCTTTCTGCAATTATATCAAAAGCTCCAGATTCCAGGAAGGCCCTCCACCAAACCTTAGATTTGACGATGAGTCCACCTCTGATGCACAATCTATGTGTGATATGTTCGCCCGATTCTTTAAAGACACGTTCATCGAGCACGACTCTCAGTCTCAGTATATCTTTAATCCCAATTGTGCAATGTCATTGTCTTGTTTGTCCTTTGATGAGAGTGACGTATTCGACTGTCTGCTTAGTCTGGACTCAAAAACCTCAGCTGGTCCTGATGGCATACCCAACCACTTCGTTAAGGAGCTTGCCTATGTTCTTTGTCGCCCCTTGACATTATTATTTAATTCATCGCTAAACGAAGGAACTTTTCCTGAAGTCTGGAAACATGCGAGAGTCGTTCCGATATTTAAAAAAAGTGACAAATCTGATGTAAAAAACTACCGCCCAATCAGCATACTATGCTGTTTCAGTAAAATCTTCGAAAGGCTGGTACATAATCGCTTATCCACTTTTTTCCGACCATTTATTTCCAACAAGCAGCATGGCTTCATTAAGGCTGATTTTTCCAAAGCCTTCGATCACGTATCCTTCTGGAAAAACTGAGAGGGTATGGGTTGTGCGGATCCATCCTAACTTGGGTATCATCCACAAGAATTTCTTGTGTAGTCCAAGTACTGAAAGTGTAACATCCAATAGGAAAATTGTACTCGTCCCTGCCGGTGCCGTAATTTGGATCCCGAGTCACAAATAGGATAAAAGGGAGTCATCCGATACAGCCCCAGAACGCATCGTCCAGCCAGCACTGTTATTTCTACTGTTGTAAGTCCTGGATAATTAAGCATTAAATTGTTAGAATATTTATTTATTTATTTATTTATTAAGCTTAATACAAGCTATCCGATGGGATGATTTGGAAATGTGGAATTCGAACGATGGTGAGGAGTTGGCTTTACGTATCATGCGGGAAATTGGTTCGGAAAAGCCATAATTGGTGCGGTGATGCGAGGGGTGTAAGAGGGGTACTGATCTGAGGCTACGGGGGTTGGTGTGAAGCGATATCAGCTGTAACAGGGAGGGGCAATAGATGACACCATTAAGCAGCTGGTGAATAAAGAGAAAGTCGGCATAGTCGCGTCGCTTACTTAAGGGTTCCAGATCGATCAGTTTCAGGTGATCTTCATACGGCGGCAAGTTTTGGTGGTCTGACCAAGGAAGATCGCGTAAGACAAAACGAAGGAACCTACGTTGGACAGATTCAATCCTGTTGATATGAGTTGACTGAGTGGGAGACCATACCTGACTGGCATATTCAAGGAGAGGACGGACAAAAGAGATGTATAGGGATTTCACGACGTAAGGGTTATTAAATTCTATGGACCACCTTTTCACGAAACCGAGAGCTGAGTTTGCTCTGGCTAATGTGTTGTCGATGTGAGAATGGAACTTGAGTTCCCTATCGCAAGTGACGCCGAGATCGCGAAGAGAGTCAACCGAAGGGAAATGCTCGCCAGATAAAAGATAGATTCTAGGGGAGGAAGGGAGCCGTTTACGGGAGTAGGTGATGGATTGGCATTTTGAGACGTTTAAATCCAAGAAGTTTTTACAGCACCATATGCAAAAAGAATCCAGACCTTCTTGTAGAAGGGGGGGGTCGGTCAACTGGGGAGTAAATTTGTTTAGAGATCTTCATGTCGTCGGCGTAAATTGAAAGGTCCGAGTGTTTGATGATGCACTCAATGACTGCCTTAAGGAACCCCAGACTGAGCTATGAAAGGGCTAGAGTTTACTGAACCGAAGAGGACGCTATATTGACGTTGGGATAGGTAGGAACTTAAAAAGAATTATTTGGTGGGAGATTTTGTCAAAGGCTTTACTGAAATCGGTGGCAACGATGTCGACCTCGTAGCCGTTTTCAAGTACACGTAATGTTCTGGAGACAAAGTGGGCAAGATTAGTCGTAGTTGATCTGCCCTTAAGGAAGCCGTGTTTGAAAGAGGAGAAAATGGACTTACAGTGAAAGAACATGGAGTCATAAAAAATTTGTTCGAAAAGTTTAGGTATGCAAGACAGTTTGGCGATGGACCGGTAGTTAGACACATCACTTTTACAACACTTTTTGTTTTCAAGTACACGTAATGTTCTGGAGACAAAGTGGGCAAGATTAGTCGTAGTTGATCTGCCCTTAAGGAAGCCGTGTTTGAAAGAGGAGAAAATGGACTTACAGTGAAAGAACATGGAGTCATAAAAAATTTGTTCGAAAAGTTTAGGTATGCAAGACAGTTTGGCGATGGGCCGGTAGTTAGACACATCACTTTTACAGCACTTTTTGTGAATAGGGATGATGATAAGTCTTTCCACCGAGAACGAAAAACGCCCTGGGAGATTGATAGTGCAAAGAGAGAGGTAAGAGGTTGTGTTAAGTGCTGTGCGCATTTTTTCAGCACAATGGCGGGAATGCCGTCGGGGCCAGGGCTGAAATTGTCATCAAGTGTGCTAATGTATGAAGCAACCAATGTGGAGTTGATGTTAACGGAGACAAAGGAAGTTTGAGGGCGAGATTGCATCAAGTTAAAGTAGTTGAAATCGGGTTCAGAGGAGTGTTCGCAAAAGGATTGGCTGAAATAATTGGCAAAGAGGTTCGCGATTGTTCTGGGACCAGCTGAAGATACGTCTCCAAGTTTAAGGGTTGAAGGATAGCCACTCGATTTTTTTTTAATATTAATGAATTTGTAAAAGCATTTGGGGTCAGAGATGAGATTAAATTGCATACGATTAAGGTAATTCTGGTAAAGGGATTTGCTGCGTTCGGAAAACAGGGTAAAGGCCGAAAGATATGAAGAGTAGTCTGCCTCAGAGTGGGTCAGGAGATAAGCTTTCCATAATTTATTCCTTTAGTTGCGGAGAGAACAAAGTTCTTTGTCGTACCAAGGGAGAGAAGAGGCGCAGTTTTTTCGAAGTTGTAAAGGAACAGATTCGGCGGGGCAACTAAATAATTCAAAATAGAAGACATCAAGGGCGCGAGTCACAGAGAGCTGGGAGTCGGAGCAGATGGAATCAAAAGACGCGTTACCGAGCAGATAATTCAATTTTTCGAAGTCGCCTTTACGAAAATTGAAACAGTATTTGGGCGCTGACACGGTGGGAGGAAGGGAAAGTTCAAAGAAAAATGCGAGAAAAAGGGGTGGGTGAAACCGGTCGAGAGAGGAAAGGAGATGGTTGCTTTCAGTGACGACTGAGTTCCCAGGATCAGTAGAAAAGATGAGATCGAGTTGCCTGCCGAGTTAGTTGCTTATGCCACTAACCTGGCAGAGACCAGAGAGAGGTGCTCAGCAAAAACTTCATCATTGGGTTCGAGGACATTAAAGATGGAGTCGACTACGCCAATGGCGAGTTCGTAGATTTCAAGCGGTTGGGAGAGACGAATGTAAAAACAGAGGATGTACAGGGAACGCTGATTTAAAGTTATTCTAATGCAGACAAATTCACAGACTGAGAAATTAGAGGATTTGAAAAGGGTAGCACTGAAGCAATTACGTAAAGCGATAAGAACACCGCGACCGGAGGAGAGGGAATCATCTGTGCAGCCGTCGATTCTGAAAGTGACAAAGTCAGGAGGAAATAATTCATTATCGTTGATGAAGGGGGTTAGGTTGGTAAGCGCAAAGATGTCAAAAGGAAAGGTATGGGAATTTTGAAAGACTTCGCGTGTTTTTGTGCGTAGGCCTCTCATAATAGACGGAGAGACAGGCGCGCGGGGGGAGCTATGAGGGGAAAGGACAGAACTATGAGAGGCAGGTGAAGGGGGACAAAGTGGAGAATTGCCTGGGTTAGGAACGAAAATAGTTTTTATAGTCGTTACGACTTTTTTGAAGGTGAGAAATACGACGGGAACTGACAAAGGACGCTAGAGCAGAGAGATCATCGGATACCTTTTTGTGTGGGATGTTAAATGCCTCGTGGTATTTAAAGAAAAGGTGCCGTAGAGTAGACAAGTCAGTGGGAAGACCTTCTTGGTGAATTGAGACAAGAACACTGGTTTTAGTCTTACTAACAATGCAGACAGAGTCAGGTTTATCGTGAAGATAGGCTAGGAGTAAACGCACATTTTCATAGATTCGGTGATCGCGTAAGCGGGAAAGCAGATAACGTCTCTAGAGTCGGCAGACCGCATAGTAAGCTTAACTATAGGAGGAAGAAGCGGGTCGATAAATGATGGTTTGGAGATCTCGGGGGCAGAGGTCGTAGTATTCGTGGAATTGGTGGCGGTTGAGGAGGATACTGAAGGAGCTGAAGAACATTGAGTTGAGGGGATTTTATTGGAATTCTTAGCCACCACAGGCAAAGCGGGAGAAGTGGGAGGAGGGGCATTAGCTTTTCCGGGTAAAGATGGGATGGATCGGGAAATATTGTTGGAACTAGGGTGAGGGTCGGAGATGGAGGGACAGGTATCTATGGTTGGAGGAGGGACTGGAACGGAAGGATTAAGACTGTGATACATAACACACAGCTTTGAGCTGCCAATTAGAATCAACGTGTGGAATTGAGGGACGGGAGTTGGGCGAATGGTGGGAAACATCGTTTAGTTGGTTTTTGCATTTCACATTAGCAAGGTTATGTGAAACAGAATTGGAAGGCCTAGAGGAAGAAGGGCAAACAGCGGAATTCATATTCATGGGGTTAGAGGTGTGGGAGACAGAGGAAGCAGGGCGGATGGATTTACGTAGAGACCTTTTGTTACGCGTAATCTTAATTTTAGGGTTAGGCTTAAGACTATTACCTAGAGAGATATTTTTAGACGCGATCTTAGTTGTTTGATTGGGCCCAAAGTTTTTGGGGGAAGATGACGACTTGACAGAATTGGTGATCCATTTAGAGATCCTGATATTCCCAGATGAGAAGGAACTGCCGTTAGAGTATGTGATGAGCCATGCATATTTCAAGGGGATGATGACTCTAAATTTAGACGAACTTTCGTATTTGGTAGATGAAAGTTTCACACAGTTAATTGGGGTGATGGAGAAACGGCTGATAAAAAACGTCCGGATTCAGGATTCGTCAGCAAGATGTGGGGCGCCAGTTACGTATAACGGAGTGGAATTGAAGCAGGCAGCGCTATTGGCGTTGTATAATAATTATATTCGTTGGTTCCAGTCTTCTTCTGTCCATAGAGTCCCAAATTTACAGTAATAGTAAACAAAAGCACTATAGAAATCTGTTTTATGAGCAGCAGGTGTAATTGATGATTCACGCAGGTGAGGCAAAAAGACGGTGACACAGTTCATAAAAACAACAGCGAGTATAAACAGACACTTAATGGATTAGTTTGATGGGGGGAAAAACTGAAAGCGACCGCACTGGTTGACTGTTGAAACTGAACTGATAATAAGATATGATATAAGAAATAAGTTTCCTCTGTAACAAAAGTGTTTTTAAAATTATTATCAATTAAAAGAGTGTCTTAAATTAGAGATTAACAAATTTTGTCTATTACTTGAAGTGCAAAAATTTAAGAAATGTGGTGAATGTCAGATAGATAAAAATATTAAAGAGGAAACGGAAAGATAAAAGGTTTAAAGTTTTATATAGAAAAAATTCTTTACTAATAGAAGTTGCGATAAAAAGTTGAAAAATAACATTATAAATCATATATTATACATACATATATAGAGAAAAAAAGAAGAAATATAAAAACGCTAAAGTTAAATCTTAAATCGTTCAATTCAAATAAAAATATATTTCCTTTTATTAAAGAAAAAATTTCTAGATCTATTTAACGTAACTTATCCGAAAGTGAAGTGGTCCTTTTACGGGTTAATTCAATAAGCGAAAAATGGCTAATCCAAATATGTAATATAATTAGAACACCCGTGCTAAATAACAACCCAACTCCGTTACCCAACTTAAATAATCCACCACCTCCTATGCCCACTACATCGCAAAATCCAAAGAGTACACCAGAATTGACGTCACTTATTACAACAATCGTAACACAAGTCCTAAATTCACAGGCAAAAGACGTAATTCTGAAACATCTAAATCTAAATGCCGAATTAACTACGGCTACGGACCAAACCATAGACTCAAGATTCCGAAATAATAATCTATATATATATAAATAAATAATAATAGTTGTCCGCTGCCTTAGAGAATTGTCCGGCAACCCAGGAGAATTTTCGTCGTGAAAAAAGAGTGTAGAAAGAGTATTGCAGATCTACGAACCAACTAAGGGAACGCCTAAATATTACGGGATATTAAGCGGAATCCGAAATAAAATCATCGGAAACACGGACATAACCCTCGAGTCGTACAATACACTTTTGGATTGGATGCCTCGATTTATTTATTTTATTGTTTCGCTTAATACAAGCTACAGAAATTTACTTAAACTACGACTAGAATAAGATTAACCTAAATTAATTAGTCAAAAGGGGGCAAGGATCAGGCAGGGATAGGGCGCGCTTAAGGGAGGATTTGTCGAGGTGGAAATCGAAGGCAGTAGAGTTGTTGACCTTCCGTAGCATTCTAGCGAAGGGTTCGAAGTGGCCATAATTAGTACGGTGGATCGCAAGACGAAAGGTGGGGAAAGATCGAACACTGCGGGGTTAGTGCTAAGGGATATGCTATGTAGGAGGTCAGGGCAATCGATGAGACCAGCTAGGACTTGGTGGACGAAGACGATATCAGCGATATCACGACGGAAGGAAAGAGGCTGAAAACGAATGAATCTACGCTGGACTGATTCAATTCTGTTAATGGTTGAAGGTTGCGAGGGAGACCATACCTAACAGGCATACTCAAGGAGTGGTCTGACGAAGAAAATGAAGAGAGATTTGGTAATGTAGGGGTCGGAGAACTCCTTAGATCAGCGTTTGACAAAGCCAAGAGTAGAATTGGCCCTGCTAATAGAGTGATCGATGTGGGAGCGGAAGTTGAGTTCACTATCGCATATGACACCGAGATCACAGAGGGAGGTAAAAGATGGGATGGGTTCTCCAGAGAGGGTGGTCGCTTGGCATTTGAATATGTTTAGATCGAGAAAATTTTTTGTGCACCACGTACGAAAATTGTCTAGGTCGTTTTGGAGTAGCGATGAATCGGATGTGTCGGAAATTTGTTTGAAGATTTTCATATCGTCAGCATAGATTAGGATGTCAGAGTGATTGTTAACGTTCACGACATCATTGATGGACAATATGAAAAGTAGAGGGCCGAGCTGACTGCCCTGGGGGACACTGGAACGGGATAAGAAAGGTTTGGAAATCGAAGAGGCAAAACGGACGCTATAGTGGCGATTATCGAGGTAGGAACTGATCCAAGAAATGAGTCGGGGAGGCAGGCCAATATAGTATAATTTTAGAATGATGATTTTGTCGAAGGCTTTGCTAAAATCAGTAGCTACGACGTCAACTTCGTTCCCGTCCTCGACAGAAAGAAGGGTGCGAGACACAAAGGTAGATAAGTTGGTCGTAGCAGATCTACCTTTGATGAACCCGTGTTGAGATGGAGATAGGATGGACTTGCAGTGGAACGACAAGGAGTCATAGATGAGGCTTTCGAAGAGTTTAGGGATGCATGAAAGTTTAGCGATCGGACGGTAATTTGAAATATCGCTTTTACAACCCTTTTTATGGATAGGGGTAATATAAGCGAGAGGGAAAAAGACAGTAAAGCCATACATTGGAATAATCAAACCGGACTAAGCCAAGCAAAAAGATTCATCGACTCCTCAGAGCAGAGGACGCGGAAAATCTTACTGCTCAACAAGCCGGATCTAAAAATCATCACCGACCAACTAACGGGACACTGTGCCTTAAAATACCATCTTAAAAAGATAGGTGTAGAGAATGATGAAACATGCCGATTCTGTTTGGAAGAATAAGAAACAGCAGAACATGTACTCTGCCACTGTCTGGCCTTATGTCGACAAAGGCTGACACACTTCGGAGCGTCTATGATCGCTCCGGCAGATGTGTCGAATGCGACGCCCCAGAGAACCATAGCCTTCTTCAAGGACCTTGACTTGGATGGGGTCTAATCGAGAGGGGTTTAGCACAATAGATCTTTCAGGTCGCGTTTGTTATCGAGAGGTACCTAGAGTAACTTAACGACTCGCTATAAATAATAATAATAATAATAAAATAATAATAATAATAATAATAATAATAATAAGAGTCCTTCCAGTGATCAGGAAAAGTACCCTCAGAAAGGGAAAGTTGGAAAAGGTGGGTGAGAGGTTGAATTAGATGGGCAAAGCATTTCTTTAGGAGAATAGCGGGAATGCCATCGGGACCGGGGTCAGTATCGTCGACGATCGCACTGATCTTAGAAGCAACTAGAGAAGGGTCTATGTTTATGGAGACTAAGGAGGTTTGAGCACAGTTTTTTTAAGGCGGAGAAGTAGTTAAGGTCAGGGTCGGAGACGAGATCGCAGAAGGATTGACTGAAAAATTCGGCAAACAAATCAGCAATTTCTGTAGGGTTGGACGAGAATGAGTCGCCGAGTTTAAGGATAGAGGGGTAGCCGTTAGATTTGCACTTAACATTAATGAACTTATAGAATTGCTTGGGATCGGAAATAAGTTTGGATTGCATAGAAGTCAGGTAGTCTTTGTAAACGGATTCACAACGTTCGGAAAAGAGTGAGGAAATGGCTGAGGAGGAAGAGTAGTCAGTGTTGGACTTAGACAGGAGGAACGAATGCCATAGTTTGTTCCTTTTGTTACGCATGGAGCGGAGCTCTTTATCGTACCAGCGTGGTGATGAGGAGCGATTTATAACGGGATCAAAGGGTACACATTTTGACATACAGTTGAAAAGTTCGGTATAGAATAGGGAGACGGAGTTATTAATAGGTAGTTGCAAATCTTCTATGGATGTTAGGATGCTGGAGTGACTTAAAAGGAGGTTAAGTTTCGCAAAGTCGGCTTTACGAAAATTGTAGTGATAGCGGGTTTCGGAGATAGTAAGAGGCGTAGACGGTTCATAGGAAAAAGATAGAAAGAGAGGGGGGGGGGGGGGGGTTTAAGTAAATCAAGAGTAGAAAGAAGGTGGCGACTTACTACTCTTCAGAGTACCAATTGACATATCTTATTCAGGGGAGATCAACCATACAATAATTCTATCAACGAATACTTAATAAGATCGCTTGCATGGAGATTGACAGCGAATCAATGCGCTTGCTGACAGACAATTACAGAGACAAAAGCCTCGATACTTTCATACATGCACTTAACGGCGACTTACCCAGACTTCTTGGCATAAAAGAACCACTAAACTTACCTCAGCCTTTACATTTCTGCTTGAAACTTGAAATTCAAAATTTCAGGGCTAATTACGTGAATAATTACCACGGGAACAATAGAAAATTACAACATAATCTCTCTCCGGTGCCTCTTCCAAGAGTGCAACAATCCCGTCCTAACCTGCAACAGAAATTCTATCCAGAGGTAGCCTATCTTCCCAATCCAGGATTTAGACCCCAAATTGGCGGCCAACAACAACCTAACGTAAATAGACCCTTCAATCAGGCGCAACGGTTCCCACAACCTGCTCAAAGACCAATCGCCCCAAAACCACAACCTAGGTCCGAGCCTATGGATATAGAACAAAGCATTCAAACCAATGCAATAAATTATGCTAACAGACCTAACCCTCAGAAACTCCAGAGAAACTTTCACATACTATAAATACTGATAGCTGATTGTCAGTCGCCCCAGCAAGGTTATGATGACATAATAGACTACGCTCAGAGAAAAATTTTCCCATATTAAAGAAAAAATGCAGTTAAATCAAATAAAAACGTCTTTGAATACGAGCCTATGCAAATGTTTCTTAATTTAAAATTAGGAAACTCTTAGTTTTGAAGAAGAATATTTGCATTCTAAAAAAACTAAATTCCTTACGAAGTAGAACATTTTTTCTTGAACGTATGCAGAATCTTTTTCAAAATAAAATAATTCATCTTTATTGATTTAAATAAAATATTTTTTTATCAAGAAAAAATATTTATTTAATCCAAAGCACTACTTCTGTCAAATTAAACAAAGCTAATATTTAAGCTATAAAGAAATAATCTTACTAACAAAAATGGTATGTTTTAAATTATATGAAATTTTTCATTAATGTAAGCATCATAGTTTCTTAGTCTTGAAGAAAATTGTTTCTAATTTGAAGAAACCAAAAGCCACCATCTTAACCTCTTGCGCTATTTTGACGTGCAATGTACGTCACTGGTAATTTTTGCCTATACTGCGAACGACGTACAGCGTACGTCTACTGAATTTCCTGCACTACTGTGCTACTTGCCACATTTTATTGCATTTCACATTGGTAATAGCTCTTTACTGTTAGACTAGGATAGGAGCAGAACAGTGATATTCGAACGTGAAATTGGCCTATTTCCGACCGCCTTTCCTAATTCTGACCACTTTATATTTCTGCTAATAACTGTTTTGAAATGATTGTTACAATATGTACGCAGGTACGCAGGTACCTTTGTTGATCTTTTATATAGTTTATATACCTATAAAATTAAACTTTTATTACTCTTTTATATGCAATATATGTATTATATGCATATATGTAGCATTTTGTACATGCAATCTGATCGAAGCTTTTACACAAATTATTCCAAGTAAAAGCTCATTTGAAATTTCTCTGGGTGGATGGGCACACATTTCTGCTAACTAATTGATAGCGCAAGAGGTTAAGGGTATAGTTAATCAAGCATTTTTTGGACCCATTTTTAAGAATTGTTTTTATCGATCTGGTAAAAGTAAGGTAAATGGGCGAAGGCCTACACTAAAGAACAACTTTTTAAGAGTATTCAAAAAAATTGTTATTAAAAAATATTGCAAATTGAGTTTTTGACATAAATTGTAAATTGACGCTCCGAAAAAAAAGTAGATTTGCGGTGAGACACATAACTAATAACTGGATCATCTAAAACAAAAAAACCAAAAAGATTTTGTTAGTTAATAAGTTTCTTGAGGTAACGCTGTCGAGTTTTTTTATTTATTTCGATTATTGAATTTTTGGTGTGAGTTTCAAAAAATTTTCGGTTTTTCATTGCAAAAAAAAATATCTCGACAGGAATACCTTGTAAATTATCTACAGAAAAAGTGTGCACAATTTCAAAAGGATCGGTCAAGTAGTTTTCCAGTTACGTGTCTCACCGCAAATCTACTTTTTTTTCGGAGCGTCAACTCTATATATACAGTGCCGTGCACATAATTAGAAACGCTCTAATCACTAGTGCATTTTTGCCTGAATCTATTATTTCTTATTATTTTCTCTGCAAACTTTTGAATCATAGTGTACTTCTCCTTCACATTTTTAAGAATCCATAAAATATTCTGCGAAATAACCGTTATATTTTAGATTGTACGCTCAGTTGTGAAATACGTGCAAAGTAGCTCGTGCATATAATTAGAAACGCTATGAATTTCTGAGTACATAATTGTGCTTTTACAAGTTTAAGGCAGTTATTCGCATTGGTATGTCTAATATTAATACTTTCTTGCTGTTGCTATTTTCTTTTTTAACCGTAGAATTTTATAAAATGGGGAAAGGTAAATCTTGCGACGAGAAAACACGAGCGCGTATTGTAGAAATGTACAAGAACGGCAAGCCGTACAGTTACATAGCAACTACATTAAGTTGTTCCAAAAAGATGGTTTTTAATGCTGTGCAGTATTACAAAAAATATTCAACGACAAAAAAAGTTAATCGGAAACCTAGACCTCGCATAACAACAACGAGGGAAGATAAATTAATCGTTCGTGAGAGTAAAAGGTTCCCTTTCAAGACAGCGAGGGAAATTCGAGTAGCGGTTTTTGGTAAAAACGACAGCGGACCATCTCTGGATACTATTAAAAGACGATGCCGTGAAGCCAGACTTTCTGCCTGTGTTCCTCGAAAGAAACCTCTTTTGTCGGCAAAGAATCGGAAAAAGAGATTGGAATTTGCCCAAAAATATCGCCACTGGACTGTCAAGGAATGGAAAAACATTTGATTTTCTGACGAAACTAAAATAAATAGAGTTTCTTCAGATGGGAGAAAATACGTGCGGCGTCCGAAATTAAAAGAATTCGATCCCAGATATACTCTCCCGACTTTAAAATATGGAGGAGGTAACATTATGCTATGGGGTGCCATGTCATGGCGTGGTGGTGGTGAAGGGGCCCATTCATAAAATTGAAGATCGTATAGACAAATTTCAATACACCACAATATTAAGTGATGTAATGGTTCCATATGCGGACGAAAATTTACCCATAATTTGGATCTATCAGCAGGACAACGATCCAAAGCACACGGCGGCCTATACCAAAAAATTCTTTAAAGATAATTTTGTGACATTATTAGACTGGCCGTCGTGTAGTCCCGACCTCAATCCAATTGAGAACTTGTGGCAGATCGTAAAAGTGAAAGTTGGCTTGCTAAAAGTCACTAATATGAGAGATCTCTTCACTGCAACAAAAGCAGCTTGGGAATCTATTCCGGAAAGCGTGTGTAAAAAGCTGGTAGAGTCTATGCCACGCAGATGCCAGGCTGTCATCGACAACCACGGTTTTGCAACTAAATATTGAATTTTGTGGCAAAATACTTTGAAATAAATATGTATTCCTTATTAAACTTGATGCGTTTCTAATTATATGCACGACTTGTTTTAGATACTATTTATAATATAAGCTATAAGTCGTATAGTTATCTGTATTCTCATGCGAATTTGGTGCTAACTCAAAGAATATGCCTAGCACGTGTACTTTTAGCAATACTTTCCATGCAGCTCACATGGAACTGATAATATCAGGATAGAAATTACTTATAATAACAGCGTTTCTAATTATGTGCGTTTCTAATTATATACAATTTTCTTGTAAAGTTGATCCTTTTCGTGTAACAAAATCGCGAAATTTGTTATTACATTGCTATACAAAATGGCCATTTTGCAAGAACTTAAGCAAAAAAGAACTTTCAAAACCATGTTTTGAGAATATCTAGACATTCAGTCCGCGATTTCTGGTGGTTATATGATCATTCAAAAGTAGCAACAACAAGATAATCAACTTTGAAAAGAAAATAGATCAACAAAAATTCGCAGTTTTTTAAAAAACCCGAAAAATAATAGAGTTTTTGAAGATTTTATGCAAAACAAATGACAGATTCTAAAAGAACATCCCCGAAAACCCCCTATATACGATTTTGGAAGAAAATCGCCCCAGTTTTCTATTCGAATCGTACAATTGAACTTGGGTGCGCAAAATTCTCGTTTTACGCATTAATGGGTCAAGGTCAAGATCAACGAAAAATGTTTGTGGTTGTAATGACATACCTTGATAACTACAAACCACTTTTGTGTTCAAAAATTTCTGTTAGGGACCTTTGTTTCCGAGTTAAGCGACTAGAGACTTCGTGAAGCGTACTTGGGTCTACAGCAAATGTCTCACACTTCACCTCTCTATATCTCCGCAACTAATCATAGGATGACTTCGGGCCCATTGAGACTTTTGATCAGCAGGTTGAAAACTACTTTTCTGCAAAGTTTCAGCGAATTTGACCGGGACCGGATTTCCATACAATTTGTGTTTCCTTCGAAAGTTCATTGTGTAATAAAGATCAAGATAAAAATGATTACTGTTGATTTTCCACAGGTGTTTTTGGAAGCATTATTTCTTATTACATATTAGTAATATTCATTTTGAGGGTTTCGTACCTGCAAAGGAAAATACAAATGCTTGTCGGTCCATCTGCTATAGCCGATTGCAAGTTGCCCATTTTTTTAATGGAAAAATTTAAATGCTCGCAAAGCTCAGCCAATATTTCTTACCACTAGTTTTACCTTAATACAAATTTTAAAAATATACACTTTATAAAGATTAAATTCCTTTCCCACCAACAAAAGACCTTTGTTATTTAAAGAACATATTTATTTTCCATTTTAAAAATTTACAAATAAATAAAAGACTTCTTACAACTTTTTGTCCGGTTGGGAGATTATGAAACTGAACAGGAGTTAATGCGAAAAATTGTATATCTTTTAAAATAAAGGTATCTAAATAGTTTCCAACAATGTAACTAGCCAAATGATTTTTATAAGAACATACTTTAACTTCCTGGCAAAACAGAAATATTTTTAGTAGTAGTCTTTATCCCGTTGCTGGATTGTTCCAATATAGGAATTACGAAACCTATTTTATAACATGTTCCATAATAATTAACAACTGAGTGGCACATACAGGTTTCATTTAATAAATGTACATCTGTGATTTCAGAAAATTTATTGAAAAAAGGTGATATCGTCGTTGCGCGTGCAATACCGCGTAACAGCAAAAAGTGGAAAATTGAAATTTCGCGCCTGCGGATTCTTAACACTAGAACTACCGGCGCTCAAGCTTGTAATTTTGATAATTTTTGGCACCTTTAAAGTAATATGCTTTCACATTTAAATTAATAATTATAAATGGAAATAGGTTCGCGATATGTTTTAATTTTAAACCTTAATAAGATTTGGTATTACTCTTAAGAGATATTTTCAAAAAATATGATTAATTCAAGCAAGGAATTTAGTACCGGTCAATTTGACCGGTCTTGGTAGTTCTAGTGTGAACATGGTTTTGCTCCTTATAGATCTCACAGAATTTAAATTAGCCTATAAGAAACCTTATTTTTGACATAGAAACAATACCGCGTTACACTTGCTTGGAGATTGGCAACCACGAAGCCATAAGAAGGGCTGGCAGGGGTTGTCCACAAGGTGGAATACTCTCGCCACTACTATGGTGTATGGTGGTTGATGACCTCATTAACACTAGAACTACCAAGACCGGTCAAATTGACCGGTACTAAATTTCTTGCTTGAATTAATCATATTTTTTGAAAATATCTCTTAAGAGTAATACCAAATCTTATTAAGGTTCAAAATTACGACATATCGCGAACCTATTTCCATTTATAATTATTAATTTAAATGTGAAAGCATATTACTTTAAAGGTGCCAAAAATTATCAAAATTACAAGCTTGAGCGCCGGTAGTTCTAGTGTTAATACACTAAACCGCAGAGGCTATTTCGCTATTGCCTATGCAGATGACATTGTGTTATTATCAAGAGGTAATTATCTAAATACAATATGCGATATCCAACAACAAGCTCTGCTGTTAACGGAGAAATGGTGTAAGGACAGAAACCTGTCTGTAAATGCGGAGAAAACATCCGCACTAATCTTCACCAACAGGAGAAAGCTTGAAGGAATTAAATCTCTTCGCATTTTCGGCAAATAGATCAAGTTTACTAAGAGTGTGAAATATTTAGCGGTCACGCTCGACGACAAACTGAATTGGAAACTGCACTTGGAAAACAAAGTACATAAGGCCATTACGGCCTTCTGGCAGTGCAGAAGAGCTTTCGGTTCCACCTGGGGACTAAGTCCCAAAATCCTCCACTGGATTTACACAGCCGTAATTAGACCAAGTCTCTGCTACGGTGCGGTAGTCTGGTGGCATAAAGTAAAGATAGGCACATTCCAAAAAATGTTATCTAAAGTCCAAAGAATGGCCTGCTTAGCAATTACGGGAGCGATGAGAACCACCCCTACTGCCACCATTGAGATGGCACTATCTCTCGTTCCGCTTGATATCTTCGCGAAGAAAGAAGCGATGAAAACTACCTACCGTCTGAATTTAAATAATTTGTGGATATCAAATACTCAGCAGGTAGGGCATTTGAAAATCTGGGAAAATATGATCAACACTGATAGAAGTGTTCTTATGGTATCAGACCATCTAACTCCTCAAATCTGTACAAGTAGGAGCTACGAAGTACACTTTCCGTCTAGAATAGAATGGGAAGACAATGATCTCTGGAATAGTTCATTAGTGAACAGCTCCGTGTGGTCTACGGATGGGTCTGTGGCAGATGGACTTGCGGGGGTCGGGGTGTACGGGCTCACGGAGGACCTGAACATCTCGCTACCGGCGGGCAAATTTACCACAATATTCCAGGCAGAAATCTTAGGCATTAACATCTGTGCCATCACAATACGAGATATGAACATAAGAGGGAAGAACATACTTATCTTCTCAGATAGTCAAGCTGCCTTAAAAGTGCTAGACTCAAATGTCATATACTCGAAGCTACTAGGCGAATGCAGAAAGTCGCTTGATCTAATCGCCGAAACCAACAGAGTGGCGATCATTTGGGTCCCGGGCCACAGCAACATCGAGGGTAACGTCATTGCTGACGCCCTGGCCAGAGAGGGCTCCAGTACCCCAATGACTGGCCCAGAGCCATGTGTAGGCCTGGCATCCTCCTTTATTACTCAAACTTTCGATGAGTGGGCTCTGAAAGAGCATAATAAAAGGTGGCAGGCTGGAGGGGACTGTAGACAATCAAAAATTATATTGAAAAAAGCCGATCAGTACTTAACTAAATGGTTGGTGAGCTGCAACAGAAGTTGCATTAGCTTGACAATCAGTGTCATTACGGGACACTGTAAGCTAAATAAGCATCTTCACACAATGAGAATAATTGACTCGCCACTATGCAGATGCGAGCTGGAGGAGGAAACCATGACCCATCTCTTAGGTTCTTGTCCCCTTTACCTCAACACGAGAGCCGACACATTCGGAGCATTCTTAGTAGCCACAGATGAGCTACACAAACTTACGTTACCCAAACTTATGAGCTTTGTTAGACGAACCAAACGACTAACGGCTCTGGAAGGGCAACGAGATTAAAACAGATGGCGTTTTTCTCCTGAGGTATGTACAATGGACCACATGGTCTAAGTGCTCGCCCGCCTCATGAAATCTACATCTACATCTACTCTTGCTTGCTTGGAGTTGGCGGCAAGTTTTTTCTTTCTCCTGTAAAATCGTGAAAACGCAGATACGCGGTATTGCACGCGCAACGACGATATTGTTACAATTTTGCCCGCCGAGCGGCTGGCCGGCAAAATTACACCATCTGCCTTCGCTTATAATTTGGCGAATTTGCCAACGAACGGACAGACAGACGGACTTAGGGGAATTTTTTTAGGAATATTACTCGTCCACCGAAGTAGACGAGCCCAAAAAAGATCGATGAGTGTTTCGATCCGAGAAGCCAAGCTGATCTCATCAGTATGGCGCTTGGCTTCTCTGCCATAGACACTCACAAAGGAGGGATCGAAAGCTAATCCCTATATCTGCCCGATCGCAACTTCAAGTGTGAAGTATAAGCGAAGGCAAATTCTGTAACAATACTCCCTCGTCAGAAGCTCGAAGTTCCATCCGAGCAACTTCATGCGGCATTCAGGACGCCATGGCCAATGCTACCATGGATGCAGCGACGGCATGGCTGCAGCCGCGATACGCGCGGGAAATACAACTGCCACAACTTCACTGCGGCAGTGAAAAACGCGGCCATTGTGGCAGAGGACAAGAGCGCGGGAGGCGCAGGCGGGTACGAAATACAACTGCCACAATGTCACTGCGACAGTGAAAAACGCGGCCGTTGTGGCAGAGGAGAACCGCGGCTGCATCAACGATCGGCTGCCGAAGATGGCTGCACGATCGCCGTCATTGACGCCCTGGACGCTAGAGGGATTGTGGGGTTGCCCCCGGTTAGGAGGGCTCCGGAAACCCCACACCTGGCACCAGTGTTACAATTTTGCCCGCCGAGCGACTGGCCGGCAAAATTACACCATCTGCCTTCGCTATACTTTGGCGAATTTGCCGACGAACGGACTGACGGACGGACGTAGGGACATTTTTATTAAGAATATTACTCGCCCACCGAAGTAGACGAGCCAAAAAAAAGGAGGGATCGAAAGCTAATCCCTATATCTGCCCGATCGCAACTTCAAGTGTGAAGTATAAGCGAAGGCAAATTCTGTAACAATATGTTTACAGCATATCCTTTGTCACTAAACAATTGCTCACTGATATTAAATCCTAATATTTCTTTTGCAAAATTCATACATACTTATTTTAATTGCCAATAACATGGGAGTGTTAAGCCTGGAATTAGTATTTTTAAGATAAGATCTTAATATTATATGCTGAGCTTCAAATTTGAATGTCCAAATTAATTTAAGGGAACATTCTCATTGAAATGGACAAAAAAACGACTTTTTTTGGAATATTTTTTTTTTAAACCCTATGGCATTTATTCAAAAAACTTGTTTGATATATTGAATATATATAATAGGCATTGAAGTATACAACAAAAATGTTTTTTTTTTTGTTATGTTTTGCGGCAATAGAGGGTGTTGTACGAAAAGTCCCTTTTTAGCTGGTACCAGTTCCTGCGGTCTTCCTGGAGAAGATAATGACAAAATTTAAAACGGGTTTGGTTCTTTGGAGTTTTTTCTAGAACATAGACCTATAAAAATGGTACTTTTAATTTTTTAAATTTTTTTAGGACTGTATTTCCAAAAAATTTTAAAAATTGGATATGTTTTGGGGGGAAAGTATGTGTATAAAAAAGAGGGTGGGGTACTTTTATGCATTTTTAAAGGTCTATGTCCTAATATTTATGTTAATGAGTCGAATGCTTTTTGATTTTTTTAAATCTATAGAGCAGAATTTGAGATATCAGTGGTACCAGGTGAAAAAAAGTAGTTTCGAGAAAAACGCGTTTAAAGTTTTTGTGCGACGCTCCAAATCTATAGAAACCGGTATATATCGTTACCAGTGGCGGCTGCTCAGGGTGTTCTAGGTCTTCGGCGCACACCCATAATTTCTTTTAAAATCAATCGATCTTTTAGTATTTACAAACTAAAGATAAAATCTGCCGCAGCATAACAAATAAAATTCATTTCCGCGCAAAGTATTCCTTAATAATTAGCGAACATGGTCTCTGTGTTCTCTTCCGAGTAGCGAACATTTACCCACATTAAAGTTTGTAAACGCACTACCCACCCTAGTTCCCCTTATAATATTTCTCGCTCTGAGTTCTCTGTTGACTGGCGAACCTGAGCAATATAGGAATTCTGCACTAAACTCGTCAGGACTTGGCGGCTCATAAGATTTGAGTTTCTATGCGGGAAGTATACGAAATGTGGTGCGCTGAGCGAATCGCATCGCAAAGTACGAACGCGACGTAGGAGAAACTCAAAAGGAAAGAGAATGTGGGGTAAAACAAAGAGCCATCACTTAGAAACGACTAACGATCCTTCGCTGTGTCGCTCCTTTGTGCTGTATCTGACTGCGCTGCTGCCGCCGTGCTATGTTTGCGTTTGTGCGCTTTGCGTTGTGACTACTTTTACTCTTTCGATGCAGTCTGGCAGGGCAGATTCGGGACGGGGCGGAAAAGGATTTCCAAGTTTTGAAGAGTTAAGGGGACATTCTCATTGAAATTGACAAAAAAACGCCTTTTTTCGGAATTTTTTTGTTTAAACCCTATTGCATTTATTCAAAAAACTTTTTTCATATATTGAATATATAGGCATTGAAGTATACAAAAAAAATTTGTTTTTTGTTTTTTTTGTTATGTTTTGCGGCAATAGAGGGTGTTGTACGAAAAGTCCCTTTTTAGCTGGTACCAGTTCCTGCGGTCTTCCTGGAAAAGATAACGACAAAATTCAAAATGGGTTTTGTTCTTTAGACTTTTTTCTAGAACATAGACCTATAAAAAAAGCACTTTTAATTTTTTAAATTATTTTTAGGACTGGTTTTTCTAAAAATTTCAAAAATTTGCCATTTTTTGGGGGAAAGTACGCGTATAAAAAAGAGGAAGGGGTTACTTTTTTGCATTTTTACAGGTCTATGTTCTAATATTTATGTTAATGAGTCGAATGCTTTTTAATTTTTTTAAATCTATCGAGCAGAATTTCAGCAATCAGTGGTACCAGGTGAAAAGAATATGTCTTTTTCGACATTAAAGAGGATAAAGACTTTTTCCAGAAATACAATGATGGACGAACGATTGTCAGGTTTGGCGCTAATGTCAATAGAAAAGGCATTGCTAAATTCAATGAAAGAGAGACCAGAGTTTTATCAAAAAATCATTGACATTTTTTGCATTAAAGACAGGAGGATCGATTTACTATACTTTGGTTTGAGCCTAATTTCTGACTTTTGACATTGTTGGAATAGGTAAATAATTTCTCGGCTTAGAGTCGGGAAGTGCGCCTTCTGTGTTAGAAGGATAACTCTATTATTAACTACACTAGCAATAGCGAAATATCCCCCATTGTTCGAATTGATTATGTTACACAGGCAAAATAGCGCACACCTTGATAATTTAGTCACCAGCCGCCACTGGTAACGATCGTATACATATATAGCTATAACGTTCGTTTTGTTTCGAATTTCTCACAACGGTTTGAGGACAGCATTACTATGATGTTAAGAAATACTTTTATGTAAAAAAAAAATCGATTTTTTTTTCACTTCCAATGAGAATGTCCCCTTAAGTGGTCCCGAATGTTCAATAATTCTGGGATAATGAACTGGAAAATGTTGTTTGGGCTTAAGGTTGTCTTGAAATAACCTAATGTATTCCGAGTTATGAAAAGCAATTAGTTCACGCAACCTATAAATTTTTTGAGAATCAAATTCTGTAGATAGAAGTAAATCAATAAGTTCCTCTAGATTTAAGGGGGTAGTCCAGTGAAAACGACTGTTTTTTCAACGATTTTTTTTTCATATTAGAAGTCAATTTTTATTAAAAAACTTTTTGACATATGATAGTACAACTATTAAAATACACAAAAAAAAATTTTTGTTTTTGTTTTCGATGAGTCATCCCGACAAAATGGCCGCTCCAAAAAAAAAATTTTTTTGTTGGCGGAATCTCTGCAACGGTTCATTTGAAACAAAAAATTCAAACGAGGTTTTAATCTGTAGAACATTGGCTACCGTCGGAACTAGAATTATTAATTTTCAATAAAAAATAACAAAATGGCGGCATTTCGAATTTTTCTGGTGTTTTTCGGGTGCGTAATTTGTTTATAACTTTGTAAATAAACAATGGATTTTAATAATTCTAGTTCCGATGATAGATACATAATCAAGAAATATACAGCTAAATTTTTAGATCAATCTGAGCAAAAGACTCTGAGATCTGACGTCCGCCGAGTCAAAACATGCTGTTTTCAGATAAACGCGTTTAAAGTTTTTTATGCGGAAAAAAGCTAAAAAAATTAATTTTACCTTAGTCAGCGATGCCTGCTCCATACATAACGCGATGCCTCCTCCATACATAACTAACCTTAAATACAAAGCAGAAGGACCTAGACCTTTATAAACCGAAAAAAAATGGGCGAAGCAAACAGAAATACAAGAGTCCTCCTTGCTCCGCTCCGAAACACGCCAGGGGACTTTCGAGCGCTCGGATTACACGTCTCTCGAAAACTCTCTGTATCTTTAAAACTATTCAATATTTTGCTTAGATATTTTAAGGGGGTATTTTCTAGGTGTAGTAGAGTAGATTTAAGCAAAACGAAAAGAATTTTTTTTTCACTGGACTACCCCCTTAAAAGAAAAAGCCACACCTCATCACTTTGTTCTACTAAATCTCCTATCATCAATGGAAAATAACATGTGAATGTTAAAACTTCCCTAGGCGTAATTTTCAGATTAAATTTTTTTAAATTCTGCTTTGTAAGAACCGGAGACAAATTACCTATTTCTAGCACCCCATAATCAAAACCTTGCTTACGATTGTTCAAGATGGATAAAGTAAAGCTTTGCTTTCTTAACACTTGGCATGCGGGTATACTTTGCCGCCGAATTACGCGTGCAGCGGGCGTTTTTTCGTGAATCGCGCGGAAGTTTGGATATTCAGAAAAATCGCAGTATCGTATTTTTACGTGACCCGCTTTCCAGTGACAAACTGCAAAAAACGTAAAAATACGTTGCCCGCATGCCAAATGTTAATAAAGCATGAATTATATGACACATGTCATAAACACAAACACCCTCGAAAAGGTCATGCATCTATAGAATAATTTTCAACAACATGAAAGGAGTGTATAGTATTGAAAATTGAATATTCCGATATGCCTTTATTATGTTCTGATAAATCTTCAAAATAATTTTCCTTGTTCTGAAGAGGCCATACATTTCCTCACTAGTTTTTCGAGTTTCTGATTTTTCACTTCGACAAAATCTACAAAAAAAATTTGAAGAAAATGATTTGGAGAATCCAAGTACGGCATTAAGTGCAGCATTATCACCTATAATTAATCCAATGATGAAGTGAACTCTACGTTTTTCTTTAGATATTTCAATTTCAACGCCATTTATTTCTAAATCATTAATAATTTCTACTAAATTGTAAAAACACCTATTATTGCCTAAATTTTTGACATCAGATGATTTAAAGACTCCAGCAACGAAAACATTATTAATATTTCCAAGCAAGGAATTTGGAGCAGTAGGAAAGGAATAATAGATTCCTAAAAGAAATGAAGAATGCGATCCTAAAACGTTGTTCACTTCGAAGTCGTCGAAGTAAAGAAAGAGAGGAATTATGATTTTATTATTATGTACTGAAACTTGTTTTTCCATAATTGTCCATTAATGAAATGTTTAATACAAGGATTATTATTTATTTCATTAATTTCTTCGAGAAAACGATCTAAAAGATTATTATTTTCAAAATATTTTCTAAACTGAAACTTAATAGGCATCAGAATTCCTTTTGAGATATTTTCATTTACATATTCTACTGTCACTTCTAAGAACGACATTGGTAATAGAATGATCTAACTTTATAACTGAAGGCTCAACGTATAAATCGTTATTTTTTAAGTACTGAAGGAATTTATATTCTGTATCAAAGGATTCAAATGGATTATTACATATATCTAAAATCATTTGAATCTGATTTTTCAATTGTGTGCTCAATACATCTTGCAATAACAAACATTATTGCTTTTAAATCATTTTGAATATTACAAACATCTTTTCGGGGATAGTTGAATTTTCCATAACATTTGCAAGTAAAAGACAACAATTTATTTTTTAATAATGAAATTTATTCAACGGAAACTAACGTATGCTCTTGAATTGGTTCTGTCCTCTTAGACATTACATCTAGTTTATTTACTTGTATATTACCATATTGTATATTAAATTCTTTTACCTTTCGATCTTTGTCTGGATAGTTCTGTTTTAAATACATTTTATTGATTTCAATTTTCATATGTTTTGTGAATGACCTAAAGAACGCTTGGTTACAACTAAAATAAGCACATTTGTACTATATACGTGATTAGGGCCAAGATTATGAAAATATTTGAAATGAATTGATAAGCTTCTAAATTTCGAAAATTTCTCCTTACATAAAAATCAAATTAAAGACATTTTTATTCTTCTAAATTGGTCACCTCAAAGCATAAATTTATAGTGCTTGTACAGTTAGTCTTTTTAAATAAATTGGTCTTTCAGACTTATGTGTAAAATTCGTAAAGTGATATTTGTTAACGTGAAATAGTTATATATCGAATAAACTTAATTGAAACTTGAAAAAAACGTTAAGAGGCATGTTCTCCGGCGCTAAATAAATTTGACAAATCTGTGATCAAAGAGGACAGTGTAGAGTTTTTAACATCATATTTTGTTTTCATTTTGAAAAAATAAACTTGAATGAAATTCCAAAATAATTCTGACTCGCGCGGATATCTCAAATTAAAGACTTGGAAAATCTTCAAGCATATATGAAGAGATTTTATAAAGTTATCAAATTTGTAAAAAATATTGAAGTAGTAGACGTACAAATCCGTTAAGTGAAAATAATCCTTACCAACTGCAAAAATTATTGGTTGTAATGTTAATTTTGATTTTAAACAAGAATTTGTTATCTCCTCAATTGTGTTATGTAATTCATTGAGCGTATGAACTATATTTAGGAACATCTTTCTGGAATCATCAATTAATATTCGGACAAGTTTTCGTTTTTTTTTAGCGACTTCGTATTGAAAAGCATGAGATGTTGGCACGAGTGCTGAATGCAGTAAGATAAATAATACAACGCTTGAAATATCTGAAAATAAAATAGATTAATTATATACAACCGTATAAATATGTAATATCTCTTAATATGCCTTTTGATATATCTCCTGATTCTCCAGTTGGCTTAGAAGCTGTTTACTATTTCTATCTTTTATATTGTTCTTATAGAATGGAAGAATTAAGGAGGCAAATTGTTCATATCCTTCAAATAATAAATTTTCTTTGCCAGGATCCTTATATTTGAAGTCGATATCAACCTAAATGAGAATTTATTTATTGTGTTAAACTTAATTTTCATATTATAATAATAACGTACCAGTGTATGACCGAAAGATTGTTTAAAAAGCGACCATTCTGAAATAATTTTGTCCAGCTCGTTGTAGTTATCAAAGATTTGATATCTGTAGGGCGCAGTATTTTTGCATTTATCAAAAACTATGTCCAAAGGACCACTGTTGTATTCTAACCACTTTTTTTGTTTTATAAAGTCGTCATCTATAAATTAAATTTAAGAAAAGAATTTTGTTTTCTGAAATAGCTCACCTAAGAGTAGTTCTTCACAATCAGATATTGAAGAGGGAAGAGATGATTCGAAAGAGGACACTTTTTGGGTTTTATGTATTAATACTTCTTGTCCCAACTGATGTAATACATTATGGTATCGGCAATATAAAATTCCACCGGGTCTCTTTTTGGGAATTTGTACGAAATAAGTTTCCTAGAAAACCATAATATCAGTATTAAGTTTCCGTTATAATTATAATACACCTGTGTTCAAAAAAATAGTAGTGCACCAATGCGGCAAGTTTGCTGTTCTACAAATTCTCATGTACAAAACAAAGACAACTTTTGCACAAAACACAACATCAGGTGTTTAAGAATCCGATGAACAATTAAAAACATTTTAGTTCATAAGCAATGAATAGCAGTGTCTACAGACAAGAGCACTTGCACTACTATTTTTTTTAACACAGGTGTATATGTGTGTATGTTAATTTTACTACCACACTTTCTGAGGGGAAAATCTTGACTATCTTTGCCGAAACTTCCTTAAAGAATTTTGGTGTAGGGTTAATTTTATTTTTATTTTTAATTAAGTGCTCAACAATTAGGGGAGAGTGGGGGTATTGGAGCCATGTAAGGAAAAGTTAAAAAAATACCAGTTTAGGTTACAATCTTTTATTTTTGTTGGACACTAATCAGACTTTTAGTTATCTGTCTTTCAGTATTTACTAACAAACACTCAAAAAATATACCCTTTGGTAGTTAAAATCACATTTTTTATAAATGTTACTTTCGCTCCCAGTACCCCGCACATCGGGTAATGAGAGCCAAAAAACCTCCATATGTGTAATGAGAGCCATCACATAATACTAAACAAAATTAAACTTATTTTTATTCACATAACAGGAACTTAAACAATTCAAGACTATAATGAAATCAACAAAATATAATATACAACAAAAATAAAGCATTTTCAAAAGGATAAATAATCCATCATAAGGTTTTTTAGAGATCTAAACAAAAACTGCAGATATAGTCTTTATGGTCATCGAAACCTGAACACTCAGAATGGGTCCATTTGCCACAAGCTCTGCAACAGAACCATAACTCTTCATTTTTGCCAACATCGTTACATATCATTCATTTTCCTCCTCTGAGTATTCAGAATCATCATTACATATATTATTTTCATCGACAGATGATTCCTCAGTTGTGCTGCCTTGGAACAAATTTCTGGTTACTCTCTTTATGTTTTTTTGAGATGATTTATTCTTAATCCTTAATTTAGTATTCTTAGATTTCTTTTTTTGGATTTCCTTTATTGTGTTTTTTATTCTTTCTATCTCTCTTCTCCTCGAAAACTTTCTTCATGGGAGTGCTAGTCAAAACTTCTGAATGCTGCTTGTTTCTATTACTTTTTCTTGATTTTGTTCATATTTGTGGGTGAGGACTTAAAACATTTAAGATATCAGCAAAACTTGTAGAAGGTTGTGGTATAAAATAATTGCCACTTGTTCGGAAAAATTTGGTGTTGACCAGTGTTATCAATCATTATTTATAAGTTTAACTTCGAATTTTATGAATTCCCATTCTCTACTTTTCTTAATAGCATTGTAGGGTTACTTATCAGTATCAAAGTATAGTAGTTATTATCTTGAAATAAATGTCTATAAACCTGTTTCATAGTAACAAGCTTATACCCTTGATCCACGGGCACGACTGAATGAAGATCCAGCAGGGATTATCATCGGCTGTACCGTGTATCACTGTGGATTAAGTTTGAATCTTCATTCATTCAACATTCGAAGGCTACTCGATGAAGCTCCAAAAACTTAATTCAGAGCGGATGAAAATGGAAGTCCTGGAAAACTCAGCTGATTTCCAGTGTCAATTATTCAAAAACATGAATTCACTCCGCTCTTTGCACTTTGAACTGTCAAAACGAAATATCATCGACTCCTATGCCCTTGTATCTTGCATTGAATGAATTAAAATCCGAGTGAATTTTCATTCATAGGATCTTCATTCAACCGTGTCCGTGTATCTTGGGTATTATATCGCCTCGCGAATGAAATATTGATTGAAATTTGAACTAAATCGATTAAGTTAGTAGCACGTTTTAAATTTAAGATTAAAATAATAAACAATTCTCACGTATAAATCATTGAATTAATAATCGCCCTTATAAATACCATATATGTAATACGTACATACCAGTATTCGCTTGAAACATATTTACGAGAAAATTAACCGTATTGACAGATGTGAAATCTACAACAATTGTTGAATCGCTTGCGTACTTATGTGTACTCCGAGTAATCGATGTCAGTCTACATACATGACTCTGAACATATGTTAAAAAATTTTGAATGCTTCATAATACACCAACATCCAATCCTATTAGGTATCGCAAACTTAGAGGTCAGCAGCAAGGACTTCTCATCTTAGTTAGGCCTAAAATTCACAACCCGCTGAGTTTAGAAATACAACTTAAAAAGGGATATTCCGTTCATTGCAAATTCTGAACTCGTAGTAATAGCCACAAGGTACATCCAATACGAAAACGTATTTATTGCCAGCGTTATCCCAACTCGGTCATAATAAATTCAACGTAATTTTATGTTCATTATTATGAAGATTGAAGAAAGAGAAGATAAAAATAAAGGATCAATACTGTATATAGATATATGCACACGTAATTTAGAAGATCATTACAAAACAACATTTAAAGGAAGAAGGATTGATTGGAAAATAAACATAAATATTTGTGAAAAACTTGAGTCTTTATTTCTAACACGGGAATCTCTTAGAAGAGAATAGTAATTTTCCAACCCACAGACCACAGCAACCATGGCAGCCGAAAAGGTAGAAGAGATTGTAACTCAGCAGTTAGATGCAGGGGAAAAAATTATAAGAAGGATTCAGAGGAAAGAAAAACAAGGAAATATCTCACCACTAGGCTCAAAAACCTCAAGTCTTGGTACGAACATGTTTGCAAAACCTATCGAGCAATTCTCAGTAGAACAGGCAGACCATTCGTACTTTAGAAAAAAATATTATGGTCAAATAATGGTCACACAAGAGTCTGCAAAATAAATGCTGCATGGCAAGTTGCAGCAAAAATCAGGCGCAAAAGCAAAAATCCCACAAAAGATATTGCGCAACAGGCATTGGCGTAGCTAGGGATTTTCCCTAGGGTGGGCAGCCGTCCAGCTGAACAATCATTTAATGAGAAATTAGTTCATTCACTCTCCTTATTACTATCTGGCGTCTTTCTTAACTACTTAATAAAGTTAAAAGTCTAATGGTGCAATTAAATCCATAGTTCTATGCTAATATTATAACTAGTGAAAGTAAATCTGTCTGTCTGTCTGTCTGTTACCTTTTCACGTTTAAACGGCTGAACGGATTTCGATAAAATTTTGCAAGAAGATGTAATAGTATCCTGGGGAAGGACATAGGCTAATTTTTACCGCGGGAAAATATATCATTCCCAAGGGAAAATCTAATACGTTGTTTTTAAACTAGAATAGTTGATATTTATAAACCATCGCCTACCACAGTTCGTGGGTCATTTTCTTTAGATGTACTTGTTGATGCTTTAGGTTGTATAGAAGAACTAGAATTACTTCTATTTTCCATCTTTTCATTATCATGTATCACCGACTATTCGAGTTTTTTAAAGAATGTTTTCATATCTTTAAATACGAGGGGCGTTCAATGCATTTTCGGTGTAGGTATGAAAGAATAAGCAGAAAATTCTGAATAAAATTTATTTTTCAATGTAGTTCCCCATCACCTCAAAACACTTATTTGAGCGGGAAAGTGACTTTTCTATAGCCCCTAAAAAATATTTTTCTTCCTTGTCTGAAAAATATTCATCAATTGCCGCCTTCAACTCTTTATCGTCGAAAAAATGCTTACCTCGAAGATCTTTCTTAAGATTTGGGAACAGAAAGTAATCACTAGGGTCCAGATCCGGGCTAGGGTGGATGATTGATTTCTTCAAATCCGCATTCCCGCACAGCAGCCTTGGCAACGCGCCCTGTGTGAACCGGCGCGTTGTCGTGATGAAGCAAGACACCGGCGGTCAATTTTCCATGTTTTTTGGTTTTATAGTCTCATGAAGGATAGTGTGAATGGTACCCACGGATAGGTTAGTCCTTTCTGCTAATGTTTTCACTCTTACAAGACCATCTTTAAGTACAAGTTTCTCAACGATTTTGACGTTTTCTTCAGTAGTGGCACTAACCGGTCGTCTTCAATGCTCTCTCTACCCCGTTTGAATTCACTAGACCACTTCTGAATAGCAGATAATTATGGAGCAGAATCTTGGTAAACAGTCACCATTTCTTCGTGAATAACTTTTTGAGCCTTTCCTTGTTTTGTAAGGAATTTTATCACAGCGCGCTGCTCGATTTTTTTCAAAATTGTCGCATCAGTCATCGTAGTTGCCTTTTCTTAATGATATATTGAATACTAATGGTGACAATTAAATAAAATTTTATATTTATACCCTCAAAAAGTGTCTTTAACTAATGAGATAATTTAATTACCCTCATCATTAGTATATCACCCCGATACCGAGAATATATTGAACGCCCCTCGTAAAAACAAACAAAAAACAAACAAAAAACATTTCTAAATGAGGCGAGGCGATTGATTTAATTTGATGCCAATGTTCTAATTTACTAAAAACTTAGTAAAACAAAAAACATAACATACCTTACGTCTTTTCGATTAACTTGTATTAATTAGCTTTTATTGAATACTGTAATCCAAATATTGGAAACGCCTAATACCGCGCGCAATAACAATAACCGAACAAGTGCACACAAACACTATTTTCTAGGTAGGGTTCGTATTGAATCTTAAAATAAAAAGCAATTAGACAGTATAGTAATTCTCCAACATTGTCCATTTTTCTAGGGTGGGCAAAGAGGTTTTTAGGGTGGTTATTGCCCACCCTTGCCCCCCCCTAGCTACGCGCATGGCAACAGGATGACTCCTGAGAGGGGCCTCACACAGTGAAGCCCAACTCTACTAATAAAGCAATTGGCATGAGAAGATTCTTCAGCATCTGCCCGTAACAAACAACAACTATGGCATGGGTTCTGCCGAACAATAGATATAGATACGATAATCAACGGCTGTTTGTTTCCACACTAATACAAAAATTACTTCTACAACTAGCCTGTGCCCAACAATTCGGAAATAGGTTAAAAAGATTGCATTGTAACCTCCACAGAATACTTCTCTGCCGTTAAAAACTTAAAAATAGACGACTGGAATCCATTCATGATTCACATCTTAAGTCAAAAATTAAACAAAGAGAGTAATAAACATTACCGCTCTTGTATTTTTATCTTTTTTTCTACGCATCGCAGCGGCCCCAAACTGATTTCAAAAAATCACTATTTGGAAGCCCTTTCCAAAAAAGTTTACACCACCCCGCTATCCCCAACCCCTTGGCCTCAATCCCCCCTGGAAGTTGAAAAAATTAACTTTTATTTCACGATTTTTCACCTTTCGCCCCACTTTTCTCCGAAATTCATGTTATTAACATACCTATTTTTTTTAAGTTGCCTATCTAATTACCTTTCCAAAAAGGTGGGGGGGGGGATTGTGGCCAAGGGGTTGGGGATAGGGGGGTGGTGTAAACTTTTTTGGAAAGGGCTTCCACATAGTGATTTTTTGAAATCAGTTTGGGGCCGCTGCGATGCGTAGAAAAAAAGATAAAAATACAAGAGCGGTTCCCATATAAGGCAAAATCCTGATTTACGAATCACCCTGTAACTGCCAAACGGTGCGAGATGCCTCCCCCCCCCCCCCCCCCCCCCACCCATACGATTTTTTGCTTGTCTTGGTCTGACCTTTCACCCCCTGCAGTATTGACCTCTTACCTCTGAACACCCTGTATAGGTACAGTAGAAAGTTTTCATTTATTTGCGTATTTTTATAAAAGTTTCCTTGAAATTATATTTTCGATGCCAGTTTTTATTATAAGTATTTTTATTTTATTTTAATAATAGTATCCTGATAATTTTAACAATAGTACCCTGATAATTTTTTTAAACTTTAAAATGAGTTGCGCAACTTGAGGAATAACTTTCTCACGCGGTGCCGCTGCTGACTATTTCCTTATACCTACAGTTACATTAAGGGTATTCATGAAACTAGATAAGTTTATGTATCGCGTATTTACTTATATTTACGCGCAGCATTTCATGAATGTACCACTTTTTAAATTGTGAATATGAGTGCAAATCGATCAGCTGTTCGGCTGTCGACTAATATCAATAAGTAGTGACATTCAAGATGCCAAGAGTAAGCGAAAAACTAAAATTAATAAAACAGTGGGAACAATTGGCCTTTAGTGATTTGTTAATGCTAGAATTATTCGGAAACAATGATGGTAGTGTTCGTTGCTTGTAAAAATTCGTTTGCCAAATTAAACTTTTCAATGTTTTAGATAATCAATGAAGAAGAAGGAAAAAATTCTTGACGAGTTAACGCTCGCAATGCTGGTTGCAGAAAACTGTAGGTATGGCGTTCCATTCGTCCATTACAGTGTCCCAAAATCACAAAACTTCCTTTCGGATGTTTTGCCGTATTTGGATGAAAAACGATTTACTCAAATTGTACGAATTAGCTGGGTTTCTTTTTTCCTTCGGTCTGCTGTAATTCATATTTAATAACAATTTTGTCAATTAAATTCTTGAATTTAATTAAAGCTTCGACTTACCTTGGACATTTTCAACAAAAAATCGCGCAAAGAAATTTGTTCTTCTGACCCACTGAAGTTTGTATAAGTTTATCAGATCGTTTACACACCGAATTTGCCGCATAAATTTATTAGGTTTGTGTATTTGATTTTCTATACAAATGTTGACAGTTCATTTATGAGGCTGGGAAACTTATGCGGTTTACGCGAATACGATGTCAATACGCGTTTGCATGAATACCCTCATTTAAGATCCTAGTACCGGAAGATCTCTTCCCGGCAGTCGTTTCTCCTGCGATCTGGCCCGCGAATGCTATTGTTCGTGAGTTCATTCACAGAAATAAGGCTGTCTGTAGCTCTTTGGCTCCTGCAAAAAACGGATTAGCGAATTCTCGATCTACTACGCCAATGTAACCGGCCTCCGATCAAAGACGACGCAGCTTTACAAAAGCTCTGCCGACTGCTCTTTTGACATTATTTGTTTGACGGAGACTTGGCTGAATTGTGGTGTTTCCGACGCTGAGCTTTTTGGTCAGGACTATGCGGTCTTCCGCCGTGATCGGCACTGCTCGTTGGACGCCCCTGTGGGTGGTGGGGTGCTTTGTGCTGTCCGGTGCAACGTTCCATGTCGACTCATCGATGTTCCCGACTCTGACGGACTGGAGCTGGTCTGTGCTGTCTTGAGACTGCCGCAGAGAAGCATCTACTTGGTCGTAGCCTACATCCCTCCACGTGAATCGCCTGCGACTTATGCACGACTTGCCACCTGCCTGGAATTCGTCGCTGGCTTAATGCATCCGCGCGACGAGATGATGTTGTTCGGTGACTTGAATATGCCGTCCATCAATTGGTCACCTTCTGCTGACGATAGCGATTTTTTCCCGTCGCCTACTGGAGCTTCGCATCATCTTACGACTTTCCTGGACAGCGTGGCCTCTTCTGGCCTCAGGCAGACTTGCGGCATTATGAACGATAGCGGACGCATGCTTGATTTGGTTTTTTCCACTGACCCTAGTGGTACCTCCGTCATGCGCTGTATTACTCCTTTGGTTCCTGAGACTGGGCATCACCCTGCTCTTCATATTGTATTGTGCTCTGATTCTTATATGTTAAATTCTTCTGCGCCATCCGACTTTTGTTATAACTTTAAAAAGGCTGATTTTTCTAAGCTCAATAACTGGCTTTCGGCTTGCGATTGGAGTAGTGTTCTTCTCGAACGTGACATCGACACTGCTATTGAATCTTTTTATAATATTTTATTTCAAAGTTTTATTCACTGTGTTCCGATCTGTAAGTCCCGTGGATCACCCTCGGGTCCACCTTGGTTTAATGGTGCTTTACGACATTTAAAAAATTTAAAGAATAAGGCCTGGAAGAAGTTTTGCATCTCAAGAACGGACATAGACTATGCCGCCTATTCGGTGGTTCGTTCTCAATTTATATCCGAAATAGATTCCTCATATAACGAGTATCTCAGCCATATGAAATTTTCTCTACGTGAAGATCCGAAGCGCTTTTGGCGTTTTGTTAATTCTAAGCGTAATTCGGATGGCTACCCTCTGTCGTTGCGCCTCGGGGATACTGATACCGACGATCCTCAGCAGATTTCCAATCTCTTTGGTGACTTTTTTGAAACAGCTGAACTGATTTCTGTGATACTAGTTCTAAGCAATTTTCACACTTGACGACGCTTCCGCCGACATCACTTACGCTTAAGGACTTATTTTTTGACGAGGCTATTTTAACTAAATATATTTCTAGTTTAGCCGATAACTTTTCGTGTGGACCCGACGGCATTCCCGCGTCTTTTATTAAAAGGTGTAGCGTCCCTCTTGTCCCCATTCTATGTTATTTATTTAATTTATCAATTTCTCGTGGTGTTTTTCCGCATAGTTGGAAGCTCTCTATCATTATTCCGCTTCACAAAAAGGGTTCCAAGTCCGAAATCTCTAACTACAGACCTATTGCCAATTTATGCTGTATTGCTAAACTCTTTGAATCTGTGATTTGTGACGTGCTCTCTTTTCATTGTAAACCTTTTCTGCAATCTTTTCAGCATGGCTTTCTCAAGGGAAAGTCTACTTCCACTAATCTTCTTGAATTTTCTAATTTCTGTTTAACAAACATTGAAAATGGTGGACAAATTGATTGCATTTTCACTGATTTCAGTAAAGCCTTCGACAGAATCAATCACAGAATTCTGCTTTCTAAATTACATTTTCTTGGTTTCCCACCTCTTGTTATCAAATGGCTTGGGTCCTACTTGTCTCATCGCTCACAGCGAGTCTTATTTCGCGGTCTGTACTCCAGAGAAATCCTTAACACCTCGGGTGTACCTCAAGGCAGTCATTTAGGTCCCTTACTTTTTATTATTTATATCAACGATGTGTCTCTGTCTCTTTCTAACTCTAGGATTCTCTGTTACGCAGATGATGCCAAGATCTTTCGTATTATACGTAACGAGCATGACTGTGACCTTTTAAATTCTGACATTGATGCTTTTCACACATGGTGCTCATTAAACCAACTTCCACTAAATATTGACAAATGCACTTACATGTGTTTCTCTCGCAAGAAAAGCACTACTTCTTTTAATTATACTATTGACGGATGCTCGTTACTAAAACTTGACAAAACCAAAGATTTGGGCATCTGGTTGAATAGCCATTTTACATTTTCTGAACACATCGATGCGATCGTTCGTAAGGCCAGCTCCACGCTTGGCTTTGTTAAGCGTTGGTCCAAGGAATTCAATGATCCTTTTGTAATTAAGACCCTGTATTGTACATTTGTAAGGCCTATTCTTGAGTATGCTAGTATAGTTTGGTCTCCGTTTTATGCGACTTCTATTGATCGCGTCGAGGGTGTCCAGCGTAGATTTCTTAGGTTTTCCCTCCGTAATCTTCCCTGGAGCAACCCTTCAGTGCTACCTCCTTACACTGACAGGCTGCGGCTCTTATCCCTTCAGTCTCTTGAGGAACGACGCGACACTGCGAAAGTAGTTTTTGCTTTTGATTGCCTATCAGGCAGGATCAACTCACCTGAGCTTGTCGCTTACTTTCAGATTTCTCTCCCGACTCGCTCCGTGCGTGATCATGATTTCTTCCGAGTGCCTTTTCATCGTACTAATTATGGTATGAATAATCCTCTGTCGTCGATGTCACGCGCCTTTAATAATCACAAAGTCAATATCGATTTTAACTTGTCGCGAAACCAACTGAAGAGTCAGCTTCGTTAAGGTTTCTATTTTTGTAGTAATCAGTTTATGATGAATTGTCACTAATAAATTGTTTTTTTATCCGTATATTTATAACCTTCGTTACATTATTTACTATTGGTCGATTCAGTCAGTTTTGTGCGCTTTAATTTTGTGATTTATAATAAATATTCAATTATGGAATCTTAACTTTGATTTAATAGATGTTGTAATACATTTATTGATTTAATAGATGTTGTAATCCATTTTAATTAGAAAATCGTTCATTAAGTAAGGGATTAAGGGGGCATTCTCATTTGAAATGAAAAAAAAAAAAAAATCTTTTTTTTTTTTTTTTTTTTTTTTTTACATAAAAGTATTCCTTATCCTTAACATCATAGAAATGCTGTCCTCAAGTCGTTGTGACAAATTCGAAACAAAACGAAAGTTATAGCTATTTATACATAACGATATATACCGGTTTCTATAGATTTGGAGCGTCGCACAACAATATTAAACGCGTTTTTCTCGAAACTACTTTTTTTCACTTGGTACCAGTGATATCTCAAATTCTGCTCGATAGATTTAAAAAAATCAAAAAGCATTCGGCTCATTAAAATAAATACTAGGACATAACCCTTTAAAAATGCATAAAAGTACCCCACCCTCTTTTTTATACACGTACTTACCATTACTTTGTAATGGCCAGTTTTTAAAATTTTTAGAAAAACAGTCCTAAAAATAACACAGCCACACAAAAAAAGAAAAGTGATCTGTACTATACTATATGGTTTTCGATGTATTTTGGGGCGCTGAGCACGAATCTGGAATTGAGCCATCACATCACAGTTAATTCCTAACCTCAAAAAACAGGTAAAAAATAGCAAAAATCCGGATAAATGTACAAGGACAAATACAGGAATTTCTTTTTATCATATCCAGATGTATACTTTTATGTAAAAGAACCCCGGGAATCCAAATCCACCGTTAGAGTTGAGGTGGCACGTCATGTTTTTTCCTAACCTCAAAAAACCGGGTCAGAAATATCGATTTCCAAAAGTTAACCGATTTACACTAAATTCGGTTTGTGGGGGTTTTAGGGGTCTCTGATCACGAATCAGAGTTGCAAAATTCAAGATGGCGGACAAGATTTTCGAAAATCAACCGATCTACACCAAATTTGGTATGTGGGGGTTTGTGGGATCGCTAAACACGAATCTGAAGTTTAATTTGCAGAATGGCAGATGGCGGATCCAATATGGCGGACGAAATTTTCGAAACCAACAGACCTGCGCCAAATTTAGCATGTGGGGGTTTTTGGGTTCGCTGATCACGAATCTGAAGTCAAACTTGCGGAACTACAGATCCAAAATGGCGGACGAGATTTTCAACAGTCGACTGATCTACGCCAAATTTGGTATGTGGGGGTTTTAGAGGTCGCATATGACGAATATGTTATTGATTTATGGTCACAAAGTCTCCTTTAAGGTCGTTCATTTGAGGAAATATGTCTTTACACCCTTTTTCTTCTAGGAGGCCCTGCCACCATAAATAACTTCATCAGATTCATGATTAGCGACCCCAAAGACCTCCACATTACAAATTTGGCGTAGATCGGTTGGTTTCGAAAATTTTGTCAGCGATATTGGATCTGTCATCTTTAATTCCGCAAACTAAACTTCAGGTTCATGATCAGCGATCCCAAAAACTCCCACATACTAAAATTTGATATCTTATGATCAGAAAACTCTCAAAATTTACCTGGAAAGTTTTTCCGAAGGGTACAGAAAAATGTCAAAAAATTGAGGAAATCTAAAATAAAATTTGTTCAAACCATCCGATTTGTCGTGGAACGCCTCCATATACAAACATGTGTAAGACATAACCTATGCATTTCTATAATTTCTCTACTACGTGTTTTTTATCACTATTTTACTTTTTGCTAATTTATTCACTAACAATGCAGATTAAATCATCATGTACACTATGTACATTGTATATGTTTATTTACAGAAGGATATGTAGATTTGTGCGTATTTCTGTTTCTTATGATTTCCCTTTTTCGCAACCTTTTTTGACTAATTTTCCTGGACTATTATTTTTTTGCTCATGGATTCGCTTTATAATATGCTTAGTTTTAATAATGCACTCTGCCTCTCCTCCAACACATTTTTGTGAGGCGGAGTGCGTTATTAAAGGTAAACATATTATAAAACGGATCAATGAACAAAAAAAAACATTTATGAATTTTAGTAGAATTCGCACTAACATAAAACATTTTTTAGGTATGACAGTGATCGAATTCCAATAACTACACGACTCCAACTAGAAAGAATTTTAAGTTGTGAATTATTAGAGCGCTATAACGCATTCTCCAGCGACAGTGAATCAGAAATAACAATTGATGAAAATTATTTAAACACCGAAGAATATGTAAAAGATTTAATGGACAGAGCAACCATCCACAAAAAGGCACCATGCATTAGTTCGCGAAAAAAGAAAGATGCCACGGAATTTTGTAAAAATGAACATATCGAAGCAATAGTCGTAGAAGAAGTTACATTGAATAATATTGAAGGTAATATTTTATTAAAATTTTCTGTCGTTTCTTTTTCTTTAGAAGTTTTTGTGACAGCGCCAAAGAAATATATACTTGAGTACAATACAAAAATTGGTGTGCCAGAAAGCCTAAAAACTGCAGAAAAAGGAAAAATATCGTCTTTCGACCCTGATAAGATAATTGAATACTCTCCTTCTGAAGAATATCTCGTCGATAAAGATTGTTTTCCACAAATAATTCACCGAAAGTTGGGTAAATCGAAATTCAACAAAATTTATGAATGCCAGTATTGCCGAAAAACCTTTGACCGACCTTGGGTTCTCCATGGCCACTTACGGCTGCACACTGGGGAAAAACCATTTGTGTGTCCCGTGGCTACATGTTCCAAAAAATTTGCCGATCGGTGATTAACAGCTATATCGCTCAAATCACTTTTGTGAATATTTTATTTTGCAGATCTAATTTGCGTGCTCATCAGCGTACAAAAGGTCATCACAACTGGAAATATCAATGTTCACAGTGTACAAAAGCATTCAGTCAACAAAATTACCTGAACAGACATAATCTTCAAGCTTGTCGAAAATTTCTAGCACACTGTAAAAAGTAATTAGAATAATACTGCGTTTAAGAGAAATGTATTAAAAATTGTGAAATCTCGCTCAAAAAATATCATGCCATGCAAACAATAAAGCTTGTCGTATTTTCAAAAACTATTTGTTTAATTTTTTTTTCAGTTGTCCCATAAATTACAAAAAAAGGAATTTTCGGCAAAGAATATCTAATAACAAAAACTGACATTCGAGCCGTTTTCGCTATATTTTTTCATCCTTGGTACTGTTAGAGGAATGGAAAGGAAATTTGAGGCATCTCTGCAGGGTGCATCTCACAAAAATGTTGTATCACAAAACTTCTCTATGAACGCATTACACACTGCTTTTCCACAACTACACACCAAACATGTTATATGATGCTTAGCCATCATTTATCCGAAAGAAATTTAATTTAATTTAATTAAGTAGTTGCAATCAAGCAGGCGGAACGAACGGACTTATGAGCCACTATTTTTTAACAAATGGAGAGATCGGTAAAATGTAAATACTTTATAATAAAGGACAGTCGTCATTTTTATTTCATGTCCATTTTATTATAAAACAATTAAATCTATTTAATACAAACCATAGTTTAAAAATATAGTAAAAAACGTGAATTATTAATAATATATATTTGTAAAATGTGAACCATCTACATAAAAGGTATCTACCTGCTTTTCTTTGAATCTTCTGTCGCCGGAGAGAAGTACAGAGGGATGTAGAGACCAAATCCTTTATCATGGGAAAAGGAGGAGCCGCGTTAAATCTTTTTTTTTTATTCAAGACGGAGCAATTTTATGGCGATCGAGTTATTGGCCTAAGGTACCCACGCTTTGCTAGGGGAAAAGAAATAGAATAGCCACATTACTCGTCAGATCTCATTCGATTTGATTTCTTTTTAGGGGGGTACATTAAAGATCTCTGCTATGAAAATAACCAAAAAACAGTTGAGGATTTTATTAAAGACACTAGCTGGGTTACCCGGTTTCACCCGGCGATGGCTAAATACTTATTAATTAAACACTTCTCAAATGTTCTAGTTTGTTATATCTTAGAAATTGTTTCAACCCGAAAACGCCTTTACAGATCCGCCATCTTGAATTTCCAAACTTAAATAATATTCAAAATAATCATTGTACCAATTTTATTTAAAATCCGTTGAAATCGAGAAATTTTGGTCGCCATATTGGATCCGCCATCTTGAATTTGGAAATTTCGCTAATATTCAAAATTAGTGGCTCCGGAATAATCATTGTACTAATTTTCATTAAAATCCGTTGAAATCAAGACATTTGGTTTCATATTGGATCCGCCATCCTAGATTTACAAATTTTGATAATATTCGAAATTATTTGCCTCAGAAATCCGTTGAAATCGAGAAATTTTGGTCGCCATATTGGATCCGCCATCTTGAATTTGGAAATTTCGCTAATATTCGAAATTAGTGGCTCCGGAATAATCATTGTACTAATTTTCATTAAAATCCGTTGAAATCGAGACATTTGGTTTCATATTGGATCCGCCATCCTAGATTTACAAATTTTGATAATATTCGAAATTATTTGCCTCAGAATAATCATTGTACATATTTTCATTAAAATTCGTCGAAATCGAGACATTCTGGACCCAATGTTGGGTCCACGATCTTGGATTTGGAAATTGTAGCCTCAGAATAATCATTGTACTAATTTTGATTAAAATCCTTTGAAATCGATGAAATTTGGTCGCCAAATTGGATCCGCCATTTTGTATTTGTAAATTTCGATAATATTCAACATCAGTGACCTAAAAGATAATCACTGTACTAATTTTCATTGAAATCCGTTGAAATCGAGAAGTATTGGTCACCATATTGGGTCCGCCATCTTGGATTTGTAAATTTTGATAACATTCAAAATCAGTGACCTCAAGATAATCGTTGTACTAATTTGCATTAAAATCCATTGAAATCGAGAAATATGGTCGCCATTTTGGATCCGCCATCTTGGATTTCTAAATTTTTATGATATTCAAAACCAGTGACCTCAAAACAATCATTGTACTAATTTTCATTAAAATCCGTTGAAATCGAGAAATCTTGGTTGCCACATTGGATCCGCCATCTTGGATTTCTAAATTTTGATAATATTCAAAATCAGTGACCTCAAAACAATCATTGTACCAATTTTCATTAAAGTCCGTTGAAATCTCCTTGGTCGCCATATTGGATCCGCCATCTTGAATTTCTAAATTTGGACAACGGATTTTAAATCACCATTCCGCAAAACTCCTATGTACCAATTTTCATGAAACTCGTTTCAAATTTAAAATTTTCAGCCGTCATCTTGGATCCACCATTATGAAAACCTATGTATTATCCGAAAAAAAATTAGCCTATATGTTAAGTCGGAATATGTGCTACCTTCGGACAAAAAATGAAAAATATCGATGCAAGCGTTTAGGCGTGATTGAGCAACAAACAAACAAACATACAAACAAACTTTCATTTTTATACCGGGTGAGTCATTTAACTTGAGACAACCTAATAACTTTTTAGGATCACATAATATTGAAAAAAGTTTAATATGAAAGTTGTAGGGTATCAAAAATGGCGTTTGGTGATGATCTTAAAAATGACCTTGACCTTGACATTCAAGGTCATATGAGGGTCAACTTTAAAATTTCAAATGGGATGACCCCCTATTGACCCCGGAATTGAAAAGAGCGGAAAATTTTACGTTCAGATATGACCTTGACCCAATGGTCAAGGTCAAATTTCAAGGTCATTTCACGATAATTTATCTTCATGTACAATAGCGAGAGGCGATGACGTTTTTTGAAATACATTTTAAACTAAAGTTTTTGATGTGAAGAGATATCTGACCACGACCTTGAAAATTACCTTGACCCTGACCTTCAAAGTTATTTGAAGGTTAAACTCAAAAATTCTATTGGTAACCCCTATTTTTGACGCCAGAACGAAAAAAGCTTTCGACCGAACATGCGATAAAGTATTTAACTACATTTTGCATTACCCAGGAACAACGACGTGGACGTAGTAGTTTTCTGTTCCCTTTGGGATGCTTGATTTAGGTGAGTCGAGTCCCCTCGCCTCTCACCGTCGCACAGTGGGGCCATATTGCTAAATTGGTTCAAAACCACCCACAAATCGTAATTTTTAACGGAATTTGAAAATTCTTGTTTAAGGATACTCGTGATGAGGAAAAAAGAGACTCACGAAGCCCTATTTCCCAAAAATTGCTTCGGTGATTTTAAAAATTCAAAAAACTTCACTTTGATCTCGAAAATTCAGCATATTGAAAGTACAATCTTATGATCCAAGAACTTAAAGCAAAAATGAAAATCTGGAAAAAAACTACAAGTAGGATTTCGAGGTTGCTGAATCTAAATTAGTCATTTACTTGATCATACAAGGTCTCCTAAAGGTCATTTGAAGGTCAAGTGAGAATTTTTAAAATCACCGAAGCAATTTTTGGGAAAAAGGGCTTCGTGAGTCTCTTTGTTTCCTCATCACGAGTATTCTCAAACTAAGAATTTTCAAATTTTGTTAAAAATTACGACTTGTGGGTGGTTTTGAACCCATTGGGCCCACTGTGCGTCGGGGTGCTTGATATAGGTGAGTCCCCTCGCCTCTCACTGTCGCGTCGGGGTGATCGATTTATGTGAGTACTCGCAATTCTCACCAATTTAGTTTAATAAATGCTCGAAGTGATGTCCATCAACTTCAATACACTTATTAATGCGCACCTCGATCTTACACAACTTTGAAGCATAGCAGGACTTATTTTGTTGCAAGCATCAATAATTCTTTCAATCATATTTTCACGAGTAGTTGGTACTTCGTTGTAAACTTCACCTTATCAAGCATCCCGACGGTGAGAGGCGAGGGGACTCACCTAAATCAAGCACCCCAAAGGGAACAGAAAACTACTACGTCCACGTCGTTGTTCCTGGGTCATGAAAAATGAAGTTAAATACTTTATCGCATGTTCGGTCGAAAGCTTTTTTCGTTCTGGCGTCAAAAATAGGGGTTACCAATAGAATTTTTGAGTTTAACCTTCAAATAACTTTGAAGGTCAGGGTCAAGGTAATTTTCAAGGTCGTGGTCAGATATCTCTCTTCACATTTCAAAAAACGTCATCGCCTCTCGCTATTGTACATGAAGATAAATTATCGTGAAATGACCTTGAAATTTGACCTTGACCATTGGGTCAAGGTCATATGTGAACGTAAAATTTTCCGCTCTTTTCAATTCCGGGGTCAATAGGGGGTCATCCCATTTGAAATTTTAAAGTTGACCCTCATATGACCTTGAATGTCAAGGTCAAGGTCATTTTTAAGATCATCACCAAACGCCATTTTTGATACCCTACAACTTTCATATTAAACTTTTTTCAATATTATGTGATCCTAAAAAGTTATTAGGTTGTCTCAAGTTAAATGACTCACCCGGTATATGTATATTTATTGACTCCACCAATTTATTTTAAGTTTATTAAGATTTATTTTTTATTATTATTTATTAAGATTTACTAAAGCATTAAATTAGTTTCATAACTATTTGATTAATTTTATTTATATTGGCAGTTTCATCAACGATGAACGAAATTGCTATGAAAACAATTGAACTTGTTTTTTCTCTCTTTGCTTAACATTAAGAGCAGAATAAACCAAGATTTTATATAATTAAGATCGTCTTAATGGTTAAATAAAGTTGCAGAGCACCTACAGTTAATAATCTCATTAACATACGGAAATCATATTAAATTAGGGAAAAAAATATAAAATTAAATTCAGGCAAAATGTTACAGAAAAATAAACCAAAGTGGTTGCTTACAGCTGTAATTTGAAATGAGCTCAATTTTGACCAACAACTTTATAGATAAGACGTACTTGCATATTAAATATATAACCCATTAAAATTAGTTGAAAAAGCAATTAAGCGTAAAAGATGCTAAAATACAGAATTTTGAAAAATATATTTCTCTGCATGTATATTTTACTTAGCTACATATGACTATAATAATATTTTAATCATTCAAAATATTTAACCGGGTGTAAACGAAGTCTTCATTGTCCTTAGCACATTTTATGTCATTCATTTTCCAAGTACAATTTTTCGCAATAAGACAAGAAGAAAGAATTCAGGTATTTTAATTCGATGTGAACAGCAATGGTGGTCACAATCAGTGCCGGATTAGCCATGTAGCAGGAGGCAGCAAATGCTACGGGCCCCGCGCTTTGGGGGGCCCCGCGCCTTCGGCCAAAAAAACTACAAATCAAAAAAATGTAAGCCACCCACATAGTAGCAATTCTCAGTGAGCGCTTGCAAAACCCCCGGTGAACACATATAAACTATAAATACCAGGGCCGTAACCAGCGGGATGGTCAGGGGGTTAGAACCGAACAGAGGGAGGAACCCCTCCCCCCGGAAAAGAAATTCTGGCTACGGGCCTGATAAACACTATGTTCTAACTGCTGTGAACCCCTTGCCGCACACATACCCCCCGCGTTCTTCAAATGTTCAGAACCGGGAGTGAACTAAAATCTGAGAGAACTCAAAGAGAGCCAAGAACACGACTGGGGTTCTATGGGGTTGGCTCACGATATGCTGAATGCTGAGTTCTCTCTCTGGGGTCCTTATATAGCGACCCCAGGCGAAAATTTTCGTACAAAATTTTTTGTTTAGCATGCAAGTTCTTTATATGTATACTTTCTGTTGGGTTTTTCGTTACCAACCAAATGTGGGGCGCTCTCGAGTCCCCAGTGACCACTGATACGACTACGAGCTTTAGGGAACGAGATGATGGAAACGCAACTACTTCGCAAAATAATACTTTATTTTAATTCACTGCTACAACACGTCTCAACTTCGCTGGCTTCTATTCCACACTCTCACAGTGGTACTGCCACAGCCCATGATGCAGGGCTGGGCACAACATTCCTCCCCTGCTAGGAAGAGAGGTTCCTCCGGTGGTAGTGGCGGTAGCCACCAAACTCCCGATAGTTGATCTGATGGCGACCACTTCGTACTGGCCTTGTATGAGCTCCACTCGTTGACTCCGGTGGATCCTGAGCCGAACATTGAGCTTCCGTCAGTGAACCTGATGAATCTCGATTAATTTCCTCGCCCTCAGCAGCCTGCTGTATCTGCTCTGCGTTGTCCGGAACCCCCGACCGATCCGACTGAGCCTTACTTCCCGTTGCCTCCAGGTTCGTGATTTCTTGCAGAAAATCGTCCTTGTCCCAAACTGGTCCGCTCTCCTGAGCAACGGATTTTTTCCAGAGCTGGTTGAAATGACGAATCAACCTCCGGTTCCCAACCTGCACCTCTGCCATAGCATTCCCAATCAGCCTCGTGACAGTGCAGGTGACTCGATCACCATTCGCTAAAGCTGTAACCACCTTCTCTCCCTTACAAAATTTTCGAACACGGGTCCCATGATGTCTATCAAATTCTTTCCTCATCTTAGCCTGTCGTTTTGTTGACTTGGCTTGTCCCTTGGATGTAGGGCGGTAAATCTCGAGAGGTGTTCGAAGAGCTCGACCAAAAAACACCTCTGCTGGCGTTTTATTATCGAGGTTACTGTTCGGTGTGTAGTTGTAAGCAGAAACGGCGATATTCAAATCGCTTGAACGCTCCATGGACTTTTTTAAGGTGTGCACCATCTTCTCCGCCTGTCCATTTGCTTGTGGATGTCTCGGAAAGCTGCGAAGGTGCACAATGTCAAACTCAGCACACAGCTGAGCAAACTCCGAAGAAGTAAACTGTGTTCCGTTATCTGTAACGATCGTCTCCGGAGGCCCAAAATGTCGAAAAACTGTACGCAAATATTTTACCGTAGCCACCGCTGTTGTCGGAGATATCCACTCCGCATCCACATATTTAGAATAGCTATCCACAACCACGAGAAACGCATTTCCCTTCGACATCTCAGCGAAATCCAGGTGTACCCTAGACCAAGGTTTTCCTGCATCCGGCCACGGCTGTAGTGGTACTTTAACAGGACTGTCGGCGTTCTTAGCACAGTGTCCACAACTCCTTACTACAGCCTCGACGTCCTCTGCTAACGTCGGCCAATAGAAATGATGTCTTGCCAAACCTTTCATTCTTCGCATTCCCGGGTGAGCCCTATGCAAACGATTTAGAACTGACTTCCTCAGTTTCTGCGGAATGATAACTCGATCGTTGAGCAACAGTATTCCATCACTTGAACATATGGAATCTGCCCGAAGATAAAATGGACGCAGAAACGGGTCCGCTTTATCGCCATCGCACCATCCGTTGGTTAGGCGACTCAAAATCCTGCTCAAAATTGGATCAGACCTCGTTTCCACTCGTAGCAGTTCACGGGCTGCGCGAGACCCCATTGTCTCTGCAGTGATTTCCCTGATTTCCACCTCGTTAATGCGCAACGAGGCAATGACCTCCTCTAGATCAGAATCGGGGGCATCTTTCCTTGCCTCCTCAATAAGCCGGGACAACGCATCCGCTTGACCAAAATTGTCCGTTTTCACGTACTCGATCTTGAAGGCATAACCAATTAATCTGAGAGCCCAGCGACGAAGACGTGCCGCAGTACGTTCACTGAGTCCCTTAGTGTTTTCTCTACTAAAAAGTGCTAGAAGCGGTCGATGATCCGTCTGAAGAACAAACTGTCGTCCCCAGATAAAACTTCTAAATCTTTCCACGGCTGTAACCAAAGCAAAAGCCTCCTTCTCAATCTGACTATAATTCTGTTGTGATTTCGTGAGTGCCTTGCTCATATGGAAGACAGCCTTCTCGTTACCATCAGCGTAGCGCTGTATTAACACGCCTCCAATTCCCGTCTGGCAGGCATCGGCTGCAACAATTAGTTGTTGACGAGGGTCATAGTGAGATAGCAGCAAGGGTCCTGATAGGATTTTTTTTATTCCCCTGAATGCTGCGTCATGTTTGCTTTTCCAAGCGAAGCTTTCGTCTTTGTGCAGTAGCTCCTCCAACGGCGCTTTTAACTGATGTAGGTGATGCACGAACTTGCCATAATAATTGACCAGTCCGAGCAGCGAACGAACCTCCTTTTGGTTACGAGGCTCACGCATTCCAGCGATTGCCTGGAGTCGCGCTGGATCAGCCTCAATACCCCTTTCTGAAATGACAAAACCAAGGTATTTAACGGAAAGTGTGTAAATTTCACACTTCTCTGAGCGTAAACGAAATCCCCACTCCTGAAGACGCTCGAGGACCTCATGCAGACGCTCGTCATGAATCTTCTTATTTGGCCCCATTACCAGGATGTCATCAAGGTACGCCGAAACTCCTTCAATACCGGCAAGTGCACCCTCGACCGTGCGTTGGAAAATTGCAGGAGCCGGCCTCAGTCCAAAAACCAGTCTATTGTAAGCAAATAGACCCCGATGCGTGTTGATTGTCGTCATTTGACGGCTTTTGTCATCAAGAACAAGTTGATGGTACGCCTCCGACAAGTCCAGTCGACTAAACACCTTGTTACCACTAAATCCGGCCATCACCTCCTCAAGGTGTGGGATGGGGTAAACATCAGCGACAAGAGAGTCATTAAGACCCGTAGAGTAATCCGCGCACAGGCGAATACCGCCATTGGCTTTGCGAGCAACCACCATAGGAGCTGCCCACTCCGAAGACTCCACCGGTGACAGTATCCCTAGCTCGACCAGGCGGTCAATCTCCTTGTTAAGTGTCTCCTGCAGCGCCAGAGCTACAGGACGGGGTCGCGAGTGGACTGGCACCGCATCCGGCTTAAGCCGCAGGCAAACTGTTGTCTTCTTGCAGGTTCCTAACCCTTCACAAAACAGCTTGGGGTAGCGTCTCTGCCATTCTCCTATTTCGACCGGAAAAGAAGCTACGCGGGCCGCACAGCACGCGTTGTCATTCCATTTGACAATACCTAGCTTGTTCAACACTCCTCCACTGAGCAATCGAGTGTTATGTTTATTCAGAACCAGAACGACATCCTTGGTTGAACGTGCCTCAAAAATGAACTCGGCCTCGAAAAATCCTCTAGGTTTGATTTTATGTCCATCCGCACTAATGCAATTGCGGCGGAATGGCCTTAAGGCTGGAGACCCAATCTTCGCCCAAATGTCACTTCCAATTGTTGTGACATCCGCTCCTGAGTCAGCCTGTAGTCTCAGGGGATGCCCGTTAATGCTCACCTCGACGTAAACTCGGTTGGACGTAAAATCGCCTTCAGCTATGTCCTCTGTAATCATCTGGTTTACAATCACAGTGTTTGACATTGACTTACCAGACAAATTCCTCTTCTTCCTCTGACAGACCGAAACGATGTGCCCTTTTTTCTTACAGAAGAAGCATGACGATGACCGATGTTGGCAAGCGGCTCTGATGTGCTTGCTTGATCCGCAACTTTGACATTGGCCCTGTTGACTCTGTTTTTGCTTTGTCGCACTTTGGTCATCCCTGTATTTTCTGGTTCTCACCTGTGGGCGAACAGCACTTATGCTAGCAGTGTGTCCTTCTTCCGTCACCACAGACAGCTCCGAGTCGATAAGACGAGTTTCCAGGCTTTTCAGCTGCTCCCGCATCTCCTCTACGGTGATTCCTGGCTTATCCTCCACCGCGCGTAGGATATGGGTTCTGATGTGCCTGTACGCAGGATCCGATGCAAATAAAAGCACAAGAAACAATTTGAAGGTATCGAGGGTTAAGCTCTCGAACTCGAACAAGTCCCCCTGTAGATTTGCCAAATTAATCAGTTCCTCAGCTGATTTACCTGGTTGCACTCTTGTCATGAGAACATCATGACGGCAGCGGAACAGTGATTTGGTTGGGCCAAACGTTGCCTTTAGAATCTTAATGAGATCTGTATAGGTCTTGGACTCCGGTGTGGAAGGTGATGTGCGTCCTCGCAGCTGATTATACTCGTTTGGCCCTAGCGCTCTCAGCAACAAATGCGCTCGGTCCTTGTCGTCCTTGCAATGCTTTTCCAGCAGCCCTTTGTTTCGGCCAAACCACGTTTCAAAGGTTAGGTCCGAATTCGGATCATAGGTGAAAGTGCCCATGAGCGACAGAATATTATTGAGCGAAACTGCACCGTCGGTTGCAGCTGCTGTAATACCGGCATTTGTTCGTTCCATCGTTACCTTTTCTACAAGTTCCGTCATCTTTGCTAAAACAGACGCGAGAAGCTCTTCGGCCGCCATTTTGCCGCCATTTTGCTGCGCCAATTGTTGGGTTTTTCGTTACCAACCAAATGTGGGGCGCTCTCGAGTCCCCAGTGACCACTGATACGACTACGAGCTTTAGGGAACGAGATGATGGAAACGCAACTACTTCGCAAAATAATACTTTATTTTAATTCACTGCTACAACACGTCTCAACTTCGCTGGCTTCTATTCCACACTCTCACAGTGGTACTGCCACAGCCCATGATGCAGGGCTGGGCACAACACTTTCTTTGCCCACACTGCTTAATAGAGTGAATAAAATACGATTGCAGTTCACCAGCTCTAATAACAAAAGTAGAAGAAAGATAGAGTGTGGGGAAATGTGAGTGCAGAGAGAATATGTATATGAACTCTGCACTCACATTTCTCCACACTCTATTAAGCAGTTTTTACTTTCTTCTGCTTTTGCTATTTGAGCTGTTAAGTGTTGAATATCTACAACAGGCGATACTAGTAGTTTTTTAATGATAAACAGTAAGAAAATAATGAATTGGATACTTAATTTGATAAGCCTAATTCAACAGTCAGTCGACTCAGTTGTTCGTTTCTACCACAATTACATAAGTTTGTTTTCTTTTGATTTAAGAGTGAAATTTGTTGTTTTTGTTTACTTCGTGTTACAGTTTCTTAATTTTGACGTGCTTGCTTTTGTATTATTATTGCTGTTTTGCCGATCGCTGTGGACTAATACAAAATCAGTATAATACTACTGTTTCGTAACAGTAAAATTCTATATATGTAATATCAAAACAGTGAAAACGATAAGCTCTGAAGTTTTTGGTAAATAACAAACTTTTTTGTTCATATACCAACCTACTATACAAAGTTAAAAAAAAAAACGAGACATGTAGGTTTTAGAGCCGAAACAAATAATAACCCGATAACGGGGGGCCGATAATGGGGACGATGCGACTATAAATTGCTTAAGGGGCTGGATTGATGATTAACTCAATTTCTCAAAAAAACACTACTGCATGGCGGACAGTTAATCTCTGGAACGGTAAGTCTGAAACATAAAATTCAGAAAGAGGTACAAAAAGGAAGTGCTCTTACGTGATAGTTTACCAGAAAAATTAAAAAATCATTAAAAATAAAAAAAATGGCGGACATTTGGCAATCTTTTTCAAAAATCGCCTTTTTTTCGACCTCTTTTCAGACTCAAAAATTTTATATATTTTTTTTGTGGTCAAATTGTGATAAACTATCACACAGGATATAAAAACGAACAAAATGCTTCAAAGTTTATTAAAATCGGCCCAGTAGATCCGGAGATTAACTGTCCGCCAGTTAAAAAAACCTAAACTCGAGAAAATCGCGTGTAAAGCTGCGTGAACACCGGCGAGCCGAGAGCGCGCTTCAATTGAGTCGTTATATAAATTTTTGAAAATTCTAGACGGTAATAGTACCTTAAGGAATACAATGGGACAAGAACCTTTGAATGACCTCACTATAATGAGTATAGAAAATGACCTTCGAAATATTGATTTGACGAGTGTTATTTCTAAATTCGCTTGCGTTAAATCACGAAAAGCCTTTTTCTAAATGTTTTGGTTTATTTACATCATAAATTTTAATAAGTAATGCAACTCAAGGGCCCCGCCCGTCACATTTGCTACGGGCCTCGCGCTGGCTTGATCCGGCACTGGTCACAATGATACAAATTTTCTAATTTATTGGAAGAAATATCGACAAGAGTTTTAATTACATTTTCATGATGTGCATTATTTACAAAAAATTGTTCGAAAATGTGTACTTGAATCTTACGAACTTGGAAAAATTCTTCTGTGGGAATAATTAAAGTTCCAAGATCAGCAGTGCTGGAAAAATTTGTATAATAAACCAGCCGTTCTGAGGATTTCGATAGGTCAGTAGTATTTGAAATCGTACATGATATACAAATTTCACAGTTATCAAATGGTCCTTCTTTGAAAATTTGTGATAGGACATAACTAGCGAAGTACATTGCTTCTACGTTTCTGGGAAGACATTATGAGGAATAAAAAATCGTAAACCGTGAAAAGCCAAGTCAATATCAAAAAATGCCAGAACCAAAGCTAAATATATATTAAAAAAGACAAAATCAAATCCAATTTTAATAGCAAATAGTAATAATAACAAGAATCAAAAGCCAATAATTAAGAATTGAAATCGTTGCCAAAGCCAATTGCAAGGAAAATTCTTCTACAAATTACCCAATAATGTCAACGCAGTCACAATCTCGAAAACAACCAAACGCAAACCCTTCTGGAAATCGCAATAACCAAAAGGCATGGTATCATGCCGAGGATAGTGCGACGTTCATGCGCTTCATCTATCCCCCACGTCCCACGCCCTACCTTTCAAATCACACACATCATATCTCGTATAAGTGAGCCTGTGAGTAGCATAAACCAAGAGAGAAGAGCGCATTCTCGCGTCGCTCGCAATAGAGCTTTATTTCGGCCGTGTAGAGCTTTACTTCAGACGTGTAATTTTGATTTTCTGTGGCGCAAAATTTTACATGCGACTGGACATCTATGTATCTAGTTTGTCTTTGGTTTGGGTGAGTGAATCGAAATAGCATGGTAGGCAGGGCTTTTGGTCGACTTCTTCGAGGCTGAATGAGTGTAGATGAATATGATTGATAAGAGCTTGCCTGCCTGCTATATTTTTATAGGGGTAAAACCCCTTAACGATATCTTTAAGTTCAAAAACTTCAGGGAATTTTGCAATTGAAAACGGTAAAAAGTTCAAAGAATCAACAAAAGAAATATTCTCACAGGTCATTTTGATAATCTTTGTCCCGTTCATTATCGGATTTATAACCAATTTTCTGCTTAGAAGTTCAGAAATCAGAAAATATCCATCGTATCCCTGCAAATTGTGTGCAATACCATACACATTTGTCATAGAAAGACGATGAGTAAGACAGTAATCGATAAAGCTTTTCACACCAGAACTCTCATTACTATTTTGAAAAATGTGCTGTCGTACACCACACACATTACATTTATGTTCAATATTTAAATTTTTATGGCATGAGTAGCAAACCTGTTGTGCTTCAATTAAATTTACAACATGCAAGAAAGATGTTCCTTTGGTGTCATATAATGTGTCTTGAGTAGTCTCACAATTAAAAAAATTTAATGAAATATTTTTGATTATTTTTACCTCTGTATTTTTTAGTTATTTATTTATTTATTTATTTATTTTAATTCAATTATTCAATTTTATTAAGAAGGTGATTGACAAAACACGCATCACCTCTAAAAGCACTTTTTTATAGTATTGGTAAATAAACAAGGTGGTGCTCATTGACAATAAGAACATTTGTGAGCGCACCCATGAATTTTAGTATTGTAAACTTTATAACAAAGATCGCAAGAGTATTTTTTATTAAAAAAACCTTTGTGTGATTTTATTACGTAAAAATGTTTCTGAGTTTTCGAATAATATAAGTAATTGGATGCTGAACCATGTTCAAACGGAACTTTCTTTCACACCCTTTCACATTATTAACACTAACTTTAGCTAATTTACAAAATTGTTTTGCGACTCCACACACATTTTTTTTTTTGCTGTCCCTTTTTTGCAACTTCGACACCATGACAAATACTGCGTGGAAGTGGAAGACAATATACGTCATTGTTTTTTCCTACGTCAATAACGCTGGTTTTCCTTAACAAGACCTCCTTTTCTTCTAAGGTTTTTGAGTTTATTTTTGAACCTGCATAAGGAAGATTAACAATTTTTGCAGTGACTTGCAAAACATTGTCTGAAAGAAATATCACATTAGATTGGTTAACATTTGAAATTAACCCTATAATGTGATCGCCATTTAGTTGATCTACAGATCTTAAGCTTGACCATATTGGTTTTAGATGTGGGGAATTTGGAGGACAAATACTTACGACATACTTATTTTGCTCCCCGTTCTACAATCGTTTGTTATTTCTCGAATAACATCTTCAAAAGCATATCGGAGCCATTCAGTAATATTTTCCTTTTCACAATCAACACCATTAATTTGGAAGACAAATATAACTCCCTCGACATTAAATTTGTTAAAAAATGTCGTGTTTTTCGATATAATGTTAATTTTTTCTGCATATCCACTACCCGATTGAACTGTATGACACAAATTATTAAGATCTATTAAAGTAGAAGGCTCATTACGATCATTAGTCACACACAAGCTGTTATTGTCAGTATTTATGTTTAAAATCTCACGAACATTCTTAAAAGCATTGTCATTAAATTGCACGTTATACAACATCGAACTCTTGATTAAAATATTTGCTAAATTATACTTGTCTTCAAGAGAAAATTACACCTTTTTTTTACAATTTCACTAAAACCTGCTTTTAGTGTTGTTAGAAACAAATCTTTCCCTAATAACAGAGAACTATTCAAATAATTTTTATACAGGCTGACACTCATATTGACCTTTTATTTAAAATTACAATAATAAAATGTTTCTTACTTTTATTATATAATATACATAATAATGTAATGTAATATATATATAATAACATTATATAATATATACAATTTATATACAGGGTGTCCAGGATGTAGTGCGCCAAAATTAAGGGGATGGTAGCTTGGGTCATGACCTACCAGAATATCAAAATATGACCTTAGTGAAAACTTCACCGTTTTCGAGATATTTGGGTTTTTATGAAAAATTAAATTTTCACTACCTTTTCTCAGATTATTGACTAGTAGGAGCACATAAAAAGACATGTTATCATTTTGTTTTTTGCTAAAATATTCTAGATAAGCTGCCTTACCTGGTAAGCATGCCCATTGCGCAATGAACATAGCAATATCTCGTTATTCATGAATAAATGGGTGATGTTATACCTTTCTGAAATCTGCATTAATTCAGCAATTTTTTGAATTGCTTACCCATCACTGCCTAGTACATTTTTTTTTTCACCAGTGAAGGTCAAAGTAGAGTCAAATAATTTTGAGCAGAAAAAAAAATTTAATTATTTTTTTCGCGACGGTCATGTGTCAGTAATAAAAAATGACCTGCATTAGCATAAATATATAAATAATAATATAATTAATTATAATATAAAAATATACATAAAAATTAATTAATAAACCGATTAATATTCTGCATGCATGCGTTCCTCATTTTAATAGATCTGGACAAAGTCAATTGCAACCAATTAATCAGCCCGTAACGTCTCGGAAATTTAATATTTTGCATGCATGCGTTCCTTATTTTAATAGATCTAGACAAAGGCAGTGGCAAACAAATAATCAAGATTTAATTGAAAAATAGAAAACCGAAAAGTAAACAAAGATCTTCATTCTCTGTATACAACTGATGATCAATATCCCTACACAGTGCTTCGTAGCAAGTGCCTTTAATGATATTTAATAGAGTTTGAGAAATAGCTTCATACTTTAATTAAAAAAAAGAAAACTAAAAGCACACGACGACTAGGGTATATAAATACACAACATTTGTCCTAAGAAGCAATAGTCTCACAAGGAACCAGAACTGTCGCAGAGTAATGGAAGGAAAAATGGTGAGTTTTCAAAGCAAAGGTAGGTAAATAAATTTTTTTTAATAATTTTCTTTTTTCGTTTCTTAGAGTACATCTGAGCTGCTTATCGTGATAACATCGGAGGAAAAGACAATATACTTAATAAAGTACTTCAAACTAATGAAAACAAAGTACGGGCAGAAATTAACGGTGTATTTCGCACACTGGAATTTTGTTTTTCTACGAAAAAAATCAAAACGCAGCGCCAGATTGACGAGTTGAATCAAATCCAGCGTCATCACCTGGTGTATGAAGGGAAGGATGACACCAAAGATGGTTTTTTAAAATTAAAATTTGTTCAGCAAAACTAATTATGCTACACATATAATATTTGAATGTTTTGTAATAATAAAGTAATAATATAAACTTTTGGTTCAATAAAATATTAGCAATTTTTCTAAAATTGTTTATTTTATTTTTCAAAACCTAAAGAATATTGCCGGTTTTCCACACCACAGCTGGCGCAGCGTTTCGCAGCTCTTCACTCTTGCTCAACATCACACGACCCCGGCCAACTTTTCCCATATGCCCGAGATCAAGCCACAAGACCGAGACCCTTTAAATTTTCAAGATCATCTGTTACCCAATCGCCCGCTCTAGCACCACACGTGCTGCTGGAAGGCAAATGCCCAGCATCTTATCTACCCACACTGTTCATTTCATTCACATGTAATCCAAGTTTTTGTCTTCTTAACTTCTTCTTCGCTCCTTCCAGATCTTCCCCAAGTCAAGCGTGCTGCCCCGACCAGAACTTTGCTTTATCGTTCGACCGCCTGTTTTACCCTTTCGAAAAAGCAGCAGCAGCAGCAGGCCACCGCTTCTTTGCAATATTGATGCACCATCTTCTCCTCTTCTTCTTCTTCTTCTTCTTCTTCTTCTTCTTCTTCTTCTTCTTCTTCTTCGGCATGCGGTACGTTCAGCTCGATAAAATCCTCGCACTGTCCGCCTGTTTTACCCCTTCGAAAAAGCAGCAGCAGCAGCAGGCCACCGCTTCTTTGCAATATTCATGCACCTTCTTCTCCTCTTCTTCTTCTTCTTCGGCATGCGGTACGATCAGCTCGATAAAATGCTCGCACTGTTCACACCACCGCTAGCGAGCTATTTACTATCACTTCACCTTCTCTGCAGAGTCACCCCTCTTCGGCCATATTCCTGCTCCTCTTATTCTTCTTCGGCACACCGCACATTCGGCCACGTTTTCCCCTAAGAACAACTGAACAATAAACCAACATCTCCTCCGCAGTTATCATCACTCGCTCTTTTCACACCAACGCTAACAAGCCAACCACTATCACTTCACATTCGCTGCACAGTCACCCCTCTTTCGCGATAATCCTGCTCCTCTCTTTTCACACCACCGCTGGCAAACTAGCCGACACCTATTCGTCTTTTCCCCAGCTACGCCGGCCATACCCCCACCAAAACAACAACCAGACCTCGACAGAAAATCCACCCTTCCCTTTCCCACCAACATCCTCATATCCCGGAGTGGGAACCCAAATAAACTCTCCCTATCGCACCTCGGCTTTTTCATATGGCGGAGTGGATCCTTATTATTATTATTATTAATCTATTTACATATATACTATCTAGCCATGACTTATCCTACATTTATGTACTTCAGAGTTATTCGCTTTGTTTATCATTGTCCCTGAACTAGAACAGATGTTAGCTTACAAGGTTATTATTTCCGAGGAGGTACGAATAAAAAGAAAAAGATACATTGGCTGGGCGAGCAAATCTGGTTGTTCTGTTTTGGTTTGTTTTAGAGATCGAGTTGCATTGCTGCTTATACCGCAATTTGCACCGAGTTCGACAATGTGTAGTACTTGTGTAAGTTTCGGATTGCTTTCGATTTTTTTTAAAAGCTTTTATTTGCACTGTATGTATGTACATACATATGTTTGTTCGGGTGGAATCTTGCTACTCAATTTTGAAGCAGATATCTTCAACCGATTGAGCTGAAATTTTGTATACACGTTTAGTTTGGGGGCCAATACACGATAAGCAGTGTGACGTCATTCTAAATCCAATATGGCGGACCATCCAAGATGGCGAAATAGTTATTTTTAATGCATTTCTATAATATGGGTATCAAATGAAAGGGCTTGTTGAGAGTAACTCGAAAAATAATGTGACGTCATTCTAAATCCAATATGGCGGAACATCCAAGATGACGGAATAGTTATTTTTTAAGCACTTCTACAATATGGGTATCAAATGAAAGGGCTTGTTGAGAGTAACTCGAAAAATAATGTGACGTCATTCTAAATCCAATAAGGCGGAACATCCAAGATGGCGGAATAGTTATTTTTATGCACTTCTGCAATATGCGTATCAAATGAAAGGGCTTGCCGAGAATAATTAGAAAAATTTTCTGACATCACTCTTAATCCAATATTGCGGACTTTTGAAGTTTTTTATGCTTTCCTATAGTATGGGTATTAAATTAAAGGGTTCGCTGAGAATAAAAATGCAGGTTAAAAAAAAGATGGTGATTATAAGCTCCGTTGCTCTGATCACCTGAAATTTAGTGTAGATACCTCGATTATTCTTGAGGTAGAATTTTTTGAGCCTGTAACATCGGTTGATTAACTTCGACTTGTGTGATTTGGCGAGATGGGCGTCATCAGCATTGGTCTGCAACCTGTCTAGGAGGACAACTCCAAAATCAAACCCGGAACTGTGTTTCGTCAGGCACAAGTAAGCTCCAAGCTGAAATAAGTGGCGCATTTTTCGAAACACCCAAGTCAAGGTAAGTAGACATTTCATGTATCGTTTCAATGCCCTTAGGAAATTTATGTTATTGAAGAGCTAGACTGTTCGAAATTAACCGGCAAACGACCATGCAACAATGATGCGTTGAATGAGATGAACAGACTCAGAAACCTAGCCAGCGATAACTAAAAAGTAAAAAATAAATTAAAAGCAAAAAAACTTTTTTTAAAAAAAAACTTTTATTTAAATGCTCTAAAAAGAAGAAAATAAAATTTCCCTTTACAATTTTAACTATCACCTCATTATACACAATTTATATGATCATAAAAGCTTGTCGCGCGATTTACTTATGTAAATAAACTAGTACCTATTTAATTGAGTAACTTAATCTGCTAAGTTTAATTTTTTTCAAATTTCAGTTTAAATAAATACTTATAGATACTTACGCAAACCTCGCGACAAGCTTTTATGATCATATAAATTGTGTATAATAAGGCTATAAGTTGATAGTTAAAATTTTAAAGGAAAATTTTATTTTCTTCTCTTTAGAGCATTTAAATAAAAGCTTTTTTTAAAAAAGGTTTTTTTGCTTTTAATTTATTTTTTTATGTGTTCGAGAAGTTTTGTTATTATTTTTCTAAGAGAAGATTGTTTTCATATTTGTATTTATGCTGAAAGAAATAACAGCGAATATGGGAATGGAATGGATAAGCAAAAGAAACTTTATTCAAAATATGGCTTAAGGCAATTGTTGTGCATTACTTTTGTGCGCCTGCCAATTTTTATTTCGGTGTTAACCGGAGATAGGATAGCGGTTACTTATTATTATTATTATTATTATTATTATTATTATTAAGAGAGCTTTGTACAGAAATGAAAAATTCCCAATTACACAATAGCTGTCAATATCAAAGAGTAATACAAAAATAATATCAAAAAAAAAAAAAACACAAAGAAATTGCTATCTACATAATTTTATCAAGGACAGCTAGTTTGAAAGTACTAAAAGGGCAGCTCAGAGGACCAAGTTGAAGTCTGTCGTGATTTCTCTGACAACGAATTATAAAAGAATTAAAATAAACTTCAAGCAAGGCTCTGGGTGGCTTAAAAACATCGTTGTTGCGGCTACTGAACGAAGGCACACGCAAGTTCAGTTTATCGACCAAGGTTGTATGCAACAAGTTATTAAATATACGGTAAAGAACACACTCATCGAGGTAAAGTCTTCTGTCAACAAGAGGGGATAGGTTGAGGATAGAGAGTCTGCCTGAATAAGGAGTAGGTGGTTTGTCATGTTTTCTAAAAAGGCTGCGAGTAAATTTCCTCTGCACGGCCTCTACTTTATCCACTTTGCTTTGGTGGTGAGGTGACCAGATTGACGAGCAGTACTCGAGGTTGCTACGGACTATGGTTTGAAATAGCAGTTTCGAAGTGGTCAATCTATGGAAATAAGTAGAGGTACGAAGGATGAATCCCGACAGTCTGTAGGATCTTCTGCAGATATTATCTATATGCGCGTCAAAGCTCAATCTGCAGTCAAAAATTACACCCAGATCCTTAAATTCAGTAACTTCCGACAGGATTACAGAATTGAGCAGGTAATTATACTGCAAAGGAGATTTTTTAAACGTGTATGACATTTTGAAACATTTACGAACATTCATGGACAGACAGTTAGCTTTACACCATTCATCCACAGCAATTAAGTCATGCTGAAGTATATCACAGTCTTGTTGGCACTTAATCACTCGGAAAATTTTGAGGTCGTCAGCGTATAAAAGAGAGTCAGAAGTTATTTTAAAAGTCAAGTCGTTAATAAATAACAGAAATAGTAGCGGGCCCAGAATAGACCCTTGTGGAACACCTGAAAATGGGACAAATACACAGGACGTACACCCAGAGAACACTACATGCAACTTACGATCAGATAAATACGACGAGATCCAGGACAACATAGAGCCATGCACGCCATATCTCCTTATTTTATTTAATAGGATATCATGACAAACATGATCAAAGGCCTTTGAAAAGTCCGTATAAATGGTATCTACCTGGGAATGTTTCTCAAGAGCATGCGCAACAAAATGGTTGAATTCGAGGAGGTTGCTCATAGTCGACTTCCCTTTTAAGAAGCCATGCTGTTTTTGCGAAATAATAGGACGGAGAACTCTAGAGAGGTGGTTATGTACCAATCTTTCAAACAGCTTGCCAAAGCAGCTGAGGATACAAATTGGGCGGTAGTTCTTCACGTCGCATTTGTCATCCTTTTTAAAGATGGGAATAACGTGTGCTTGCTTCCAACGTTCAGGGAAGATACCCTCGCGAAGGGAATAGTTGAAAATGATCGATAGGGGATGTGCCAAGGCAAGTGCTAACTTTTTAACGAAAAAGTTAGGTAAACCGTCAGGTCCGGCAGAGATTTTGGAGTCCAGGCTAATGATACAGTTAAATACGTCAACATCACTAACTGACAAGCAAGACATAGATATTGCACAAGGTGGTAAGAAATTATCAACAGGCGGAGTATCATGCTTAATAAAAGAGTTACTAAAGAATCTAGCGAACATATCACAGATAGATTGCGGATCAGATGCAGTATCTTCGTCAAAATTCATAATAGAAGGAGTCACGTCACAAAATCTAGAATTTTTAACAAAATTCCAAAAGGGCTTGGGATCGTTGTGGCGCAAGCGATCTTCAATGCTGCAAACATAGGACCTAAAAGCAGTTTTTAAAAGCTGTTTTGCATGCGAACGACTACTAGAGAAGAGTTCATAATTCTCAGACGTTTTGCACCGTTTATATAATAATCTAAGCCGCTCCTTCTCTTCGACAGCTGTAAGAAGTTCAGTAGTGAACCAAACCGGATGTTTTTTCGTAGTTGCCCTACGAAGGGGAACATGTTTGTAAATTTCATTGTCAAGTGTACAGTAAAACTTAGAGACGGCCTCATTACAAGAGTTACCCTGAAATAGGCAATCCCAGTCAGTGTTAAGCAGGTCGTCATTAATAGCATCGAAGTTGCTTTTGTAAAAATTTCGGGTGCGAGTCTGCTGAAGGCAGGATCTTTTTATGTTTAGAGGCAGAGTGAGGTTGATCTCTAACGGTGGATGATGTGGATCAGCAGGAACAAGGCCGATATGATTAACAATCTGAATGAACTCAGAGGACAGATTGGAAAAAACTAGGTCCAGCAAAGTAGAATTATGATTCCTTTGGTTATTAAATTGATTAATTGAGCAAAACTCCATGAAGTTTCGCAGCAGAGCACTCGCACTACAGCTGGAGATCAGCATTGAGGGACTGGAGCCTGACCAGGTCAACCTGGGCAAATTAAAATCACCACAGATCAGCAAGTAGCTGTGTGGATCAACTATGTTGAGGATACCCGCCAGATCGTCACAAAAGCTGTCCAAACAGTCAAAACAAGAAGAACATGGAACATATACACAACACACATAAAGATGTATGTTACCACGAAGTTTAAATTTAGCACAGACAGATTCTACAGGAAAATGATCGGTAGGAAAATAGAAGGGAGAAGGCGCGAGAGAAGACTTTACACCAATTAGGACACCACCGCCATCACTCTTAGAGCTGCGAGTGAGGTCACGGTCGCTACGAAAAACTTCATAAGAAGGAAGTTGCAATTCTTCACTAGCCACGGATGAATTTAGCCACGTCTCACTAAGACAAAAAATATCGGGACTGTCAGTTAGAATAGCCGCAGAGATGTCAAGCAACTTGGTCCTCAAACCACGTACATTCTGATAAATAGCATTTACGTTACGATTTACATTATAAACATTTGAATTAGGTTCTAATACAGCGCAGACGTTGTTGTGGCAGTATTCTATTACGATGGCTGCGAGATTTTCCTTCCCGGCAGAAAATTTTTATTCGGCAGGTGCTGGGTTCGAGGAATAAATGGGTGAAAAACAATACCCTCCGGCCAAAAGTCCTTAGAATTGATGATAGGGAAAACATCGTCAGGGGCAAATATGCGGAAAGAAGCAGTTACGCGATCGGGTTGATTGGGTTTAGTCAGTTTCTTGCATGAAATATTTGTAGTAGGTCGTCTAAGTTTAGATTGAATAAATTTTATAATGTGGTCGCTAGTCGTCGAGTAACTCAGGCGTGAGATAAACAGTGATGCTGGAGGCTTTACCACGTCAAGAGCAATTGATGAACCTGTAGTAAGTGATTGCTGTTGCGGGGGATTATCGTCCAAGTTATTGGACGTCCCAGTGCTAATGTTGCCAGTTTTAGGAACGCAAGTAGTAAGTACCGGGGATGAAGACTGAGAGACTCTGGGTGGCCGAGATGAAGCCACATGTTTATCCAATGTCGCCGCAGCATTTCGAGGGGAAGAGCCACTAGTCGATTGTGATGGGCCCGGAAGCCTTTCCAACAATGCCGTGCTTGGAGAGCCCTTAGATGTTGAGAAGCCTTTAGATGTGGGCATTGAAGGTGATGAACGTGCAGATGAATGAGATGAATGAGATTTCATACGGGTTCTAGCTTTTGAGGGTTCTCCAGGGCCAGCAACAGATTTAGCAACACCCGCAGTAGTTAAGGGTGAAATGGCCTTCATAAGTTTAGAGGTAGTTGATGCTAATGCCGTGGCTTGTCCAGCAATCAGGCCTTTAATTTCATTTAGATTAGCCGATATATTTGTGAAGGCAGTAGTAGAAAGAACAGCCTCTGGTGGAGAGCTGATGTCCACCAGCGAATCGGCAATGCTGTCGATTTTTCTCAATGCCTTGAACGAATAATCTGCCGCATTTTTGGTGGAAGAAACTACCTCAGCCAGAGTGATGAGTAAAGAGTCCACCTTTGTAGACAAAGAGCTTAAATCATCGGATAAATCAGGCAGGATATTCCACTTATCAGTGAGGTCCTTCAGTTTATCACACATAAGAGCGACGCCGGAGGGGAGGTTAAATAGATCAGCCATTTGGGAAGACATAAGCCTGAAGGCCTTCAGCACATGGCAGGGTTTTATATCACTGCAATCAGTACATATGTAACCTCGAGCCTCCTTGCTGATGCTGCGCGAGTTTCGCTTCACACAAACCGAGTGGAAATACTTGCCGCAGATGCCCTCACATTCGATCCACACCTCGTCTGCCTCCAAGTTAGAGGATTGACAAGCGCTGCACACTGGCATCGTTGCAAGTGCTAAAGCTGAAGATGAAGCTTGGGATGAAGCAAGTGTTATGCTATCCAAAAGCAGGTGTCGCTGCGCGCAGAAATCCAGGAGATCGATGAAAGATGAAAGGTGAGAGGTGTGGGCAAAAAAGGCGCGAAAATTGCAAGCACCTAATTTATTAAATATTGCAAACCTGACCGATGGCTCAGAAGCAAGAAATGATCCAGAGCGTTGACAAGATCACCTAGGAGCAGCATACAATGATCAGCCAGTCCACGGAAGATGACCACAAGATCGGCAGATGTTGACAGGTGGAATAGTGGGTGTTGGGCGCCCAAGAAGATAAAAGCCCAAAATTAAGAAGAGTTGAGACACCAAGCTGATACACTCCAATGTCCAAATAATCCAACGATGGATGGAGCACGTTGAAGATGTCAGCAACAGTAATAGTCCAGAGTTTACAATAAAAATAATTCAAATCAAGAGTAGACAAAATTCAAAATCCTTTGACAGATCAGAGACGTTGCCAGATGATAAGGTACTATCCAAATTTCTGAGAGCTTATGTTTCCTATTTTCGCTCTTCAGAAGGACCATATCTCCTACGTGGAATACTAAAGGGCGTGCATTTCTGTCGTACAGAGCCTTGGATTTTTGTTTGCTGTTTAATATATTTTTTTGTCCGGTGGTATATGATTTTTGAAGCTTGTATTTCAATAAATGATAATAACTTTCATGGATTATATCGGTTCGGGGTTTCGCTTTAGATTTGATGGGACGTCTGCTGTAAAGCCGTAAAGGCAGTCCATAGGGGTTAATTTTGTGCCCTCATGTGTACTATTGTTTTACACGAAAGCAGCAGTTCGCAGAAATTGGTCCCAGTTTTGTGGATCTTCATCTACAATGGTACGTAGGTATTCTATCAGCGGTCTATGGGCACGTTCGAGTTTGACTGTGGATGGTATGCGGAAGTTTGCAATTTTTTTACTCTCAGTAGCTTGCACACTTGTTTGTATAAATCACTGAGGGAATTCGTTCCTTGATCAGTGACGATTTTTTTCGGAATGCTATAGTGCCTGACGATTTCGTCGAAGAAAATTTGCGCTATTGTAACCGCTTCTGCATTGGGGATGGCGTCCCAATCTACAAGTTTCGTGAGGTTGTCCTGAAACTATGTCTAAGTAGACCTTGTCGAATGGTTTCTCTGCTATATCCGTGATTACCATCGGCATTTTATATTGTTGGGATGCTTTAAGCTTTTGCCATTTAGGACATTTTTTTATGTATTTCCGGATATCGGTCAGCATGTTTTCCAGCGAAATTTGCGCTTAATTTTCTTATAAGTTTTTATAACTCCCTAATGACCGCCGAAAGGGGAATCGTGATAATCTTTTAAAATTGTCTCGATTTCCTTGGAGTCTGTGATCGTTTCAGGGGTTTTCGTGTTACCATTTGGTCCACGATTTCTCTTTGAATATTTGGTCCATTTTTCTCGTTAACTACAGAATTTTTTGTAGTTTTTTCTGAGCTCGCCTTTTTGAGTTTTTTTAGCTTGAGCTCTAGTCAAAGCATTACATTTAGTTTAGGGAATTTAATATCAGGATCTTCTTCGATGTCAGATTCCATGCTGTGATGCACTTGGGCTTTTATCGTGCAGGTATTTCCCGAACTTGTCTTGTTTGTTTGCTGCGGGATGCGGCTTAGTGCATCCGCATTAGTATTGTATCGGGTTGGCACGAAAGAAATCAGACCGTTTGTTTTTACATTTTAAATTATAACATTTTTATTTTACTATACATTTAGTCAATCAAATACTCGCCGTGAGCATCTATGACTTCTTGTTAACGTATAGGCAAGGACTGGATGCCTGTTGCCCAGAACTCAGCGGGCCGTGAGTTAAAGAAGGTGGCTACGTAGGTTTCAACTTCATTAAAAGTGTTAAAGCGTTTATCACGCAAATCATTTTTCATGGCTCTGAATAAATGATAGTCTGAAGGGACAATGTCTGAGGAATATGGTGGATGAGGTACCGTCTCCCAGCCTAAGCCCTGCAGTTGTTGGCGGGTGGTGGATGCAATGTGCGGGCGAGCGTTGTTATGAAGTAAAATGACATTGGCTCTTCTTCGTCTTTTTTCTTTGATAGCTGTGGCTAGTTTATCGAGCTGCGCCGCATATGTGTTAGCATTAACTGTTTCATTTTGTAATTTTGTAATAATTCATAAAACAGCATGCCCTGAGAATCGAAGTAGTAGCGATTGGCAGACGGCGACCCGAGCAGCACGAATGGCGTCTGTGAGGGCATGAGGTGTCCATCGGAATAAAACTCTCCTATATCCGAACTCGTGCAGGTGATGTTCTATAGCGTGATGGCTGCAGTGGAGTTTTGTCGCTAATTCATGAGTGCTTGCATCCGGCTTCTGTTGCAGTTCACGGCGCAAATCATCATTGTCGAAAGCTGGTGGTCGTCCCGAGCGAGGCTGACTTTCGAGGCTTCGGTCTCCTGTACTGAAGCGTTTGAACCAACGAGACACTGTTGCGTGACTTGTAGTATCTGAGCGAAATGCAGTGTTAATGTTGTCTGCCGCAGCTCGCGCACTATGGCCTAACAAATACTCGTAAAGGTATAGAGTTCGAACTTGTCGCTCATCCACTTTTCTTCAAACTGACCGAATTAATCGTGCGTGCGCTTTTATATACCCCTAGGACTGAAGCACCTAGAATGTTCTATAACATACTAGAATATGGTCGAAAACAATTGATTAGAAAAACAGCATGAGTAGAGTTTTCTAGAGTGTCTCATTACTTTCGTGCCAACCCAATACTTCCCAGGTTTATATTCGATGGTGTAATCGAATTCGGAAAGTTTGTGGTGCAAACTCACCAAACGGGAAGTGGGGTCTTTTACATTAAAAACTCCCTTAAGAGGCTTATGGTCTGTGTAGACCGTGAATTTTCTACCTTGGAGATAGCATCTAAAATTTCTTGTTGCCCAAACAATAGCTAATAGCTTCGTTTCAATTGTGGAGTAATTGCGTTCAGCCTTATTTAAAGCCCGACTGACATATGCTATAGGCTGATCTTTTCCAACTTCTCCTTAGGAGACAGCTCCTCGTTACTAGCGTCTGTTGTTAAATTAAATGGTTTATTGAAATCGGAATAAATAAGAATAGGGGGTGAAATTAAAGATTTTTTGATGCTCAGAAATGCATCTTGACATTTCTCGGTCCAATTAAACTTTAAGTCTTTTCGGAGCAAATTCGTTATTGGACGAGCAATTTTTGAAAAATCAGGGATAAATTTTCGATAATAATTTGCAAGTCCTAAAAATAATTCGACTTGTCTCACAGTGCTTGGAACTGAAAAATCTTGAACGCATTTCGTTTGGCTGGGATCTGATAGTGCTCCCTCGCTGGAACATTTATGTCCCGGGTAGACTACCTTTTTGCGGAGAAATTGGTATTTCTCTTGTTGTAATTTTAGGTTGTTTTCTCGCAACCTATCGAAAACCTTTCGCAGTTTAGTATTATGATCGTCTAAATTTTTCCCGTAAATTACAATATCATCTAGGTATACAAAGCAGTCCAGGCCTTGAAGGCCATTGAGCACGTAATTCATTAGGCGCTGAAAAGTCGCTGGAGCTCCTTTGAGTCCGAAAGGCATGCGCTTGAATTCATAGTGCCCGTAATTTGTATCAAAAGCCGTTTTAGGTCGATCTTTGGGATCGACCAGAACTTGATGGTAGCTACTGGCCAGGTCGAGGGTGGTGAAATACCTGGAATGGCCTAATTGGTCCAATATATCTTCGATCCGTGGCAGGGGGAAAGCATCGCCAATGGTTTTTTCGTTTAATTTACGGAAATCGACGACAACTCTCCACTTTTTCTCACCGTTTGGTCCCTGTTTCTTGGGGATTACTAATAGTGGGGAATTCCAAGGACTTTTGCTTGGTTGCACTATTTCGTTCTCGAGCATTTCTTATAGCTGCTCGTTAATTACGTTACGCTGTGTTTCAGGTAACCGATACATTTTTTGATTTATGGGTGCTTGATCTTGCACCGCTGGGATTAAATGGGTGATAGCATTTGTGTATGGATCATTCCATACAAAATCATCAAAAATTAAAAAAAATTGAAGCCGCACTATTTTTGATTTGGACGAATATTGCAGAAATTTTCAAATTTCAACCTTATTGAAGCTTTGCTTCCTTTGGGACGTTGTGCGGGAGATTCGTTCACAATTTTATTTCCGACGGTAACGAAAAAAAGTAACGAAAAACGTCAAATTTTAAACGTCAAATTTTCAAAAAATTTTAAATTTTCAAAATTTTTTAAATTTTCAAAATTTTTTAAATTTTCAAAATTTTTTAAATTTTCAAAATTTTTTAAATTTTCAAAATTTTTTAAATTTTCAAAATTTTTTAAATTTTCAAAATTTTTTAAATTTTCAAAATTTTTTAAATTTTCAAAATTTTTTAAATTTTCAAAATTTTTTAAATTTTCAAATTTTTTTAAATTTTCAAAATTTTTTAAATTTTCAAAATTTTTTAAATTTCCAAAATTTTTTAAATTTCCAAAATTTTTTAAATTTTCAAAATTTTTTAAATTTTCAAAATTTTTTAAATTTTCAAAATTTTTTAAATTTTCAAAATTTTTAAATTTCCAAAATTTTCAAAATTTTTTAAATTTCCAAAATTTTTTAAATTTTCAAAATTTTTTAAATTTCCAAAATTTTTTAAATTTTCAAAATTTTTTAAATTTCCAAAATTTTTTAAATTTTCAAAATTTTTAAAATTTTCAAAATTTTTTAAATTTTCAAAAAATTTTAAATTTTCAAAATTTTTTAAATTTTCGAAATTTTTTAAATTTTCAAAATTTTTTAAATTTCCAAAATTTTTAAATTTTCAAAATTTTTTAAATTTTCAAAATTTTTTGAATTTTCAAAATTTTTTAAATTTTCACAATTTAAAAAATTTTGAAAATTTTTTAAGCAAAGCTTCCATCGGCCAGTCCCGCGACTGCCATGTTTTTTTTTATTTACCAGGAAAGATACTACAGCCATTTGAAAATCATATAAAAATGTGAAAAAAATCGTATTTTCATGATGCTAGTATACTTCGAATAAAAATGTTTTTCTTTTTCCATATTTTTTTCCTAAAACTACTATATTTTAGCTTTCAACTGCGACCACAAATGTTCAAATATCTCTAATAGAACAATTTTGACAGCGCATAGTAGTAGAGCGTAAAAATCACACTTTTTGAGTGCTCTAGCGGTCGCGCACCGAAGCTGAGACATCAGAAAAATTAAATGATGGTAAATTTTCTCTTCTGACATCTAAACAAAGACACCCACCAAGTTTCGTCCAAATCAAAAATAGTGCGGCTTTGACCATTTGATGATTTTCTGTAGAATGACCCGTATGTGAGGTAATCACCCTTTAAATGGAATATATCGTTATATTCCTTGCATACTTTTAATAGCTCAGCTTTTTCGTTTTTATTTAAAATAGGGCTCAGGTCGAGTTCTTTCTCTAACCTGGCCATACGTTTAATTTCAGTAGAATTGTTTGCTTTAGGGTATTTAACACAATTTATTTCAGCAACTTTATTTACTGTAATGTTCGATGGCCTTCTAGCGGTAGCGCTTTAGCCTTGACTTATCATATGGGAGCTCTGTGGCCTCATTACTTGGGCGATTTGGCCTTGAGTTTTTATATGAGAGCTCTATGGCCTTCTGTTGCGAGGTCCGCCGCTATTGTTACCTGATTCTATGTTCTGTGGCCCTGGTTTGCAGAGTCCGTGACGTACAGGTTTTATTTATTTTTTGCCGTGTGTGCTATTTTGCATCGTTGCTGATTTTTTAATCTCATTTGAGAAAGTAATTTTCGTATTCTCGCTTGATTTATTTGATTTACAGGCGAGGCTGCAAGGAATTGGGGCTATGAAGTAGCTGGTTGCTGGAGTTAACTGTAAAATTATGTTGTGCAGAACTACTTGCACATTGTTTGCATTGAGAATCCCAATTAAAGCTTCTTTAGCTTCGTTTAAGGAAATGATACTGTTTGCCGGAAAGACTCTGTCGCTTATCTCTTGGGATAAGCAGAGCATCTCTTCCGGCAATATTACTGGTATTCTAGCTACCAACTGCGATCGCGCAGGTATGCATATTGGCTCCTTAAGGGCTATGGTATGCTGCCTGATTTCGTCGATCGGAGATATGTTTGCTGGAATTGTTTTCTCGTTTTCCCATGGCTTTGCTGGAGCCCAGCAACCGGCATCATTAGATGCGACGAAAGCTTGAATTGGAGATCGATTAGCCCCGTTCCCGTTCCATCTCCTCAGCCTGTTCTTCGTTTTTGGTTGCATTTTGGGAGCGATTTTTTTCTGTATCGGGCAGTATCGGATATGAAAATTCCTCTTTGTTGATTTCCGTGCTGAGAAATCGAAGTTTCATATTGGGTCCGGCAATAATGCAATATTGTGACAGAAAGTCATTCCCTAATAGTCCGTCATAGGAAATATCTGGTAGATCTTTGATGATCTGGAATCTGCAGGGGGTTTTTATCTCTCGGCTTTTTGAGAGTTTCGTAACAATATTTGCCTGGCAGCTTCCCAGAGTATGTCCCAGGCCAAAGGGGGATTGTAGAGTATAAGTCTTCTCGATGTTTATTAACTCGAGGGACTTTAAGGCCTTTTGTTTAAGTAAACGTATCTCAGCGCCCGTGTCCACCACTAGTTGAGTCTTTTTATTTCGACCGATATCTAGGGGGAGTTCCACCACGGGGGTACTGGGTTTGGGCGGCTGAGTATACCCCAAATTTATATTTTTAAGATTTAAGGTCGGGCCGGGGATTTCGGGCTCGACTGTACGTCATTTCCCGAAATCCGGCTGACATATCTTTGTTTTTGTGGGCACCTGTTTTCGCCATGCCCCCGCCAGCCGTACCACTCGCAATTTGATCGCACGTTGTATACGCGACGATCATTATTGTCTGCGTGAATAGGTCGCTGAGCATGCGGTCCACGAGGTGCACCAGCCGATTTTACGCGATCGTCACGGCATGTGTTCGCGGTGTGCCCATAATTTTTACACTTTTCGCAAACCGTCGTGTTCTTTCTCTTTACGCAATCAGAGAAAGTATGCCCGCGTTTGCTGCAAAAAAGTGCATGTTTTGTTTGTTCACATTTTGCTCGTTCCGTCGGGTACCGAATTATTTTTATAATTTTGTGATTTTTCCAAATTCGTGGGTGTATTCATTAGAGGTTGCGCGTAAGTGGCCTGGAAGGCATTATAGTGAGGCAAGGTTTGTACGTGCAAGTCGGTGGCTTGACATGCATATGTGCTGTTTTGGTATGGTTGCTGCCCATAATATGTTTCCGGGCTATGCACGCAGCCCGTTATCGGATTCTGGAGGTGTGTCGATCTGTGCTGGAGTTTCTCCATGTCCAGTGCCTTGCTGACTAGCTGATTCAGAGTGTTTTCGTTCAGAGTCAGAAGTTACTGCCGCAGGTAAGGATTATTTTCCCCTTTTTGGAATGCGCTTTTCGCGAATTCTTCTAATTGGGCTTTGATAGTTATTGACTCTGCCGGGCTATGTCTTTGTTCCGCTGCCTCTTTACATTGGGCTAGCGCATGTTGTAGTCTTGCCGTGAAGGCATTAAGGGATTCCATCGGGAATTGACTAATGTTTATTAATTTATTCATCAATTCCAGAGGCAGGTATGCCCGATTTAATCGCACTTCAAAATCCTCAAATGACAAGGGAGAATCTGCTACGAACAATCTGTATGCTACACCCGAAATCGTGTACAATGAATATCTCTTGAAAGTTGGAGAGGAAATGTACGTTAACCCGCGTGCTTTTTATAAATTTATAGACGCTAAGAGGAGGGCTGATGACTACCCAATGTCTATGCATTTTGAGGGCCTCACAAGTTCAACGGCATCCGCAATATGTGATATGTTTGCATCCTTTTTTGAAAAATCCTTCTCTTCTCCCGACTTCCAACCTGATCTAAACAATTTTCAATACGTAAATACTAACCCTACAGTCTTTGATCTGCCCATCTGTATTAGAGGAGACCGGGGATAGTTGACCATAGGGGTAAGTTGACTAATTGTGAAAAACTCGACTAGTTCAAAAGTGTTGCATCATCCAACTAGGCGTGAGAAACCGTTACCTCCTCCCCCTCAGTCGTCTCGAATGCGGCATCGCGTACGCACGTAGTTCGGGAGAAGGAGCATAATATTGAAAAAGAATACACTTAAGTAATTTTTTTCCTTGTTATATTATTTGTAATGACGCCTATATACTTGTTATTGTTCATTTGCAAATAATTTAAAATAAAAGTTTGATTGTTAATCTTTATGTGTGATTTAGTGGCTGGTTGACTACCTAGTCCCATACAAAATGTGTAAATGGCGATCTATTGTTTGTTTAATGTAAATATTGCACCTCTGATTTAGAAGACTGGTTTCATAATCTGATCTCATAAATGATGTATCTATTCCTTTAAATCATATAATTATAATAATTATATCAGTTAAGACTGTTACCAACGGTTACTGCCGTATAGGGGCACCGAATCCACCGGTGTAACTATACAAACGGAGTCCTCAACCGAACCTGGCAGAGAGGCGGCCATGTATCTTCCTGCATGGTCGATACAGTGACCCGGGGGAGGGTACAGCTGGAGGTTGAGGTGAACGTCTGCCTGCGGGATTCGGGATCCAACACGCCTCTTTGCTGCGCCCGCAACCTCGGGGAGCTGTGGCTCTAGGGAGTAGCACACCCTAGAGTTAGGGAAAACACCCGCGCTGATCCTTAGGTCAGCCGGGAGACTGTGTAGGGGAGCATTCTTCTGAAAGTCTACGGAACCCTCGGAGACAGGTCACTGGTGATTCGGGGGCCTGCTCGAAGAGGGGAAAGGACGACCGGATGGGAATGGTCCCCTATGGAGCACAGGGGAGCGGGAGGCGAAATGCTAGCGGTTGCCTCGGCTGTGGTCCGAGAACGCGAACCTGTGCCTGAATGTGGGGCAAATACCCATTCAAATGAACAAATGGAAGAAATAATAAAATCAAATCGGCAGGGAGAGGCAGAGGGAGGAGGCGAAGGAGAGGCGGAGGGCGGCACACCCACCAACCCCTTCGCGAGGAGCTCGCGGCTGCGCCGGTCACCGGTGGTTCAGCCAAGGCCAAGGAGTGCTCCTGCAGGGCCAGAGGAGGCGGGTAGAGTCGAGGCTGAGGGAGGAAGGGAGACACCCACCCTAACCCAAGGTCTAATGGCCCCAATGACAAAGGCGGAGATGTTGCGTAGGTGCAAGGCAATAGTCGGTACCATGAAGGCTGCTATTGCCAGGCAGCGCAACATCTCAATGGAGGTGAAGAACGGACTGGCCGAACTGGAGGTGCTCATCGGCTCGATGGCCCTCCAGAAGACCGAAGGGCCCAAACGGCCGGCGGTCGCAAAAGCGACCCAAACAGCGGCGCTGGTGGTGGAGGCAGATGCCCCTCTCTTCGCTAAGAAGAGGGTGGCCTCCTCCCCACTTGAGCAGGACACGGAGAAAAGAAGGAAAGAACTAACTCCTTCTTTCCCGTGGACCAAGGTTCGCTCAAAAAAAAGCGAGAAGAGGGAGAGGAAGAGGGCAAAGAAGGCGGCCGAAAAATCCGGGGAATCCTCTGTTCCTAAGGCCAAGCCGCCGAAAGCCCCAGAAGAGAGGAGAGGGAAGAAGAAGAACGAGAAGCGCGCTTCGAAGTTGCGTCGGGAAGCCATCCTGATTAAGCCGGCACAAGGCAAAACTTACGCCGACGTGCTGGCCGAAATCAGGAGCAAGGCTAACCCGGCGGACACTGGGACGGAGGTTCGGGGAGTGCGTCAAACCCGCCTCGGCGAAGTACTTGTCGAGCTGGGTGCCAAAGCTGGCAACAAGGCTGCGTTTGGGGAGTCCCTCAGAAATATTCTGGGGGAAAAGGCCACAGTGCGCAGCCTGGAGCCAAGGGAGACGCTGGAGATCAGGGATCTCGATGCCCTCACCACCCCCGAAGAGGTGGAAGGAGCAGTCAAGCGAGATCTTGGGGAGCTCGCCACGGAGCTCGCACGTGATCTCAGCGTCACCGTAACAAGGGCGAACGAAAGAGGCCAAAAGGTGGCCCTTGTTAGGCTGTGCACCCGAGGCGCGAATCGGCTGCTACAGTCCCATCACATCAAAGTGGGATGGGTGAGCTGCCGGATCCGCACAAGGGCGGAGGTCCCAAGGTGCTACAGGTGCTTGGGTTACGGGCATCACTCGCGAAGCTGTAAGGGCTCCGACCGAAGCAAATTATGCTTCAAATGCGGCGGAGCCGAGCACAAGGCGAAGGGGTGTCCGAACATGCCCAAATGTATGCTCTGCACGGAGCTCAAGCTGTGCCCTGAGGATGTGCAACACATCCCTGGGACGGGTAAGTGTAGGGTGTACCGCACCGCCTTGGAAAAGGTTAAATCGCTTGCAGGATGACCCGAATCCTGCAGGCGAACCTTCACAGGAGTAGGACCGCAGACAACCTCGTGCGACAGTTAATATACGAGCACGAGGTTGATCTATTGCTCATCTCCGAGCAGTACCAGAACCGCCAAAGTGCGTCCTGGTACTGTGATGAGCTTGGGACCGCCGCCATATGGGTGTACAACAGCCGGCTGGCGGTGACGGCGCACGGACGCGGAAGGGGCTTCGTTTGGGTCCAATGTGAAGGAGTGGCTTACATTAGCTGCTACCTCACACCAAACGAGCCAATCCAGCTCTTCAGAGAGGACGCCATTGAGGATGTGGTCCTTCAGTGGCGGAGTAAAGTCATCCTCGCGGGTGACTTTAACGCGAGGAGCGTGGAGTGGGGGATGCCTAATCCAGACTCCAGGGGCAACTACATAATGGAGATGGCCGCCAGAACGAACTTATTAGTTCTAAACACTGGCGGCACATCGACATTCCGTCGCCCCGGGTATGGAGAGACCATCCCCGATGTTTCCTTCGCCTCGGAGGATCTCGCTCCTCTAGTGGAGGGCTGGAGTGTACTGGAGGATTACACGGGTAGTGATCACCAGTACATTACCTTCCGTGTCCGCGATCTCGGGGGAACCCCGCAGCGAACTCCACGGCCGCGACGAGGTTGGAACGTCGGGAAATTAAGCGAGGATAAGCTATCCTCGTACCTTCTCGGTGTTCCGATCGGCGAGTCGACAGGCGGCGGTGGCCGAGATGGGGCCGAGGCTGTAGTTGGCGAGACGATGGGTCTTCTTCGCAGAGCCTGTGATCTGTCCATGCCTCGATTAAAACCGAGGCAAACCAGACGCCCCGCGTATTGGTGGACAGAGGAGATAGCAGACCTGAGGAGGGTCTGCCTCCGTCTCAGGCGGAAAGCTCAAAGAGCTAGGGGACGGGAGGAAGCTAATCGGCTTTCCGCCGAGCACAGAGCGGCGAAGAAGATACTCCGGTATACCATCAACCGGAGTAAGGTCACCCAATGGAGAAGGCTGGGGGAGGAGGTAAATACCGACCCCTGGGGACTTGGTTACAGGATAGTGACCAAGAAACTTGGGGCGGCAAAGGCCCCCTCTATAAAGGGCGCGGAAGAGATGTCTCGCATCGTTCACGCGCTCTTCCCAGACCACCCCACCCGAGATGACTCCCCGTTGATGGAGGTTGGGGACATACCCCCCTTCACCGAGGAGGAGTTAAAGGTAGCGGTGACCTCCCTTCGTAACAGGAAGGCCCCATGACCGGACGGAATTCCAGCGGAGGTCTTGAAGGTCGCCCAGCGCGTACGTCCTGAACTTTTGCTCAGGATGTACAACGCGTGCCTTAGGGCGGGTGTCTTCTGTTCCCGCTGGAAAATGGCCCGCCTGGTGCTGATAAGCAAAGGCAAGGGGGATGCGTCGGATCCATCGAGTTACCGTCCCCTTTGCATGCTGGACACGGCGGGTAAGGTTCTGGAGACACTGATACAGCCTCGGTTGCTCTCGGCCATCCGAACAGCCGGAGACTTGTCGGAGCGGCAATACGGCTTTCGGCGAGGGCGCTCGACAATCGACGCTGTGAAGGAGGTGGTTGCAGCTGTGGAGAAGGCTGAAGCTGGCAGCCACCACACTCGCCGGTTAGTCCTTCTCGTCACCCTTGACGTGAGGAACGCGTTCAACTCGGCGAGGTGGGGTGACATGCTGGAGGCGCTCGAGACGTCGTTCAGGGTTCCCGAATATCTCTCGAGGATTATTCGGGATTATCTGAGTGGTCGATCGCTGACCTACGAGACAAAGGAGGGCCAGCGCAGGAAGGTCGTTACGGCAGGCGCGGCACAGGGGTCCATACTGGGCCCCGACCTGTGGAATGTCGCCTATGACGGCCTCTTGCGTCTGGAGATGCCGGAGGAGGTCAGCTTGATCGGCTACGCGGACGACGTCGCGGTGCTGATAGCGGCTCACACCGTAGAGCTCGCTCAGCTGAAGTTGAGCGCGGTCATGGAGAGGGTGAACGCTTGGATGACTAGTCACGGTCTATCCTTGGCTTTGGCCAAGACCGAGATAGTCATCCTCACGAAGAGAAGGATTGACACTATCCTGCCGTTTGATGTCGGAGGGAAGTGTGCGGTATCGAAGCCGGCGGCTAAGTACCTGGGGGTGATGATTGATACGAAACTCACCTTCGGGGAACAGATCCGCTGGGCGGCTGACAGGGCGGCAGCGACGGTTGCCAACCTGAGCAGGATTATGGCAAATGTCCATGGTCCCCGCTCGGGAAAGCGCCGGCTGCTGATGACCACGGCGCAGTCGATGCTGCTGTATGGTGCTGAAATATGGGGCGGGCAACACATCTGTTAAATACGTGCAAAGTCTTAATCTATGCTGATGACATGAAGTTATTCTTTCATATAAAGAATATTAACGATTGCCATGTGATTCAAAAGGACCTTAACATCTTCCATTCTTGGTGTGCTCACAATGATCTTGAACTTAATATTGATAAATGCGAAATAGTATCTTTTTATCGTGGTCGAAGTTTTTTTCAATTTGACTACGCTCTCTTGGGTCATACTCTTCGTCGAGGGAAGTCTGTTCGTGACGTAGGTGTTATTCTTGACAGAAAACTTGACTTTGTTGAGCATATCAATTCCGTGGTTATGCGGGCTTCTTCTGTATTGGGTTTCATAAAAAGATGGTAAACTTGAATTCTCGAATATTTTAGTATATAAACAACTGTAATTTTCTTTTGTGAGACCTATTCTTGAATACGCAAGTCAAGTTTGGTCTCCTCACTACCAAACTCACATTAACAACGTTGAGTCTGTCCAACATAAGTTCATTAGATTTGCCCTGAAGGATTTACCTTGGGTCGATCCGATTTGTCTTCCCCTTTTATTATTATTACTAGCTGGGTTACCCGGTTTCACCCAGCGTTGGGTTAATACTTACTAATTAACCACTTCTCAAATGTTCTAGTTTGTTATATCTTAGAAATTGTTTCAACCCGAAAACCCCTTTATGGATCCGCTATCTTGAAATTCCAAATCTTAATAATATTCAAAATTAGTGGCCTTAAAATAATCATTGTACCAATTTTCATTCAAATCCGTTGAAATCGAGAAATGTTGGTCGCCATATTGGATCCGCCATCTTGAGTTTGGAAATTTAGCTAATATTCGAACTTAGTGTCCTCAGAATAATCATTGTACTAATTTTCAGCAAAATCCGTTGAAATCAAGAAATGTGGTCTCATATTGGACCCGCAATCTTGGATTTACAAAGGACCCCGCAAATTTCTTATGGAAAATGGGTTTCACTGAATTTTCTTCAAACTTAGCATAGTGATAGTTTTCAACGTGCTGATCAAAAGTCTCAATGGGCACGAAGTCATCCTATGATTAGTTGCGGAGATATAGAGGGGTGAAGCGTGAGACATTTGCTGTACACCCAAGTAATAAAAAAATTTCGCGATTTTTTTACACGAAAACGATCAACTTTACAAGAAAATTCTATATAACAGAAAATACTTTAAATGAGCCAAAGAACACGCGTGAATTTTTTCAGAATTTTTTCGACTATTTTTGGATTTTTCAAAAATTGGCCAAATCCAAAAAACCAAAAATAGTCGAAAAAATTCTGAAAAAAATCACGCGTGTTCTTTGGCTCATTTAAAGTATTTTCTATTATATAGAATTTTCTTGTAAAGTTGATCGTTTTCGTGTAAAAAAATCGCGAAATTTTTTTATTACTTGGGTGTACAGCAAATGTCTCACGCTTCACCCCTCTATATCTCCGCAACTAATCATAGGATGACTTCGTGCCCATTGAGACTTTTGATCAGCACGTTGAAAACTATCACTATGCTAAGTTTGAAGAAAATTCAGTGAAACCCATTTTCCATAAGAAATTTGCGGGGTCCTTTTGATAATATTCGAAATTTGTAGCTTCAGAATAATCATTGTACCAATTTTCATTAAAATCCGTCGAAATCGAGACATTCTGGACGCCATGTTGGGTCCGCCATCTTGCATTTAGAAATTTTAATAATGGGGCATTCTTTGTCAAATCAGCCACCCCCCTGCCCACTTTTCTTGTCGGAGAAAAAATTGTTTCAGCACACGAAAAAATTTGTCATGAAGTATAGTTTTTGATGTCGTCTGGTGTTTTATAAAAAAACTATGTTCGAACCTCAAAATAACTGTCTAAAGAGAGGCTTGTCACCAAAAAATGCCATTTTTTCAACAAAAATGATCGAAAAACATAAAAATTTCCAGATAATTTTGACCAAATTACTATTTTGGGGGTTTTGGGGGTTGCTGAACAAGAATCCGATGTCAGTTTTCAAATTCAAGATGGCGGATCCAAGATGGCGCACAATATTTGTTTTTGGTTTTGACCGATTTCTACGAAATTCTGAATATGGGGGTTTTTGGGGTCGCTGATAACGATTCCGAAGTCCGATTTCAAATTCAAGATGGCCGATCTAAGATGGCGGACATATTTTTTTTTTATTATCGTTGGATTTATACGAAATTCGGTATTAAGGAGTTCTTGGGATCGCTAAACACTAATCTGAGGTCAGATTTCAAATTCTAGATCACGCATTCAGTATTTCAAGATGGTGGATCCAATATGGTGAGTGGGGATTGCAAAAACTACTTGGTTCACTGAAGTTTGGTAGAAGGGGGTTTTTTGGATTGATCTTGAGATCGGGGAATACAAAAACTACATGGTTCACTGAAGAAGGGAGTTTTTTGGATTGCTGATCCCGAAATCGAGATCAGATTTTCAAAATTCGAGATGGCTGATCCAGTATTTCCAGATGGGTGATCCAACATGGCGGACGAGGATTGCAAAATCTACTTGATTCACTGAAGTTTGGCTTTTGGTGGTTTTTTTGGGTTGATGATCTCAGAACTGAGGTCAGATTTTTAAAATTCAAGAATTCAAGATGGCGGATTCAGTATGGCGGACGACTATAGTGAGTTGTGGAATTAAGTACAACTTAACTTGGGCTATTGAATAATGGGTCTAGAGCTCTGTCTCAGACCAATTGACCATGGGCGGAATTAGAGGTTACCCATTGGGGGAGACTCCGTCCATGCAATTGACTCTCTTTTCTTTATTAGTTTACTGAACTTTCGATAGGTAGTGCATTACCAACCGCATACGAATACTTTGAGTTGTGAGATTAAGTATAACTTGCCTTGACCTCGTAAGTCTAGAGCTTTGATTCGAACCAACTATATTCTGCGTTACTCTCATCAAAATCGTTTTCTCATATTTGACTAAAAAACTTTAAAGTTATAGTGAGCTTAGATTTTGTTCTGATTTCTATTAACTTCAGCTCTTTTGCTCGTACGTAATATGTCGGAAGTCAAAAGAGATAGGTGTATTGATATTTTTAGAAAACCTGGTGAGAAAGGTCATATAGGTAAAAATCTTCGTAAGGTATCGAAAGACATATTGCGAAAATTTCCACATTTGAATCCTGATTCAAGAATTTGTTCTGTTTGTAGAAAAAAAGTTTATTCTGCTTCAGATGAGGCGAATAAAAGTTTGAGTAGTAATGAAGGTAATTTTGATACTTTATCTAACATTAACTATTCTGATGCCGAGGAAGAAGATGCTCTCGACTCTATTGCAACATCTGATTCAAATAATCGCTCTCAAAGAGAAATAGATTTAGAAGCAATCTTTGATGAATTGAAAAGAAAATTTTCGAGTTTGCCAAAAAATAATCCATTGAAGCTAAGGATTCTTACTATATGTCCATCATCTTGGAGTACAAGAAAAATTAGTCGTGAATTTGGAGCAACAAGATATTTGGCAAAAAAATCAAAACAGTTGAAATCTACTAATGGAGTGTTAGGTGAAACTATTGCCAAACAAGGAAAAATCTTGCCACAGGAAACTCTTTTTAAAGTTGAAGAATTTTATAATAATGACATGAATAGTCGAATAATGTCATCAATTAAAGATGTTGTTTCTGTGAAAAATGAAGACGGTACAAGGGAAGTGAAACGTAAACGATTATTATTATTAAATTTAAGAGAATTATATGTGTCTTTCACAGAAAGTCGATATTTCTTTTAGTAAATTTGCTTCTTTAAGACCAAAACACTGCATTCTTCCTGGAGCATCTGGTACGCATTCTGTATGCGTTTGTACCATCCATCAAAATGTAAAATTATTATTGGATGCTATAAACATAAAAGAGTTGACGCAAAATACTGAAATAAAAGTAGCGAACTATAAAGAATGCTTAAAGAAATCATTGATCTGTTGCTTCAAAAATTAGATGACTCATGCCTCACTCACGTAAAATGCTCTTTATGGACCGCAACTGATCGATCAACACTTGTGACAGAATCATTTACAATCGATAATTACTTAACTGAACTTGACACTAAATTAAAAAATCTTAAAGTACAAAGCAACAGTCCTTATTTATTAATGAAAAGAAACAAAATCTTGGTAGCAATGATGTTTTAGTTATGTTCGACTTCTCAGAAAACTATTCTTACGTCTGCCAAGACGCTTCTCAGGCCTTTCACTTCAACAATAGTCAATGCACAGTATTTCCTGCAATATACTATTACAAAGACGAAGATGAACTCAAGCATAAAAGTATGGTATTCTTGTCGGACAGCTTAAAACACGATACGGCTGCTGTGTATGCGATACAAAAATTGTTAATTCCTGAAATTAAGAAAGATATTAGGAAAGTAAAAAAAATAATTTATGTAACTGATGGTGCTAAACAGCATTTTAAAAATAGATTTCAAATAAGAAACCTGATACACCATAAAAAGGATTTTCATATTGGTTGATCTCCTCGTTCAAAAACCATCCAGCGCCCGTACCGTTTACGGTCTTCGAGCCATCTGTATAGAAGATGTCGTTGAGACCATTCAGTATTTTGTTTGGATCTTCCCATTCCTCCCTTTTTGGGAAGAGAATTTGAAATCTTCTTCCGAACATTAATATTGGGGTCATATCGTCCGCCGGCATATTGAATAAAATGCACTTTTCTTCAAGCCTTTGTTATATAACACTATGTCCGATAACATGTTTACCGTGCCAAAGTCCACACTTCTTTAGGCGGCACACGGTCTTCATTGCTTCTTCTTGGATAGCAATGTCCAAGGGTTGCATGTTAAGCATCGCGTTGAGAGCTGCACCAGGTGTCGAGCTAAAAGCTCCTGTTATCCCTATGCAGACCTCTCTCTGTACTCTGTCAAGAACAGAACGAGTCGATTTTATCTCCGTTTTGTTCCACCAGACCACTGACGCATACGTAATGATGGGCCTAATGATGGCTATGTACATCCAGTGTACCACAGCGGGTTTTAGACCCCATGTCTTCCCAAAGGCTTTTCTACATTGCCAAAAGGCATTTAATGCCCGAGATGCTTTGTGTTCGACATGAGCCTTCCAAGTCAGTTTGCTGTCTAGAGTCACCCCTAGGTATTTAACTTCCTTGGAGAGTTGAATGGTTTCACCCTTCAGAATTGGAAGCTTGAGATTATCCAGTTTTCTCTTCCTAGTGAACAGCACAAGTGTTGTCTTTCTAGGATTCACTGATAAACCATGCCTCTCACACCAGTTCTGGATCCTATCCAAGATCCTCTGCATTTTAATACAGACATCCTTAACGAGTCCCCACAAACGAGTGCACACACATCATCAGCGTAGGCCTGTGTATGTATATTTAGACTTTGCAATTCGCCTAAAAGCGAGTCTACTAAGAAGCACCACAGTAGAGGTGAGAGTACTCCCCCTTGCGGGCAGCCCTTCCCAACTTTCATAACAGTGTCGCTTCCGCTTTCTGTTAAAAGTAGTCTCTGTGACAGCATGGAATGGATCCATAGTATAAGCACAGGGTCCACTCCATACGCCTTGGCAGCATCACAAAAGGATGAGAACATTGCATTATCAAAGGCTCCCTCAATATCCACAAAAACCCCAAGAGCAAAAGATCCACGATCCGCCGCACTTCCTATTTTATAGATTAGATCGTGCAGTGCGGATTCACAGGATCTTCCACTCCTATAGGCATGCTGGTGTTCACTGAGGGGCCTCCTTCTCAGCGTTTCCCCCCTGATGTGTTTTTCTACCAGTCGTTCCAGACATTTCAAAAGGAATGATGTCAAACTAATTTGTCTGAAACTTTTTGCCAGAGTGTAATCTTCTTTGCCCGGTTTAGGAATAAAAGCTACTCTGACTTTACGCCAGGCAGTTGGCACGTATCCCCAGATTAAGCAGGCCCTAAAGATTTTCTTTAGTGGCGGAACTAGAGACGTACTTCCTGTCTTTAGCATGGCTGGATATATACTATCCAGACCTGGGGTCTTAAAGTTTTCGAAAGAGGTCAAGGCCATCTCGATCCTTTCCTCAGTCACAACCTTGGATGCTATATATTTATCTTTCCTGGTGATATTTACTCTCTCTTGTAAATTCACTTGGGTTTCATCTAATTGAATTCTCTGACTGCCCGGAAAATGAGTCTCAAACAGGATTTCATATGCTTCCTGTTTGGAGCTCGTGTATCCTCCGTCCGCAGGCCTACGGAGAGTGTCTAGTTTGGCTGTATTGTCTTTCTGGAAGACTTTATGCAGCCTTGCAGCCTCTCTCATCCCCACCAGTTCCTCACAGTATTTCCTATAAGAGGAGACCTTGGCAGCTCTTATCTCTCTCTTATACTCACGCTGTAGAGTTTGATAGGTTAGCCAATCATCATCTTCTTGAGTTCTTAAGGCCCTCTTTAGAAGTTTTCTGGTTGTTTTCCTGAGCTTCTGCAGGTTGTTGTTCCACCAGGGGACATTCTTGCCACATCTGCTCTTTCTGAGAGGGCACGCCTCCTCAAAGGCATCCAATAAGGTCCGACTCAATTTTTGGGTCTCGTCCTCAATATCCTTCGTGGAGTGGATTTAGCGTACATTAATTTCCTTCGATGAAAGAAGTTGTTTGTACCTTTCCCAATCAGTCTTCCTAGGATTCCGTCCGGCCGGGATATTTAAGATATCGATGGCTATTCGGTATTACAGGTATCTGTGGTCCGAAAGAGATTCCTCTTTTGAAACTCGCCAGTTGGTAATAAGGTTTGACATTTTCCTATTGGTGAGTGTCAGGTCTATTACTTCCTGTCGCCTACTCGTGACAAAAGTTGGGTTGTTTCCCTTATTGTTAACCACGAGATCGTACGACAGAATGAAATCTAATAATTTCTCCCCCCGGGGATTGCATTTACTGCTACCGCAAAGGGTGTGCTGGGCGTTGGCATCGCATCCAATAACCAGACCTAAATTATTAGACTCTGCGTATCCTACAATATGCAGTAGCTCTTTTGAAGGAGGCGGGCTAATGGAGTCATATGGCAGATAAGCAGATACGAAGATTGCATCCTGCTTAGCTCCCGATACATTGCAGGATACTTTGACCGCAACGACGTCTTGACTGCAAAACTGTCTCAACATCGTGGCCTCGATTGTATTAGATACAATAACGCATGCCCGCGGTCGTTCCGTTCTTTCGTAATGAAAGAGTTGCCCCCAACTAATCGCACCAAAGCCACAGATTCTCCTCCTACAAACCCATGGTTCTTGTATTAGTATTATTTGGGGGAATGTCCGCAGTCCACTTAAGATGGCAGTGGCTGATTTACTGTGCTGCAGGTTAATTTGAGTGATATTCAAGTCAGCAGACATCATAATCAACTGCCCTCCATTACACTCTTTGTCCTCATTTATTTTCCGGAAACGTGAATTTTCACGAAACCCAAATGAGGACGGCATCCGTAAACGGAATCCAGGACTTTCAGAGACTCCTGATCTATGCCCAGTGCAAGAGTAGAGCCCTCAGGATCATTAGGATTCTTCCTCTTGCTACTGAAAGCACGGATTCTCCAGTATTTGGTTTCCAGTCCCGGATTGTGAATGCGGAGTCGAGCAATTATGTCCCTGGGTGCCTTGGGGGGTCCAGGGATCCACATAACTGCTCGAACCAGCTTGGGCATGTCACTACCTTTCGTAGCAGAAAACTTGATACCATCGCAAGCTGGAATTTTGCTTACATTTGCAAGCAGCCATTTGAGAGAGTGCTCGTTCGTACACTGAACCTTTAAGGTTCCGTCACAAACGACCATTCCCTCAAACATGGGCGACTCTTTGGTCTCACCCAATAGCTTCCAAATGTAGCCTTCCACAAAGTTGACATGTCGCTGCGACATCTCCCTTTGTGGGTTGCCTGCCTCAATCACAACGACCAGGGCTTGGGAAGCAGACTCCGCGAAGCTTTCTCCGTCCCCCCTGCCCGCTGTCTTTGAGCTCGGCAATGCACTTGAGGGGCCAGCTTCTTTTAAATCTTTTTCACTGATCCTCTCGTGCGTTGCAGTACGAGGATCGGGTTTCCCCTTTACCTCGTCTGGCTTCGAAGAACTTTGAAGACCGGTCTTGGCGACTTTCCTCCGCTTGTTCTTACTTGGCTTGGCTGTAGACTCCCCAGAGCAACTGGCACTAGCCGAGGAACCCGGATTAGGTGAATCCCCTTCCGACCTTCCTCTTTTATTGACAGTCGCCAGTGGAGTTGAGGAGAAAGTGGTGGGGCCCTTGACGCCGTCAGCTCCCGCTTCTTGCGCCTTAGCCTTGTTCCTCTTGCTCCTCAACCGTCGCAGCTGTCTTTTGGACAATCCCTCGTGTTGGTTGGTGGTAACCGGAGGGATTTTGGGAACGTCCAGTGGAACAGGATTAACCGTAGTCACAGCAGGCTGCTTTTCGGTCCTCTCCTGTTCGAAGAGTAGGTTCTCCATTGACTGAGTCAATGTGCCAATCGATGATAGTCCGTCTTGCGACATTCTATCATCGGTCCAGTAGAGGGCTTCCTTCTTGGCCTGGACCCGCCACCTCGGTCATCAATGGAAGTGGGACCTGCACATTCCTAGCCCCGACCGCTTCTAGAGCGGGAGGATTCCCAGTCTCAAGCTGGTTACCTCCTGCAGACGAAGTACCTAAAGGCTTGCCTTCCATTGTGTTATGTGGTTCCCTTCTTAGTCTGACGCCTCAGGACTGACCTGTTCGACATGGGTGTTCCTTCCGGTAGCAAATTGCTACCGCCGACATAGCTCAGTCAATCATCGACGCACGCAAGCTCCTTCACCACGACAAGGTTAGGGTACCGGTCTCAGCATAATCACTGTACTAATTTCTATTACAATCCGTTGAAATCGAGAAATTTTGGGCGCCATTTTGAATATGGAAATTTTGATAATATTCGAAATTAGTGGCTCCGGATTAATCATTGTACTAATTTTAATTAAAGTCCGTTGAAATCGAGATATTCGGTTGCCATATTGGATCCGCCATCTTGGATTTACAACTTTTGATAATATTCGGAACTTGTATCCTCAGAATAATCGTTGTACCAATTTACATTAAAATCCGTTGAAATCGAGACATTCTGGTCGCCATGTTGGATCCGCCATGTTGGATTTGGAAATTTTGCTAATATTCAAAATTAGTGGCGTCAGAATAATCATTGTACCAATTTTCATTAAAATCCGTTGAAATCGAGAAATCTTGGTCACCATATTGGGTCCGCCATCTTGGATTTGTAAATTTTGTAATTTTGTAAATCTTGGTTACCATATTGGATCCGCCATCTTGAATTTCTAAATTTTGACTGCGGATTTGAAATCCCCATCCCGCAAAACCCCTATATACCAATTTTTTCATGAAAATCGCTTCAAATTTAAAATTTTCAGCCGCCATCTTGGATCCGCCATTTTGAAACCCTACAAAGTATCCTATAGCCGTTTCCTGGTTCTAAGCTACCTCCCCACCAATATTCAGCTAAATCGGTTCAGCCGTTCTTGTAGTGTAGTGTCTATAGTGTAATCGCCGCTTGACTGTCCGTTAAAATCCATATTTTTGTACCTCTCATTCCCTTTTCTATGATAGTTCGGGCACTGATATCTATAGCAATAATCTCTGAAATATCGTGGGAGTCCTCCCTAAGGCTATTGAGATCTGGCAGTTGGGCCCGTAGATTCCCGCACCGGAGAATCCGTCGCACCTAGACCCGTCTGTATACCATGCAACAACCCCCAGTCGGGCGAGGTTTTCATTTTCCTTCCACCACTGTCGGTCTTTTATTACGGTTTTGAACGGTATTTCCGAATTTGGTTTTTTTATTATCAGGTCCGAAGGCCCCATGATCAGCGGGTCTTTTGAGAACACCCTCAGTATCTGCGAGTGCCCTTCGTTTTCATTTGCATTGCAATGACCTGAGATACGAAGTTTTAGAGTACTGTTAGCCGCTTCCTTTTGTATGTATAGGTGGAGCGGTAGGAGATCTAGCAGCACTTCTAAGGCCGCGGTTGGGCAAATTTTCATGGCCCCTGTGATGCCGGTGCAGGCGAGTCTTTGCACTTTGGTGAGTGTGGCTATTGCCTTAGACTGCTCTATTTTATTCCACCATATGGCTGCTGCATAGGTGACAATGGGTCTTATTATCGCCTCATATGACCACAGTATCATTTTAGGCCATTTTTTCCAAACAAACGACGGCATGACCTTGTGGCTCGTATAGCCTTTTCTGCCGTTTTATTTAAGTGGATGTTCCAAGTGAGTCGCTGATCCAGGGTGACCCCTAAATACTTCGTCTCAGTGGAGAATCCAATCGTAGTTTCATTCAAAGTAGGGGACGTCACGGTCAGTTTCCTCCTTCAAGTGAATGGTATTATTACTGTTTTATTGGGGTTTATTTTAAGGTTAACCCCCTGGCACCAGTCAGACACAAGGTTTAGAGCCGTCTGGGCTTTGCGTGATAGCACGCGATCCTCTTTGCTCCGAATGATAATGACAATATCATCCGCGTAACCTTGACATTCTATCCCAGCATATGTTACCTTTGCTAGGAGACCATCAACAACTATTGACCACAGGAGCGGAGACAGTTCAATGTCCCTGACGTTCTTCGAACTCAGGTCTGATAGGTCATCAAAGAGGGTGGCGCCCAGGTGCTGGTACCTATGCCGCACAAGCGCTGGGCAGTGACAGAGGAGGTGGTTGATACTCTCCTCTTCCTCCTCATTCTGGCAACTTCTGCAGAAGTCATTTACTTCCTATAAGACAATGCCCAGTCATCACAGCTACGACTTTGCTAATCGACACTCTTTTGAGTGAAATATGGCTCTTTGACCTGTTTCGGTCGAAAGTCGGCCAGATAAGTTTGGTGGTCGCACATGTGCATTCTCTCATCCACCTATTCTTTGCGATACTCGCATACACTCGCGATATCTCCTTCTTACGATAGCCGAGTGGTGCCCCTATATCCCGGATGATATTCTCCTCCGGTAGGGTTGTACCCTTTCTGGCGAGCTCATCCGCCCTAGTGTTACCCGGGATGTCATTATGTCCCGGTACCCATATGATGTTAATTTTGACCCTCTCTACTACTTCGTTTAACAGAGAGCGGCAGTCTGTTACGACCCTTGAGGTCGTGAAGATGCCCGTGAGGGACTTGATTGCGGCCTGGCTGTCCGTGAAGATGGAAATGTCCTCAGAGCTTGACATGTTCCTTCGCAGCCATTGTAAAGCCTCAGTGATAGCCATAACCTCAGCCTGGAAGAAGCTGCAGTGGTCTGGCAAACGAAACGACGTTTCGAGGCCTAGGTGTTCGGAGTAAATTCCGCCACCAGTCCTGCCTTCTAACTTAGAACCATCGGTATAAATCTATATCGAGTTTATACGATTAAGCAGGTCCTCACCCCATTCATGCCTAGTCGGTATGAGTGATTCGAATTTCTTATCGAAGCAGGGTTTTGGAACTATGTAATCCAACCTAGGGACACGAGTATTAAGGATTCTGGAGTGCCCATAGTCCACTCGTGTCTATGGGTGCGTTGAGTTAAGCCTGGCGGCTGCGGAGGCTGCGGTCTGCTTGCCAAAGAGTTCTATTGGGAGGAGGTCTAAGATTACATTCAGGGCCTTGGTGGGAGTAGTCCTGAGGGCTCCGGTGATTAGAATAGAAGCCATTCTTTGGACTCTCCCCAATGCATTTTGATGGCAAGCCTTGTCCAGTGCAGGTCACGACACAAGCACCCCGTAGAACAGGATCGGTCTGATCACCGTCACGAAGATGATGATCGAAGTGAACGATGCGTGGCTCAAGGCCCCATTTCTTGCCAATCGCGTTCCTGCAGGAGTATAAAGCCGTCGTGGCCTTCCGTACTCTCTCTGCAACGTTGGCCCTCCAATTCAGTTTCCTATCTATAATGAGACCTAGATATTTGACTTGGTCTGAAAGCCTTAGATTCACTCCGTTAAGGAGTGGTGTAATAAAGGAAGGAATCTTGTGCTTTCTTGTAAACAGCACTATTTCCGTTTTATTCGGGTTAACTCCCAGGCCACATTTTTCACTCCATGATGTGAGTTTAATTAGGGCCGTTTGTAACACCTCAGAGAGCGTGTTCAGATACTTGCCTGAGGCCGCAATTACTATATCATCTGCATAGGCAACCACGCAGCACCCCGAGCGGTTGAGATCCCGGAGCAAACCGTTCTGAGTCAAATTCCACAGAAGAGGCGACAGGACTCCACCCTGTGGTGTACCCCTGTCAACAAATCTTCTAATGCAAGATGCTCCAAGATCTGAGCTGATAACCCTGCTGCGTAGCATTCGCCTTATCAGCCCAATCAGCGGTTCGTCCAGACCCAGGTCCCTCATGGACCCTACAATCGCATCCGGCCTGACATAGTTAAAAGCCCCCTCGATGTCCAGGAAGGCCGCGAGCGTGTACCCTTTGTACAGCAAGGACTTCTCTATACGGTCAACGAGGGTATGCAGAGCCGTTTCTATGGACTTGCCCTTTGTATAGGCATGTTGCGAGGGTGAACATTTTTCCAGGTGGATAGATCCTCTTATGTGGACGTCGATCAATCTCTCCAGTGTTTTAAGGAGAAAGGAAGAAAGACTAATAGGCCTGAAGTCCTTAGGTTTGCAATGCGAAATTTTACCTCCCTTAGGGATGAAAACAACCCTGACTTCAGTCCAGGACTTAGGTATATAAGTCCAGGCAGGCTTTGAAGATAGCCTCTAGCCACGGCATGATTAAGTCCGTAGCCCTCTGCAGCTCGGCAAGTATGATTCCATCCAAGCCTGGGGCTTTAAGCGGCTTAAAGCTATTTATGGCCCACATCAATTTATTCTTATTAAGAACTAGCTGGGTTACCCGGTTTCACCCGGCGTTGGGTAAATACTTACTAATTAAACACTTCTCAAATGTTCTAGTTTGTTATATCCTAGAAATTGTTTCAACCCGAAAACCCCTTTATGGATCCGCTATCTTGAAATTCAAAATCTTAATAATATTCAAAATGAGTGGACTTAAAATGATCATTGTACCAATTTTCATTAAAATCCTTTGAAATCGAGAAATGTTGGTCGCCATATTGGATCCGCCATCTTGAGTTTGGAAATTTGGCTAATATTCGAAATTAGTGGCCTCAGAATAATCATTGTACTAATTTTCAGTAAAATCCGTTGAAATCAAGAAATTTGGTCTCATATTGGACCCGCCATCTTAGATTTACAAATTTTGATAATATTCGAAATTTGTAGCTTCAGAGTAATCATTGTACCAATTTTCATTAAAATCCGTCGAAATCGAGACATTCTGGACGCCATGTTGGGTCCGCCATCTTTAGAAATTTTAATAATATACAAAATTAGTGGTCTCAGAATAATCATTGTACTAATTTCTATTACAATCCGTTGAAATCGAGAAATTTTGGTCGCCATGGAAATGGAAATTTTGATAATATTCGAAATTAGTGGCACCGGAATAATCATTGTATTAATTTTAATTAAAATCCGTTGAAATCGAGATATTCGGTTGCCATATTGGATCCGTCATCTTGGATTTACAACTTTTGATAATATTCGGAACTCGTATCCTCAGAATAATCATTGTACCAATTTTCATTAAAATCCGTTGAAATCGAGACATTCTGGTGGCCATGTTGGATTCGCCATGTTGGATTTGGAAATTTTGCTAATATATGCAAAATTAGTGGCCTCAGAATAATCATTGTAACAATTTTCATTAAAATCCGTTGCAATCGAGAAATCTTGGTCACCATATTGGGTCCGCCATCTTGGATTTGTAAATTTTGATAATATTCAAAATCAGTGACCTCAAGATAATCATTGTACCAATTTTCATCAAAATCCCTTGAAACCGAGAAATATGGTCGCCATTTTGGATCCGCCATGTTGGATTTCTAAATTTTGATAATATTCAAAATCAGTGAGCTCAAAACATTCATTGTACTAATTCTCATTAAAATCCGTTGAAATCAGGAAATCTTGGTCGCCATATTGGATCCGCCATCTTGAATTCCTAAATTTGGACAGCAGATTTGAAATCCCCATCCCGCAAAACCCCTATATACCAATTTTTATGAAAATCGCTTCAAATTTAAAATTTTCAGCAGCCATCTTGGATCCGCCATTTTGAAACCCTACAAAGTATCCTATAGCCGTTTCCTGGTCCTAAGCTACCTCCCCATCAATTTTCAGCCAAATCGGTTCATTCGTTCTTGAGTTATAAATAGTGTAACTAACACGACTTTCTTTTATATATATAGATTTCGTGGGCTAGTTTGTTAGGGCTGGTAGCGACCGTCGATTCACTGGTCTGCTCCACAGAGCAGCCCGGAAAGTGAGTTTCGGCCAGTAGCTCCAGAGTTTCCAGGCAAGAAGAGGTCCATTCCCATCTATCTCTCAGCAGAAGACTGGGGGTAACCGGACAAGTCGAGAGGATTTTACGTAATCGTGTAGCCTCAGAGGCTCTATTCTATTACAGAAACTCTCCCAGGAGGATCGTTTGGCTGTCCTAACTAATTTTTTGAAATCCTTAAGGCTAGCCCTATATAGAGACTAATCATTGGTCCGCTTAGCCTCATTGAATTTTCTGCGGCATTCCTTCCTCGCGGCTAAAATCTCCTTTGACCACCATGGAGGACTAGGTTTCCCCTTAGGTTTCCTGGTGGGACACGAGGTCCGCGTTGCCTTGTTACAAGCCCTAGTAAGTGTCTCCACCATGTTATCCAAATCCTGTACGGACTGGATTGTGGGTGGCCCTCCTTCAGGCAGTGTACGACCTAGAATCTTATTATATATGTCCCATTTCTCCATAAAAGGAGAACAGACCGGTTTTCGCATATCAAGTGTAAACTCGATATACCGGTGATCAGATAATGAGGGGTCATTCGATACTCTCCAATTTTTAACCAGATGGGCGGCGTGTTCAGTGACAATAGTAATTTCAAGAACTTCCCGTCTCACGGAATTGATAAATGTAGGTTCATCACCTGCGCCTAGTATATAGAACGCCTTATAACCGGCTATGTTGAGTCCGCAGATCCGGTCCCGAACAACCCAGGGCTCCTGGACTAAGACCACGTCCTCCCCTTTCTGGGAGAGACGTAAAAGAAGCGCAGCTGACGCTGCCCTGGAGTAGTGTAGATTAATCTGCACCACTCCCACCATGGCTGCTGCTGAGGGGGGTCACCTCGATGACCGTCATCTCTGCATCGGAGTGAAGAAGGTCATCTTCCAGGTCTAGATCAGGAGACTCCTCATCGTCCTGATGTAGGAAAAGATCCCCAGTATCCCAGAAGTTGAAGGGATGCTATCGTCATCGCTGTCGTCGGTGAGGGAGGACGGTGACACGTGTTCCGGAGCTACGGGAGCTACTACCTCGGCGGCTTTCTCAGCTACTTTCTCGGTCTCGAAAGGGATGACCACCATATTACCCTTAAGGTCCTTACGGTACATCGCCCGAGTAATAGAATCGAACCCGTAGCTGATAACGCCTTTCGACTCGACAAGCGGGGCTAAAGATTCCTCATAAAGGATCACCACCGCTTGTCTCATTTTTCCCTGACCTGGGCAGCCTTCCAATCATGAGTGGGAAGACTGGAGTTGCACATCCTGATCATCTTTAGGATATCCTCGGGGTTCGGTGGTTCCGCCGGGATCCACGTCCTAGATCGAGGTCTGTTCGGGATTTGCTCCCTTCTCCACAATTTACCATTAAGTTTTAATAAGTTCACCAATGTCATCAGGTGTTTGTACCGTTATTAGTTTTTTGTACTCTTACCAATAACTCAGAAATCTTAAAAAAGTGGTCTTGGAGTTGACTACTTGCATATAGCCAAATTACTTGGAGTACAAAGGGTTAAATAAGAGCTTAAGGGCATTTCACGTGAAGCAGACAACGAAAAAAATGTCAAGTACTGGATTTTGTTCATAATTGGATTAATTGTATTTATATGGGACCTGAATAAATGTACATGATTATTTTTATTTTTTTTAGCTTAGTTACAAATTTATGCGACTTCAAAGAATTTGCAAAATTTGAGGAACGGATTTTTCGAATGTTATTAATACAGTTAATCGAATGGATTGAATAATATCTAAATCGTGTTTATTTGAGAATATTAATTGTTTTTCTTAGAAATTAATTCAAATTTGAAATTGGTTTTTTTTTTTCGTATAGTAAACCGGAAGTTAACACTAAAAATCTGATTTTTCCCAACTTCGCATTTTTTTAACTTTTTTATTTTTACCAAACAATATAGCTTGTAGTATAGAGACATTATGCAAAAAAAATGGTATCTCGATTCGTTTAGAAGATATTTACTAAAGTACGAAGGTGCCGCATGGTGCGCTGTACTGAGGGGTTCCTTAATGTGGCTGTCTTATTTATTATTACGGTTTATCCCCCAAAGGTGAAATTTTTCCCACGATACCTCTTTTTAGACTATGGAACGATTTGACATCACCCGAAATATTAATTGAAAATCTAGTTTTTTTATATCGCCAGCTTGGATTTCCCTACTAGAACTTATTCGAGGGAAAAAGTTTGACTCACGTAAAAGAAACATTTACAACTATTGCAGATGAAATACTTAGTACATGAATTCCCTGGACTCCTGTGCCTTTTATTTTTCGTCTTGCCAACCATTTTATTTTTCTTGGATGCGTTCTTACGTTTTTGTTTTTATTTCATATTGGATAACTACTATTTTTTCCTGCTCAGTACAGAATTTTGTTTGTTTTCAATTTCATCATTTCATCCTCTCGGCGTATTGTGAAATAACCAGCAATTTTCTACTTTCTCCCCTCGATTCCTTCGTTAACTTTCTCTTCGGTCGTAGGGGAAACAAAATTAAAATTTTTAATCTCATTTCACAAATTATACATTGCCATAGTTTTTTTCCCAAATTGTACGAATATAATTTTTTAATAGTTGACTTAATTCTAATTTCATGTTCCAAAGGAAATGGAAGTATTGTATTAGTCATATCATCGCGAAAATTTTCGTCCTAGTTTTTTAGTTTTCAATAAAACTACACAAGTGATAAAATCGCAACTAAAAAAATATGGTACGGAATACGTGACTTTTAAGTTCCATAATGAAATAAAGCTTATCATGGCAATATTTTCACAGCCCATCATCGTATCATTCATACATTTTGACGAAAGAAAACTCTACAGGCAGATACACACAGACACCACTCGGAAACACATTTTCTTCACACTTTGAGTGTAATAGAATTGGATATTGCCATTATCTCGAACACGATTTTTTACTTTAATGCCGCACTATGGGCTAAACGGCACTTTTTGTGTTTAAAACCTAATATCTCGGAAAAAACCGAAGATATTAATTTAAATTTTTTTTTAAATTGAAGCTGAGACTATGTAGATTACTGGAAAATTAACCAGAATGGCTGAAATGAAATTAAACACTATGTAACATAACCTCAAAGTTGTATTTTTTCCTGAAAAATTGAATAGGCTCACACCAACAAAAAATTTGGTCTTTATTTTAAATATCATATATGCTATCCGATGAACTTTAACCTGCTGATCACGAATCCGAGGTCAGAATTGCCCCCCACCCTACAGTTTTCAGAAAAATTAAGAATTTCCGTGCCTAGTATAGGCCTTTTTAACTCTGTAAGTTTCAAAAGACGAACTTAAATTAATTTTTACTATAACATACCAACTGAAGGTTTTTGGGGTCGCTGATCACGAATCTGAAGTCAGATTTTGAAAATTCGAAATGGCGAATCCAATATGGCGGACCTAAATTTTTACATTTGATCGAATTTGGACTAAAAATTGAATACATGGGTTTTTGGAGTCGCTAATTATGAATCTAAAGTCAGATTTTGAAAATTCAAAATGGCGGATCCAATATGGCGGACCGAAAATTTAATATTTGACCGAATTTCGACTAAAAACCGTATACATGGGTTTTTGGGGTAGCTGATCACGAATCTGAAGTCAGATTTGGAAAATTCAAAATGGCGGATCCAATATGGCGGACCGAAAATTTAATATTTGACCGGATTTCGACTCAAAACCGTATACATGGGTTTTTGGGGTCGCTGATCACGAATCTGAAGTCAGATTTTGAAAATTCAAAATGGCGGATCCAATATGGCGGACCGAAAATTTAATATTTGACCGAATTTCGACTCAAAACTGTATACATGGGTTTTTGGGGTAGCTGATCACGAATCTGAAGTCAGATTTTGAAAATTCAAAATGGCGGATCCAATATGGCGCACTATGGGCTAAACGGCACTTTTTGTGTTTAAAACCTAATATCTCCGAAAAAAACGAAGATATTAACTTAATTTTTTTTAAATTGTGTCAACAACTATTCTGTCAATGCATTTACTTTCACTCATTATTTAATATGTTCATTCCACATTTTACGGCTGCTCTTAGGGTTTCAATAGGGGAATCTGACCAGAACCGGATCCGGCATGTAAGGCCTCAAATAATCCGATCCGGATCGGGGTACCCTATGAGGTCATTCGTTCTTGAGTTATAAATAGTGTAACTAACACGACTTTCTTTTATATATATAGATTTCGTGGGCTAGTTTGTTAGGGCTGGTAGCGACCGTCGATTCACTGGTCTGCTCCACAGAGCAGCCCGGAAAGTGAGTTTCGGCCAGTAGCTCCAGAGTTTCCAGGCAAGAAGAGGTCCATTCCCATCTATCTCTCAGCAGAAGACTGGGGGTAACCGGACAAGTCGAGAGGATTTTACGTAATCGTGTAGCCTCAGAGGCTCTATTCTATTACAGAAACTCTCCCAGGAGGATCGTTTGGCTGTCCTAACTAATTTTTTGAAATCCTTAAGGCTAGCCCTATATAGAGACTAATCATTGGTCCGCTTAGCCTCATTGAATTTTCTGCGGCATTCCTTCCTCGCGGCTAAAATCTCCTTTGACCACCATGGAGGACTAGGTTTCCCCTTAGGTTTCCTGGTGGGACACGAGGTCCGCGTTGCCTTGTTACAAGCCCTAGTAAGTGTCTCCACCATGTTATCCAAATCCTGTACGGACTGGATTGTGGGTGGCCCTCCTTCAGGCAGTGTACGACCTAGAATCTTATTATATATGTCCCATTTCTCCATAAAAGGAGAACAGACCGGTTTTCGCATATCAAGTGTAAACTCGATATACCGGTGATCAGATAATGAGGGGTCATTCGATACTCTCCAATTTTTAACCAGATGGGCGGCGTGTTCAGTGACAATAGTAATTTCAAGAACTTCCCGTCTCACGGAATTGATAAATGTAGGTTCATCACCTGCGCCTAGTATATAGAACGCCTTATAACCGGCTATGTTGAGTCCGCAGATCCGGTCCCGAACAACCCAGGGCTCCTGGACTAAGACCACGTCCTCCCCTTTCTGGGAGAGACGTAAAAGAAGCGCAGCTGACGCTGCCCTGGAGTAGTGTAGATTAATCTGCACCACTCCCACCATGGCTGCTGCTGAGGGGGGTCACCTCGATGACCGTCATCTCTGCATCGGAGTGAAGAAGGTCATCTTCCAGGTCTAGATCAGGAGACTCCTCATCGTCCTGATGTAGGAAAAGATCCCCAGTATCCCAGAAGTTGAAGGGATGCTATCGTCATCGCTGTCGTCGGTGAGGGAGGATGGTGACACGTGTTCCGGAGCTACGGGAGCTACTACCTCGGCGGCTTTCTCAGCTACTTTCTCGGTCTCGAAAGGGATGACCACCATATTACCCTTAAGGTCCTTACGGTACATCGCCCGAGTAATAGAATCGAACCCGTAGCTGATAACGCCTTTCGACTCGACAAGCGGGGCTAAAGATTCCTCATAAAGGATCACCACCGCTTGTCTCATTTTTCCCTGACCTGGGCAGCCTTCCAATCATGAGTGGGAAGACTGGAGTTGCACATCCTGATCATCTTTAGGATATCCTCGGGGTTCGGTGGTTCCGCCGGGATCCACGTCCTAGATCGAGGTCTGTTCGGGATTTGCTCCCTTCTCCACAATTTACCATTAAGTTTTAATAAGTTCACCAATGTCATCAGGTGTTTGTACCGTTATTAGTTTTTTGTACTCTTACCAATAACTCAGAAATCTTAAAAAAGTGGTCTTGGAGTTGACTACTTGCATATAGCCAAATTACTTGGAGTACAAAGGGTTAAATAAGAGCTTAAGGGCATTTCACGTGAAGCAGACAACGAAAAAAATGTCAAGTACTGGATTTTGTTCATAATTGGATTAATTGTATTTATATGGGACCTGAATAAATGTACATGATTATTTTTATTTTTTTTAGCTTAGTTACAAATTTATGCGACTTCAAAGAATTTGCAAAATTTGAGGAACGGATTTTTCGAATGTTATTAATACAGTTAATCGAATGGATTGAATAATATCTAAATCGTGTTTATTTGAGAATATTAATTGTTTTTCTTAGAAATTAATTCAAATTTGAAATTGGTTTTTTTTTTCGTATAGTAAACCGGAAGTTAACACTAAAAATCTGATTTTTCCCAACTTCGCATTTTTTTAACTTTTTTATTTTTACCAAACAATATAGCTTGTAGTATAGAGACATTATGCAAAAAAAATGGTATCTCGATTCGTTTAGAAGATATTTACTAAAGTACGAAGGTGCCGCATGGTGCGCTGTACTGAGGGGTTCCTTAATGTGGCTGTCTTATTTATTATTACGGTTTATCCCCCAAAGGTGAAATTTTTCCCACGATACCTCTTTTTAGACTATGGAACGATTTGACATCACCCGAAATATTAATTGAAAATCTAGTTTTTTTATATCGCCAGCTTGGATTTCCCTACTAGAACTTATTCGAGGGAAAAAGTTTGACTCACGTAAAAGAAACATTTACAACTATTGCAGATGAAATACTTAGTACATGAATTCCCTGGACTCCTGTGCCTTTTATTTTTCGTCTTGCCAACCATTTTATTTTTCTTGGATGCGTTCTTACGTTTTTGTTTTTATTTCATATTGGATAACTACTATTTTTTCCTGCTCAGTACAGAATTTTGTTTGTTTTCAATTTCATCATTTCATCCTCTCGGCGTATTGTGAAATAACCAGCAATTTTCTACTTTCTCCCCTCGATTCCTTCGTTAACTTTCTCTTCGGTCGTAGGGGAAACAAAATTAAAATTTTTAATCTCATTTCACAAATTATACATTGCCATAGTTTTTTCCCAAATTGTACGAATATAATTTTTTAATAGTTGACTTAATTCTAATTTCATGTTCCAAAGGAAATGGAAGTATTGTATTAGTCATATCATCGCGAAAATTTTCGTCCTAGTTTTTTAGTTTTCAATAAAACTACACAAGTGATAAAATCGCAACTAAAAAAATATGGTACGGAATACGTGACTTTTAAGTTCCATAATGAAATAAAGCTTATCATGGCAATATTTTCACAGCCCATCATCGTATCATTCATACATTTTGACGAAAGAAAACTCTACAGGCAGATACACACAGACACCACTCGGAAACACATTTTCTTCACACTTTGAGTGTAATAGAATTGGATATTGCCATTATCTCGAACACGATTTTTTACTTTAATGCCGCACTATGGGCTAAACGGCACTTTTTGTGTTTAAAACCTAATATCTCGGAAAAAACCGAAGATATTAATTTAAATTTTTTTTTAAATTGAAGCTGAGACTATGTAGATTACTGGAAAATTAACCAGAATGGCTGAAATGAAATTAAACACTATGTAACATAACCTCAAAGTTGTATTTTTTCCTGAAAAATTGAATAGGCTCACACCAACAAAAAATTTGGTCTTTATTTTAAATATCATATATGCTATCCGATGAACTTTAACCTGCTGATCACGAATCCGAGGTCAGAATTGCCCCCCACCCTACAGTTTTCAGAAAAATTAAGAATTTCCGTGCCTAGTATAGGCCTTTTTAACTCTGTAAGTTTCAAAAGACGAACTTAAATTAATTTTTACTATAACATACCAACTGAAGGTTTTTGGGGTCGCTGATCACGAATCTGAAGTCAGATTTTGAAAATTCAAAATGGCGAATCCAATATGGCGGACCTAAATTTTTACATTTGATCGAATTTGGACTAAAAATTGAATACATGGGTTTTTGGAGTCGCTAATTATGAATCTAAAGTCAGATTTTGAAAATTCAAAATGGCGGATCCAATATGGCGGACCGAAAATTTAATATTTGACCGAATTTCGACTAAAAACCGTATACATGGGTTTTTGGGGTAGCTGATCACGAATCTGAAGTCAGATTTGGAAAATTCAAAATGGCGGATCCAATATGGCGGACCGAAAATTTAATATTTGACCGGATTTCGACTCAAAACCGTATACATGGGTTTTTGGGGTCGCTGATCACGAATCTGAAGTCAGATTTTGAAAATTCAAAATGGCGGATCCAATATGGCGGACCGAAAATTTAATATTTGACCGAATTTCGACTCAAAACTGTATACATGGGTTTTTGGGGTAGCTGATCACGAATCTGAAGTCAGATTTTGAAAATTCAAAATGGCGGATCCAATATGGCGCACTATGGGCTAAACGGCACTTTTTGTGTTTAAAACCTAATATCTCCGAAAAAAACGAAGATATTAACTTAATTTTTTTTAAATTGTGTCAACAACTATTCTGTCAATGCATTTACTTTCACTCATTATTTAATATGTTCATTCCACATTTTACGGCTGCTCTTAGGGTTTCAATAGGGGAATCTGACCAGAACCGGATCCGGCATGTAAGGCCTCAAATAATCCGATCCGGATCGGGGTACCCTATGAGGTCCGGATCAGGATACCCTATGAGGTCCGGATCAGGATACCCTGTACGGTCCTGACCAGGTTAACCTTCATCGAGCATAACTGGGTATCCTGTATGGTTCCGACTAGGCTAACATACACGGGGCAGATCAGAATATTCTGTGTGATCCTGACCAGATTGGTCATAAATCAGGGTATCGCATGCAATTCAAATGAAGATTTTAATTAATTATTTGTAATTTGAGGTTATTTTTATTTGTATACAGTTTTGAGTCGAAATTCGGTCAAATATTAAATTTTCGGTCCGCCATATTGGGTCCGTCATATTGGATCAGCCATATTGGATCCGCCATTTTTAATTTTCAAAATCTGACTTCAGATTCGTGATCAGCGACCCCAAAAACCTTCAGTTAGTATGTTATAGTAAAAATTAATTTAAGCTCGTCTTTTGAAACTCAAAGAGTTAAAAAGGCTTATACTAGGCACGGAAATTCTTCAATTTTCTGAAAACTCTAGGGTGGGGGGCAATTATGACCTCGGATTCGTGATCAGCAGGTTAAAGTTCATCGGATAGCATATATGACATTTAAAATAAAGACCAAGTTTTTTGTTGGTGTGAGCCTATTCAATTTTTCAGAAAAAAATACAACTTTGAGGTTATGTTACATAGTGTTTAATTTCATTTCAGCCATTCTGGTTAATTTTCCAGTAATCTACATAGTCTCAGCTTCAATTTAAAAAAAATATACATTAATATCTTCGCTTTTTTCCGAGATATTAGGTTTTAAACACAAAAAGTGCCGTTTAGCCCATAGTGCGGCGCGGCGCGTTCAGTTAAAAATAAGAATTTTGTCATTTTTATGTGAAAGAAGAAAGACTTGTAGACGTTGTTTTGACTAACAGTGAGTAAACTATGGTAATATCAAAATGTGCTTAGTATATTGTGTTTATCTTACTTTAATTTAATCATATTTGCATGCAAACATTGAAGTAAATTTTAGGTTAGATCTAATCAGAACGTGGGCACACCGCAAAAGGAAAAGCGAGCAGGGCAATCGACCATGCCCGGTATTATAGAATAGAATGTAGTATATTACATCTTCTTAAAATTGATATTGTGTTATTAATTAGACTGTTTTTAGATGGTAAATAAATATAAAAGCAAGTCAGAACAAGTTTCTTGGAGTGAAGATACTATGAAAAAGGTAATACAGGAGGTGACAAAATTAAAAAAAGCGTAAAAACCTACGGCCACAAAATATCGTATCCCACGGGCCACAGCAGCGTGCAACAATAAAATTTAGGAAGGTTCACCACAGTTTTTAACGAAGAATAAGAACTAGAACTATTCAACTATGTTTTTGGAATGGACAGTGTGTTTTACGGTCTGTCGAAAGAAGGATTTCTTCAGCGTGTTTTTCAATATGCTGAGAAAATCCGCATCACTCATCCATTCAAAAATGGTATTGACGATAATGATTGGTACAAAAGCTCTATTACAAGATATCCTGACGTGGCGCTCAGAAAACCTGAGCCAACTTCCATTGCAAGAGCAAGGGGCTTTAATAAGCCTGAAGTCTATAGATTTTTCGATCTATTAGCAGAACAAATGCAAAAGCATGGCATTGATGCTATTCGTCTCTATAACATGGACGAAACAGGAGTACAAATTTCATCTAACAAGCCACCCAGAGTTCTCTTTCTAATATTTGACAATTTTTCTCACAAATATGTTAACAAATAATGCATGCTCGCTTTACTCACTGCGTGCCCATTTTGCCCTTATAGCTGTGTCCGCTTTAGGCCACCTCCCTGGGCAAAGCGAGCATTTGAAAGGATTTCTTATTTGGGTTCCTGTTCCATAATTTTTAGACATATGAAAAATTTAAAAATTGACTATTAAACTACAATAAATTTACTATCTAATAGCAACAGTAGTTTTTCTTGCCTTCTTATTAATTCACATTTTTCTCTCACTTAACCTTACGGTGCCCGCTTTGGGCCCTCTTCCCCTATTGAGTGCTCGTATTGGCTTTTTACATAGGCATGTCCTACGGAGAGGAGTGTTTCACTTCCAAAATGAGTAACAAAGAGTTACCGACAATGTAAACAAAAGAATAGTGTTTGCTTTCAAATTAATGATCTCAAGGTAGGTCTCGGGTTTAGTTTCAAAATAAACTGAAAATTTAACTTTTTTAGCTTTGAATTTTTTATACCTTGACCTTGAGCGTCATTTCTGGGTCAAGTTGACTTTTTTAAATTGGAACCCATATTTTTGGCCATGGAAATGGAAAGAGCGGAAAATTTGACGTTCCCCTTTAAAGAAACATCTTGACCCTGATATGACCTTCGAGGTCATGGTCAACGTCACATTCTTTCCATTTCCGTGGCCAAAAATATTATTTCCCCTTCAAAAAACCACCTTGACCTTGATGTGACCTTCGAGGTCATGGTCAAGGTCATGGCCAAGATCAAGGTTGGGGTCAAGGTTACATTCGGACGTAAAACTTCCACTCTTTCCAAATCCGCAGCAACAATTCAGGTTCCCTTTTAAAGAGCCATCTGGACCTTGATATGACCTTCGAGGTCATGGTTAAGATCATAGTCGGACGTAAAATTTTACGCTCTTTCATTTCCGTGGTCAAAAATATGGGTTCCAATTTAAAAAAGTCAACTTGACCCAGAAATGACGCTCAAGGTCATGGTCACGGTCAAATCTACGGCCACCATTGAATAGTAAGGGGAAATTCCTAAAACTTTTGTCTAAAGCTTTTTTCTCCAAAATGCATTCATCGAAAGTTATTTTGCCGTTTCCATACTTTTGGAACACTCGGTATAATAAATCATCTACGTTATGCATTAAAAAGAAAAACAAAAAAATTCTGACATGTAAATAATGTAAAAATAATTTTATTTTTAGATCTATTAACAGCCTTTTTTACAGTCCATAAATAATAAACAGAGTGTGCCAGGAAATGGTATTAAGTAGAAGCAGGGAGATAGAGAACTTGAAGGCTTATCCGAAACACCAATATTTATGTTCAGAGACTTTTGGTAGTTTCGGAATTAATGTCTTAATTTTTAACTAACATCCATACGATAATTTTTTTTTGGTGACATAGAAAACTGACACTTCAATTTTTTTGTTTTTTTTTTTTTTTTTTATAGAACTATCAAAAATCGTTGAACATAAATATTGGTAATTCAGATAGGCCTTAAGGTCATCTACCTCCCTACTTCCACTTGAAACTATTTCCGGGGACACCCTGTATAAAGAAATCACTTAAAAATAGTCCATTAGAAAACAAAACAACATCCCATTATTAAAAAAACAAAAAAATTCTATCAGCATACGTAGTTCACGAAATATTGCTTTATATTAGATATATATTAGGGTTCTTTTTTTTTCTTGCGACTATTTTTTTTTTTTTTTCAGTCCCACCTCGAAATTTTGTGGCAAATACCTAAACAAAAATTCCCTGAAAATTGGAGCCCTTAATATTAATATTAAGTACTAGACCAAGGCGTATAAAGATTTCCCATATAAAATACACGTAAACTGTAAAACCCATGTATACAGTTTTGAGTCGAAATTCGGTCAAATATTAAATTTTCGGTCCGCCATATTGGATCCGCCATTTTGAATTTTCAAAATCTGACTTCAGATTCGTGATCAGCGACCCCAAAAACCTTCAGTTAGTATGTTATAGTAAAAATTAATTTAAGCTCGTCTTTTGTAACTCAAAGAGTTAAAAAGGCTTATACTAGGCACGGAAATTCTTAATTTTTCTGAAAACTGTAGGGTGGGTGGCAATTCTGACCTCGGATTCGTGATCAGCAGGTTAAAGTTCATCGGATAGCATATATGACATTTAAAATAAAGACCAAGTTTTTTGTTGGTGTGAGCCTATTCAATTTTTCAGAAAAAAATGCAACTTTGAGGTTATGTTACATAGTGTTTATTTTCATTTCAGCCATTCTGGTTAATTTTTCAGTAATCTACATAGTCTCAGCTTCAATTAAAAAAAAAATTTACATTAATATCTTCGGTTTTTTCCGAGATATTAGGTTTTAAACACAAAAAGTGCCGTTTAGTCCATAGTGTGCCGTATACTTCCATTTTCCTAGGAAGTAATATGCTGAAAAATAAAAAATAAAAAACATAAATTGATATAAAACAATGACCAAGTCTAAATTGAACAATTTAACTGTAAAACTTTTTACTGCCATTCATTTATAATTATTTCCGTATTTTTGTTAAGTGTTAACTAGGTCTTTTTAGTTAATATTATTTTCTGTAGTTATATGTTGCAATTTTCATTGAATTCGGTTAAATAAGTCTGCTGCTGAAAGGACAATATTGGTTCAGAGCTACGGAAGCTCTTGTCCGACGACAATTGTTCCTCTGCATAACTTCCAACAGATCTTGATAATCTAAAAGAATACATATTGTAAAAAACATTAATATTTTGCAAAACTGACAGACCTTTCATTGCAAACTTTTCTGTCTTCTATGTCTACGGCTTTGTTAATGGAAGGTGGAGACATGTTGAGATCTATTGATGATTCTGATGTTGACAAATTGTGGTTTTCAATACCCTTGCTAAGCATGAGATCTGGTAAACCCGGATCTTTGCCATTTAGAAGCCACAGTAAATTCAAAAGCGTTTCACGTGTATCACATTTGATGCTGTAAATTTGAAAATTCAACTGGACGATGTTTTGGTTCAGAAGATAAATGGCGTAGAAAATGGGCTTAGGTAAAGGACTAGCCCGACAATAAAGAGGAAACCTGCAACATGTAAAGACAATTTCATTAATTTTGAAATAATTATGCAGATCAGAATTTTATACTATTTGTAACCTTAAAACTATTCAAATAAAATAAAATATATTAAATACTCTTAGATATGAATTTTGGCTTATACACCGTTGCGCAGGAATTAAAGTCTGAGATATAATTAATCATATTTAGTACTCTTAAGGTGGAAACACAGTGAGGGCTTCATGTGCTTTGACAGCTTTAAGTGCTCTTTTTGCTTTTATCGCCTCTTCCAGCGTATATTCGTCTATATTTTGAGTGGTCGCACATCTTTGGAATTAAGAGATAATATTTGAAGAGTACAGGGAAAGAACGATCAAAGTCAGTTGAGGAGTTTTAGAAGAAAAATCAAATTTTAAGTAAGAAGACTTATAATTATTGTCAAAAGTACTATGTAAATGTAGTTTTAGCTTAAAAACACTGCTTACATATTTGCAACACTATTTAACAATATTTATTAAAAATATATATATTTATAGTTATATTATTTTAAATTATCATCATTAAGTCAGAGATACAAATTATATTAATGATCAAAGTCAAGACTAAAAAAGTTGAAAAGGATCAAAGTCGTCTAATTACACAGGTCAACAAAATTAAACTTTTTTTTTTAATCTGAGTTATGAATGCTATTTTCTTGTTGCTTGTGTCCAAAGGGAAGGTAAAAGTGCCATTGTTTTGTTAAAACTTAGCTTTTGTGAAGGAAAAATTGTCATTCGTTGGGATAGTTACAATTACAACTAGATGCGTTCTGCAATATTTTTGATTTTCTGCCAAAAAGTACGTTATATTAGAGGCAACAGTATAGGTACTTTTTTGTATTAGGTTCCAAAGTAGTGAATCAAATATGGCGTCCGGACACTTGCAATTTTATGGGATTTTTTATCAAAATGAATCAAAGAGGTTTTAGGGTCGCTGATACTAAGTCTCTTATCAAAATATATATTAAAGTTGGCGGATCTAATATAGCAACCGAAAATTTAAAAAATGTCTGCCTCCAAAAGATTTACAAGGAAATGAAAACATAACAATTATGATGATTGGTAATTTTTAATTTGCTGTCCTTTTTTTAAAAATCATGTCGATTTTCTTCACTTGTGAGACGAAAGCAATGAGGAATGACCGCATTAGAGTCTGTGACTTTGATCTTTTTTAACTTTTACGGTGTGGACTTTGATCAAACATAACTTTTTTGCCAAAAAATGATAGCTCATTTTTAGGGGTTTAGAACGTTGTTAGCCTTTTTTATGATTCGGACCAGATAAGTTTCGCGTCTAAGGAACTAGATGACGGTACTAACTCAAAACATGGTTTTAGGGTGACTTTGATCATTCTTTTCCTGGACTCTTCATTTATATTAGCGGGTCGTGTGCTTAAGGGATTACGTGGCTTTTGAATACCAAAAAAACCACAATTTTTCGAAATTTTTTTACGAAAGGGTTTAGCCGGATAAATATGACGAGTCGGCCTCCAACTGGGAACCTATATCGAAACTTATGTTTTAATATCGTCTTGATGTACAAACACAATTTATGTGCATTTCGCGACCAGCTTTCGCTTTGACCTTGAGATATGGGAAAAAATAACCGTACGCAGGACTGTTATTCAAAGTAATATATCTCAAAAACTAATTAAGCTAAAGAAGTGAGACCAATGCGAGCCTTTAGGTTACATTACAGAGTATATCATATAGTTTTTTTAACTTTTTAGAATAATTATTTATTTAAAAAAATAAATAAATAAAAAAATCATAAATTCTTTTTTCGTGTTCTCTGAGACTTACAATCACGAAAGTAATATATGTTATGCTCCTTTATGTGCACTATTACTCATAAAAATTGCGTGAGAAAAAAGTTGGTGCAACACTTCGAAAAAAAATAAAATGTGATTCACGCCTTATAGTATACCCACATAACATCACTTTTTTTTTTTTAAGTGTTACACCAACTTGTTTTAAAACATAGGTAATTATTTTTAAGAGTTGAAATAATTATTCAAAAATAAAATAAAAAACAACCAGTGTTCAATATTTATAATTATCACCACTTTTATTACTTTTCGTGTTTTTAATTAATCAGAAACAAAAAATGTTAATCATCACCACTGCTGTAATTAATTACTACTGGAACATTTTGAGTCACAAGTAATTTAGCTACGACCTCAGCAGGATGCACAATTTTGGACAAATATCGTCCATATGACAGATAATAAATAATAGTTGCTGTATGTGAACAGCATCCCACTGTACGGTTGCCATTGGGGCAATCACAGCAATAATGGAGAATACTGTTGTAATCAGTACTATCGAAAATATAGTGAATGTAAATACGATAGACTTTGCTATTTTTATGTCTTGATTTTATTTCTGCTTTAATGATATCAGGTGATGATTTCACATATTGTACTGAAAGATTATTTTGATCGTCCATTATTTCATCCAAGTAAGATAGAACCTGTGAAAATTGATACGAGCCTGTGAATAAAATCTTGAGCTGATCTTCAGTTAAACGTGGAAAATCAAGTAGTTCTGATGCTGTATTTAGTAAGGGAATTTGGAATGGGTTAAAAGGTACAATTCCCTGAGGAAGTCATATAGTTCCCAGTTCTACATTTGGAAAAATGCTCAGAAAAATGAGACAAAGAAAAATACTTCTGATACAATAAACAGGATTATTCCTCAGCGTAGACCAATAGTTACGGGGAATGTGTGTAGTCCTAGAAATGTTCCTTCTCATGAAATGTCTCGTCATCATTGATATATTGTTAATACTGTAATTGTTAGTCCCAAAACTATTAGGGATATATTATATTGGTGAAATCACTTAACCAGGCCTGGTAATAGGGTTATAGCTCCGATTGCTCCAGTAAGTGGTCATGGACTATAGTCTACTAAATGATTAGGGTGGTTTCTGTGTGTTGACATTAGTTTAATTCTTTAGAGTATAGTGTTCTTAGTAGGTACTGTAAATACATACGATTGAATGATTGCTACGGCTGATTCTAACTCACAAACGTAAATAAATAATAATTATTTCACAATTCAAAACTTCTTTAATTTAATTCCATTAAGTAATTCATTAAAAAATAAATAAAATCAACAACATTTAATAAAAAATAATAAAAACTATATTATGGTATATTAAATTATGGGTATGTCGTGCCCTGCCACATTCTTGGCGTAACTTTTTTTTTACCTCAAGCTCGCCGGGTTAAAAAGGAGAACTGTCATCTGACCTTTTGCACACAAATTCTAAAATAAAACTACTTATTTTTGATAATGTTCACATCGAAATGCTAAAATGAAGTTCTTGTGCCCGCAACAAGAGTTAATTCCACTTTAAACACCGTGCCTGTTAACAATTAAACTGATATGCGTCATTAACCTTGAGTTTACACCGGATTTTATTTGGGGTAAAACCAGAGCGCACCAAGGGACCCCAGGGTGCCACAGGTTTCTCAAAAAACACTGAACTGGCATTTGATGTTTAAAAACCAGCACAGCTAGGGCGTACTGGTGTGCCACAGGATTGTCAACGAACAGACCTATGTTTATACCCATACATTACAAGGCGCGAATCCTATTTTTTTTTTTTTCGAAGTGTTGCACCAATTTTCTTCTCACGCAATTTTTATGAGTAATAGTGCACATAAAGGAGCATAACATATGTTACTTTCGTGATTGTAAGTCTCAGAGAAGACGAAAAAAAAATGTATGATTTTTTTATTTATTTATTTTTTTAAATAAATAATTATTCTAAAAAGTTAAAAAAACTATATGATATACTCTGTAATGTAACCTAAAGGCTCGCATTGGTCTCAGTTCTTTAGCTTAATTAGTTTTTGAGATATATTACTTTGAATAATAATCCTGCGTACGGTTATTTTTTCCCATATCTCAAGGTCAAAGCGAAAGCTGGTCGCGAAATGCACATAAATTGTGTTTGTACATCAAGACGATATTAAAACATAAATTTCGATATAGGTTCCCAGTTGGGGGCCGACTCGTCATATTTATCCGGCTAAACCCTTTATAAAAGTGATTTATTTCTACTATTAGGATATAAAAGTACATACATCACTTGAACAAGTTGTAAACAAATTATCTTGAAAAAAAAAATGGGAATTGAGCCATTTACAGCTGATTTACAAAAATCGATGATTTTTTACCGTAGGCAGAATATATAGAATCTCTATATATCTTATCTTATCTGAAAAAAAAAAAAAAAAATGTTCTATTAGTAGATGTACTATATATGGCTTGTACTTGGACGAAGGATTTGAAAAAAAAGATATTTGAATTTTTTAGAACGTTTTTTAACAAAAAACTGATTTTTTTTTTTTAAATTTCTATGAACTTTTTTTTATATTTTGGTGATTTTCTAAAAGTAAAACGACTTGTAACAGATGAAATTAAAAATCCTTCGTTCAAGTACAAGTCAATACTATGTAGAAAAAGTGTAGAAAATTTTAATAAGATTGGATTATTAGTTTTAGATTTTCGTAAACCAGCTGTAAATAGCTCAATATTCATTTTTTTTCATGAAATTTTTTTTACAACTTGTTCAGTGATGTACTTTTAATAGTTGAAATAAATCATTTTTATAAATTTCCTTAAAAAAATCCGAAAAATTGTGATTTTTGGAATTCAAAACCCCAAGCAAAGACTGTATATATTGTATACTAAGACGGGTCAAGCGATGAAATTCACAAAAATCTCCGTCCGCTAAACAAGTGCATCTCTCTAGCGTTTAGATGTATTCGTACGTTTAGCCTCTATAGCTTATGAAAGACTCAACTAATTTTTGATCTTTGATTCTAAGAATTTCTTAGGGACGATGGATTGAAGATCAACGTTACTTTAGAGATTTACATAGAGAAAGTGCTAGAAATTCTAAGCAAATGAAAACGGAGGTGAATTTTTAACGGGGATCGTAAAGATTATATCGAAATAATTCAAATAGAAAAATAACGATTATTAATATTCATTGAAGTATAATATTCAACTTTTTACTACTTGTGGTTGAAATGTTTGTTTCCAATTTTATTTTCCATAAGTAATTTTTCCTTAACCAGTAAACTGTTTTTGACGAAAAAATTCGTCATGCAAAAATTGTAAAATTTTGTGTTATGACGAATATCTTCGTCATGCGTCTTCAATAGTGACCATTTGCGGTTAATTTTGCAATTTTAGTTAATACTAAAATATATTCCTAAACTGCAAGAAGTTTGGAATATTTTGAGGCCATGTCGAAATAAAAAGAACTAATAAAAATTTATAAATAATTTTATTATAGAAAATAAAACAGATATAGTATAAATTATTTTTCATAAATGTATCGCTGCCTTTCATTAGCCATCACTGAAGGAAGTACGGATTCATAATTGATTTAGACTGTGCAGTAAGTGGCGCGCTTGGTAGTAAAAAAAGGGATGAGGATTCTTTTGTTTACATGTATTCAACAGGCGGCGTTTTTTTATGGCTTGTCTGCGGGATTTGAGGTGTTTCTAAATTGAGATATACAGGGTGTTCAGAGGTGAGAGGGAAATATTGCAGGGTGTGAAAAGTCAGACCAAGACAAGCAAAAAATCGTATGGGTAGGGAGGGGGGGGGGGGGGGGGGGGGCATCTCGCACCGTTCGGCAGTTACAGGGTGATTTGTAAATCAGGATTTTGCCTTATATGGGAACCGCTCTTGTATTTTTATCTTTTTTTCTACGCATCACAGCGGCCCCAAACTGATCTCAAAAAATCACTATTTCGAAGACCTTTCCAAAACGGTCAATACCACCCCCTATCCCCAACCCCTTGGACACGATCCCCCCTGGAAGTTGAAAAAATTAACTTTTATTTCACGATTTTTCACCTTTCGCCCCACTTTTCTCCGAAATTCATGTTATTAACATACCTACTTTTTATTTTTTTTAAGTTGCCTATCTGATTACCTTTCCAAAAAGGTGCAAAATGCCCAGGTAGGAAAAGGATACGAAAATTTATTTACAAAAATCCTGACAATTCGAAGTTTTAAGAAATTATACTTAAGTTAACTAAAAAATACATTTTGTTCGCTTAAAAACTAATTACAATTAAAGCTTATGACCTACAAAAGCTGTTCAAAATGTTCTCCGCCAGTTTCGATGCATGCAAGTAGCCTTCGTCTTATTTCGCGTTTGAGGTCTATGGTAGTCAGTCTCTCCCATATTTTCGTGGCTGCAGTCCCAATCCTGGTAACTAATTCTTCTCTAGTGTTGATTGGTCTTGAGTAAACTTCATCTTTCATCATTCCCCATAAGAAAAAGTCCAGTGGAGTAAGGTCCGGTGACCTAGCAGGTCAAGGAATCGGTCCACCTCGTCCAATCCAGCGCTCTGGGTAATGTTCATTCAACCTTGCCCTAACAATGTTCCCAGTATGCGCAGGTGCTCTGTCGTGCTGTAAATACATTGCACTTCCGGTGGCCAGAGGGATGTCCTCCAACAGATCCGGAAGGGTATTCTCCAAAAAGTCCGAATATAGCTGACTATTCAGCATATACCATAATTCATAGGAGGTATTAGAAACGGAGCGTCAGGATACTTAGGAGTCAATACTGGATATAATAAACTAATAACGCTATTTAACGAGATTACATTTATTATTTTATTACTTTTTTTCTGAAATAATAAAAATGTATTACCTGTGTTTCCTAAATAAACATTTCCGAACTTGCTGTCATAAAAATTGTTTACTTAACGACTTTTTCCATTATGGTGCAATAAAGTAATTAAGTACCTGTGAGGATGTTTTAATTTCAGGACTTTTGCAACCCCTTTCTACCTGGACATGTTACACCTTTTTGGAAAGATAATTAGATAGGCAACTTAAAAAAAATAAAAAGTAGGTATATTAATAACATGAATTTCGCAGAAAAGTGGGTCGAAAGGTGAAAAATCGTGAAATAAAAGTTAATTTTTTCAACTTCCAGGGGGGATTGTGGCCAAGGGGTTGGGGATAGGGGGTGGTGTTGACCGTTTTGGAAAGGTCTTCGAAATAGTAATTTTTTGAGATCAGTTTGGGGCCGCTGTGATGCGTAGAAAAAAAGATAAAAATACAAGAGCGGTTCCCATATAAGGCAAAATCCTGATTTACAAATCACCCTGTAACTGTGAGATATGAGATGTGAGATGCCCCCTCCCCACCCCCCCTCCCCACCCATACGATTTTTTGCTTGTCTTCGTCTGACCTTTCACCTCCTGAAATATTTCCCTCCCACCTCTGAACACCTTGTAGATTATGTCCCTGCTAAGAAATGTCCCTGCACATTTTTGTAAACATTTTATAATCTGGTCAGGGATTATTTACATAAAGATCGGACTTTTAATGTTGCGACCTACTCAAGCTAATTGCAGCAGTGCGCATACTTCGTAATTTGGTATTTATGCAAGGAGAGTATTGAGTAAGATTTTACATAGCGGCACCGGGTTTTTCCGAGTTTTATGATTCTTTCTCGGATTTCCTCGTACCACTTTATCATTTCAATGCGTATTTGAGGTAATGAAGTAATTTAGAATATAATTTTGTGTAGCAAGCTGTTATCAGATCAACAATAGTATATTCGAGTGCAACGAAATAATTTGAAACGCGTAAGCATTATAAAGTGCAGAAAGATATTGTAAAAAGCAAATTTTTTTTATAGTCCGCAGTCCATCGCCCCTTTTTTGTGTTGATTACTAACAGGCTAAATTTTCGTGAGCAGCTTCCTTTCGCCGAGACGCCCAACTTTTCTATCTGCGAAAATTCTCGGAACTGGTAGCTAACAAATTGCGGAGGCGTCAAACATGTCGATCTGGTGAATGTAAAAAATTTATTACTAACAGTTATTTTTATAGTTGAATCTAGAGATAATGTGATATCAAACACGAAAAAACGTTTGTCCTACAAAACCTGTGGGTTGACGGCGGTAGTCCGCCACCCTCAACATGTCGAAATGAAGAGTAGTCCAAACTGACTACTAACCACCCGAATTTTTTGGTATCGCTTAATGAATGTATTTTAAATTAAATGACAAAATTGTCCTACAAATTTAGTGGTATGTTTGTCCAGTCCTACGAGCGGAAGTTGTCAAAATAACGGCAATTTTTTTTTCATTACTAACTGTAGGTCAAGGTTAACATATGATAGATTAGTATATTCTTTGCCCAAATGAAGTAATGTCCTACAAAAATATTGGTACGTATCGCTAGTCCTACAAAAATTCTGAAAAGAACTAATTATTTTCTATTTGCGGTTCTGGTTAATAAAAATATATATATATATATTTGTATGAAAGAAGAACAATTTTTTTAAATAGCCAAAAAGAGGATATGAATAGATTTAATTGTTGAATAACTTAAATTTCACTGTGTATAAAAAAAATAAAATTGCATTTTTTATTGCATAAAAAATGATAAAAAGAACTAAATTAATCTTCGTCAGATTGATCAGTCGACTCTTCGTTTTGGCTACATTGAATCTCTTCATCTTCGTCTTCTTGGGAGCTATCATTTTCATCGTCATCTAATTTTGTAATAAAATTAGAAAAGTAATAAATAAATTGCTGAATAATCAGTAACTGTAAATGCATTTAAAGATTACCTTGGCAGGATAATTCTTCAAAAGATGGACTTTGAGGACATTCGAACCAATTGTACTCAAATTTGCCATCAATAATTATCCATCCATAATTTTCTGGTGTTTTTTCTGTTGGGCTGCGCATGTGTGCATTGCACCATATATCACTTATATATTGGGTTCTTTTGATTTGCTGCAATAATTCGTGTTTCGTAGGTGGTAAACTGGAGGCATCGTATCCTACGATTTTTTTTTTACAATTTCTTCATTCTCATTATTGCATTTGTACCCTTTTTCAAACAATTCGTACCTGCCTTTATTTATATTATTTTTCGTTTTTAAAGAATAGATTCTACACACGTACTCTTCAATTGTTTCAAAAACTTTACTCGATGTTGTTAAATCATTACTTCCATGTTGTAGAAGTTGTATAAATGCCTCTTGAAATTTAGTATTTTTTTTTAAAATATTAAATGGTCTTTTTTTTCCTTTACGGTAGAAAGCAGGATTATAATCGTTTCCCGCAAAAATGTGGCATATAGCTAAAGAAGATGCTAATTTTTCTCCAAGTTTGACAAAAATTTCATTCATATTGAGGTACAATTTTTTTTTTCCTGTACTTAAATTAATAATTATTTCAATTTCTTCTTTATATTTAATCTTTTATATAATAAAATATTCAACATCAAGCTGCACGTTACAAATTTCAAAATAAGTTTTTTTTTATTTTTTTATCAATTAATACCACTTTTTTTGTAGGACATTAGCAAAATAGTATTCCATACTAGATTCCAAAGAGGGAAAAATTAAAATTAGGTTGTTAGTAATGAAAAAAAAATTGCCGTTATTTTGACAACTTCCGCTCGTAGGACTGGACGAACATACCACTAAATTTGTAGGACAATGTTGTCATTTAATTTAAAATACATTCATTAAGCGATACCAAAAAATTCGGGTGGTTAGTAGTCAGTTTGGACTACTCTTCATTTCGACATGTTGAGGGTGGCGGACTACCGCCGTCAACCCACAGGTTTTGTAGGACAAACGTTTTTTCGTGTTTGATATCACATTATCTCTAGATTCAACTATAAAAATAACTGTTAGTAATAAATTTTTTACATTCACCAGATCGACATGTTTGACGCCTCCGCAATTTGTTAGCTACCAGTTCCGAGAATTTTCGCAGATAGAAAAGTTGGGCGTCTCGGCGAAAGGAAGCTGCTCACGAAAATTTAGCCTGTTAGTAATCAACACAAAAAAGGGGCGGTGGACTGCGGACTATTAGTCTATTGTATCCCCAAAATAAGTACATTCGACAGCGATGATGAAATAGTTTTATCTACAAGGAAGCGGAAACATTTGCAAATACTTTCAGGATTCTCTGATGAGTCTAGTGATGCAGAAATTGAGCCTGATGGTAGCGAGACCGAAGATAGCGAATCTGATGATAGTGACTCTGAGAACAGTGACTCTGAGAACAGTGATAGTGAAAATGTTGAATGGACAACAAGAGGAGGTAACAGAGAACCTTTTGAATTTTTTGCCGGACCTGGACATCAGTTCTTCACACCTAGATCATCCCAACATAAGCCTTTATTTTATATGGAGAAATATTTAGATAGCGATCTGATCGATATTATAGTTGAACAAACTTATTTGTACGCTCAACAATTCTTAGAAAGCAACCTTAATTTGAAGCCGCGATCAAGAACAAGAAAGTGGTATCCCACAACTCATAATGAAATGAGATGCTTCATCGCATTAATAATTTTACAAGGCATTGTGAAAAGGCCATCTTTACAGTTGTACTTTTCTACAAGAGAAAGTATTAGTACTCCTTTCTTTCGTAAAGTAATTAATTCAAATAGATTTTTAATGCTATTTAAACTTCTTCACTTCGAAGACAATGCAAGTTTTGGTTCTATAAATCTAGGGTAAGCTGCCCAGTGATGGCCACTGTACCAGTGATGGCCACTTTTGTCTTTGGGGTGGATTTCCAGCCAACCAAGCGAAATTCAAGATGCGCGCCTTTGCGATCCATATTCTTTCACATGTTGGCAGTAAGATTCCAATCGGGTTTTGGTTCGACCATTGCCCGGCTGAGCGCACGAGCGCATCGCGTCGGACGCTGCACAGTCGGCAGCCTGAGCGGTCGTTTTCTTAGTCAAAGTGTTAAGAGCAGCCGTTCAGGAGACACGCTGTCATTCGACTCACAGCAATCGCACGAGTCTCGGGCAGCTTCTTAATTGGAAAAGGATAGGTAAGTTACTGTATTTTATGCTGCTTTTCAAATTTTTTCAAAATTTAAAGGGGGAAAGGGGGGTGGCCATCACTGGGCCAGAAAAACATAGTCTGCCCAGTGATGGCCACACTTGAACTCGCTGCAGTACTGGGCCGCCGAGCGTCTCGTAGAGAAGAGGAGATGCGTTGTGGGTGCCCATAAGAGTAAAATCAGACGCGCGCTGTGTTTATGGTGAGAAGTGGACATTGGAGGAAGAGAGATGGAGCAACGCGTCCGTCTCACACGCAAAGCTTGAGTCGATGGGCTACGAACGGTGCCTGTCGTCTGCTGCGCTTGGACCGGACCCGGACCTCTCCTGACCGAGTGACAGGTGTCGTTCGCTCAACGCACAGCATTCCCCCAGAGCTCCCCAAAATCCCCCAGAGCTCCCCAAAGGCGGCACAGGAGGCAGAAAAGGCTGCTAAAGCAGCTGCCGCAGCAGCAAAGCGACAGAAGACCGCAGCAGAACCTCCAGCTCGGAGAAACACACGGCGGAACAAGTAGATTTAAGTATGAGAAGGGGAGTGGCCATCACTGGGCAAGGGGGTGGCCATGACTGGGCTAGGCCTGGCCATCACTGGGCAGATTGTACTTTTTTGTTTATAATTATTTTGACATCAAATAAATTTTATTTTTCTGTTTTTGAAAAGCGTAGCACCTTTCTCAAACCCTCTAGTATACCCGTGATTTTTTTCATACCGCTGAGTTGTACTGGAGACGCATGGTCGTGCAAACTATGAAGCACCGCGCTTAAAGTGGCCATCACTGGGCAGGTTACCCTACCTAGTAAAGTTGCAAAAATTCTGTAATAACTGTATTTGAGAATATTCTACAAAAATGTAAAACGTTATACAGGGTGTTCAGAGGTGGGAGGTCAATACTGAAGGGGGTGAAAGGTCAGACCGAGACAAGCAAAAAATCGTATGGGTGGGGGGGGGGGCATCTCGCACCGTTTGGCAGTTACAGGGTGATTCGTAAATCAGGATTTTGTCTTATATGGGAACCGCTCTTGTATTTTTATCTTTTTTTCTACGCATCGCAGCGGCCCCAAACCGATCTCAAAAAATCACTATTTGGAAGCCCTTTCCAAAAAAGTTTACACCACCCCCCTATCCCCAACCCCTTGGCCACAATCCCCCCTGGAAGTTGAAAAAATTAACTTTTATTTCACGATTTTTCACCTTTCGCCCCACTTTCCTCCGAAATTCATGTTATTAACATACCTACTTTTTATTTTTTTTAAGTTGCCTATCTAATTACCTTTCCAAAAAGGTGCAACATGCCCAGATAGGAAAAGGATACGAAAATTTATTTACAAAAATCCTTTTACAGAATATCATGATAATTTGAATTTTTAAGAAATTATACTGAAGTTAACTAAAAAATACATTTTGTTTGCTTAAAAACTAATTACAATTAAAACGTTTGTCCTTTAAAAGCTGTTCAAAATGTTCTCCGCCAGTTTCGATGCATGCAAGTAGCCTTGGTCTTATTTCACGTTTCAGGTCTATGGTAACCAGTCTCTCCCGTATTTTCGTGGCTGCAGTCCCAATCCTGGTAACTAATTTTGCTCTAGTGTTGATTAGTCTTGAGTAAACTTCATCTTTCATCATCCCCCATAAGAAAAAGGCCAGTGGAGTAAGGTCTGGTGACCTAGCAGGCCAAGGAATCGGTCCACCTCGTCCAATCCAGCGCTCTGGGTAATGTTCATTTAACCTTGGCCTAACAATGTTCCCAGTATGCGCAGGTGCTCCGTCGTGCTGTAAATAAATTGCGCTTCTGGTGGCCAGGGGGATGTCCTCCAACAGATCCAGAAGGGTATTCTCCAAAAAGTCCGAATATAGCTGACTATTCAGCACTTGGGGCAAGATGAAGGGTTCTATCAACTGGTTGCCGATGATGCCAGCCCAGACATTGACACTAAATCTTTCCTGGAAGGACCGACACCTTGTCCTATGTGGGTTCACATCTGACCAGGTGTGGAGGTTGTGCAAGTTTGTGATGCCATCCCGGGTGAATTGCGATTCATCCGTCCACAGAATTCGGTCTAGAAACCTTCTGTTTTCGATGTCAGACTCGAACAGCCAAGTGCAAATTGCAATCGTCTTTCGGAATCTCCTTCCTGTAGTGCTTGGACCAGGATATGGTGGTATGGATGTAGTCCCTCTCGGTTCACAACGGTCCAAACTCTTCCTGAAGACAAGCCTGACCTTCGTGCGACCTGCCTGATGCTTATTACAGGGCTGTTCCTGACGATGTTGAGGATTTGTTGGTCGGGGTCCGCTGAATCGGCCGATTTTCCTGCTCGCGTTTCTGCTCTGGGGGCGGTTACATTTCCGGTTTCTTTTAACCTTCTGAAAGGCCTTGAAAATACCCTTCTGTTGGGTACCCGCCGATTCGGGAATCTCCTTTGGTATTCTCGTACGGCCTCATTATCATTTCCTTCTACTAAACCGTACACGTAAATTATATCGGCATACTCGTCAACACTGAATTCTGCCATTTTATCTTAATTTTTTCTATTAAACACCCGGTTTTATCGCTTGCTTCTTCAACTGTGGTCAATGTCCTTTCAAACTTACCCATTTTTATACCATAATTCATACGAAGTATTAGAAACGGAGCGTCAGGATACTTAAGAGTCAATACTGGATATAATAAACTAATAACGCTATTTAACGAGATTACATTTATTATTTTATTACTGTTTTGCTGAAATAATAAAAATGTACTACCTCTGTTTCCTAAACAAACATTTCCGAACTTGCTGTCATAAAAATTGTTTACTTAACGACTTTTTCCATTATGGTGCAATAAAGTAAATAGGTACCTGTGAGGATGTTTTAATTTCAGGACTTTTGCAACCCTTTTCTACCTGGGCATGTTGCACCTTTTTGGAAAGGTAATTAGATAGGCAACTTAAAAAAAATAAAAAGTGGGTATGTTAATAACATGAATTTCAGAGAAAAGTGGGGCGAAATGTGAAAAATCGTGAAATAAAAGTTAATTTTTTCAACTTCCAGGGGGGATTGTGGCCAAGGGGTTGGGGATAGGGGGGTAGTGTAAACTTTTTTGGAAAGGGCTTCCAAATAGTGATTTTTTGAAATCAGTTTGGGGCCGCTGCGATGCGTAGAAAAAAAGATAAAAATACAAGAGCGGTTCCCATATAAGGCAAAATCCTGATTCACGAATCACCCTGTAACTGCCAAACGGTGCGAGATGCCCCCCCCCCCCCCCACCCATACGATTTTTTGCTTGTCTCGGTCTGACCTTTCACCCCCTGCAGTATTGACCTCCCACCTCTGAACACCCTGTATATTCCCGAAATGGATATTTGTGTTGACGAGTCATTACTAATGTGGAAGGGTTGTTTATCGTGGAAGCAGTACATACCGTCAAAAAGAATTAGGTTTGGAATAAAATTTTATATGTTGTGTCGAAGTGCATCTGGGTTAATATGGAATTTCTGTATATACAGTGTGATCCAAAAGTATGGAAACGGCTAAATAACTTTCGAGGAATGCATTTTGGAGAAAAAAGTTGTAGACAAAAGTTTTAGGAATTTTCCCCAGCTATTCAATGGTGACCTTAGATTTGACCTTGACCATGGCCTTGAAGGTCATTTCAAGGTCAAGTTGACTTTTTTAAATTGGAACCCTTATTTTTGACCACGGAAATGGAAGAGCTGAAAATTGTACGTACAACTATGACCTTTACCATGACCTCGAAGGTCATATCAAAGTCAAAATGGCTCCTTAAAGTGGAACCTGCATTGTTACTGCGGATTTGCAGAGTGGAAGTTTTGCGTCCAAATGTGACCTTGACCACAACCTTGACCTTGAACATGACCTTGGCAATGACCTTGAAGTTTATATCAAGGTCAATGTGGTTTTTTGAAGGGGAAACCATGTTTTTGACCACGGAAATGGAAATAGCGGAAATTTAACGACCGACTATGACCTTGACCATGACCTTGAAGGTCATATCAAGGTCAAGATGGTTCTTTAAAGGGGAAGTTTCAGGCGAAAATATCAAAAGGGGCGACTGGGACTTTACGAAGACGTCATGAGTTTCAGTACGGAGTCCTCTGACATTCTGGTAATAGAGGAGCAGAATTTGTCGAAAGGTTGATACTTTTCTTAAAGTGGGGGTCAGGGAAAGAAATAGACAGGTAGCTAAGAATGAAAGAAATTTTTAGAGTCAATCTGAGTCTTTTGGAGGTGGGAAATACGCTTAGAGCGTATCTTCTTAAGAAGCATAGCACATTACTGGTTTTATGAAGAAATGCTAAGTAAAGGCGCACATTATTGTAAATTTGATGATCACGATGACTCGACAATAAATAATGGCTATCACGAGATTCGGCTGATTGCATTATCAGCTTAACAACGGGGGCACAGGGGGAAGAGGAGGGTCAATAAATGCTGGTTTATTAGTGGAGGAAGAAGAAGGTTATGTGGAGACAGGAACGCAAAGAGCAGAGGAGGTAGGGTTAGGGAAGACCGGGAAACAGGCTGAGGTATTAAGAGAGACGGAAGAAGTGGAAGTTGTTGGGTTAGCGGCGGGGGGACACGTAGTTGTAGGGCGGGGCAATGTGGTTGAGGGGGTGATCTATGAAGGCTTTGTGGAGATTTGACAATCGGGTTCGGGAGGAGCGTTAGTATTGGAGGGAACTGTCAGAGCAGTGTGGTTTGCAGTGTGGGGTAGTTTGCTTAAACTCAGGAAATAGGCCCATCTTTACAGACCAGTTGGATTTATTAGAAATAGGAAGATGTGATGATGCACGGTGGGAGTTGCGATTAGGTTTATCTTGGCTTTTTTCCGGTTTAGGGTGGTTGGGATTAGTTTTAACTTGATTGTTTTGCGTTTTAGGGTTAAGGGCATTTTTCATGTTAGTCTCAATTTGGTTAGTATCAGAATTAATATACGGGCTTACACTGCGGTTAGTCTTACTAGTCAATTACGCTGAAGGCACGTCATTAAGAGAAAAACGGTCCTTCAAGGCAGATGAGTTGCTGCAACTAAGTCCTGATAGTCTCTGAGTCCAGTCCGCTTCAGTTCAGGTGGTGCCAAACATTTTTAGTGAGGGAGGAGGTAGGAAGTCAAAATCCGAATCACAGGTCTGGAAATAAGTCGAGCGGGTTGATAGCAGTAGAGATGGAGACGCAGTGTGAGTTGGTAATAATTGAACAGCCGGTGCTGAGGTAGGGCCAGTCGGGCATAGTTCAATTCGGATGGTAGGTGGTACTGGGACTGGGGGATTGTCTGGTTCTATTTCTTTATTTATATGAACAACTGTCCGTATAGCTGGCGAATTCAGATTCACATCAGCCTCAGTCTTCGAGGGGGATAAGGCAGGAAGCGCAACGGCCTGAGAAACGGCTGGGAACACAACTTCTTCCGAAAGTGGGGCTGGCGAAGGAAAGGTACACGAGCCATCAGGGCCCACAGTTGAAGTACGCGCGGAGAGAGATCCAATGACGTCAGAGAGTCCAAAAGCTTGGAGTTAGATGTCACAGCCTGAGAACAACAGCCGAGATTGCCTTTAACAAGCCTCAAATTATGACGGATGTCTTCAACTACCGGCATAATAGATGCAGCCAAATCGAAGACAGAAAACGCAGCGTATAACTCTTCCACGGAACTCGACGTAACTGACAGTTAGGAGGAGAGCAGATGGACTTTCTCAAGAGTTTCGGTGTTAGACTCGGCAGCAGATACAGCGCTTAGGATTTTATCAATCTTGTTGTTGATCAAAGCAAGATCGTCGGAGACTGGTTGGAAGTTGGACAAGTTGGATAAGAGAGCTTGTCCAGAAGAGATTGGTCGTCAGAGATGGAGTCATAGATAGTTGCCAAAGATCTTAGTATATGGCATGGCTTAATCTCGGAACACTCGGAACACGTAGAGAGAGCTGGAGCAGTTTGTGAACGAGCGCTGCGCTTTAGGCAGGTAGGAAGATCACAAACTAAAAGTCACAGAAAATCACGAATTAAATCTTAGTTAAACTGGGGTAGTCAAATAGAAAGGTAGTGAATTAAATGGGGAAAAAACTACCAGAACAAAGAGAGGGTAAGCAAAGCACGACTGTACCGTTCTGAGTATCGATAAATTATTGTATTGCAGTACATTACGTCGAAGGAAGTCGATTTTCATTCGGTCAAAAAAATAGCACCATTATATGTACCACTACTAGCGCCAAATTAAAAAAATAGTGCGTGGAGTCCCTCCGCGCGGAAGAAGTGAAACTTCGTAATCGGGAAATGAAAATAGGAAGGGGTAGAAATTGATTTTTAGTGAACTCATATTGCTTCTTTAAGACAAACTTTTTAACATTCTCGCCCTGGAAAATGTATTTGTATTAATAACTAGCTGGGTTACCCGGTTTCACCCGGCGTTGGGTAAATTCTTACTAATTAAACACTTCTCAAATGTTCTAGTTTGTTATATTCTAGAAATTGTTTCAATCCGAAAACCTCTTTATGGATCCGCTATCTTGAAATTCCAAATCTTAATAATATTCAAAATTAGTGGCCTTAAAATAAGCATTGTACCAACTTTCATTCAGATCCGTTGAAATCGAGAAATGTTGGTCGCCATATTGGATCCGCCATCTTGAGTTTGGAAATTTGGCTAATATTCGAAATTAGTGTCCTCAGAATAATCATTGCACTAAATTTCAGTAAAATCCGTTGAAATCAAAAAATTTGGTCTCATATTAGACCCGCCATCTTGGATTTACAAATTTTGATAATATTCGAAATTTGTAGCTTCAGAATAATCATTGTACCAATTTTCATTAAAATCCGTCGAAATCGAGACATTCTGGACGCCATGTTGGGTCCGCCATCTTGCATTTAGAAATTTTTATAATATACAAAATTAGTGGTCTCAGAACAATCACTGTACTAATTTCTATTACAATCCGTTGACATCGAGACATTTTGGTCGCCATGTTGGATATGGAAATTTTGATAATATTCGAAATTAGTGGCTCCGGAATAATCATTGTACTAATTTTCATTAAACTCCGTTGAAATCGATACATTCTGATCGCCATGTTGGATCCACCATGTTGGATTTGGAAATTTTGCTGATATGTATTCAAAATTAGTGGCCTCAGAATAATCATTGTACCAATTTTCATTAAAATCTGTTGAAATCGAGAAATCTTGGTCACCATATTGGGTCCGCCATCTGGGATTTGTAAATTTTGATAATATTCAAAATCAGTGACCTCAAGATAATCATTGTACCAATTTTCATTGAAATCCCTTGAAATCGAGAATTATGGTCGCCATTTTGGATCCGCCATCTTGGATTTCTAAATGTTGATAATATTCAAAATCAGTGACCTCAAAACATTCATTGTACTAATGTTCATTAAAATCCATTGAAATCAGGAAATCTTGGTCGCCATATTGGATGCGCCATCTTGAATTTCTAAATTTGGACAGCGGATTTGAAATCCCCATCCCGCAAAACCCCTGTATACCAATTTTTTCATGAAAATCGCTTCAAAATTAAAATTTTCAGCCGCCATCTTGGATCCGCCATTTTGAAAACCTACAAAGTATAGCCGTTTCCTGGTTCTAAGCTACCTCCCCACCAATTTTCAGCCAAATCGGTACAGCCGTTCTTGAGTTATAAATAGTGTAACTAACACGACTTTCTTTTATACATATACATAGATGTATGTGAATGCGTCATAATGTAATTTCAAAAGAGAAAACCTAACAATCAATTGATATTCACAAGAGACGTACCTTGACATAACCTTAAATCCGTCGCATTGTCCGTGGGATTGTGTTCACTCATTTTTTACAATTCTTATCTTTCGTGTTTTAACCCTTTTAGTGCCAAGCGTTTTATGGAGTACATGCGAGAAATGCCACGGCCCGATTTGATATGCGCGCTCATATAAATAGCTTTATAAGGAGGAAAATTTTAGTATTTATTGGAGATAAGGACTAAATGAAATAAACACAAGCATGGTGTGGTCTACATTGTATTGGAGATAAGTACTAAAGCAAGTCTCTCTGCGCGTGCGCTCGTAGGCAGCTCGTCCTGCCAGCCGGGCCACTACGCCACATCGGCCCGTTGCACTCTTCGCATAAGCACCATAAGCACTCTTCCAAAGTTCATCTGCGATACAAAAGCTACTTTCAGGAAATAAAGCTATTTTTAGCTTATAAAGCAAAATTAGTGCTTTAAGCTCAGTACTGAAATGCGCTTGCATATAGGAAAGTTGCAGCTTTTGAGTAGCGTTAAACGTTTAACGCAACCTTGTTTTGGAAGTCGCATTAGAAGTTTCACTTCAAAAAAAATCAACATGAACTCAAAACATCCTGTTTATTTTATTCATTATTAGTTAATACATAGTTTAATACTAATACTTTGTGGCATATCGCTTATCCTGTATTCTTGATCACAGCTGCACAACGTGCACGAATGTAATCAATTAGACTCTGGCACTTTTGAATAGGAATATCCTTCCTCCTCTCCACTACAGCCTAAAGCTCGTCTTTGTTATATGTATGGTGTTTAGAGACCTCCTTCACCATAGCCCACAGATTTTCAATTGGATTCAAATCCGGGGACTGTGGGAGCCATTGTCTTGTATCCATTTTTGCGCCTTAACCCTTTAACTGTTTAATTTTGTTTTTAAAAATTTTTTCAGCCCACAAACCAACGAATATTCTAAAATGTAAATTTTTTTAAATTTCTTTATTTGCCCTTTTTCAGAAATAAAAATTATTGTCGTTTCATTGATTGATAATACAAATACTAACTTTTTATCATTGTGGCGAATACAATCGACATTATGCGAAAAATCGTGGTTTGTTCATGACGAGTATACTCGACATAAACAGTTAAAGGGTTAAGAAATAAAGTAATGACATATCTTTCGATGCAGATGGAAGCATTACTTCCTCCAATATTTGGACATAAACATGTTGGTCCATTACTGTTTTAATCCAGTGAATGGGTCTAAGCCAACTGTAAGAAAAGCAAGTCCATATCATAATCGATGACCCACCGTGCTTTATGGTTTTTTGGGTGAACGCTGGTTTGAATGCTGTATTTTCCGGTCTTCTAACATATGATCGAGATCCCGAAGCACCGTATATGACAATTTTGCTTTCATCTGTCCATAAAATGTTTCGCTATTTCCTCATGTTCTTTAGCCAATCATCATGTTCTTTAGCGAAGTTTAAACGCTTTCTGACATGCGTAGCAGTCAGCAGAGGCACTTCCCTTGGGCTACAGTTTCCACACTGGCAGCAACATACAACTCCTTTTTAAGTTCTGTGGCTGGCGTAAATGGTTCCTTTTTACTCAGGCGGACAAGTTTTGTTACAAGCCGGGGTAACATTGCTTGTTCCCTACCACGTGTTCCGACTTTTGGAGAGAATGTGATTTCATTCCTGATCATTTTCTTCGAACACCTAACGATTTGCATGATCTCGGCGTAAGTTTTTTTTCGGAAATCATTGTCCTTATAACGGATTTCATTTCTGGTATGCAATGCTTGTCTCTCCCCATTTCAAATAAAATTGAGGAAGATTAACTGTAAATTTTTTATATATTATTGAGTTAATAATCAAAAAAACAATTTATATTTACCTTTTATAAAAAATTCACACAATAGTTTACAACAGAACTTGAATTTACTACACGAATTGTCCAGTGGTGCTATTATTTTGACTGCGCACAAAATGATTCTCAATTCAAAAAGCCGTGGGATGAGAAATACTGTTATAGTTTTAACGTCGGGGTTCATGATTAAAGAAGAAAAGGCTTTGTCTAAAAGAAAAATTCAACAGAAAAATTGTTATGTTGGCATTTTGTGAAATATTCCATAGAAATGTAAAATGCTTTCATGTGGTGCTATTATTTTCGCCGCAGCTGTATATATATGGAGTGATCCGTGTCAACCGTGCCACCCGCTAATACAACAATTGAGTGGGTAGAAAAAATCGTGTGATGGCTTAAAAAATTCGTTGAGATGAGCTCTTTCGAAAGGTATGTGGCGCTTTTTAATTTTCAAGATGGCGGCTGCAATATGGCGGCTATTATCCACGAATTTTCACGATCTTCTGAAAGAAGTGTTACTGAAAGAGGAGCGATGATGGCGAAAATTCAGGTATGCGACAAAAAATGTTTGTCTGGTAGAGAGTTATCAAATTCCATAGGATTCTTCTGAATTTTCAAAATGGCGAATTGAAAATGGCGTCGTTATCGGCGAAATAGCAAAATGTTTGGCTTAAACCACCTGCAAACGTCATTTGATGGTACTTAAGCTCGTGTTATTCAACTAAAAAGATTGGTACGGAAGTACTCTACCAAATGCTATGTGCTCACTACACACATTTTAAAATGGTGACTTCAAAACGGCTCCTATATCAGCGAAATAGCTCGCAATTTTTATATTTCACACATAATGACAGTGGTTTACACAAATTCTGGCGAACTTTTTAAATCTACGCTGAAGTGGGATCCTTAATCTCAAAGGTTGAAAAATTGCTCTTTTGGGACGTCTTATTTCTATATGTTTTTGCTCTAACCTAATTTAAACCAGAACTGACGGTGATATTGTACAGGGTTTTTTAATATACAGCCTTGTTCAAAAGTATTAGGCACCCTTAATATTCATTGATATACGGAGTCTGAATAGATTCCAGAAAAATTTAACATGGTAGGTGTTCAAACCCAACTGTCGCCAGTTTAATGATGGGGTTTGCCAGTCGTAAAATCCCAGTAACTATAAAAACGAGGATGTTTTTCAAATTTTCGCTCATTTATGGTTTAGTGTTAGATGCGATAAAGTGCAATTTAGAAACGGTTTCAAGTGATTTTAAAAATTGGTTTTTAATAATGAAGTGTTAAAGGTGATAAAATGCCAAAAATTAAAGAACTAAGCCAGTCTTTAAGGTCAGAAATAATTATTTTGGACTCAAAAGGTGTTAGTCAAACAGCTATTGCAAAAAAACTAAAGTGCTCGATGTGTTCTGTACAAACAACACTCAAAAGGTATAAGGAGACTAAATCCTTCGAAAATAAGCCCAGAAGCGGACGAGAGCGTGCCACCACATCAAAGCAGGATCGTCTTTTAATATTGATGTCTCTTCGGAACCGCAGAAAAACATCGAAAGATCTCGCTGCGGATCTTCAGGATGAAACGTGAGCTAGTTTTTCTGCAGTAACAGTTAGAAGACGACTTATAGGCGCAGGACTACGTGGTTCCGAGGCAAGAAAAAATCCATGGCTTTCTGAGCGAAACAAGCATAAATGGGCGAAAAAATATAAAAATTGGAAAGCCGAGGACTACGCAAAAGTCGTATGGTCGGACGAATCAAATATTGAGGTAAATATGCTAACTGTTCTTCTTCACTTAAAAAAAAAAAATAATATCTGAGGCTATTAGTTAAGAAAAAAAAATTTTTTTTTAATTGTTTCAATTTTCTTGTTTACATTACAGATTTTCGCCCAACCTAGGGCACAGTTCGTGCGACGGAGGAAGGAGGAAGTTTTTCGTCCGGATTGCCTCGTCAGTACAGTGAAACATAGTGGCGGAAGTATTATGATCTGGGCCTGTATGGCCACATCAGGTATCGAAAAGCCATTTGTGTGTGAAGGAAGGATGAATTCCGAAAAATATACAGCCCATGCTGGAACAAATTTTGGAGCTATCCATAATACAAATTCTCGGAGGAGTACTTGATAATTATATTTTTCAACAAGATAATGCGCATTGCCACACAGCTAAGAAAATTCGCGAGTTATTCGCGAACAACAATATCCAATTCATTGATTGGGCTTCACAGTCTACCAGCCTTATCCCCCATCTAGCATCTTTGGCTCATATTAAACGCATGAGTCCACCAACGTAACTGCACTTCACTTTCGTCCCTGCGCCAAGCCGTGTTTGAGGAATGGGAGAAAATATCTCCAGATATTTGTGCCACCTTAGTCAACAATATGCCGAAAAGGATTTCAGAGGTGATAAAAGCAAACGGGGGAAATACAAAGTATTAATAAAATTAATAAATGATCATGTTTTTTTAGAAAATATGTGCATTTTTTATTACATGTGTCCTAAACGGCTTGTTTTGAAGAAAACTAGGGGTGCCTAATACTTTTGAACAAGGCTGTATGTATATTATTCTAACCTTAAGGCGTTACCTGGCAAGCCCTTCAGGTAAAGTGGGGTTACACAGACCACGTTATTATAAAAACACATTTCCTGTGTAACTGAGTACGATTTCTGGGACGGTATTTTAATATATATTATAATTTTAGACAATAATTAGCTTAATTGAACAAACAAATTTTTATTTTCCATATCATTTACGTTACGTACAACCTTAGGGTAAAATTTAATTACTGGCTCTCGGACTATACGGAGTTATGTATTCAGTTTGATATTGTTCAGTGCGAAACTATTTTCATTTATTCCGAAAATTTATTTTGGAATTTATCAAAGTTTAGTAACAGTAAAAACTTATGAAGTCCGCATTCAAGCCTGCGGATTATACAAAAACCATTTAAAGTTTCTGTCCAGATTTTTGTATCTAAACTTAGGATTTTGTGTCTACAAGTAATACTTTTGTTTGTTTTGATTTTACCATTTTAAGATAAAACACAAGTTTTGATTAAATTGGTCTGATTCAGCTACTTAATTAACCATACTACTTACAGGTACTTCTGAATTATGGAGAACTCCAGCACTAAATTGGCTGAAAAATATTCACTGCTGTCCAGGGACGAATTTCCAGTTGTGGCAAATTCATTTAAATTCGTTAGCAAAAATTCCGACCGTATTAAGGAAGATGATCTTATGGTAAGCTTAGTTAATTATAATACATCATGTTTTCTTCATTTTAATCATTGCAATATGAATTAGGGATGTTGATATCGAAAAGAATATTACAGAAATATATACAGTAGGTGATCAATGAATTAGAAACACTTGAAAATTTTAACACATTTTCAATTTATAATGTGTAATATGTATTTCTGATGGAGTCTGATTAAAAAAATTTTGTGCATAAATCAAGTAATGGAATCTCCCGCATTGGTTTAGGTAGGTAAATTTCATAATATCCTTCCTAGAATGGGTAAAAAAAGGTATAAAAAGAGCGATCAGCTAAAGTGCAGTGGTTCCCTCAAAATTTTCCAAAAAATCGATTTTTGTTTTTTTGCATTTTATGATTCCTTATACCTTCAGAAATCATCTAAATTTTTACAAAGAAATTCGAAAAAATCGAAGAGCTACAGTAGTTTTAGTGCGCACGCATTTTTGAATATACACACATAAATATATCGCAAAAACACTTTAAACGAGTTTTTCTCGAAACTACATTTTACAACACGGCGGACAGTCAATTTCCGGATTGGCTGAACCGATCTGAATAAACCTTATAGCGTTTTGTTTATCAAGGTCTATTGTAGGGCAACTCACCAGAAAATTCCGAAAAAATTGATAAAAAACGTATTTGCGAACCGAACAAAGCGAACAAAAATGCGATTTCTTCAAATTTTTTTTTCAAACGCCATTTTTTTTTAACCGATTTGCTTTACTAATTGTGGTGAATTGCCTTATAAAACATCTTCCTTTTTAACATGCTTTTTAGTTTTTTGTTTCGAACTTGGCGTTTCTGAGATTGAGTGTCCGCCATGGAACCCTCTTTTTTTGGACGGCTCATTTTTGAGAGCCCTCTATATACAGGGTGTTCAGAGGTGGGAGGTCAATACTGCAGGGGGTGAAAGGTCAGGCCGAGACAAGTAAAAAATCGTATGGGTGGGGAGGGGGGGGCATCTCACATCGTTCGGCAGTTACAGGGTGATTTGTAAATCAGGATTTTGCCTTATATGGGAACCGCTCTTGTATTTCTATCTTTTTTTCTACGCATCGCAGCGGCCCCAAACTGATTTCAAAAAATCACTATTTGGAAGCCCTTTCCAAAAAAGTTTACACCACCCCCCTATCCCCAACCCCTGGCAACAATCCCCCCTGGAAATTGAAAAAATTAACTTTTATTTCACGATTTTTCACCTTTCGCCCCACTTTTCTCCGAAATTCATTTTATTAACATACCTACTTTTTATTTTTTTTAAGTTGCCTATCTAATTACATTTCCAAAAAGGTGCAACATGCCTAGGTAGAAAAGGGTTGCAAAAGTCCTGAAATTAAAACATCCTCACAGGTACCTAATTACTTTATTGCACCATAATGGAAAAAGTCGTTAAGTAAACAATTTTTATGACAGCAAGTTCGGAAATGTTTGTTTAGGAAACAGAGGTAATACATTTTTATTATTTCAGCAAAACAGTAATAAAATAATAAATGTAATCTCGTTAAATAGCGTTATTAGTTTATTATATCCAGTATTGACTCTTAAGTATCCTGACGCTCCGTTTCTAGTACCTCCTATGAATTATGGTATAAAAATGGGTAAGTTTGAAAGGACATTGACTACAGCTGAAGAAGCAAGCGATAAAACCAGGTGTTTAATAGAAAAAAATTAAGATAAAATGGCAGAATGCAGTGTTGAAGAGTCTGCCGATATAATTTACGTGTACGGTTTAGTAGACGGAAATGATAGTGAGGCCGTACGACAATACCAAAGGAGATTCCCGAATCGACGTGTACCCGACAGAAAGGTATTTTCAAGGACTTTCAGAAGGTTAAAAGAAACCGGAAGTGTAACCGCCCCCAGAGCAGAAACGCGAGCAAGAAAATCGGCCGATTCAGCGGACCCCGACCAACAAATCCTCAACATCGTGAGAAACAGCCCTGTAATAAGCATCAGGCAGGTCGCACGAAGGTCAGGATTGTCTTCAGGGAGAGTTTGGACCGTTGTGAACCGAGAGGGACTACATCCATACCACCATATCCCGGTCCAAGCACTACAGGAAGGAGATTCCGAAAGACGATTGCAATTTGCAATTGGCTGTTCGAGTCTGACATCGAAAACAGAAGGTTTCTAGACCGAATTCTGTGGAAGGATGAATCGCAATTCACCCGGGATGGCACCACAAACTTCCACAACCTCCACACCTAGTCAGATGTGAACCCACATAGGACCAGGTGTCGGTCCTTCCAGCAAAGATTTAGTGTCAATGTCTGGGCTGCCATCATCGGCAACCAGTTGATAGGACCCTTCATCTTGCCCCAAGTGCTGAATAGTCAGCTATACTCGGACTTTTTGGAGAATACCCTTCCGGATCTGTTGGAGGACATCCCCCTGGCCACCAGAAGCGCAATTTATTTACAGCTCGACGGGGCACCTACGCATACTGGGAACATTGTTAGGGCAAGGTTGAATGAACATTACCCAGAGCGCTGGATTGGACGAGGTGGACCGATTCCTTGGCCTGCTAGGTCACAGGACCTTACTCCACTGGACTTTTTCTTATAGGGAATGATGAAATATGAAGTTTACTCAAGACCAATCAACACCAGAGAAGAATTAGTTACCAGGATTGTGACTGCAGCCACGAAAATACGGGAGAGACTGGCTACCATAGACCTCAAACGTGAAATAAAACGAAGGCTACTTGCATGCATCGAAACTAGCGGAGAACATTTTGAACAGCTTTTAAAAGACAAACGTTTTAATTGTAATTAGTTTTTAAGCGAACAAAATGTATTTTTTAATAAACTTAAGTATAATTTCTTAAAAATTCGAATTATCATGATATTCTCTAAAAGGATTTTTGTAAATAAATTTTCGTATCCTTTTCCTACCTGGGCATGTTGCACCTTTTTGGAAAGGTAATTAGATAGGCAACTTAAAAAAAATAAAAAGTAGGTATGTTAATAACATGAATTTCAGAGAAAAGTGGGGCGAAAAGTGAAAAATCGTGAAATAAAAGTTAATTTTTTCAACTTCCAGGGGGGATTGTGGCCAAGGGGTTGGGGATAGGGGGGTGGTGTAAACTTTTTTGGAAAGGGCTTCCAAATAGTGATTTTTTGAAATCAGTTTGGGGCCGCTCCGATGCGTAGAAAAAAAGATAAAAATACAAGAGCGGTTCCCATATAAGGCAAAATCCTGATTTACAAATCACCCTGTAACTGCCGAACGATGTGAGATGCCCCCCCCTCCCCACCCATACGATTTTTTGCTTCTCTCGGCCTGACCTTTCACCCCCTGCAGTATTGACCTCCCACCTCTGAACACCCTGTATATAATAAAGTACTAAAAAAAGAAAAACAATTTTTTTTGTCAACTTCAAGACTTAAATATTCAAATAAAAAAAGATGTAATTAGATTTATTGTTGGAAATCAGAGTAAACGTGTCCCGGATCGTGTTGGCCATGCCATGCCGTCTGTATTGAAAACAGGACGGCCATGCTCACTTCTCGTCTAGCAGTCCTGTAGTACAGTTCGTGTATATAATCGCAAGCGTTAATAAATAATTCTTATTGTTATCACGCGTTTTATTCTTACCTGCAAACCACCTTCTAACAGGTTATGGGCCCAGGTATCGCGAATAAGTAGTTAACGAGCGCCGATAACTAACGCGGACGCCATTTTGAAAAAGCGTCGGGACACGCGGACGCCATTTTGAAAAAGCGTCGGGACACGCGGACGCCATTTTGAAAAAGGGTCGGGTCACGCGAATGCTCTGTGAAATTTTTTAATAAAAATTAAAATGAGTTCTATTGGAGTAAGAATCGAGTTACTCAATAAGGGTAACTACGATACATGGAAACTCCAAATGCAGGCGATCCTGATAAAGGGAGATTTGTGGGACTACGTGAATGGGTCCACAAAGCAGCCGTTGTCGGAGGAAAATAATGCTGAGCGAGCAAAGGAGGTGATAGCTTGGATCAGAAATGATCAAAAGCTAAGTCTGACATTGTTTTGTCCGTAAGCCCGAGCGAACTTAAACAGATAAAGAACTGCGGAACCTCCCGCGCTGTATGGCTAAAGTTACAGGATGTTTATCAGTCCTCGGGGCCAGCTCGGAAAGCATCTCTTTTAAAACGGTTGACTTTATCTAGGATGACGGCTGACGGGGACGTGCGTACACATCTTGATGGTTTCTTCGACACAGTCGACAAGTTGACCGAGATGAACATTGACATTAATGCGGACCTATTAGCGATGTTGTTGTACAGTCTATTCGGAAAATTTGAAAATTTTCGATGCGCGATAGAGTCGCGTGACACTCTACCTGCGCCCGAAGCGCTTCGAATTAAAATAATAGAGGAAAGCGAAGCTCGTAAAAGTAATGTGCGTGATGTTACATCGGACGCCATGTTCGTGGGCGGAATTGGCGGGTCACGATATTCTAGAAGGAGACCTGCAGTTGCGAAAATCGTGGGCAAGGAAACATCAAAAAGAGACGAATCAAGACTTCGTTGTTTCAAGTGTAAAGTGCTAGGACACAAGGCGAAGGACTGCCAGACAAAACAGGCCGCACAGTGTGCTGAGAGTATTTGTGCCGAGGTTTCAAGTGCTGGCTTCGACGGTTTGCCTCGGGGGTGGTGTCTTGATAACGGGGCGACATCACATTTATGTAATGAACCAGACTGTTTCGTTGAGATTGGTGGGTCGAAGTACAGAGTACTAAGTCTAAGTCTTGCAAATAAGGCATCAACCGCGATCACTGGCGAGGGAAAAGTAAAGCTTTTTTCGGACGTCGACGGTGCAAGAGTGAGCGTTTCCTTGGATAATGCATTGTGTGTGCCGGATCTTAGGATGAATTTACTTTCGGTTGGTAAAATCACGGATCGGGGATATGTTGTTCGTTTCCAGAAAGAGAACGCATTGGTGTTGTACTTATGTGGCCGTGTAATTCTCCGTGCTGACCGTGTCGGTGATTTGTGTTATTTGCGCGAGAGTGGCCGTGACATGTGTAATGCGACGATGCAAAAACTAGTTAAAATCCCAATGTACTTGCTGCACAGACGGTTCGGGCATGCGAACGCGAAGGACATTTCCGACGCTGTGCGAGGGAATTGTGTTAGCGGCGTTCAACTTACAGATACTGCGACAAAATTGAACTGTGAATTGTGTCTGAAGGGAAAGATGTCGAAATCTGCTTTTCCTAAAAAATCACACCGGAAATCAGAAATTTTAGACATTATTCACACGGATGTATGCGGACCAATGAGGACAACTTCTCTTGGGGGCGCAAGATATTTTGTAGAATTTATCGATGACGCCTCAAGATGGTGTGAGGTCAGGTTTCTAAAATCGAAGGCCGAGGTTTTCAAGGCAACGATGGATTTCATAGCATTTGTAGAAAACCAACAAGATAAGAGAGTCCGATCTTTACAGTCCGATAATGGTCGCGAGTACATAAACCAGGATTTTGACGAGTATTTAAGGAGACGAGGAATAACTCGTAGGTTGACCGTTCCACACAATCCCGAACAAAATGGTATAGCTGAAAGGAAAAACCGTTCTCTTCTTGATACAGCCAGATGTATATTGATGGAATCAAGGCTTCCGCAATCATTTTGGGCTGAGGCTGTAAAAACAGCTAATTATCTACGGAACCGTCTGCCCACCAAGAGTCTTAATGGGCTCTCGCCCTACGAGACATGGAATGGTGAGCCTCCAGACGTTTCGCACTTGAGGGTATTTGGCAGCCGTGTGTTTTATCTCGATAGAAAACCTGGTAAGGGGAAGTTTGATCAGCGTGTTCGGGAAGGAATCTTCCTTGGGTATTCAGCTGAGTCTAAGGCTTTTCGTATTTGGTCTAGCGAGGTTAACAAGGTCCTCATCAGTCGCGATGTAAAATTCGTCGAGGCCGGGTCTGAAAATTCAATAGAGGACATGTCGGGGCAGAATGAACGTTATATCAATTTTGAATACGATCTTCACTGCAGATAAGAAGATCTAACGAGCACCTCGAGCATGGACCTGGAGGATGATTTTCATGGGTTCGGTCCGGAAGATTTAGTGAGTAATCAGGGTGAAGCTAGGGACGACACTGATGATATTTTCGAGGCTGAAACGTCATGTACGACTAGAGGTCGAGGTCGGCCGAGAATTTTAAGGACGGGTTCTAGAGGCAGGCCGAAAAAGATGTGGCATCGTTCTACTCATGAACAAGCTGAATTTGTTGAAGAGATCACACAGTCTATGGTTTCTGAAATTCCAATGAATCAGGCAATGACGAGCCCTGATGCTGCTGAATGGTTCCAGGCTATCGTAGCTGAGATGAAGTCAGTGTTGAAAAATAATACTTGGGTGTTTGTCGACCGACCTGTCCAGGATAATGTCATCGGTTGTCGAATGGTTTTGCGCAACAAATTAAAACCAGACGGGACGCTGGATAGAAGGAAGGCAAGGTTGGTAGCACAGGGATTTAGTCAACAACCCGGTATTCATTTCTCGGAGACTTTTGCACCTGTACTACGAATAGGTTCCATTCGTCTCATGTTTTCACTGGCGGCATACACTGGAATGAAGACCTGACAATTTGATGTTACAACAACGTTCTTGAACGGAGAGTTGGAGGAAGAGATTCACATGGAAGCACGAAAAGACTTGAAACAAATTCTGCAGAGCATCATTGTTGCAGAGGGAGACAGTGCTATTGGTAAAAGGGCAAAGATCGATTTGAACGAGTTCCGCAAGGGAAATAAGGTATGTTTACTCAAGAAATCCTTGTACGGGTTGCGACAGGCGGGCAGAAGCTAGTATAATAAGCTTGACAAGACCCTTAGGAGGCTTGGAGCAACTCCTACTAAGTCGGATCCATGCTTGTTTCGGATTGGTTCAGGGAAGAACGCAATACTGATTGCAACGTACGTTGACGACATCTTGATTGCGTCTCAGAATGAGAAAGGAATCACCGAACTAGGACTGGAATTAGGGAAACATTTCGAATTGAGGGACCTTGGGTACGCAAAGAGCTGCTTGGGAATTGAGATCGTTCAGGATGAGAAGTCTATAACGATTCATCAGCAGGGATATGTTCGAGAGCTTCTTGTTCGTACTCCAATTGACGCTGGAACTAAATTGAAGAAAAACCAGAATCAAAGTATAGAAGACCAGAGACTTCCTTATCGTGAACTCGTGGGAGCTTTAACCTATCTGTCAACTCGCAACCGACCTGACATAGCTTACGCTGTTAGTAGTTTGGGTCAATTCAACAACTGCTATGGAACGGAGCACTGGAGGGCTACTAAATGCGTTCTTAGATACTTGAAAGGAACGCCAGGCGTTGAACTATCGTACGAGCGAAACTCAAAATCTCTGAAGGGATTCGTAGATGCCGATTGGGGGAACTGTACCGAGAACAGGAGATCGTACACGGGTTATCTATTCATGTTGAATGAAGGTCCGATTTCTTGGGATTCTAGGAAACAGCGGACAGTGGCTCTCTCTACCACCGAGGCTGAATATATGGCCTTGTCGGAGTGCGTAACGGAGGCGATTTATCTTCAGCGGTTTATCCGTGAGCTGGGTTTTGAGGATTTGGCTGAACTGGAGATATTCTGTGATAATCGAGGTTCAGTGAAACTGGCTGAAAATGCTACTTTCCATGCTAGAAGTAAACATTTTGATATCCGGCATCAATTCGTTAGGGACGCCCTGAGGAAAATAAATCATTCATCGTTAGTCACATCTCAACGGAGAATCAGGTTGCAGATTTTCTAACCAAACCGTTGTCAAGGTTGAAGCATACTTGGTGTATGAGGTCTGCGGGGCTTGTCGTCGTGGCAGAAGAGGAGATTTTAACGACCGTTGACTAGAGGGGAAGTGTTGGAAATCAGAGTAAACGTGTCCCGGATCGTGTTGGCCATGCCATGCCGTCTGTATTGAAAACAGGACGGCCATGCTCACTTCTCGTCTAACAGTCCTGTAGTACAGCTCGTGTATATAATCGCAAGCGTTAATAAATAATTCTTATCGTTATCACGCGTTTTATTCTTACCTGCAAACCACCTTCTAACAGATAGACATAGAGGAAAAGGAGAAAACGAACAAAGAAACCTGAGGTAATTGTTGATTACAATAAGATGGGTGGAGTGGACATGAGTGACGGCATAATTATTGCATACTCATCAGCAAGGAAGAGACTTAAGGGGGTCCTCTAGTTTCTCGGGTCGAAAAAATCGATTTTTTTTTTTTTCATAAATCACATCTACAGCATGTGTAGAAAATGTGTGCCAAAGGATTTTTCGATATTTGAAGTGGTTCACAAGTTACGGCCCTGGAACGGAGCAGGTATACGAAGAGCGCGCTGGGTTGCGCGAACTTTCAAACGCGTTTTTCTCGAAACACCATTTTTCGAAACGGTGATCACGATATTTCAGAAACTACTGCACCGATCTTGTTCAAATTTATACAGCATCTTTAATATGTTATAAGCCAGCGATTGAACTAGGATTATCATGATTGCTTCGATAGTTTTTTTTCTACGAGCGAAAAACTTAAGAAAAAATGAGTAAAAAATAGAATGTAATTTTCAAAAGTGTATAAAAAAGTCAATTTTTGTAATTTAGAATTCATTCTAGTTCAATCGCTAGTCTTAAATATGAAAATTAAAATGCCGTTTGGTTTATTGATTTCAGATAAGTAGAACAGCCGCAATCTTGGTCGCCGTCAAGCACCAATTTTACTTGATGTCTTCCTGTCGGCCACTATAACTTTTACTCCATTATATATTTTGACTTCAAAAAATGTGTAAAGCTTATTTAAATGTCAATAAAGATTATGCAAAAACAATGAGATTGATTATTTCGATGGTTTACCCGTAAAAAATTATTGAAAAAGCCGTAAATAAACAGCCTAGAAACTAGAGGACCCCCTTAAAAATATTATAAAAAAATTGTTCTTAACTTTTTAGATATTATTTGCCTAAATTCATTTATATTATATAAGAGTAATAAAGGAAAATTGCTGCAATTAAATTTCTTGTTGGAGTGCATTGAACAAACAATTGAATCATATCCAATTCAGTGTGTAGCACCAACAGGAAGTCGAGGAGCAAAATTTAAATCTACCCGTCTAATCGGGCAACATTTCCCTGACTATGTACCCTCTACTTCTAAAGCCACACCTACACGAAGATTTATACATTATTTTAAAAATAAAATTCGAAAACAATCGCGATATTGGTGTTCCCTTATGCATTGTACCATGTTTTGCTGAATTCAATTCTGTCAAAAAAAATTAATTTTTTATTTATTTTTATTTTTGATGTTTTTGGTTCCTACTTATGTTAATATAAATAAATGAATAAATGTATATATGAAATAAATAATGAAACAAAATATTAAAGTGATTTCGTTGTGACCGAATTTCATATCAAACGTACTCTGGGTTTCACGAATATGTTCGTCATCGCTCAATTTCTACGACGCACGTAGGGGACACATTTTCTAACAAAGTCGAAACAGTTAACGGGTTAAAAGAACTAGCAGTATAAAATCTAAGACTTTTTTCTATGTTCGAAGCAAGAATTTGTGTCGCAAAACCAACCAGGAAATTTCTGATTTGTTTCTGTAATGTATGCATTCAAAATAGTTTTTCTTATATTTGTAATATGAAATGAGGTTTGAAAATAATGCTCATATACATCGAAATGCAATTGGCAGATTTTAAAAAATTCGTCAGTTGGTGATTGCAAATCATTTCTGGTTGTTGTGGAATAATCTCTATTAATAATTAGCCTTTCATATTGGAGGCAAATATCTTAGTCATCCTGTTTAATCATTTCAGATTCACAACTCTCACTTTAAAAACAACACATCCTATAAAATACTGAAGCGTCAACAATAAAACTCCGGGAAACACTACTTTTGAGTTGTATGGCTCACTCTTTATTTTTTTGTAACGGAAAAACTTAACAGCAAATCACACGACGAAGGAAAAGTCGGAATGCCCGCGTCGTGGTATCAGAACTTGTTTTCTGGCACGCCGAGCGCGCTGGGTGGCAGAAGCCGGAACCTCGTGAGGCAGGGCTGCCACAATAACTTCTCCAGTTAGCTTCAATACATAAGTCATCAGGTTTAGTTGTAGAACAACTTTCTGATTCAACAACAGTCCAGTCATTTCGTCTAGAACATTTTCTTGATTTGCTTCCTCTGCATTATACGTAGTCGTATTTTCTGTGAAGCTATAGCACAAGTCCCGAGAATTCGAATCTAAGTTGTTATAATCCCACTCAAGAATATTATCATCGTCATTCTCGCAATTTGTTAAAAAAGACGATGTAGTAATTTTCATGGACATAATTCGAGCAATTGAGTGATTGAACTCAAAATCTGAAGTGTTTCTATTGTTTCCACCTTTTGATCGAATTTGTCCAAATACATTTTCAATTGGATCTTGGTTTAACCCATTAATGCGCAAAACGAGGATTTTGTACACGCAAGTTCAATTGTACGATTCGAATAGTAAATTGGGGAGATTTTCTTCCTAATTCGTATACAAGGGATTTTTGGAGATGCTCTTTCAGAATCTGGTATTAAATAAAAGCTTCAAAAACGCTATTATTTTTTGGGTTTTAAAAAAAAGTTGCTCATTTTTTTTTTTTTTGATTTTTCTTCTCAAAGTCGATTATCTTGTCGTTGCTGTTATTGAATGATCATATAACCACCAGAAATTGCGGTCCCAATGTCTGATAGTTCAGACCATGGTTTTACAATTTTTTTTTGCTTTGGTTTTTGCAAAATGGCCATTTTGTACAGCAATGTAATAAAAAACTTCGCGACTTTTTTACACTCCCCTACGCACAACAGACGGGCGCACATACATGCTCACACGTACACACACGCATATACACAAAGACGCATACTCACACACACACACAAAAGAATCATCTCTCAATTTTACTTTTAAGTGACTTTGTATGATTTAGACTCTAAATATGTTTTTGGAGTCGCTAAATCTGAATTTTTCCAGATTTTTATAACCACTTTTTCTCGGTTTGACATTGAAATGAGATTATAAATCGAGTTTCCGGACTTAGGTCCTATGGAGACTTTTAATCAGCACGTCATAAACTATCGATTCCGTGGGTAAATAACACAATTACCCGAACGTTTTTTTTCCATTCGTTTTGTGTGGTGTTCTTTAGAGAACTAATGGTGCATCATTCAGAATCGTCATCTGAACCTCGGGTCACCAAGTTTTTCTTGAATATAGTGTAATAAGACATCCATCCTCGTTTATTTTGAATTTGCTGATATTTTCGAGATCATTCTGAAAATATGAAAAACATGTATGAGTGTCGCAAACTTTTGCAAACAAATTATAATGTTTCATAAAGCATAACAGTTGCTCTGCCATAATAATATAACATGTGATCGGAATAATGCGAAATAATAAACGTGTGAGTCGGAGAACGTTAAGCCTAAGTGTGCTAACTGCGGGGGGAGCACCCGGCCAATTACAGCGAGTGTCCATACTACACAAAATTTAAATCAAATAAAATTGAAAAAAAAATTTTACTGCTTTCAAGAACACCACTAGGTAATCCACCTGGTAAATCTTACGCCTCTGTCCTTAAGAACAATCTTGTGATTCCTTTTGAGGTCACTAGGGCAGGAATTGAAGAATTCCTTGGAGAGACCGACAGAATTTTCGGGATTTCTCTAACTAAATTTTTACTAAAAATTAGAACTTTTGTCCCACAGTACTTCAACCTTAAATCTGATGATAAGCCTCAGGCACTTATCAAGTTTTACATCTCTCTTTTTTGCCCATGAATAATCTTATTAAGATCTCAAAAATTAATGTTAACTCACTTATTTCTCATGAAAGAAGAGCCACCCTTCAGGATGACCTCTCTATTGTTAAGCCTTTTGCATCACTTTTGTCGGAAACTAGACTTTCAGCTAAATTCCGACCTTACTTTGATGGTTACGACTTCATTAGAAATGACTTCGGCAGGGGAACTGGTATATTACTTAAGCAGAACTACAGCTACAAGCAGGTTCGTTGTGACACGTCGATCATGTCGGTAACGTTGATTTTGCTCAGTATGAGGATGGCGGGGACTGATAGGAGACTGCTGCTCGGGGCTGTCTTCATTCCATGTTCTGCTGGTGTTGAGTTGACTCGTGATTTGAACCTCCTGTGGGACATTGCGTCGGACTTCGATTTTGTTATTGTTGGGGGAGACTTCAATGCTAGACACCATGCTTTTGGTGACTCTGTGATAAACGATAATGGTAGGCGGTTTCTCATTTGGTTCCAGTCGGGACCTTTTCTTCGTTTGAATGCGGTTTGTCCTGATTCGCCAACTTTTCCTAGGGGTAATTCCCACCTCGATTTTTTCCTTGTCTCGGTAAATCTCAGTGACCCTGAGAGGACACTATGCCATACTTATTTTTATGCTTCTGACTACCTTGCTGTGTTAATGAGAGTTACCGATTGGCATCCCCAATTTCTATGGGAGCAACCCAAATTGATTAGATCCTTTAGTAAAACCAAGTGGAACGTCTTAAATAGTGATCTTAAATCTCGACTGGATTCGAACTTCTCACCAATAGACAGAAATCTGTCTGGGCCTGAGCTTGATGATTTTGTTGGTTCTATGGGCACGTTGAATTATGACTGTGTGGACGAGCACACTAAGTTGGTTGAGATGAGAAAGAGTAGGTACAGGAATCTTCCCCAAGTGATACAGAATATGTACGCAACCCGGAGGTTGTGGCTCAAGCTCCTCAATAGGGAATATAGGAGAGAATGGTCTAGGATGTCTCAAGTATATGTTGAGCTCTCGGCAAGAATTCAGTGCTTGACTTCTAGAACGGTAGAGAGTATATTGAGGAGCATCAACAATAAAAAATCTGCGGCTAGTTATGGAATTTCTAACTTTTTACTACGCAGGTTTGCTAGGTCGGTGGCGCCTTTTCTTGCTGCTGTGTTACACAATGAGATCACAAATGGTCTTAGATCGGGGGACTATACGGTGGCATGCTCTCTAGATTTACGGAAGGCCTTCGATACTGTTTGGACGGCTGGACTCGTTTATAAGCTGATTAATTTGGAGTTCCCAAATTTTGTGATACGACTTGTGGATGGATTTCTGTCTGACAGAAGGGGATGTGTGAGGATTGGGGGGGAGAGGATGATACGCCCGTATACATAAAAAACTACCAATTGCCACACACTCAAAGTGAGGAAATAAGGAAGCAAGTCACAGAATTGGAGTCAAACGACATTATTGAACCATCCGTTAGTCCTTACAACGCTCCATTACTAATAGTACCCAAAAAGGGCTCTGGCAATAAAAAGCAATGGCGATTAGTCGTAGACTTCAGAAAATTAAACGACAAAATAGTTAGCGACAAATTCCCTTTAACCAGATTAGAAGATGTCCTAGACAAATTAGGTAGAGCGAAATATTTTACAACCCTGGACATGACCAGTTCTTTCCACCAAATCGAACTGGAAAAAGAGTCAAGACCGCTCACGGCATTTTCGACGGGAGCCGGACATTTCCAATTCAAAAGATTACCTTTTGGATTAAAAGTATCGTCTAATAGTTTTCAAAGAATGCTAACCATCGCACTAACTGGGCTTAGTTCTGAAGCATTCCTTTATGTTGACGACATTATAGTTTTTGGATGCAGTATCAAACACCATAACGCGAATCTAAGAAAGATATTTCAGAGATTGAGCAAATACAATCTCAAACTCAACCCAAGTAAATGCCAATTTTTAAAAGCAGAGGTCGTATACCTTGGTCCCTTAATAACAAGCGGAGGTATAAAAACCGATCCATCCAAATATGAGGTAATCAAAAATTACCCCATGCCCAAAAACATTGATGAAGTCCGCAGATTCGTAGCTTTCTGTAACTACTACAGACGATTTATTCCCAATTTTGCAGAGATTGCAAAAAGTTTAAATTCCCTTCTAAGGAAAAATACACCATTCTTATGGGACGAACCTTGCCAAACAGCATTCGAAACACTAAAAGAGAAACTAACACTACAACCAGTACTTCAATATCCGAATTTCGACAAACCATTTATCTCAACAACAGATGCATCAAACTATGCCTTAGGAGCAGTTCTATCACAAGGCGAAATTGGTTCAGATTTACCAATATCCTACGCCAGTAAATCGCTGACGAAACACGACATCAATAAACCCACCATTGAAAAAGAATTACTTGCAATACATTGGGGTATAAACTTTTTCAGACCATAACTCTATGGGAAAAGATTTGTTGTAGTCACTGACCATAGACCATTGGTATCATTGTTTACACATAAGAATCCTTCGTCAAAATTGACAAGAATCCGATTAGACTTAGCAAATTACGACTTCGACATAGTGTTCAAGAAAGGAAAAATCAATACTAATGCTGACGCTCTGTCAAGAATACAATTAGACTCCGATCTTCTGAAAAATATTGTTCCTAAAGAAAGAGATTTAACAGTGAGTAAAGTGCTAGCAATAACAAGGGGTATGTTAAGAAGACAAAAAGAACACGAGAAAAACGAAAGCATTGGAAATGTCCCCCAACCACAATTAAAGCTTGATCACCTTTATACTTGGGATTGCACTTCCATATCTGACGTTAAGAATACGAGAAAGTTAAAATTTATAATGTTGCGCAACAATAATAATAAAATTGAGATTGTACGTACTAACAAAGAAATAATAGTATATTATAGCGATAATCCTGATATGAAACAAGATTCTATCACGGAGAAGCTAAAATATAGCGACAATAACGATAATTCTGATATGAAATACGTTTCTATCATGAAGAAGTTATTGAATGCTACAGACGAAATGAATATACATGAGCTAGCTCTAACAGAGATAATATATTTGAATGCATTCTGAAGGAAAGATTTAAAAATTTATTTCATAGGTTGCAACAAAGAGAAGAATATAATAATCGCGCGAAACTTGAGATAATATTATACGAACCCCCTAAGATAATAAATAACATCGAAACACAGAAGAAAATAATAGAGAACTATCACAGTTCACCACACGGAGGTCATTTAGGAGTCAGAAAAACTGACGATTTTGCTGGAAGAATTTGAACAACATGGTAAAGAAACATATTAACAATTGTGAACAATGCGCATTCAACAAACAAATAAGACACACGAAGGAAAGAATGCTTAAAACCAACACACCCACAACAAGTTTTGAAACTATAGCCATGGATATAGTAGGACCATTAAGGGGGGGGTAAGGTTTTCAGCATGAAAAAGAAACACTTTTTTTGCGATTTTTTTTTAGAAATATGGTTTGAGCAAATTTATTGAAATCTTTTGTATATTATTAAGTATGATTTCAGCAATACTCGGTAATTTTTTTATGCGAAAATATCGACAGACAAGCCGGTGACTGAACTTTTTCAAAACCACTTTTTAAAAGTCCGTGTACACTGCTATTTAAAAACTACATTACTGATTCATTTCAAACTTGGTACACACTTTCTATATATAAAATACCTCCCCCCTATGTTGAGTTTTAAATTTTTTTTTTACATTAAGGGGGGTTTCCACTTACAAAATGACGAAATTTTTCGTAAAAAATAGCAGTTTTTACTTTAAATGACCACCAAAAATTTATAAATGAAAAAAATAATAATCAGAGAACGTAGGGGGGAGGATTGAATGATACTCTGACTAAATTTTAAAGGTTTTAAATTTCGGATAATTTCCAGCTGAGATACAGTGTACACCGCAAATCGTCTATTTCCAAAGACGTTCTTGGAAAAGATCCGTTACCGGCTTGTTTGTTGATATTTTCGCATAAAAAAATTACTGAGTATTATCGACATCATACTTAATAATGTACAAAAGGTTTCAATAACTTTGCTCAATCCATATTTCTAAAAAAAAATCGGAAAGAAAAGTGTTTTTTTCACGCTGAAACCCTTACCCCCCCCTTAAGAATCTCGAACAACTACCGATATATACTCACTATGCAATGTGAACTAACAAAATTTGTAGTGGCATCTCCCTTAGAAACTAAAGATGCTCACACGGTAGCTTCAACTATAGTAAACGATTTTATTTTAAAATATGGACACTTCAAGATCTTGAAGACAGATCAAGGTGCGGAATTTACCAACAAACTGTTGCAAGAAATATGTAAATTACTCAAAATCAAACAAATTTTTAGTACTCCTTACCATCACCAAACTGAGAATAGCAGAACGGAATCATCGTGTTCTATACATATGTGATAGCTATTTTATTGTATTGTAGTATTGTATAATATGTATTCTTAGCTTAAGAAATATTAGTTTAACGATTTAGTATTTAAGGTACTAGTTCCCTCAAAATTTTCCGCCAAATGGAATTTTTTATTTTTACATTTTATGGTTCCTTATACCTTCAGAAATCATCTGCTAAATTTGTATAAAGAAATTCGAAAAAATCGAGGAGCTACAGCAGTTTTAGTGCGCGCGCATTTTTGATTATACACACATAAATATATCGTAAAAAAACTTTAAAAGCGTGTATCTCGAAACTGCATTTTTCAAAACGGCGGACAGTCAATCTCCCGATTAGCTGAACCGATTTGAATAAACTGTATAGCATTTTGTTTGTTGAGGTCTATTCTAGGGCTATTCACCAGAAAATTCCGAAAAAGTTGATAAGAAACATATTTCCAAACCGAACAAAGCGAAAAAAATGCGATTTTTTCAAATTTTTTTTTCAAATATCCGCCATTTTTTATTTTTTACCAATTTGTTTACTAATTGTGGTGAATTGCCTCATAAAATATCTTCCTTTTTAACATGCTTTTTGTTTTTTTTGTTTCGGACTTGTCGTTTCTGAGATTGAGTGTCCGCCATGGAACCCTCTTTTTTTGGACTGCTCCTTTTTGAGAGCCCTCTATATATATAATAAAGTACTAAACAAAGAAAAACAATTTTTTTTGTCAACCTCAAGACTTACATATTCAAATAAAAAAAGATCCAGTTAGATTTATAATAAAGGAGCTGAGAAAAAAAATAAAGTTTAAAAGTCAATTTTTGCCTATTCTACAGGGAACTAGTACCTTAAGAACTGAAAATATTCGAAAAATATAGAGTTCGATTTCTGAACTAGACTCTGCCTCACGCCAATCTTTCTTTCATAGAAATATCGGCGTGTTCCACTTGGTGACGCCATTACACTGTGCGTATCCCGAAAGGTGACGCGCTAAGTCAGGCTCCTCCACAACCAATTCACCAAATTCAAAAGAAGCATTACACTTGAATTGACCTTCAAATGACCTCTGGATGACCCTAGACTGGACACTATCGATAATTCTTGAGGCTATACTTTGACTTGAGCATCCAAGAACTGGATCTACACTACTTTTACCGGTCAGACTCCGAAAAAAGCGATTTCTTGGTAGTTCTCTTGAAAATTACCTTCAAATGACCTCCACGTGATCTTCCGAAAAAAGCGATTTCTTGGTAGTTCTCTTGAAAATTACCTTCAAATGACCTCCACGTGATCTTCCAATGACCTTTATCGATCTTCTCTGGTTCAAAAATCCTGCCGAGGAATTTCAGCCAGAAATGAAATAAAAGGGAAGATTGATATAATGTCTACATCCAAAAACATCATTTTTTTCCAAAAATCGTCAACTTTGAAGTTGAAGGTCAAATGAAGGTCATCAGAACTTTTTAATATTTTTTCCATATCCGCCAAGGTGTGCACTTTAAATTTAAAAAAAAAATTCATCTCAATAGCATTATTCTATGGGGAGATAACTGAAAAATGGAAAAAATTCGTCCAAATATATCATAGTGCGGCGTTGAGGGAAATGAAGTTGCTGATGAACTTGCTAGGGAAGGTCCATCATCTCGATTCAAAGGTCCTGAGCCCTTCTGCAGCATTGGCTGGTCTTTGTCCAAAGCTGTGAGAGAAGAATGGGCCAGGAATCTACAGTACACACACTGGGAAAACTATGCAGGTGGCTTTATTTATGATCTCGCACAGTTTGGCAGTTACAGGGTGATTCGTAAATCAGGATTTTGCCTTATATGCGAACCGCTCTTGTATTTTTATCTTTTTTTTCTACGCATCGCAGCGGCCCCAAACCGATCTCAAAAAATCACTATTTGGAAGCCCTTTCCAAAAAGGTAAACACCACCCCCCTATCCCCAACTCCTTGGCCATAACCCCCCTGGAAGTTGAAAAAATTAACTTTTATTTCACGATTTTTCACCTTTCGCCCCACTTTTCTCCGAAATTCATGTTATTAACACACTTACTTTTTATTTTTTTTAAGTTGCCTATCTAATTACCTTTCCAAAAAGGTGCAACATGCCCCCGTAGGAAAAGGATACGAAAATTTATTTACAAAAATCCTTTTACAGAATATCATGACAATTCGAATTTTTAAGAAATTATACTTAAGTTAACTAAAAAATACATTTTGTTCGCTTAAAAACTAATTACAATTAAAACTTATGTCCTACAAAAGCTGTTCAAAATGTTTTCCGCCAGTTTCGATGCATGCAAGTAGCCTTCGTCTTATTTCGCGTTTGAGGTCTATGGTAGCCAGTCCCTCCCGTATTTTCGTGGCTGCAGTCCCAATCCTGGTAACTAATTCTTCTCTGGTGTTGATTGGTCTTGAGTAAACTTCATCTTTCATCATTCCCCATAAGAAAAAGTCCAGTGGAGTAAGGTCCGGTGACCTAGCAGGCCAAGGAATCGGTCCACCTCGTCCAATCCAGGGCTCTGGGTAATGTTCACCCTGTTGTGTTTACAACGCACAATATTGCGAAATAGCAACGCACAATGTTGCGAAATGGCAGTGCACAATATTGGGAAATAATAACATAAGCCTGTTATTGCGCAGCATTGTAAAATAAAGTAAACGATCCAATTCCGGGCGGGCCCGCGACCACCAGGGAACAAAGAAGTTCCCACAGTCAAAAGTGCGAACGACGCACTTTTGCCTTGCCTGTTCCGGGCCAGGGAATTGGCGATCGGGAAATCGCGAATTCCCGGAGAGAGTTGCATTTTAGTTTTCGGTCGGTAAAGACAAAAAGAGATCCTCCTTAAGTTGGAGTGGTTGCTTTCAGGAATCAAAACGGAGAAGACCCAAAAAGGCTCACCTGAACTAAAGTTCGGTCGATTTGTTCTTGTGAGTTCTTACAGTTAGTTCTCACAGTTAGCTAAATCGGGAGTTCGGACCGCAAGTAAAACGGGAATAAATGCAACGGTCGGTGCAATTTACTAGTGAATGTATAAATAAAGTGGATTCCTTTAAGTATAAATAAGGGAAACTTGATCGAAACAGGTGTTTTTATTATTATTATTATTAACCCTTCATTGCACGAAGAAGCAATTAAGACCCTTTCCTCGGCAACTGACCCGTAGCCGCCGAATACTCTCCCGAGACAAGATGTATTTCCTAACACCCCGGGAATACACAACATATTTTGGCGCAGCCGGTAGGATCAAGGAAGCCTGGCCGAGCCCATAAGTGCTTGAAAAACCTTGATCCTGCGAACCGAAGGGCCACAGCTAGGCCCCAACGCTCCAGGGTAACCAACTCTTTGCCTCTGCTCCAGGCGAGCAAGCAATTACCCTGTTTTAAGGGAGAACAACTGTAGTCGCCGCTGTTCCAGGCGAACAAGCGATCCCCGTGAAATTATGTTGTGCAAAAAGGCACTAACGTGGGACTTTTTCCTGGGCATCATCCCAGCCCATAGTGAGTGGATGCAGGACGAGGAACTACCCGTCGGCACCCCGGCAGAGGAGAAATCCACCAACTCGACGAGGGAGCAACTCAACATCTCACCCCAACCAACGAGGGAGCACCTCAGCACCTCACCCCAGACAACGAGGAGCAACCCAGCAGCTCATCTCAACAAGAGGACCAACCGGAGAGGAATCAACATCCCCAGCAGCGCACCTTCACGATCAAGGACTTCGGCTTCGGAGCGGAAGAGTACTACCCCGCTCATTACCTGGAAGTCTTGATAATTGTTTAAAATTCCTGTTAGAAAGGGTGCAAGTGTCGGAATCTGGAATTAATGTCCAGCATTTCGAAATAATTAACCAGAAATTTGAAGAAACTAGCGAGCTAAGAGAAGCTCGAATACTAAAAAGTAAACAAGACTCGGAAGAATTCCGAAAAGAAATTAGAAAATGTCGAGAACACTCGCAACCTTTCACATTAGCAAGTAAGTGTATTATTATCTAGATTATATAGATTCAGTAATTCGCGGTTTATCGGGCTGGTTAAGTGCGTCCTTCGCGGATTCTTTCGTCGGTGACGATTCGTTCGACCCTACAAAATTTAGATTTCGGGAATCATCCCCCATTAATTCTCCACAAACGAAAAATTCTGTGATGCAAAAAAGTGAGAAAATGGCGAGTTTCGGGAACGTAATTAAATATACCGCGCAGATCGTTCCTCTCTTTTCGGGTGATCCAAGCCCACAGTTGAGCCAAGAGCTCCAAACTTTCCTGGGATGCTGCAGACATGTGCAAGCTTGTTTAAATGAGGAAAAAAGGACGGCCTTTCTCCAAGTTGTGCTCACCCGTTTACGTGGTGCAGCTTATCAATTATTTATGGCGGATTCTCCTACATCTTTCAATGACTTTGAGGAGCGCCTAAACAGATCATATTTGCCGGGGAAACGTATCGAGAACTGGTAAACAAACTAATCACTACCAGGCAATATCCCATGGAGTCACTTAATGCCTTCACGGCAAGAATAAAACAAGCGCTGGCCTTGTGGACAGAGGCAGCAAATAAAAAATACGGTGCAGTTGCGGCCACCACAGTGAAAGCGCAATTAGAAGATTTTGCGTTAAGTGCACTTCGAAGTGGTGTGAATAACCCGCATCTGTGCCAGTACCTCCTCACGGCGACGGAAGGTACATTAGATCAATTGATTACAAAAGCTCTCGATATGGAGAAGCTACAGCAGGGCGCAATATAGATGACAAACCCCGTTCCCCACAGTATCACAGCACAATCACTGACTGGTCAAAACAATGCACCGTCTTCGCCGTCTTATCAGCCGGCAGTGCCCGCGATTCAAGTTCAAGATCAAATGTTTACACAGGGGGCAAAACATATTCAGGGCCAAGTGGCCGATCAGCTGAGGCACGAAGGCCTTCAGACCATCCGCGAGGTATAGTAAACAATATCGTGTGTAGATTCTGTAAAAAAGGAGGTCTTACGTACGCCGATTGTGTGACAAGAAAAAATACGCCCACAGTACTGCCGCACCTATGGGCACGATAGTGTAGAGTGCACTAGAGGCCGTAATAATCGAGGCCCCAATGTTGGCCAAGGGAACAATTAGCAGAGTTCCACGAATGGCCTAAGAAATAATTTTAATAATTCCAATGCTGGCACCGATCCGGCCCACCAATAAGGTCACCCAATCGGGGACCACCGAGTAATAATAATGAGGCGAATAACAACCCAAGTCGGGGAGCATATCGCATCCGTCAGAAATGTAGATTCTGTGGTCGACAAGATCACAATACCGAAACCTGCGAATATAAACGCAGATGGGAGTCGGAAAGCCAGGGAAACGCTGGGAAGTCGAGCCCGAAATCCCCGGCTCGACTCTAAATGAAAAAAGAAAAAATCCAGGCTATTCTCAGCCGCCCAAACCAAGTACTCCTGTAGTGGAGCTCCCACTTGATATCTGTCGAAGTAAGACGACTCAATTAGTGGTTGATACGGGCGCTAAGATAAGCTTTTTTAATCAAGCTTTAAAGTCTCTCAAAACTATAAATAAAGAGAGAACTTATACCCTGCAATCCCCTTTTGGTATGGGACGAACCCTGGGAAGTTGTGCAGGAAATGTAATTACACAACTTTCTGAAAATAAGAAAGTTAAAATTCCCTGCAATTTCCAAGTGATCGAAAATTTACACGATCTATCCCATGATGGGCTTTTAGGAAATGATTTCCTTTCACAAAATTGTGATATTGAAGGCCCCACCAAAAAACTTATATTTCCTCGCACGGAAATCAATGATGAGAAATTCTCGTTCCCAATTTTACTCGAAAATCGTTCCCAGAAGGCAACTGAAAACGGGATGCAGGCAGAAGAGATGGAATCCGTAGGGGTTAAGCTATCCTCCTTCCAGGCTCTCGGGGCATCCCCAAAAGAGAATGCTGGTTGTCAATTTTTGGAACAGCCACGGGAAAGCGAGAATAAAATTCTGACGAATACACCTGTGATCGACGAAATGAGGTGCCACATAGTGACTCTAGAAGAGCCAATTTGCGTACCTGCACGATCACAAAAGGTGGTTAGAATTCCTTTGGTGCTGCCGGAAAAAATGCTCTGCCTATCACAAGAGATAGGCGATGGAGTTTTCCTGGCTAACGGCATCATTTCCTCGATTAATAATCAAGAAGTTCTGGTTGGACTCCTCAATATAAACGATTTTCAAGTAGTTCTGGGTACTTTTAAGTTACAATTAGTACCAGTAAATAACTACATACTAGCCCCGATATATCCCGCAAAGGATATAAACATACCAGATGTGGAGGCAGGGAGAAATAAAATAAATCTAACTTTAAATAAAAACCGGCCACAGAGCCCGACAAAAAAATTATAATAGGCCAACGAGTCAAAGTCTAAATAAAAATAGGCCAATGAGCCCAACTTAAAATAAAAACAGGCCACAGAGCCCGATATTGAATAAAAATAGGCCAATGAGCCCAACTTTAAATAAAACAGGCCACAGAGCCCGATATTGAATAAAAACAGGCCAATGAGCCCAACTTTAAATAAAAACAGGCCACAGACCCCGATTTTGGCCTAAAAATAGGCCAATGAGCCCAACTTTAAATAAACACAGGCCGCAGAGCCCGATATTGAATAAAAATAGGCCAATGAGTCCAACTTTAAATAAAAACAGGCCACAGAGCCCGACAAATAATAATAGGCCAACGAGCCAAAGTTTAAATAAAAATAGGCCAATGAACCCAACTTTAAATAAAAACAGGCCACAGAGCCCGATATTGAATAAAAATAGGCCAATGAGCCCAACTTTAAATAAAACAGGCCACAGAGCCCGATATTGAATAAAAATAGGCCAATGAGCCCAACTTTAAATAAAAACAGGCCACAGAGCCCGATATTGAATAAAAACAGGCCAATGAGCCCAACTTTAAATAAAAACAGGCCGCAGAGCCCGATATTGAATAAAAATAGGCCAATGAGCCCAACTTTAAATAAAAACAGGCCACAGAGCCAGACAAATAATAATAAGCCAACGAGCCAAAGGTTAAATAAAAATGAGCCCGACGTTAAATAAAAACAGGTCACAGAACCTGGCTTTACATAAAGACATGCCAACGAGCCCAACTTTAAATAAAAATAGGCCAATGAGCCTAAGACTAAATAAAAACCGGCCACAGAGCCCGACAAATAACAATAGGCCAACGAGCCAAAGTCTAAATAAAAATGGGCCAAAGAGTCCAAGTTTAAGTATAAACAGCCCCAGAGCAGAAATTAAAACTCTACAATATTCGAATACAGACACACATAGTCGGAATGTCCAATTAGAACAGGAACTCAACTTGAGTCCTATCCTGAACAGCCAGGAAAAGACTGAAATTCTTGAACTATGACAGGAATACAATGACATATTTCATTTAAAGGGTGATTATCTGAAGCACACTGATGCGATTACTCACCTAATCCCAGTGGTGCAAAATCTAGCACCGATTAATCAAAAAATGTATCGGTTACCAGAGACGCAACGAGGCGCTATTAATGACCAATTGAGGGAAATGCTTGAGAATGAAATAGTTCAACCAAGCAAGAGTCCGTGGAATTCTCCGCTATTAGTAGTCCCCAAAAAGCCAGGACCCAATGGTGAAAAAAAGTGGAGAGTAGTCGTTGATTTTCGCAAATTGAACGAAAAAACAATTGGCGATGCTTTCCCTCTCCCCAGGATCGAGGATATCCTCGACCAATTGGGACATTCAAGGTATTTTACGACTCTCGATCTAGCTAGCGGATATCACCAGGTGATGGTTGATCCCAAGGATCGTCCCAAAACGGCATTTAGTACTAGTTATGGGCATTATGAGTTTAAACGTATGCCTTTCGGGCTCAAAGGAGCACCCGCCACACTTCAGCGCTTAATGAACTATGTACTCACGGGCCTTCAGGGCCTAGAATGTTTCGTATACCCAGACGATATAGTCGTCTATGGCAAGAATTTGGAGGACCACAATTCAAAATTGCGGAAGGTCTTCAACAGGTTGCGTGAAAATAAACTGAAACTGCAACCGGAGAAATGTCAATTTCTCCGAAAAGAGGTAGTCTACAACACCCCGGGAATACACAACAATTATACTATATTTATCACAAGTATCTAAATACTATATTAGTGAACAATCTCAATGTGCGTCTTCCTGTGCATGGAAGCAGAAGTAATGATGTCTTCTCACCACCTAGAGCTTTACTCGCTGTATATTATAACTCTCCCATGGTCAGGCTTCAACGTAACCATGACAAATTTCAATTTGGTCCTCTAAGCTGCTCTTTAGCTAGCTTCAAACATGCTGTCCTTGTTAAACTAAACTCTTAATTTAGTCTTTGTAATTATATTCACGCTGAGTTGCTTGGTGTAATTGGAAATTGTATTGTTTCTGTACTTGGCTATTCAATAATAATAATAATAATAATCCAACCTTGCCCTAACAATATTCCCAGTATGCGCAGGTGCTCCGTCGTGCTGTAAATACATTGCGCTTCTGGTGGCCAGGGGGATGTCCTCCAACAGATCCGGAAGGGTATTCTCCAAAAAGTCCGAATATAGCTGACTATGCAGCACTTGGGGCAAGAAGAAGGTCCTATCAACTGGTTGCCGATGATGCCAGCCCAGACATTGACACTAAATCTTTGCTGGAAGGACCGACACCTTGTCCTATGTGGGTTCACATGTGACCAGGTGTGGAGGTTGTGGAAGTTTGTGATGTCATCCCAAGTGAATTGCAGTTCATCCGTCCACAGAATTCGGTCTAGAAACCTTATGCTTTCGATGTCAGACTCGAGGAGCCAAGTGCAGAATTGCAATCGTCTTTCAGAATCTCCTTCCTGTAGTGCTTGGACCGGGATATGGTAGTATGTATGTAGTCCCTCTCGGTTCACAACGGTCGAAACTCTCCCTGAAGACAATCCTAACAGTCGTGCGACCTGCCTGATGCTTATTTCAGGGCTGTTCCTGACGATGTTGAGGATTTGTTGGTCGGTGTCCGCTGAATCGGCCGATGTTCCTGATCGCGTTTCTGCTCTGGGGGCGGTTACACTTCCGGTTTTTTTTAACCTTCTGAAAGTCCTTAAAAATACCCTTCTGTCGGGTACACGCCGATTCGGGAATCTCCTTTGGTATTCTCGTACGGCCTCACTATCATTTCCGTCTACTAAACCGTACACGTAAATTATATCGGCATACTCTTCAATACTGAATTCTGCCATTTTATTTTAATTTTTTCTATTAAACACCCGTTCTTATCGCTTGCTTCTTCAACTGTGGTCAATTTCCTTTCAAACTTACCCATTTGTATACCATAATTCATAGGAGATATTAGAAACGGAGCGTCAGGATACTTAGGAGTCAATACTGGATATAATAAACTAATTACTAATCAAATCAAGATGGCGGATGAGGAGGATGAAGAAGTGAGATCAAGATGTAAGAAATGTAGAAAAAAAGTGGGTAAAAGTGATTGTGGCATACAGTGCGAAGGGTTTTGTGGGCATTGGTTCCATACGGAGTGTGTCAATATAATCAATCAAGAATATGAGAGCATTACAGTGCTAGGAGACAATATTATGTGGATGTGTCCAACGGATAGACGGTTAAACGGTAAGATAGTTGATAGTAACGTTGGCGCGATTGGTTGAGCAAAATTACGAAATCACTGGTAACTTAATGGAAATTAAGAACCAAATAAATAGTTTACACAATGAATTACATGAAATAACCGGAAGGAATGAAAATAATGGCGAATTTAAGATACCATCCTATGCGAATATCGTAAAAAGAGGTAGCTCTAAGTCAGTTAATTAAAAGCAGTTTAATAAGGGAATAATCATCAAACCGCGAGCTCAGCAGGACTCTGATGCAACAATGAAATTAATTAAGGCTAATATAAACCCGAAGGAGATAAAAACATCAATCATATATAGTAAAAAAATTTCAAAGGGAGGAATAGTAATCAAAACCGACACGGAGACCAATACTGATAAGTTATTCGCTGAAATGGCAACTAAACTTAAAGAAAAATGTGATATTCAGATAACAAAGCAGCGAAATCCTCGCACACTCATTCAAAATTTAGATAAAAACTACACGAATGAAGAGCTGAAAAATGAATTGTGCAGCCTGAATCACAATATTAAATCAGATGATTCATTTAACATCGATTATTCAAAAAAGAACAAATATACACAAAAGTGGTCACGTTACATTGAAGTCTCTGGCAAACTTTTCACGAAAACAGTTAACAGGAATATTAATATAGGATGGAGAAGCCATTACATAACCAAAGACCTTAACATAATGAGATGTTACAAGTGCCAACGGTTTAACCACACTTCGAAAAATTGTAGAAGCACTAATGATATATGTGCAAAGTGCGGGGAAAAATATAAAACTGAAGACTGCAAGTTGGAACAACTCAGCTGCATTAACTGTCAACGAAACAACTACGCAGGTCAGTGTGATCATGCGGCTAGTAATTGGGAGTGTCCAGAGTACTTGAAGCGACTTAAAGCTGCACAACTGAGAATAAATTACGCAGCAGCGAATATAGAGATCCCTAATGAATAGTAAATTAAATATATTTTACGCGAACCTGAGGAGCATGAGGAACAAAAAAGATGAGATTGAACTCCTTGTTTATAGCAGACCAGAAATAGACATATTAATATTTAATGAGACGTGGCTTTATACAAACGAAATTAAATATTTTGAGATTAAAGGTTTCAAAGTGGTACACAATTGTAGAGATGAGAACAGAGGCGGCGGATGAGCAATATACGTTAAAACAATATATAATTTCAATGTTATCAAAAAGGACCTGAAATACAACTTAACTGTTATAAATGTATTAGGAGATACTGAGAACCTCAAAATTGCAACTTATTAGCGGGCACCTATAGACAACTTAAGGGAATTCCTTGAATTTACTGATGACCTCTACTCATCTTTTAAAAACTTGATAGCATTTGCCGATACAAATATAAATATACTACGGGATTGTGAACATACGCAAGTTTACCAAGAAATGCTTCTACTTAATAATTGTCAGATAATGAATCCCGAGACGCCGACAAGAGAAACTGAGCTCAATACGTCACTAATAGATCATCTAGTTACCAATATGAACTACTCTAAAGACTCATTCAATGTACTGGTAGAAGACTAGCCAAGCTCAGATCATAGCACCATATTACTCCAACTACATGTGAAAGTACAAAGGAAAACACCTATGATAACCAAAAGCATTAAATTAATTGATGAAACCAGTCTAAAACAAATACTTCAGAACAGCATAAACAGTACAGAAAAATTAGACATGCAAACACTAATCTGCCTCTTAAACGAAGCTAAAGAAAGGGCAACATACACGAAAAAAATACGGACACGAAATAATAACTGGATGACAAACAACATAATGGAAAATCTTAAGGAAAAACATAGAATTTTTAAGCTGCTAAAGTCAAACAGGAATGATGAAATTCTAGAATACCAATACCAAGCTCAAAAGAAAAAAGTGAATCAGATGATAGCTAAAGCCAAATGCAATTATATTAACAATGGTTTAGCAAACGCAGCGGGAAACCCAAGTAAACTATGGAAGGTAATCAAAGAAGCAGTTATAGGACAGAATGATACAGAAAAGTCTGCATTGATTACAGGTATGAAGGATCATAAAGGTGAGAGTATACATGATCCAAAGGAGATTGCGGACACTATGAATAAATACTTTGCTGACATAGGAAAAAAAGTATCAGATAACCTAAACAAAAATGGTACAAGAATAAAAAGGGTGAGTAATATCCGTCAAGAAAAATCAATTTTTCTTAACCCAACAGACAAGCAAGAAGTTTCGGAGATTATATTAGAGCTTAAATTGCACACAGCTTCTGGAGAGGATGGATTAACTTCAGGAATCCTTAAAACTGTGAAGAATATAATTGCTGACCCATTAGCAAGGATAATAAACGATTGCCTTGTAGCAGGAGAGTTCCCTGAATGTTTAAAGACGACAATTATAGTTCCAATACACAAGGACGGAGAGAGAGATGATCCAGGCAATTACAGACCTATAGCCCTGATTAGCATATTCCGCTAAATTTTTGAAAAAGTGATATATAAGAAAATTGTTGAACTTATAAGAAATACCATAGGATTTGACCCTAATCAGTATGGCTTTCAAAGTGGAAGCAACACCACTACATTAATTGTACTTTGGACAAGAACAAGTATGCTGTTGCTATTTTCGTTGACCTCAAGAAGGCATTTGATACGGTAAATAAAGAAATATTATGTGAGAGTCTCGAAGAAATTGGCATAAGAGGCAATGCATTGCGACTAATACGAGATTACTTGGAAAAAAGACGAATAAAAACCAGAGTCAACAGCACATATAGTCAAGAGAAATACGTACATAGTGGGGTCCCTCAAGGATCAATTCTGTGACCACTCCTTTACTTAATTTATATCAACAATATTACTGTACTAAAATTAAGGGCAAAGTATGTCATATATGCTGATGACACTCTCTTATTGTATTCAGGAAAATCATCTACAGAAATAGAACAAGACATAAACACAGACCTTAAAAAGTATGAAGATTGGTTAAACAGTAATAAATTAGTATTAAATACGCAAAAGACGAAGTACATGATTCTGAGACAAAAAAATAAAAGTGACATAAATATTCGAATAATTATAAATGGAACTGAAATCAATAGAACTGCTGAATATAAATACTTGGGTATGATTATAGACGACCAATTAACTTGGACAAGACATGTAGACACCATTAGGAGGAGAGTGGCAGGAATTACTGGAGTTATAAGAAGAAATCATTATATCTTATCGAAAATCAAGAAATTAATCTATAACGCGCATATACTACCATTAATAACACATGGTCTAATCATATGGAGGCAAACCACAGTGAGAAACCTTGAAGCAATATCGAGATTACTCAACAAAGCAATTAAAATAGTCCACAACCTTCCATGTCTTGCTTCCACTGACTCACTTTATAACACAACCACCAACCTAAACCTAAATCAGCTTATAAAGATCGAAAAAGCCAAAGCTATATACAAGATCTCAAAGCACCATTCAAAATCAGCAATAAAGCTTATACAGGGTCCGCCAAATAACTTTTTTTTTTGAAAATGCTATAAAAAAAAAAACTACTGAATATTTTTTCAAATTTCTTTTTTTATTTCAAATTACAATCCTTCCGGTTAATGATGGAAAATAATTTCATTCAAATGGCTGCCTCGGCTGGCCATGCAGTAGCCTACACGATCGGTCCAATTTTTAAGTACATTATCGATTGTGTGCAGCTGTATTTCACCAATGGCTTCACGAATATTGTCCTTTAAAGCGTCAATTGTCTCTGGCTTGTCGGCGTAACACTTATCTTTGACGGCACCCCACAAATAATAGTCTAACGGTGTCAAATCGCAGCTCCGAGGTGGCCAAACGACATCAGCTCTGCGGCTGATAATGCGATTTTCAAGAACAGGGCGCAAAACATCAAGTGTAGCGTCGGCTGTGTAGGCTACTGCATGGCCAGCCGAGGCAGCCATTTGAATGAAATTATTTTCCATCATTAACCGGAAGAATTGTAATTTGAAATAAAAAAAGAAATTTGAAAAAATATTCAGTAGTTTTTTTTTTTTTTTGCATTTTCAAAAAAAAAAGTTATTTGGCGGACCCTGTATTAGCAAGGGACATTCATCAACATGAAACCAGATCAGCAACGAAAGGAAACTTCAACCTACCTGTTCCTAGGACGAATCGAATAAAACAAGATCCTATCCACTTAGCAATTGCATTTTTTAATACACTTCCCACGGAAATCAGAAATGCCCGCAATATATTAGATTTTAAAAATAAGATTAAAATATATGTAAGAACTTTCTACTGAATTTAAATGAACATACATATGTAAATACTTAAACTGTCTGCCACCAGTGCAACCCTTATACCAAATTTATTTTGCCTGGGGAGCACTTTACGGAGCAATATATAATAATGAAGAATTATGTTATTTTTCTGTAAAAAAGTTTGTAAATAAATAACTTTTTTTTTTGTAAAATAAAAAAAAATAAAAATAACGCTATATAACGAGATTACATTTATTATTTTATTACTGTTTTCCTGAAATAATAAAAATGTATTACCTGTGTTTCCTAAACAAACATTGCCGAACTTGCTGTCATAAAAATTGTTTACTTAACGACTTTTTCCATTATGGTGCAACAAAGTAATTAGGTACCTGTGAGGATGTTTTAATTTCAGGACTTTTGCAACCCCTTTCTAACTGGGCATGTTGCACCTTTTTGGAAAGGTAATTAGATAGGCAACTTTAAAAAAAAATAAAAAGTAGGTATGTTAATGACATAAATTTCGGAGAAAAGTGGGGCGACAGGTGAAAAATCGTGAAATAAAAGTTAATTTTTTCAAGTTCCAGGGCCAAGGGGTTGGGGATAGAGAGGTGCTGTTAACCTTTTTGGAAAGGAATTCCAAATAGTGATTTTTTGAGATCGGTTTGGGGCCGCTGTGATGCGTAGAAAAAAAAGATAAAAATACAAGAGCGGTTCCCATATAAGGCAAAATCCTGATTTACGAATCACCCTGTAACTGCTGAACGGTGCGAGATGCCCCCCTCCCCCCGCACCAATACGATTTTTTTCTTGTCTCGGCCTGACCTTTCACCTCCTGTAATATTTTCCTCCCACTTCTGAACACGCTGTATATCAGTGGGTGGTGGTGGTGAGTTGCCGGCCAATTTGTAACTGCTGTTGTGGATGTAAAGCATGCAAAAAGCATGTCCTTACTTTTATTTCACTATAGGAGGCATCAAAATAGACAGTTCTTATATGTCAGTGCTGTTTTGTTCATTGAGGATATACAGGAAAATAAAATTCGGCGGAAATCCGTAAATTTGTACAAAATCAAGTGTCAAATGTTACAAAATGGGTACTCACTCGCTTGAAGTATTCGGTACGTCCTTTATTACATCGAGTATACGAGAGCGCGAACCTTCATGCTTAATAGGATTCCTAAAAATAAACCCATTTTACATTACAAAATGTCGGTATTAAATTCTACTTCTTACCTGGGTGGTATATCATACACAACGCAACACATATGAACAACATGGGCAACATATCCTAAGGCTACACTAAGTGAAATTGGTGTGGGTGTTTCAGCTTGATGATTTGCGTTCATTAATTTTATGTTATTTATTAAGTGATCAGTGTTTGGTAAAAAAATATTGTTAATGGTAAACTGTCCATTTTCTAGTCTTGATATGGGATATATTTTTTGCAGCTCCCTGCACAAAAACACCCGCCTTCGCCTCAGGGTCATTTGAGAGCGCAACAGCAATTGGCTTTTCTCCAAAACCGTAGCCTTTCCCTGAACCAGGGATTCTTTTTCTTGATTGAGTTTTCTGTAGCATGACATTAGCCAGAATTCCTGTTCTACGTTTTTATCATGAAGTTGCCCCAGTTTCTTTTCAAAGTTATGAAATTGAGCACGCATTTTTTCTTTCTCACGTAACAATATCTGGCACCGAAAGCATGCTTGTTCTATTTGGCGTTTTAATTCTTGGCCCTTCATTATGTCTTCAGGATTTAAATTTGGCTCCTCGAATAGTAGCCTGTTGAGTGTTCGACCCATTGAAAGATTCCCCCTTCGTTGATAACACCTCTTACTAGAAATAAGTTCCAAGTTTAAGCAAAAAGCGCTCTTCATGCAGATCTTCTCACTTATTTCTCTGGCGTGTTCATTTTTCTTCTTACATTTACGTTGTTTCTCTTGAAGATATAGTAACTTGTTCAAATCATAACTGGAGCGAATTTCTGAATTAAGAAACCACTTTTCTAAATACCTCGTTCTTAGCATTTGCAACATGTCCATAGTAATAGACACACAAGAGAACCCCATGGTGGCAGGACTGCAACTCCGACTGCATCGTGGGGAATTTATTTCAAATTCTCTTTCATTATCCATGCAAGGCTGCGGGTTTACTCTATCGTGAAAACTTTCAGAACTGATTTTACTAGCATGGTCGCGTTTCTCTCCTTCCCTAAAAACTTGATCACAAGAACAGATGTTAGCCAAATCTCCGCATTGGTCTTGTTCATAATTTATAGCCAATTGATGGCGAATGCTTTCTACTGTCAAAGTCTCCGGTGAGGCGAAGTAACCACCATGCATTTGGAATGTCAAAGAGTTGCAGAGAAAAGTTATGTCGGAGCGCCTAGTCACTGAGACCAGCCCCGAAAAGTAGACACCCCACACAAAAAGCATTCGGTCCGAAACATCGACATTACTAATTCTTTCTGCACTATGAGTATCATCCGGCCGGTTTTTTTCAATTATTTTGGCATTGTATTCCCACACGCGAATGCACACACATCTTGCCGTTGATTTTAATACTGCTTGTGACGTTATTTCGGACCACTCTACATCGCCGCTTCCATGGGAAGTAACCTTCTCACTTGTGAAAAAAGGAGCCGACATCGCCGACGAATGCAATGTGAAATAAAGTTGACATTTTCGACCGCAACTTATGTTATGCCCAATAATCCTCACTAAGTTTCGTAACCGAAGCTGTTGTGTTGCCAAGGCTGTCCAATCCCGGCACCTTGGTCGATTTAACATTTTCGTTGTCAATCAGATCCTCTCCATTGTTGACTTCCTATCATCCTTGCGTTTGTATGATAATCGTACTTGAAGCCTAAGCAATTGAATCTAAACATTCAATCGTTGTGCCAGTGACAGTTCACTCAGTAGCAAATAGAAGTTGGTCGCATTTCAAATTTTTCACATGTCAAATAAAGTTATTAGAATACGAAGCAAAGAGGGCTAGTCATGAATCTGGGTACTTCTCCGATTTAAATAAAACTTTGTAGGGATATTCACCTATTTTCAAAACCAACCAATATGCAATGCGGATTTTAGCTGGGGTAATACCAGGGGGCCCCGAGTTAGAAATGAAACTAGAACATTCGCTTTTTAAAAGAATGTTTATTCATCTGCTTCTACAATCCGACTGACTACTTAAGATTAACAGAACATTTAGTTTCTAGAGAACGAATTAATGCAGTCGAGGGAAAGCTTACTTGTGCATATTCTCACGTTATTATAATTGCATCTCTGATTTCGGCGCGACGTGACTTTCTCGCGGTTTCAAGAAGCTTGGGATCGGATTTAGGAAATTCGTCAGCGGTTATATTGTGGGAACGGATATGTCTGGAATCTGCACATGTAACTCCCCCTCTCTTTGATTAAACATTACTCCTGGAATGTTTTCTTTACGTACATTGTTTACATTTAGTTTAAGATTTTTTCTTCTGTTTAATATACATAAAATTACAATTGTGATTAAGATTAATGTTATTACAGAAAATGAGGTATATGTTACAGTTTTCGTCTCGAAATCTATGTATTTTATTAGTTCTCTGTTTTTGATTGCATTTAGATTTAATTGCTCAATTGTAATATTTCTAGTCAATTGAAAGCATTGACTTTTGGACCTAAACCAAATCTTCCATATACTTGAATATAATTGCTCATTATGATTAATTATGACCTTATAGAGGGTCAATCAACAATCATCTTGTGTCTTAGAGCATGTATGTGAGTCATTGCAGAGCAATTAGCTTGAATCTCACTTCATACATTTTGATTGCACTTTATGGGTAGCAATCGCTCATTTTCTCTTGAATATCATATCAAATGATGAAAATGAAACAGGAAGCTCAATTCCCACGGGGGACCATTATTTTTGATGATGAGACTTTTCGATTGAGTCTTACCAATCCCTCAACTTTTGAATTGGAATTCCTTAGCTCTCGAACCAAGTGAATCAATGGAATAATGAATATACGAATAATTGCTCAAAAAAATGAGACCCTTCCACTCCTTCGATTTTCATCATTTTTGGCATACATGTATATCTTGACGCCCTTTATCATATATCTCATTTCCAGCTCTGGACACTCAAAGGAAGCTGTTACTTACTGGCCTTGAAGATTCACACTGCTTCCAAACTTCTCATTTCAATTTACATATATATGTTTTCTCACTGTCATTTCAAAGTACATTAGTATATGATATAACTACAGAAATCTAAAATCCAGACTCAATCTCTGTTGGACACTAGGAGGACCTAATGTTCAAAAGGTTTTCGCCCTCTAGTTCCCCTGTTTTTTGATATACGAAATAAATATGGTACCTCCAAACTTAACTCATAAGGACACATCCATGTATGGTATAGGTATGGGATTTTCTTGCTTAGGTCCAAGCGGACCCGCTTATAGCCAGGAACCCTTTGAATGAGGGTATTATTACATGATCTTGGTATTCTTCGGCTTTGTTGATAAATTTGTTGTTATTTATTGTAATTTTACAGTTATTAAATTTTATAATATTATTGCCCTTTATTGTTATTTCCTGATCAATACAATTCTGATGGATTTTTGTTGCCCTTAAGTTTGTAGTTACAATGATATTTTCGTTAACTAAATATGTAGTTTCTTGTACATTTGATTTGAATGGGCATATATTATTTTCTTTTAATAGATTTCTGATACAGTTATTTTCTGGATATTTAAGACTTTTCTTCATAATTATTGCATCGCTATTTTCGTATACATTATTTCCATTTATAATAATATTGAAGATGTTTGAATCGAGCTTCTCATGAAATTTATTTGGACAGGGAATTACTAAAGCATTAAAGTATTTTTCTTTGGTAAAATTTGGTATCATTATAGCAAGAATAATGAGGTTGTTTCCAAAAAGAACAGTGCTTTTAAGGTATGGCATGGTATCGATAGTTATTTTAAATTTTTGAATTTCTTCTTTTGCGAGTAAATTATGTGCAAGCACGTTTAGTCTGCTTAACAAAATTATATCTTCTATTTTTTCTATCTGCTTATTGGCTGTGGATATGTCGGCATACATCTGTAAAACTAACTTAGATTTCTCTGTGGCAAGCATTATTTTGTTAGTCTTATTTTCTATATCGGAAAGGTATTGATTTAGCTTTTGTTGCGTTTGTTTACGTGGTCAGAAATTTCATTCAGGTTTCTAATTAGATTGTTGTTAATTTGAATTTGCTTATTTAATTGGTCCGTCATTTGTTTTCCGTTTATGTCCAAGTTTGTAAGATGTTTGTTAATTTGTTCGTAGTCCTCTTTGTCCATAGTAGCCGCTAGTATTTTAAGACCTTTTCCTAATATGTTAATTAGTCCGCGTTTGGATCGCTTTGTTTCGTATGCGTTTGGAAGCAATGTATTCAGGTTGTTTTGAAGAAGTCTCAATTCTCTATATAGTAGTTGATATTCGCTTTCTCTTGTGTCTAGTTTTAGTGAGTTTAAATTGTAATATAATGTATTTATTAGTTCCTCGTAGTCGGTCATGTTAATGATGTGGAGCAACTTTGTGTAGTTGTCTACCACTTTCTTTTCGTTGGTTCGTACTACGGAAAAGCCCGAGTTATTTTCGGTTGAAGTTACTTGTAGGGATTGCGAAGAGACTAGGGTAATACATGTCGTAAGCAGCAGAAAGAGGTGGATTCCTTTCTGAAATGAAAATTTGTACGTGTGTATGTAGTAATCATGTGATAATGATACGATGCTACGGATGCATTTGTCTAAACAAATGTAACGTATTGGTCATCGATTTTATCTATAATATTTACTATATATGGCAGATCACCTATACAATTAACCAGTAACTGCAAGAGAGCCATTTGTCAATCTGTAAATCTTGTACCATTTTAAATTACCTGTCTTTACTTGTACTTGGAACGTTAGGATCATTACTGTTGGTTGGTTTTTTCTTTCTTACCCTGCCCGAATAATCCCGACTGGTTTGTTAGCGATCAAATTGTACGTTTTCTACAGGATTTTGATATTTGTATTTTCTTTTTACAATTTGCCTATCTCGTTTGTATCCCTTTTCATCCGTAAAATAAGTTTTACCTTTATTAGTGACATTTTGAATTATATATTTCGGAAGGCACTTTAAATTGTGAAACCCAAGATTCTTTACAAGCTCGCGTTCTCCATATTCTTCAGGACTTGCGCGACTAGTATTCATCTTATTTGTACGTTCTATTTTGTTATTGTGAATTTTTCGTTGAAGTGTGTTCCAATCTTAACTGCCAAAACCCCCGGGAATAATAAATACAAGCCGTGAAGTAGACCTGTTCACTACCACATGCATAGGGTCATGTAGTCCGATGATTGCACCGAAATAACATTGCTTCTTATGGCGGTATAGCCCATTCATTCCGCTCCACAGGGCGAATCAGCTAAACTATCGCTTTTACGAAAAAGTGATGTTCTACTGACTGTAACTGGGGAGGAATACTGTTCTTATGGTACCAAAATCATTATAGGGGTAAGAACAAAATATTAAAGATATTTGAGCTCAAAAGTTACTCTTACTGCCCATCGAACAAATTACCACGGAAAGTCGTGCTGTCAAGTCGACATGCCGCTGCTGTTTTGTTCGAGGAAATGGTTAGAATTGTGTTTAAGTGCAAAAAACTCTAATATTTTGTTCATGTCACTATAAAGTTTTTTAGATCACTAGAAAGGTATTCCTCCATAGTTATAGTTAGTAGAATCTCATTTTCGCGTAAAACTTATAGTTTAGCAGTTCAGGCGAGTTGAGTGGCATACTTTGGATCATCCGCCATAAGAAGCAATGTTATTTCACGGCGATTCTCGGACTACATCACTACGTATGCATTTTCTACTTCACGGCTTGTGTTTATATGTATTCCCGGGGGTTTTGGAACTGCCAAATTACCATTCAAGATCAGTATCGTTACTTAGATTTTTCTTTAAGTTTAGATCGCTTAAAAGATGTAAATTTTTGTCATAGAATTGCTCGATCGTGTCTTCGATATTTGAAGTTTTAATTTTATATACTATATTTTCTATACTGTCTTGCACCGTAAAATTTTCTTTATTTCACTCCATTCTGTTGGGTTGTTATTATTGATGAGCGTGATATTTGCTTCGTCAATAATTTTCTGTCTCATTCTAAAAATAACTATTTTCTTTAAATTGGCATCTAAATTTGCACCAAATAGTAATACATGGTCTATATGCTCTAAAAATACCTGCAGCTGCTCCGGCTTCCCGCTGAATGTCGTTGAATGTTTGTTGTCATCGTTTTGGCTTCACCGTCTTCCTGATCTGTTGATAGCTTCGCGAGACTCTCTGCTAGTTTTTCAATTTCCTCCTCTTTCATTTGGGTTTTCCCTCGACATTAACTACCGTTTTGTTGTTTTTTTTTTCCGTTTTCGATTGCCACTTGCACGAAATATGTTAAATTTTTATGTTATCACAATTTCGCACAACTTTCAGCACTTAAACTTTTTTTTTGTTGGGTTAATGCATAACTATCTTAGGTATTAGCACTTGATAGGCTTTTCGATAACCGCACAAAATTTTAACTTTTAACAAAATTTAAATATTTTTATTTTTCTTTCGCGTTGGGATTGCATAGGTAATACTCGCTTTTTAGGAGATATTACTTATATCGACTGCGCCAGTTATAAATGAAACTAGAACATTCGCTTTTTAAAAGAATGTTTATTCATTTGCTTCTAAAATCCGACTGACTACTTAAGATTAACAGAACATTTAGTTTCTAGAGAACGAATTAATGCAGTCGAGGGAAAGCTTACTTGTGCATATTCTCACGTTATTATAATTGCATCTCTGATTTCGGCGCGACGTGACTTTCTCGCGGTTTCAAGAAGCTTGGGATTGGATTTAGGAAATTCGTCAGCGGTTATATTGTGGGAAGGGATATGTCTGGAATCTGCACATGTAACTCCCGGAGTACCACAGGTTTCACAAAAAACATCGAATTGGCATTTGACGTTTAAAAACCAGGGGGGATACCCATAACTTGGCCCCCAAATTTAAGGAACGGGGTTCGAAGCATTTTGCTGTCCTAAATACGGGAAAAATAAAGAAAAAAATCTAGCGGCTAGGCCCTAGGGCGCATTGGGGCGTCACAGGATTGTCAACGAACAGACCTACTATAACATGTCTTCCATCTCCTTTGGTTGTCTCCTCAAAGACTACGAGTTTTTCCTGAAATGTCATCTCCTTTAGTTCTCTCCTCTAAGGTGGAGATATGTATGAATGTCAGTGGGCTCGGCAAAATGACATTTCAGGTTTACTTAGCTGCTTTCCGCGTTTTTTTCACAATATCGACAATCTACTTTTCTCACTTTCTTATACTTTTCCTGGAATCAGTAATAAAACCGCGTAAAATTAATACCGTTTTGGAATTTCTCCTAATTGTCGAGACTATATTTCTTTCAGTTACGTTTTTGGACAATTGGATTGTTTACATTGTTTTTTTCTTGACGTTGTTTTGCGGGGTAGTATTGCGCTCACCGTGCTCAAAAATACATCAAAATTTCACATTATCTCCAAAAAGGTTTTCTACCAAATTTCATGAAAGGCAATTTAAGTGCATAACACTATGTCGTTCTTCCGTTTTCCTTATCACATCAGTTTGCATAAGCGCCGTTGACTTCCCTATATTTCCGTCACACCTATCTAAAAGCAAAGATTGTACTCCTGGTTTGATGGACACTGGGATCGGACTGTTCGTCTTTAGTATTGCTATTCTTCCAAAAAAATCACGACTGCCTAATTCATCATTGAAGACGCTTTTTATCTCAGTGATGCCATTGCTGGGACTTGGCGTAATGAGGACGGTTATTTTGAAGACAACAAACTATCATCAAGATGCCACAGAGTACGGATTACATTGGAACGCATTCTTGACCATCGGGATTACTAAGCTTTTTGGGGAAACATTCAGCAAACTTCCACATAACAAAAGGACCCTTTGTTTCGCTGTTATAATTATGCATGAGATTGTTCTGCAAACTGGATTGGGCAGCTGGACAATGAGTTTTGAAGTGGGGAGAGACACATTTCTGGAAGCAAACAGGGAAGGTCTCATATCTCTGCCTGGGTTTTTGGCCATATATCTCGCTTCTGTACATGTTGGCGACGTAATAACTACGGGTAGTTCGACTCTAACTCTTGAGCTTTTCGAACAGAAAATAAAACGGCTGGTATCTCTTATGATGACTTTATTCCTGTATTTTGTATTGTTAATTCCCATAACTCATATATGCCGCAGAACAGCCAACATGGGGTACTTTTTATGGATTATTTTAATAGCTTTAGTCATGCTTATTCTTTTCATGAGTTTAGAGAGGCATATAATTTTAGCGAGCAAAACTAGCTGTGATGATTATCAAGAAGTAATCGAGCTGCCCACAATTACTGAAGCTGTTAACTATAATGCGTTGTACTTTTTTTTGATTTCTAACGTCTTAACAGGCTTTATCAACATTTTTTTCAATACTGGCGGCAGGAACAGCTTCACAAGTTTCATAATTTTAAATTTATATATGGGTTTAGTTTGTTCTTCAGTCGTATATTTATACGAACGCAAATGGAAGATCAAGTTGTAACAAAACCATTTTAGGTTTTAGAAAGAAGAAGAGAAATCCATGCAAATGTGAAAAATTCGACAGAATTGCGAGTCCTATATGGTAAAAAAAAATGTATTTTTATTCTACATTCTATTAGAAATAAATATAAACTACAATTATCTCTTCTCGAAAATATATTTCATAAATCAGATAGATATTTTTCATCATCCTAATGAACTCTGTAAAATATCGTTATGTTCTTAATAAAGAGTAAGATTTACATTTTAGTCTATATGTATTTTAACTTATTTAGTATTTAAAATGTCGTTTAGTGATTTTGTTATTCTAGAAGTATGTTCAACATGCAAACTGCAGTCGACCCAGGTAAATTTGACTCTACAGTAGGTGTTCAACGAATTAGACGCACGTGCAGATTTTTAAAAAATGTTTCATGTTTTGTCTGTTTGGTGCATAAAAACCCTTCAAAGAATTTTATTTCATGGTAATTTCAATTCATGATTATTTCTTGAAAGTATTAATATCCGGGAAATCCAATATGCATCCTTTTAGCAGGTAAGAGGTGAGCCCATAAAGAACATATCCCTTTTCTGCCTCATTTGGTTCTTAATTGGCGAAGCGTAAGGTTCATTTAAAGTGGTTTTATAGAATCTTATTAGTTGCTTTAAAGTTGTAATGCTGTTTTAATTGTTGTGTAGTGATTAAAAACATTTGATAAATGTGAAATTAAATTTTAAATTGTGATAATTTATTGAAAAACAAAACAGTGCTTGAAAAGTTTTGAATTTATCAAATTTTTCGAAAATGGGACGTTTAAAAGGCATTAGTGAATGGAAAAAAGAAAGCAATTATTGCTCTATTGAATACTAAAATCTATTCCCATCGAGAAATCGCTAGAAAAGAAAATATTTCTTCCTCTACTGTAGACAGAGAAGCAAGAGTTCTTGCAAGTGGACATTTATCTGGAAGAAGTCAACGGAAAAATTGTCGTGAAAAAAGGAAAACTTCTGACAGAGCGGACCGGAAAATTTTACGAACTGCATTACAACAACGGAGAGCGTCTGCCCGAACTATTTTAAAATAGTTAAACGACTGAGGAATAGCAATATCCCTTATGACATTACGACGAAGGTTATATGAAGCTAATATAAAATGTAGGCGACCAGCAAAAAAACCAAAATTAACTAACTTAATGAAAGAAAAGCGATTAATCTGGGCCAAGTTTCATCGCAATTTTACAGTTGATGACTGGAATAAGGTAAAATATGAAAATACTGTAATAATAATACTTTTTCTTGAAAATTTAGTTAGTGTCAATAAACATGAAAATTTTCACAAATTATAGGTGATATTTAGCGATGAATGCCGCTTGGAAGCAGTTATCGAGAGTACTCAATTTTTGAGGAGAAAACCGGGAGAACGTTACCATAAGGACTACGTAGTACAGACAGTGAAACACCCACCATCTGTTATAATATGGGGTTGTATCAGTGGAGACGGACCCGGTCCAATATATTTCGTCGATGGAACTTTGCGGCAGGATCAATATAAACGTATCCTTTCTAATGTCCTTCTTCCCTAAATAAATTCCCTACCGTACGTCCGTTCCCATTATACATTTATGCAAGACGGCGCACCTTGTCACACATCCCAATTATTTAAAAACTTTTTAACTGTCGAAGATCTCAATATTCTTGCTTGGCCTTCTCTTCTCCAGACCTAAATGCCATTGAGAATTGCTGGGCTTACTTAAAATCCAAAGTCTACAGCCTCCCTAACCATACTGTATAACAACTTCGAAAAAATATTGAAAATATATGGTACAATGACGAAGGACTTAAAGAGATGATCACTTCATGCATTTGCAGTATGCCGCAGCGAATAAAAGAAATAATTATAGCGAGAGGGGGGATAACAAAAGTTTAATTTTTGTTTTTGTATTTTTGTTCAAAAGAAATAAAGTATTAATATTACATATTATTTCTCGAAAAACGTTTGTTTAAATTAAATATTTCCTGTAAGTATATCAAATTTATCAAAATTCACTGCTGCGTCTAATTCGTTGAACACCTACTGTACACTGGTACGTTCAATGTCATAGAGTCCGGAATTCGTCCGACTCCGGAAAACGTAAGTTGAACTACATGCTTTCTTATGGAGGTGCACCCATAGAAACGCATTGTATATCAGAAAAAATAAAAATAAATGTTTATAGACTAAACAACATAATAGAGTCTTTTACAACCTTGGTGAGTACGGAACTTGAGAGAAAAAGCAGAAATACGGACTTTCTCAAGATGCTGGACAATTTAATGCAGAGATTACCGGAAGAAGTCCAGGACTCTCTGTAGATGGACATATTGAATATGGTTTATGCGCGGCGAAGTACTTGAATTGTTTTTTTTTTCTTTTTTATTATTTAGTTTTAAGAAAGTACTTGTGTTTAGTTTTGAATTTGTAACTTTAATTTATCTTTGTTGAACTGTTTTTGAAGTGAAACTTCTAATGCGACTTCCAAAACAAGGTTGCGTTAAACGTTTAACGCTTCTCAAAAGCTGCAACTTTCCTATATGCAAGCGCATTTCAGTACTGAGCTTAAAGCACTAATTTTGCTTTATAAGCTAAAAATGGCTTTATTTCATGAAAGTAGCTTTTGTATCGCAGATGAACTTTCGAAGACAGTCCACGGACAATACGACGGATTTAAGGTTATGTCAAGGTACGTCTCTTGTGAATATCAATTGATTGTTAGGTTTTCTCTTTTGAAATTACATTATGACGCATTCACATACATCTATGTAAATGTATAAAAGAAAGTCGTGTTAGTTACACTATTTATAACTCAAGAACGGCTGTACCGATTTGGCTGAGAATTGGTGGGGAGCTAGCTTAGAACCAGGAAACGGCTATTCGATACTTTGTAGGTTTTCAAAATGGCGGACCCAAGATGGCGGCTGAAAATTTTAATTTTGAAGCGATTTTCATGAAAAAATTGGTATACAGGGGTTTTGCGGGATGGGGATTTCAAATCCGCTGTCCAAATTTAGAAATTCAAGATGGCGGATCCAATATGGCGACCAAGATTTCCTGATTTCAACGGATTTTAATGAACATTAGTACAATGAATGTTTTGAGGTCACTGATTTTGAATATTATCAAAATTTAGAAATCCAAGATGGCGGATCCAAAATGGCGACCATATTTCTCGATTTCAAGGGATTTCAATGAAAATTAGTACAATGATTATCTTGAGGTCACTGATTTTGAATATTATCAAAATTTACAAATCCAAGATGGCGGCGGACCCAATATGGTGACCAAGATTTCTCGATTTCAACGGATATTAATGAAAATTGGTACAATGATTATTCTGAGGCCACTAATTTTGAATATTACCAAAATTTCCAAATCCAATATGGTGGATCCAACATAGCGACCAGAATGTCTCGATTTCAACGGATTTTAATGAAAATTAGTACAATGATTATTCCGGAGCCACTAATTTCGAATATTATCAAAATTTCCATATCCAACATGGCGACCAAAATTTCTCGATTTCAACGGATTGTAATAGAAATTAGTACAGTGATTATTCTGAGACCACTAATTTTGTATATTATTAAAATTTCTAAATGCAAGATGGCGGACCCAACATGGCGTCCAGAATGTCTCGACTTCGACGGATTTTAATGAAAATTGGTACAATGATTATTCTGAAGCTACAAATTTCGAATATTATCGAAATTTGTAAATCCAAGATGGCGGGTCCAATATGAGACCAAATTTCTTGATTTTAACGGATTTTACTGAAAATTAGTACAACGATTATTCTGAGGACACTAATTTCGAATATTAGCTAAATTTCCAAACTCCAATATGGCGACCAACATTTTTCGATTTCAACGGATCTGAATGAAAGTTGGTACAATGCTTATTTTAAGGCCACTAATTTTGAATATTATTAAGATTTGGAATTTCAAGATAGCGGATCCATAAAGGGGTTTTCGGATTGAAACAATTTCTGGAATATAACAAATTAGAACATTTGAGAAGTGTTTAATTAGTAAGAATTTACCCAACGCCGGGTGAAACCGGGTAACCCAGCTAGTTATTAATACAAATACATTTTCCAGGGCGAGAATGTTAAAATGTTTGATATGAGTTCACTAAAAATCAATTTCTACCCCTTTCTATTTTCATTTCCCGATTACGAAGTTTCACTTCTTCCGCGCGGAGGGACTCCACGCACTATTTTTTTTTTTTTTTTTTTTTTTTTTTTATTATTTAGTTTTAAGAAAGTACTTCTGTTTAGTTTTGGATTTTAATTTCTTTTTTGTTGAACTGAACTGTTTTTACATTTATGTATATACAGTGACTCAACTTATTGTTCATATATAATGCGAAATTTGTGTCTATCCCGCTTCCTTCAAAAGATATGCACCAGAACGGTTGCAAATGTTATTCTATACAACGAAACTCTTGTTTACTATATTTGCCTGAAAACGGAATAGAGATTGTTACTGAATAACGGTACAAAATTGGTTTGTTCCTGCTGAAGTCACTTGAACAATTAGTTGAGTTTTAAACGTTAAAGAGTCAACGTTCAATATTTTTACAAAATATTTGAGTTTTTTGTAAAATAATTTAACTTTTCGTGAACTCAGGAGAGAAATAAAGTGTATTATTAAATAGTGAGTACATAAAAATAAATAAAATAGGTCAATTGATACGTTTTTGCTTTTTGAAAGATGAAGAAAATTAGCGAGGAAAAAGTAGCAGAAATAAAGTATTTCCTTGAAAAAGGGGAAAAGTTGGCATTGGTACTGTAACCAATATTAAAAAAAAATTAAACATTAGTATTGAAAAAAATAGTGCGTGGAGTCCCTCCGCGCGGAAGAAGTGAAACTTCGTAATCGGGAAATGAAAATAGGAAGGGGTAGAAATTGATTTTTAGTGAACTCATATTGTTTCTTTAAGACAAACTTTTTAACATTCTCGCCCTGGAAAATGTATTTGTATTAATAACTAGCTGGGTTACCCGGTTTCACCCGGCGTTGGGTAAATTCTTACTAATTAAACACTTCTCAAATGTTCTAGTTTGTTATATTCTAGAAATTGTTTCAATCCGAAAACCCCTTTATGGATCCGCTATCTTGAAATTCCAAATCTTAATAATATTCAAAATTAGTGGCCTTAAAATAAGCATTGTACCAACTTTCATTGAGATCCGTTGAAATCGAGAAATGTTGGTCGCCATATTGGATCCGCCATCTTGAGTTTGGAAATTTGGCTAATATTCGAAATTAGTGTCCTCAGAATAATCATTGTACTAATTTTCAGTAAAATCCGTTGAAATCAAGAAATTTGGTCTCATATTGGACCCGCCATCTTGGATTTACAAATTTTGATAATATTCGAAATTTGTAGCTTCAGAATAATCATTGTACCAATTTTCATTAAAATCCGTCGAAATCGAGACATTCTGGACGCCATGTTGGGTCCGCCATCTTGCATTTAGAAATTTTAATAATATACAAAATTAGTGGTCTCAGAATAATCACTGTACTAATTTCTATTACAATCCGTTGAAATCGAGAAATTTTGGTCGCCATGTTGGATATGGAAATTTTGATAATATTCCAAATTAGTGGCTCCGGAATAATCATTGTACTAATTTTCATTAACCTTTTAAGGACGGGAGTGGTCGATATATGGACCAGCCAGAGGACATATAATATTTGATGTTTTTCAGAGAAAATGTTATGCGCTGAATATGGGAAAAATTGTATAGAAATTCCTGGAAGCATCCTTGACCTTGAAAATTGCTATTTCATAGTCAAATTTTTGTTTGCTATTTCGCCCTGAAAGATGGCATACCTACCTTTTTTTATGTACTGATTACGGAAAATATAATCCCACGAATCGCGAAACTCATCTGCAAGGTGAATTCAAGGTCAAAAATTGAAATTTTCACGATTTTTCCAGCATTCATCCATCAAATTACCTAGAAAACACTTTCAAAACTTTCCGTTGCGGACGGGCCTGGTCGATATATCGACCAGCAAGGAGGGGGGGGGGACTCCACATAAGAAGTTTATTGAATTTATTTATAATATTCATGTCTAATAAAAGGTCAATTTTAACGTACTTTTCCCCGTCCTTAAAAGGTTAAAATCCGTTGAAATCGAGACATTCTGGTCGCCATGTTGGATCCACCATGTTGGATTTGGAAATTTTGCTAATATTCAAAATTAGTGGCCTCAGAATAATCATTGTACCAATTTTCATTAAAATCCATTGAAATCGAGAAATCTTGGTCACCATATTGGGTCCACCATCTTGGATTTCTAAATTTTGATAATATTCAAAATCAGTGACCTCAAAACATTCATTGTACTATTGTTCATTAAAATCCGTTGAAATCAGGAAATCTTGGTCGCCATATTGGATCCGCCATCTTGAACTTCTAAATTTGGACAGCGGATTTGAAATCCCCATCCCGCAAAACCCCTGTATACCAATTATTTCATGAAAATCGCTTCAAAATTAAAATTTTCAGCCGCCATCTTGGGTCCGCCATTTTGAAAACCTACAAAGTATCGTATAGCCGTTTCCTGGTTCTAAGCTACCTCCCCACCAATTTTCAGTCAAATCGGTACAGCCGTTCTTGAGTTATAAATAGTGTAACTAACACGACTTTCTTTTATACATATACATAGATGTATGTGAATGCGTCATAATGTAATTTCAAAAGAGAAAACCTAACAATTAATTGATATTCACAAGAGACGTACCTTGACATAACCTTAAATCCGTCTAAAGCTACTTTCATGAAATAAAGCTATTTTTAGCTTATAAAGCAAAATTAGTGCTTTAAGCTCAGTACAGCAGCTTTTGAGAAGCGTTAAACGTTTAACGCAACCTTGTTTTGGAAGTCCCATTAGAAGTTTCACTTCAAAAAATTCGCCTGGAAGGAAAGCCGTTCTGACTCCGTCTGTTCAACGGATAATTTTAAGGCTCGTTACAATGGATGACAATGCTGTGAAAGTGGCCTCCATCCTACAGAGGTTCCACAATATTGAGGTAACCCCGGAAGCTGTTCGAAAAGTCCTTCGGAAGAATGGGTTTCATGGCCGGGCCAAAGTAAAAAAACCGGCTCTTACGAAGAGGCATCGATCTTCACGTTTGGCTTTTGCCAAACGCTATAAAAATTTCACAATTGATGACTGGGCGAAAGTGATTTGGTCAGACGAGACCAAAATCAATAGATGCGGATCAGACGGACGACAATGGACATGGAAAAAAAAGGGTGAACGCCTTGATGATCGCCACGTCCAACCAACCGTCAAGTTCGGTGGCGGAAATCATGCTCTGGGGATGTATGAGTTTCCGGGGAGTGGGGAAGTGCCAAAGGATCAATGGTAGAATGACCGCCGAAAGCTATATTGGCATCCTTCAGGAAAGTTTACTTGGAACATTAGAACAGTGGGAGCAAAATGTGTCGGACGTTATCTTCCAGCAAGATAACGATCCGAAACACAAAGCTCGCAGAACCACTGATTGGCTGCAAAACCAAGGATTTGAGGTTTTGGATTGGCCGGCACAATCCCCCGACCTCAATCCTATTGAGCACTTGTGGGTTGAATTAAAGAGAGAAGTGGCTGCACAATCGAGGGAATGCCGATCCTTAAATGAACTGTGGAATAGGGTGGAAGCTGCGTGGGCCAATATCCCAGTTTCCAAGTGTCAAACTTTAATCCAATCAATGCCAAGAAGAATAGCGGAGGTCATCCACGCCAAAGGGGGCCACACAAAGTACTGAAATGTAAGGATAATTTGGTTTTGATTTTAAAGTCAACTAATTGTTCAAATGATAATTTTTGAAGTGAAACTTCTAATGCGACTTCCAAAACAAGGTTGCGTTAAACGTTTAACGCTACTCAAAAGCTGCAACTTTCCTATATGAAAGCGCATTTCAGTACTGAGCTTAAAGCACTAATTTTGCTTTATAAGCTAAAAATAGCTTTATTTCATGAAAGTAGCTTTTGTATCACAGATGAACTTTGGAAGACAGTCTCTTACAACACGAAAGATAAGAATTGTAAAAAATGAGTGAACACAATCCCACGGACAAGGCGACGGATTTAAGGTTATGTCAAGTAATACTCTTGTGAATATCAATTGATTGTTAGGTTTTCTCTTTTGAAATTACATTATGACGCATTCACATACATCTATGTATATGTATAAAAGAAAGTCGTGTTAGTTACACTATTTATAACTCAAGAACGGCTGTACCGATTTGGCTGAAAATTGGTGGGGAGGTAGCTTAAAACCAGGAAACGGCTATACGATACTTTGTAGGTTTTCAAAAAGGCGGATCCAAGATGGCGGCTGAAAATTTTAATTTTGAAGCGATTTTCATGAAAAAATTGGTATACAGGGGTTTTGCGGGATGGGGATTTCAAATCCGCTGTCCAAATTTAGAAATTCAAGATGGCGGATCCAATATGGCGACCAAGATTTCCTGATTTCAACGGATTTTAATGAACATTAGTACAATGAATGTTTTGAGGTCACTGATTTTGAGTATTATCAAAATTTAGAAATCCAAGATGGCGGATCCAAAATGGCGACCATAATTCTCGATTTCAAGGGATTTCAATGAAAATTAGTACAATGATTATCTTGAGGTCACTGATTTTGAATATTATCAAAATTTACAAATCCAAGATGGCGGCGGACCCAATATGGTGACCAAGATTTCTCGATTTCAACGGATATTAATGAAAATTGGTACAATGATTATTCTGAGGCCACTAATTTTGAATATTAGCAAAATTTCCAAATCCAATATGGTGGATCCAACATAGCGACCAGAATGTCTCGATTTCAACGGATTTTAATGAATATTAGTACAATGATTATTCCGGAGCCACTAATTTGGAATATTATCAAAATTTCCATATCCAACATGGCGACCAAAATTTCTCGATTTCAACGGATTGTAATAGAAATTAGTACAGTGATTATTCTGAGACCACTAATTTTGTATATTATTAAAATTTCTAAATGCAAGGTGGCGGACCCAACATGGCGTCCAGAATGTTTCGATTTCGACGGATTTTAATGAAAATTGGTACAATGATTATTCTGAAGCTACAAATTTCGAATATTATCAAAATTTGTAAATCCAAGATGGCGGGTCCAATATGAGACCAAATTTCTTGATTTCAACGGATTTTACTGAAAGTTAGTGCAATGATTATTCTGAGGACACTAATTTCGAATATTAGCCAAATTTCCAAACTCAAGATGGCGGATCCAAAATGGCGACCAACATTTCTCGATTTCAACGGATCTCAATGAAAGTTGGTACAATGCTTATTTTAAGGCCACTAATTTTGAATATTATTAAGATTTGGAATTTCAAGATAGCGGATCCATAAAGGGGTTTTCGGATTGAAACAATTTCTAGAATATAACAAACTAGAACATTTGAGAAGTGTGTAATTAGTAAGAATTTATCCAACGCCGGGTGAAACCGGGTAACCCAGCTAGTTATTAATACAAATACATTTTCCAGGGCGAGAATGTTAAAAAGTTTGTCTTAAAGAAACAATATGAGTTCACTAAAAATCAATTTCTACCCCTTCCTATTTTTATTTCCCGATTACGAAGTTTCACTTCTTCCGCGCGGAGGGACTCCACGCACTATTTTTTATTCTTTTTCAGCTTTTTTCTTTCTAAAAATATGGATTTTAATATAAATTGAACTATTACAACGATATATGTGTTTTATTCTTTTCAAACCTCCTAAGATTTTTTGTTTTGATTTGTTATAAACATAAGTAAAATCGAATGATTTGCAGAATCTCATAACATTTGAACAAAAAGTTGAATCACTGTATATGTAGGATCACCAATTAGTAAAACACAATGTATAGAGAAACAATCCTTTATTTCTCTCTCGTATCAAAAAAACAACTCTCCTCGCCATCAAATAAAAACAACTGACTCCTTTATAAAACAAAACTCTTCTTGTCCTCCTATGTGTCTCGCATCGTAGCAGCCTTTTAGATCAGCACGTGGAGGCGAGCTTTTTAAATTAAATAACCGCCGATGATTTGGCAACTCCACATATATTTTTTTTAAATAAATCAGGAGGTATTTTATGCCAAGTGCTTTTGCCTCCTTAGAAAAACAAACAGTGTTTTATTTCGACAATTTTTAATTTACTGCTACTTTTGTGCAAACTGTGCACTTTCCACAAGGCGCGGGCTAGAAATGCATAATATTAATCGCTAAGAATGGTGTTAGAGTGTTACTCTTTTTCTGTCTACGGAGATGAAAAGATACTTTCTTAATTTTATTTATATAGTGTCTACTCTATTCATGGCATACTACTAAAACTATTGAAATATTTCAAATAAAGTGCCAGCATAGAGTTCCAACATACAAGTACTGTATAAGTCCCGGGTAAATTTCTAAATAAAAAACTGTTCTTTATCCAAGGAGGAAAAAGCACTTGGCATAAAAAACCTCCTGATTTATTGAAAAAATAATAATTTTACATAAATGTAACAAAAGTCAAAAAGTCCTTAAAACTAAGAAGTGACCAATTCAAATTCAACAAAAATATTTCCTTAAAACTAAGAAGTGGCCAACTTCTCTTTAAAAAAAATAAAACATAATTGCAAAATTGAAGACAAATATTTTCTTAAAACTAACAAAAAATTCCTCCCTTAAAATGTTGTTGCCTTTACTGGTGTCCTCGGTGGATACACTGGATAAGCCATCAAGTACTCCTTTAGCTGATCCCGCAACTTGAATGCACTCCTTCAGGCGTTGTTGCTCCAAATCCGCCTAGATCTTCTCAGGGGAGTTGGCGTTTCCTTCCTCTACAGGCCATGGATTATTTCTTTTCCATTGAACCGATCCACATAGTCAGGCGGAATATAGCTGCCGTCATGCATTTTCACAAAATTGTGCAATTCAACACAGCCTTTAACTACTTATTCCACTGACGTAGGGTTCATGTTCAATGGAGCAAGTAATATTCTCCAACGGGATGTCAAAATTCCAAACGCTTTTTCAATCGTCCGTCTAGCTCGAGACAGCCTCTTATTGAAGTTCTCTCGATCAGGCGGAAGGTGCTGTCCTATAATAAATTTTAGATATTTAAGTATAAACCGCATTTAAAAATGCATGACCTAGCCAATATTACACAAATAAATGGAATATTTGCACTTAATTACTGCAACGAGTTATTTAAGTCCAAAAACCCCCGATATTTTCAAACTTGATTTATGAATACGTCCTTTAAGAATTTACCTGGAAATGGTCGCATCAAGAACGGCTTCAGAGGGAACGCGGCATCCCCGACAAAGTAGTGCGAAACTTGGGTAAGATCGCGCAGTCGTTTTTCAAATTCGGTACCGGGAGGTTGATTCGGAAGAGGAACTTAAATTGTTAATAACTTGATTTCAAGAGGAACTTAAATTAATAATAACTTGATTTCAAGAGGAACTTAAATTGTTATTAACTTGATTCCAAGAGGAACTTAAATTAATAATAACTTGATTTCAAGAGGAACTTAAATTGTTAATAACTTGATTTCAATAAAATTTCGGGACAACATAAAAACGTGTTTAATTTCCGTTTTCCAAGCAAAAGCGAGTGTTATCCTTCGCCGGGGATAACAAAATTGGTGGCAGCGGTGGGATAGTGACGTCTGGTTAGTAAGACCGGTCACCCCATTTAACAATTTTCTCTTAAAAAAAAAAAAAAAAAAAGAAGTGCGGAGTGAGTGAAAAAAAAATATATACAACAAAAACCAGAAGGCATCGACTTTCCCCAAAAGAAGGAAGATAGAAGGAAGACTTCACCACTACACATCTCTACAAGACTCCACGGCTTCACGACTTCATGCAGGCAAAAACCATCGTGGACCAGAAAATATTTTTGGCAGTGGTAAAGACAACGCTTACGGGAGCCGCGTATGATTTAACAAAGTTTCGAGATTCTTCCACCTGGAATTCCCTTAAAGACGAGCCTAACGCTCACTTCCAAGAAAAGCGAAAACGGGTAACAATATTAAATGAGTTACTGCACCTAAGACAGGGGCCCCGTGAAGAATTATCAGTGTTTTCTAGACTGACAAAGAAATTGTCCGACCTAAACTCAGTCACTTATAATGAGACTCCGGATGAAGCTTCCCGTAGGTACCTTCTTACTGAAAGTGAGCAGAATGCCATCCGGGCATTTGAAGATGGGCTCAAGAATGAGCAATTAAAAACAATAGTAAAAGCTATTGCGCAGGGCAATCTGCAGAAATTAATTACTTTCGCCGCGGAACACACGTACCGGATCGGCGAAAGAGAAAACCAAAATATTGTTCCGAGATCCACGGTTTCTAATTGTGAGTTCTGTGGAAAACGTGGACATACCAAAGATGTCTGTTTCAAACGGAAACAATTGCCAAATTATGCGCAGACACCTATGGTGAAACGGGAAGTGAATAGGTTGACTTGCAACTACTGCCACAAGCCAAACCACACCGAGCGGGAATGTAGAAAACGGATGTTTAATGAGCGAGCGCGTTACGGGCAACCAAATCAAACCCGTACCGCCGTTCAAGGCAGCTATCAGAATAGAAATCTCCCTAACGGAAACCCCAAGTTAGATGGTCAAACGTACCTAATTCGGGAAACGATATGACGCGAGAAGAACTAGACGGCGAAGCTTCTCGCCAAATTACCACACAAGCCGTAATTTATTAAACAAAATTCGAGTGCCCTTAGAAATAAAAGACCACTCAGTAATGACTACAATCTCAACTAATATTTCTAAAACTCAATACACCAAATTTTTAATTGATACTGGAGCGGAGATAAGTTTGATAAAGGCCGAAATCGTCCCGGATACGGCACTGGTGTTTGAGGATGAGAAATGCAATATTACCACATTAGCTGGTGACAGTTTCTCCTCCATCTGTGTGGCTCCAGCAGAACTTACCCTTTTCCCTCTTCATGGAAAACCTTTAAAATTACAACACCCATTCCATGTAATTCCGGACACTAATAAATTACCTTGTGAGGGAATACTTGGAAACAACTTTCTGCAGAAATATAACTGCCTCTTAAATTATTCAGAGTTATACCTCGAAATTAATATCATTACAAAGAATGACTATGGGTTAAAAGATTTGAAGCCTCAGGCCAGAGATCGGCAAAAATATTTTTTTCGTCAATATTTTCGATGATAATAACCAATACCATAAAAATTACAATTTTAGTAAATAAATTTCCAATTGTTAATTAATTTGGTAATAAGCCAAAGCCAAGACCGATCATCAAAACTCTAAGGCACTTTTAGCAGACATAGAAGCTTCAAATTTAGAATACAAATAGTGTTTAGTGTATAAATCAAGGAAAAACTAAAATATTTTGCAATTTCGCAAAAAAAAAAAAAAAATTACATTTACAGTGACTGAATCAGTGTACATGTATATGTATAATATAATATAATTACAGTGACTGAATCAGTGTACCTGTATTATGTATAATATAATAATAGGTGCAGATTGGTACCTAGATATAATTATGTTCAAAGGTAACTTGTAAAATGGTCAACGGATTATGTTCAAAGGTAACTTGTAAAATGGTCAATCAACGGAATGAAAAAGCAAGAATGGGACTTGTCTTATGAAGTTGTACCAAAATCCCGCAAAAGTATTAAGTAGACTAAATTGCCCGAAATTGCCATGAAAGAAAGAATACTAATAATTATAACCGCGGCCGGCGGAGGTGGCTTGCCCGCGTCGCGGCTTCCTCGCTTCCCGTCCGTCACAAAAAGACGACCACTTTCTTCCAGGCAACCTTTGGCTCTTACTGCGATATCGCAGGTATATACACAAACCTCGTTTTATTTAACTTACGCAAAAAGTATCAGTCAGTATGGGTATAAAAATTTAAATAATCTTTATATAAATCTAATTCTATAGAAAAATAATGGGTTAAGTAATTTATTAATTTAAAAAAACTTTGAGTGCGGCAGTGAGTGCCGTACATTAGTTCAAGTTAATCCTCTCTTAAGGGGGTAACCCACTGTTGAAAAAAAAAAATTTCGTTTTTTTTCTTTTTATATATTTCGATAGATTAGCACTTCAAGAATATGTGTGTAAGATTTCAGATCGATATCTAAATAATGTTTCTTTCTACAGCTCTCACAGTCCTCCTCCCTTCAACTACGATTTCGGAGCGCGCCCGGCCTTGTAGCCGCTCAAACAGCTTCCGCGTGTATTACCTATTATAATACTTTCTAAATGTATATTACGTAATACACTAATACATAGTTCCTTATAGTATTATAATTAGAAGGTACCCACTATCACCCACTATCACCGGGGAATGGACCTCTCCAATGAGCTGCTGACCGAAACTCATTTTCCAGGTTGCTCTTCAGAGCAAATTAATGAGTCGGCAGTCGTTACCATCCCCAATAAGCTCGCCCAGGAAATCCTTAGTAGGAGAAAATTGGAATAGGCTATAAATAGTTTCAAGCCATTCAAATCCCCAGGCTTGGACGACATTATACCAGCTGAGCTTCAAGAAGCTGCGGAAGCTATTATCCCATGGTTGTTGGCCATTTACAAAACCTGCCTTAACTTAGTCTATATCCCCAAGACCTGAGCTGAAGTCAAGGTCGTGTTTATTCCCAAGGGGGGAAATCCTCGCACTGCAGGCCTAAAGACTTCAGGCCCATCAGTCTGTCTTCCTTTCTTCTTAAAACTCTAGAAAGATTAATCGATGTTTATATCAGAGGGTGTGTAAATTCGGCGAGTTTATTATCCTCGCAGCACGCATACACTAAGGGCAGATCCACTGAAACGGCCCTGCATACACTTGTTGACCGTATTGAGAGGGCCATGTTGTACAAGGAGTACACACTTGCGGCCTTCCTGGACATCGAGGGAGCGTTCAATCTGGAATCTGGATGAATCGATCATTGGGCTGATAAATCAGATGCTATGTGTCAGGGTTATCAGCTCAATTCTCCGGGCATCTTCCATTAGAAGATATGTAGAGAGGGGAACCCCACAAGGAGGGGTCCTGTCGCCACTTCTATGAAACCTGACCCTGAACGATCTCCTCCTAGATCTCGACGGCTCTGGTTGCTGCGTAGTTGCATATGCGGATGACATTATCATTACAGTATCAGGCAAATACCTGGATAAGCTGTCGGAGGTGTTACAGCAAGCCCTGACAAAGCTCGCATCATGGAGTGTCAAGAGTGGCTTGAATGTCAACCCGAGTAAAACGGAATTGGTATTATTTAGCAGGAAATATAAGATTCCCTCCTTTAATTCACCACTCCTCGGTGGAGTGAGGCTGGAACTTTCGGACGAGGTTAGATATCTTGGTCTCATTTTGGACAGGAAGCTTAATTGGAAAGCCAACATTGCGGAAACGGTGCGTAAGGCGACTATAGTTTTGTATTCTTGCAAAAATGCGATTGGCAAAAGATGGGGTCTAGAACCACGCATTGTACACTGGCTCTTCGTGACCGTGATCAGACCGATCCTGGTATACGGGGTGCTGGTGTGGTGGCCTGCCCTAGAGAGGGCATGCCATCGGAATGCGTTGGAGAGGGTCCAAAGAATGGCTTCTGTCCTGGTAACGGGTGTTCTCAGGACAACTCCAACCAAAGCCCTGAATGTCATCCTCCATCTCCTTCCCATGGAGCTCTTTGGCAAGCAAACTGCAGTCTCTACTGCCGCTAGGCTCAATGCTACACATCCTTGGACACGCGTAGACGGACGCTTACGAATCCTAAACACTCGTGCTCCCAAGTTAGACTACATCATCCCCAGCCCCTGTTTCGACACTAAATTCGTCTCGCTCATTCCGACGAGACAGGAGTGGGTGGAGGGGTTCTTCAGCAAATCATACTCGGTGCAGATATTCACCGATGGCTCACAGTTGGAGGGCAGGGTTGGAGCGGGAATATACTCGCAACAACTAGGCCTCGAAAAGACATTTAGACTGCCAGACCACTGCAGTGTCATTCAAGCGGAGGTTATGGCTATCATGGAAGCTCTATCATGGCTGCGGGAGAACATGTCTCCATCGGAAGGCATTTCTATCTTCACTGACAGCCAGGCTGCAATTAGATCACTCACGGGTGTGTATACGACATCAAAGGTGGTCGCAGATTGCCGCTCTCTGCTTAATCAGCTGGCGGAAATTAGCGTAATTTGGGTACCGGGACATAGTGATATCCCGGGCAATATTAGGGCGGATGAGCTCGCTAGGCAGGGGGCAACCCTACCAGAAGAAGCAATCATCCAAAGTATAGGTGCACCGCTCACCTCTCGCAAATTAGAGATCATGCGATCATACTTAAGGATTGCTGAAAACAGGTGGAGACACGAAAATACGTGTGTAACCACCAGGCAAATCTGGCCAGCATTTGACCGAAATAGGTCAAAGAACCTGATAGCTCTTAAGAGAGATGCCATTAGTAACGTCGTGGCGGTAATAACGGGGCACTGCCTCATAGGTAAACATGCCAGCAGACTCGGCGTTTCCTTCAACGACTTCTGGAGGAGGAGGAAAGTGTCACCCACCTCCTATGTCAATGCCCAGCACTGGCAATGTGCAGAAATCGATACCTTGGCTCTTATTTCTTTGATGATCTGTCGGACCTGAGCTCAACGAAGGTCAGGGACATTGAACACTTCATCAAAGACACGAAGTGGTTCAATGGTTAGATATTTGTTGGGAAATAAGGGTTAGTTGAATATTTGTTTACTTATGTCACAAAATTTCTTATAAGAAAACTTTAAATGCTTTTTTCTCGAAACGCTCTTTTTCGGTGCGCGTCGTAAAATTGCGAAAAAAAACTATTGGACCGATTTAATTCAAATTTTGCATACGCCTTTATTAAGTACTTATCTATAGAAATAACCTATTATTAGAGTAAAAAAACAAATCTTGTTGATTTAGGATCAACTTTTTCGTGTTAAAACATAACGAAAATCGATACATCAATGTTCGAACGTGCACTAAATCATCAGATTTTTTTTTTTTTTTTTTGCTCCAACAATAGGTTATTTCTATCCTTTATAACAAATATTGAAGGGTTTTTCTTTGGTATATATTTGCAGGTGCATATTTTGGCCAGGATTTTACGAGGCGCATTTGTATTTTTGTTTGGACTGCGGGCGCGCTGCATCGTGACGGTCGCCATTTTGTTAAAAAAATTTTTTTTTATAATCACAATATAAACTTTAGTCCTCTGTAAAGAAGTGTGGAAAAAATCAAAAAGATATCTCAGATAGTTTTTTTTTTTTATCGATTTTTTAAAAAAAGTTCCATTTTTTGGGCTTCAACAGTGGGTTACCCCCTTAAACTAAATTATTTTTTGAAGCTTTGCTTCCTTTGGGACGTTGTGCCGGAGATTCGTTCATAATTTTCGACGGTAACGAAAAAAAAATAACGAAAAAAAAAGTAACGAAAATGGGTAACGAAAAACGTCAAATTTTAAACGTCAAATTTTCAAAAAATTTTAAATGTTCAAAATTTTTTAAATTTTCAAAATTTTTTAAATTTTCAAAATTTTTTAAATTTTCAAAATTTTTTAAATTTTCAAAATTTTTTAAATTTTCAAAATTTTTTAAATTTTCAAAATTTTTTAAATTTTCGAAATTTTTTAAATTTTCAAAATTTTTTAAATTTCCAAAATTTTTAAATTTTCAAAATTTCTTAAATTTCCGAAATTTTTAAATTTTCAAAATTTTTTAAATTTTCAAAATTTTTTAAATTTTCAAAATTTTTTAAATTTTCAAAATTTTTTAAATTTCCAAAATTTTTTAAATTTTCAAATTTTTTTAAATTTTCAAAATTTTTTAAATTTTCAAAATTTTTTAAATTTTCAAAATTTTTTAAATTTTCAAAATTTTTTAAATTTTCAAAATTTTTTAAATTTTCAAAATTTTTTAAATTTTCAAAATTTTGAAAATTTTCAAAATTTTTTAAATTTTCAAAATTTTTTAAATTTTCAAAATTTTTTAAATTTTCAAAATTTTGAAAATTTAAAAAATTTTGAAAATTTAAAAAATTTTGAAAATTTAAAAAATTTTGAAAATTTAAAAAATTTTGAAAATTTAAAAAATTTTGAAAATTTAAAAAATTTTGAAAATTTAAAAAATTTTGAAAATTTAAAAAATTTTGAAAATTTAAAAAATTTTGAAAATTTAAAAAATTTTAAAAATTTAAAAAATTTTGAAAATTTAAAAAATTTTGAAAATTTAAAAAATTTTGAAAATTTAAAAATTTTGGAAATTTAAGAAATTTTGAAAATTTAAAAATTTTGGAAATTTAAAAAATTTTGAAAATTTAAAAAATTTTGAAAATTTAAAAAATTTTGAAAATTTAAAAAATTTTGAAAATTTAAAAAATTTTGAAAATTTAAAAAATTTTGAAAATTTAAAAAATTTTGAAAATTTAAAAAATTTTGAAAATTTAAAAAAATTTGAAAATTTAAAAAATTTTGAAAATTTAAAAAATTTTGAACATTAAAAATTTTTTGAAAATTTGACGTTTAAAATTTGACGTTTTTCGTTACCCATTTTCGTTACTTTTTTTTTCGTTATTTTTTTTTTTCGTTACCGTCGAAAATTATGAACGAATCTCCGGCACAACGTCCCAAAGGAAGCAAAGCTTCAAAAAATAATTTAGTTTAAGGGGGTAACCCACTGTTGAAGCCCAAAAAATGGAACTTTTTTTAAAAAATCGATAAAAAAAAAAAAACTATCTGAGATATCTTTTTGATTTTTTCCACACTTCTTTACAGAGGACTAAAGTTTATATTGTGATTATAAAAAAAAATTTTTTTAACAAAATGGCGACCGTCACGATGCAGCGCGCCCGCAGTCCAAACAAAAATACAAATGCGCCTCGTAAAATCCTGGCCAAAATATGCACCTGGAAATATATACCAAAGAAAAACCCTTCAATATTTGTTATAAAGGATAGAAATAACCTATTGTTGGAGCAAAAAAAAAAAATCTGATGATTTAGTGCACGTTCGAACATTGATGTATCGATTTTCGTTATGTTTTAACACGAAAAAGTTGATCCTAAATCAACAAGATTTGTTTTTTTACTCTAATAATAGGTTATTTCTATAGATAAGTACTTAATAAAGGCGTATGCAAAATTTGAATTAAATCGGTCCAATAGTTTTTTTTCGCAATTTTACGACGCGCACCGAAAAAGAGCGTTTCGAGAAAAAAGCATTTAAAGTTTTCTTATAAGAAATTTTGTGACATAAGTAAACAAATATTCAACTAACCCTTATTTCCCAACAAATATCTAACCATTGAACCACTTCGTGTCTTTGATGAAGTGTTCAATGTCCCTGACCTTCGTTGAGCTCAGGTCCGACAGATCATCAAAGAAATAAGAGCCAAGGTATCGATTTCTGCACATTGCCAGTGCTGGGCATTGACATAGGAGGTGGGTGACACTTTCCTCCTCCTCCAGAAGTCGTTGAAGGAAACGCCGAGTCTGCTGGCATGTTTACCTATGAGGCAGTGCCCCGTTATTACCGCCACGACGTTACTAATGGCATCTCTCTTAAGAGCTATCAGGTTCTTTGACCTATTTCGGTCAAATGCTGGCCAGATTTGCCTGGTGGTTACACACGTATTTTCGTGTCTCCACCTGTTTTCAGCAATCCTTAAGTATGATCGCATGATCTCTAATTTGCGAGAGGTGAGCGGTGCACCTATACTTTGGATGATTGCTTCTTCTGGTAGGGTTGCCCCCTGCCTAGCGAGCTCATCCGCCCTAATATTGCCCGGGATATCACTATGTCCCGGTACCCAAATTACGCTAATTTCCGCCAGCTGATTAAGCAGAGAGCGGCAATCTGCGACCACCTTTGATGTCGTATACACACCCGTGAGTGATCTAATTGCAGCCTGGCTGTCAGTGAAGATAGAAATGCCTTCCGATGGAGACATGTTCTCCCGCAGCCATGATAGAGCTTCCATGATAGCCATAACCTCCGCTTGAATGACACTGCAGTGGTCTGGCAGTCTAAATGTCTTTTCGAGGCCTAGTTGTTGCGAGTATATTCCCGCTCCAACCCTGCCCTCCAACTGTGAGCCATCGGTGAATATCTGCACCGAGTATGATTTGCTGAAGAACCCCTCCACCCACTCCTGTCTCGTCGGAATGAGCGAGACGAATTTAGTGTCGAAACAGGGGCTGGGGATGATGTAGTCTAACTTGGGAGCACGAGTGTTTAGGATTCGTAAGCGTCCGTCTACGCGTGTCCAAGGATGTGTAGCATTGAGCCTAGCGGCAGTAGAGACTGCAGTTTGCTTGCCAAAGAGCTCCATGGGAAGGAGATGGAGGATGACATTCAGGGCTTTGGTTGGAGTTGTCCTGAGAACACCCGTTACCAGGACAGAAGCCATTCTTTGGACCCTCTCCAACGCATTCCGATGGCATGCCCTCTCTAGGGCAGGCCACCACACCAGCACCCCGTATACCAGGATCGGTCTGATCACGGTCACGAAGAGCCAGTGTACAATGCGTGGTTCTAGACCCCATCTTTTGCCAATCGCATTTTTGCAAGAATACAAAACTATAGTCGCCTTACGCACCGTTTCCGCAATGTTGGCTTTCCAATTAAGCTTCCTGTCCAAAATGAGACCAAGATATCTAATAATAATGTCATCCGCATATGCAACTACGCAGCAACCAGAGCCGTCGAGATCTAGGAGGAGATCGTTCAGGGTCAGGTTTCATAGAAGTGGCGACAGGACCCCTCCTTGTGGGGTTCCCCTCTCTACATATCTTCTAATGGAAGATGCCCCGAGAATTGAGCTGATAACCCTGACACATAGCATCTGATTTATCAGCCCAATGATCGATTCATCCAGATTCCAGATTGAACGCTCCCTCGATGTCCAGGAAGGCCGCAAGTGTGTACTCCTTGTACAACATGGCCCTCTCAATACGGTCAACAAGTGTATGCAGGGCCGTTTCAGTGGATCTGCCCTTAGTGTATGCGTGCTGCGAGGATAATAAACTCGCCGAATTTACACACCCTCTGATATAAACATCGATTAATCTTTCTAGAGTTTTAAGAAGAAAGGAAGACAGACTGATGGGCCTGAAGTCTTTAGGCCTGCAGTGCGAGGATTTCCCCCCCTTGGGAATAAACACGACCTTGACTTCAGCTCAGGTCTTGGGGATATAGACTAAGTTAAGGTTTCAAAATTTTTTAAATTTTCAAAATTTTTTAAATTTTCAAAATTTTTTAAATTTTCAAAATTTTTTAAATTTTCAAAATTTTTTAAATTTTCAAAATTTTTTAAATTTTCAAAATTTTTTAAATTTTCAAAATTTTTTAAATTTTCAAAATTTTTTAAATTTTCAAAATTTTTTAAATTTTCAAAATTTTTTAAATTTTCAAAATTTTTTAAATTTTCAAAATTTTTTAAATTTTCAAAATTTTTTAAGTTTTCAAAATTTTTTAAATTTTCAAAATTTTTTAAATTTTCAAAATTTTTTAAATTTTCAAAATTTTTTAAATTTTCAAAATTTTTTAAATTTTCAAAATTTTTTAAATTTTCAAAATTTTTTAAATTTTCAAAATTTTTTAAATTTTCAAAATTTTTTAAATTTTCAAATTTTTTTAAATTTCCAAAATTTTTTAAATTTTTTAAATTTTGAAATTTTTTTAAATTTTAAAAATTTTTTAAATTTTCAAAATTTTTTAAATTTTCAAAATTTTTTAAATTTTCAAAATTTTTTAAATTTTCAAAATTTTTTAAATTTTCAAAATTTTTTAAATTTTCAAAATTTTTTAAATTTTCAAAATTTTTTAAATTTTCAAATTTTTTTAAATTTCCAAAATTTTTTAAATTTTTTAAATTTTGAAATTTTTTTAAATTTTAAAAATTTTTTATATTTTCAAAATTTTTTAAATTTTCAAAATTTTTTAAATTTTCAAAATTTTTTAAATTTTCAAAATTTTTTAAATTTTCAAAATTTTTTAAATTTTCAAAATTTTTTAAATTTTCAAAATTTTTTAAATTTTCAAAATTTTTTAAATTTTCAAAATTTTTTAAATTTTCAAAATTTTTTAAATTTTCAAAATTTTTTAAATTTTCAAAATTTTTTAAATTTTCAAAATTTTTTAAATTTTCAAAATTTTTTAAATTTTCAAAATTTTTAAAATTTTCAAAATTTTTTGAATTTTCAAAATTTTTAAATTTTCAAAATTTTTTAAATTTTCAAAATTTTTTAAATTTTCAAAATTTTTTAAATTGCAAAGCTTCCATCGGCCAGTCCCGCGACTGCCATGTTTTTTTTTTTTTGTAATATGGATCTTTTAGTTAAATAATTTTAGATGGGTTGATCTAGACACTGTTTTACTGAACAACGTTGCACGAATGACCAACTTTCCATACGACAAATAACGAACACTTAGTTACTTAAAGAATGGTACTAATTACTTTTCAGAGGAACGAGTTTTTAAAAGCGAAATTGGTATTTAGAATACTTCTCAGTTTTATTACCTATTATTTTGATCAGCACTGTAAGTATAATTTATGTAGGATTATTTTTGTTTTGTTTTGAATTAATGACAACTGTTTTTGTTAATTTTACATTTTGAAATATAATATATTTTTATAGAATAATCAGTTTGTTTTAAACAAGATACTTTTACATTTACAGAATGCCTATTTATTATATATTATATATTTATAAAACTTTGGAGCTGTTTATAATAATTTGTAAACAAAAAATTAATAAAAGACGGCAAAATCGTCGTAAAGCAAATTCGTCAGAACACTTTTGTAAGCTTTCTGTAGAATAGCTTTAGAAGACTTGCCAAGAAGTTCGTGGGAAGAATACGAGAAAACCCGAACAGATGCCTTCCTACCAATGACATGGCCATATAAAAAAGATGTGGAGTACGAAGAGGAAGGCTTCTGACCTTCCAAAGAAGGATTCTGCATGCATGGAAAAAGGCTTCTATTTCCATCTGGGGTTCACGGCTTGTAATTGTATTACGTTTTGGTCATGGTAAACGTAAATAAATTTCGGTCGGTCGTCATCGTCGTACGTATCCGTCGCTCGCCGGTCGTCGGTCGTATCGTATCATCGTGTTTTAGACCTTAATTTACGTGTTATTAGTTGTTGCAATTTTAAAAGCGAAAAGAAATAGAAGGAAACGTTACGTTTCTATAAAATCAAGAGGTGTTGTTTTCTTCTCATTTGAATCCATGGCTGCTGTCACACAAAATTTCACAGTTCTATTGAAAGCAATTCATGGAACATGCGCATTCAACTGCATAATCACGTCGATATTGCACAGGTCAAAAACTGTCGTCATAACTGAGTAAAGCCGGTGTTACAGCGATATTTTTTTTGTGAGTGTTCGGATAAGGAAAGGTGTTGGGTCAAAATCCTACGGCTTGAAACACGCTGATTTAAGTAAATATATATTTTATTAATTCTTTTTCTTATACTATACAAATTCAGTCTTTTTCTTTAAAAAAATGCAAAATAAACAATATATAAACAAAATTAACAATTCGAACAAAATGAACAATAACAAAATAAATAAATTCTTCTTAAATTTACCAAAAATCTGCTTCTCTCTGTAAATAAAAGAAACGAAATTTGTTCAATTAATTCAATCAAAATTACTCGGTGTTCGCGATGTATTATGTCCAATAATATTGTCGGCATATACCTAACAATATTATCGAAGGGGTTATTTAATTTAACTAACAAGCACTCACGGCATATACCTATGCCCGCTTGTTCGTTTTCGATGTGATTCTATTTGACGAAGTATATTCAGTAATATCATCGGCGTATACCTAACAATATTACTGAATTTTTGGTGATTTTATTCAACGAAGTATATTCAGTAATATCATCGGCGTATACCTAACAATATTACTGAATTTTTGGCGATTTTATTCAACGAAGTATATTCAGTAATATCATCGACGTATACCTAACAATATTACTGAATTTTTGGCGATTTTATTCAACGAAGTATATTCAGTAATATCATCGGCGTATACCTAACAATATTACTGAATTTTTGGCGATTCTATTCAACGAAGTATATTCAGTAATATCATCGGCGTATACCTAACAATATTACTGAATTTTCTATTTAAAGAGAAAACCAGCAAGCAACTACGGCATAAACCTATAATTGCTAACTTGTTTTGTCCTTTAGTCTTATCTTGCGGCATATACCTGCAATTCGGTCTTCCTCGGCATATACCTGAGTTCAGACTGAGACTGTCTCGGCATAAACCTGAGTACAGACTGAGACTACCTCGGCATAAACCTGAGTATAGACTGACTTTTCTATGCACCCCAGCCTGCTTATATAGCAAAATAGAGCTGGACTGGGATGCGTGTGGTGCACAGGGATTGTACGAATCCTTTTGTACACTGAACCGTAATTCTTTATATTTCTTCATGTAAACGCAGATAGCGCTCGAAATAGTTTGGTGGTCCTAAATATCAAAATGCTTTATAGTTTGGTGGTCTTAAATATCAGGACAGCTGATTGTAAACGTCACCAAGTCAAAATGACATATTCACTGTACGGGGTAAATTTGTTTCCCATTTCGTTTCTAATTAATGCATTATCTTTTCAGCATGTCGAAGCTGCGACAGCCGGTCATACACGCTCAGTTATAATGCACAATAAAACTGTGTGACGTCAGAACTGCTGGAAAAACTGAAGATATACTGAAGATAGCTCAGGTCACACGCACGATTTATTCAGTTACTCGCACAGTTTTTACCTGCGCAAGATTGTCGTGATTACGCAGTTAAATGCGCATGTGACATGAATTGCTTTCAATATAACTGTACAATTCTATATGACAGCAGTCCTGGACTAAAGTGAGAAGTAAACGAGACTTCTTTGATTTTATAAAAACGTAACGTTTCCTTCTATTTATTTTCACTTTGAAATTTGCAGTAGCTAATAATACACAAATTAATACTTTTCTTTGACACATTATGGCTTACTATTCATTTCCTTCAAAATGAATTATTTACGTGTTGAACCTTCAAAATCTAACTCTAAGTGAGGAAATAACTGAGCAAATCGTGCATTTAACTGTACTCTGTGTGGACGCCTTCAAGCGCAGTTTTTTGCGCAATATTTTACACAGCTTTATTGTGCAATATAACTGAGAGTGTATGGCCGGCCTAAATTGTGCATGTGACTTGAGCTTTCTTCAGTTTTTTCATCAGTTCAGCGTCACGCAGCTTTATTGTGCAATATAACTGAACATGTATGGCTGGCCTTAGATTCCGTTCGTTCCTCTGATCAGTCAATCATTCGATTTCTGCCTATAGCCCTACGAATTAATAACTAAAGGAAAGGAATTATCAACAGAAAAGTGAAACCAATTTAGAAAAGACACGGAAACCATTGCAGTAGTAAAAGAAAAATTTATAGGAAGGAGCAATTGGTGCGATTTTTAAAAAATCTAATCCTATTTTTAATGAAAGAGCTGGGACTGCCATTTAAGAATAAGCGCAAATAAAAACGAAGAAAGTTTACAGCTAGAACCGCAGCGTATTAATTATGGTAGATACTGATCGTACAACATGTACATCTTGATAATAGGTGTGGTAAAAATTGCTGTAGAACCGTTTGCTGTGTTTCTGCAGAGTGAGTTTCCTAATAATGACCGTGTTCAGAGTGCCAGTTGTAGCAGCTACAATAGCTTAGCAAAGCATAGCAAAAGCAAAAGTCGAAGCTTACAGAAGTTGATAGTATCTCTATACAAAAAACCCTCTGAACGCGCACCGTAGAAGTTATCGGACAAAACCTTATATATCTGTGGCAGCACTATTGCCAGAATGAACGCAGCCTTTTTGGCTGGTACAAGGTCTTGCTTTTTGCGGAATTGACGATTTCCGTCCGCTTTTTGCGGAATTGACGATTTCCGTCTGCGACCACGAATGGAGGAAGGTGCAACCATCATTTTCCGAGCCTGTTCATGTGCTTTCATCCTCATGTGCTTTCATTCTCATGTGCTTTTCCATCTCATTAATAAAGAATCAATAGACATAAATATAGTGTTTTACTTTGGCAACAAGCCAGAAACTATAGTGGTGACCCCGACGTGATCTTTTCATTTCGATTCACGTGGAAAATGTGCGAGCTGGAGCAGAGGCGTCCCGAAGAGCTCCAATACCAGTTTGCGCTGCAAGCGGCCCAGCAACAAGAGCAGCAGCATGAGCAGCAGGAGGAGCAACGGCAGGAGCGCCCACATGAGCAGCAGCAGGAGCGGCAGCCATCTTCAGGGGAACGAGTGGCCCAACACGTTGGTAGCGTGGCGGTGAAGCTTCCCCCTTTCTGGCCAGACAACCCAGCGGTCTGGTTTGCCCAGGTTGAGTCACAGTTTGTGCTCACGCGAATAAACTCAGAGGAAACTAAGTTCCACTACTTAGTCTCGCAGTTGGATGCGCGCTCTGCGGTGGACATTCTCTCCAGTCCAGAAAAAAAGGTATGCCCATTTGAAGAGTTGATTCGTCGTCTTTTAGCCTCTAGGGAGGACCGCATTAAGCAACTCCTCACGCAAGCTGAGATCGGGGACAGAAAGCCGTCGCAGTTTTTGCGCTATCTGCGCAGTTTGGTGGGGACTGAAACAGTCCCAGACTCGCTGCTTCGGACGCTGTGGAGCGGGCGCCTTTCGGGACACGTCCAGGCGGTCATCGCCACCCAGCAGGACGTCGCGCTTGATGCTGTGGTGCAGTTGGCCGACAAAGTATTTGAGGTTGTGTCGCAGCACTCTGTTGGTGCAATTTCAACTGAGATGCCTCGTGCCGGCGTTGGAGATCGTTTGGAGGATCTGGGCAGACAAATCGCAGCTCTCACCGCCAGATTCGAGAAGTTTTTCTCTAACTTCGGACGACTGGAAGGTCGCGGGCACAATCGAGGCGGCAATCGTGCAAGAGGGAAGTCACCAGCTGTCAGCCCTAGCGGATCTGTGACTTGCTGCTATCCTCAGCGCTTCGGTGAGGAGGCGCAGAAGTGTGTTCCCCCATGTAGCTTCTCCCCAAAAGCAAAAGGCAGTCGGTTGTAGAGACAGCTTCTGCCTGCCCAATTTCGTCAAAACGTCTCTTTATCTTCGACAAAAACAGTCAGCGCCGTTTTCTGGTCGACACGGGCTCCGATTTGTCCATCTTTCCCCGCCGTCTGCTTCGTGAGCAACGAAATAGGACAAGTTTTGATCTGACAGCAGCCAACAGCAGTACCATTTCAACATATGGGACCTATCAAGTAAGTCTTAATCTTGGTTTAAGGCGAGTTTTTTCTTGGCGCCTCATAGTGGCCGACGTCGCGGAGCCTATTCTGGGGGCCGATTTTTTGGCCTATTATAATCTCCTTCCGGATATAAAAAGAGCAAAATTGATTAACGGCATCACTGGTTTAGCCGCCGCGGGCTTTCGAATCAGTTCAGGTCAGTCTAGGATTGCATGAAGGCTTTTACTCAGATTCCGGTTGTTGACGAGGACATTCCTAAGACAGCTATCATCACCCCTTTCGGTCTTTTTGAGTTCATGTTTATGAACTTCGGCTTGCGCAATGCTGCACAAACCTGGCAGCGATTTATCGATGATATCCTGCGAGATTTACCGTTCTGCTTCGCATATTTGGATGATATCCTGTTTTTTTTCCAGAACCCCATTTGAGCACTCTGAAAATTTACGCACTCTCTTTCAACACCTCTCTCGCTATGGCATAGTTATTAATCCCAGCAAATGTGTGCTAGGTGCATCACAAGTTTCATTCCTGGGTTACTCCGTAAGCAGTGCTGGTTGTCGGCCTCTACCAGGAAAGGTTGAAGCTATCAGGGCTTTTCCACAACCTTCTACAATTCGACAAATGCGTCAATTTCTGGGCATGATGAATTTTTACCGGCGTCACATTCCTCACGCCGCCGCACTGCAAGCTCCATTTCACGCTCTTCTATCTGCTTCTAATGTCAAGGGAACTGAGCCCGTTCAGTGGAGTTCAGAATTGGTCCAAGCTTTCACGTTATGTAAGGAAGCGCTAGCCAACCCCACGCTTTTGGCTCACCCGGACTCATCTGCCGCCCTGGGTCTAGTCGTCGATGCCAGTCAACACTCAGTAGGAGCTGCCCTGCAGCAGCGATTTCAGGGATGCTGGCAACCACTCGCATTTTTTTCAAAAAGCTTAGCTCTTCGCAGCAGAAGTGGAGTACTTATGACCGCGAGCTTTTTGCCACTTACGAGAGCATCCGATACTTCTTGCCCATGCTTGAAGCACGAGACTTCACCGTTTTTACGGAACACAAGCCTTTGACGTTTGCCTTCACCAAAAAGAAGGAAAAGTGTTCGCCACGTCAATTTAACTATTTGGACTTTATATCTCAATTCACTTCAGATATTCAGCATATTTCAGGTCGAAATAATATCGTCGCTGATGCTCTTTCTCGCGTCGAGGCGATCAACACTCCATTGGACTTTATTAATCTGGCCCGTTCGCAAGAGGAGGATGCGGAACTCCAAGCTCTTCTGAAGCATGGCTCTGCCCTTCGTCTCAAGAAAATTCCAATTCCCGGTTATGACCAGCCCATCTATTGTGATGTATCAGGAACAAGAGAGCGACCGTATCTCACACCTGCTTTTCGACGCCCAGCATTCAACAGCCTTCACAATCTGAGTCATCCTGGCATTGATGCCTCTCGAAGGCTCACAGCTCAACGTTTTGTCTGGCCGTCGATGAATAAGGATTGCCGAGCGTGGGACCGCAGCTGTTTACAGTGCCAGCGCAGCAAGGTTTCTCGTCATGTGGCTTCACCATTGGGAACGTTCGATGTTCCTCCGGTACGCTTTACCCATGTTCATCTCGACCTGGTGGGTCCTCTTCCTTCTTCAAATGGCTTTCGATATGTTCTCACAGCTGTGGACCGTTACACCCGTTGGCCGGAAGCTACTCCCCTGGTCGATATTTCTGCAGAAGCTGTCGCCAGGACATTCCTGGAAACATGGATTTCTAGATTCGGCTGCCCTCAGCGTATCACTACAGACAGAGGAAGACAGTTTGAGTCTGAACTGTTTCGTTCTCTTGCTAATTTGTGTGGTATTTCTTTGTACAGGACGACAAGCTACCACCCACAATGCAATGGCATCATCGAGCGATGGCACCGCACTTTTAAAGCTGCTATCATGTGCTATGAGGACACCTCTTGGACTGACGCACTTCCCCTAGTCTTGCTTGGTTTACGTTCGGCTTGGAAGGCCGACCTCCAGTCATCAGTGGCAGAGCTGGTTTACGGAGAGCCATTGCGAGTTCCTGGCGAGTTTTTGTCTGCAGCACCAGACAATCCTGAGCTGTCAGAATTTGTGGCTCATCTTCGGAACATCATTACCAGACTTCGCCCTGTTCCTGCATCACGACATGTAACACCTAGAGTGTTTGTCCATATTGACCTGGCTACCTGCACCCACATCATGTTGCGCACTGACGCCCTACATGCTTCACTACAAGCACCCTACACTGGACCGTACACAGTCCTATCTAGGTCTGACAAGACCTTCGACATCAGCATGAACGGAAAGCGTTCTACTGTCTCTGTGGACCGCCTTAAGCCTGCATATTTCGAGGCTCACACGTTGCCAGCGTCATCATGCATTCCACCATCACCAGAGCCCAAGACCTTCAACATCTTTTTCAGAGTCACCTGATTATTCAGATCATCATGCGGTTACTACTCGATCCGGCCGCTGCGTCCGCTTTCCGGCCCATTTTTTAGAAACCGTAGCAGCTCACTCCGCAGGGGGATGATGTGGCAGCACTATTGCCACAACGAACGCAGCCTTTTTGGCTCGTACAAGGTCTTGTCTTCTCACTGCGACCACGAATGGAGGAAGGTGCAACCATCATTTTCCGAGCCTGTTCATGTGCTTTCATTCTCATGTGCTTTTCCATCTCATTAATAAAGAATCAATAGACATAAATATAGTGTTTTACTTTGGCAACAAGCCAGAAACTATACATATATCTGCTACAGCTGGCACTGTGAATAAACTCAATGTGTAAGGAAAAAGTAGTGCAATAGCTCCCTCCTCCTTTTCAAACCGATTTTGGCGGAGTTACGGCGGTTGCTATAGTACTATACTCTTATATCTAATGTAGTTTTGAATGTAGCGACTTATATATTAATCCTTCGCAATACCTAATTAATACCTTATAACAACTTCGATTAAACAAATAAAACTTTTTAATTATAAATTGATTACACAGTGCCACCAATGGGCCATTCCACACGTGTATTCTCGCAGCAGTATTCAAATCGTTTTGACAATGCACAGTGGAGAGTCAGCGTTTCCACACGGGTATTCCTGCTGCTGATGCACATTGCTGTACGAATAAGGATTAACAATGTGTGTGTGCCGTATTATTAAAAAATCCATCAAATCAACAAATCAAAACAACCCGCCTGCTCGTTTCGTTGTGTTAGATCGTGACAACACGATAAATAGATTCGAATTGTGAAGCACATTTACTCTCCAAAGTTCAGCGCTTTTGTAGAGATATCTCCTCGCGCCGCTTACTTCTCCCCTATAAAATCGGTTTGAATACGCTGCGAGAATACACGTGTGGAATGGCCCAATGATATGTTCGCTGCTTGACTACAGCTCTGTGCTTTCCTACAAACAAACACGGGCAAATTGATTGCCGTGCGGAGCAGAATATAAATCTGAATTATGATGAAGATTTCGCTTTTATAGTTTTATTTATTCGGTTAATATTGAAACAATTTGAATTATTGAAGACTTACGTATGAAATTATATCCCAGGAGGTCGGGAACGCATCCTATTCTGGCAAATATGCACGGAACACTTCATTTTATAATTTATAGTTTTTTAGTCACTAGTTTTACAAAACTCTACACTCTGCTACGCAACTCCTGCTATAAGTTTTTCCACAAGTTTTAATTGTACCGTGTTTATAAATACAAAAACAATTTCAATTTCTCCCTATAATCACCACAATTAGCAAAATTCTTGACAATGTCAAAACAAGAATGACAATCAACCTACAAACAATGGTTATATAATGCCTTTGTCTAACCTTCATATTTCTCATATATACCAACCACAGCTAAAAGTTGTATCACAAAATGAAGTAGCCATCTGTTGGACATCGTAAAACTATTCTAACAGCTGATTGCAACGGAAAATTATGAGTTGGCGGGCAACTTGTAAAGGCTGTCGTGGGTAGAAGTGATGCCCAAAAAGCATGTGTTTACTTTTATTTATCTATTGGGGATATCAAAAAGATGTATCACACGCGAAGTTACTAGAAAAAACGCCGCTTACTTCTCCCCTATAAAATCGGTTTGAATACGCTGCGAGAATACACGTGTGGAATGGCCCAATGATATGTTCGCTGCTTGACTACAGCTCTGTGCTTTCCTACAAACAAACACGGGCAAATTGATTGCCGTGCGGAGCAGAATATAAATCTGAATTATGATGAAGATTTCGCTTTTATAGTTTTATTTATTCGGTTAATATTGAAACAATTTGAATTATTGAAGACTTACGTATGAAATTATATCCCAGGAGGTCGGGAACGCATCCTATTCTGGCAAATATGCACGGAACACTTCATTTTATAATTTATAGTTTTTTAGTCACTAGTTTTACAAAACTCTACACTCTGCTACGCAACTCCTGCTATAAGTTTTTCCACAAGTTTTAATTGTACCGTGTTTATAAATACAAAAACAATTTCAATTTCTCCCTATAATCACCACAATTAGCAAAATTCTTGACAATGTCAAAACAAGAATGACAATCAACCTACAAACAATGGTTGTTTTCTTCGCTTAAATTTGGCTTGCCTTTTTTCAAATGGGTTTGATCACTGACATGAAAAAACTGGACTGCTAACCGTTGTCTGAAAAATGAGACCATTTTTAGCACAGGCTCAGTCCTCATGGAGCAAATCATGCTATTAAAAATGAGAAAGCATGTGTTTTCTTTTATTTATCTATTCTATCTATCTTCACACGTGAAGATACTAGAAAAAACCAAAACAAGTGCACATACATAGCGCCACCTTCATTTGGCTCACTGACATGAAAGAATTGGACTGCTAACCGTCGTCTGAAAAATGAGACCATTTTTAGCACAGGCTCAATCCTCATGGAGCAAATTATGCTATTAAAAATGCCCTAAAATACTGTACAATTATGTTTAAACTGACGCAAATTAAAAATAATTGAGCTTTCGCGAACCGATTTCTTTTATATCACGCTCAATTTTAAGTTTTTTTATAAAAATGGTCTTACTTTCGATGCACTGACATAGAGGAACTGGACTGCTAACCGCCGTCTGAAAAACGAGACCATTTTTAGCGCAGGCTCAAACCACATGGCGCAAATCATGCTATTAAAAATTCCCTAAAATACCGCACAATTATGTTTAAAATGAAGCAAATAAAAAATAATTAAGCTGTCATGAACCGATTTCTTTTATATCACGCTTAATTTTAAGTTTTTTCACAAAAATGTTCCTCGCGGCAATCAGCTGCGGTCTTAAGAAAGACAAAGATAGCTATACAAATTATTTTTCTGCCTTTGTCTAACCTTCACATTTCTCGTTTATACCAACCCAAGCTAAAAGTTGTATCACAAAATGAAGTAGCCATCTGTTGGACATCGTTAAACTATTCTAACAGCTGATTGCAACGGAAAATGATGAGTTGGCGGGCAACTTGTAAAGGCTGTAGTGGGTAAAAGTGATGTGCAAAAATCTTGTGTTTACTTTTATTTATCTATTGGGAGTATCAAAAAGATGTATCACACGCGAAGATACTAGAAAAAACCAAAAGAAGTGCACATACATGGCGCCACCTTCATTTGGCTATTGGCCATTTTTTTTTGTAAATTTGTCTGCCTGCGGGCTTAAGAAAGAGCGAGATAGTTAGAATTCGGTCAAAATTTGGTCTTACTTTTGATGTGAGTTTTTGTACGGGATCAGCAGTCCAGTTCTTATATGTCAGTGGACTTGATATATTAGTTCCTTTCCTTTAGTTATTAATTCGTTGCTATAGCCATATAAGGTTAGTTTGTATTTCTATGGTACCGGCGATAATGTCAGTGCCGGTCAGTTCAGATTTTTGTTAACGCGGTTAAAATCACGAACTAAAACAGGGAGATGGATTTACCTAGAGCTTCAGAAAGATATTTTCAGAGTTGGAGAAATAACTCAGATAGGTTTTTATTCAGATCACATGACTTTTCCCGACAATTTGCTCATGTTTATGCATTTCGGTTGAAACATATGACTAAACTTTTGCAAGGCAAATCTCTTGCAAAGTGGGGTAAGTAAGCATAACATAAGGTACTTTGCAACTTCAAGAATACCAAAGAGTGAGTGTATGGGATGCACAAGTTGTGGCCAAAGGCTGAAGTAGAATGTGGTGTTGGCGCTGTAGTTTGGCTCTGGCGCTGGGGATAAATCTGGCGCACTGCCTGTAGCTGTGTGCAAGCAGTTTGGCGAAGATAGTTTTGCGACACATTGATAAAAAGTCTGTTCGTTGACAACCCTGTGGCGCCCCAGTGCACCCTTAGAGCCGGGAAAACTTGATTGTTTTGACTCCCGAGAGCTCCCCAGGCTCCCTTGGCGTCAAACTCTGATCTAGAATAGAGTCGGCTTTTGCTCCAAGGAAGCCTGGGGAGGTTTCGGAAGTCAAAGTAACCGACTCCAGGCAAAGGGTATCTATTAAAAAGAGGGGACACTCCTGACGTTTTTCCTTATCTTTTTTCGACCTTGGTGCCATTCCAGGGACGAAGTTCAAATTTCTGCTAGAAATAGGTAGTAATAAAGAAGGCATAGGTGAGAGAAAGACAAAAATTTGGGGCGAAAAGTGGAACACTCCTGCAGGTTGCACCTCACAAAAATCTTTTATCACAAAACTTTTCTATGAATACATTAAACGCTGCCTTTTCCACAGCCACACACCAAACACATTATATTATGCTTACCCATCATTTATCTAAAGCACATTTTATTTTATTTAATTAATTCTGTCTAAAAAAGCGCTTTTTTACTTAAAAACTTTTAAGCTTGTTCACATTTACGAACAAATCAAGACCACCCAGAACTTTCCGCAAAGCGAGCGAAGCACACAATAATTTAAAACTAGGGCGCCTTTAAAAATGCTCAATGAAAAAATGTAAACGGTCTTGTTCGTGTTCATGCTCGGTGTGTGCTACTTGCCTTCTCCCTTCTCCGATTCGGCATTTCCATGTAACTTCGCATTGCGAGGAGAGGTAAACTTGAGTGACCTAGTACTAGGTGCAGCAAACCAGGACGCCTTTAAAAAAGCGTTCATAAAAAAAGCTTCAGTTTGTAGTTTACGCTGTAAAAGTTATCTGTGAGAACTTTTTGGTGACTATTTCTCTTTCTACAGTGACTACCACGAAAAATCGGACAAGCATAAAAAATAACTTTGCCCCTTAAGTTTTGAAAATGTAAAAAGAAAAGAAAGATTTATTTTTTCTAAATGTACTCCCTATATTATCTAATATACAAATATAATACAAAAAGTCTCTTCATATAAGTATAACTTAAAAACAAAATAACAAAATACTTTCAAGTGTAAAAAAGAGCTCACACGAAAAATCGGACAATGTAGTTCTCTGCAACGGAATTGCATTTACGGTTATTTTAAGTTTTAAAATGAATTGTTATTTACTATGACTCAAGTAAGCAATTGTTGTTTCATCATTAGCATTTGGTCATTCTGTGCAGAAAGTACAAAAATGAAGCAAGTTTCATTGGAAGTACGGAATTTAATAATAAATCACGCAAATGATGGAAAAACTGTGCGTGAGATCGCGGAAATCGTAAAAAGGGCTAAGTCAACGGTCGGTGATATTATAAAAAATTACACAAAAAATAATACTGTGGCTCGGAAGCAATATAAGCCCCGCGACCGAAAATTAAGTGCTGCCGATGAACGAATTTTGCTTAGGGAAATTAAAAAAAACCCATTTTTGTCAGCAGTGCAGCTAGCTAAGGATATTAAAGAATTGTTAGGGAAGGAAGTTAGTCCCCAAACGGTAAGGAGAGTACTTCATCGAGCTGGATTTAACGGGAGGACCGCCAGAAAAAAGCCATTAATATCTCAGAGAAATCGTAGGAAAAGATTAGCTTTTGCAAAAGAGCATATGGGGAAAGATTTATCTTTTTGGAACAGGGTTTGTAAAATTTGACTAAGTAAAATAGCATGATAATATCCAAAATGTTATTTTCATCAAGGTTTTATTTACTGATGAAAGTAAATTTAACTTATTCGGTTCCGACGGTAGGCGATTTGTATGGCGAAGAAAAGGAAAGGAGTTCTTGCCGAAGAACACCCAAAAAACTGTGAAGCACGGTGGCGGCTCGGTAATGGTATGGGGTTGTGTTTCAGCTTCAGGTGTTGGGGATCTTCATTTTATCGAGGGCAACATGGACAAGCATCAATACCTCAATATATTGCGAAGCCACCTACGGTCAAGTGTTGAAAAGTTAGGGATCACTAGGAATTTTATCTTTTACCAGGATAATGACCCTAAACACACTGCCGCAATAGTGAGGGAATGGCTATTGTATAATTGCCCGAAGGTTTTAGAAACTTGCCCGCAGTCCCCAGACCTTAATATTATCGAGCATGTCTGGGAAGAACTAGAAAAGCGAGTTCGTAAACGTCATTTTAGTAATAAGGCAGAAATGAAAAAGGTCCTTCAGGAAGAGTGGCAGAAAATAGAGCCATCGTATTGTCAAAGGCTCGTAGAATCAATGCCACGACGGCTTCAAGCCGTTGAAGCACAAAATGGATACGCGACACGATATTAAATTGTATGTCCGATTTTTCGTGTGAGCTCTTTTTTATACTTGGAAGTATTTTGTTATTTTGTTTTTAAATTATACTCATATGAAGAGACTTTTTGTTTTATATTTGTATATTAGATAATATAGGGAGTACATTTAGAAAAAATAAATCTTTCTTTTCTTTTTACATTTTCAAAACTTAAGGGGCAAAGTTATTTTTTATGCTTGTCCGATTTTTCGTGGTAGTCACTGTACATTTCTTATAGGTATTTACAGAGGTAGTAGCCCTGAGCTGCTTTATCTAATGAGAAATTTTGCTGGGTGTATTTTCGAGAGCTCGCATATGGGTTGGAATTTTGAGAGGGTATTAAAGTGTCCCTTCTTGTTGAAAAAGATATTCTTTGCTCCACAGAGAGAATCTACCTGGGGAGCTCTCGGGAGTCAAAAGCGCCGAGTTTGCCCGGCTTTGCCTTAGATCATGGAGAATAAGATAGGATATACCGTGTAGAATCCCTATACGTGAGTGAATCATTTTCCCTTCAAAATAGGCCCCAGTGGGGAACATGTACCATGTTTCCATGCACAGGGTTGAGTTGGAGTTGAGTTTTCGTTGAGTTAAGAAAATGTCCGCTAAACCTGAACTGTTTCCATGAGCAACTTGGAGTTGAGTTGACAAAATAAACTGGAATGATATTTGAAGCTAACCCCAACTCAACCCGACTAGTGTCGTGGAGTTAACTTGGATTTAACTCAACTCAACTCAACCTGAGTTTCCATGAACACTAACTCGAGTTGAACCCTGCATGGAAACACGGTAATGGTTACAGTAGGCCAGCGATATAAAGAACTTCTTCGGTTAATTTTTTGAGTAATATTAGTCCCCAGTACATCGGTCTATGTAATGTATTAGGTGGTGCGCCTCACGCATATAATACACAGCTTACGCATCAACTTCAATATTACTTTATTAACAAGAATGAAAAAGATACAAAAAGCATAGCTCTCCATGAGCGTCCATTTTAGTTCACACTTGTCAGAGTAGTGCACTTAAGTTAGCTACAATTGGTATTTCGGTATCCAATTAACTCTGGCCACTGACATATAAGAACTGGACTGCTGATCCCGTACAAAAACTCACATCAAAAGTAAGACCAAATTTTGACCGAATTCTAACTATCTCGCTCTTTCTTAAGCCCGCAGGCAGACAAATTTACAAAAAAAAATGGCCAATAGCCAAATGAAGGTGGCGCCATGTATGTGCACTTCTTTTGGTTTTTTCTAGTATCTTCGCGTGTGATACATCTTTTTGATACTCCCAATAGATAAATAAAAGTAAACACAAGCTTTTTGCACATCACTTTTACCCACGACAGCCTTTACAAGTTGCCCGCCAACTCATCATTTTCCGTTGCAATCAGCTGTTAGAATAGTTTAACGATGTCCAACAGATGGCTACTTCATTTTGTAATACAACTTTTAGCTTGGGTTGGTATAAACGAGAAATGTGAAGGTTAGACAAAGGCAGAAAAATAATTTGTATAGCTATCTTTGTCTTTCTTAAGACCGCAGCTGATTGCCGCGAGGAACATTTTTGTGAAAAAACTTAAAATTAAGCGTGATATAAAAGAAATCGGTTCATGACAGTTTAATTATTTTTTATTTGCTTCATTTTAAACATAATTGTGCGGTATTTTAGGGAATTTTTAATAGCATGATTTGCGCCATGTGGTTTGAGCCTGCGCTAAAAATGGTCTCGTTTTTCAGACGGCGGTTAGCAGTCCAGTTCCTCTATGTCAGTGACTCTGGCTAATTACACACGACATCACATCCCTCCATCCCTAATCAACAATAGGTCTGTTCGTTGGCAATCCTGTGGCACCCCAGTGCGCCCTATCTGCACTGGTTTTTAAACGTCAAGTGACAGTTCTGTGTTTTTTGAGAAACCTGGGACGCCCTGGTGCGCCCTGGTGCACCCCGGTTTTACCCCAGATAAAAACTCGGTAAATGACGGTTATCAGTTTAATTGTTAACAGATACGGTATTTAAAGTGGAATTAACTCTTGTTGCGGGCACAAGAACTTAATTTGAGCATTTCGATGTCAACATTATGAAAAAGTAGTGGTTTTATTTCATAATTTTTGTGTAAAAGGCCAGATGACAGTTCTCCTTTTTAATAAGCTGTTCGCTGGAGTGAAAAGCACTGGGCTGCCCCGTGTTTTTTGACAGTTATCAGGGCGCACCAGTGCGTCCTGGGGTGCCACAGGTTTTCATGCCAACGAACAGACCTAATTACTTCTGAATTCACAAATTTAATCGCTTCGCTGGCTTAACTTCTCTACGAGGTCTGCTTAAAATGTTAGGGATAAAGTCAGATGCAACAGTCTTTACATTTACACTAGTTCTTACATTACTTGAAACATTCTCATCTAAATTCTCTGAGATAGACTTTTCAACATTTTTCTCACTATTTTCTTTTGACTCAACACTAGTGGCAGGCGTCAATATTTCCATTTTATCATTAATCAAGCTTATATCTATATTATTTTCTTCAACTTTATTTGAAACTTCTTTATCATCATTTTTTATACCAACATTTACATTCGACAATTTAGTATTTAAAGATTTTTCATCTACCGCATCATTACTTTTCCTAATTTCTAATTCATCTCATTCATCATAAAAAGTTCTCTTTTTTATCATTTGGTTTAAATGTCGCCTCCACATTAATATCTCATCATTTAATGGTTTACATTCATAATTTTCCAAACCTAACCTTTTGCAAATAATCGCCTTCGTCCAAACAGGTTTCGTTATATTTAGGTAATCTTTAACATATACAATCCCTCCCTCCTTAAATTTCACCATTCTATCGCCATGATATCTGAGTTGCCTTTCTCTAATCTTGTCTGCAACTGGCTTACTGAGGAAATTTAAACGAGTTCGTACTTTACGATTAAACATCAACTTTGAAGGTGTTTCCCCTCTAACAGAATGTGGTGTGTTTCTATATGAAAACAAATATTGGATGATAAGGCGGAGATCTAACATGACTTATACCATTCATTCTACAAATATCTTGAAACTCAGATGATATAAATGTTGTACCATTATCTGAAACTATAGTATTGGGTAATCCGTAGCGCGCGAAACAATCTCTCAGCTTCTCGAGAGTCGATTACGTATCTATTTTCCTCATCTTATACACTTCTGGCCACTTAGAAAAGGCATATGTAATAATTAAATACGTCTCACCATGATAAGGTCCCAAAAAATCTATATGAATACGATCAAAAGGATATTTCCCTTCCTCAAATTTAATTAAGGTAGCTTTAACAGGCGTTTTGGAATAGCTCATACAAGCATCACAACCTTTAACGTATTCTCCAATTTCCTTATCTAAATTAGGCCACGAAAATTATTGCCTAGAAAGCGCTTTCATACGGTTCATGCCGTTGTGTGCACCGTGCACTTCCTCTTATAATTGCTTACGAAACTTGTAGGGAATTAACACTCTATAACCCCACATCAATAATCCATTGTCGATACTCAATTCCACAGTACGTTGCGCATATGGCTTCAATTCTTCTTGTATTACTGACGGCCATCCATCTCTAACATATTTATACACTTTACTCAATACAACGTCAGTTCTTAACTCTTAACTGATCCGAACTAATAGGAATTTTATCGTCGACTAAAAAATTGAAATAATCGAAATTTCCCTCTGTTAAATCTGTACGTTCGACTGATAAGCGTGAGAGTCCATCTGCACCGCCATTTTCTGAGCCTTTTACAGGACAAAATGTGCAATTAAATCTCGCAAATGTGCAATTAAATCTCGCACCGTTTGGCAGTTACTGGGTGATTCGTAAATCAGGATTTTGCTTTATATGGGAACCGCTCTTGTATTTTTATCTTTTTTTCTACGCATCGCAGCGGCCCCAAACCGATCTCAAAAAATTACTATTTCGAAGCCCTTTCCAAAATAGTCAACACCACCTCCCTATCCCCAAGTTGTCTATCTAATTACCTTTCCAAAAACGTGCAACATGCCCAGGTAGAAAGGGGTTGCAAAAGTCCTGAAATTAAAATTAATTCTCTCATTAAATCTCGGCCAAGTAAAGGAGTTGCTCCTTTTTCTATAATAACTAGCCTACATTCCTTTTTATTAATATCGTTATATCTTATAGGAACGAAAATTTCTCCCTTAGGTACAATTATATTGCCATCATAAGTTTTCAATCTCAACATGGTAGGTCAGATTTCAACATCTTGAAATTTTTCTTTAAAAATACTTTCAGGTAAAATAGATATCCCTGATCCGGAATCTAATTCCATTTCTAGTAATTCACCTTTAACAAAAGTTTTCAGCTTGATTGGCTTCACGTACCCCTTATTTTGGATATAATTTCTGCGAAATCTTCGGTCCGTTGCTCTTCCTCTATTTGTACATAATGATTCCTATTCTTTTCCTTAAATTGACAAACTATACCTAAATGTCCTACCATTTTACATAGTCTACACCTATATTTCTTATATTTACATCCAGCAAAATTATGATTACTCTTACCACAACTATGACATTTCTGATCCTTGTTGTCTCCTGTGGCCCCTTTTTGGCTATCTGCTACTTTCTTCCGTTCAGCAGCTTTCCTGTTCGTCGCCCCTTTGTCTCTTGTGGAGTGTATTGACAACTTGTTTACTGATGCATACGGTGCTCACGATGCTTCTTTTCTTAATGCCACATCCAATATGTCATCTAGCGATCTAGTATGCTCCTCTTCACAAACTCTGTCTAGGACTGGACCTTTTTTCATCCCCGACACGAATTTGTCTTTAAGCACTTCTTTTAGAGAGCTTCCAAATTTGCAATTTATCGCCTTATTCTTTATCCATTGCGGTGGAGACTCCAAGCCCCCAACATTTTGCATGTAAATAAAAGAAAAACGCACCGGCGGCCAAATGTCATATACCTAATTCATCAGTGGACTCGTCATAAATAAGCGATTCCATAAGGTTAGGAAACTTTAGCAATCAACTTTTTTTTAGACCGATGTACTGGGGACTATATCAAATCGCACCGGGGCCTATTTTATTGGTATCGTGCGGAAAATGTCATCTCTGGGGGTTGAAGTAGGCTTATTTGCTTTTCATTTAGTGCTTCTTTTCTATGTTGACGAAAATATCCGCCTGTACTGGACGCATAATTACAAAAAAAGGTCTACAACTACATCCAAAAAATTGCTTAAACTAAACCAACTTAAGTCCCATCCTTTTTTGAGAAACTTATGGCACCATGGGGAGCCCCAGCTTTACCGTATGTATATATATAATTTTAATAATATAATTTTATCATCCCAGTTGACTATGTATATTACACCATTACTTTTTTTTTTCTTAAAATGGTTCTTATTACATATTGCAAAACTTGTAAATATGGCTTAGTCATTTGATTTGATAAGCATTTCTCTATATCTCGTGCTTGATCTTTTTAACCGACTTTAAAAAAAAGTAGGTTCTCAATTCGGGGCGTACGTATTTTTATTTTTAATGTATTAGGTGTGGTACTTAATTTTAAGGGGGTCCTCTAGTTTCTCGGGTCGAAAAAATCGATTTTTTTTTTTTTCATAAATCACATCTACAACATGTGTAGAAAATGTGTGCCAAAGGATTTCTCGATATTTGAAGTGGTTCACAAGTTACGGCCCTGGAACGGAGCAGGTATACGAAGAGCGCGCTGGGCTGCGCGAACTTTCAAACGCGTTTTTCTCGAAACACCATTTTTCGAAACGGCGACCACGATATTTCAGAAACTACTGCACCGATCTTGTTCAAATTTATACAGCATCTTTAATATGTTATAAGCCAGCGATTGAACTAGGATTATCATGATTGCTTCGATAGTTTTTTTTCTACGAGCGAAAAACTTAAGAAAAAATGAGTAAAAAATAGAATGTAATTTTCAAAAGTGTATTGGTTGGTTGGTTAAAGTGGCGACTCGCCCCTGGGCGTAGTCCAATTAGCGCTAAGGCCAAATCCCCCGAAAAGAAAAGAAAGAAAACATTGTAACGACGGAACTAGAAATGCCAAAAGATCAGAGCCAGCCTGTGGAGTTCAAAAAGAGAACAATCTCCCCGATCTTGGCCGTAGATAAAACCCCGACGCCAGCGAAAAAGTGCCTGCCCAGCGCCCGGTACCTTGCTCCAGCTAGCGCCGGGCAGCTGCATAGGAAATGCGAAAGAGTCTCCTTCTCATTGGGATCCTTGCAACTGCGACAGTGGTTATTGAAAGGGATCCCCAGTCTGGCTGCATGCTCCCCTATGGGCCCGTAAGTACCGCCACCACCCTGGCAATATCCCCACGAGTTCGCTTGAGAAGCTCCTGCGTTCTACACAGATTGTATGCAGGCCAGGTCGCTCTGGAAACGCGACATGTTTCCAGATTTGCCCACCTATTATTCGCTATTGCTAGAAAGTTCAACTGTATCTTCCTCTTGACGGATCCTAGGGGAGCGTGAACTGTCTCCACACGGGATTCATCGAGAATTGCACCAGCTCTAGCCAGTTCGTCCGCCCGCTCGTTACCCTCTATGTTCCTATGCGCGGGAACCCAGAGTAGAGTGATGCTATGGCGTTGCCCTAGAAAGACTAAGCGCTCCCGACAGCGATTGACCAATTCAGATGAAACGCTAACCGAGTCGAGAGCCTTGATAGCGGCCAACGAGTCCGTGAGGATTGCTAAATTTAATGTAGGTGTTAGGTTGCTTAAAGCGTCACAAGCCTTCATGATAGCGAAAAGTGTATAAAAAAGTCAATTTTTGTAATTTAGAATTCATTCTAGTTCAATCGCTAGTCTTAAATATGAAGATTAAAATGCCGTTTGGTTTATTGATTTCAGATAAGTAGAACAGCCGCAATCTTGGTCGCCGTCAAGCACCAATTTTACTTGATGTCTTCCTGTCGGCCACTATAACTTTTACTCCATTATATATTTTCACTTCAAAAAATGTGTAAAGCTTATTTAAATGTTAATAAAGATTATGCAAAAACAATGAGATTGATTATTTCGATGGTTTGCCCGTAAAAAATTATTGAAAAAGCCGTAAATAAACAGCCGAGAAACTAGAGGACCCCCTTAATTGATTTCTAATAGATGGCGTTACTATGCTTACTAATGTTTTGGTGAATATGTGATAAATGCTGCGTTCCGTTGAACGTGGCAAAGTACTCGCAAGTACTTGCGACTAGATGTTCTATGGAACGCAACATTTTTCACTAAAAGCCGATCTTAACCTCAAACTGAAATGTCATATAAGGTTTGATCTGTTTGTGTTTTGACTTCTTTGGTGGGTTTTTTTTTTTTTTTTTGACAGTGAAAATATCCATCACCATAAATGTATCCATATTAAGGTTTTCTTCTATTGCTTTTTATTTTTTTCCCTGTAAAACTTCAAAATGAAAACAAACAAATTTTATTTTTATAATAATAATAATAATAATAACTTTAATCCATCTATCGGGCAATATAAAATATGAAAACACCTTACCGGAAGAATATCGCGTTACTACTTGTGGAATTTCTGCTCAACTACCTCCAGCGAAGAGCATGTGTAGTTCATAGCACTTACAAGTACTTGCGAGTACTTTGCCAGATCCTATGGAACGCGGCAAATATATGTTATAAAGTGTTTTTTTTTTTTTTATAATCTAAAACGTGTGTTTATTCATATTGAATAAAATAAAAATAAACAAGTTTTTTATTAAGTTATAAATGTCTAATTACATTCTAACAAACTCAATGAATTTTAATATACTTAACATGAATGCTGGTTTAAGAGATTTATAAGTAGCGATTTCGATGTGGAAGGTAAAGAGCGTCCGAGTTAACCGCTAAATTTGAAGATATAGAATATAGATAGATAGATAGGTATAAAATTGCAAGGGTTATTGAATGAAGATCCAAGTCAAACATAAGAATTCTTGCAACAACAAATTATCGCTTTAAATCGGACATTGAAGAAAAACGCCCTGAATATGCAAAAAGACAAGACAAGTTGATTCTTTTTTGTACGATCCATTGGAAGCGTTTGGATGGAATGTCTTGCCTCACTCGCCATATTACCAGACATTGCTCCTGACTACCACTTGTTTCGGTCAATAGCGCATACCTACTCAGCATTTGCAATCTTATGGAAAACTTGAGAAAATGGATCGAAGATTGGATTGCTTGGAAGGATCAATTTTTTCACCGCGGAATCCATCTGTTACCAGAAAGACGGCAAACGTTTATTTCTTTATTTATTTAGCAAGAAATTGTTTCGTACAGAAATATTTAAATAATTCCCTATTACACAAAACAATAACAAAGCTTAGAATAAGAATAAATACAAAATATACTAAAAGTTAGCTAAGGTGGATATACAATGTTACAAACCAAGTTTATTACAAACAATCTGCTTAAATGAGCTAAATGAACAGTTCAGAGGACCAATTTGGAGTCTGTCATGGTTTCTCTGCAGACGAATCAACGGAGAGTTAAAATACACATCGAGCAAAGCTTTGGGCGGTGCAAAGATGTTACAGTTTCTACTGGCAAATACGGGTTCGCGAATATTAAGTTCGTCGAGTAAGGTAGTGCTTAAAGGCCCGTTGAATATACGATACAGAGCGCACTCGTCAAGATAAAGTCTTCTCTCATCGAGTCTAGGCAAATTAAGGGTAAGAAGTCTTTCAGCATAGGGAGTATACCATTTGTTGAATTTTCTTAAAATACTCCGGGAGAATTTTTTCTGCACATTTTCTATTTTGTCCGATTTATTTTGGTGGTGAGGTAACCAAACCGGTGAACAATACTCAAGAGTGCTACGTACGATTGTCAAAAAAAAAAGTCTAGCTGTCGAAAGTTTACCAAAGTTAGTACAGGTGCGAAGGATAAAACCAGTAAGCCTAAGGGATCTGGAGCAAACGTCATCTATGTGAGCGTCAAACTTTAGTTTATTGTCAAATGTCACACCTAAGTCCTTAACCCTCAAGAGAAGCACTATAGCGGCTTCTCAATTAAGAAGCACATGGGTATGCCATACCCGTATACATTTGATAATTAATATCTTTTGATTCAATTATCCGATTTAATAAATTTTTTTTTTTAAATTAAACCTCAGACAGTATGAAAAAAGACTATATTTAGAGAATGTTATAAAAAATATTAGTATTAATATTTTCGAAAAAAGCAGCAAAAATTTAAAAAAAAAGTCCAAATGAGGTGTTTTATTCAAAACATCATATCTAGGCGAAATTAATAGATAAATACTTCCTTCCAACGACATTTAAAAGAGGACATAATGTACTTTTAGACATTTATTACATAATTTAGCTTTATTAAAAAAAATATATTTATTTAGTTCGTTAAAATTCACTGCTTTTAAGATAGTAACGCTTAGTTAACCACATAAAGTCATTAATTTTTTATTTATGCAAACACTTAAATTGCATTACAAAACTTACATTAGGAACGTATCAGTGCTACAAAATATTAAGAAGCCAATTGAATGCTACATTCTATACAAATTTTAGCAGTATGTTCTTTACACATAGGATTATCGCATCTTAAACACTTATAAGATGTTTTTCGGTCTAATGAACTCGGACAATATCCACAACGTTTATATTTTTCTAGTTTATTCTCAGCCATTAAATCTCTAGGATCTTGGGTTTCAGGTAAATCTTTAGCATCTAAGAAAGCTTCTATTTGTGAGCGCAATGACGTTTGTAAAGTAGATTTTTTAAGCCTTATCACTAAAAATGGCTTAATAAGTGATAAAGATAAATCTAAAATATAATTGTCACGAGTCATCATTTTATTACTACTTATTAAATGATAAATAATAAAAGAATTTACATTAGTTTGGTCGATCGATTCGGTCTCGCTTTCACTCTCTTCATCGTCAAAAATATCAGTTGCCTCATATAACGCTTCTACTTCAGACGCACGGCGAGTACGAGAACGCGTGTTCATTTTGAGCTCAATAGAAAATGAAAAAAACCTATAAATAAATGTTCGAAATATAGAAAATCAAAGTATCCAATAAAAATACTATAGAAAATATAATATGTATTTATAATTTACTCACCACAAACTGTGTCAAGATTGAAAAAAAATACACTATTCTTGCAAAAAGGTTAATCAGATAAATTGACAAAACACTGACGCAACAACAGCACTGGGTGGCGTATACCCATAGACTGGTTATGGTCGCTTATATTTTTGTTGGTATTCACATCTCAAGATGGCTATGGTGGGGAATCTGTAGAAGAGATAGTGGACTTTTTTCTCCCACTCAGAGTCATCCTCTCAACGTAACCATTTATGAGGGACAAACACTTTCTATTCATCCCTGGGTATCCCATACCCAGTGCTTCTCTTGAGGGTTAAATTGGCTAACTTCAGTTAGTGACACAGAATAGAGGCAGTAGTCATGCATCACAGGAGATTTTTTAAAGCTATAAGTCATTTTAAAACATTTACTTACATTAATTGTCAAGCAGTTAGTATTGCACCAATCTTGTAGAGCGATTAGGTCACCTTGAAGAATATCACAGTCGCAATCACTTTCGATCACTCGAAAAATCTTGAGATCGTCAGCGTATAAGAGACAGTCAGAGGTTATCTTTGTAGTCAAGTCATTAATAAATAACAGAAATAGTAGTGGACCGAGTATAGATCCTTGTGGAACACCGGAAGACGGCACAAACTCAAAAGAGGAACACCCAGAAAACACAACCTTAAGCCTACGGTTAGACAGATAAGACGAGAGACAGGACAGTAAAGGCCCCTGCAATCCATACACTTTTAATTTGTGACAGAGTATTTCGTGACTGACATGATCGAAGGCTTTGGAGAAATCTGTGTAGATGGTATCCACCTGTTGATGTTGCTCCAAAGCCTTTGAAACAAAGTGCTGGAACTCGAGTAGGTTACTTGTTGTGGATTTACCCTTAATAAAACCGTGTTGTCTAGGTGATATTGAAGAATGAAGAACATTGAAAAGAGAGTTATATATTAGCCTCTCAAAAAGCTTACTAAAGCAATTGAGGATGCAGATAGGACGGTAGTTTACCGCTGCACATTTGTCACCTTTTTTGAAAATAGGAACAACATGAGCATGTTTCCACAGTTCAGGAAATATACCCTCTCTGAGAGAGGAATTAAAAATTATTGTTAAGGGGTAACACAACGCATATGCTAACTCCTTGACAAAAAAGTTTGGTATGCCATCAGGTCCAGCAGAGGTTTTGGAATCAAGGCCACTAATACAATTAAACACATCATCAACACTAAAAGACAGACTAGACATAGATATTGCACAAGATAAATTATCACAGTCTGGAGCAGGACTATGCCTAACGAAGGTGGAGCTAAAAAATCTAGCAAACATATTACAAATTGATTGTGGATCAGAGGAAATCTCATCATCAAGTTGAAGAGTTAAGGGAGGCACGTGTTGGAATCTGGATCACTTAATGTAGTTCCAAAAAGGCTTGGTGTTGTTACAACGCAGCTGGGCTTCAACTTCATTCAGATAGTTATTATAAGTCGTTTTTAAAAGTCGCTTCTGGTCTGAGCGACTACTAGAGAAAAGTTTGTAGTTCTCGGGCGACTTATCACGTTTATATAAGAGTCTGTGACGTTCTTTGACTTCAAAAGCTCTGTTAATATCTGAAGTGAACCATACCGGTTGTTTCTTTTGCACCGAGTTGTAGAAAGGGACATTTTGAGATATTGCATCTTCAAGGATGCGATAAAAACAAGATACAGCCTCATTGCAAGGTTTATTTGAAAGTAAATCCCAGTCGACATTAAGTAGCTCTTCATTGAGAGCATTGAAATTTGACTTAAAAAAGTTACGAGAGCGATTACGATCTGGGCAAGGGTTTTTAATCTTTAGAGGCAGATTCAGGTCGATTTCCAACGGAGGGTGATGGCTGTCAGGAGAGACAAGACCAGAGTGCGTCCCAATTTGACAGTGCTCCTTTGGAAGGTTGGAGAAGACAAGATCCAAAATAGTGGAGTTATGATTGGGGATATTATTGAGTTGAATCAACGAAGAAAACTCCAAAAAGTTGCGGAGCAGACAACTCATATTACAATTACTAATAATTTTAGGAGGGTAGGAAAGATTCCAGCGCAAACCGGGGAGATTAAAGTCACCACAGATCAATACGTAGCATTGCGGATCTAAGGTGTTAATAATGCCAGCTAGTTCGTCAAATAAGCCTTCAAGACGGTCGAAACATGAAGAACATGGGACATAAACACAACAGACATATAAATAAATATGACACCTAAGTTTTAACTTAGCACAAACACAGTCCACGGGGAAATGGTCAGAAGAGAGTGTAAAAGGTTAAGGTGCGAGAGAAGATTTTATAGACAGCAATGGACCATACTTTGATTAAAATTTATTATGGGGTGTGGTACTGTTATTATTTATTAAGTGTTATACTTAATTTTACAGGATATTTTATTTAAAAAAAAAAACTGTTATTTTCACGCTCAGATATGACCCTCAGCAACTCGGACCTTTGAACTTTGAAGGTCATATCGAAATCGAACTGTAGAACAGAAGTAAAAATTAAATCTGGGCTCAAGATTCCTTGAAGACCATGGTCAAGGTCAAATCAAAGGAAGGAACAATCCTACGATTTTTATTCTGGACATTTTCCAGTAACCCTTAATTTTTAAGTTTTGCTTTCGTTCTAGAATTTGATATGACCTTCAGTGGTCAACGGTTCAAGTTGTATAAGGTCATATCTGAGCGTAAAATTTGCTTCTCTTTCCATTTCTGGGGTCAAAAGTATGTGTTCCATTTAAGAAAACAAACTTGACTTCGAAATGACCTTGAAGGTGGTAGTCAAGGTCACCGCCAGATAACCAGAGACCGATCCTACAAGTTTTGTTGGAAACATTATTGCCGAAAATTCACTCCTGGCGAGTTATCCTGCTGCTCCGGTAATTTGACGTTTCCTTGATATGACCTTCAGAGGTCGACTTCACCTCGAAATGTTCTTGAAGGTCAAGATCACATCTAAGTTTATAGTTAAATAGGCAGGTAAAAATCCTGAAACTTTTGTATTTATCGTTTTTCTCGAAAATGCGTTCCTGACGAGTTATTCAGGATTTTCGTACTTTTTCCTCACCAGGTATACAGGGTGTCCAAAGCCACTCGTCCACCCCTTCTAAATCGACCAAAAACTTTTTTTTTCGCCAAGTCGATTGCTCCATTTAAGTAAAGTGGGTACGCTCTATCGATTCGCGCTATGTTCAGCTTTCCGGTCTCAACCGGAAGCACGTTATTTTGACCGGAGGCGGAAGTGATAAAGTCTTCATTTAAGGGGTTAGGTGGGTTTGAAAATTTCAAAAAATCTATCTATATTTTTGTCTTATTAAATAGTACAATATGTTTAAAATATTCTCCTAAAATTTCTAATCGATCCGAGTAAAATTCTAAGAGATAGAAACTTTGGAAGTTCCGCCCATCATGCCACGTCAGTGCAGCGCTTTAAACTTTAAACGCGTTTATCTCAAAACTCAATTTTTTAAGTCGGTGGACATGATTTCTCGAAAAGTTATGAAGCGATTTTGTTAAAATTTTGCACACATCTTTGAAATAACATTATCTAGTTATTGAACGAAGGTTTTTTTTTTTTTTTTATTACAACTAATTTTTTCGAGCCAATACATGGTGAAAATTTGACCAAAAAATGTGTTTTTTTGTTCAAAGTCTGTCAAAAATTCAAATTTTAATTTTTTTTTTGCTTCGTTCAATAACGAGATTTATCCATGTACCAACGAAATATTTTTGGTTTTTTGATTTTAGATGAACCAATAATGAGTTATGCTGTCCACGGCAAAAGCATTTTTTTTTGAGACGTCAAAGGAGATGAGGTACCAACGGCTGAGTTTTCGGAATTTTTAAATAAAAATTTCACAAAATACTGTTTAAATATGTATCTTTGATATGCTGAATTGTTTCAATAAAATATATGATTCTATATATTAAAAAAAAATTGTAAAAATACCCTTTTTTTGAACCTCTGAAACCCACCTAACCCCTTAAACCCATCATGCGGAAGTTATGACATAGAATGTGAATTCGCTGTAAAAAGTGCAATTGCGGAGTCAAAGGTCTACTTCCGGTTTAAACAACTTCAAAGGTCATTTAACCCTTTGCGGTCGGTGTTCTCGTAGCGGGGACATTTTTAAATCGTCTTAGAAGTCGGTGTCCCCGTAGCGGGGACATTTTTAAACACAACAAATCAGTTTCAACAAATTCTGTGTGTTTTAATATCCATATATTGACTTTAAATCCTGTACGGAAAAGTAACTGCGAAACGCTAGATTTGCTCCGACCTGCTGGTACTCCCAAAAGCGAAATCTGCCGACCGTAAAGGGTTAAAGGGCGAAAAAGTAATTTTTTTAAAAGTGTCCCATTTAAAAAAACGTACTTTCGGTCGAGATCGGAAGCTGAACATAGCGCCAATCAATTGAGCGTACCAAGTACCCAAAAGTTTTTGATCGATATAGAAGGGGTGGACGGGTGGTTTTGGACACCCTGTATAGCTAAGCCATCTTATCTCTCTGTCTCTCTCTATATCCCACTCTCCCTCTCCATCCATCACTCTCCATCCATCACTAAGCCTCTGTAAGCTATTATACCGTTCACTTCTGTCAACTGTCTGGCAGCGGTACTTTTTTCTTGGTAAATGGTTAGTTTCTGAGTCACAATTTGTAGTATAGGGCATTTCACGTGAAGTGGACAACGAAAAACATTTTAAATACTGGATTTTGTTCATAATTGGGTTAATTGTACTTCTATGGGATCTAAATAAATGTACATGATTATTTTTATTTTTTTTAGCTTAGTTACCAATTTATGCGACTTCAAAGAATTGGCAAAATTTGAGGATCGGATTTTTCGAATGCTATTAATACAGTTTATCAAATGGATTGAATAATAAATAAATTGTGTTTGTTTGAGAATATTAATTGTTTTTCTTAGAAATAAATCCAATTTTAAATTTTAATTAATTTCTAAGAAAAACAATTAATATTCTCAAATAAACACGATTTACTTATTATTCAATCCATTTGATTAACTGTATTAATATCATTCGAAAAATCCGTTCCTCAAATTTTACCAATTCTTTGAAGTGGCATAAATTGTTACTAAGCTAAAAAAAATAAAAATAATCATGTACATGTACATTTATTCAGGTCCCATAGAAGTAGAATTAACTCAATTATGAACAAAATCCAGTACTTGAAGTTTTTTTCGTTGTCCGCTTCACGTGAAATGCCCCATATGTGAGTTCTAGTTGAATTAAAGTGCTGCTTTGCATTATTAATAAATATTTTTTATACACTGGATGAAGCTAGTAGCTTAAATAATATAGTTGCAGGCTAGTAGCTTAAATAATATAGTTTCGTTCTTTCAGGATATGACTTACCTATCAAGCAACTGTGTGATTTAAGAGAAGATCTTCCCGAAAAATGCATTATAATAGGAACTTTATTCAAACATCAGGTGAGCAATATTCTGTCAACGATTTCATTATCATAATTGATGTGATACATTTACCGTACAGCCACTTAAACCGAGCATTTTGCGAGAAATATCCGAGGAAAATCAACTTATACCTCAGCCACCGAGAAATAGTTATGTCGAGGACAATGATAAACTTATAATTGAGGACGAAATGCAGAGAATACCAATAATAGAAAAAATTGATGTCCATTATGTCGTGACGGGAGTCGTGTGTGCTATTTTAGGTAAATTAGTCTTTAATCAAATCAAAGGCATTTTGGAACTTAAATGAATTAATAATTTTTGAAATTGCTGTTATTTCTAGGAAAGGATTGTAAGTGGTAGCAATTACATTTTCTGCTTTTTATGTTTTAAAATTCTTTTGAAGGATATGGCGACTAAAATTTTCAAATTGAATAAATTTTAGTGCAAAGCAGTAAACTGATTCGAATCTACAATCAATATTTGGAAATCCAAGATTGCGGTTACAATATGCCGACCAAGATTGTAGAAATTAAAGGGAATTTTGTGATGTAGCTATGGGAAATTTTAAATATGAGATTCAGTGAAGCCTCCAAAATTTCTCAGTTTTACTGACTTTAATGGAGATTAAAGGTACGGACACACCAAAAGCGAAGCGAGCAAATTTTTAAATTTCGGTGACCTACAAATTAATTGAAGTGTCCGAATAGAACGCGACATGAGCGAAGCGTCTATTGGCAAACTCATAACTCATTTTCATTCGCGTTGGCGCCGCCAAACGTATTTTGCTTTCAATGTAAATCAATTGTACTGTCCTCATCTAACGCGAATGGGATGGAAGGGAATGGAATATAACGTAGCGAATAAAATACTCCTGTCCACACCAAACGAGAGGCGGCGCGGGAAAAAAAAGCGTTACGTACAAATAAATGAGTGTGTCCAGAGTAGATGCATAGACATAGACATTCGCTCCATGCTGCACGCGAATAAAATCTGAACACGTTCAGTAGCATTTTTGACGCGCGAGAGTTTTGCTCATATATCGATACTGAGGGTGCACATATCACATAGAAGACTTACTTTTTATAATTCTTCATGAAGGAGCTAATTGAAGCTATGCGGAAGTAACCTATGTTGTGAGATTTTTCAAATAGTCCTATAAGGATAAGGGGAAAAAAGCAGATGCATGTTAAGTTGTTACAACTTTTGTAGATTTTTTAATAATTTTTCTTAAAAATGATGCGGCAAGATCAAAATGGAAGGGGCTTAGGGAAACTTTTTTAAAGTATATATTTAAAGGGATAAAATCCTTAACGTGGCACTTCTCTATGTGCATGCACAAAAATTAGATTCGCGCCACGCCACGTCGCAGGATTCGCTTTGTTATGTTCGACTACTTCGAATTTGGTGTGGCCGGTGAAAATTTATCGCTTTATTCGCGTCGCATGAGTCCCGCCGCTTCGCGTTTGGAGTGTCCGTACCTTAATACAAAGGAGCTCCACTGTTGTAGGATCTCTATAACGAAAATCAGTTGGGGAAACTGATTTCGAATTTACTAGAAATGAAATGGGCGGCGAACTTTTAATTCCCTTTTATTTCGCACAATGTGCTTGTGGGTTTACCAATATAACAGTAATTTAAAATAATCTGCTGTTCAAAAAAAAAAAAAAACGCACAGCAACACGTTTGCTAATGCTTGGCGCATGGCAATTAAAAACAAATAAATAACTTCAGCGCTTACTAGTGTCTAGCTTTTTCAGCACAACAGGTTAAATGTAAAATTCTTATCCACAAGTTTCATTAGTTTCGATTGTAAGCACCACTATATCCGTCATTTATCAAAGGATCATCCTATGTAAGGTATTATTGGAAAGTGAAAATTCTATACTTTTTAACTTCCTTTATTATCCTGCAATGTTGAAAATTGCCCCATATTAAATATGATTCGAATTGGGCCATAAGATGACAAAATTCGTCTACCATATTTACGGCCCCAAATTTGAATCGAATCCACGAAGCTTATTTGCAAATTAACATAATTCATTTGCCATATTGGTGCCGCCACTTTGAATTCCCAAATTTTGAGCAAAAATTCCTAATCTGCGATTCCGAAAGCCCCTAATATTTTGTGAAACGTAATGTTTTGAGCACTTTTTACTATAAGACTAAAATTCCATGATGATTCTCTAAGTTGTAGAGGTGAGAAAGTACAAGGGGAAAATATATTACTCATAGCGATCAAACTACTGGCCTACTTCACCTTCGAAGGTTAGTACAGAAATATGGGTAAGAAATGATAAATACAGAAATATGAGTATGAAATTATAAATACAGAAATATGAGTATGAAATGAAAGAAATTAATTGCAGAAAGGCCTAAGTATTGGGTTGACGGGAAAGTTCTGCCGTAATTCTGCAGGTAATTTTACCTGTCAGATCAAAACAAGCAAATAGAATACGTCGTGTGGTATCTTATTATTTAGCGTGCCTCTCGTGGGATATAAAAGGACTACTTTCAATATACCTCATCAGTTAGTTGTGAAGAACAGAGTGAATAAGATGGCATTTAAGACATTTCATTTTGTATGAGTTACAGAAAGGAAGCAACGCATCAACTTATGTGACACTTTGGGAAGTGAAGTTATAAATGTTCGGACCTGCCAAAGATGGTTGCCAAATTTCGTTTGGGAGATTTCATCTCAAAGAAGATCGTCGGTCTGGGCGGCCATACACGATCGATAATGATATTCTGCGGTCCATGTTGGAGAGCAACCCACATCTGACCTCTAGAGCAATTGCAAAGGAATTAGGCATCCACCATTCGACTGCCCAGGAACACATCAAACATCTTGGATTTGTCTTGAAGCATAGTATTTGGGTTACGCATAATTTGACTGAAAGAAATTTATCGGATCGCGTGAGAATCTATCTGGTCATCTCTTCTTATTTGACACAATGCGGAGAAGGTTTTGGACAAGCTCATTACGGGAAATGAAAAGTGGCTTCTGTACGAGAATATAAAGAGAAAGTTTACTGCAGACCTGGAACATCCGCCACAATTATTGGAAAACCAGATCTTTATGCACGGAAGGTAATGCTCTGTGGTGGGATAGAAGAGGTCCAGTGTATTACGATCTACTTGAAGAGGTCCAGTGTATTACGATCTACTTAAATAGGGGCAAACTATCAATGCGAACATCTATTGTAACTAGCTTGATAAATTCAATGCAGCTATCAAGGAAAAGCGGCCAGTATTAGCGAACAGAAAAGGAATTGTGTTCCATCAGGATAATGCAAAACCACATACTGCAATTGAGACGCAACAAAAGTTGAACGAGCTTGGATGGGACAGAACTTTCTCGCCAACCTGATACTTTATTTAAAAAAATTGTTTCTTAAAGGCGGAAAATAAAAACCTAGGGACGAAAATTTGAAGGTAAAAGAAGTAATTTTCTTTCAAGTTCCATGAGTTTGGCATCTCATCTAACGAATTTCATTAAAAAAAATATTTAATAGGTCACAAATTGGTCAGTAAGTCCCACTTACTTACTGGTCAGTGATAGGAAAGGTCAGTCACGAAGAAAGAGGGTCAATAAGGCCTAAATTTTTGGGCAGGAAGCACTTAAAATCTCTTTGAAATTCTTTTTGGTTTTTATCTATAATCAATTTCAACCAATACGAAAATTTCAAATACCATCCCTTCTCTGCCCTCCCACCAAAGTTATGAAACAGCAGCTATAAATAGCACACCCGGGATTTCTTAGGATTCCTAACCACAGGACTAATTATGGTCTTCATGAGCCTGTAGCATCAATGTCTCGCTGTATTAACGCTCATTTCGAGCATATTGATTTTAATTTGACCAAGAGTTGTGTTAAGGCTAGGTTGGTTTAATTGATCTAGATGTACATATTTGTAGTAGTCAGCCTTTGGCGAAATTGTAAATAAATAAATAAATTTTAATGCATTAACGCTCATCTCAGCTCAATATTTTATTTTACAATACAAATAATTCATCTGGACAACCAATCAAACATAAATACCCTTTTCCCCCCACCATACCCCCTCCACCACGGTGTTTATGTTTGATTGGTTGTCTAGATTCTAGATGCATTATCTATATCAAATGCCAATATCCTACTTTGTATTAATTACAGAGGAGGGGATACCGTTGGGGAGGGGTATGGTGGGGGGAAGAGGGTATTTATGTTTGATTGGTTGGCTAGATGCATTATCTGTATTGTAAAGTAAAAGATTTAGCTGATATGACCGTTAATGCATTAAAATAGTGCTATTTATAGCTGCTTTTTCATAATTTTGAGGGGATGGTAGAGAGGAGGGAGAGTATTTGGCAGTTTCGTATTGGTTGAAATTAACCATGTATTGATTATAGATAAAAATCCAAAAGGAATTTCAAAGAAATTTCAAGTCTTTCCTGCCAACAAATCTAGGCCGAAAATCAGCCTTATTGACCCTTCTCCTTTTGGCACCTTTTTAGTAAGTAAGGTAAACGCTGATAATTGGTCAGCTAAAGATAATAATTGATCAGGCATAAACACTTGCGGCCAACTAATTAAGACACATCGAAATTTCACACAATTTTTCATTTCATTCTGTTACGATTCCAACATTTGACCAAATATCCCGTTAAAATGTATTCGTAACAAAAGTTTAGTTGTTAAACTTCATGGGAATGGCAAAGTTTGATTTTAGAAATTACACTGCATTCTGTACTTGAAGAATTACGGTGCAGATTAGTTTGAGAAGACCGGTCAACTAATTAAGACATCGTCATTTAAGTTGTGCTTAGCTATTTAAAAGTAATTTAATTAATTTAAAAACATATTTTTATCATCTATCAAGGGTATTATTTGTTTGTTTTCGATTTTATTCTTAAAATTATATAAAAGTTTGTAGTTCAAGAATTGGTAAAGGTCCTGAATATAGTCCCGAAGAACGCTCCATAGTTAAGAGGCTATACGATCAAAAGAAAACAATTTCCGAAATTTCAAAATTATTGAACCGGTCCCGTTGTTTCGTGGATAATACACTAAAGCATTGTGACAAATATTCAACCGCGGAAAAAGTGAAGAAGAATCTTCGTCCTCCAAGAAAAACATCGATTCAAGACCGAATTATCCACAGGAGCAGCGCTTCTGACTCCTTATTAACGGCAAAATGGATAAAAAATATGCTACAAGAAAGCCACAATATAGAGGTATCCGAAAGAACTGTGAGAAGACATCTTAATGAATTTGGATTACGTGGCTTTGTATCCAGGAAGGTTCCACTGATCCCTTCTAGATCAGAAAGTTCCACTGATCCCAAAAGAGACTGAAGTTCGCGAGAGAACATTTAAACAAGCCTCTTAAATTCTGGAGAATTATTCTTTGGACGGATGAGACGAAGATCAATCTATTCAGTTCTGATGGAAAACGGTACATAAGGCGACCTCCTAATCGTGCCCGTGACCCTAGATATACAACAAAAACTGTAAAGCACGGAGGTGATAGTATTGTGCTCTGGGCGGCAATATCTAAGCAAGGCGTTGGTCCAATTGTACAAATTAAGGGTATAATGGATTAATATGTTTATAAAAACATGTTGACCGAAACCATGATACCATATGCGGATAAAAACATGTCCGTTATATGGAAGTTTATGCCAGCCAATCCTAAACATACTTCACACATCGTGAAGCAATGTCTTAGTGACAATTTTGTTGATATTCTTGAGTGGCCATCACAAAGTCCTGACCTTAATCCTATAGAAAATGTATGGCGGACACCTAAGGTAAAGGCAGGATCAAGAAATATTTCCAATTTAAAAGCACGTAACCGAGGAGGCTTGGAACAACATTCCTGTCGAAGAGATCAACAAGCTTATCGACAATATGTCGCGGAGATGTGCCCAAATAATTAAAAATAACGGCTTTACAATCCCTATTAAATATTTTGTCGTCTGATTTTGTACATTTGGCTTAAATAAGTTTAAAATTATGTAATGATTAAAAACTTATTCAGAGTGTCTTAACCCATTAATGCGCAAAACGAGGATTTTGTGCATGCAAGTTCAATTGTACGATTTGAATAGCAAATTGGGGCGAATTTCCTCCAAATTCGTATATAAGGGGTTTTTGAGGGTGCTCTTTCAGAATCTGGCATTTATTTTGCATGAAAACTTCAACAACCCTGTTATTTTTTGGGTTTTTTCAAAAAAGTGCTGATTTTTTATGGTTATTTTTCTTCTCAAAGTCGATTATCTTGCTTTTGGTGCTATTGTATGATCATATAACTACCAGAAGTCGCGCTCCGAATGTCTACACTTTCTCAAACCATGGGTTTGAATTTTTTTTTTCACTTTGGTTTTTGCAAAATGGCTATTTTGTACAGCAATGTAACAAGAAATGTCGCGATTTTTTTACACGGAAAGCATCAACTTTAAAAAAAAAATTTTCTATGACAAAAAGTGCTTATAATTAGCCAAGGAAAACATGTAAATTTTTTCAGAATTTTTTGGACTATTTTTGGTTTTTTGGATTTGGCCAATTTTTGAAAAATCCAAAAATGTCCGAATGTCTACACTTTCTCAAACCATGGTTTTGAATTTTTTTTTTGCGTTGGTTTTTGCAAACTGGCCACTTTGTAAAGCAATGTAATAAAAAACGTCGCGATTTTTTTACACGAAAAGTATCAACTTTACAAAAAAAAACTTATATGACAAAAAGTGTTTATAATTAGCCAAGGAAAACATGTAAATTTTTTCAGAATTTTTTGGACTATTTTTAGTTTTTTGGATTTGGCCAATGTTTGAAAAATCCAAAAATGTCCCGAAAAATTATGAAAAAATTCACACGTGTTCTTTGGCTAATTAAAAGCACTTTTAGTCATATAAAATTTATTCGTATAATTCGTCCTTTTTGAGTAAAAATATCACAAAATTTCATCATAAAAAAACTTGGTGATATTTTTACTCAAAAAGGATAAATTATACGAATAAATTTTATATGACAAAAAGTGCTTATAATTCGCCAAGGAAAGCATGTAAATTTTTTCATAATTTTTCGGGACATTTATGGATTTTTCAAAAATTGGCCAAATCCAAAAAACTAAAAATAGTCCAACAAATTCTGAAAAAATTTACATGTTTTCTTTGGCTAATTATAAACACTTTTTGTCAAATAAATTTTTTTTTGTAAAGTTGATACTTTTCGTGTAAAAAAATCGCGACGTTATTATTGTTCATATATAATGCGAAATTTCCGTCTATCCTGCTTCCTTCAAATGATAAGCACAAGAACGGTTGAAAATGTTATTCTATACAACGAAACTCTTGTTTACTTTATTTGACTGAAAACGGAATAGAGATTGTTACTCAATAACGGTACAAAATTGGTTTTTTCCTGCTGAAATCACTTGAACAATTAGTTGAGTTTTAAACTTTAAAGAGTGAACGTTCAATATTTTTACAAAATATTTGAGTTTTTTGTGAAATAATATAACTTTTTGTGAACTCAGGAGAGAAATAAAGTATATAATTAAATAGTGAGTACATAAAAATAAATAAAATAGGTCAATTGATACATTTTTGCTTTTTGAAATATGAAGAAAATTAGCGAGGAAAAAGTAACAGAAATAAAGTATTTCCTTGAAAAAGGGGAAAAGTACCGGGAAATTGCCCATAAAATTGGTGTTGGCATTGGTACTGTAACCAATATATAAAAAAAAAAAATTAAACATTACCATTGAAAATTCGCCTGGAAGGAAAGCCGTTCTGACTCCGCCTGTTCAACGGATGATTTTAAGGCTCGTTACAATGGGTGACAATGCCGTGAAAGTGACCTCCAACCTACAGAGGTTCCATAATATTGAGGTAACCCCGGAAGTTGTTCGAAAAGTCCTTCGGAAGAATGGGTTTCATGGCCGGGCCAAAGTAAAAAAGCCAGCTCTTACGAAGAGGCATCGATCTTCACGATTGGCTTTTGCCAAACGCTATAAAAATTTCACAATTGATGACTGGGCAAAAGTGATTTGGTCAGACGAGAACAAAATCAATAGATGCGGGTCAGATGGACGACAATGGACATGGAAAAAAAAGGGTGAACTCCTTCAGGATCGCCACGTCCAACCAACCGTCAAGTTCGGTGGTGGAAATCTGATGCTCTGGGGATGTATGAGCTTCCGGGGAGTTGGGAAGTGTCAAAGGATTAATGGTAGAATGACTGCCGAAAGCTATGTTGGCATCCTTCAGGACAGTTTACTTGGAACATTAGAACAGTGGGAGCAAAATGTGTCGGACGTTATCTTCCAGCAAGATAACGATCCGAAACACAAAGCTCGAAGAACCACTGATTGGCTGCAAAACCAAGGATTTGAGGTTTTGGATTGGCCGGCACAATCCCCCGACCTCAATCCTATTGAGCACTTGTGGGTTGAATTAAAGAGAGAAGTGGCTGCACAATCGGGGGAATACCGATCCTTAAATGAACTGTGGAATAGGGTGGAAGCTGCGTGGGCCAACATCCCAGATTCCAAGTGTCCAAATTTAATCGAATCAATGCCACGGAGAATAGCGGAGGTCATCCACGCAAAAGGGGGCCACACAAAGTACTGAAATAGTGAAATGTAAGGATAATTTGGTTTTGATTTTAAAGTCAACTAATTGTTCAAATAATAATTTTTCTTTTTCAGCTTTTATATATATATCATAAGTAAAATCGAATGATTTGCAGAATCTCATAACATTTGAACAAAAAGTTGAGTCACTGTATATATTTGTTTGTATATTATCCTATGCAAACCCTAGTAATTAAAACAAGGGAATTTGTTCGATTTATTCTCAAATTAATATAGATATGTACACCACGAAGCATAAAAAAACCTTCATGAAATTATGGTGTGTCTTAATTAGTTGGCCGCAAGTGTACATACAATTTTTAAGATATGAATGATGAATACAACAACTTAGCAAGTTGTAAACAAAAGTGAACAGCTGCAAGTCCAAGGCTCCCGCCCATAATTTAATGTTTATAATAATACAACACAATGCTAGTAATCAATGTTATCAGTAGAAGCAGCTATACCATACAGATGTATGAAGTAGGTACATAATGCATGCTGCGTATAAGTATACCATATATGTGACTCAGCACGCAGCCATGCTCGACTCAAGTGCCGAACGAAAGGAACGGGATTTTGACGTATTGCGAAATTTTGTTATAATAGAAATATTTTTAGTTTTAGATGGGACTTATGATTAGTCTTTATTCTGTGCTTTTACCCTTAAAGTTAGTTATGTTTTTATTGCACTTTTTATGCCTACTTTGAGAAGTTCTGCCTTGCCTGCATTATCAGTATTGACCTTTGGTGACTGAGCAGCAACTCTGATTTCTAACATTTCTCTGGCGAAGTGAGAAAGTGTAAAGACTGCTAGCCGTTGACCGCCAAGCGCGTGTAACCTACGCTGAAGTCGTCCTGAATCTCGACCATGAGGAAGATAATTTTTCATCGAAAATCATCATGAGTGGCGGGATATAATATCCTTGAAGCACTGATTACTTTTCCTTCACCCCATAAATTTTCTCTTTTCACTCAGCGGATCGTGATTCCCGCATAGTAACATAAATGCTGAGATTTCATATTCCCATATTTTCGAATCCAAGTGGCTCAATCAACCCTACAAGTGCCCCGATAATATTTTGACCATTTTTAAGAATTTCCAACGTCTCAGCTCAGTTTCCAAAAATCGAACACACAAGTCGGGTGTCGATGCACCGCGCCGGGGCAAAGTGCACGAAAGTGCACGCATGCTTTCTTTTCGGCCAACCGCGTGTGGGTCGTTATGTATAAGCAAAAGCGGGGAAACTAATAATGAGTCGAGGAAGGGTCGTGCGAACCTAGAAGGCTCCGATCGAGCAGTTGGATGAAGATCGCGGCAGAAAGTGGTAAATTATAAAGTCTCAAAGTTAAATAATAAATGTTCAACTCCTAGAAAATTGTGAAATCAAATGTTAAGTGCACAACTCTTGTAAATTGTGAAGTCCTAAAGTTAAGTGCACAACTCTTGCAAATTGTGAATTCCTAAAGATAAGTGTTATGTTCTAATAAAAGCCTTCACGTCGGTAGCCCAAGTTTTAATTTGAAATTGTGGGTGAAGCTGGAAAAGCGAAATTGGACAACAAAGTTACGGGCTGGTGATCTTCTACATAAAGCCAGGACGCGACACGACAAGGCCCATTTCCATCTCTGTGGATACGTGAATAAGCAGAATTATCGCTTCTGGGGCACCGAAAATCCGCTTATAACGTACGAAGAGCCATTACACCCGCTCAAAGTTACTGTATGGTGTGGTGTTTACGCTTCATGAGATCTTATTTTTTCGAAAACGCCACGGGCCAAACGACTGCTGTGAAGGGCGAGCGCTACAAAGCTATGTTCAACAATTTTCTCTTTCCTCAACTGGACGAATTGGGAGAGTATAACATGTGGTTCCAACCAAAGAATATCTATTTCAACAAGGAGGGACACTTTAATACCCTCTCAAAATTCCAACTCATATGCAAGCTCTCGCAAATACACCCAGCAAAATTTCCCATTAGATAAAGCAGCTCAGGGCTACTACCTCTGTAAATACCTATATGAAATGCAGAGAGAGAAATAGTCACCAAAAAGTTCTCACAGACAGCTTTTATAGCGTAAGCTATAAACTGAAGCTTTTTTTATGAACGCTTTTTTAAAGGCGCTCCCAAGCCGGGCACCAGTACTAGGCCGCTCAAGTTTACCTCTCCTCGCAATGTTAAGTTATAGGGAAATGCCGAATCGGAGAAGGGAGAAGAGGCAGGCAGCACACATCGAGCATGAATACGGACGAGATTGTTTACATTTTTTCATTGTGCGTTTTTAAAGGCGGCCCAGAGCGGAATTTCTTTTGTGTGCTGCTCACTTACGAAAAGTAACCGGTTGATTTGTTTGGAAATGTGAAGAAGCTTAAAAGTTTTTGAGTAAAAAAGTACTTTCTTAGAAGCAATTAATTAAATTAAATTAAATGTGCTTTAGATAAATGATGGGTAAGCATAATAAAATGTGTTTGGTGTGTGGCTGTGGAAAAGGCAGCGTTTCATACCTGTAACGGTACCAAGGTCGAAAAAAGGAAAAACGTCACGAGTGTCCCCTCTTGTTAATAGATACTCTTTGGTTCCAACAGGATGAAGCAACGGCGCATACTGCACGACTCACAACCGAAATTCTGAGGACTGCATTTCCGGGTCGCCTAATCTCTCATTTTGGTGATTTGCACTGGCCGGCAAGATTGCTCAATTTAACCGTTCTAGACTTCTTTTTGTGGGGTTTCTTGAAGTCACGAGTCTATGTCAACAAGCCTCAGATTCTTGAAGCCCTCCAAGAGAATATCCGTTAGGAATGCGGGAACCTATCGCCGGATGTTCTGGCAAGAGTAATTGAAAATGCCATAAATCGGGCCCGTATGGTTATCAATTCTGACAGCGGCCACTTGGCCGATATCATTTTCTCTACTTAATGAAAAAAAAATTTAGACATCAAATAAACACAATTCCATGCAGTAGTTGTCTTTAAAAAAACTCCCAAAAGTCACTTTTTTTTTTAAGCGGTCACACTAGTGGTGCCCCTTAATATCTTCAAAATGCAGATTTCTACAATATTCCACAAATGGTTTTTTGTGAATAAGCAGAGAAAGGATCTGCTTGGACATTTTGTGTATTTTTGGAAAGGTAATAAGATGGGAAATTAGGTTTATTAATTACATGAATTTCGGAGAAAATTTGGACAATAGATTATAGTATCTGGCGTATCGTCTCAATACATCTGACTAAAAAGTCAATTTACCTGGATTCGGCCGAAGAGCCTAAATTCCAAATACCTGACTGGAGAGCCTAAATATTTACACTTGGCGAAAAGTGCCTCAGTGTTCTAAAGGAGCGAAAAGCGAAAGATCTCGAAACGCCTATATTTTACTCCTCCCCTTTACAAATTTTCACGCTTATTTATACAAAATGTTCTTACCTTCTAAAACAGACATGCTCAAACATACTTAACTTACGCTATCGATAAACTATGATCTAATTAATCCCAGTCCCAGAGCTTTTAGTCCCAGAGAGTCATGACCTAACATTTGAATTGCAATTTTCCTAAAAGAAATTTGAGTATTAAGTGCACTGCCCTCGCATGACTTAAGCACTTCCATATGCTTGCGGCCTGGCGTTGACTCACGTGTTAAGCCTGGTATGCTGTTCCCAAGAAATTTCTTGGCCTATACAAAACACATGTAAAAAAACACTCAAGGAACACTCAAGGAATTTCTTTTCTGTTTCGGCTACCAAAGTGGTATGCTGTTCGCCAAGAAAAAACAAAGTTCGGATTTCAGGAGCAGATGGCGCTATTATCACTTAATTCTAATTTCCTTCAAGAAATATGTATCCGAGCACATATTCCTTGAAGTAAAAGTGGCAGTTTTGCTTATTTGGATTTCTGTACATTGATATTATTGTGATAAATCCATATTTGGAATGGATTTTATTGAAATTGAGGAGTTCGTGGAATCACAGGAACAAATTAATACTCCTCCTGAACTGAAAAAATTGGTTGCAGCAGGACCGGCGAAGAAAAAAAGAACTTATAATTCTTTATTTTATTTTTATTCAGTGTTATATTTTTTTATTTTTTATTAATAAATTTACATTTCTTTACTATTATTCCTTTAAAACTTTTTAATTTATTCTGTTGAATTCTTCTTGTAAATGAATTTAACTGGAGATTATTTTATTTTTCTGTTCATCGCCTACTTTATATTTTTTTTGTTTTAAATAAAATTCACCGCCTCCTCCTCCACATATGCTTACATCAGTCGCAAATCTTCCTTTCGTATTTCTTTCCTGAAGATAGCGATTTACTCTGCATATGGGTTTCTTCTTTTGTTTGTTCTTTTTCAGCTCGATGATCAACACCAAACTTGCCGCAGCAATAATGAGGTTCATATTCCTCATGTATAAGTCCCTAATTTATTAAACTTATGATTATATTTTCACAATAATAAATATACCATTTACCTTTGAGAATTTTCCATAGTCTCGTCACTTCTCATAGATTTCCCACACAGAAACTCACTTTTGCACAGCTGTCTTTTTGAAGTTGTCAAAATTCCTTGACCTACTGTCAAAATTCCGTTTGGGAATAAGTACTCATTTTCCTTGAGCTGTTTTCTTGGGAACAGCATACTAGGCTTTAGACTATACGACACCTTTGGGCGACTTGGGCGATTAGCGACTCGGGCGAGTACCGTAATTAGTTCATCCGTTAAATGACTTATGTTTACTTTTTACTGTTGAGTTTGCGGGATGCAATATGATCGGTGCATATGAGTGCACATTTGTTTTAATGATGCGCTCCACGCGGGCACATTTCTGACATTTTTGGAAAGGATTTGGGTATATTGAGTTGGTAGCCACTTCGACTAACGTGCGATTTACAAGATTTGAATATACTGAACAATATACTGACCTGGGGAGTATTCGCAGCTACCCAAACCTCCTGACTGTTAATACATTTTATTGATGTATTTCGAAGAATATTTCGTCAAAATTTCAGCCTTATAAAAGTATGGAATATTATCCTTCCTAACAACTTTAGGCGCACATGGCAGGTATATTTTTTATGCATAAAAATGTATAAATTGAAACATATTCAAACGCCAGCTTTGTATAAGCATATTAACTTTTATAATGATTTACCATTTTGAAAAATTAGGGGGATAATATTGCACTCGCGTCAAACCTGCCAGGTCATGATTTCCTTACTTAATTAATATTAAATAAAGTATTCACTAAGTTTCAGCCAACGTTAGTTGGAGTGGTTGCCAGCTGTTAGACTATACATAAATCAAAGTGGTTTTAAATATAATTTCTTTGGCTTACGATGTAGATAGGCCGACAAACATTTACAAGAAGATTTTTTTTTACTCGTTTGGGCAGTAATTAGGTCTTCATCTTCAGTTTCCTAAAATCGCAACTGCTCGGCTCCATTTTATCATAACTTAGTACATAAATTACATCAAAATCCGTGGTAGCAAACGTTCAGCCTAACTGACAGATAAACACCTTCAAACGGTATTTTTACTCATTACATCATTAAAATAAATTATCTTTAAGCTAATTTTTCAAGAATTACGGACATGTAAAGGATATCAACTTTTACTGTTTTGTAAAATTACTTTCTTTTGAATTTCAGTATTTGAAGTAATGTGTTGTTCATTTATTAAATTCATAGGTTTTGTGGAAGCGGATGGTAAATTTATTGTAGAAGACTACGTGTTTTACGAAGGTGGAATTCAACGACAAATTTCCACATTAAGTGATTCACCTCTCATTGTTTTAATATCTGGATTGGATCAGGTGAATGTTCGTGAGATTATATGGTGTATATATTACCAGCCAAACCTGATTTTATGTAGTTCTTTATAGACCCAACTGTTGTGCAGTTGTGCACAAATTAACCCTTTATAGCCCCATGTGACATTTTTTTAACAAACCTCATAAATCCCGCCAGAATACGCACCAAATGTATTTAGTTCATTCAAATCGGCGCCACTTTGCTGTCACATATTATTGAACAACGTAGTATCCACGGAAATCATCATAGACAGCGTAAACTGTTAACAGTTAATCGATTAGAATTTCGCCCGTAATTGAAAGTGACAAGTTGAAATTCGTGCACATTTTGAATTTTACAAAAAAAATACAAAAAGTGTGCAAAATTGTATTATTTTCTTGGAAACCTATAGATAAGTGATGAATATGTTCCTTCCATACCAAATAAGGTTTTTTTGTTAACGTTTAAATCAATTTTACAGTAATGTTACACTCCCTTAAATGTGAAATAAATAATTAATAATACATATTTTTTAATTTCTGAGAAATACGTATTTTTTTATTTCCCTAAACCTGTCCATTTTAAACATAATTTTAATGTTTTATGATCTTGGGCTATAAAGGGTTAAATTTGTGTATTAACCTTTAACCAGGGACATGAAAAATTTATAAGACTATAAGGGACATGACGTCTCACAGGCTACTACTTTCAAAGTCAATTTTTGTTATAAAAATCAATTTGGATGTTTTAAAATTGTGTTCATATTTAACCATTGGTATGTAATAAAAAACATTAAATACATTTAACCAGCTTTTATTATCAAATATCTAAAAAAAAAACAGTCAAAGTCAGTGGTATTTTACAGAAAGTCTCAATTTGCCAAAAATTTGCAGAACGCAAGACGCCCGTGAGACTCCATTTCACCAGTTAAAGGTTAATTTATAGCACAAATCTGTTTGTTGCTTTTGAAATAAATATATCATATCATATACTATCTTAAGATCAGGTTTAGGTAATAGCATTTGCAATTTTAATAAACATTTTTGATATTCAATCAATTTTCATTTACAGTGGGAGTCACAAACTAGTGTTTTATCTTTGGAACTTTTTCAACAATGGCTCTGTGGAAATGTTAACACTGGTGAGGAGAATAGCCATTGGGGTCCCTCTAATGTTGTACGAGTGATTGTTTGTGGTAAATAGATTTACATTATATATATATATAAATATATATTTTAAGGCTATTTAAAAAAAAAATTAAATTTAGTTAAGTTTCTTCCACTTTTTATTTTGATGTAATTTTTATACGTTCTTTTTGTTATTGTGATACAATCTAGGTCTAAGTACCTCTAAATAAAGACTGCAATTTAATATATTTTTATTTTCAAGGCAATTCAGTGAACGTTGGATTGAACAAGGACTCGCAATACAATCGAAATTCACAGACAGAGGACATTCATGAAATTATCCAATCATTAGATGAAATGTTTTTCTCATGGTGCCAATCAGTGTCGGTAGATTTAATGCCTGGAGACAGAGATCCCTCAAATTTGATGTTCCCGCAACAACCATTTCATAGTTGTATGTTTCCTAAGTCTAGTAATATAAGTTCTTTTAAGAGGGTTACAAATCCATACGATTGTGAAATCGACGGAACTAAAATATTGGGTACTTCTGGTCAAAATATACAGGATATTATGAAAGCATCAAGAATTTTGCAACCTATTGAAGCTCTTCGGTGTAGTTTAAAATGGAGTCATATCGCGCCCACTAGGTATGATTTAAAATTGCATATTTTATTTAAATAATGTGGCTGATTTTATTATTTATAGCCCCGATACGTTGCCATGCTATCCGTATATGAATACTGATCCTTTTATAATAGAAGATTGTCCTCATATATATTTTTCGGGGAATCATATCGATTTCGAAACTAATTTATATAAAGGTGAGTAATATTTGAAAAGATTTTATGGCATTCATAAGCGGGTGTTCAAAATTAAGGGATCATCCAAAAAATCAGAAAATGTTTAAATCAAAAGTAGAGAGTACAAGTTTCAAAATGAGCTTTTATTCATCCAAATCCGCTAATTTTATGCGAAGATACAGCGGTTTAAAAAAGAAATGTTATTAATATGTGTGCTAAAGAATCAATGAGTGATCCTTTAATTCTTTCAAACTTTTGGCAGTTGAATACACTAAAAATGCAAATTGCCGTAACTTACTCTTTGTCATTCCTTTAGGAGTATCTTTAGATAAAAAAACAAAACTTGGAATCCTTCATGATCCCGCAACTTTCTTCAAAATGACGGCTGATAAACTAAAAAAATTCAAAAATAGAGTTTTTAATGTGATCAAAATATTGAAGACACAAAACCAAAAAAAAATATTTTTGACTTGGGCATTCACCTGGGAGTCCGGAGAATACACCACGGTCATGGCGTGAAAATTATAATTCACTGTATGTACTTTGGAACATTGGACAATATACGTTTAGATTTTAATTCTTACATTAATGAAATATGGATTGTTGTGAGCAGTAGTACTGCTAGTAATATTATAACATTCTAACTTAGAGCTACTGGGGCTATTTATTGACCAACTGACAAGTTTTATGGTCAAGAGGGGAAAAGTTATTATCGTATATAATCTTCTGAGCTTAAGGGGTTACATCACCCTGACGCTCGAAAAAATAGACATAAAAATAAAGTTTTTTTTTTTGACTCGGCCATTAAAAATATGAGTTATTCTTTATTTTACGTACAGTGCTGTGCAAAACATTTGCAACTAAAACCCCAATTTTCTATGTCTTACTACAACAAACCTTAAATTTTTAAAAACAAAAAAGCTAATAGAGTATTTTATTATTTATTATATCTAATTTAAGAATATTAAAAAACTAAAGATAACTATTCAATAAAAGAGGAGATATATTTTTTTCATACTAAGATACAAAACTGACTGTGCAAAACAGTTGTAACTCCTTGACAATAACAATGTTGGCGACTTTAAATATATATTATCATTAATATTTGGTTGAATAGCCTTTATTTACAATAACTGCTGCACATCTTGTCATAGAATTAAATAGCGACTCAATATGTAAAGAAGTTATATCATTCCAAGCCTTTATACCATTAAAGAGTTCGTCACGGTTGTTGTAAAATTGACCCCTCATATTCTTCTTAACCAGTTGCCATAGCTTTTCTATGGGCTTGAGATCCGTGGACTGTGCGAGCCATTTCAAAACTTTAATGTTTTGCTGCGAAAACCAAGCCTGAAGAAGTCTATAGGTGTGCTTGGGATCATTGTCCTGTTCAGAGCGCTAACGCAGGGGCATTTCTTCCTCTGCGTAAGGGAGCATAACATTTTCCATAATGTTTTTGTAGTCCTCCGCTTTCACTATATGTGAAATTTCATAAAGAGGTCCCACGCCCTGAGCAGATAAACACCCCCAGACCATTGTATTACAACTCCCATGCTTCAGATTTACCACAGTTTATCGCGGATTTAGTCGTTTGTTCGTCGGTCCTTCTACTTTTTGCCCTCCATCTAGCCCCACTAAGTTAAACACTCATCCAAAAAAAGGACAGTACTCCATTTTTCCAGGGGCCGTTCTAAATGACTTCGAGCAAAGACAAGTTGAGCCCAGCCATTTTTTTTTCGGAGAGTAGTGGCTTTTTCGCTGGCCTGTAGCTCTTAAGATCGGTTTCTATAGCTCGTCTTCTTACTGTCGAAGGATCTACATCCAGGTTTTATTCATTTTTTACTTAAGGGGGTATTCTAGTGTAGAAATTCGAAAAAATCGAAAACTTTTTTTTTCCACATTTATAAAATTTAAACATTCAAGTATATGTCTTCAAAGGGATTTTTTAAAATTTCAATTATTTACCAAGTTATAGCGATTTTTGTGAAGCGATAACTAAACTGATCCGACCGGAATGAACTTTACTCTAAACTTTAAACGCGTTTTTCTCGAAACTACTTTTTACAAGTTGGCGGTAAGGATATCTCGAGATCTACTAAACCGATTTACTTGAAATTTGGTGTAAACGTTCTTTATCTATCCCTCTATCGTAAGTTATAGCGATTTTTGTGAAGCGATAACTAAACTGATCCGACCGGAATGAACTTTACTCTAAACTTTAAACGCGTTTTTCTCGAAACTACTTTTTTCAAGTTGGCGGTAAGGATATCTCGAGATCTACTAAACCGATTTACTTGAAATTTGGTGTAAACGTTCTTTATCTATCCCTCTATCGTAACAACCTCAAAAAAGTTGAAAATTTTGATTTGTAATATTTTTAAAAAATTTAAAACTGTTGAAAAAATTGCAAAAAAAAAATTTTTTTTTTCAACCGGCCGCCATTTTGTGAAAAAAAACTTTTTTTTTACTTTTTTGTGGTTGTTGCCATAGCGACAACATTACTAATTAAGAATCCGTTGGATTTTTTTTGTTTCAGTTGACTAGAACGGTTGTAATTTTGACCGCCGTCACACCCCCTTTTTTTTGGATCCCCCACTCTGCTAGCCGATAACTTCTGGAATTTTTGGTTTTTTTTTTAATTTAATTTTTATGTATTCTTAAAATATCAATAAGCAAACAAGAAAAAAAGGGATACTAAAAATATTTTTTGTTCTTTTTTTACGAAACTTGAAAAAACGACCGAAATTCGTGCCTCTACACTAGAATACCCCCTTAAGTACCTTGAACTGACGAAAGGCCGAAATTTAATTAAAATTTAAATTCTACAATACTCAGCCTTTGTCGTTTTCCTTGGTCTACCACCCTTTATGAATATTTTCAATACTCCCAGTCTTTTTAAAACTGCTTATAATTCTGGATATGGTGGATTTAGCTATTTTATATTTTTCACTAATGTCTTTTTAGGTTATACCATCTGTGTAAACAAATATTATTCGGTTTTTTATTTCGTTGTAAAATTAATTACCCCCATTTTAAGAACTTTTAGTATAATTGCGTTTAAAGGAAAAAACATATTTTAATAATACACTTCCGCGCATGGACCTGACCGACAGACTGGATTATATACCCTGCAGTAGTTGGATCGGAATAGAAAATTATTATTGTTAACTATATATGGAAAAGAAAATAACAGTTAACTAACAAAGTACTGCCAATTCTCATTTATTCCGAGAAAAGTATTTGTTGATATATAAAGTTGCAAATGTTTTGCACAGGCAAAATTGTTACGTTGAATAAAAAAATGGATATTGCTCCCTTATTATGGGATATTACATTCTGCTATTGTTATATCTGGAAACTAGACATAATAAAGAATAATGCACTGTAAAACTTGTTTTGGTATCAGTGGTTTAGGAAATTTTATAATGATCTGTAAGAATCTATGATTTTAGTTGCAAATGTTTTGCACAGCACTGTATATATAAGTATAATATATTTATAAACAACTAGCTTGCCCAGCAGACGTTGTACTGCCCTTTCCGGTACATTTTCATTATGCCCTGTGCGTCGACCAATATTTGATCGTGTTCTTTCTTTTCGCATGTTTCTACAAATAATACCATTAATATAAGAACACAGTGTTTCCGTTTCATATCCCTAATTAATTTATTGAACAATCTTACACGTTGCTTAATATTAGGTAAACCGTTTTACACTTCACAAATATTGGAAAATTACCCGGTTTCATCCGACGTTGTGTAAATACTTAGTAATTAAAGACTTCTCAAATATTCTAGTTTGTTATATCCTAGAAATTGATTCAACCCGAAAACCCCTTTATGGATCCGCCATCTTGAATATCCAAATCTTGATAATATTTCAAATTAGTGGCATTAAGACAATTATTGTACCAAATTTCATTAAAACCGAAATCGAGAAATACATATAGGGTCTTGGATCTAGAAACTTTGATAATTCGATATCGATCAAAATTAGTGGCATCAAAAAAATCGTACTAATTTTCATGAAAATCCGTTGAAGTCGAGAAATTTGCATCACCATATTGGATCCGCTATCTTGGATTTTGAAATTTTGATAATATTTAAAATTAGTGGTATCAGAATAATCATTTTCATTAAAATCTGTTGAAATCGAGACATTATGGTCTCCCTATTGGACCCGCCATCTTAGATTTACAAATTTTAATAATATTCGAAATTAGTGGATTCAGAATAATCATTATACCAATTTTCATTAAAATTTGTCCAAATCGAGATATTTTGGTCGCCGTATTGGATCCACCATCTCGAATTTGGAAAGTTTGATTTCATTCAAGTTAGTGGCCTCAGAATAATTATAGTACTAATTTCCATTAAAATCCGTTAAAATCGAGAAATTGTTGGTCACAATCTTGGATTTGGAAATCTCGATAATATTCTAAATTAGTTGCCTCAGAATAACCATTATACTAATTTACATTAAAATCCGTTGTAATTGAGACATTTTAATCGCCATGTTGGATTCGCCATCTTGGATTTGGAAATTTAGGTAATGTTCTAAATTAGTTCAATAAGAATAATCATTGTTATAATTTTCATTAAAATCCGTTGTAATCAAGACATTTTAGTCACCATGTTGGATCCGCCATCTTAGATTTGGAAATTTTGATAATATTCAGAATTGGTGCCCTCAAAATTATCACTGTACTTATTTTCATTAAAATCCATTGAAATCTAGAAATTTTGGTCGCCATATTGGGTCCGCCATCTTGCATTTGTAAATTTTGATAATATTCAAAATCAGTGACCTCAATACAATAATTGTACTAATTTTCATTAAAATCCGTTGAAATCGATACCGCGCGAACGACAAACTCGCGAAGTTAAAATAATCGTTAAGTTTTCTGAAATTATCCAATTTTCTGCGCAATTATCTTAACTTTCCTTTCCGTAAGAACCTTCTACAAAGTATTAGAAAACTTAAAAAAAAAAAAATAATGAAATCGGTAAAGTCGTCCTCAAGTTATTTTTTTTCTGAGTACTACATAATTATTTTATATTACATTCTCCAATGGGAATAAACTCCTTTAAATATTTATTATTTGTGTACACAGTGATTCGTAAAGATCTGTTGCAATATATGCCAATCGATTCTAGGGATCAAAGTTTGTTCCGAAACCATTTCTCTAAAATACGTATACAGGTTGTTTAGTGGTGGGAGGGAAATATTGCAGGGGGTGAAGGGACCGAGACCGAGACAAGCAAAAAATCGTATTGGGGGCGGGGAGGAGGGGGGGGGGGGGTATCTCGCACCGTTCGGCAGTTACAAGGTGATTCGTAAATCAGGATTTTGCTTTATATGGGAACCGCTCTTGTATTTTTATCTTTTTTTCTACGCATCGCAGCGGCCCCAAACGGATCTCAAAAAATTCATTCGTTCATAGTGGTAAATATGGAAACTACAATTCTCCTTTCTCTTTAACGGAACTCTACAATTATATATATGATTTTACGAGTATGATACTAAAAATGCAATATTTTTCTTTTCAGGAGAGGAAAATCAAATCGTCCGTTTGGTATGCGTCCCTTCATTCAAAGAAACGCACTGTGTGGCGCTTGTTAATATACGTACATTAGATTGTCTAAAAATGAATTTCAAGGTTGAGTGTTTTCAGGATTAATTAATTGTTAAAAATGCAAAATGATCTAATCTATTTATTTTCAATTTCAAGAACTCGAAAATACGTATATAATACTATAGTATATACTCTGCAGAAGAACAAATTTGCCCTAATTCGATTTTGATGTGATTCACATATACTGTATTCACATTTGGTTCAATAATTTTCTTCAAGGGCCTTTGTTTTCCCAAAACTAACAGTTAAAGTATAGCGAGCGAGTAAAGTACTCATGATTGCAACTAACAATTACTAATCAAAGAGGCCATGGTCGAGCGGTAAGTTGCTCGGCTGGGGCGCGGTGTGTCATGGATTCCGATTCTCGTCTTTTCAAAATACTTTTTTCATACTTTTTTCTTCAGACTAAATTTATATTGTATCCTATTATGTATTACACATGTTTAACATTAACATTATCCGAACGACGAATGTGTGCAAATTGAAAGTGATTAAATTGACTAATTTTTCCAAAATTATAAATTCCATTATTATACGACGTTTTTTGTATTAAAAATCACACAGGTCCTTTATTACTTTCAAAAAGTACAAGTTCCTCCGGATGATATTTATAGTAAAAATATTGAAAATAATTCGATTACATACAGCAGACTTAACGAAACATTTCTACAAGAGCAAGCTATTTTCAGGTGGGATATAGGGAAACTATAATCATTAACATTTATGAAAATTTTACTATCCTCGATTATTTTTGAAGCAAGCCAAACGAATTGAATTATTGTTTAACAACGTATCTCAGTTGATGTAAAATTATTGAGTGAATTTTAATGGCATCCCCTCTTAAAATTATTTCATATTAGGTCTCCAGCAACTACTCGATCTCAAATGACAGGGTTTGTGAATAACGATCTATATATAATATAAATTTCCATGGAATTTTAACATATAAAAGGTAATCTTTAAAATATAAAAATACACGGAGTGAAAAACAGCAGTTTAAATGACAGGGTTCGAACCCACGCTGAGTATTACCGCTGGGTATTCATTACTTAAGCTGCTCATCTTATTTTAACCGTTATTTCCTTGGAAACCGAGGGCCATTGAAGAAAATCCTTCGAACCCAAGGTTCTGCAATATATGTAAATCTCATCAAAATCGAAATAGGACGAGTGTGTTCTTCTGCTTGTAAGGCTACTAGGTATTTGGGAATAATTATTAATATATGTATATTGCATAATTGTAATACACAAATAAAATGGTTTTTTATTTATTTATTTATTTATTCATTCATTCGGTCTACAGATCAAAAAATAACCTTACAGAATAGAATATATTATTACAAAATTCTACAATTCAATTAAACGGCATATTTAATAATCAATTAATAGAAATATTTTCAAGGTATGTGATTTTGGATTTGAGCAAGTCGGGGGTGACTTACCCCCGCTCATCCTCTTAAGATTGATTATTTTCAAATCTCCTAAAACACGTCAATTATATTTTTCAATTATCTACGTTATCCAATTATTTTGGCTCAAATTCTAATAATTTAGGAATTTTTACAGATAAAAAAATAGTATTTACCCTCAAAATTACTTAGGGGTTGCAGCCCTTTGGGTCCAGAGTAGTATTCACAATATTGTTATAATACAACCTAAAAAGCGCACTTGGTATTGTTGCAAAATTTTAATTAGTTTTCAAGATATTTAAAAAAAATGGTTTTGGGGGTTAACTTTAAGGGTGGTTTTTACCCCTTCAATGGAGGAGTTAGCACGTAGAAAAAAATACGTGTTCAATATTTTTCGATGCTCTACCACATATCACAAACTCAAGAAAATCGGTGAGGTACACCTCGGGTACCTTCCTTGTTAGTTTTCAGCGTCCTCATTGAACTTTTAGAAGAATGGTATGTTTTTAACACGTGTGACTCTAGGTGGCTCCAATTTATTTATTGTTTCGCTTAATACAAGCTACAGAAATTTACTTAAACTACGACTAGAATAAGATTAACCTAAATTGATTAGTCAAAGGGGGCGTGGATCAGGCTGGGATAGGGCGCGCTTAACCCGTTAAGGCCCAAACGGACGCATTTTCATAAGTTTTTTCAGCCGCCTTAAATTATACTTAATCCTTCACACAAAAATTTTGAATTGGTCAATACTGATGTAAAATTTCATGAACTTTCAGAATATGATAATGATTTTTAATAAAAATTGTAACTACGTTGTGTTATGTTCGCTTTTTTCAAAAAAATCGTGTTTTTTCAAAAAAAAATTTCCACAAATCAATATTTATGGCTCGAAACCAATTAGGAATTTGGCGGAAAAGCAACAATATCGCGTCCATGGACCTTGTTCCTTAATTTACAGATGCGTACGCTTTGAAATAAAAAATGGCAGTATCCAAAATGGCGTTTGAAAGTCGAAAATTCAATGATGTATAATATTTTGTCTATTACAAAAGAAATTCTTAATGGATTTATTTAGAAACTTATAAAGGGGGGTTTTTGAATTCGCTGATTGCGGATCTGAGGTTAAATTCAAAAAATCCAAAATGGCGGATTCAAGATGGCGGACGAAAACATTAAAATTATATAAATCTGAGCATAAAATAGCCCTAGGGGGTTTTTGGGGTCGCTGATTGCGAATCTGAGGTCAGATTTGCAAAAATCAAAGTGGCGGATCCAAGATGGCGGACGAAAAAATTAAAATCATATGGATCTGAGCAAAAATTTGCACTAGGGGGTTTTTGGGGTCGCTAATTACGAATCTGAGGTCGGATTTCAAAAAATCAAAATGGCGGACCCAAGATTGCTAATTAGGGAATTTTTCAGTTCGCTGATTATGCATCTCTTACAAGTCTTTTTTCATTTTAATTGTTTTTGTACTTTTTACATTGCATTAGATATAACTCGAAATTATCTAGTGAAGGCTTCAGCTCCAATTTCACAACCGCATGAGCCTGCAACTGTAGAGAAAAAAAGAAATTGTACGAACTTCTCAAAATGTTCGACAAGAACACAGAAAATATGCACCGTTTGTGATCTTTTCATTTGTTCCGCTTGTTTCCCAATTTTACATAAGCAAGTCCAATAATTTCTTCGAAACTGCTTCTAAAACATAAGAAAAAGATTTGAATTGTTTCATCAGTAAAAGAAAAATATATAAAATAAAGTTTTAATAAATAACAAATATACATACAACCAAAAACGAAAAATAATACAACAAAAAAATGTAAAAAGTACAAAAACAATTAAAATGAAAAAAGACTTGTAAGAGATGCATAATCAGCGAACTGAAAAATTCCCTAATTAGCAACCTTGGGTCCGCCATTTTGATTTTTTGAAATCCGACCTCAGATTCGTAATTAGCGACCCCAAAAACCCCCTAGTGCAAATTTTTGCTCAGATCCATATGATTTTAATTTTTTCGTCCGCCATCTTGGATCCGCCACTTTGATTTTTGCAAATCTGACCTCAGATTCGCAATCAGCGACCCCAAAAACCCCCTAGGGCTATTTTATGCTCAGATTTATATAATTTTAATGTTTTCGTCCGCCATCTTGAATCCGCCATTTTGGATTTCTTGAATTTGACCTCAGATCCGCAATCAGCGAACTCAAAAACCCCCCTTTATAAGTTTCTAAATAAATCCATTAAGAATTTCTTTTGTAATAGACAAAATATTATACATCATTGAATTTTCGACTTTCAAACGCCATTTTGGATACTGCCATTTTTTATTTCAAAGCGTACGCATCTGTAAATTAAGGAACAAGGTCCATGGACGCGATATTGTTGCTTTTCCGCCAAATTCCTAATTGGTTTCGAGCCATAAATATTGATTTGTGGAAATTTTTTTTTGAAAAAACACGATTTTTTTTAAAAAAGCGAACATAACACAACGTAGTTACAATTTTTATTAAAAATCATTATCATATTCTGAAAGTTCATGAAATTTTACATCAGTATTGACCAATTCAAAATTTTTGTGCGAAGGATTAAGTATAATTTAAGGCGGCTGAAAAAACTTATGAAAATGCGTCCGTTTGGGCCTTAACGGGTTAAGGGAGGATTTGTCGAGGTGGAAATCGAAGGCAGTGGAGTTGACCTTCCGTAGCATTCTAGTGAAGGGTTCGAAGTGGCCATAATTGGTACGGTGGGTCGCAAGACGAAAGGTGGGGAAAGATCTAACATTGCGGGAGTTAGTGTTGAGGGATATGCTATGTAGGAGGTCAGGGCAATCGATGAGACCAGCTAGGACTTGGTGGACGAAGACGATATCACGACGGAAGGAGAGAGGTTGAAGGTCAATTAGTTTTAGGCGGTCTTCATACGGAGGGAGGTTGAGGTGATCTGTCCACGGGAGATTGCGCAGGGCAAAACGAATGAATCTACGCTGGACTGATTCAATTCTGTTAATGGTCGATGATTGCGAGGGAGACCAAACCTGACAGGCATACTCAAAGAGTGGTCTGACGAAGAAAATGAAGAGCGATTTGGTAACGTAAGGGTCGGAGAACTCCTTAGACCATCGTTTGACAAAAGAGTAGAATTGGCCCTGCTAATAGCGTGATCTATGTGGGAACGGAAGTTGAGTTCACTATCGCATATGACACCAAGATCACAGAGGGAGGTAACAGATGGGATGGGTTCTCCAGAGAGGGTGTAGGATCTGGGAGGAGTAGAGGTGCGCTTACGGGAGAAGGTAATCGCTTGGCATTTGGCAAAGTCGGCTTTACGAAAATTGTAGTGATAGCGGGTTTCGGAGATAGTAAGAGGGGTAGACGGTTCATAGGAAAAAGATAGAAAGAGGGGGGGGGGGGGGGGGGGGTGATGTAAATCAAGAGTAGAAAGAAGGTGGCGACTTTCAGTAACAACTGAGTCCAGCGGATTAGTAGAGAAGATAAGGTCAAGCTGTCTGCCAAGGTGGTTTTTGACGCTACTCATTTGGTAGAGGCCAGAATCGGAGAAGTGGTCGATAATTAGAGACTCGGTTGAAGAGGACACGTTAGTAGCGAAATAGGAGGAGTCATTGTCGGAGAGGGACCAGATGAGATGAGGGAGGTTAAAATCACCCAAGACAATAATGTCGTCGAGGGGATGGGCGAGAGCCGACACAGCATCGAGTGCTTCAATTGCGTGTGAGTAGGCTTGGAGAGGCTGAGCAGGGCGAATGTAGCAGCACAAGATGAAGAGGGAGCGGCGATCAAGAGAGATTTTAACGGAAGATGAGAATTCAAAGGAAGATGAGTTAGAGGAATTGATCAAGGTGGAGCTGAGACGGTTGTGAACAGCAATAAGGACGCCGCGACCAGAGGGACCGGAATTAGTTGCGCATCCATCGGTGCGGAAAAACTGAAGTCGGATGAGAATAGTTCATAGTTGTTGATTCCGGACGTTAGGTTCGTTTCCGAGAGGGCGAAGATGTCGTAGGGGAGGGATAGGGATTTTAGAAAAACGTTTTGGGTTTTGGAGCGAAGCCCTCTGACATTCTGGTAGTAAATCGAGCAGCAGGTAAAAGATTTGGTGGGGATGGGCAGAGGAGGGGAGGAGAGGGTGGGGGGTTAGGAGCAAAAATAATTTTTCGAGTCCATGCGACGTTTCTGTAGATGGGAAATGCGTTTGGAACTGAGGTAAGAGGCGTAGGCGGACAGATCGTCAGAAATTTGTTGGGGTGGGACGTCGAATGCTGCGTGGAACTTAAGGAAAAGCTGTCTCAGGACAGTGGGGTCGGTCGGGAGACCCTCTTGGTGTAATGAGACAATGACGTTAGTACGAGTTTTGCCGGCAATGCAGATGTGATCCGCTTTCTCATGAAGGTAGGCAAGGTAGAGTCGTACGTTATCATATATCCTGCGTTCACGAAGGCGAGAAAGTAAGTAGCGGCCATCAGGAGATTCGGCCGATAGCCTAGTTAGTTTAACAACCGGGGGAAGAAGAGGGTCAATAAAGGAAGGTTTGTCGGCAACGGGAGGAGGAGAGGTTGAGGAGGGAGAGGCCGAGGCGGTGGCGGGTGAGGGGGTGCGGTCCGTGAGAGTGGGATCGGAGGGAGCTGAAGTAGGGTTACGCTTATTGGAAATGGAGGGGGCAGTAACAGAGGAGCCAGTAGTGACAGTCGGAGAGGATGGGGTTGGGGGGTTTAAAGTATGAGAGTACACGAAGTTAGGGTACTTAAAGGGAGTAGCTTGCTTAAAGTTTGGAAATAAGCTAGCTTTAAGTTGCCAGTTGCTAGAGTTAGTAGCAGAGACGGGAGAGGAAGTACGCTGGCGAATGCTAGGTGGTTTAGGTGTTCTAGCAGGTTTGGGCAAGGAGGGCTTGAAGTTATCGCGAGTCTTTAGGGAGGAGGGATGTGGACTCGATGGTCGTGATTTAGATTTTGTATTTAGACTACGGTTAGGATTAGTGGTAAGGCTAGTATTAGAGTTAGATGAACTAAGGCTGAACTTAACTGACTTAGAGGACTTGTTATACTTAGAAATACGGATGTTGTCTATCGTTATGCAGCGTCTAGAAGGGTCGGTGAGAAGCCAGGTGTATTTTGATGGGACATGAACACGGAAGCAATTTGAACCGGCTGACGAGATTTTAGAACAGCTGATAGGATAAAAGGAGAAATGCTGCTTGAAGAAGCTCCGTATCCAGGATACATCAGAGTAGCGGGGGACCCCACTTACGAGGAATGACGATGAGTCACCATCAGTGTGGATGTTATTGCGCAGTCCACGTTGTGCCGAACATTACGATCGATGGGGCTGGGGCGGAGGGAGATGCAAGAACTGGTTCAAGGTGCTGGCGAGGCGAGTTAGAAGCACTATCCGGATGGGGAGTAGAATCTCGGCAGATCTCGATCTGCTGGCGAGGCGAGTTAGAAGCACTCTCCGGATGGAGAGTAGAATCTTGACAGGTCTCCATCGGAACAGCGGGGGGTGTAGAGGTCGCAGGGCGGGCCAACAGACTTTTTACATCGACCGAGAGTGAGCGCACCAGGTCCGAGTTAAGCGAGGCTGAGCAATTCCAGGAGCTGATATCGGCTTTGAGTTGCTTAATGTTCCGCCGTAGGTCGTCGAGGACAGGAATCAAAGTGGACGAACCCGGAGATGAGGTCTGGGCAAACTCAGAGAGATGCTCCCGCAGGTCATCGATGGATGAGGAGACGGAAGATATTTTATTCGCGACGGTATGAAATTTGGAAAGACTTCATCTGTTGATCCTTCTGGTATTGTGGTCGATATCTGGATAGGCATTGAGGCTGTTGGTAGGCTTGATGTTTTTGGCCATGCCATTCTGATGATGATGATGATCACTGCCAATATCACCAAAGATGATACGAGGACTGACAATTAAATTCCGGGAATTTTGTAATAGATTAAGAATAAATTAAAAATTGTCAAAACCAACCTTAGACACCTTCGCAGTAGTCCCCTCCTAATTCTATGCACCGGCGCCAACGGCGCTCCCACGCCTGGAAACAATGTTCGTAGCGCGCTTGAGGAATCTCTTTCAGAACTCGCGTCGTGGCCTCCTTCACCTCCTTTAACCCCCCGTGATGAATTCCCTTCAGGTGATTTTTCATTTCTGGGAATAGAAAAAAGTCACAGGGGGCTAGATCAGGGCTGTACGGGGGGTGCGGCAGCGTTGGAATGGAATGTTTGGCTAAAAATTCGCGAACAGCGTACGAGGAATGCGAGGGAGCATTGTCGTGGTGCAGCGTCCAACCATTAAGCACCTAAATCTTCATGCAACATGCGTCGAATTGTTTCTCGGTTGATGCCTAGTTCCTCCTCTAACATTCGAAGGCTAACACGCCGGTCTTCGTTCAGTTTCGCGCGCAAACGGGCAACATTTTCGTCGGTGCGAGACGTGGAAGGAGCACCTTCCCGCGGATCGTCATCGAGCGACTCTCTTCCCTCCTTAAACCGCTTGGGCCACTCGTAAACGCGTGTTTTCGAATAACAATCATCCTTGTACACTGTCTGAAGTTTTTGTAAAATTTCCGCCGGTTTTGTCCCAAGTTTCACCAAAAATTTGATCACACATCTTTGTTCGAAATTTACATCCGACATTTTCGCGACACAGGTATAAAAAGTAGCTTTGTTTAAAATTCTATAAAAACACAACCACGGCACCGATTGAGCTGAAATTTCGTATACTACTATAGAAACGTGTTAGCTTTCGAATGCGACCGGAGCGAACGCGCCAGTGTTACCCGGAGGGACTGCAGAGCGAAATTCCCGGAACTTAATTGTCAGTCCTCGTAGGCTGAGGTTGGTGATGCTGCCTATGTGGTCTTTAGTCCTTAGAAGCTCGATTTTTTCCGTGTTGTTCAAATGTAGTCTACTCATAGCCTGTAGCGTAAGCGTTTCTTCGAAGATTCTGAAGCTGGAGTCTAGTTGGGCGATAGGAGGAAGCGGTTTTGCGCTGGAGATTTCTTTAGATGCGTAGCTTTGTCCGTTTACCAAGAGGGTGGCATTTTGGTACTGCATTATGAAGGTGCCTGATAGGTTCATACCTTCGGTGGTGACGAAGATGGTCCCATTAAATTGATTTAGCAATAAGATTCCTGGGAAGGTCTCTTCTACTGCGGGAATGTGTTGATTGTCTATTTTGTTGTAATTCGTCGGCTGTTGGTGAGTAGGTTAGGAATACAACTAGATTCGCTTAAGTCTATAATTTGCTTTTTTTTCGCATATTGTTAATTTACTATTTGTCTTACAATTTTCTTTTATGCCATATATCCTATTTTTACATTGCAATATTTTATTATTATTATTTTATTTTGCTTTATAATTACAATTCACAATATTTACAGCAGTATGATATTCATTTTAAAGAGTTTTATGTAAATAATACATATTTCAACTATAATATAATATTGACTAATTAAATTTTTATTCTTTTAGTGTTTATGATTGAGGAAAAAACTATTCAAAAACCTCTAAATAGAACCTACCTATTCTTACCTACTCTTAGCTACTATACTAACTAACTACCTAACCCAGTGGCGTAGCGTGGGTGTCAGCCGCCCGGGGCGGAAGAAAATTTTGCCGCCCTCTTATTTAGGTATTTCAATTTAAAAGACAAAAATTACAAAACTTCTTACACGTATGCCACTTACATTGATATAACAGGTATAGAACACTTATGATTATACCTTGACGATCGACAAGATTAAGTTATTAGCGAATTAAATATAAAACGCACATCGACTTCCAATTAGAACTAGAACGATACTGTTAATATTTATATTTTTATTGAAAAATAATATACTTGTTAGAATTAAAAACAAAACTTCTGTCTTGAACTAAAACTTTATTCTTCTACTTTTTTTAAGAGCAAAGTCTTTTATTGCACTATCAATGTCTATAGCATCACACACCTCTTGCTCAATAGACAAGATAGCCAGATTGGTTAGCCTTAAATTACTCATTGTTGATCTTAAATAATTTTGGATCAATTTCAATTTTGAAAAACTTCTCTCACAGCTGGCATTGCTTATGGCAATTGTGAAGAATATTCGGAGCATTATTATGATATTGGGCAGAGTATCTTCCAGCTTGGATTTCACAATAAATTTTAATAATTCAAGTGAGTCCGAATTAATTAATTTATTTTCGTTGCCTGTGGCAGCAATGAAAGTCCGCAGTCGAAGTCGTTCCAGCTTGAAGTCCTGCTCGTCAATTTCGGCAGATGCGTAGTCAAGATTGCATTTAGTGTCGTCCGAATCTAGTAATATAGCCGGCGTTAGATAAGCAAATTTATCCGCCAAATTCTGTAGCTGCTGAAAACGCTCACGAATTTCTACAATTATTCTATCTAACGAAGAAAACAGCTTCCGTCTCAACTCATTTTCAAAAGACAAGTTAGCATCTCTGGTTCCGTCATCAAAAATTCTTCTTGTTATGCGCCTCTGAGGTTCCATGGAAATGCCAAGTTCTTCACACATATTTTTTGCATAACTTACAGCGTCATCTGCCCATTGACACTTATATATAACAACTAATAAAAGTACAAGTTGGAGTCGTCAACGAAACTATCGTAGAACATTTCAAAATAATTACTAATAAATTTAAAAAATATATAACTTACTTTACTGAAATTTACTTGTTCTGATTTTTTTATTTTAATAAATTAAAGCTTGAACAACATAGCAGATACTCAAACATACAATTATATAAATAAAAAACGTAAATAAAATATTTAAAACTCACATAGTTGAATATTTAAAACTCACATAGTAGCACTAAAATCACAGTTTGTAAAGCATATACATATATACGATACGATTAAGTTAATGTGAATTGGACAACTGACGATCTATCAGTCAAACTTTCTTTGAATTTTCAAAGCTTCCTGCACTTACCCGAACTGTAACCTAATTTGCAGGTGTTATTATACAATATTGAACACTATTCTTTATATGATAGAAGTCATTATCGCTGAATATTAGTCATAAACAATCCAAGCACAAAATAAAATACGGGAAATCCCTGCAAGTCACTAAAGACGGTGTTGCCAGTGAGCAAGATGTCATTATTATACATTCAGTTAATGAAAAATTCCGTGCTCATTTCAATCGGTCCGAATCGTAGGTGCGACAAAAATATGAAATGGTTCAAATATTTACAAGATATTATTATTATTTATTTTGAAATTTTGCCGCCCCCTAAAAGTGCCGCCCGGGGCGGGCCGCCCCCCCCCCCCCCCCCCCCCCCGCCCCTCGCGACGGAACCACTAAAATTGTTAGGGTATGACGTAAAGAGAACTAAAAGACTGCGTTACAGAGTGTCCTAAAAAGTACTATTATTAGTTTGAATAACTTCATTTTGAAAAAAAATTATATTTAAATACATTAAACTGTACCTACGCACTGTCCTTTCTCTTTTTTTTTTGTATTTCCTTTTTTTTTTTGACACAGTTGAACGAAAATGGTAGAGTAAAAATAAAAATAAAAATTAATAACCTTCGTTTATTTTAGGAGTTTTGTTAAAGGGTTTAGCCGGATAAATATGACGAGTCGGCCCCCAACTGGGAACCTATATCGAAACTTATGTTTTAATATCGTCTTGATGTACAAACACAATTTATGTACATTTCGCGACCAGCTTTCGCTTTGACCTTGAGATATGGGAAAAAATAACCGTACGCATGACTATTATTCAAAGTAATATATCTCAAAAACTAATTAAGCTAAAGAAGTGAGACCAATGCGAGGCTTTATGTTACATTACAGAGTATATCATACAATTTTTTTAACTTTTTAGAATAATTATTTATATAAAAAAATAAATAAAATAAAAATTCATAAATTTTTTTTTTCGTGTTCTCTGAGACTTACAATCACGAAAATAATATATTTTATGCTCCTTTATGTGCACTATTACTCATAAAAATTGCGTGAGAAAAAAATTGGTGCAACACTTCGAAAAAAAATAAAATATGATTCAAACCTGTGGCACCCTGAGGCGCCCTGGTGCGCTCTGGTTTTACCCCAAATAAAATCCGGTGTAAACTCAGGGTTAATGACGCATATCAGTTTAATTGTTAACAGGCACGGTATTTAAAGTGGAATTTACTCTTGTTGCGGGCACAAGAACTTAATTTTAGCATTTCGATTTGAACATTATCAAAAATAAGTGGTTTTATTTTAGAATTTGTATGCAAAAGGTCAGATGACAGTTCTCCTTTTTAACCCGGCGAACATGAGGTAAAAAAAAGTTACGTCAAGAATGTGGCATACCATAGAATGTACCATAATATAGTTTTTATTATTTTTTATTAAATTTTGTTGATTTTATTTATTTTTTAATGAATTACTTAATGGAATAAAATTAAAGAAGTTTTGAATTGTGAAACAATTATTATTTATTCACGTTTGTGAGTTAGAATCTGCCGTAGCAATCATTCAATCATATGTATTTGCTGTACCTACTAAGAACACTATACTCTAGACTCTCTAGAGAATTAAAGTAATTTCAACACAGAAAAACCACCCTAATCATTTAGTAGACTATATAGTCCAGTCAATTTAACCTCTGAAGCGGAAGTTTGTGGTGGAGTGCTAATTTTTGGATATATTGTTGGGGACGGTGAGAAATGAAGCTATAATTTTTTTTTGCCCCTCAGGGGTGTTTGCGAAGGGGTGAAAAAGGGTGAAAAAGGGTGAAAAAGGGTGAAAAAGGTTTTTTGTTTATAACTTTGAATAAAAAAGTCAGCCTGGGTGGGAACGTTAGAGGGTGATATAATAAATGATTATTCATCTTGTATTAAAGTTTCCCCCGGTTTTGTTTATTGCAAAATTGTTTATTAACAATTTCACTCTCCCAAACCGAAAAAAATCACGGCTGATTTTTTAAAAAATACTTAAGCTCGTACGATGTCTTTCATTTTCACAATATCACTAGAAGACGCAATCCCCCATCATATACCAAAAATTCAAAACGGTTCCATGCATTTCACCTGAGATAATCACCCACATACCTCACCTGTTTTACACCGAAAAATGCACAGTTTTAATCCAAGTCAAGATATCCCCCACGAATCGTCGCCCACCGACCAGCTATCGCTGAGCAGCACACATTTTTTCCCAGCCCACGGCGGGGAAGAAGATTTGCGACTGATTGAAAAACGGAAATCGCTATAACTTTCGATGTATGTAACGGAACTTAATGTATGATGGCTTCAAAAATCACTTATTTTTTTCTCCATCTTTTTCTCATACACCACTTTCACCTAATATTTTTACTTTTTTTTATATTGAATTAAACTTAAAAAAAAAATAAAAATTAATTACATTTTATTCCTTTTCTCCCACAAAACTAAACTTTTTTGAAATATTCTTAATTTTATAGTTATCTACAGATTCCACCCTTTATTCTCATAATTTTTATTATTTTCCACAAATCCCCCCCTGACCCCCCGAATAAATATATTACCCCTTAAATTTTACAAACAAAAAACTCGCCAAACATTTTATTTTTTTTCTCCAACAAAACTAAACTTTTTTGAAATATTCTTAATTTTGTAGTTATCTACAGATTCCACCCTTTATTCTCATAATTTTTATTATTTTCCACAAATCCCCCCTGACCCCCCGAATAAATATATTACCCCTTAAATTTTACAAACATTTTATTTTTTTTCTCCAACAAAACTAAACTTTTTTTAAATATTCTTAATTTTGTAGTTATCTACAGATTCCACCCTTTATTCTCATAATTTTTATTATTTTCCACAAATCCCCCCCTGACCCCCCCGAATAAATTTATTACCCCTTAAATTTTACAAACAAAAAACTTACCAAACATTTTATTTTTTTTCTCCCACAAAACTAAACTTTTTTGAAATTTTAATAATTTTGTAGTTATCTACAGATTCCGCCCTTTATTCCCATAATTTTTATTATTTTCCAAACATCACCCCCTGACCCCCCCGAATAAATTTATACTATTTACCTTTTTTTTAAATTATTCCCCATTTTTACTATTCAATTTTTTCCACCAATTCTCAATTAATCTCACTTTTTTTCACCCACATCTACTTCAAGGTCTTCCGAAACCAAATCTACATTTTTTCTCCATTATTGCTAATAGTTTGTCCCCAATTGGAGTAGATCTTTATGCAATAATCGTAAATCGAAACTGGGGAGAAATTAATATTTTGGGCGAAAAATGATCCGCTAGCACACACGGGGGCACTTGGCCGAAATAATGGACGATCAAAATAATCTTTCAGTAGAATATGTGAGTGAAATAATCACCTGATATCATTAAAGCAGAAATAACATCAAGACATAAAAATAGCAAAGTCTATCGTATTTACATTCACTATATTTTCGATAGTACTGATTACAACAGTATTCTCCGTTATGTTATGCTGTGATTGCCCCAATGGCAACCGTACAGTGGGATGCTGTTCACATACAGCAACTATTATTTATTATCTGTCATATGGACGATATTTGTCCAAAATTGTGCGTCCTGCTGAGGTCTTAACTAAATTACTTCCGACTCAAAATGTTCCAGTAGTAATTAATTACAGCAGTGGTGATGATTAACATTTTTTTGTTTCTGGTTAATTAAAAACACGAAAAGTAATAAAAGTGGTGATAATTATAAATATTGAACACTGGTTGTTTTTTATTTTATTTTTGAATAATTATTTCAAATCTTAAAAATAATTACCTATGTTTTTAAACAAGTTGGTGCAACACTTCGAAAAAAATGTGATGTTATGTGGGTATACTATAAGGCGTGATCACATTTTTTTTTTTTTCGAAGTGTTGCACCAACTTTTTTCTCACGCAATTTTTATGAGTAATAGTGCACATAAAGGAGCATAAAATATATTATTTTCGTGATTGTAAGTCTCAGAGAACACGAAAAAAAAATTTATGATTTTTTTATTTATTTATTTTTTTATATAAATAATTATTCTAAAAAGTTAAAAAAATTATATGATATACTCTGTAATGTAACCTAAAGCCTCGCATTAGTCTCACTTCTTTAGCTTAATTAGTTTTTGAGATATATTACTTTGAATAATACGCATGACTGTACGGTTATTTTTTCCCATATCTCAAGGTCAAAGCGAAAGCTGGTCGCGAAATGTACATAAATTGTGTTTGTACATCAAGACGATATTAAAACATAAGTTTCGATATAGGTTCCCAGTTGGGGGCCGACTCGTCATATTTATCCGGCTAAACCCTTTGTTTTGTTTGTTTTTTTTCTTTTTCTTTTCTTATATTAAACTTAAGTACTAACCTTACCGCTACTAGAGGGGGGAGAAAAAAAAAAACGTCGGGCGGCCGCCATTGCTGCTGCTGATGTCGCTGCTGATGTGGCTGCTGCTGGTGATGCTGATGCTGCTGATGATACTGATGCTGCTGATGATGCTGATGCTGCTGATGATGCTGATGCTGCTGATGATGCTGATTTCACCATTTTTCGTTTTTGTGTTATCAGTTTCTGTTTAGTTCTGGTTTTGGTTAACATTTACAGTTTCAATTTATGTTTTACTAATAATTGCGGTTTTAGTCGCACCTTTAAGTTAAATTAGTTTTGTCCGGGATATTAATTTCATTTTATCATTATTCGCTCACAGTTTTAATTTTAGCTTCAGGTTCTCACTTTTAAATTAGTATCAGTTTGGTCCGCACCAGGATTTAAACTTAGTTTATAATTATATATAATTTTAGTCTTATTCTTCATTTATAATTTAAAGATATCCTCTTTTTTTTTTTTTTTTTTTTTTTTTTTGTGATTTACTTCTAAGTTAGCACTGAACTACTTGTAACTTTAAATTTATTTTCAGTTCTGTTCCGCGAATCACTGATAATTTAGTTTTAGTCTTTAATTTTTGTTGAGCCATTTCTAATTTAATTTTAAGTTCTACTGTTGTGACTAATTTGAATTTAAATTGCTGTTCAGGTCACTTATGGTTCAATTCTAATTTGATTTTTTTTGTTTTATTTTCATCAGTTATAATTTATTGGAAATTAGAGATCACTAGGAACATAGTTTTGGTGTTATACGTTTAATTTGGTTTAACTTATATTTTACTTTCAGTTTCCGAACTACTTACACTGTAATTTGAGTTTCCCGGATAAGATAACTTCAATTTATTTTCAAATCACTTTATAATTATATTTAATTAGACTTTTAATTAATCTGAATTTTTGTTTATTTTGCCTGGGAAGTTTACATTTGAAAGTCGGAATTCGTAAATTAATTCTAGGATTGCTGGTACATTTATCTCAATGAGAAATTTAGATTTGAATATGTATAAATTAAGCGTTAGCTCCTTTAAAATAAGCGTTAATATGGATATACATTAGGATGCTTTTTTTTTCGCGACTATTTTTTGTTTTTCAGTCCCACCTCGAAATTTTGTGGCTAATACCTAAACAAACATTCCCTGAAAATTGGAGCCCTTAAAAATAATATTTAGTACTAGACCAAGACGCATAAAGATTTTCCATATAAAATACACGTGAACTTTGATTATTTTTCTTCAAATCTCTACAACTCAGAGGCATTTTATGGCACAATCTTGGGCAATGATAGGGTTTCTTCAGAATTGAATGCTCTACAAAAGTGTCCATTGCGGTGTAACCCTAACTCCCACCAGCGAGGTAGTACGGGTCATTAACCCTAATTTTTCCATGAAATTCTCGCTTTTTGCCCCTATCTCGTAAACAACAAGAGGTACAGAAAAAGTGAATATGACAAACTTGTAGCAAATTCAATTTCCTCCAAAAAGTTCTAGAACACCAAATCGCTAACATCAATATTTCTTGAGATATTGGGTTTTGAAGTTGAGGTAGAGTGGAAATTTCATGGATTATTGAGCTAAATTGTAGAAACACTACCTCAGCTTCAAAGCCCAATATCTCAAGAAATATCGACGTTACCGATTTTACCGACTTTAAAGATTAAAAGTTTATTATCTAGACTAAGTTTGGATCTACGATTAATGAAAGGTTATAGAATCTTGGTCAGGAGGTTTGTTTTATTAACCACATTATCAATGTGTAGCTTATACGTTAAGGTTTTATCGAGAGTAATTTCAAGGTATTTTACACTTTCACACCAAATTATTTCTTGCCCACATAGTGCTAGATTGTAAGATGGAAGATAAGTAGATTTTCTTCGTCTCGTGAAAAACATGGCTTGGGTTTTTCCCGCATTTAATTTAATTTTCCACTTGTGGAAATAACTTTCTAATGTATTCAGTCCAGACTGCAGAGATTGCAAGATTTCGCTAGGATTTTCTGCTGAAGAATACAGAGCGGTGTCATCCGCGAAAATTGACGAGGAACAGTTATCTATTCTTGGAAATCTGCTGTAAATATGCTGTAAAGAATGGGTCCAAGGACTGACCCTTGAGGAACACCGGCCACTATCTCTTGACAATTTGATTTTATTGATCCTACGTATACGTAGAATTTTCTGTTCTTAAGGAAATTATATGTAATAGCTGTGAGAAGCGGAGGGAAGCCAAATTTAATCATTTTAAATATAAGGGCGTCATGCCATACAGTGTCAAATGCTGCCTGGATATCCAGTAAAACTAGTCCGGTTGATTTTTTCGCTTCTAAATTTGTTTTTATATGTTGCGCTAATCCGGCCACTGCATGCATTGTAGAGTGACCACTTCTGAAGCCAAATTGTTTGTTGTGGAAGCAGACCATTTTCATAAATAAAGTCATTCAGTTTAGTTTTTATGATTTTTTCTAATAGTTTGGCTAAGGATGGTAATAAACTTATAGAGCGATAACTGGTTGGATTGTCCTTTGGTTTAGTTGGCTTGCATATTGACACAACTTTGGCTACCTTCCACGATTCTGGAAAATATTGCAGTTTTAAACAGGCGTTAAAAATTAATGTTAGGTATATAATGGCAAGTCTAGGAAGATATTTAATGCAGAGGTTGGGTATCATATCCAAGCCAGGAGATTTGCGTGTTTTAAGCATGGAAATTAATGCTCTTGTTTGGGAGGGTTTTATTTAATTCTTAGTGTCCACAAAGATGTCTTTCCCAACAAGATATTGGACACAACGTATTACCTCAGCGCAAGTACTAGAGTTGTTTAATTCAACGGAAATTTTGTTGTTTTCTGCGAACTGCTCTGCGAGCAGGTCAGCTTTTTCTTTGGCAGTTATGCACCGAAGGTTAGCTGTGTCCAGGACCGGTAACGTTCGGTTTTTATTTTTAACTATTTTCGTAAGATTCCAGAAAGGTTTGGAAGCTTTATCCAATTTAGATAATTTCTTTTCAAACCATTTAATTCTAGCTCAATTAGGCCGTTAAGTTTATGTACTTCCGTTTTATAGTGTTTAAGTCGATATCGTTTCCATCTTCTACGAGCAGTGTTACGCCGTTGGATCATATTCTTGATATGGACAGGAATAAAGTTCCTATGTGCAGTATGTACCTAACGGTATGGCACGGAGAGATTTATAGCTAAATTAATAATGCTATATAGGTGAGTTATCATGTCATCAATTTGTGATACACGATCTATACTAGCTAGGGACAGTTTAGACATCAATGGACGGAGTTCGTGCTGGATACGGCATCGAAATCGTAACCAGTTCGCTCTGCTAAAGTCATGTGTAATTAGATCTTCATGAACTATAGTCCTCTTAATTTTAAGTAGAACAGGAAGGTGGTCCGATGAAAGATCATTGATTACCAGGGGTTGTGTTGCAATATTTGAACAGTTGGCTAAAAACAGGTCTAAGGTTGATGGATTTGCTTTCGAGGCCGTTGGTATAAATGTAGAATCGGAAGGATAGAGCACTGTAAGGGAAGTGGTGTTAAGCAACTCATATAGTATGGATCCCCATGTGTTTCGTCGAATACAGTTCCATGAGGGATGCCTACAATTAAAGTCTCCACCGAGGATTATATTACCGTCTATTCTTGATAATTTTAGTAAGTTCGACTTAAATTTACGTTTTTTATCTGCATTAGCATTTCCTCCAGGGAAATAAGTGGAGATTATTTTAACCTTCATGTTATTTTCAAACGATATTTCTATTACAGATAGTTTGAAGAAAGGCATAAGTGAGCATTTAAGATTTTTGCGAACAATCAATGCTACGCCACCCCCTCTAGTACCAGTTCTGTCCAGCCGATAGCATTTGTAATTTATATTATTGAAAGTAATATTTTCGTTAAGACCTGTTTCCGTTAATAAGGCAACATCAATGTCATGATTAATCATAAAATTAAAAAATTCTAGTCTTTTATTGCGAATTCCTCGCGCATTCCTGGTGATTATGTTGGCAATATTATTTGTTGTCATTCAGGTATTTAAGTGCCAGTCTAGTAATGACATTGAATTGATCAGTTTTACTTGTACAATCTTTGAGACTAAATATAATTTCGTTAGTTAATGTTAGAATTTCCTCATAGCTAAATAGATTAGTGTTATTTGTTTGAGAGAACCTATTGCCGTTACTGCTGGACGCAACTACATTATAGCCCATTAAGTTCTTGTTTCCTGTAGATGTGTTGTTGTGAACAGGTGCTCGTTTGGCTGGTAAACTAGGGTAATTGTTTTGATCCAGTACCGGTGGTTCTTTAACAGATTTATAGTTTTGCGTACCTTTACGTTGGAAATTTTGTTTCAAACTGATGTAGCTCGCTCTGCTGGGGCATCCTTCGTCCGTCGACTTACCATTACAATTTGCACATTTTATAGTATCTTGGTTCGAACAAGTTTTTGTGTGGTGGTTTCCTGAACAGTGCGCACAGAATGTTTAAACATGGCAGTGTTTTTCTCCGTGTCCGTACATTTGGCAATTGTGGCACTGCGTAAGGTTATTCGCTTTTTTGTTCTTATAGTCCCATCGTACTATAATCTTGTTACAAACATTGTAACGCTCTCTGAGTTCCTTCATCGTTATGGACAAAGAGTATCTATTAACAAGAGGGGACACTCGTGACGTTTTTCCTTATCTTTTTTCGACCTTGGTACCGTTACAGGAATGAAATGGGAATTTATGCTAGAAATAGTTAGTAATAAAGAAAGAATAAGTGAGAGAAAGATAAAAGCTCGGCCCGCTGTCGCCCGACAGCGTGGTTGGGCTCATGCTGGGGGGAGAAAGAGAATGGTGTTTGGTAGCCGAGTTTGTGGAGAACACTCTACGCACCAAGCACCAGGAGGCCTCCGTCCTGCGCCCCGCTGTAGAGGGGCCAGCTTGAAGAAAACCCACTGGGTTAGCTTTTTAAGGCCCAGCCCGAAGTAATGTGCTAAACGGTACCGGGCTGGTGTTCTTGGAGCTAGGGGGTGGGGGTTTTAGCCGGTAGTCCACCCAAAAGGGTGGGAGTCCGGCACATCGTTCTTAAAGGAATTTCCCCTACCTCCACAAAAAAAAAAATGTAGAAGCGATCTGTTCAAACGAAAGTCTGCTCGATGACTGACATTGCAATATATTTTCGAATTTTATTTTTATTACAGCATTTTTTCTTTTTACAGCTATAATAATCTAATCTAATCTAATAATCTTTTACATAGTTCTAATTCGGTATTTTGTATGCTTACAATGTAAAGTAAGGTTGAATTATTAGATGCAATTTTTATTTGAGCAAAATCAATAGCGTCTTCTAAGTTGATATACGGTACATTGTTTCTTTCAAAAAGTTCCTTATCAGAATTTATTTCGATATTAGAATCCTTCTCTCCTATCCCTGATTTAGCCCAGTCCCTCCTATCCCTGCTTTAGCCCAGTGTAAGGCGTAGTCTACATTAATAATTTCTTCTTTAATAATGTCTAACCTATATTTAATATTTGTTGCGATTCCATTTTTAATATCCTGGTCGGTTTTAAAATTGTAAATTATTTTATTGGTAACATTGGTTATTTCATTTATCCGATCTATTGTCGATTTATTTATTACTAGCGGCCCGTCGCGGCTTCGCACGGGTGGACATGTTTTTTTTTTATATTTTTACCTTTTATTTATATTTTGTTTTTGTTTCATTTCTATATTTTTTTAAACGCATTATCACATTATCTATGTATACTTACAATCCGAATTTGTTCATCGTTTTTTTATTTAAGTAACTTATTTAATCTTAAGTCAGACATATTACTTAGTATTCTTTTATTTACATTTTTACAACATTTTACATTTTTATCTGATCCTACCTAATTAAATTTCCTAAGTTTTTTATATATTTACATTTTTTATTTATATTTTGTTGTTGTTTTTTTTAAATTTTTACTTTTTTTGTTGTTTTAGGTGTGTGTATTTATTTTAAAGAGTTTTTCTAATATAAGTCATTGTAATTTTTACATTCCTGTATTTACATTTTTATTTTAAAGCTTTATTCAATTCTATTGGTTCTTACTTTTATTTTACAAAACTTTTACCTTAAAGCTTCACTGTACACTATGTTGGCAGTGGTATTTGTAGGTGATAACAAAACATATTGATGTTTAGGAGATCCTACTCTAGAAAGGGCAACATATAATTGCCCATGAGAGAAGCAATCTTTTCTTAGGTCGATGCCAACAATCGAAAAAGTTTGTCCCTGTGATTTATTTATCGTAAGGGCAAACGATATCTTCACAGGAAACTGTAACCTTTTAAAGGATATAGGCAAATTTGTCGGAATCATCGGGATTCGCGGAATGTGAGCGAGCTGTCCGGCCGCGGGCCCAGTGATGATTGTTGCTACAATTACATTGTCTCGTAATTCCTTTATCAAAAGTCTTGTGCCATTACACATGCTGGGAGGGCTTAAATTTCTCAATAGCATAATGGGAGTACCTCCTTTTAATTTTAGTTCGTGGGGTGGCAAGCCGGCAGGATTAAGGGAATTTAAAAATTCGTGTGGGTAGTGCAATGTATCTTCGATGTTGCACACGGTGTCAATAGATTTGTAACATTTAAAATCACCCGGTACTTTTTCCATAATCATTCTATTTATCTCATTTACTGAGTCGTTTCTCGGTGACACTATCGCCCTCGAACAGAGCCAATTGAAATTTCTTTCTGTGAGATTTTCGATGTCGGGATAGATTGTGCCTATAAGAATTTCTAGACTGTTAACAGTTTGAGCAAATTCATTGTCCAACAATACTTGGGGGCTATTTGCAACTGTCGACGGTAATTTTCCATCTCCAAGTTGAAGTATTTTTTTTGAGAAATTTCCATTGTGGTTATTACTTAAATGTGCTCTCATATTTGTGCGCAAATTAAGAGTTTCAATTGATTGCCATAAAGGTGATGATTTGAGGCACGCTTTAATAACTTCGGCACGTGTACCTTTTGTTATAACCGGTAGTGTTTGGCGAAAGTCTCCAGCCAACACAAAGGTTACGCCCCCCATCAAATTGCTTGAGTTTCTGATGCCTTTTAATGTGCGGTCCACAGCTTCTACATGAGCTCTATGGCTCATGGTGCACTCATCCCAAATAATCAGCGATGTGTCCTGTAAGGGCTTCCCCAGTGGACCATTTTTGCAGATTGAGCATACAGATTGTTGTTCTAAAGACACAGCCAACGGTAATTTAAAGGTTGAGTGAGCAGTTTTCCCACCATTTAATAGAGTTGCAGCAATTCCGGAAGACGCAACTGCTAGTGCTTTTCTTCCAGATTGTCGTACTTCGGCTAATATTAAATTGGCAAGAAAGGTTTTACCTGTTCCACCAGGCGCGTCCAAAAAAAATAGGCCACCCTTGTTATTTTCCACACTTTTAATTATAGCATCGAACGCTATTTTTTGATCTGCCACCAACTTGGGTACATTTGAGTTGACAAATACTGATAACTCGTTAACATCGTATATACAGCTCGGTATGGCATTAACTACATTTGTAGGGAGCGATTCGGAGAAGGTAACCCAAAGTCTCTTAAATTTTTTCGTTCAATTCTAAAAGTTTGTTTTCGATCTGTATCAAACCTTCATTATATCATCAAAATCTTGACCTTGTTGTTGGGCTATGTGTCTGATATCTTGACACAAATCGTCTTTAAAAGTGTCCTATAAGTTGAGAGGTTCCGAGGCGAAACAAAATAATAATATCACCACAAACAATTCTCTCAGCTTTAACGGACATTGGGCAATCAAAGCTTCTCTCAAAGCTATTTCCCATTGGTTATCATTTTCCAGCAAACCTCTATCTCGGCAAGCGGCTTTTTAATTTTCTTTAACAATTCCATCAACTGTTTTTAAGTCCTGAAACGATGTTGGGCCACGTACATGATGAAGTAGTATCCTGAGATAAAAACATTCTGACTGGGAAGGATGAATGCTGTACACTCTTCCCAATGCCGCATCTGTTTTTATGCCGGGGTGTCCAACTACGTCTTGGCCACGTTTCCTTCTAGAAAATTTATTGTTAGCCCATGTATAGTAATGAGGGACTTCGTGATAGAGTAGTGTTTTAGCAAATCCGTCACTAATGCACAGGTCAAAAAACGCCGTGAGTGTCGTTTTTGGTGGATTTTCCACTATATTTTGCATGTTTTCCGCTGAGAAGTATAGTCGTTGTCCGTTCTCTAAGTGTACCGCTAAGTGTACTACGGTAGGGTGTCTGTCATGTATAGGAAACTCTAATAACCTCCACACTGCTTCAGATGTACTGATGTACCGGCCGTTCAAATAATTTTCAACTTCGTCATGAGCATTTCTGACACTGAAAGTTGCTTGATCCGATCCTTTGTTGATGTATTTACATATGTATTTAATGGCTTGTACGAAATGACAATATTCAACGTTTATGTGAGCGTTGAAAGATCGACACAATATTGGGGAATATGGAACGATCCATCTGTTGTCTATGTTAACTGTTCTCCCTCGCACATTTAAGGTAGCGACCTGTTCTCCGTTGTCGATGCCGCGTCGTCGATAATCCACCCTCACCGGTCTGCGTTTGAGTTACGAAACGTCATGGATATTTTTTTGAACATATGCCATTTTTCATGCACGGCGAAGTCAAATTTTCTTCCCCACATGGCCCATGTGCCATATTTTTTGTGACTATTTCAAACAACTCTGGGTCTTCGTCTTTATTAGGTAGCTCGGCAACTATTATTTCATCAATTTCATCGGGCTGTATTTTTGAGTCCAGCCAAAATAACATATGATAATGCGGCAGTCCTCTTTTTTGCCACTCTACAGTAAGCATATAACATTTGACCGGCCCAAAAATCGCGTCTTTTGTGATTATTTTTATCAGTTTTTTCATTTTTAAATGAAACACTCGAGCGATGATGTCATGCCGGTCGAAAGATCGCTGACCGGGAAAAAGTTCCTGCTTTATTTCTTTCCATTCCCGATTACACGTGAAAGTTACAAAAAGGTCAGGCCTTGCATAATTGCGCACATATGTCATAGCATATTGCGTCTTTTCGTGGAGATACCCAGTAAATGATGACGGCAAGATGACATGCTGACCTATATTGGCGGCATTTACGCTTGCGTCTTGGTTCAAAGCATCCCTCAAATGAATATAGTCATCTACTCTAAGCTTTTGTTGGTTTCGGCAAATAAAATTTAACCTTTCTGAAATCATCTTCGCCATCATATCCACACAATACTGATTAAAACAAATCTTTGTAATAATGCAGTGTATTAAAACAGTTGGTCCTAATCATTAAACGGTAGGCATAATATTGCATACATGACACCGTCTTATTTCGTAAGGCATTCTGCTGAGGAATAGTCACATAATATCCGTCGTCTCCTGATACAAATATTAGTGGATATTGTAACGGATCGTAAGCGCGGTGCAATTCCGACACTCGTTTTAGTTGTCCGTCTCTACCATGCAGTACAATATCCCTGGGTCTTTTGTCTTCGTCGACCAATAGAACGGCCACTTCAGTTATGGAAGGAGCGTTATATCTGCCCGGTGAAAAAGGCTATATTGTATCTACGTGCATTATTTAAAAAATGGGCGGAAGATGTGTGATTATTAGTCAAAAGGATTTTTATTGGTTCTGGTGGCTCTTTAATATTAGAAAGAATAACTTTCCCAGACGCGCAGCACATTCCGCTCGCTTCATCATTCCATTTTTTAGCAAAACATTTAGGACAAACCTTATTCATTGCTCTGATTTGGATGCTGTTCTGATGAGCATAATCAATATGTGGATCGTAACTGAATGCCGATCTATTACTATGAGCTAAAATTCTATTACGCGTCCTAGTTGTTAACGACTGTTGTCTTTCTCTCTGTGCAATAAGTCGCTGCGAGCGTTTGGCAGTAGGTTCCCGTGCACGCGTTCGCGAGTTCCTACCTCTATTATCAGCAAGGCGCTGCGAGCGTTCGGCACTCGATTGTCGTTCGTGTAGTTGTGATGATCGGGCATTTTGTGCTGAAAGACGAAGCGAACGTTCGGTGCTAGATTCCCTCGCTCGTGCTTGTAACATTTTGTCACTATTTTGAGCAAGGCGTTGCGAACGTTCGGCGCTAGATTCCCTTGTACGTGTTCGTGAGATTCGTTCACTATTTTGAGCAAGGCGTTGCGAACGTTCGGTGCTAGATTCTGTGGCCCGCGATTGCGACGCATACGCTCTCTGATTTGCGAGACGATCTGAGTTTTCAGATGATGATTCTCCAATACGTCGTATTTTTGCTAATCTCGCTTGGGAGCAACTTTTAGATAGTTGAGACCTTTTTTTCCTAGGCATATTGTTGACTTTTTTTTTAAATCAGATAAAATAAGAATAGAACTTTCAGATAAACTAAGAAAAGAACTTTTGATAAATACCTACCACTGACATATAACAACTCGACTGCTGATCCTGTACAAAAACTCACTTTGAAAGTAAGACAAAATTTTGACCGAATTCTAGCTATCTCGCTCTTACTTAAGTCTCACAGGCAGACAAATTTACAAAAAAATCATTCCAATAGCTGTCTTTTTGATACATCCAATCAATAAATGAAAGTAAACACATGGCTACGACATTTTGTGTTACAACTTTTAGCTTTGGTTGGTATATATGACACGCAAAGGACTAATGTGCGCACGCAGCTACACAGCTGGTCAAAGAAATAGGTGTGAGTAAAAATTCTTTCATTTATTAAAAAATTTCCATTACAATGAATTTTATTTCAGCTGAATTCATTACAGTTGCTTATTAACTAGATTCTAAAACTAAAAAAAACAAAACAAGTAAATTAAAAGCTTTTAATTCCAATTATTATCCAAATTATTTTATTTCGCATGGTCAATGAAATATGTGTAGTGCACAAACATATTAATATTCTAATTTATTTCATACATTTTTTTGGAAATTTAAGTTTTTTCTTCCTTCCTAACCTCAGTACCCGGAATATCCTCCATTATTTTGCAGAACGTTTTCAATTCTGCGGGGCATGGATTCGATTAACTTTTGACATGTTGTCAAAGGTATGGAATACCATTCTTTCTGGACTGCTTCCCACAATTGGTCCTCATTTGTGAAATATTGGCCCGCTAATTTTCGTTTCAGTGCATTCCACAAGTTCTCAATAGGATTGAGGTCTGGAGATTGACTGGGCCACGGGATTACAGACACGTTTTGATCACGAAGCCAACTTTTTACCAGAATTAAAGAGTGCTTCGGATCGTTATCTTGTTGAAAATGCCATCTTAGGGGCATATTTTCCTCGGCGTACAGGAGCATAACATCCTCTAAGATTGCCTTGTATTCAAATCTGGTCATGGTATCGTTTATGCGAAAGATAGGGCCTACGCCATTCCACGAAAAACAACCCCAAACCATAATATTTCCGCCTCCATGCTTAACGGTTTTTTTCGTGAATCGTACATGGAATTCCTTTCCCTTGGACCTTCGAACGTTTCGTCCAGAATCGGAGGAGAACAAATTTATTTTCGTCTCGTCGCTCCAAAGGATGTTGTACCATTTCTTTACTCCATCTTGTCCGTTCCATAAACGGTGTTTCGCAGCGAATTCTTTCCTGGCCTTTAAATTTTTGCCTGTTAAAAGCGGCATCTTTCTGGCGATCCTTCCAGGTAGTTTGGCGTTCTGTAACCTTCGACGAACTGTACGAGCACTAACTTCGTTCGAAATTTGTGCACAAATCGTTCTTGAAGACATGAACGGATCTGATTTAGCCAATAATAACATGCGGTGATCAGTCGTTTTCGAAGTTTTTTTGGCTTTTCCCCTATTTTCCGTATTTTTTAAAGGTTTTAAAGCATTGGTTACAAAATTTTCAGACCGCCCCAATGCTTCGGCGATGAATTTATAGGTTTTACCTTGCTTCCTTAATCGCTGAACTAAACTTCTCTCTTCCGAGGTACAGTGAACTTTTCGACCCATCTTAGCAGAACTAAACAACAATAAATTATTTCTAAGTATTAAAAATGATTAAAATGAACTCACTTTGAAGAAAATTTCGATTGAACCTATAATTTAACTGTAACTTTTGGTTTTATTAAGTACACACCTATTAGACCTATTAGATTTATAATATTAGTGTGATAAATCTTGGTCTCCGTTGAAATCAAGAAATCTTGGTCGCCATATTGGATCCGCCATCCTGAATTTCTAAATTTGGACAGCGGATTTGAAATCGGCATTCTGCAAGACCCCTAAGTACCAAATTTCATAAAAATCGCTTCAAATTTAAAATTTTCAACCGACATCTTGGATCCGCCATTTTGAAACCCTATATATTATCCGAAAAAAAATTAGCCTATGCTACTCAGGGTGAATGTAGCTTTCTAATGGTGAAAGAATTTTTGAAATCGGTACAGTAGTTTTTGAGTTTATTCACTCTAAACATACACACACAAATACAAATCTTTCCTCTTTATAATATTATTTATAATTATAATTTATAACAATGCAGTGTGTTAAAACAGTTGGTCCTAATCATTAAACGGTAGGCATAATATTGCATACATGACACCGACTTATTTCGTAAGGCATTCTGCTGAGGAATAGTCACATAATATCCGTCGTCTCCTGATACAAATATTAGCGGATATTGTAACGGATCGTAAGCGCGGTGCAATTCCGACACTCGTTTTAGTTGTCCGTCTCTACCATGCAGTACAATATCCCTGGGTCCTTGTCTTCGTCGACCAATAGAACGGCCACTTCATTTATGGAAGGAGCGTTATATCTGCCCCGGTGTTCTGCCTGAGGTGTGCGATCAGAGTGAATGATTAATTTTAAACTCTCCGGGTTGTTAAATTCGATACTATGTTTAAAACTTTCTATGTACATGTTATGGCTATTTAATACGGTCTGCAATTCGTTAATCAAATCTATTTTTAGCATAGGGGCCATGTTTGATCGCAATGATAGTTGGTGAGCTTCTGAAATAAAATATATTTGCAGAAATTGAGTGCTTTGTCCTGCTGGCAGTAAGAGGCTACCTATAAGATGATAGACTTGCCCTTCTACCTTAAAGGTGGGCATAAAATTTCCCTCTCTAATTTCTTTCGCCCCAAACGAAGTCATCTGAAAAAGGCTATTGTATCCACGTGCATTATTTAAAAAATGCGCGGAAGATGTGTGATTATTAGTCAAAAGGATTTTTATTGGTTCTGGTGGCTCTTTAATATTAGAAAGAATAACTTTCCCAGACGCGCAGCACATTCCGCTCGCTTCATCATTCCATTTTTTAGCAAAACATTTAGGACAAACCTTATTCATTGCTCCGATTTGGATGCTGTTCTGATGAGCATAATCAATATGTGGATCGTAACTGAATGCCGATCTATTACTATGAGCTAAAATTCTATTACGCGTCCTAGTTGTTAACGACTGTTGTCTTTCTCTCTGTGCAATAAGTCGCTGCGAGCGTTTGGCAGTAGGTTCCCGTGCACGCGTTCGCGAGTTCCTACCTCTATTATCAGCAAGGCGCTGCGAGCGTTCGGCACTCGATTGTCGTTCGTGTAGTTGTGATGATCGGGCATTTTGTGCTGAAAGACGAAGCGAACGTTCGGTGCTAGATTCCCTCGCTCGTGCTTGTAACATTCTGTCACTATTTTGAGCAAGGCGTTGCGAACGTTCGGCGCTAGATTCCCTTGTACGTGTTCGTGAGATTCGTTCACTATTTTGAGCAAGGCGTTGCGAACGTTCGGTGCGAGATTCTGTGGCCCGCGATTGCGACGCATACGCTCTCTGATTTGCGAGACGATCTGAGTTTTCAGATGATGATTCTCCAATACGTCGTATTTTTGCTAATCTCGCTTGGGAGCAACTTTTAGATAGTTGAGACCTTTTTTTCCTAGGCATATTGTTGACTTTTTTTTTAAATCAGATAAAATAAGAATAGAACTTTCAGATAAACTAAGAAAAGAACTTTTGATAAATACCTACCACTGACATATAACAACTGGACTGCTGATCCTGTACAAAAACTCACTTTGAAAGTAAGACAAAATGTTGACCGAATTCTAGCTATCTCGCTCTTACTTAAGTCTCGCAGGCAGACAAATTTACAAAAAAATCATTCCAATAGTTGTCTTTTTGATACATCCAATCAATAAATGAAAGTAAACACATGGCTACGACATTTTGTGTTACAACTTTTAGCTTTGGTTGGTATATATGACACGCACAGAACTAATGTGCGCACGCAGCTACATATATACAAATCTTGTGTATATTTATAATATCTTGTGTAGATTTATAATATTAGTGTGATAAATCTTGGTCTCCGTTGAAATCAAGAAATCTTGGTCGCCATATTAGATCCGCCATCTTGAATTTCTAAATTTGGACAGCGGATTTGAAATCGGCATACTGCAAGACCCCTAAGTACCAAATTTCATAAAAATCGCTTCAAATTTAAAATTTTCAACCGCTATCTTGGATCCGCCATTTTGAAACCCTATATATTATCCGAAAAAAATTAGCCTATGTTACTCAGGGTGAATGTAGCTTTCTAATGGTGAAAGAATTTTTGAAATCGGTACAGTAGTTTTTGAGTTTATTCACTATAAACATACACACAAAAATACAAATCTTTCCTCTTTATAATATTAGTGTAGATGTAGATGTAGATGACTTGCTTATTGTTATTTTGTAATACATCGTCTATTTTTGCTTTTAAGATCCGGACTGGCCGCCAACCATTTCCATGCACTACAAAGAAAGTTTAGTGATCTCTTACTCTTAGTCCTGGGTTTTACTCTATTAAGTAAGTTTTTGATTTGAACAGTCTCATGGCTGAGGAAAGGGAATATAAGATGGGTTGTTTCGACATCTTTCTTGATCTTATGGTCTAGGTCGTTAAGCGTTTTTTCGTAAGTGTCCAGTTCTATGATGTGTACCAGTTTTAGAGTTCCGGTCTGTAATTTTGCGTTTCCAGTAGTCAGTATTATTATTTTCGAGTTAGAGTACGTCGCCATAGCAGGAAGTAAAGGCTATCCTGAAAGGAAAAATAGATATAAATTTCTTATGTGACTTTTATGTACTGTCCTGTCTGATTCTGTGATCACTAAGCTATTCTTATTTTCTTTGACAATTTCCTTTTTGTACCGCGGTGTAAGTTTAGTTCCTTGTCTTTTGTTGATTTTAACACAGATTATATCTCCTGGTTGATATGTTTTGAAAGCTTGTCTATTTTAATTGTGCGTCTTAAAGTCTTGTTCTTGTTTTTCAGTTAGTCTCTGTACGTTGTCTTGTCTGGCTTTCTCATATGTTTCCGGATCAACTCTGACTTTCCTATCAAAGAATATTTCTATCAGCTTCTTGTTTGTTGTCGAATGTACGGAGCAATTGTATCCATACGCCGCACGGTCTAATAATTCCTCGAAGGATCTGAAAATATTTTCTGCTCTTAAGCATCTCATGAGCTCTGACAGCGTGGAATGGAATCGTTCTATTTGTCCGTTTGCGTTACTGAAATATGGGGGCGTTTGGAAAATGTTGATTCCCAATTGATCTTCTACCATGAAACTAATGGTACTGGAGTTTAGAGATTTTTCATTGTCTATTACAAGGGTTTCCGGGACTCCAAACATGAAAAGAAGTTGCCTTAGGGGTTCTCGTATGTCTTCCGCAGATCGCGATTTTAAGATTTTAGCTTGGGCGTATTTTGAGAACTTATCAATTGCGGTTAATACTAAATTTTTCTCTACTATATAAATATCCATATAATATGAATTATCTGTCCTGAATGCTGGGTTAAGGTATTTCTTTAGTATCGTAATTAATTCGTCCTCGGTATAGTTTGTTCTAATTATAATATGTCTATGGTATGTTGGGAAGGGAATGTGAAATTGGTAGTTGTTTTCTAAGCCTGTTTCAATCCATATTTGATTTTTAAAAGCACTGATGGGCGCTTGCACTGTCGGGATGAGATCTTCAGCAGAGCTTTCGGCGCTATGGACTGTGTTCGTCATTGAATTAATTTCTGGTGTTAGAGAATCTTGCGGGGGTCTCGATAATGCATCCGCAACTACATTTGTTCGTCCGGGTTTATAGTCAAGCTGGTAATTGTATTCTTCGAGGATCGCCTTCAACCTTTTCATTTTGGCGTTATAGTTTTTGTGGCTTAACGCGTAGGTGAACGGTTGATGATCTGTGAAAATACGAACTTTTGAGGTGACATACAAGTAATTTCTTAGGGAGTTTAAGGCCCAAATGATTGCCAGCATCTCCTTTTCGTTTGCTGCATAATTTTCTTCCGTTCTATTGAGAGTTCTGGATATAAAAGTTATGGGCTTGCCGTTCTGTTCGAGAACTGTACCTATAGCATATTGGGAAGCGTCTGTGGTCAAATGGAATTCTTTAGTAAAATTTGGATATGCTAAAATTATTTCTTCGGAAGCTAGGGCGCTCTTGATTTTTGAGAATGCTTTGATAGCCTCGTTTTTCAGCTGTAAAGTTTTATTTTTCGAGGAATTTTTGGACAGTCGTCCATCCTCCCCTCTCTGTTTATCCTTGTTTTCGCTGAATATTATGATATCGTCTATATAGACGAAGCAGATTTTTGCCTATATGCTCCCTTAGTATATCGTCCAATGCTCGTTGAGAAATTGCAGGAGCATTTTTCAATCCGAATGGTAGTCTGGTAAGCTCATATTTACCATTATTCACCGAGAAAGCTGTCTTCTCTATGTCAGATTTCTTTAATGGAATTTGATGAAATCCACTTTTCAGGTCTATTACAGAAAACAGCTTGTTGAATTAATACTTCACTAATTTCAGGTATGGGGTAACGGTCTGCGATGGTAATGCTGTTCAGTTTTCTGTAGTCAATTACCATTCTGAATTTTTTCTCACGATAAGCGTTCTGTTTTTTTGGGACGACCCACACGGGTGAATTGTATGGGGATCGAGATGGTCTGATTATACCGTCGGTGAGTAGTTTTTCTATCTGCTTTTCAATTTCATTCTTCAAGCACATTGGGTAAGAGTAAAATGTTGTATAAATAGGATTATCTGATGTTGTACGAATTGTTCCTATCACTTTGGTGATATATGTGAGTTTTTCGTCAGGTTCGATGGTTAACGGATTGAGTTGCAAGTTATTTTATTCGTACCTTTATGGAATTTGTGACAACCATAAAGTTGTGCTTAGTATGAATGACCGCTGAGAGTATAATTTCCCAAAATCGCGTTAAATGAAACTAAGGAGGGTAATAGGAAGAATTTAATTTTGTGTTCTTTTAAATTGAACAAATTTACAAAGACACGATGGGTAATTTTGACTTGCCGTGCTACTGAATTAGCGTTAAAACATTGATCATTTGGGATGGGATTTTTTATGAAACGTGGCTGGATATAATTTTTGTTAGAACCTGTATCTATTAAGATTTTCAATATCTCTCCGCTTCCCGTCTTACATTCAAAATAGGGCAGCGAGGAGTTCTTCATCCTAAAAAATGGATATCGGCGAGATCAATATTTTCGTATTCTGTTGGTTGAGTACCGTCGTAATATTGTTCGCTATACTCCGGCAAGGTTTGGTCGTATGTATCTTGACCATCAGCCTATTGCTGAATTTGTTGGTAGTCTATTATGTCGTCGTGACCTTGCTGGGGCGATTGACAATCAGCTATTTCAGTATTTATGTGAAAGTTCCTCTGGAGTTTCTGAGGTGGGTATTGTTCTCCGAACGTGTTATCGCCATGTGGTCTTTTCCCAGCATATTTTATAGGGTTAGGTCTGCTAGCATAATTGACTGCATTGGTTTGAATGCTTTGGTCTATATCCATAGGCTCGGGCCTAGGTTGGGGTTTTGGGGCGATTGGTCTTTGAGGAGGTTGTGCCTGATTAAAGGATCTATTTACGTTAGGTTGTTGTTGGCCGCCAATTTGGGGTCTAAATCGTGGATTGGGAAGATAGGCTACTTCTGGATAGAATTTCTGTCGCAGGTTAGGACGGGATTGTTGCACTCATGGGGGAGGTACCGGAGGGAGATTATGCTGTAATTTTCTATTGTTTCCGTGGTAATTATTCGCGTAATTAGCCCTGAAATTTTCGTTTTCTAGTTTCAAGCAGATATGTAATTCTTGAGGTAAGTCTAATGGCTCTTTTATGCCAAGAAGTCTGGGTAAGTCGCCGTTAAGTCCACGTATGAAAGTATCGCGGGCTTTGTCTCTGTAAGTGTCCTTCAGCAAGTGCATGCAAGCGATCTTATTAAGTATCAGCGAAAAGTGCGAATAAATTCGTTGGTAGAGTTCTTGAATATTGGATCTCCCCTGGATAAGAGATGTCAATTTGTACTCTAAAGTACCTAGATCGCGCTTGTCAACGTAGTGGATAGTTAAACAGCGGTTAATAGCCTTCCAATCCAAAGGTGTATTATACGACTCGAGGGCTATGTCCGCATTTCCGATGATTTTATATCGGATTACGCTTAATATCTCGTAATATTTAGGCGTTCCCTTAGTTGGTTCGTAGATCTGCAATACTCTTTCTACACTCTTTTTCCACGACGAAAATTCTCCTGGGTTGCCAGAAAATTCTATGAGGCAGCGGACAACATCCGGCACCTTATCGAGATCAGACAGATTATTTCGGAATTGTGAGTCTATGGTTTGGTCCGTAGCCGTAGTTAATTCGGCATTTGGATTTAGATGTTTCCGAACCAGGTCTTTTGCCTGTGAATTTAGGACTTGTGTTAAGATTGTTGTAATAAGTGACGTCAATTCTGGTGTCTGTTTGGATTTTGCGATATAGTGGGCATAGGAGGGGGTGGATTATTTAAGTTTGGTTACGGAGTTGGGTTGTTATTTAGCACGGGTGGTCGAATTATATTATTTGGATTAGCCATTTTTCGCTTATTGAATTAACCCGTAAGAGGACCATTTCACTTCCGGATAAGTTAAGATTTAGGATTTTTTTCTTTAATAAAAGAAAATATATTTTTATTTGGGATGCACGATTTAAGATTTAACATTAGCGTTTTTGTTTTTGTTCTTTTTTTACCTATATACTCGTATGTATGTATGATTTATGATTTATAATTTTATTTTCAGCTTTTTATCGCAACTTCTACTAGTAAAGAATTTTTTTCTATATAAAACTTTAACTTTTTTATCTTTCTTTTCCCTCTTTAATATTTTTATCTATTTGTCACTCAACACATTTCTTAAATTTTTGCACTTTAAATAATTGACAAAATTTGTTAATCTATATTATAATTAAACACACTTTTTTAACTGATAATAATTTTAAAAACACTTTTGTAACAAAGGAAACTTATTTCTTATATTCTAACAATTTTATGCTTAATTCTCTAGGACTTACAACAGTAGAAATAATATTGCTGGCTGGACGATGCGTTCTGGGGCTGTATCGGATGACTCCCTTTTATCTTATTGGTGACTCGGGATCCAAATTACGGCACCGGCAGGGACGAGTGCAATTTTCCTTTTGGGTGTTACACTTCCAGCACTAGCAATTTTTTGTGGTTCGGGATCACAGGCACGCACCATTTAAGGGATTAGTGAATTTGTTAGCACTACTTGAGGGCATTAACTGCGGCGGATTCTCGCACTACTTTAGGGCTTTTCCGAAAATTATATTCCACAGTTCACAAACTTCACTGCCTGTGCCTCACGTTGGGCGCCAATTAAACTATTTCTTTATTTTGTTCTTAAAAAAAATAAAGTTTAGTTCTAGAGAACTTTATTTCTCCGCGACTCGACACAAAGTGTTCTTACAAAAATTAGCTTTACTTAATTTACCCTAAATCTAAAGACGCCTGAGCGCGGTCGCAGTCATGGTGTCAGCAGAAATGCGACGACACGTTTCCCGGTCACGGTTGGTTCATCCGTGGCTACGTCGACCTATGGTTGACCGAAGCTTTTTGCAACGCGTGTCGTTAACTTATACATATGGCACCAGGTAACAACAGCATATTCTAGCAGAGATCTTACTAAGGAGACATATAAATTTTTAATGGCGAAAGGATCAGTAAACTCTTTGGTACTCCTTTTAATGAAACCAAGCCTTCTATAGGCCATAGAAATGATATGATCAAAATGGAGGGAAAAAGAGAGCTTTTTATCGAGGATAATACCTAAATCGGTTATATCCTCAACACGATCTACAGTTAAAGAATTTAAAACGTACTTATTACTATAACAAACAGCAGTCCTGCAAAATGATATAACCTTACATTTAGAAATATTAAGATGGAGGCAATTAGTTGAGCACCATCTTAAAAGACTGGTCAGGTCTTGCTACAACATTGCACAGCAATTTTGATCAGTTATTTTAATGAAAATTTGTAGATCATCCGCATAAATTAAGCATTCAGAATATAAACAACAATTGACAATATCATTTATAAATAAGATAAATAAAATGGGAACACAGTGGCTGTTTAATTCCTCTAAACATTAAACAAAATTTTCCGCACCGCGCACTAGGAAATATAAATGACATTTGTCATATTGACATGCATTTGTTTATAAATGCAGAGAACGTACGGAGAATGTTGCGTTCAATTTGCATTTCTCCCATACGATCTGCTTCGCAACAACTTTGCACATGCGTTCGTTGACAAACGTATCGTAAGGAGCAGATCACGGCAACCTTGTACATGCGTACATCTACGTAAAACGCAAGGAGTAGATTACTTAAGTCGAAGTGATAACTTTGTACGTGCGTACACTTACCGAATGTAACGCAGGGAGTAGCTTATAGCAGTTAAACTGACCTAACGGTCACTGGTGCCTATATAAGGCGGAATTTTTGCTTCGGACAGTCAATAGTTTTTGGGTAATCACCGGAGCTATTCCACCTTAGGGCGACCACCAAGGATTTTTTTTACCAAAGGCGTTGGGATTTTACCACGCTTTCACTATACTTAGAATAATTTCAGTTTGGGAGCTTACCAATTGAAATTATTCTAAGTCCGCGTAGGGATTTTGTACCAAAGGCGTTGGGAACTTACCACGCTTTCGTTACACTTAGAACATTTTTAGTTTGGGAGTTTACCAGCTAAAATAATTCTAAGTTCACGTTTTTCTTTTGGACTTATTAGAGTCAAACCTTCGTTAACCTTATACTTAGAAGAATTTTAGTTTGGGAGTTTACCAGCTAAAATTATACTAAGTCTGCGTTTTCTTTTGGACTTATTAGAGTCAAACTTTCGTAACATTATACTTAGAGGAATTTCAATTTGGGAGTTCACCAATTGAAATTATTCTAAGTCCGGTTTTTTTTTTTATGGACTTAATACATTTTAAATTAATATAACACGTTGGGGACTAAAACTTTATTTTTTTTTTTTTTGGAGTTAATTTGAATTTTATATTTAGAAAGATTTCAGTTTGGGACATCACCAACTGAAATCTTTCCAATTATTGCAATATCGTTGAATTCTAATTTTTATTTTGTATTTTAAAAACTTAGAAAAAACTTCAGTTTAGGGATATTACCAACTGAATTTTTTTCCAAGTCTAACTCCTAAGTGTTGAATAATAAAAATTTTACTTGTCTATTTTAATGCACGGAAAAATATTTGGCTTGGGAAAATCACCAGCTAAAATATTTTCTCGCATTGATATACGAAACAATTTATTTGGGATATTACCAAATAAATTTGTCTCCAAGTCCTCGATATACACGTCGAACCGTAGAGAGCAAATTATAACTAAGGATTTGGCTGCAATATATATATCCTAAGTAATTGTATAATTTGTAGTAGAATTTATAAGGTAAAATCTTTCCGAAAAAATAAAGAATTACGTTAAACTATAACAATTAGTCTTTAATTTGAGATTCCTTTGTCAAATCCTTTGCTTCGACTATAAGAGGTCAAGCTATAGATTTTCTATATTTTGTGCAATAGATCCAGATGCCCTTTTGGAATAATATTTTAATGTTCGACTAAGGTACGTCGAAACATTTGGTCCTTCGAGCCGGATATAATTGCAGCCAAACTATCAAATTTAGTTATAGTAACGTTCGATACGGTTCAAAATTAACAAGTCCAACTAACAATTATTGTTCATTTCTGTATATTCCGAATAATTCAAAATGAAATCAACGATTCGGAGTCAATCAACCTTAAAGGGTTTACTTGAACAAGCGCGGAAAAATTATGGAAAAACGGATAGTGTAAAAATAACGAAAGGCTATGTGGATGGTAGAATTAACCAAATTGAAAAATGGTGGTCGCAATTTGAAGAAAATCATCTAGAGATATGCGCAGGCGAAGATAAAAACGAGAAATTGGTGTCTAAATACTTAAGTAGTGCTATTTATGAAACATTCGAAGGCACATACTTCGAATTTCTTGGCGAATTACAAGACAAATTGAACGACATGGAGAAATCAAATTCGATTGTTCAAAATACACAATCTACACAACGGGCTGAGGTGAAACTTCCCCGAATAGATCTTCCAAAGTTCAATGGTGAATACGCTAACTGGAGAGCATTTCACGATATTTTCGTATCGCTCATACATTCAGATCAGCGTATTCCCCAAATACAAAAATTGCACTATTTAAAGTCCTGTCTCACTGGGGAGGCAGAGAGATTCCTGAAACAGTTCGATATGGTGGGAACGAACTACCAGTCAGCTTGGGAAACATTAGTGAAAAGATACAGCAATCAAAGGGTGCAAGTCTTTTCGCATTTAAAACAACTGGTTAACCAACCAGTCATAAAGTATGAAACCGAAAAGGCAATCAAAGGTATTCTAGACACCACAAAGGAACAACTCCATGAACTGGAGGCCCTTAAAATAGATGTTATGCATTGGAATGCAATCATCATTTTTATAACTATACAAAAACTGCCCGAAGAAACACGAAAACTTTGGGAACAAAGGATATCAGAAACTACTGATATACCAGCTCTAGATGATTTCTATACTTTTCTGGAAGCCAGATATCGGACATTAGAAGCCATGTCTGAAGCAAAAGCAACTAAAACGGTTCAAACACTCCAGAAAAACACAACGAATTATCACATTAACAACACAAATGAATGCCCTCTTTGTAAGGGAAATCATTCAATACAGCAATGTAGCAAGTTTTTGCAGAAAAGGATAAACGATAGGCGAAATTTACTATCAAAATACAGTATCTGTTTTCATTGCTTTCAACGTCATGGGAAGAAAACATGCAAAACACTACGGACATGCTACATGTGCAATGGAGCACACCCGCTATACAAATGTGATGAGTTTAAACAAAAGACTTTCGGTGAAAAACAAAGTTATGTTCAGAAAAAGAACCTCTGCTTTAACTGTTTCAGTCCGCATAGCAAGCAAGCATGCGTTAGTAAAAACAATTGCTACAAATGCAATCAACGTCATCATACTTTACTACATGATGAAAAAATTAAATTCAAAAATACAAATGAGCCTAGCTCTAATACGGGATCTGAAAAACATTTACAGAACCAGACAGAGAGAACAAACTGTCATTATAACAAAAATACAACACAGTCTTTATTGGCAACTGCCATCGTAAGCGTAGAAAACAACTACGGAATTTCAACTCCTCTTCGTGCTCTCATCGACTTGGGATCACAAAGCTCCTTTATTTCTGAGGAAGTCTGTCAGATTTTACAACTAAAAGGGAAGCCCACATCATTACAAATAACTGGTTTGAGCTCCACGAAAGTAGCTTCCGCCACTAAGGAAGTTTCATTACATTTAAGATCTCATATCGATCAAACTACCACGATTCCTATAAACGCATACGTTCTTAGGAAAATCACAAACGTGTTTCCTCCCAAACATACAAACCAAATAGATTGGTCACATATCCAAGGTCTTCAATTGGCTGACCCTAATTTCATGCAAGCTGGAAAAATAGACTTGCTTTTAGGAGCAAATGTTTTTTCAAAAATATTGCTGGATGGTCTCCGGAAAGGAAGGAAGGAGGGCCCAGTTGCTCAAAACACCCAACTAGGATGGATTATATTTGGCGAAATATCAAATAATCCTGGAAAACCAGAAAATACATTTTCAGCATTATCATTGGATGACCAGCCTAGCATTCAAGTACTAAACGAACAAATTCGTAAATTTTGGGAATGCGAAGAGATCACAGAAGAACGGAAACTCACTAACGAGGAAGAAAGCTGTGGAAGGCATTATAAGATGACACACACTCGTCTACCTGATGGCAAATATCAGGTGAGGTTACCCTTCAACAAGGATCCTCCATGCCTAGGAGAATCTAAGCAACAAGCTCTGATGCGATTTTTCCAACTGGAAAACAAATTTTCAAAACTGCCAGACATGCCAGCCATAAACACTCCCCCAAAACGGTCGCAGGCTCCTGAAGCGGTACTCGATGGTCCCAGCAAACCACACAGCGGTCTGGCGGAAAGGATCTATGAGCTGAGGACAGTGGAAGGCCAACCTTTCAACATCACCTTTGCACAAATGCAAGGCATCCCGTTTCAGCAAGTCCGGGCAGGGAAGCGGAAACGGTATACGGTCTTCCTAGGACAAGGACGCAGGGTGCGGTTAATGCTGCGTCGCAATAAGTTGGTGTGGCAAGGCTACAGGGAGGCAGCATAGTTATTATACATATATAGAATATAAGTTAAATATAAAAAAAAAAAAAAGGGAATTTTATTTGCTCGTATTAAAATATAGCTTATTTCATATTGTAAAATATCAAGCATAATAGTATTATCTTGATTGTGCATCAATGGGGGCGGAGGATGTTTAATTCCTCTAAACATTAAACAAAATTTTCCGCACCGCGCACTAGGAAATATAAATGACATTTGTCATATTGACATGCATTTGTTTATAAATGCAGAGAACGTACGGAGAATGTTGCGTTCAATTTGCATTTCTCCCATACGATCTGCTTCGCAACAACTTTGCACATGCGTTCGTTGACAAACGTATCGTAAGGAGCAGATCACGGCAACCTTGTACATGCGTACATCTACGTAAAACGCAAGGAGTAGATTACTTAAGTCGAAGTGATAACTTTGTACGTGCGTACACTTACCGAATGTAACGCAGGGAGTAGCTTATAGCAGTTAAACTGACCTAACGGTCACTGGTGCCTATATAAGGCGGAATTTTTGCTTCGGACAGTCAATAGTTTTTGGGTAATCACCGGAGCTATTCCACCTTAGGGCGACCACCAAGGATTTTTTTTACCAAAGGCGTTGGGATTTTACCACGCTTTCACTATACTTAGAATAATTTCAGTTTGGGAGCTTACCAATTGAAATTATTCTAAGTCCGCGTAGGGATTTTGTACCAAAGGCGTTGGGAACTTACCACGCTTTCGTTACACTTAGAACATTTTTAGTTTGGGAGTTTACCAGCTAAAATAATTCTAAGTTCACGTTTTTCTTTTGGACTTATTAGAGTCAAACCTTCGTTAACCTTATACTTAGAAGAATTTTAGTTTGGGAGTTTACCAGCTAAAATTATACTAAGTCTGCGTTTTCTTTTGGACTTATTAGAGTCAAACTTTCGTAACATTATACTTAGAGGAATTTCAATTTGGGAGTTCACCAATTGAAATTATTCTAAGTCCGGTTTTTTTTTTATGGACTTAATACATTTTAAATTAATATAACACGTTGGGGACTAAAACTTTATTTTTTTTTTTTTTGGAGTTAATTTGAATTTTATATTTAGAAAGATTTCAGTTTGGGACATCACCAACTGAAATCTTTCCAATTATTGCAATATCGTTGAATTCTAATTTTTATTTTGTATTTTAAAAACTTAGAAAAAACTTCAGTTTAGGGATATTACCAACTGAATTTTTTTCCAAGTCTAACTCCTAAGTGTTGAATAATAAAAATTTTACTTGTCTATTTTAATGCACGGAAAAATATTTGGCTTGGGAAAATCACCAGCTAAAATATTTTCTCGCATTGATATACGAAACAATTTATTTGGGATATTACCAAATAAATTTGTCTCCAAGTCCTCGATATACACGTCGAACCGTAGAGAGCAAATTATAACTAAGGATTTGGCTGCAATATATATATCCTAAGTAATTGTATAATTTGTAGTAGAATTTATAAGGTAAAATCTTTCCGAAAAAATAAAGAATTACGTTAAACTATAACAATTAGTCTTTAATTTGAGATTCCTTTGTCAAATCCTTTGCTTCGACTATAAGAGGTCAAGCTATAGATTTTCTATATTTTGTGCAATAGATCCAGATGCCCTTTTGGAATAATATTTTAATGTTCGACTAAGGTACGTCGAAACAGTGGCTACCTTGTGGAACACCAGAATTAGCATTAAAAATTCTCGAGCACTAACCGCCGTTAATAATCACACTTTGTTTTCTATTAGATAAGTAATAAGAAATCCATTGTAAAATGTTAGAGCGAATTCCGAGATGATAAAGTTTATTAACAAGAACAGATATGTTAACTTTGTCGAACGCTTTAGAGAAGTCAGCATAAATTTACTGTTTAAGCAATAATTAGTAAATAAAGCGTGATTAGTGACTGTAGATTTTCCTTTTAAGAAGCCATGTTGCTGTGAACACATAACTTCCTTACATAAAAAAGCCGATTTATTCGCCACAATACAATCGAGTAATTTAGGAATTATTTTCATCAATGAAACGGCTCTATATTTTTTTACCAAATGCTTAGTACCACTCTTAGATTTTGGATTGACAGTGGAAATTTTTTACGCAACAAGGAAATTGCCTGTAGTTAGCGATAAATTAAAAATGAATGTCAAAGGTAAAGCCAAAGAATCAACACATGATTTAAGAAGACCAGGAGACAGATTATCAGAATCAAGACAGTAATTATACTGGAGATCATTTACTGCCGCTCTGATATCGAAAATACCAATATTCAAAGGAGTGTCACGATTGAAAAGCATGGAAATACTAACTGGAGTACTATAACAATACACAGATTCAAAAAATTTAGCAAAGAGTTCGCAGAACTCCTATGGATTATTAGATTGATAATTGTCGTATTCCATATAATTTGGAAGTCCAGAGGATTCGCGTTTATTATTTAAATAGCTCTAAAATGCACGGATGTTATATTTAATGCGGGATTCGATAGAGAAAATATATCTATCTATATACAGGGTGTTCAGAGGTGGGAGGTCAATACTGCAGGGGGTGAAAGATCAGACCGAGACAAGCAAAAAATCGTATGGGTGGGGGGGGGGGGGGGGGGGGGGCATCTCGCACCGTTTGGCAGTTACAGGGTGATTCGTAAATAAGGATTTTGATTTATATGGGAACCGCTCTTGTATTTTTATCATTGCAGGTAATTAGATAGGCAACTTCAAAAAAATAAAAGGTAGGTATGTTAATAACATGAATTTCAGATAAAAGTGGGGCGAAAGGTGAAAAATCGTGAAATAAAAGTTAATTTTTTCAACTTCCAGGGGGGATTGTAGCCAAGGGGTTGGGGATAGGGGGGTGGTGTAAACTTTTTTGGAAAGGGCTTCCAAATAGTGATTTTTGAAATCAGTTTGGGGCCGCTGCGACGCGTAGAAAAAAAGATAAAAATAGAAGAGCGGTTCCCATATAAGGCAAAATCCTGATTTACGAATCACCCTGTAACTGCCAAACGGTGCGAGATGCCCCCCCCCCCCCACCCATACGATTTTTTGCTTGTCTCGGTCTGACCTTTCACCCCCTGTAGTATTGACCTCCCAGCTCTGAACACCATGTATATAAAAGAAAGTCGTGTTAGTTACACTATTTATAACTCAAGAACGGCTTAACCGATTTGGCTGAAAATTGGTGGGGAGGTAGCTTAGAACCAGGAAATGGCTATAGGATACTTTGTAGGGTTTCAAAATGGCGGATCCAAGATGGCGGCTGAAAATTTTAAATTTGAAGCGATTTTCATGAAAAAATTGGTATACAGGGGTTTTGCGGGATGGGGATTTCAAATCCGCTGTCCAAATTTAGAAATTCAAAATGGCGGATCCAATATGGCGACCAGGATTTCCTGATTTCGACGGATTTTAATGAAAATTAGTACAATAAATGTTTTGAGGTCACTGATTTTGAATATTATCAAAATCTAGAAATCCAAGATGGCGGATCCAAAATGGCGACAATATTTCTCGATTTCAAGGGATTTTAATGAAAATTAGTACAATGATTATCTTGAGGTCACTGATTTTGAATTTTATCAAAATTTACAAATCCAAGATGGCGGACCCAATATGGTGACCAAGATTTCTCGATTTCAACGGATTTTAATGAAAATTGGTACAATGATTATTCTGAGGCCACTAATTTTGAATATTAGCAAAATTTCCAAATCCAACATGGCGGATCCAACATGGCGACCAGAATGTTTCGATTTCAACGGATTTTAATGAAAATTGTTACAATGATTATTCTGAGGATACAAGTTCCGAATATTATCAAAAGTTGTAAATCCAAGATGGCGGATCCAATATGGCAACCGAATATCTCGATTTCAACGGATTTTAATTAAAATTAGTACAATGATTATTCCGGAGCCACTAATTTCGAATATTATCCAAATTTCCATATCCAACATGGCGACCAAAATTTCTCGATTTCAACGGATTGTAATAGAAATTAGTACAGTGATTATTCTGAGACCACTAATTTTGTATATTATTAAAATTCCTAAATGCAAGATGGTGGACCCAACATGGTGTCCAGAATGTCTCGATTTCGACGGATTTTAATGAAAATTGGTACAATGATTATTCTGAAGCTACAAATTTCGAATATTATCAAAATTTGCAAATCCAAGATTTCTTGATTTCAACGGATTTTACTGAAAATTAGTACAATGATTATTCTGAGGCCACTAATTTCGAATATTAACCAAATTTCCAAACTCAAGATGGCGACTAACATTTCTCGATTTCAACGGATTTGAATGAAAATTGGTACAATGATTATTTTAAGGCCACTAATTTTGATTATTATTAAGATTTGGAATTTCAAGATAGCGGATCCATAAAGGGGTGTTCGGGTTGAAACAATTTCTAGGATATAGCAAACTAGAACATTTGAGAAGTGTTTAATTAGTAAGTATTTACCCAACCGCCGGGTGAAACCGGGTAACCCAGCTAGTTGTTTATAAAAAAAGCTATGCAAAAACTCAAATTCATTCCCCAATCGTTTAAAGTTAGCAACGGTGGCCATATTTATCACGCTTTATTTTTAGAATTTTTTAAACGAAGTAGGGGTTAATTAAACCATTTAGGATGTTTATTGTTAATATTACACTTTAAAGGAAAAAACAAATCAAGACACAATTTAAATTATTAAAATCAGGTTTTTTAAAATCATATACCTGAGAGGAAGATAAGCACTTAGATTTAGCAAAACTATAAAAAGGCAAATTAAATTCTAAGACCTTATAGTGCAAATCACATTTGATAAGAGGAGACAAAGATTCAATAACTCTTGTAAAAATAGTTTCAGAAACAAAAATTAAGTCTAAGAATCTATTAAGAAAATTGCTAACCGAATTTATTTGGAATAAATTTAAGCCAATCATATTATTTGAAATGTGATATTCAATTTCCGAAGAGATATTAGAAGAAGTAAGAAATATGTCATTATCCATAACAGACTAAGATACCTTACTTAAGTTGAAATCACCAACAACACACATATGTTTACGATCAGATAGTAAAGAGGATAAATGTCCAATGTTATTTAAATGCATTTTATATGTTTCAAAGTTTGAAGCAGGAGGTAACAATTATGAAAAATTAATGAAAATTCCATTGAGGAAGAGGAAACGCGGACTGCAATTTGCTTAATATTAGTGACATTATCAGGCATGGCAATTTCTCCAGTATTAAAATTGGATCGGATGGCAATTAGTACACCACTCCCTTTGCTGCATCCAGATTAAAGTGGGCGCCGATCTTTTCTATAAATTATATAATTATCCGTTGAAAATTCAGAAGATGAAATATCACTAATTAGCTATCGATCAAGTTTTTTGGATAAGAGTTATTGAAGATACCAACTTGTAAACCTGCAGGCTAGATAGATGGATCGAGGAACTTTTTGAATATATCACCCGTAACTCCTAACTTAAAGTTGATAAATTTTAAGGAAGAAATGTCGCACTTTTTTTTTTTATTAAAGGAGAACATTTGAGAAGTGATTTATCTAAATTCAGCTTATCCGAAACATGGGCAACTATAGATTCAGCAACAGTATCAGATGGAAACCGCGAGAGATGTAACCAAAGAAAGGTTTGATGAAGAAGAATCCGTGCCGAAGATCTGTCTATCGCGACGCTTATTAACGAGATGCTACATAGTTATAATTGTCAGCAACAGCAAGAGTCTCGATCATTGATGACGGTGCAGATCCAGATGGAAGTATTAGATACCCACTAGGCTCTGGAGAGACCAACGATGCATTTTAGATGGAATTTGCAGACGCCGATGACGATTCACTAATTCTAGGAGTTCTAGCAGCAAGAGTCCCTGGCACACTCCCAGTAGTGCGAACCGATGATCGCTTTGCAGACGATTGCTGCTTAACAGTCTGAATAGCGGAATCACTCTTTTTGGTATTGTTACCTATGGACGTTTCGATGCAGAAGATTGGTTTGATGAGCTAGTCGGTACTAAAGGCAGATTAGTTATAGATTTAATAGGTTGAACCAAAGACTTCAGCTTTGAAAATATACCTAAACGACAAAGACACTTTTCATGAAGCAATTTCATCCAGAAGATATTGAGAGGAACTACCGGGACTACCGGGACTACCGGGACTACCAGTCTTCGAACAACTAGAGCACTTCCAGAAGATGTTCAGATTGCTTTCAAGTATTTCGAGAATATTCTTTGGTAATTTAGAGTAACGCTTATTACAATAACCGCAGTCAACATTCTTTTCGAAAAGCGGATCATTGCACTCAGCACAATTGTTCGGAGGCATAACTAAAGACGCAAGCAGAAAAACGTTTTAAGAATCAAGTAGAAAGTACGTCCACTCGCAATCACACTCAAAGAGAGATGAAAGAAAAAAAAAAAGAACAATTGAATTACATATTTTTATATATATTATAAAAACAAAAAACAATTGAATTACCCAATTCGTATAACTAATGCAATTGGTCCAAGAGTTACAATAACTGAAATGCATTGAGTCATCAACCCCTATATTTTTAAAAGTAATGCATTCTATGAATTTCCAGTAAAACACGATATGAAAAATAATTTAGTTTCTATTTTAAGGGGTTAGTCCACTGTTAAAAACAAATTTTTCCGATTTTTTTTTTTTATATAATTTGATAGATTTTGGTCTCAAGAATACGTGTATAAAATTTTCGTATAATTTTTGGAACAATCGTAGCCTTGAACCGCTCGAGCATCTGCCGGTCCTAACACCTGCGGTGTGTACGCTATATTTATACAATACTTTCTAAAAGTCAATTCTCATCATTTGTATACTACGTCGTTGGTATACATTTGAATTTCATCGTATAATTATTATATATCGTATATAATTATTTGACTTATGCACAAAAATTCAGCTGAAAAAATGTTAAACTCGTCTTACTAAAAACAAACTTTTTCGGCGCGCGTCGTAAATTCACGAAAAAACTACTCGGCCGATTTATTTAAAATTTTGTGCAGCTATTTATTATACCTTAAACTACTGCACGGGTTTGATTGAATTTTTGACGATTTGGGAAACATTTTTTTGGTCGAAAAAATGCGAAAAACTGAATAACCAATGTTCAAAAATGTACCAAATTTTTTTTAATCACTTTAGGGTTCTAAATTTACAGACCATCAACTTAGTCTAAGCTTTAAGGGGACATTCTCATTGGACGTGAAAAAAACATCATAGTAATGCTGTCCTCAAACAGTTGTAAGAAATTCGAAACAAAACGAAAGTTATAGCTATACAGGGTGTTCAGAGGTGGGTGGTCAATACTGAAAGGGGTGAAAGGTCAGACCGAGACAAGCAAAAAATCGTATGGGTGGGGGGGGGGGCATCTCGCACCGTTTGGCAGTTACAGGGTGATTCGTAAATCAGGATTTTGCCTTATATGGGAACCGCTCTTGTATTTTTATCTTTTTTTCTACGCATCGCAGTGGCCCCAAAATGATTTCAAAAAATCACTATTTGGAAGCCCTTTCCAAAAAAGTTTACACCACCCCCCTATCCCCAACCCCTTGGCCACAATCCCCCCTGGAAGTTGAAAAAATTAACTTTTATTTCACGATTTTTCTCCTTTCGCCCCACTTTTCTCCGAAATTCATGTTATTAACATACCTAGTTTTTATTTTTTTTAAGTTGCCTATCTAATTACCTTTCCAAAAAGGTGCAACATGCCCAGGTAGGAAAAGGATACGAAAATTTATTTACAAAAATCCTTTTACAGAATATCATGATAATTCGAATTTTTAGGAAATTATACTTAAGTTTACTAAAAAATACATTTTGTTCGCTTAAAAACTAATTACAATTAAAACGTATGTCCTTTAAAAGCTGTTCAAAATGTTCTCCGCTAGTTTCGATTCATGCAAGTAGCCTTCGTTTTATTTCACGTTTGAGGTCTATGGTAGCCAGTCTCTCCCGTATTTTCGTGGCTGCAGTCCCAATCCTGGTAACTAATTCTTCCCTGGTGTTGATTGGTCTTGAGTAAACTTCATCTTTCATCATTCCCCATAAGAAAAAGTCCAGTGGGGTAAGGTCCGGTGACCTAGCAGGCCAAAGAATCGGTCCACCTCGTCCAATCCAGCGCTCTGAGTAATGTTCATTCAACCTTGCCCTAACAATGTTCCCAGTATGCGCAGGTGCTCCGTCGAGCTGTAAATAAATTGCGCTTCTGGTGGCCAGGGGGATGTCCTTCAACAGATCCGGAAGGGTATTCTCCAAAAAGTCCGAGTATAGCTGACTATTTAGCACTTGGGGCAAGATGAAGGGTCCTATCAACTGGATGCCGATGATGCCAGCCCAGACATTGACACTAAATCTTTGCTGGAAGGACCGACACCTTGTCCTATGTGGGTTCACATCTGACCAGGTGTGGAGGTTGTGGAAGTTTGTGATGCCATCCCGGGTGAATTGCGATTCATCCGTCCACAGAATTCGGTCTAGAAACCTTCTGTTTTTTATGTCAGACTCGAACAGCCAAGTGCAAATTGCAATCGTCTTTCGGAATCTCCTTCCTGTAGTGCTTGGACCGGGATATGGTGGTATGGATGTAGTCCCTCTCGGTTCACAACGGTACAAACTCTCCCTGAAGACAATCCTGACCTTCGTGCGACCTGCCTGATGCTTATTACAGGGCTGTTCCTGACGATGTTGAGGATTTGTTGGTCAGGGTCCGCTGAATCGGCCGATTTTCCTGCTCGCGTTTCTGCTCTGGGGGTGGTTACACTTCCGGTTTCTTTTAACCTTCTGAAAGTCCTTGAAAATACCTTTCTTTTGGGTACATGCCGATTCGGGAATCTCCTTTGGTATTCTCGTACGGCCTTACTATCACTTCCTTCTACTAAACCGTACACGTAAATTATATCGGCATACTCGTCAACACTGAATTCTGCCATTTTATCTTAATTTTTTCTATTAAACACCCGGTTTTATCGATTGCTTCTTCAACTGTGGTCAATGTCCTTTCAAACTTACCCATTTTTATACCATAATTCATAGGAGGTATTAGAAACGGAGCGTCAGGATACTTAAGAGTCAATGCTGGATATAATAAACTTATAACGCTATTTAACGAGATTACATTTATTATTTTATTACTGTTTTGCTGAAATAATAAAAATGTACTACCTCTGTTTCCTAAACAAACATTTCCGAACTTGAATCATAAAAATTGTTTACTTAACGACTTTTTCCATTATAGTGCAATAAAGTAATTAGGTACCTGTGAGGATGTTTTAATTTCAGGACTTTTGCAACCCTTTTCTACCTGGGCATGTTGCACCTTTTTGGTAAGGTAATTAGATAGGCAACTTAAAAAAAATAAAAAGTAGGTATGTTAATAACATGAATTTCGGAGAAAAGTGGGGCGAAAGGAGAAAAATCGTGAAATAAAAGTTAATTTTTTCAACTTCCAGGGGGGATTGTGGCCAAGGGGTTGGGGATAGGGGGGTGGTGTAAACTTTTTTGGAAATGGCTTCCAAATAGTGATTTTTTGAAATCAGTTTGGGGCCGCTGCGATGCGTAGAAAAAAAGATAAAAATACAAGAGCGGTTCCCATATAAGGCAAAATCCTGATTTACGAATCACCCTGTAACTGCCAAACGGTGCGAGATGCCCCCCCCCACCCATACGATTTTTTGCTTGTCTCGGTCTGACCTTTCACCCCTTTCAGTATTGACCACCCACCTCTGAACTATACGTAACGATATATACCGGTTTCTATAGATTTGGAGCGTCGCACAAAAACTTTAAACGCGTTTTTCTCGAAACTACTTTTTTTCAACTGGTACCAGTGATATCTCAAATTCTGCTCGATAGATTTAAAAAAATCAAAAAGCATTCGACTCATTAACATAAATACTAGAACATAGACCTTTAAAAATGCATAAAAGTATCCCACCCTCTTTTTTATACACGTACTTTCCCTCAAAAACATGGCCAATTTTTAAAATTTTAAAAAAAAAAATTATTTAAAAAATTAAACGTACCATTTTTATAGGTCTATGTTCTAGAAAAAAGTCTAAAGAACAAAACCCATTTTGAATTTTGTCTTTATCTTCTCCAGGAAGACCGCAGGAACTGGTACCACCTAAAAAGGGACTTTTCATACAACATCCTCTATTGCCTCAAAACGTAACAAAAAAAACAAAAAAATTTTGTTGTTGTATACTTCAATGCCTATATATTCAATATGTCAAAAAAGTTTTTTGAACAAATGCAATAGGGGTTAAACAAAAAATTCCAAAAGAAGTCGTTTTTTTGTCCATTTCAATGAGAATGTCCCCTTAAAGCAACAGAAATTAATTTGCTGCATAAGACTCGTCATCATTTGGTCCGTTGTTAGTAGCGACATGACAAACAAGCAAGTTCTTTTTCAATACATGCTTATTGCTTACCAATACGGACATCAAACAAATCGGCATTCTTATTTACGCTCAACCTCATGCGGTTAATAGGTTGAAAGAAGCTATAGTTAGTTTTACACAGATCAGTTTGTAGAAGCGGGACATGCCTAAGGTTTCGCTCATTCGCTCTGAATTCAATATTACTAACTAAGAGTTGATGTACAAATACAACGTCCGCGATTTCTCGACGTTTTTCCAGAGAATGCATGTGAAGGAGTTTCAAACGGTCCTTGTATGGAGGGAGGATGACTGGATTGCCCCATGGAAATTCTCTAAGGGCGAAACGGACAAATTTCCGTTGGACAGATTCGATGCTGTCTATGGGAACTTGGTAATAGGGAGACCAAACTTGACTTGCATATTCAAGAGTTGGCCGGACAAAGGAAGAGTAAAGCTGTTTGTACACAGTGACGTTAGAGAATTCACGGGACCATATTTTAATAAAACCCAGCGTAATACTGGCTTTTGTCACCATGCAATTTATATGTTCAACAAAATCCAGTTTACAATCCAGGAAAACGCCTAAGTCACGGGCAGAGTGAACTCGTTCGAAAGATTATAATCAAAACTCAGGGGATTGCGGCCTCTACAAAAAGATAACACTTCACATTTATTAATGTTCAATTCTAGATTATTGTGAACACACCAAGTTTGGAAAGTGTCCAGATCTCTTTGAACCGTGTGGCAGTCGTTAATATTATTCGTATACTGGAAAAGTTTCATGTCATTAGCATAAATTAAAATTTTACAGTCTTTCAGCAAATATGTAATGTCGTCAATAGCCAAAATAAATAAGAGCGGGCCCAAGTGACTATCCTGCGGTACACCTGACGTGGCAAATATTTTTCTAGAAGTTTCATTCCGAAAAGCAATCTGATAAGACCTGTTGGACAGGTATGAGCGTATCCAATTGACAAGCAATGGAGAGAAGCCTAGATTTTCAAGTTTCCGACAGATGCTTGACAATTGTGAGTATATAATTGACTCAAAAAGTTTTGGAATACAAGAAAGCTTCGCTATGGGCCGGTAGTTACACACCTCATTCTTTTTACCCTTTTTGTGGATGGGAATAATAAAGGCATTCTTCCAGAGCATGGGAAACGTTCCGATGCTGACTGATTTCTGAAAGAGTAATGTTAAGGGTAACATTAGCTCATTAGAGCAGCATTTAAGGATAGCTGGGGGGATACCATCTGGACCGGACGTGAAATCCATGGGAAGCTCATTGATATGTTTGAGAAAATCGGGGGGAGTAATATACAGGGTGTCCTATAGGAATGTGTGAAAACTAATTAGTCACTATTTTTTAACAAATGGAGAGATCGGTAAAAGGTAAATATTTTTTAATAAAGGAAAGTCGTCATTTTTATTTCATGTCCATTTTATTATAAAAAAATTAAACCTATTTAATACAAACCATTAATTTAAAAATATAGTGAAAAACGTGAATTATTAATCTATATACAGGGTGTCCCAAAAAAGACTGTCAAGCGGTGGTCCAGAGATAGAGCACCCCCTGGGGCACCCGAATAACCCCCATGTATGTTCTACGATTTTTCGTAGATTACGACTTATGACTTTTTTTTAATTTTTCACTTATTTTCGAGTTGCAAGACAATTATCGTCATACTTAAGTGAATAATTGATATAAATTCTCAATTCTTTTTTCATTATTTAGCTAAATATTGTGGCATTCCAGCATAAAGATAATCTGCCTCAAAATCCATACCATTACGGCATAAAATTAAATAGTTTTTACAAAACAGGAAAAAGATAACCAGTACCAATACTTTCAAGGGCATTTAAAAAAAAAAGTCACATAGCTTTCTTAATCCAAAAGTATTTTAAAAACTTCTCCATTTCATCAGCTATTTACCCTGTACATTTTATAGGGCTATCTCTGTGGCATCATACTTAAAAATCGAAATCAAGTGTATCAAGTCTAAAAACCAAAGAATTTGAATTCGTTCAAAATTTGCTTTTTTTTACAAAAAATTTCAATGTTGAGTTTGTAATAATTAGAACATGATGAAAGAACTCGTTGTTCGCAAGATTACGCAAGAATAGTTCAATTCTGTGAAGAAATGTTACACCGACAAACAGAAAATGAAAACTTTTTTAAAACTATTGTATGGCGAATCCCATTTTCGACGAAATGGAATTTTTAATATGCACAATTACCATTCGTGGAGTCTCGAAAATCCTCACCTCGCACGCCCATCAAACTTCCAAATTCCAAGAACAGTTCAGTGTCACTCTATGGTCTGGGGTAATCAATGGAGAACTGATTGGCCCTTTTCAAATACCAGACCGCTTGAATGGTGAGTCATACTTACATTTTTTGACCGAAGACCTCAATCGGCTTTTAGAAGATGTCGATCTGGAGACTCTTGGGGCATATGGTATTACAAAACGATCGCGCACCATGTCATTATGCGCGTGCTGTTCGAGCCTATTTAAACAGAAATTTTAGAGATAGGTGGATTGGTCGAAGCAGGCCAATTGCGTGGCCCCCCAAGATCGCCTGACTTGAACCCTATTGACTTTTTTGTATGGGATTACTACAAAGAGCTGGTAACACACAAAAATTATAAAGCTTGGAACAATTAAAAATAAAATTAACCGGTGCAGAACGGACGATAAACAGCAACATAACTGCGTTCAGATGTCTACAAGCAAATTTTTTTCGCCGATGTCGCATATGTATTAAACAAGGAGGTCGTATTTTTAAAATTTCTTGTAAGTGCTATGAAAAATAAAATTATTTTAAACACATTTTACGTGGTTTTATTTATAAGTAAAATTTTAAATATTAAACTTAAAGCAAAATTAAGGTGATATGCCATAGTATCTCTATGCACCTATATCATCTTACCTATACATATTTTGCTTTATAAATTTTGCGCATTCAATTAGTAGCTATTGAAATGGGGAAGTTTTCACCATCTCTCTCTAGTTCATACAAAATTTACATTAGTTGCCTCTTTTTTACTCTTGCAAGGTCTTTTGTCCAACCAAATCCAACTGAGGTAGCCGTGCCTCGGTCGCATGACGCATTCATTGTTTTAGCGAAAAATGAGTTCTTTCGTCATGTTCTAATTATTACAAACTCAATACTGAAATTTTTTGTAAAAAAAAGCAAATTTTGAACGAATTCAAATTCTTTGGTTTTTAGATTTGATACACTTGATTTCGATTTTTAAGTATGATGCCACAGAGATAGCCCAATAAAATGTACAGGGTAAATAGCTGATGAAATGGAGAAGTTTTTAAAATACTTTTGGTTTAAGAAAGCTATGTGACTTTTTTTTTTAAATGCCCTTGAAAGTATTGGTACTGGTTATCTTTTTCCTGTTTTGTAAAAACTATTTAATTTTATGCCGTAATGGTATGGGTTTTGAGGCAGATTATCTTTATGCTGGAATGCCACAATATTTAGCTAAATAATGAAAAAAGAATTGAGAATTTATATCAATTATTCACTTCAGTATGACGATAATTGTCTTGCAACTCGAAAATAAGTGAAAAATTAAAAAAAAATTCATAAGTCGTAAACTACGAAAAATCGTAGAACATACATGAGGGTTATTCGGGTGCCCCAGGGGGTGCTCTATCTCTGGACCACCGCTTGACAGTATTTTTTGGGACACCCTGTATATAAAAGAAAGTCGTGTTAGTTACACTATTTATAACTCAAGAACGGCTGAGCCGATTTGGCTGAAAATTGGTGGGGAGGTAGCTTAGAACCAGGAAACGGCTATAGGATACTTTGTAGGGTTTCAAAATGGCGGATCCAAGATGGCGGCTGAAAATTTTAAATTTGAAGCGATTTTCATGAAAAAATTGGTATACAGGGCTTTTGCGGGATGGGGATTTCAAATCCGCTGTCCAAATTTAGAAATTCAAAATGGCGGATCCAATATGGCGACCAAGATTTCCTGATTTCAACGGATTTTAATGAAAATTAGTACAATAAATGTTTTGAGGTCACTGATTTTGAATATTATCAAAATTTAGAAATCCAAGATGGCGGATCCAAAATGGCAACCATATTTCTCGATTTCAAGGGATTTTAATGAAAATTAGTACAATGATTATCTTGAGGTCACTGATTTTGAATATTATCAATATGGTGACCAAGATTCTCGATTTCAACGGATTTTAATGAAAATTGGTACAATGATTATTCTGAGGCCACTAATTTTGAATATTAGCAAAATTTCCAAATCCAACATGGCAGATCCAACATGGCGACCAGAATGTTTCGATTTCAATTTCTTGATTTCAACGGATTTTACTGAAAATTAGTACAATGATTATTCTGAGGCCACTAATTTCGAATATTAACCAAATTTCCAAACTCAAGATGGCGACTAACATTTCTGTCGATTTCAACGGATTTGAATGAAAATTGGTACAATGATTATTTTAAGGCCACTAATTTTGAATGTTATTAAGATTTGGAATTTCAAGATAACGGATCCATAAAGGGGTTTTCGGGTTGAAAAAATTTCTAGGATATAGCAAACTAGAACATTTGAGAAGTGTTTAATTAGTAAGTATTTACCCAACCGCCGGGTGAAACCGGGTAACCCAGCTAGTAATATAGATATATTTTTGAAATGTGAACCATCTACATAAAAGGTATCTATCTGCATTTCTTTGAATCTTCTGTCGCCGGAGAGAAGTACCTACAAAGGGATGTTAGAGACCAAATTCTTTCTCATGCGAAAAAGAGGAGCCGCGTTAAATCTTTTTTTTTATTCAAGACGGAGCAGCACCTCATCGCACACAAGAAGTATCATCAATAAATTTTATAGCGATCGAGTTATTGGCCTAGGGTACCCACGCTTTGCTAGGGGAAAAGGAATAGAATAGCCACATTACTCGTCAGATCTCATTCGATTTGATTTCTTTTTAGGGGGGTACATTAAAGATCTCTGCTATGAAAATAACCAAAAAACAGTTGAGGATTTTATTAAAGACATTGGGAAGGTCGTCAATGGCATTTCAAATGAAACGTTAGAACATGTTTTTAATAGTTTTAGAAAGCATATGGATATTTGTGGCAAATTAGATGGTTAAAATATCGAAAATATATATCATTAGTAACTAACGTTCTTATAAGTTTTTGCCATTCTAGAAGTGGCCAACTGGATAATTGCCCAGAGGTGGCAAGGTAGAAGAATAGGTATCTGCAGCGACAGTAAGGCTGCTCTTGCCACTCTTCGTAATCCCAATACTCGGACAAAAATAGTCCGAGATTGTAAGAAACGACTGAATTCGGTTGCAAAATGTAATCAGGGTCATCCCTGGCAGTAGCGGCGTTAGGGTAGGGCGCGGTTGGGCGACCGCCCAGGGCGCCAGATTTGAAGGGGCGCCGCAGGCCCTCCTTTATATCCGCTTGTTCATTGAGCGAGTCCTACTTATTAGTAAATTCCCTAAATCTAGTTACAAAATCGTTATGACGGCAACACTAGAATGGAATGCAGTGTTCGGTTTCATTGGTTGTTTGGTATGATATACTTTTTCAAATAAATGTCATTAGTAAATCTCTACAATCAATAGACATGGATCTCGGTAAATGCACAGAAATGTTGAAAAAATGCTGCGCTTTCTTGGAAGAATATAGAAAAACAGGCTTCAAAAGCGCCATTTTAACCCATTAATGAGGAAAACGAGGTTTTGTGCACGCAAGTTCAATTGCACGATTCGAATAGCAAATTTGGGCGATTTTCTTCCAAATTCGTATACAGGAGGTTTTTGGGGATGTTCTTTCAGAATCCGGTATTTGTTTTGCCTAAAAGCTTCAAAAACCCTATTATTTTTTGTGTTTTTTAAAAAAAAGTGCTGATTATTTTGGTCATTTTTCTTTTTAAAGTCGATTATCTTGAAGTTGCTGATATTAAATGATTATATAACCACCAGAAATCCCCGTCCGAATGTCTAAACTTCCTCAAACCATGGTTTTGAAATATTTTTTTTGCTTTGGTTTTTGAAAAAAAAAAAACCAAAAAAAACCCCTGTATACGAATTTGGAAGGAAATCGCCCATTAATGGGTTAACTGCGAAGGAGTTGGAATTGAACCTATGTTTAGAACGACGACAAGAATTCGACGTGTCAAACGCCAAGCTGGTGAAACTACTCGCGATGAGCCTATAACTTCTCCAGAAAAGAAATTTGAAGTTGAATTTTTCAATTGTCTTTTGGACACTACTATAAATTCACTCAATGAACAGTTAAATGAATACTGGGAATCTTGGTCTTTTTTGTACAATATAAAAAAGATTTCGGAAAAACTAGAACTTCTCAAACTCTGTAGTGATCTCCAATTGAAATTAACTGTAGACTCTAAATCAGGTATAGATGGTTGTATGTTGTGCGATGAACTCATAAGTCTAAAATCTTCTTTGCCTGATCAGAATGTGGTTAATCCTGTCTTTATTTTAAATTTTATCAAAGATTGCAACTTACAAGAGCTGTCTGTATCCACATGAATGGATAGCATTGCGAATATTGATCACTATACTTGTAACTGTGGCTAGTGGGGAAAGGAGTTTTTCTAAGCTTTAGCTGATAAAAATCTATCTGCGATCCACAATATCTCAATCTAGATTCACAAACTTAGCAATTTTGTCAATCGAAAATGAAATTGCGGAAAACATAGACCTTGATGTCTTAATAAAAGAGTTTGCCGACAGAAAGGAAAATAAATTTTATTAGTTTTTTTAATAAATGGTTATTTCATTATATCCCTTGCCTTTTTTTCGTATGCGTTTCAAGTAGGTAACTGACCCATTACCTACTGTTTCAATGGCAGATAGGGGGCGCCGTAGAAATCTCGCCCAGGGCGCTGGTAGTGCTAAAACCGGCACTGATCCCTGGCCACCATGGAGTAGAAAGCAACGAGTCTTCAGATTCCCTGGCGAGGGAAGGCGCTAACTCCCACCCCATAGGTCCAGAGCCCATTATTGGTATTAGCTCTGCGACGTTGAAGAACTGGATAACTCGACACGTTGACTTAGTTCACGGAGACGGATGGTCCAGCCTAAGTACCTGCAGACGTACCAAGTACTTTATAGGTAGTCCGAACAAGAATACTGCGAAATTCTTACTTAGCTTAAGTAGGAAAGATTGCAGGGCTCTAGTAGGGACAATTACAGGGCATAACACACTTGGCAAACACTTGAATACCCTGGGAATCATCGACGACCCTGCGTGCCCCTCTTGTGGGGAGGAGGAGGACAGCACAGAGCATTTCCTCTGTAACTGTCCTGCGTTCCCTCGTGCACGTAGGGACGCGTTTGGCGCCGATGTCATGAGGATGGAGGACTTCGATTCTCGATCTCTGTTTGAGATTCTCCGGTACATCAAGACAACGGAGAAGTCCAGATAGAGCGGGGGTTTTGAGCGCAATGGACTTGAAGTCTGAGCGTTCGAGGTGTTTTGCCTCCCCCCCCTAATAAATCAATCAATCAATCAAACTAACGTTCTTCACTACTTTTTTAAATTAATTGTTTTGTATTAAACAGATTTAATTTTTTTATAATAAAATGGACATGAAATAAAAATGACGACTTCCCTTTATTAAAAAGTATTTACATTTTACCGATCTCTCCATTTGTTAAAAAATAGTGACTAATTAGTTTTCACACATTCCTATGGGACACCCCGTAAATGGAAAAATTTAGAGGAACAGGATTTAAGGTTAAGTGCGAAAAGTTATTAGGGTTGGGTTGGAAAGCGGGGGAGAACGATTTTTCGAAATATGAGGCAAACACATCGCAAATTGAAGATGGAATATCATCAGAGATTCCTTCGTATTGTAAGCTAGTTGGATAATTGTCCGACTTCCTTTTGGTATTAATAAATTTATAATATGCCCTTGGATTGCTATACATTTCAGACTTCATTTGACAGACATAATCATTATATAATTGTTTGGAATAGTCTTGAAATTTATTGTAAGATTCAACGAATGCATTATAGGAAACATTATTCCTTTCTAAAAGATATGCCTTCCACAATTTAGTTTTCTTGTTTCTAAGACTGCGAAGATCGCTGCTGAACCATGGAGATGAAGAAGTTAAGGGACGTCGACGTTCATATGGAACGCAAGATTCAAAAATTTTGAAAAGATAGGAGTAGAATTCGGATAAAGCATTGTCAATATTTTCATCGGACAATAGTGTAGTAAAATCAGTGGAGGATATCCTTCTAGAAAGTTCGTCAAATCAGCCTTTTTGAAGTTGTATGCGTAGGCGCTATCATCAATATGCTGTTTAGTGTCCTCCGGATTATAAAAGTAATCAATTTGAAGAGGCGGGTGAAATATGTCCAGAGTAGAAAGAACGACTGGACTGTGATCAACAATTGTGTTGTTACAGTCGGAAGAAAAAATAAGATCTAGCTGCCTCCCCATGTCATTCTTTATGGAACTCATTTCACTGAGACCGAAAGAGAAAACTTATCCCAGCAATGAGGACTCTTTAGTATTTATTTTGTTTGAGGGGTGGCAGCAATCGTCATCAGAATTAAATACCCATTGTACGTTGGGTAAATTGAAATCACCCACTAAGAGGAGATCGTCAACCGGATTCATTAGATTGTTAATGAATTCCAGTTTTGTAACTAGAAGGTCATATGTGTTGTTTCCATTCATATCAAAAGAATTGACAAGGAAAGGAGGGATGTAGCAACACAAAATGAATAGAGAATTTCTGGCTAATGTTACTTTAACAGCAATTAGCTCAACGTCTGAAGAAGTAGAGCTGTCGGGTAGCGAGATCAAGCTGCAATTGAAGTGGCTTTTGTGGCTATAAGAACTCCTCCCCCTCGGGCCTCCGAATCAGTATATCCATCCTTACGAAATACCTGGTAGGAAGAATCAACAAGCTCTGCATCAAGAAAACCGTAGTGTAACCAAGTTTCGGTTAATGCGATAATGTCAAAATTACTATTTATGGACGACTGATAAAGAGTCCTAGTCTTAGTCCTATACCCCTAACATTTTGATAATATAGGGAGATCGTCTGGGGATTCAGTTTTTTGAAGTAACTAGCTTCGATGAGTTACCATGTAAATTGGTCGATGTGGGCTTAGCAGCAAGCCTACGGGGCACGAAATTTTTAATTAGAGCACCAGTGGGCCAGAAAGAAGTGTCTAACAGAGTGGATGCTGATTCTTCCGGTACATATAAAATAAAAGATGCAATGGGCTCGAGTTTTTATTAATTTTCCGACATGTAATACTTTTTGTGGATATATTACGAGCCTGAATATGGGTGAGAATTGCCTCAGATGAGGTTCCAGAATCGAGGCGTGAAACAAATAGGGTACGACGATGGGGAACTACTTTTAGTAGTTCTTCGACATTCCCTGCGGGAGGTGTATTAATTTTTGGCGAAACTGGTGATGCAGAATGGCTGTCGGAGCCGGGTGTGGGTACACTGTTTTGAGGTAATGGAACTGATGGAGAAAGAGACTTGGAAAAATTAGTAGGTATTAATATTTCCGCTCCTTTTACTCTTTGGTGATGAACCAGTGTTAGGTCGCTTTGGACGATTATGAGGTTTTTTTCAAATTTACGCTAACGGAGGGAGGAGGGAGAGTAATTGAGACTGGGTCATCTTCGGCAGAAATATTGGGGCTACCACTACGAGAATTTTTTATAGTTTCAATCTCACCTTTTATAGAGCGAAGTAACTCAATGCTCTTTGAGAATTCGGATGATATCGAATGAATGTTGCTGTAAGCTTTTTTTACATGGTGTTTGATTCCATCGATAGCAGGTGCGACTGGCACATTGTCAGCAGCACAGGAATACGATGTAGAGTTATTAACTATCATATGCAACTCATCAAGGGTGCCGGAGACGCTAGAGATCTTCGAGAAAATATCGCGAGTGTTACTTAAAATAGCCTCGGAGGTGCTATTGAACGAGTCAATTGCAGTATAAAACTTATCAAACTTCGCATTTAAAACGCCTAGATCTTCAGATATGATATTTACATTGGAAAAGATGGTACTGTTTACCTTTTCCGCTAGAAGGGACTGGTCGTCGGCGATAGAACTGGTCATGTTCATGATTAGTCTCAGAACATCACAAGGTTTAATAGCCGAACATTCCTCACAGGTGTAAGCAGAGGGCTTAGCCCGTCTAGTAGAGGACTGTTTTAAGCATGATGCATGGAAAACGTTTTTGCAGACGCCGACGCAAGAAACCACATTGTCATTAATCAGGTTGTCGCAGATCTTTCAGTAAGACATCATGATTAGATCAAGAAGATTAAAGAAAATCACGGAAAAAATTAAGCGATTAAGCGAAGTGGGTGGAGAAAAGCGGGAATTGGTTGAGAATCACGATAAATCAAATTTCTAGGTTGGATTAGCAGCTCGCAGAACTGCAAATTGCCTACTTTAAGGCTGATTAAAAAAAAGAGGGAGCTTTAAAAGCGAAATATTAAGTGACACTGGGGAAATTAGAATACTCTTCGATGGAAGAGCGAACACTGAAAGAAGACAGAGACTCACCGTTCCTGGGTACCGGTAATAAAAACAAGAAACTACAAATCAGAAAATAACCAAAAAACACAGAGAAAAATCACTGACCGATCACAACATAAATTCTGCAGTCGATCGCACTCCGTACTCGGTACTTTACATGCATTAAAAATATTCAAATACACGGAGAAAAACACTGATCACAGGAGCACAAAAGCATACGTCCTCCCACCAAATTAGTTGCGACAAGACTGATTTTAGGCCAATGCAGTCCTTTATACTCAAAACTAATCAAATATTTTTGGTAATTTGTTCACGCTTATTTTGTCCAGGAATTTACAAGGTGCAATTTGCTTTTTTTTTCGGTTGTGCTGCGGCGATCCATTGGGGTGGTCTCCATTTTGTTTTCTAATCATTTTTTCCAATGACAATGTTCACTTTTAACCTCAATAAAGATGTATATAAAATTTCAAATCGATATCTTGAATAGTTTTTTTTGGTAGCTGTTTAAAAAAAAATTCATTTTGAGCAGTTTAATAGTGGACTTACCCCTTAAGATGATTGTATTAAAGATATTGTTCACTAAAAAAAAAAAACTTATTGTACCAGACAAATATTCAACAAAAATTAATCAAAGAAAGAACTGAAGGCTATGAAACTATTCTAAACAATATTGCAACATAATCAAACATTTAGATATTATGTCGTTCGGATCAAACCCGCCCGGTTTTGAAAATTCATTGCTCAATATTTAATTATTATTGCGTAATCTTATTTTGGCACTAAGTAGAGGAGCACTCAGTTATTTTTCCTCCTTCACTGCGATCACTATATATATACATATATATTGATACCCGTGATAATGCCCTTTTGGGACTTCGAGGGCCCTTGGAGGGCGAGGGGTTGATTTTAGGGGGTTGCGCCATTGAGACTTTTGATCAGCAAGTTTAGAGCTAACTGTTTATGAAGATTTGGCATAAAATACACCATATATAGTGATACCCGTGATAATGCCCTTTTGGGACTTCGAGGGCCCGTGGAGGGCGAGGGGTTGATTTTAGGGGGTTGCGCCCATTGAGACTTTTGATCAGCAAGTTAAAAGCTATCTCTATGCTAAAATTCAGTTGATTTAACGGAAGTTCATTTTCCATAAGCATATTTGCGGGGTCCTTTAAGCTGGAGTCTTTAGCCACATGGGACATGGGTGCATATCCTGAATGATGAAATAAAAGGAATTTTGTGGAACTGTAACGTTCTTTCATCCCATCGCCGATTCTTTAACTCTTTGTGTGAAGCGCGTTCTACATGAGTTGTGTAAAAAGAAAAAAAAAAAGGAGGGGGGAGGGTATTTGTGTATATATCAATCCTCAGGAGTGTCATTCGATAGTTACCCAAAGTACTAACGCGGTACAGATTTTTGTACATTTGGAAAATTTTCAGTTTTTGCCTTAAATGGAAAAAGGGGTGGCTGGTGGGGGAGAAATAGAATAATGTTTTTTTTGTTCGCCGGAAATCAGCGTATTTGTCTTCCGTCACGAACATCTAATTTTTCTCTTATAATGATGAATTAAAGAAGTTCGTTTAAAGAAGTGCCGCCATTCTGAAATCATAGAAAACATGCTATTATGGTTTCTAAGAAAAATAAAATTACTCAAATATAAACTTGAGAAAGAAAAAGTGTTATATGCGTATGGGCGATTCTCTGTAAACTCGTAAATGGCTGTCCGAACCGATATTTTTTTGTAATCATAAAATTTAATAAAATAACTATCACTCTATATTTAAATAAAATACTAAAACTTTATAGCGCAGTTGTATTTAGAACAATAACAATTTTATCTATTTTTCTAGAAATTATCAAAGCCCTAAAAATACAGTCCCCTTGCTGTTCCATTCCCAGAATTCCCACTTAGAGTTAATATTTAAAAAAAGGTTATTAAGACTACATCAGTTTGGTAATTATTATCTAAAAATAGAATAATTAAAGTATATTTTATTCATAAAACAAGGTCTAGTTACGTATTTTTTTAATTTAATAATGTCATGTAAATGTTGTCCAGAGTTTTTTCAAACAGTCCCCTGTCAGAAATTCAAAGCTACAGTAGAAAAGATCTGTTATGTTTACAAACGTTGTTTGGCGTGAAATGAATCGCAAGCAGTGTTGAAGTTGGTAATATTGACGACAACGGCGGCGGGACGCTATTTTGTTTAGTGTTCGTGCACCATCTGCGAGGGGAGTACGCGTCTTGGTCGCTGCGACATACAGTCCTCTGGTAAGTGATTTTATTAATATTGTTACGCGCCGATGATGTTATTACCTAAAATAAAAAAAAATAGTAATTAAATTTAAGTTTTAGACATAAAAACTCACTTACCACTTAGAGTACTAAAGGGCGAAGAACAAGGGGGCCGGCCTGAAGTGGAACAGGGCCGGAAGGCGACGATCGACATCTTCTTCCTTCTTAAAAAAGCTGTCAACGGTGATAGATGTGCGAAGAAAGTAATCGGCGAAAAGATCCTGTGAAAAAAAAAAAATAATCGTTATTTTAGATTGGTGCGTTATTGTAGCTGTCGCTCAGTACATCGCGAGGGATAAATTACCTGAGAGTGAAAACTAAGAGTGATTTCGTGTCCTTCGAAGAATCTCGAGTCCGCCCAGGTGTTGGCCCAACGAGCGAGTCCCGCGGTGAGTACCGTCCTAAAAATAATCCGAATTAATTAACAAGCTAGATAGGGATCCGCAATTAAAAAGTGGGTTTAATAGAGAGTTTTGTCTCAATTAATCTTTGTGCATTGATTGCCCTTTTTCTCGGCACCGATCCCGCGGTGACAGCTGTAGGGCTCCCCTTGACCGCCGATTTCCTTCCGACAGCCAGCGCTAAAAAAGAGAATAAAAAAATAAGTCCACCTCAACAATTCCACAGGCATAAATTGTGGGCAACACGGACAATCCGGGATCAGCTGTTCCGAGGCCAGGGCATTGACCCAATTCCGCACAACCAGTAACAGCTGATCAGCATAATCTCCTTAGCATAAAAGCAAGGAGAGCGAACACACACACACACACTTCTGCCCCACATTTCGCGTACTTCGTACACTTTCCCCATCAGAGCATCGGCCGGAAAAAACACAGGAGTTACACTGAACTTACCTGATCCCTCGCCGATCCTGAAACACCGAGAACACTTTACCCTGCTCACTACACTGCACTCCCGATCGAATTTCACTTCAGCAATTCACTGCCCCGGCGAATTTTAGCGAAATTTATAAAAAGCAAGTGCATCTCGCCGCGGCACTTGTTTGCTTTGACACTGTGAGATAATGTAAAAAGTACTTAAGCTCTAAGAGTAGTTCTCAGTGCCCTAGCGGTACTACCTTAGCTAACTATATATAAGCCGCGCAGCGCAGCTCTTGCTCCTCTCTCTCCTTGTAGTACAGCAGACAAATAAAGTAGTGTAAGACTTGTCTGAGTTTAATTTCATATATTACATGGCGCAGCCGGTTAGTAACATATAAATTCGATAGTCAAAGCATAAAGTATATTTCGCAAATAATACACGCGAAAACGGAAGTCGTGCTGTGAATGGGAAGAGCCAAGGAGACAAAGCATACCGAGCTTCGCAAAAAACCACGTGGGAGGCCACCAAAAAATATTAGATTTGTATATATTACAAGGACGATGGACTACGTGAAGAAAGTGGAAAAACTCTCATTAGAGGGGAATGTTGCAGAAAGTTGGCGGAGATTTCATCAAAATTTCCAAATATTCGCAGCAGCGGTCGAATTAAACAATAAGCCAGATACAGTGCAGGTTGCAGTGTTTTTAAATGCAATTGGCCCCGAAGCTGTAGAAGCTTTCAACGCATTTAATATCAGTGAAGAAGAAAAGAAAAAATTGCCTGAAGTGATAAAGGCATTTAAAAATTTTTGTGAACCAAAATGCAACGAGGTGTACGAAAGTTTTCTATTTCACACCAGAAAACAGGCGATAGGTGAGCCATTCGATGCATTTTTGCTCGATCTAAAGAAGCAGGCACAAAAATGCGGGTTTGGCGATCAAGAATCTCGGATGATCAGAGACAGAATAGTTTTTGGAGTAACGGACAAGCAGTTGCAGAAGAAGTTGCTGGAAGCAGAAAAGCTTGACCTACAGAAGGCAATTGAGATGACCAGAGCAGCGGAATTATCCAAAATGCAGAGCACCGATATGCAGAAGGCCCAGAGTACAGTTGCAGTGTCACAGGCAGTAGATGAAATTTCAACGAGTGCATCAGCCAGTAATCAGTCTAAGCAAAGTCAACAGCAAGGAAACTATAAGAAATATTCAGATAAGTCTCAGTGTAGTAACAGAAGTAGTGTAGGAAATAAATCTGTTAACGATAATTTCAGGAAGAATAGGAAAGGAGATTTTGCTCAAGGCAAAGAGTGCGAGAAATGTAAGCAAGCTCATGCCAAAAAGCAGTGCCCCGCTTTTGGACGGAAGTGCTACAAGTGTGGGAAATTCAACCATTTTGCGAGTGCATGCAAAGTGAAGCAGGTACGTTTATTGCAATGTTCGGACGACGACACACTCTTTATAAATAATGTAAAAATTTGCACCATAAAAGGTGAAAAAAATTCGTGGACTGAAAACGTTTTAGTTGAATCCAGTATGATCAAGTTTAAATTAGATACCGGGGCAGAAGTAAACGTTCTTCCGCGTAAAATATTTGATAAAATTGAAGGTGTGAAACTACGGAAAAGCGCAGTACAACTAGAATCTTATGGCGGGACTAAGCTCAAAACAATTGGATGTGCAATGTTAAAGTGCGCTATAAAGGATAGGTGCTGTGTACAAGAATTTATTATAGTTGATTTGAACACCGCGCCTTTACTAGGGTTACCGGGTTGCAAACGATTAGGGTTAATTAAGCGAGTGAACTCGATAAAAGCTAATACTCAACAAAGCTTAGAAAAAGAATTTTCGCAAGTCTTTGAGGGAATAGGTTGCTTTGTGCAGAATATCGCACTGGAAGTTAAGGACAAGACGATACCAGTAGTTAAAGCAGCGCGTCGAATTCCAATGGCAATTAATGAAGCAGTTAAAAGGAAACTAGAAAAGATGTGTGCGCTAAAAATAATAGAAAGGGCAGATGGACCATGTGATTGGTGTTCAAATTTAGTAGTTGTCGAAAAAAAAAATAAGGACCTTCGATTATGTTTAGATCCCAGAGATCTAAATGCGGCTCTGAAAGAAGACACTCATCCAATTCCGAGTTATGAGGAAATAGTAACAAAACTTGCAAATAAAAATTTTTTTACGGTACTGGACCTCAAGGATGGGTACTGGCAAGTAGCTCTTAGTGATTCAGCAAGTAGGTTATGTACGTTTAGTACGCCTTTTGGCAAATATAGGTTTAAGAGACTACCGTTTGGCATTAAAGTTGCCCCTGAGATTTTTCAAAAACAAAATGAATTGAATTTTTCGGATATTCCCGGAGTAATAATATACATTGATGATATCCTCATTGCAACAGAAACTCGTGAAGAACATGATCAGATAGTGAGGAGGGTTTTATGGCGCGCACAAGAAAAAAATATAAAGTTCAATAGAGACAAATTTCAATTTTGTGTCACCAGTGTAGCATATTTAGGTCACATAATATCAAATAAAGGGATACAATGTGACCCAAACCGTATAAAAGCAATAATGGCGTTAGAACCGCCGAAGAATAAAAAAGATGTGCAAAAATTAATGGGTATGATTAATTATGTGCGTCATTTTCTTCCAAATTTAGCGGAAAGGTCACAGAAAATAAGGGAACTATTAAAAAATAATGTGATGTTTGAATGGTCGGATGAACATAGCCGATGTCTAGATAATATAAAAAAGTTATTGGCGGAAGCCCCAACGTTAAAGCCGTGTGACCCCAAAAAGCAAATAGTCATACAAGCAGATGCATCTAAATTCGGGTTAGGGTGTTGCTTAATGCAAGGCGGTTGCCCAATTAGCTATGCATCGAGAAGCCTAAATGACACAGAAGTGCAGTATGCGCAAATTGAAAAGGAGTTTTTAGCGATCGTGTTTGCGTGCACAAAATTCCATAATTATATTTATGCCCGCAGGGTAACTATTATAACGGATCACAAACCGCTAATAGGAATAATGTCAAAAGAAATAAATAAAGTAAGCTCGCCCAGACTACAAAGAATGAAAATACGTCTATTAAGATACAATTTAGAGTTGCGATATGTTCCGGGTAAAGAATTGTATATTGCTGATCTCCTATCCCGTAATTACTGTCAAAACGAAAACGGCAATGAAATTGAAGATTTATCGGAAGTGGTACATTCTATAAATGTAAGTAGTGAAAAACGAGATGTGTTTAAAAAGGCAACAGAAAACGATGATATTCTTAGTGAATTAAAAAGGGTGCTAGAAGCGGGCTGGCCTAAACACAAAGATAAATTAAAAGATAAGGTAAAATTTTTCTGGAAATATAGAAATAATTTATATGTAGACAATGGTCTAATTTTCTTTAATGATCGGATTTTTATCCCGGTATCGCTCAGAAAAGATGTTCTAGAGGAATTACACAGAACTCACCAAGGAATTGAACGGACAAAAGCTAGGGCTAGAAGCTTAGTGTATTGGCCAGGGATTGATAATGCTATTGAAGAACAAATCAGCTTATGTAATTTATGTCAAAAGTATAGAAGCGCTAATATTAAGGAACCATTGTTAGGACACGAAATTCCAGAGTTCCCATTTCAAAAACTGGGTACCGATATAATGGACTATAAAGGAAAACCGTTTTTAGTAGTTGGGGACTATACGTCAAAATATTTAGATATTTGCCCATTAAAGTCTAAAACAGCTGAAGCTGTAATCAACCGGTTAAAAACAATTTTTGCTATTCATGGCCTACCGCGACAAATTATGTCGGATAACATGCCATTCAATTCGTATAAATTTAGACAATTCGCCGAAAAATACGATATAGAATTAATAACCAGTAGTCCAGGATATCCAAAATCGAATGGGTTTGCGGAAAGGATGGTGCAGGTATCGAAAAAGCTTTTAAAGAAATGCGAAGAAAGTCGTGTAGAGTTATGGGAGGCATTATTAGAGCATAGGAACACACCATCAAAAAATTCTATATTATCTCCATCTGAAATTCTAATGGGAAGAGCAACACGCACTTTGTTGCCAGGTAGTTTAGAGAAGTTTCGCGGCAAACTATTGGTAGGGATGGATAGAAACAAATGTTTCAAACCCAATAAGAGCAAATTTTATTACGACCAAAATGCAAAAGTAAAAGATAGTTTTGAAAAAGGGGAAGAAGTATGGTATAAATCAAATAATGGAGGGATTTTAGCGAAAATAAAAGAAAAAGATAAAGCGCCAAGATCATACTGGGTGGAACTAGAAGATGGTACCGTCCTAAGAAGGAATTCACATTGGTTGAGAACATGCAATAAAAATTGGAATAAACGTACGTAGTTGCTAAGTGGGGCGCTGATTGGAGGTATGCAGTAGAGTAGTAATAATATATATAATTTTTCAGATATGTAGGTGAGTGTATAATAGTATATGCATATATGAGTTGATAAAGTGTAAAGAAAAAAAAAAAAAACAAAGATAGAACTGAAATATGTCAAATTTATTTTGAATAGTAAATAATTACTTTAGATAGATTAAGCGTTAAAGCATAAATGAAGATACACAACAAAAGAAATTAGAAAAGCTGAAGGTTGAATTAATGCATGAATAAACAATGTACTCAATATCTTGGAAGCTAGATGTGAGATAATGTAAAAAGTACTTAAGCTCTAAGAGTAGTTCTCAGTGCCCTAGCGGTACTACCTTAGCTAACTATATATAAGCCGCGCAGCGCAGCTCTTGCTCCTCTCTCTCCTTGTAGTACAGCAGACAAATAAAGTAGTGTAAGACTTGTCTGAGTTTAATTTCATATATTACAGACACTAGGGACGCTACCCACACATTGAAAAGCGATCAAGTTGCCATCACTGCCCACACATACCTCCCAGAAGCCGAACCTCACACAGAGACCGGCACCACACGGCTCCTGTGCTGTCCTGTTCTTCGCGGAACGAAGTGTGGGTACTCTGACGTTTCAGCTACCGACTGCAGGGTTCGGCAAATTCCTCGACGGAGTTTTGTTTTTAAGAAAAAGTCTCCCTCTCGACTTTTGCGCGGGACTTGGGCCAATTTTTCCGCGAATCGAGCCCAAGTGTAACACGGGTGCCAGGTGTGCTCGGAACGGACGAGTTCTGAGAAGTTCTCATACCACAAAGCGCTAAAAGGAGATAAGGAATTAATGAAAAGAAAGTAAAAAAATAAAAAATACATTTTTGCGAGTATTTTTTTTTTTTTTCGATTCTTTGCGATATTTTGAAGAATCTTTTGTTTTTTTTTGTTTTACTTTTATTTTCTTACTCGCTCCTACCGCGACCAAAATAAAAATGGCGAGCGGCAACGCCGAGGATCTTAGGAGAGTCATGGATGGCTTCAACAGTTTTGTGGAGCAGCAGGCCAAGATGATCCATGACCTGCTAGGGGCGGTGAAAGACCTTTCTGAGCGAGTGGCCCGTTGCGAAGTATCGCAGGAGGAAACGTTTAGGACGCGTCTCGACCAGCTTGCGTCCGACTCGACCCCGGAAGGGCGACCGCGAGTGGAAGAGACGGGATATGCGACTATCCCTCGCTCAGAAGGACCTGCTGCGAGTGCGACACACGCCTACGAGACGAGAGATTCAACCGCACTCTCCTAGATTATCTCTCGAAGTATGTCGCGGAACATCAGAGAGACTGGGATGAGCACCTCCCATTCCTCCTACTCGCGTATCGCGCCGCCACACACGACACGACTGGCCTAACACCGGCAATGCTGACGCTTGGACGCGAGTTAAGACTGCCCGTTCAACTTTACACTGGGGAGCCTCCAAGTAGCCAGCAGGGAACCTCGGAGTATGAAGAGAGCCTGACGACGCGGCTGAAGGAAGTGTACCGATACACGAGGACCAGATTGGCGGACAAAAGTCGGAGAATGAAGGACCGTTACGACTTGTCAGCTCGCGCGCCACCCTTCGAAATCGGCGATACAGTGATGTTATACCATCCTAAGCGACGGAAAGGCCGATGCCCAAAATTACAGCTCGACTGGGTCGGCCCGTATGTAATTGAAGAGGCCCTTACGGATGTCGTCTACCGAGTCAAAGACGAAAAGGATAAAACCATGGTGGTTCACCGAGATCGCTTAGCCCCTTATAGGAGATGACGCAAAAACCAAAGAAAATGAGAGCACAAACGGAAGGAAATTAGAATAAAGGGGCAATCAATGAAACGCGAGAAACCTGAATTAATAGAAGAATTTTTTTTTTATCTTTAGTTAGCCTTAGGTTTTTTTTCTTCTTCTTACGCACCATAGAATAGGGTAGATGAGCCGCATAACTTTTGAAAAAGAGCCGCACAAAACAATGAACTTTAAATAAAAAAAAAAAAAAAAAAAAAAAAAAAAAAAATTATTTTAGAATAATTAGAATTATACCAGCTCCGTAAAATTTTTGAAATCAATTATTTTAAGCACGTTAGAAAATAAATTAGTAATTTAAGCTAGCATAGAATAACTAGGCACGGTACTCGCTCGACCCGGTCTATAATCGCGTTTCCGTATCGAGCGAGTCGGAGGCGCTCCAGAAAAAACCTCCGCCGTTCCCGGACCAGCTTGAGCCGGCCGTACCCGTTTATTTCACCGGCGCGTCGCGGGCGGAAATGCCAACGGCTCAATCTGGTCAATTAAAAAAAAAAAAAAAAAAAAAAAAAAACCGATTTGGACTTACCCCAGCGAAAACTCTGTGGAAAGTCCCCGAAGAACCCCTGGATACACCCTGAGGACTCCCGCGGCGACCAGAAGGATCCTTCAAATTTTTTTTCCTTTTTGGGACAGGATTGGAGAGCTGAGGACAGCTCTTCTCCCTGAAGGGGGAGTAGTGTTACGCGCCGATGATGTTATTACCTAAAATAAAAAAAAATAGTAATTAAATTTAAGTTTTAGACATAAAAACTCACTTACCACTTAGAGTACTAAAGGGCGAAGAACAAGGGGGCCGGCCTGAAGTGGAACAGGGCCGGAAGGCGACGATCGACATCTTCTTCCTTCTTAAAAAAGCTGTCAACGGCGATAGATGTGCGAAGAAAGTAATCGGCGAAAAGATCCTGTGAATAAAAAAAAATAATCGTTATTTTAGATTGGTGCGTTATTGTAGCTGTCGCTCAGTACATCGCCAGGGATAAATTACCTGAGAGTGAAAACTAAGAGTGATTTCGTGTCCTTCGAAGAATCTCGAGTCCGCCCAGGTGTTGGCCCAACGAGCGAGTCCCGCGGTGAGTACCGTCCTAAAAATAATCCGAATTAATTAACAAGCTAGATAGGGATCCGCAATTAAAAAGTGGGTTTAATAGAGAGTTTTGTCTCAATTAATCTTTGTGCATTGATTGCCCTTTTTCTCGGCACCGATCCCGCGGTGACAGCTGTAGGGCTCCCCTTGACCGCCGATTTCCTTCCGACAGCCAGCGCTAAAAAAGAGAATAAAAAAATAACTCCACCTCAACAATTCCACAGGCATAAATTGTGGGCAACACGGACAATCCGGGATCAGCTGTTCCGAGGCCAGGGCATTGACCCAATTCCGCACAACCAGTAACAGCTGATCAGCATAATCTCCTTAGCATAAAAGCAAGGAGAGCGAACACACACACACACACTTCTGCCCCACATTTCGCGTACTTCGTACACTTTCCCCGTCAGAGCATCGGCCGGAAAAAACACAGGAGTTACACTGAACTTACCTGATCCCTCGCCGATCCTGAAACACCGAGAACACTTTACCCTGCTCACTACACTGCACTCCCGATCGAACTTCACTTCAGCAATTCACTGCCCCGGCGAATTTTAGCGAAATTTATAAAAAGCAAGTGCATCCCGCCGCGGCACTTGTTTGCTTTGACACTAGGGACGCTACCCACACATTGAAAAGCGATCAAGTTGCCATCACTGCCCACACATACCTCCCAGAAGCCGAACCTCACACAGAGACCGGCACCACACGGCTCCTGTGCTGTCCTGTTCTTCGCGGAACGAAGTGTGGGTACTCTGACGTTTCAGCTACCGACTGCAGGGTTCGGCAAATTTCTCGACGGAGTTTTGTTTTTAAGAAAAAGTCTCCCTCTCGACTTTTGCGCGGGACTTGGGCCAATTTTTCCGCCCAAGTGTAACAATATTAATTAGTGTTATTGTATATTTATATATTTTTTTTAAATCTCTGATTATAATTTCGATGATTCTATTGATTGCTTCGTAACGAATTATATGTCAATAGTTTTGCAAATATTATGCAACTTAACCAAAATACACAGTCTCCTGCCTGGCAATACGGTCTCATCTATCAGTCCCCTGTCATGATTTATTACAAGATCACAAATAACTTCAAAAATTCCAATAAATTCTGTTGGTCCTCTTATACATAAAACAACAGTAATAGTTACATTCCTAAGCAATAGTATTATATTTTTCTGAAAATGTTAAAATAATATGCCAAGACAGCTTCTGTATGGGCCATTGCAAGTTTACAGACAATTGCCCGTATATATGTTTGCATGTGTTTTGCTCAAGTATGGGTCATCTTAAATCGAATAATGCTGTATATGATGTATGATGCGTCCGACTAGCCTGTTATATAATTATATAAGAAAGGATGTTTAGAACTAAAGTAAAGAGAAATTAATAAAAGTTAAAATAATTAAATCAAATAAACAAGTAAAAATTATAACTGTTGGACAAGAAATAAATTAATTTTAAAATAAGTAAACAAAATAAACAAATACAAATTAGAATAAGTTAAAAAGAAATAACTGGAATCAAGTAAACAAAATAAACAGTTATAAATTAAAATCGGGTAAAAAGAGATAAGTAAAAAATAAAAATAAACGAATAAAATTTAATTAAACAAAACACTAGCAGCGGCATCAGCAGCAGCAGCAACTGCCCTCATCCCACCAGCTGTTCCGGTAAGCACCCCTTCGAAGGCAGCACTTTTAAAAGACAAAAGAATTAATAATGTAAAAATTAAATTTCCTAAATTTAAAGAAGAGGAAAAAAATATGATATATTATATCTTAAATAAAAGCCAGGTATGTCTATTTAATTTTATTTTTTACTTTAATTAAGTGCCCAGGTCGTCTAGTCTTTTTTCAGCCTTATAAAGGGCCAAGGGGAGATTATTTGGTTGGAGTTAAGCCTTGCGGGGGGAGGGATCCATTTCCATCTTGGATCTTCCCCTAAGAGCCAGTCACGGGCAGAAACAGTGGTTTCTCCTGCACTTTCATTTTTCCCTTTTCCTTGCTATTTTTGGTTCCGTCGCGGGAGATTTGTCTTGTCGGCGCACAGTGGTCTGAAATCCTGAAAAGGCGGGATTTAGCCAATTTTCGAAAGTAATCCTTTGTATCCAAAAGTTACATTTTCTTATTACTAAGAGCCCGTAGCAATATGTTCTGCCATTTTTACCATTCGTTCATGTGCAAGGCCGGTACAACCTCAAAGTTACCCCATTTGCAGAAGTAATACATTTCATTATGATATAGTTGATTCGTCTCTAGGATCAAGACAGTTGTTCCTAAGTGTAAGTACTTGCAGAAAGGGTAGCATATAAAGTGAAAGTATAAACATTGGGCTTTCCAATCGTACAGTATAAAGGCAAAACTTACAGGATGATGCTAACAGGATGTCCAATTATCGTTAACAAAATTAAAGCTGATTTTCGTTAGTCAGTGCTTGAATTGAGTTACAAAAAAATGCTCACAAGCGTCATGTGTCTCATGCATACCATGTAATAGCCCAGTACGTGTACTTATAAAGGCAATCTTTTTTCTTGCCCCAATGCCCCAAGCACTTTTTGGTACCAATGTTCAAACGGGTTGGGAAGCTCATTTACGCGGATAAAATTAATAACACTTTGTTTGCTACAAACAGTTAGTAAAACCTCTCATCTTAACGTTTTAGGGGGTACTGTATCCGTTTCTGGGGTTAATTTTTACATCCGGGAGCTAAGGAGCTAATTAGCTAATGAGGGGGTAGATTTTCTTAATTATCACAAGTAACGGTGTAAATATAAAAGTAAATTATATACATTTTAAAATATTTTAGAAAGCGCTAAATTAAGTTTTGTGGTTATTCCTTACCTAGCGTTCTAAGGGCTGAGGAGAATAGGGCTAGTTCTGTCTAAGCTAATCACAAGATTCATATCGTTTCGTACATTTTCGAGAACGCAAAGCTCATTTTGGGAGTTTTTGTTTTTACCTAGGAATTGAAGGAGTGAAGATAGGGGGGTAGTTTATTATTATTATTATTGAATAGCCAAGTACAGAAATAATACAATTTCCAATTACACCAAGCAACTCAGCGTGAATACAATTACAAAGACTAAATTAAGAGTTTAGTTTAACAAGGACAGTATGTTTGAAGCTAGCTAAAGAGCAGCTTAAGGGGGTAGTCCAGTGAAAAAAATTTTTTTTTTAATTTTTTTGTTTTTTGCTTAAATCTACTCTACTACACCTCGAAAATACTCCCTTAAAATATCTAAGCAAAATATTGAATAGTTTTAAAGATACAGAGAGTTTTCGAGAGACGTGTAATCCAAGCGCTCGAAGGTCCCCTGGCGTGTTTCGGAGCAAGGAGGACTCTTGTATTTCTGTTTACTCCGCCCATTTTTTTTCGGTTTATAACGGTCTAGGTCCTTCTGCTTTGTATTTAAGGTTAGTTATGTATAGAGCAGGCATCGCGTTATGTATGGAGCAGGCATCGCTGACTAAGGTAAAATTAATTTTTTTTAGCTTTTTTCCGCAACAAAAACTTTAAACGCGTTTTTCTCAAAACAGCATTTTTTGACTCGGCGGACGTCAGATCTCAGAGTCTTTTGCTCCGATTGATCTAAAAATTTAGCTGTATACTTCTTGATTGTGTATCTATCGTCGGAACTAGAATTATTAAAATCTATTGTTTATTTACAAAGTTATAAACAAATTAAGCACCCGAAAAACACCCGAAAAATTCAAAATGCCGCCATTTTGTTATTTTTTATTGAAAATTAATAATTCTAGTTCCGACGATAGCCAATGTTCTACAGATTAAAACCTCGTTTGAATTTTTTGTTTCAAATGAACCGTTGCAGAGATTCGACGTCCGCCAACAAAAAAATTTTTTTTTTGGAGCGGCCATTTTGTCAGGATGACTCATAAAAAGAAAAAAAAAACTTTTTTGTGTAGTTTAATAGTTGTACTATCATATGTCAAAAAGTTTTTTAATAAAAATTAATTGCTAATATGAAAAAAAAATCGTTGAAAAAACAGTTGTTTTCACTGGACTACCCCCTTAAAGGACCAAATTGAAATTTGTCATGGCTACGTTGAAGCCTGACCATGGGAGAGTTATAATATACAGCGAGTAAAGCTCTAGGTGGTGAGAAAACATCATTACTTCTGCTTCCACGCACAGGAACACGCGATAGTTTTCTCCCTGTTATCGAAAATAACAAAATGCATATAGTTTCTTACGTTTTCGAGAACGCAAATCGCATTTCTGAGGTTATTTCTTATCTCCGGGTTGAAGGGGTAAAGATAGAGGGGGTAGTTTTTTTTTTTTTTCTTCTAAATACAAATAATAATAAGATGTACATAGATAGTTTCATCATTTTCGAGGACGCAAAGCTGATTTCTGGAATTAAATTTTACCTAAGCGTTGAAGAGATGCCCTTTTACCTAAAGGTTGAAGAGACGCCCTTTTTTGTTAAAATAAAACACATTTGCTTTTTTAGAAAATTAAAGAAAAGTTTATTCAAAGTATACTCCATCGGCAGCTACAACGTTCGCCCATCTTTCAGGTAATTTACATATTCCTTGCATGACGAAATCCTGGTCTTTTGAAGTGATCCAATTTTCAATCCAAATTTTGATACTTTCATATGAAGTGAATCGTTCTCCCGTAAGATCTGACTGCATTGTTCGGAATAAATGATAATCCGAAGGAGCTATGTCTGCCAAATATAGCGGGTGGAGTAGCACTTCCTAGTTCTGTCCATTTAATATCTTTTCACGAAATGTGTGGTATGCGGTTTGGCATTATCCTGTTGAAGAATTAATTTGCTGTGCCTATTTTTCTTCTATGGCTCCCTTCAAACGCATTAGTTGTCGTCGGTAAACTTCTCCATTAACCCTTTCCTTGCCACAGTCCAATCCCCCGAAGTGACGCTGCTGAACGGTGCAGCTCGCCACGAATTGTGCACATTACATAGTAGTAAGCTGCCGTTCGGATTTTCTTATTTAAGTTTTACACATTTAGAGATTTTGAAGGCAATATATGTAAGTCAGTGGAAGTTTGCAACAGACTGGGTCTGTTATCAAGCATTTTCACGATGCCGGCTAAATATGGCTCTGGTACACACGGGTCCAGCGGGTGCCGTCTAAATACGGCGCTGGTATGCAGGGGACGTCCAGCGAATGCCGGCTAAATACGGCGCTGGTAATGAAAGGGTTAATGTTTTGAGAGGGTTCGACCAACTCATAATAACCAACACCTCTCTGATCTCACCAAATGCAGCCAACCTTGTCACAGTGAAAATTTCTCTTTGGCTGTGATGGGTCGGGTATACCTGGCTTTACCCAAGCTTTTTTACGTTTAGAATTCTTATAATACATATATCAATTTTTATCTCCTGTGTTTTTTCGATGCAATAATCCTTTTCTTTGCTGCCTTTGAAGTAGCATTTCACAAATTGTTTTTCGACGTTCGATGTCTCTTTTTTTAAATTCATATGGAACCCAGTTACCAACTTTTTGAACCATTCCCATTGCTTTTAAACGCTTTGCAACAGTTGATCGTTTAACATTTAATGCTGCAGCCAATTCTTATTGAGTTTGGCAAGTATCCTCTGCCAATAATGCTTCCAATTCAGCATCTTCAAATTTGTTTGGTGCTTTTCCATGTTCTTTGTCCTCAGTGCCAACATCATTATTTTGAACTCGTCGAAACCATTCCTTACAAGTTGTATTAGATGGAGCATGCTAATCGTAAATATCCACAAGGAAACGATGAGCAATTTTCTTGTGCAATAAAATAATGTAATAATACTTCCCGGAAATGGTGTTTACTTGGAACGAAAACCGACATTTTCAAGAAGGTAAAAGCACTTGTTGCTAATATTTCAACCAAATATCACGTAGTGCGTTTGACAGCTGACATAAAGTACTCTCGAACACAAGTGTTGCGATTTATTAGTACACGTAAGCTATACTAAAAACGACATCTGTTTGGAAAGGGCGGAGTCACATTCACACACCCAATAGTCATAGTTTAGAGAAAACTACCTCTTTCTATCTTCACCCGTTCAACCCCTGAGAAAAAAGTAATCTCAGAAATTAGCTCCGGATCCTCAGAAATGTGAGCAACCATATGCATCTTGCTATTAGTAGTAATTTAGAAAAAACTACCCGCTCGATCCTCACACTTTCAACACCTAGGTAACAGAAATGAGCTTTGAGTACTCGAAAACATGTGAAATGATATGCATCTTGACACTAGCTATAATCTGAAAAAAATACTTCTTCTATCTTCACCCCGTCAACCCTTAAGTAAGAAATAACCCCCAGAGTGGATGCGACATAATCAAAAACTTAAAAACTGTTTTTCCTTATAACTGTGTGTGCAAATGGAGAGCGGTGTCGAGGAGGTTTTTAAATAAAAAAAGAAAATGAAATAGGGTCAGTTCGCCTGTTCGCGTCCAACGCCCAATTCACGTCAATTTTACGGATCTCCCTTTAAAAATTCTCGAAAATAAGTAAACTAACACACCAATCAAACGAAAAGTCATTACCAAAGAATATCTATTTCAACAAGAAGCGACACTTTAATACCCTCTCAAAATTCCAACTCATAAGCAAGCTCTCGCAAACACACCCAGCAAAATTTCCCATTAGATAAAGCAGCTCAGGGCTACTACCTCTGTAAATACCTATAAGAAATGTAGAGAGAGAAATAGTCACCAAAAAGTTCTAACAGACAGCTTTTACAGCGTAAGCTATAAACTGAAGCTTTTTTTATGAACGCTTTTTTAAAGGCGCCCTGGAGCCGGGCACCAGTACTAGGTCGCTCAAGTTTACCTCCCCTCGCAATGTTTAGTTATAGGGAAATGCCGAATCGGAGAAGGGAGAAGAGGCAGGTAGCACACACCGAGCATTAATAAGGACGAGATTGTTTACATTTTTTCATTGTGCGTTTTTAAAGGCACCCTGGAGCGGAATTTCTTTTGTGTGCTGCTCGTTTACGAAAAGTACCGGGTGGTCTTGATTTGTTCGGAAATGTGAAGAAGCTTAAAAGTTTTTGAGTAAAAAAGTGCTTTCTTAGAAGCAATTAATTAAATTAAATAAAATGTGCTTTAGATAAATGATGGGTAAGCATAATAAAATGTGTTTGGTGTGTGACTGTGGAAAAGGCAGCTTGCAATGTGCTCATAGAAAAGTTTTGTGATAAAAGATTTTTGTGAGGTGCACCCTGCAGGAGTGTTCCACTTTTCGCCCCAAATTTTTGTCTTTCTCTCAGTTATGCTTTCTTTATTACTGACTATTTCTAGCATAAATTCCCATTTCATTCCTGTAACGGTACCAAGGTCGAAAAAAGATAAGGAAATACGTCACGAGTGTCGCCTCTTGTTAATAGATACTCTTTGGTATAAGAGGCACGCACACATGGACAAAAGGTCCGTGCGCCAAATCAATCCCGTTTAGAAAAAATAGTTAGTCTCGGCTGTTCATCAAGGGAGTGCGTACGCGCGGGATGTTTAGATAAAAAATAATGTGCAGCGGCGCGTTCGATGGTAAGTTTTTGATTGTTTTATGTGAATTTTAGGATACCTTGCTGTTTCTAGACTTTTATAATGGAAAAAGGAATTACATTAATTATGAATTTGCTTATGTTTTTTATATTTAACGAATAAAATAAGGTGGACGCGAATTACTACATCGAATTTACAAAACTTCATCAAATTTTGTATGTGGGTGTTTTTGGGATCGCTGATCACGCATCTGAAGTTTAATTGGCAGAATTAAAGATGGCGGATCCAATATGGCAGACGAAATTTTCGAAACCAACCGACCTGCGCCAAATTTAGCATGTGGGGGTTTTTGGGTTCGCTGATCACGAATCTGAAGTGAAACTTGCGGAACTACAGATCCAACATGGCGGACGAGATTTTCAACAGTCGACTGATCTACACCAAATTTGATATGTGGGGGTTTTAGAAGTCGCAGATGACGAATATGATATTGATTTATTGTCACAAAGTCTACTTTAAGGTTGTTCATTTGAGGAAATATGTCTTTCTACAATTTTTCTTCTAGTAGGCGTTGCCACCATAAATAACTTCATCAGATTCATGATCAGCGACTCCAAAGACCTCCACATTCCAAATTTGGCGTAGATCGGTTGGTTTCGAAAATTTTGGATCCGTCATCTTTAATTCTGCAAACTAAACTTCAGATTCATGATCAGCGATCCCAATAACACGTACTTACCAAATTTGGTGTAGATCGGTTGATTTTTGAAAATCTTGTCCGCCATATTGGGTCCGCCATCTTGAATTTTGCAACTCTGATCAGCGACCCCTAAAACCCCACACACCGAAATTAGCGTAAATCGGTTGACTTTTGGAAATCGATATTTCTGACCCGGTTTTTTGAGGTTCAACTCTGACGGTGGATTTGAATTCACGGGGTTCTTTTACATAAAAATACACATCTCGATATGAAAAAAAGCGCTTCCTGTATTTTTCCTTGTACATTTATCGGGATTTTTGCTATTTTTTACCTGTTGTTTGAGGTTAGGCACAGTACCCAGGAAAAAAATTAAATGAAACTTGACTGAACCCCAAATTTTTTTTCATAAAGTTACTTGGGGGTACCCACAGTGTGAATTAATAAAGTTTTCAAAATCGAACGACCGGCACTTTTTCGATTTAATCGCAAAAAATGAATTTTAAGCGACTTAATTGGAAATAAAGCATTTTACTAAGTGGGTGTATCATTGTAAGGCTCATGTTCATAGTAAAAGGTGCACACACACGCAGTTACACACACACACATACACGCACACACACACAAAATATATGCTTATAGATGTATGAAAATGCTACATAAATATTTCTCGAAAAACTGATTAGAAGTAATTTCCACAAATATAAGTAACAGCTTTATTTAATGAAATAAATTTATTAAATTAAATTTTACATATAGGAACTCTGTCTTATTTTATAAAAGCATATAAATGTAAGTTAATGTTAAAAATGATTATTATAATTGGTTAAAAATGGGCGCAGTGAAAAAGGATGCTAAAGATTTCCATAATTGTATTCATCCCCCTATTTTTGATGGAACTGAAAATAAGAAAGTAATTGAGGTGTTACCTCCGCCTGAACTGCACCTTATGCTGGGTGCAGTAAATACTTTATTCAATCACATGTCTTCAGAATTTGACCAAAATGTTGCAAAGTGGATTAAATATTGCCATGTACGAAGAGAAGTAAGACATTCTGAAGCTGGGTTCACGGGCAATTCATGTAAAATTCTCTTGAATAATGTGGATAGTCTGAGAGCTAATTGTAGCGTTGGTTGTTTAAAATTTGTTGAAACCTTTCAAAATTTTAAGCATGTTGTGCACGAATGCTTTGGCAGTAAATTACACTCAAATTTCAAAAACAGTATAATGAATTTTAAAAGAAGCTACCTAGCTTTAGGTATACCTGTAACCCCAGAAATACATGCAATATTCTTTCACGTAAATGATTTTTGTGATATGAATAATGAAGCTCTTGGAATATATAGCGAACAAGCGGTTGAAGCTGCCCATTTTGATTTTAATTAAACTTGGAGGAAATATAAGGTATCAGAATGCAATCCAAACTACGGAGAGAGATTATTGAAATCTGTTTGTGAATATAACAGTCATCACTTGAAAATATTTATTCTATTATTGTTTTTATTATTATAAATTCTGACTTTATTATTTATGAATTATGTTTCCAATAATATATTTAATATAAATATTCTTTGAACTTTTATATTGCTTATCTACAAAAATGTATATTGTATGATTCAATATATAAATATGTAATGATGAGACAATTTCTCGCTTTACAATTCAAACAAACTTACATTTATATGCTTTTATAAAATAAGACAGAGTTCCTATATGTAAAATTTAATTTAATAAATTTATTTCATTAAATAAAGCTGTTACTTATATTTGTGGAAATTACTTCTAATCAGTTTTTCGAGAAATATTTATGTAGCATTTTCATACATCTATAAGCATATATTTTGCGTGTTTGTGTGCGTGTGTGCGTGTGTGCGTGTGTGTGCGTGTATGTGTGTGTGTGTGAGTGCGTGTGTGTGTGCACCTTTTACTATGAACATGAGCCTTACAATGATATACCCACTTAGTAAAATGCTTTATTTCCAATTAAGTCGCTTAAAATTCATTTTTTGCGATTAAATCGAAAAAGTGCCGGTCGTTCGATTTTGAAAACTTTATTAATTCACACTGTGGGTACCCCAAAGTAACTTTATGAAAAAAAATTTAGGGTTTAGTCAAGTTTCATTTAATTTTTTTCCTGGGTACCGTGTAGGAATTAACTGTAATGTGATGGCTCAATTCTGACTCCAGATTCGTGCTCAGTGCGCGAAAATACATCGAAAACTATATATCGCATGTAACCAGACCACTTTTCTTTTTTTGTGTGGCTGTGTAATCATACCTTGTCTCATAATTTATTGATTCAACAATTCTTCTAGTTATATGATTACACAAAATTGTTGTATTGCTTTGTTGCTTTAATATAGCCAAAAACTTATTATTAATCAAGGCTGATCTTTAGCAATAATAATATACCTTGTGATTTTAGGGTAAAATTAACAGAACTGATTACCTACTACTTACCTAATTTTAAGTTCAATCAATGTTGAGTAGAATTATTTTTATTTTTTTAAAGTGATGTTTTTAGTGATAATAATGTTGATTTTTAAAATTTATATTCTTAAATAAAGAAATTGTTAAAATACAATCTTTCTTTACAAATTCTTAAAAATATCACCCCTATATTCCTTTTCTAAGCTGGTGGACGCTAAATGGTTCACGGGTGGACGCAATTTGGATTCTGTGGACGCAAAGTGGGTAAAACGCCTAATTCTGAAGTTTATCTATTTAAAAAAAAACACAAGATGTTTCGAACAAAACTGAAAGTTAATCTTAAAATAGACTATATAATGAACACATTACATACATTTTTCATAGAAATTAGTGCTGGGATATTTTTATTATCGCCGTCAAACTTGCCAACTGCACTAAATGGACGCGGACAGGCGAAATGACCCTAGTAGGCATTGTTACAACTATAAGGTTGTGTTGCGGGAGCGGGACCGTTATGCGTAGCCCACGCTGGCAGGGGACACTTCTGTACCTTTTAGGGAGAGTTGCTAGTGAGCTAGCTGGGTGATGGATGTGTTCCGAATAAAACAATGTGTGTAATCTTTCACAATAAATTTTAAACAATATTTATTTCACAGTATTTGCTAAAATAAAGCACTATATTGGCTTTTATAAAATCCACTACACACTTTATTCTTATAATAACACTTGTGCATTTAAACACTTTTCCCGTACCGAAATTTCTCAAATTCACTAACTTACTCTTTATTATTATTAACTCGCTCGGACTCTGGTCATCAGCTCGGAGCTGTGTCCCCGTTCGTATATAAAATCGGACTGTTTAAAAGCTTTTATTTAACTTGCAATGTATGTATGTATGTATGTTTGTTCGGGTGGAATCTTGCTACTCAATTTTGAAGCAGATATCTTCAACCGATTGAGCTGAAATTTTGTATACACGTTTAGTTTGGGGGACAATACACGATCAGCTGTGTGACGCCATTCTAAATCCAATATGGCGGACCATCCAAGGTGGCGGAATAGTTATTTTTAATGCATTTCTACAATATGGGTATCAAATGAAAGGGCTTGTTGAGAGTAACTCGAAAAATAATGTGATGTTATTCTAAATCCAATATGGCGGACCATCCAAGATGGCGGAATGGTTATTTTTAACGCATTTCTACAATATGGGTATCAAATGAGAGGGCTTGTTGAGAGTAACTCGAAAAATAATGTGACGTCATTCTAAATCCAATATGGTGGACCATCCAAGATGGCGTAATGGTTATTTTTAATGCATTTATACAATATGGGTATCAAATGAAAGGGCTTGTTGAGAGTAACTCGAAAAATAATTTGACGTCATTCTAAATCCAATATGGCGGAACATCCAAGATGGCGGAATAGTTATTTTTTATGCACTTCTGCAATATGGGTATCAAATGAAAGGGCTTGCCGAGAATAATTAGAAAAATATTCTGACATCACTCTTAATCCAATATGGCGGACTTTTGAAGTTTTTTATGCTTTCCTATAGTATGGGTATTAAATGAAAGGGTTCGCTGAGAATAAAAATGCAGGTTAAAAAAAAGATGGTGATTATAAGCTCCGTTGCTCTAATCCACCTGAAATTTGGTGTAGAGACCTCGATTATTCTTGAGGTAGAATTTTTTGAGCCTGTAACATCGGTTGATTAACTTTGACTTGTGTGATTTGGCGAGATGGGCGTCATCAGCATTGGTCTGCAACCTGTCTAGGAGAAGGACAACTCCAAAATCAAACCCGGAACTGTGTTTCGTCAGGCACAAGTAAGCTCCAAGCTGAAATAAGTGGCGCATTCTTCCAAACACCCAAGTCAAGGTGAGGCTGTGCCGAGGATTGAGTGGCATCAGGGTGTAATATGATGTCGTGAACGTACCACCTGGGCACCTGGGCGAACCCTGTTGTATATTAGCTCTTACCCAGGGTAAGGAGAATCAAAAAAATACCAATCACTCATGAATGAAAAAAAAACCATGATTTTTATTTTTCGCTCATGAGTGAAAAGTTATGATCGGCTCATGAATAAAATCCATTTTCTTCACGAGTGAATTTTTAAAACCGTGATTTAAAATAAAATTCACTCATGATCGCTATGTATGTGAAAAAAATCGCGAATGATTCACGAAGTTCAAGATCCAAAAATAAAAGAGAAAGAATTCATTTCAGGCTTTAAAAAATCATTATTTTTTCTCTATTTTAAAAAATTGACTTAAAATAAAGTAAGAAAAGGTAGAACTTATTTAATTTGATGACCTTATTCTATGTCATCTATAACTAATTATTTTAAAATATTTCTGTTAAGTTTTACTAAAAGTACCTTATTTAAGGTATCTTTAGATAATTTACATCGATTAAGTACAACAAGAAAAAATAATCCACATTGCCTGAATACTTCAAATTCCAAAATCCGAGTGAACCATCCGTGAATAATTCTTTTCTGCTCTGAATGTTTCACGAGTGAACATTTCTTTTACAGGGTTTTTTCAACTCACTTACGAGCGATTGGAAACCAAAGGAGATAATAAAATTCACTCGCTCGATGAGCGGAAAAAGATAAGATTCTTAGAAAAATTTCAATCATGAGTCAACATGTTTTTTCTTCACTCATGAACTGAATCGAACGAAAAAGATTCGAATTTTTTGGTTCATGAGTGAATTTTTCCTTACCCTGCTCTTACCCTTCTAAACGGAGTTCTGGGAGGGTCGACGAATATTTCTTCGGTACTCGTGGGAACAAAATAGGATGAACAGACTCAGAAACCTAGCCAGCGATAGAAAAAGTAAAAAATAAATTAAAAGCAAAAAAACCTTTTTTAAAAAAAGCTTTTATTTAAATGCTCTAAAAAGAAGAAAATAAAATTTTCCTTTAAAATTTTAACTATCAACTTATAGCCTCATTATACACAATTTATATGATCATAAAAGCTTGTCGCGCGATTTACTTGTGTAAATAAACTAATACCTATTTAATTGAGTAACTTAATCTGCTAAGTTTAATTTTTTTTTAAATTTCAGTTTAATTAAATACTTATAGGTACTTACGCAAACCTCGCAACAAGCTTTTATGATCATATAAATTGTGTATAATGAGGCTATAAGTTGATAGTTAAAAATTTAAAGGAAAATTTTATTTTCTTCTTTTTAGAGCATTTAAATAAAAGCTTTTTTTAAAAAATGTTTTTTTTGCTTTTAATTTATTATTTTATGTCAATGCACTTAAAAATGTGCAAGGGTGCCTTTTTCTTGAGATGAAGTCTCAAGAGGCTATTTTTCATTCTAAATTATTACCCATTTGTTTTATTTTAAATCTATTGTTTGACTTTCTCTAAATTCTTGAGATGAATATACAACATTCCTTCCCCCTTTGAAAAAGAGGATTATTCTTGGAAGAGGAATAATTCTCAGGGTGAAAGGAAAAAAAAAATGTTGTGTTGCCAAAATATTAAAATTGAGAAGACTCGGTTCACAATTGTGTTTTTTTTTTGTTTCTTAAATTTAATACAGATTATTATAAAAAATTGTATGTGTATTTCATTTGATACTACAATTTTTATGGTCGTAAAGAGTTGTTACGAAACAATAGGGTTTCTTATTTTTTTTTTTTATATATATAGGATACAATTCTTACCTTATTTCTTAAATCCCTTTTTAAGAAATATCTTTTTTTTTGTGTTAGAGATGCATTTTTAAATGCACTTAATTAATTATATCTAACATGATTTTTATTAATATAAAACGAAGACAATGGATATATTTAATTTACTTAAAATATAAAAGTTATTTGAATTTATATAAACTTACTGAAAATCCATAATTTGCTTAAAATATAAGTTTAGAAGAAATACCTATTAATAAGTATTAATAATGGGTATACATGAATTTTTTTTTTTTTATAATATTAAACCTTCACCTTATTAGGTTTAACAATATTTCTTACGTTTTGCGATTATTTTCTTTGTATATTTAAGTGAAAAAAATTGTATATCTCTAATATGCTTTGAATGAAATAATGTATAAAAATTAGTTGAATGATTCTATCTATTTAAGATATAGTTTTATTAAAAATTACTTATTAGTATATATATTCATAGCATGCATATTTTTATTTTCTTTCTATTTACAAATTGTAACCCGATCATATTACCTGGCTTACTCGTAAATTGCAAGCTAGGTGATCTGTTTCCGGCAAGCACTCGATGTTTTTTCTTGTGTAGTGTGCAGTTTTTGTTTCCCGGATACTTTTGGTGACCCGAGGTTTCCACGACAAAGGGTCTAGCCGGCTAAGGAGGTGAAAAGTGCCCCCAGCGCTTTTTAAAAACAAAAATATTCTTATATAGTACATGAAAAAGTACATCTTTGCTGAAATTTTCAGACCCATAGAGCTCACATAACCTCAAAAAAAAATTAAAACGTGATTTTCAGTGTTTTGGCGATATCTCGGCTTCTTGTAGACGTAGAAAATTACTCTTTTTTTCAAATTATAGGGTCTTTTGTCAGCTACAAAATAATATCGAAATTTTTGGTGGGAAATTCAAATTTTATACAAGTTTGAAATTTTCAAAATTCAATTAAAAAAAAAAACAAAAAAAAACAAAAAATAAAAACGACGAAAAAGGAATATGTTATTCTCTGGATGTCAAGCTATATCCATGAATTATTTCAGATTTTTAGATTTGGTGCAACAGGGTCAAAATATCGAAAAACCGTTTTTTCGGAATTTTCTGTATTTTTACATCTTTTTTAAGTCTGAATATTCTTTAAGTATGCATTTTTTGTAAGTCATTTCCTACCTTGATATCATCCAAGCAGCGTTCGAAATTCACAAAGAGATCATATTATTAACGGTTTTCTACCTAAAGACAAGATTAGTGAGTCGATAAAATGAAACCGAAACGATTGCCCTCTGCGATTTTTCAAGGATTGGGACTGGCGTGACATCATGGCTGAATTACACTCACCCCACCGTTCATTCATATTTGTCATGCACACTGTTCATTCACGCATGTTTGAAACTGGGCGGAGTAATAACAATTTCAAATAATTGTAATATATTTCTTAATAAAATACCTCACAAAGTAATAATATTGCTCCACTCTCTTCTGCACTCAATTATAATATAAAACTGTCTAAAAACACAAGACATGTATTATGTCGAACCTAAAAACATAAGACAATAGATAAAAACCCGTATTTGAAATATAAATAGGACAATTAGTCTGCATCACTATATTCTTCAATAACATCAACCATCTTCCGAAAGAGTACCAGGTAATTTCTACAGGATTTTTTTCGTATATTACGAATTCTTAAATGAAAATTCTCAATCAGCTCCCGTTTTCGAGAAAAATTGAGTGGAAATTCAAAATATAGTATTTATGCCATTTTTGAAAAATCATCAAAAAATAACAGATATTCACTGGAACTTGTAACATGGCTCAAATCAAAGTTTGAAACTTATTCTAAAAATATCGAATACCACTAATTTATACAGCTTTTCTAAACATTCTCGCGAAAAAGTTTTTCATGAGCGTGTATATATAGTCTTCATTCAGCATCTGTTGTGTGAAATAATCGGTTTGGTCAAAAATTTGATTTTCAAGGCATTTTTCGAATATTTTTAAGACCTTTACTATTTTGAGATAATAGCTCAAGGTTCTAACTTTGGTTTTAGCCACGTTACAAGCTTCTATAATAATCCGTTATATTTGAACGAGTTTTCAAATATGGTTAAAATAAGTTTTTTTGACTTTTTCACTCACCTATTCCTTGAAAACGGGAGCTGATTGATCATTTTCATTTACGAATTCATAATCTACGAAAAAAATCGTAATATATTACAGCTGCTACATACGATCGGGAACCGACTGTTCTTAAGCCATTTGCACTTTCCCAATAGTATCTGAGAATATTTTTATAACCTATTGATTCCGGTTTATAATGGATATAACAATTGTAAGTTTTACTGCTAATGTGCCAGGAACGAACTTGTATTTTAATTATATCTTTTGATTCTTTTAAATACTATGGATTGACTTCATCATTTTCATCTAGTATTTCTGCTAAATACGAAATCGCCTGTTGCAATTGATACGTACCAGTGAGAAATATTTGTAGAATCACAAAATAGCAATTGGAGCAGAAGAAAATCTTTATTCACTCGTTTGACTTCAATAGACGTTTTAGATTTTCCCGAGCTTACAGTAAATGGCTTAAAAACAATCTGTTCCTGTTCGCATGTAGCAGCTGTAATATATTACTTATCTCATGCATGATATATAACTAAAAAATTTAAATTGAAGAAAATATTTGAAACCGAAGGTGTTGAACCAGTTATTGAAGAAGATAGTGATGAAGATTAATTATCCTATACATATCTCAAATACGGAATTTTATTTATTGTCTTATGTTTTCAGGTTCGGTATAATACATGTCTTATGTTTTCAGACTTTTCTTCTTTTTCAGGTGATTTTTATTTTTATACTTATTAATTAATATTAAAATTAATTAATTAATTATTATTAAATTAATATTAATTTGTATAATACAGTTTTATATTATAATTGAGTGCATAAGAGAGTGGAGCAAAAATATTACTTTGTGAGGTTTTTTTATTAAGAAATACATATACAGTAAAACCCGCTTAAATGCAACCCGCTTTACTGCACAATTCCTTTTATTGCACACAATGCGAATGCACCGAATTTTTTGCCTTATTAATGTGTAGAAACAAAGACCGCATTATTGCACACCTCTTAAATACACAAACCTTTTATTTGCACATTAATTTCAGGCACGAATTTTCTATTTGAATTAAAAAATAACCGGATAAATGCAATGTACATATTTTAACACTAGAACTACCAAGACCGGTAAAATTGACCGGTACTAAATTTCTTGCTTGAATTAATCATATTTTTTGAAAATATCTCTTAAGAGTAATACCAAATCTTATTAGGTTCAAAATTGCGACATATCGTGAACCTATTTCCATTTATAATTATTAATTTAAATGTGAAAGCATATTATTTTAAAGGTGCCAAAAATTATCAAAATTACAAGCTTGAGCGCCGGTAGTTCTAGTGTTAAATGAACAGATATGTAATGTCAAAAATTCATTTTCTGTAGAAGTGTAGTACTTTTACATTGTCCCCTCGAAGAAGAAGAAGAACACTTTCTCGTTAGTCTTTGCTTTGACATTTCAGTCTTTTTGAGTTGGCGGGTGGACCTTGTAAATTGCGGATTGTAATTGTTTAATTTTGGTAAAATTTGTAAAGTAAAGACGAAAACAGAACGCTATGTAATTAACCAAACTGAAGAAAAGTAATCCGAGCTCTCTTAAATGCACAACATGTGCATTTATCTTAAAAACGTTTAAATGCACAAACCGTTTAAATGCACGAAATTTTCCGACAAATTGGATGTGCATTTAAGCGGGTTTTACTGTATTACAATAATTTGGAATTGTTATTACTCGGCCCAGTTTCAAACATGCGTGAATGAACAGTGTGCATGACAAATATGAATGAACGGTGGGGTGAGTGTAATTCAGCCATGATGTCACGCCAGTCCCAATCCTGGAAAAATCGCAGAGGGCAATCGTTTCGGTTTCATTTTGTCGACTCACTAATCTTGTCTTTAGGTAGAAAACCGTTGATAATATGATCTCTTTGTGAATTTCAAAAACTGCTTGGATGATATCATGGTAGGAAATGACTTAAAAAAATGCATACTTAAAGAATATTCAGATTTAAAAAAGATGTAAAAATACAGAAAATTCCGAAAAAAAGGTTTTTCGATATTTTGACCCTGTTGCACCAAATCTAAAAATCTGAAATAATTCATGGATATAGCTTGACATCCAGAGAATAACATATTTTTTTTTCGTCGTTTCAATTTTTTTGTTTTGTTTTTTTTTTTTAATTGAATTTTGAAAATTTCAAACTTGTATAAAAATGTGAATTTTCCGCCAAAAATTTCGAAAAAAATATTATTTTGTAGCTAACAAAAGACTCTATAATTTGAGAAAAAAAGAATTTTCTACGTCTACAAGAAGCCGAGATATCGCCAAAACACTGAAAATCACGTTTTAATTTTTTTTGAGGTTATGTGAGGGTCTATGGGTCCGAAAATTTCAGCAAAGATGTACTTTTTCATGTACGCCCCAAGGGCGTTTCGTCCCCTGACTATTTGGGCGGAATCGCGACCCAAAACCTTATATTGGGCTGTTTCCTGGACCCTTCCTGCAGGGAGCAGACTACGCGCCTTCGGTGAGTTTTGAACTGTGTTTACTTTATATATATATATATATTTTTTTTGTGTGTGTTGTGTTTATATTTAATTATATTGTTTTCTGTTTCCCCCCCTTGTTTTTTATAACAGGGTGTCGTATCAATTTGGTGGGAGGAGGATCCAGACGAAGACCCGTTTTTGCACCTCGCCGCAGTGGAAGACTGGAGCGTAAAGGAGTCATCCGAGCCGGAGAACCGGGATGATGTAATACGGTCCCCGTTTTTGTTTGCGGCTGCTGGAGAAAACGTCGATCCCGCGGAGTGGGGTTTTTAGTTTTTAATTATTATTGTATTTCGAAATTAAAAATTAAATTGAGAAAAAAAAAAAATTCTTTTTGTTTTTGATATTTTCCCTCTTGCTATTTGTCGATAAAAAATTTTTAAACCAATTGCACTGTTCGGGGCAGGATTTTGCTCCGAGTCAGTGGTTTCGGTGTAATTTTTTCTTCTTGGTTTTTTCGTTGTTTTATTGTCTCATATTGGGCTAATTCAGCCCCACATGACTCTATGTGATTTTTTGGCGGTATTTGTATTTTCAATTTGCGATTAGGAATTTCCTCAAGGGGAATATTGTGCAATATATTTATAATGCATTCATTTGTTTGGGTAGCTTTGGTTATAGGTTTACGCAATTCAATGGCATATATATTTCCATTTCTTCCTTGCATGTTTTGACCCGTAGTATTAATAATAGGAAAGATATTCACTTTTAAGAGTTTCATTAATGGTGTATTAAAAATTGGAATTTTGATCTTTATTATTATTGTATCCTGTATCAAATGAGTTTGAACAGTGGCTGTTTGGTAGATCAATGTGAGACAATCCGTGACTCTTGGGCAACGTGGGTGTGCTTTGTGGTATATTTCCAGCAAAGTGGAGGGTGATACGCACAAAGGGTGAATTTGGCCATTTTTGCTCGATGTTATTCCATCTAGTAATGTTTGTTGCCTAAATTCAATTTCTATCACCTGAAGAAATAACTCTAGAACCATTTCTTGTCGTTCTACTTTTTGGGTTGTCTCATCTGTAATATTGATTATATTGTTAATTTCTCTTTGCCTTTCTATGATTGATGTAAATGGTTTTTGAATTTTTTCAAAAGTTGTTTTAATTACGCTTATTTGCTTCTTCTCAAGTTCTATTAGCGCTTGATTATTATTTTCAAGCTGACTGAGCTTGCTATAGATTTCCTCGCTATCTGAGCTGTCCATTGTCCCAAACAAATAATGCATTGCATTTCTTTTTCCATCGAATAGTGATCTTGTTACTCTTCCCTTTGGTGTTGCTTTTTTAATTGCTAATGTTCGCCTTTTCAGGTTTTCTATTAATGAGTGAATATGGATTTCATGCACTCTAAAGGCGCGGATATATTTTTCTTCTTCCCCGCACAATTGATGTACCAAATGCTCGGCGCGTTCCGCGATCCGAGTTTGATTATCTAATTCTGCGAAATTTACTTCCGTAAATATGCTCCATGTGTTATGATAAACCATGAGATTTCCCAATTCCTCAAATACTATTCCTGAACCTTTTATTTCTTTAAGTTCGTATGGCTTTGTATCTTGAGCCTGTATTCCTAAGACCAATAATAATAATCCTATTACCCATAATTTTCCCATTTTCTGCAAATGAAAGTAAAAATTTTTATTATTATTAATTAACCAGTAGTTGTAAAAAGAAATGTGTGTTCTATTTTATTCAAAATATTTGTTCAAGCGGTTATTGTGGATTATTAAGACGTTTACCTATTTTAATTTCCGTATTTACCGGTGAAAGGATTGATGTTACTAGATAGGGGCCAACCCAGATTTCCGATAGTTTATGTTTTCGGCTTTCGCTTTTTAAGAGTACTTTGTCTCCTATATGGAAAGATATGGGTTTGTAACTCATATCATAATATTCTTTAGATTTATTTTTGCTCGCTAAAATATTCTTTCGCGCAGTTACGCTACTTTTTTGTAGCTTGTGTCTTAGCAAATAATAATAATTTTCGTGGTTATACAAGGGTTCTGGTTCTCTTTTTAGATTTGATGGAACGTCTATAAATCCGTAAAGGCAATCCATTGGAGTGAATTTAGTACCCTCGTGTATAATGTTATTGTATACAAACGCAGCAGTTCTCAAATATTGGTCCCATACTTTGGGATTATCATCAATTACTGTCCACAGATATTCTATTATCGGGCGGTGTGCTCTTTCTAAAGCTCCGTTTGATTGTGGATGATAAGCAGAGGTTTTTAATTTTTTAATTTTTAGCAATTTGCAAACTAGTTTGAACAAACCACTAAGGAAATTTGTTCCTTGGTCTGTTACTATTCTCTTAGGAATTCTGTAGCGTGTGACGATTTCGAAAATTTGAGCTACTGTGGTCGCTTCTGCATTAGGCATCGCGTACCAATCTACCAATTTAGTGAGATTGTCCTGGAATGTCAGAATAAATTTATTTCTTGACGTGGACTCCTCTAATGGTCCTACAATGTCCAGATAAACTTTATCAAAAGGTTTTTCTGCCACATGTGTAATGATCATTGGCATTTTATTTTGTGGAGAAGTGTTATGTATTTTCTGGCGGGGAATATACACAACGGGAGTTTACCGCTCCAGAGTCGTCCGGCTTGGTCCGGGCAGCCCAGATGATGTTGTGTGAGATCAACCGGGGGATGTAAAATATTAAACGCCGGTTGATCTATACTTAAGGTATTTTATTTGTCACACCCATCACACATCACTGAGGCAGCTTGGGTCTGCCCGGCACTCAACTGTTTACCACTCGCGGTCTGGCGCTTGCGTCCGTGCGCGCTGCTTGTTCTTAATCGACTCCATTTTGTTTTACCGAGGGGACTTAAGGTTCCCTCGGTCGATCGATCGGAAAATTCCAGTCGATCGCTGGGTGAGCCCAAATTCTTGCGCAGGTTGCGTGGTCAAGTACTTTTCAAGTGTTCTTGCCCTCGCAACCTGAGTCGTTTGCTGTTTTGGGTCATCCAGCCCAGACTTTTTGTGTTGCAATATCTTTGGGGTGAAGTGCCTTAAAATGCCTTTTGATTTAAATGCATTTTTAAAGTGCTTCACCCTAATTTATTGTTACCAACTGGTGCAATCCTTATATGGGACATTAACAATTCTTAGAAATGCCTTCTTTATTAAGAATTCATCTCTAAGATGTTTTTCCCTGCACCGTTGGTAAAGAATTCTAATTTTACATACTATATTCGAAATATCGGGCTGATATGCCGATATTTCGCTATGCAACATTCCTTCCCCCCCGCGAAAAAGAGGATTATTCTTTGAAGAGGAATAATTCTCGGGGTTGAAGGTGGCGGATAATTTTGTTTGAAAATATTGATTGATTAAACATAGAAAAAAATATTCGCGGTCAGTTGAGTGCCGTTTACAAAATGGATTTCTTAAGCCTATGGTATAATTGTTATGGTTAAAATGTTGCTTACAATAATAGTTTTAATCATTTTTGATAATATAATTTCTAAACTTATAGTAGTATACCTATTTCTGGATTTACATTTTGGTTGTACCTCCCTTTCTGATAACAATAAATTGAGATTAATTTTATTGACAAATTGCTTAAAAAAAATTTTATTTTGTATAATTTATTTAAAAAAAAGTGGTATCTAGAAACACTTCATAAGTTAACCTATATATAAAAAGAATATATATATTATTTTACCCCTATATAAAAATATTAGTCTACCGCCTTACATTCTTGTTGGCCCTGACCTATCTTAAGTTTATTTTTATTTTTTCAATTCAAGGTTACTTTTCTAGTGGCTAATTGTCCCTGAACTAGAACAAAAGATATTAGCCTACAAGGTTATTATTTCTGGGGAGGTACGAATAAAAAGAAAAGACACATTGGCTGGGCGAGCGAATCTTTTAGTCGCGCTATTCGTTTTTGTTTCGGGTCGGGTTGCATTGCTGCTTATGCTGCAATTGCACCTAATTCGACGAAGTTGAATTGCTTCTTTTTAATTTTGTGCTTTTTGTTTTATTGATCATATGGAAGACTTTTTTTTCTTGTATTTAAGAAGTTTGAGTTTTGTGTTAATTTATTTATTGTTGTTATTATTGTTCCAAAGAAAATGTTTTTTTGGGATTCAAATGCTTAGGGTTGCCGATCTTTTTGCGTCACTGCCCATACTTGAGCACTTGAGCTGATCGACGTGAAGTTAGAGAGTTCCTCGTTTTGGGAAGCTGAGCTGAGGTTTGAGGTTTGCGCTTTCGTAGCTATTTACAGTTTTTACTTCGGGTTTTGTTTTGTGTTTATTTGTGGATGGCGGAGTTTTCTTACCTTTGATATTTACTGGTATAGGATAGAATATTTCTTCAGTTCTCAGGCCTTACGTTTTTCTTAAAAATATTAAGTAGGAGCAGCAGTAATTTTATAAACGTGCTCATATTTTGACTTTTTTTGTTTTGTTTGATTTGCTTATTTGTTCATCTTTTTGGATTAGCGTAGCCCTGCTGTGTAGTCTTTTGTTGGAACTAACTGAAGAGTTATGTTGGTTAGGACTACTGGGGAACCGCTAGCATTGAGGATACCAACGAGTACTTCGCTTGCATTTGGAGGGATGAGACTCTTTGCTAGGAAAACTCCATAGTTTACTTTTTGCGATAAACAGAGCCCTTTTTCCTGTAGTCTCAATGGAATGGCTACCAGTCTTTGAGCGCGGGTAGGTGTGCATGCGGATTCTACTAGGGTGATCCTATGCTGTATTCCTCGGCTAGTTGTGATATTCCTTGTTCGTCGCCTTGGTCTCAGACCCGGAAGGGTTACTACAGTTGGCGTTCTCTGACGCCTTGGGGATACTACAGGTAAACAGATTTCCCTTACTAGGCTCTGTCCTGTTTTCTAGTGTTTCCCTTTCGATTGCTGTTTGAGACTGGGAAGAGATTAAAGGAATAGTGCCTTCCTCCTCATTATTTTCCATACGAGGAAAACAAAGTTTCTGGTTGGGGCCCTCTGCATTTCAGTTTTTGAATAGATATTTTTTTCTGGCACTTTGGGATATTTGTGTGGCTCTTTGGCCGTTTTTATTTAATGCGGAGACGGTGGAGTTTTCGTACCTTGGGTATCTATCGATACAGGTGTCTGAAGGGACTCGCACGCGTCATTTTTCTGGCTCTTTGGCCTATGTGGGCTCTGGGGCCGTTTCTATAAAAATTGAGGCTTTTTGGCCCATCTGAGTGAGCTCGTTGGCCGTTTTTAGTAAATGTAAGGCTCTCTGGCCTGTCTTAGTGGGCTTTGCTGCCGTTTTTGTTTTTCTCGGATTTTATTTGCGTTTTTATTAAATTTTCCTCCTGCTTAATTTCTATTGGCTTCGGGGCATCCGCTACGGAATGCATTGAGATTATCGAGTAGTCATTCGCTGGAACCAATTTTAATGTTAAATACAGTGGAGGAAATAGCTATAAAATCACTCAGCATTATTTTATAAATTTAATGGTATGGTCGTTTCCTACAATTATTTTTGTAAGGAGTACCCTTATATAGTTCAATTGCTTTATTGCCGTCCGGAAAAGGTCAGGTACTGTACTATAAATACCCGTTAAGTGTTGAAAAAATATTCACTTTCAATTTGGTGCTCGAATTGCAAGGTTAAAAAACGGAAATAATTATAAAATCAGTATATGTATTTTCAATTTCTACAAGTTTTTTTGATAAAATTATTAAAATTTATAATCGGGTAGGTTCAGATAATTATACTAAAGAGTTTTAACGCGAACGTTTAATTAAAATTACATAATTTGTTCAATTTTTTAAGGATGTCAAGAGGGGTAGTTTTATCTGAAGAAAAAAAGGGAAGGATCTCTGCGTTTCGGGAAATGGGAAAATCCATTAGGGAAATTTCTCGCCTGATTTCCAGGTCTTTTACTGTGTTGCGAAATTTCATTGTTTTAGGCGATGAATACAATAAAAATCAGTGTCCAGGAGCTCGTCCTAAGTTAACACCGCGCGATAAATTCCAAATTATTTCAAAGGCAATGGTAGGAAAGTCGGTAGCATCACAAATTCAGCGTGACCTTGATTTGCCCATAACGGTACGACGCGTGCGACAAATTCTGGCGGAGTCGAATCAGGTAGAATTGAGGAAAAGGATGCGAAAACCGGAACTGACACAAAGCCATAAAGATCAGAGGCTGCATTTCGCGGAAAACCACATGTCTTGGACTGAAGAATGGAAAAAGGCCATCTTTAGTGATGAACAAAAATTCAGTTTAGATGGTCCAGACAGGTGCCAGTTTTATCGGCACGATTTAAGAAAAGAAAAGGAGACAATTATGAGTCGTAATTTTCGAGGCAGATCAGTAATAATTTGGGCAGCTTTTTGCTTCCTTGGATCGACTCCTGTATGTTTCATTACACATAAGATGAATTCCGAAAAGTACACTGAACTTCTGGAGGAGGTCCTCATCGAATTTGGTGACAATCAAAACGGTGGAAATTGGATAATCCTGCAAGATAATGCGGCAATCCATGTGTCAACACATTCGAGGAATTAGTTTAGGACCAAAAATATCGAACTTTTGCCGTGGCCGGCTCGTAGACCGGACTTAAATCCCATCGAAAACTTATGGGGTATCCTTACCAGGAGAGTTTATGAAAATGGACGGCAGTTTAATAATGTTTCAGAACTCAAATTGAAAATTATTGAGGAATGGAGTAAAATAGGCAAAAAAATATTTGAAAATTTAATTTTGTCAATGACAAGAAGAATATTTGAGCTTATTCAGAAGCGCGGTAGCTCTATAGATTTTTAATTTATTTAAATTTGAATAAAATGTGTTAAAAATTTAAAGTGATTTTATATCTATTTCCCTTCCGGAAAGGCCTAATTTTTATATATTTGATAGCTTTTCAATACTGTTCACAAAAACTAAAAAAATTTAACGTTTATTAACGCTAAATATGCTAACGAATTATATTTTAAAAGTTGGTTCTAAAACATCCGACCGGTTTGTACATAATTACCAAAATATAAGTGATTTTATAGCTATTTCCTCCACTGTAGGTCAGAACCACTCGGTAATTATTTGAATTGAGGATTCCAATAAGTACTTCTTTTTGTTTAGAGGTACTAATACTATTGGCCAAGAAGACTCCTTCGCGTATCTCTTGAGATAGATAGAGCATCTCTTCCGGCAGTATTAATGGAATTCTAGCTACTATCTGCGATCGCGCAGGTATGCATATTGGCTCCTTAAGGGCTACGGTATGCTGCCTGATTTCGTCGATCGGAGATATGTTTGCTGGAATTGTTTTCTCGTTTTCCCATGGCTTTGCTGGAGCCCGGCAACCAGCATCGTTAGATGCAACGAAAGCTTGAATTGGAGATCGATTAGCCCCGTCGGGTTCCATCTCTTCAGCCTGTTCTTCGTTTTTGGTTGCATTTTGGGAGCGATTTTTTCCTGTATCGGGCAGTATCGGATACGAAAATTCCTCTTTGTTGATTTCCGTGCTGGCAAATCGAAGTTTCATATTGGGTCCGTCAATAATGCAATATTGTGACAGGAAGTCATTCCCTAATAGCCCGTCATGGGACAAATCTGGCAGATCTTCGATGATCTGGAGTTTAGGAGGGACTCGTATTTTTATTTTTTTGAAAATTTTTTTTTGCAATAATCTATCGTTTTTTTTTTTTTTTTTTTTTTAATAGAAGGAGTTTCTTTATTGTCTGTTTCGTGAGCATTAATTATTTCGGGATTTTTAAATGGTTTCTGTTTTTTCTATCCTCAGCGCCTTTATCCACTATAAATTTTGTTTCATCGTGGAGGCCTATACTTAGCTATAACGATACTGAGTTCGTGCATCTGGGGTGACCCTTAAATTTTTTCTTCATTATTTCAAGTCGAGCCGGGGGTTTTCGTGCCGACTGGTTGTCGTCTCCCTAGTACCGACTTTGATACTTAGAATAATAATAGAAGCGGCGATTTCCCGAATTATGGGGTCCACTATTTACGCGCGCGACTGTTGTCGGTCGGTTTGTGCATGCGCTTGTGGTCCAGGGGTTCTATTCCCATAACTGGAACTTCCCTAATTGGAATTGCTGGGCTGGAAATTGTTTACCTTTCGTGCCTTTTGGCAGTTAAAAACGTCATGCCCGCTAATTCGGTAATTCGCGCCATGCGGTGTGTTTTTTTTTTTGTTTTTTTGCTTAGGGCAGTGAGTGGCCCTTTTATTTTGATACTCAGTGGTGAATAGCAAACTAAGTACACATACAAATGAATGTTAAGTTATAAGGGTAGGTCGCCTAAAGACAAGATTATTTACGGATAAGACTCGTACTCTAATGTCATCCGCGTTTTAGTTTTAGTGTATTCAATATGTAAAATATAGTTAATTAAGTCGCCAATAAAAATCTTGAATTTTGAATCTTGTTTTGATACTAAATTTGCGAGTATCTTTCGCCGGGGTATCGCGAGTTTGTTCTGCGTTTGCGTTCCCTGCTTCGGTATCTTCAGGGATAGCTATGATTTTGGCGTGAAGTGCGGATAAAGTTAATAGTGGTTCTCGCGCGGATTACTTTTTACCGGAAAAAATGGATTATGGAAGATTATGTACGTGACGATGTGTGTAAGTGAACGGAATTGGGGATTGGGTATTGGTCCGGGATCTCGCACCGTGTTGTGGAGGACGAGCAAAAGTGGAAGTGTTGCTACTTCCCCATCCGGAAAGCTGGTTTGCACTTTCTTACAGATAAGCTTGGAGTTCTTGCGGGCTAAGTTCGCCCAAAAAAATTGCGGAATATCTGGATCGCGAGTTTTAGTACTTTTCCGTGTTTGCAATTTTTATGTCGGTTTTATTTTTTGTAAAGTTTTCGAACCGCGAGATTTTACTTAAATTGTTTAATTCGCGTGAGTTTTCTAAACGTGAAGACATATTCGACTCGCTCAACCAATTTAACACTGTTTCAGCCGCCGTCGGCTGCTCGCTAAGTACACTTTCACTTAAATTTATTTCACTACTTAATGCTAGCTAATTCGTTACTATTTGTTTGGAGCGAGTGCGAGTATTGCTGGAAATTCAGTAAATTTTCCCTGAATTTCTCAGTATCAGCGGTCAGTGATTTTATTCGATTGATCTATTTGTAGACCGATCTCGTCACACTGGTTAATTGTGATCTCGCCCGATACTCGCGCTTTCTCCAATATATTGTTTAAATTAATTACTAATCTTACTGTGGATTGTTCTGCGGGTCTAGTGCTGCTCCGCTACGCAGACGGGGGTGAGATGTGGATGTGATGAAGTGGCTCACGATGGTCCCTCGCTGCGGTCGGGGTGTTGCTGGATCCCTCGATGGTTGATTCGAAGCACTTTGTTGCTCCCTCGACGGTTTTGGTATGGGGATTTCTCTCGCTAGCCGCTGTGGAGTCGCTGAATTGCTGGAAGTGGACGGTGGTTTTGTTCTGATGGATGATTCGTCTTCGGGAATCGGTTTTTTCCTTCCCTCATTGTCGGGGTTGTCAGGGCTGAAGAGGTGTTGTGGAGTCGCTAAACAATCCCTCGATGGTGCCTTGTGCACTTAAATCGGTACCTGCATGCTCGCCTGGAGCAGAGGCAGTTACAGTTGAGTACCTTTGTAGTCCGGGTAATTGCGTGCTCGCCTGGAGCAGAGGCAACTAAAGTTGATTACCCGGGAGCGGTGGAGTTCTATACTTAATTTGTGCCTCTGAAGCCGAACTTAGCTTCAGATTTTAGGCGAAACAAAATGCTTAAGTTTCGCCTAGCACTTAAGTACTTTTGAAGAACTCTTAGTTCGATGGATAGAGCTTTTTCAAGCACTTACGGTATTTTACTTAACCAGGCTTGCTCTATCCTACCGGCTGCGCCAATTTGTTATGTATTTTCTGGCGGGGAATATACACAACGGGAGTTTACCGCTCCAGAGTCGTCCGGCTTGGTCCGGGCAGCCCAGATGATGTTGTGTGAGATCAACCGGGGGATGTAAAATATTAAACGCCGGTTGATCTATACTTAAGGTATTTTATTTGTCACACCCATCACACATCACTGAGGCAGCTTGGGTCTGCCCGGCACTCAACTGTTTACCACTCGCGGTCTGGCGCTTGCGTCCGTGCGCGCTGCTTGTTCTTAATCGACTCCATTTTGTTTTACCGAGGGGACTTAAGGTTCCCTCGGTCGATCGATCGGAAAATTCCAGTCGATCGCTGGGTGAGCCCAAATTCTTGCGCAGGTTGCGTGGTCAAGTACTTTTCAAGTGTTCTTGCCCTCGCAACCTGAGTCGTTTGCTGTTTTGGGTCATCCAGCCCAGACTTTTTGTGTTGCAATATCTTTGGGGTGAAGTGCCTTAAAATGCCTTTTGATTTAAATGCATTTTTAAAGTGCTTCACCCTAATTTATTGTTACCAACTGGTGCAATCCTTATATGGGACATTAACAATTCTTAGAAATGCCTTCTTTATTAAGAATTCATCTCTAAGATGTTTTTCCCTGCACCGTTGGTAAAGAATTCTAATTTTACATACTATATTCGAAATATCGGGCTGATATGCCGATATTTCGCTATGCAACAGAAGCTTTTAATTTCTGGCATTTTGGGCAACGCTTGATATAATTTTTTATATCGCGTAACATATTTTTCCACCAGAATTTTTTCTTTATTCTTTTATATGTTTGGATCACACCCTGATGACCTCCGAAGGGGGAATCGTGATAATCATGTAAAATTATCTTGATTTCCTCGGGGCTCGAAATTGTTTCGGGGTTTGATCGCGTATCGTTTGGAAACATTACCTCTTGTTTTTCCTTTTCTAAAATTTTCTTTACTTGATTTAAATCTTTTGGTATTTCTTCTGGCACGATATCAGCCTGTTTCTGAGCTTCTTTAGCTTTAGCTCTTGTCGTTGCATTAATTTTAAAATTTTCTTGTTTTTGCTCTAATTCAGAGTCTAAAGAATGATGAATTTGTGCTTTAACCGTGAAGGTTTGGCTTTCTTTATTTTCACTCTCTTCCCGTGGAATGCGCCTTAAAGCATCTGCATTCGTATTGTACTTTCCGGGTTTATATTCGATATTGTAATCGAATTCAGAAATTTTGTGGTGAAATCTCACCAATCGAGAAGTAGGATCTTTTACATTAAATACTCCTTTTAGCGGTTTATGGTCTGTGTAGACTGTAAATTTTCGACCTTGTAAATAGCATCTGAAATTTCTAGTCGCCCAAACAATAACAAATAGTTCTTTTTCTATTGTAGAATAATTCTCTTCGGCTTTGTTCAAGGTGCGGCTAGCAAAAGCTATTGATCTGTCATTTCCTACTTCGCCCTGGGATAGTACTGCTCCTAACGCTTCATTACTAGCGTCTGTAGTCAGATTAAACGGTTTGTTAAAATCTGGAAATATTAGGAGAGGTGGAGTTGATGTACATGTAGATTTCAGGAGGCGGGCAATGATACCCAGCACTTAGACCATGTGGTCCATTGTACATACCTCAGGAGAAGAACGCCATCTGATTTAATCTTGTTACCCTTCAAGAGCCGTTAGTCGTTTGGTTCGTCTAACAAAGCTCATTAGTTTTGGTAACGTAAGATTGTGTAGCTCTGTCGTGGCTACTATAAGTACTCCGAGTGTATCGGCTCTCGCTCTGAAGTAGAAGGGGCAGGAACTCAGGAAGTGGGCCATGGTTTCCTCCGCCAGCTCGCATTTACAAAATGGCGAGTCAACAATCCGCAAAGTGTGAAGATGTTTGTTCAGCTTGCAGTGTCCCGTAATCAGCTTTTTCAAAATAGGCTTAGACTGCCTGCAGTCCCCCCTAGCATACCATCGTTCATTGTGCTCTTTTAGGGCCCACTCATCGAAGATGTGTATAATAAAGGATGTTGCTAGGCCTACACATGGCTCGGGGCCTGTCAATGGGGTATTGGAGCCCTTCCTGGCCAATGAGTCAGCAATATCGTTACCCTCGATGTTGCTGTGACCTGGGACCCATATGATCGCCACCTTGTTTGTTTCGGCGATTGATTCAAGCGATTTTCTGCATTCACCTAGTAGTTTCGAGGATATCACATCCGAATCTAGAGCCTTTAAGGCTGCTTGGCTATCAGAGAAGATAAATATGTTCTTCCCACTGATGTTCATCTCTCGTATTGTAGTGGCACATGTGTTGATGCCTAGAATTTCTGTCTGGAAAATAGTGGAGAAACTACCAACTGGTAGGGAGATGTACAGGCTCTCCGTTTGTTCATACACTCCAACACCCGCGTGTCCACACGCCAGAGAGCCATCCGTAAACCACACGGAGCTACTCGCTGATGTATTGTTCCAGAGATAATTTGCTTCCCATTCTGTTCTAGAAGGGAAGTGTACTATATAACTCCTTCTGGACAGATTTGAGGACTTGTGTGACCTGAGATCATGAGAACAGTTTTGTCCAAGTTAATCATCTTTTCCCAGATTTTTAGATGCCCTACCTGCTGAGTATTGATTTGCCACAAGTTGTTTAACTTCAGGCGGTAGGTAGTTTTCATAGCTTCTTTCTCTGCGAAGATAGCGGAACGAGAGATAGTGCCAGCTCCATGGTGGCAGTTGGAGTGGTTCTCATAGCTCCCGTGATTGCAAGGCAGGCCATTCTTTGGATTTTAGCTAAAAGTTTCCCGAATGTGCTTAACTTTATCTTATGCTACCAGACTACCGCGCCGTAGCAAAGACTGGGTCTTATTACTGCTGTGTAGATCCAGTGAAGACATTTTGGACTTAATCCCCAGGTGGAACCGAAAGCTCTTCTGCACTGCCAGAAAACTGAAGTGGCTTTTTGTACTTTGTTTTCCAAGTGCAGTTTCCAGTTTAGTTTGTCGTCGAGCGTGACCCCTAAATATTTCACACTCTTGGTAAACTTAATCTCTTTGCCGAAAATGCGAAGAGATTTAATACCTTCAAGCTTACGCCTGTTGGTGAAAATTATTGCGGAGGTTTTCTCCGCGTTGACAGACAGGTGTCTGTCCTTACACCATTTTTCCGTGGAGGTGGAGTTACTAAAGCATTTTTAATTTCATCAAATGCTTCCTGGCATTTCTCGGTCCATTTGAATTTTACGTCTTTTCGTAGTAAATTTGTTAATGGCCGTGCTATTTTTACAAATTAGGAATGAATTTCCTATAATAATTTGCTAGTCCTATAAATGACTGGACTTGTCTGACGGTTTTTGGTGCGGGAAAATTTTATACGCACTCCGTCTTACTTGGATCTGGAAGACCTCCTTCTTGGGTACATTTATGCCCTAGGTAAACTACTTCCTTCCGGAGGAATTGGCACTTCTCCGGTTGTAATTTAAGGTTATTTTCCCTCAATTTATCGAACACTTTTCGTAATTTAGAATTATGGTCTTCTAAATCTTTTCCATAGATGACTATATCATCTAGGTAAACGAAACATTCTAAGTCCTGCAAGCCTGTTAACACATAATCCATCAGGCGTTGAAAAGTAGCAGGTGCTCCTTTGAGTCCGAACGGCATTCGCTTGAACTCATAATGTCCGTAGCTAGTGCTAAATGCTGTTTTTGGTCGGTCTTTGGGATCAACCAGCACTTGGTAGTATCCACTAGCCAAATCTAGAGTGGTAAAATACCTAGAATGACCTAATTGATTGAGTATGTCCTCGATCCGAGGGAGTGGAAAAACCACTCCAATAGTCTTTTCGTTTAATTTATGAAAATCAACTACTACTCTCCATCTTTTTTCTCCGTTAGGTCCTGCTTTTTTAGGGACTACTAACAAGGGAGAATTCCAGGAGTTTTTGCTCCTCTGGATTACATTATTTTCGAGCATTTCTCATAATTGCTCATTTAACGGGTCCGCCAAATAACTTTTTTTTTTTGAAAATGCTATAAAAAAAAACTACTGAATATTTTTTCAAATTTCTTTTTTTATTTCAAATTACAATCCTTCCGGTTAATGATGGAAAATAATTTCATTCAAATGGCTGCCTCGGCTGGCCATGCAGTAGCCTACACGATCGGCTACGTGCCACACAGCCGATGCTACACTTGATGTTTTGCGCCCTGTTTTTGAAAATCGCAGTCGTTTGGCCACCTCGGAGCTGCGATTTGACACCGTTAGACTATTATTTGTGGGGTGCCGTCAAAGATAAGTGTTACGCCGACAAGCCAGAGACAATTGACGCTTTAAAGGACAATATTCGTGAAGCCATTGGTGTAATACAGCTGCACACAATCGATAATGTACTTAAAAATTGGACCGATTGTTGATATTTGAAATTATTGACCTTAATATAATCATTGTACTAATTTTCATTAAAATTTGTTGAAATCGAGAAATTTTAGTCTCCATATTGGATCCGCCATCTTGAATTTGGCAATTTTGCTAATATTCGAAATTAGTGGCTTCAGAATAATCATTGTACTACTTTTCATTAAAATCGGTTGAAATCGAGACATTTGGTCTCCATATTTTATCCGCCATGTTGGATTTGCAAATTTTGATAATATTCGAAATTAGTGGCCTCAGAACAATCATTGTATCAATTTTCATTAAAATCCGTCGAAATCGCAACATTCTGGTGGCCATGTTGGATCCGCCATCTTGGATTTGGAAATTTTGATAACATTCAAAATAAGTGTTCTCAGAATAATCATTGTACTAATTTTCATTAAAATCCCTTGAAATCGAGAAATTTTGGTCGCCATCTTGGATTTACAAATTTTGTTAATATTTGGTATTAGTGGTCTCAGAATAACCATTGCACTAATTTTCATTCAAATACGTTGAAATAGAGACATTTGGTTTCCATATTGGATCTGTCATCTTGGATTTACAAATTTTGATATTATTCGAAATAAGTGGTCTCACAAAAACCATTGTACTAATTTTCATTAAAATCCGATGAAATCGGGAAATCTTGGTCGACATATTAGATCCGCCATCTTGGATTTGTAAATGTTGATAACATTCAAAATCAATGACCTCAAGATAATCATTGTACTAATTTTCATTAAAATCCATTGAAAGCGAGAAATATTGGTCGCCATATTGGGTCCGCCATCTTGGATTTGTAAACTTTGGTAATATTCAAAATCAGTGACTTCAAAACAATCATTGTACTAATTTTCATTAAGATCCGTTGAAATCGAGGAATATAGGTCGCCATATTGGATCCGCCATCTTGAATTTCTAAATTGGATATAGCCTATGTTACTCAGCGTGAATGTAGCTTTCTAATGGTGAAAGAATTTTTGAAATCGGCACAGTAGTTTTTGAGTTTATTCATTTCAAACATACACACAAAAATACAAATCTTTCCTCTTTATAATATTAGTGTAGATGTAGATTTATTTTGTCGTTATTTTCAGACATATGGCTCTCTGGCCTTGAATTACCGACACTTTGGCCTTCGCTTGAATTACTTGAGCTCTTTGGCCTTGGTTTACAAGGTCCATGTCTCTTTTTATTTATTTTTACGTACTTACCTTGAATGCATTTATTTTGTTTTACTAAACATGAGCTCGGATTTACTATTTTTTGCATCTCGCAACCCATCATTTGTACACTTTCGTACTCAGTCGCTGGGACTAAGTGTAATTTAATCTTATGAATGACGGCTTCAGCACTGTTTACGTTGAGTAGCCCGATTAAAGCTTCGCATTTACTAGCGGGAGTTATTCCATTCGCCAAGAAGACCCCTTCGCTTATCTCTTGAGATAAACAAAATTTTTCTTCTGGTACCATAATGGGAATTCTGGCCACCACCTGTGGTCGCGCGGATACACACAAAGGTTTATCTAGAATTATTGTGTGCCACCCGATCTCGCTGTTCATTGGTGTTTTTGCTAGAATTTCTACTTCGCTAGCCCGTGGTTCTTGTGGAACCCCGCAACCTTCATCTGTACTTGCACATGATTTCAAAACTTGGCAGGTGAATATTTGAACTCCATCGGAGTCGATCCCCTTTCATCGGGTTTTTTCTTTGATTGCTTTTTGGGCACAGGGTTGTTCCATTTCGTACGTTATAGGGTACGAGAACTCCTCCGTGTTAATTTCCGTGCGAGGAAATTTGAGCTTTTTATTCGGCCCCTCAATGTCACAATGTAGTAGGCCTAGTAGGCCATCGTGGGGTAGGTCAGGTATATTACCTATTACATGGAGTTTTCAGGGAATTTTTACTTTATTTGTTTCAGTATTATGAACAATATTTCCCTTGCAACTCCCTAAAGTTTTTCCTGATCCAAAAGCTGTTTGTAATAAACAACTCCCCTTTTTATCGATGGATTTTAGGGCTTTCTTTTTTATTAATGTTATTTCAGCGCCCACGTCTAACACTAGAGGGGTCACCTTTTTGAGACCAATATCTAGTGGAAGCTTCACAATGGGGATACCTTGTGCGGGCGGCTGAATGGACCCCTTATCAAGTTTAGCATTTATAGTCGAGCCAGGGGTGGCGGGCTCGACTGAGTGTCGTTTCCTTGGGCATTTTTTTTCCAGTTAATGCGATACTCGCATGCACTAGTTTCATGGCCCCGTCGTCGGCCACAAAATCCACATGCTTGCCTAACGTGAAACGCGCGGCCATTATTCGAGTTCTGTGACTCACTTGATGCGCGATTATTTGTACGACTTGTTTGTACATTAGCCGGTGGCATTGGGGCTCCGCTATTTCGGTTGGGGCCCTTTTCATTGAAATTTCGCATTTGATTATTTTTATTTTGTAATCTGCGGCATGTACGACGCTCGTCGTACCCGTACATTTTGCAGTTATTGCAGTACGGGGTGTTTTGTCTCTTGAGGCAATTCGCGTACGTATGACCTTTTTTATTACAATAATTGCAGGTCATTTTTGTGACGGCATTACGGGTAGGGTCGTTAATAGGAGGACCTGGAGCTGCTACCTGTGACTGATTTACCGGCGGTGTACCAGGTAAACCTGTCATTGCACTTTTTGGGTAATTTGAGTTTGCCGTTGCATTTTGCACAGCCCAGAAAGGTTGCAAGTGAGGTGTTCCTTGCTGGAGTCGCTCCATATCGAGGGACTTCTCTATTAACTTTTCTACCGAACTTTCACTTATCGTGAGGAGATATTGCTAGAGCAAAGGGTTCACAACTCCTCCGCGCAACGCTCCCATGGCCAATTCTTCTAGTTGAGCATTTATTGCTTCAACAGCTGTGGCATCAAATTTCTTAGAAGCTGCCTCTTTGCACTGAATTAGCGCTTGTTTTAATCTTGCCGTGTAGGCATAGAAAGTTTCCATGGGAAATTGTCGGCAAATAATTACTTTATTTACCAACTCATGGTAAGTTTCTCTGGGCAAAAAGGCCCTGTTGAGGCGCTCTTCGAAATTTGCATAGGAACTTGGGGGATCGGCCACGAATAACTGATACGCGGCTCCCTCTAAGCGATTGACCATTATTTGGGCGGAGATGGTTTTTTCATCTTCTGTCAGGCAACTTAATGTTTCCCTGCAGCCAGTCAGTCAGGCAACTTAATGCTTCCCTGCAGCCACCCAAAAATTTCTGGAGCTGATTCATCAGCTCTGGCCCTGGCGTTCCCGAGAAAGTTGGAACTGACTGGGTTACGATTTTAACCCTTATGTAAGTGACAAAAAAAAAACTTCATCAGAGTGACGAAGTACCTTCATACATTTTATACGTAATGTAAACAGTCAAGTTCTGTTTTTACATTACACTTACTTTGATTATTATTATTTGAATGAAGCTAAGCGGGCAAACAAAGTAGGCGAGGGATTGAGTGGGGTACGCGGTTATCGGTGCACAAGAAACACTCATTCCACGCATCGTGCTTGTTCTTGACACTTGACCGTATACGTTTGTTTTTCTTCTACGAATTCAGTTGTTAGTTTATAATTATTTCATTATGAATATTGGAGCGAGTACTTCTAAACAAAAACCACGCGTTAGGCGATATAATTCGACAGAATTAGCGGCGATGCTAGCAGAGTCTTCTAGTGATGAAGATGATTTTGTTGCTTCTGATAATGAAAACGATTATATTCCTTTGGTTGACGAGAGCAGATTGGAAGTTTCTGATGTTGAGCCAGAAGCCGAAGTCGAAATCGAGAGTGACTATTACGATTCAGATGATAGCTTTGAAGGGGAATTATCTGAAAACGTTATGATTGCAAAAGATGGAACTCAGTGGCAGCTTAATCCATTTCCAAGTACACAAACTAATCGTCGAAACATCATTCGACAACGGGGCGGAGCTGCATCTTTCACTAAACTTTACAATCCAATGGAAATATTCAAAAATATCTTGTCCAATGAAATGTGCGACATAGTTTTGCGGGAAACTAATCGAAAAGGGACTAAGATTACTGAAGCATACAATAATAAACTGATGGAAAATTACCCTGATATCAGCAAGCGACCGAAAGAAAAAACATTCAAACCATTTACAGAACAAGAATTGAATGCATTTTTTGGCATTCTAATTTGTAGTGGAGTACATAGATCTAATAGAGAGCATTTGACTGAATTGTGGAAACCTGATCACTTACCACTATTTCGAGCTGCAATGTCCCATGATAGATTCAAATTGTTGTTACGCTTCATAAGGTTTGATAATGATGTTACACGTCCTGAGCGTTTGTCAGTTGATAAAGCAGCCGCTATTCGAGATATTTGGACAATGTTCATTTCAAATCTGAATAAAAATTACAAGCCACGCGAATGTATTACCGTTGACGAACAGCTATATGGGTACCGTGGGCGGACTCGCTTTACTCAGTACATGCCATCGAAACCTGAAAAATATGGCATAAAAATATTCTGGGCTTGTGATGCAAATAATTCCTACCCCCTAAATGGACAAATATATACTGGAAAACCAAGTGATGGTAGTCGTCAAACAAATGTCGGAGAATGCACTGTATTAGATCTCGTATCTAAATACAAAAATTCTGGACTGAATGTAACAACAGATAACTTTTTTACGTCTCTTCAACTGGTTCATTCCTTGAATTTGCGGAACATGACACTAGTTGGAACGGTGAGAAAAAATAAACGGCTTCTTCCTACAAACATGCAAGCACACAAGGACAGGGCGATTTATACTTCGAACTTTGCCTTTAGTAAAGTAGCAAATGTGTGCTCTTACGTTCCTAAAAAGAATAAAGCAGTAATAATGTTGTCATCGATGCACATGTCATCAGTTATTGAAAGTAATAAGGAAACTGCTAAGCCAGAAATAATTTTATATAATAATAAAACCAAAAGTGGAGTGGATAATATGGATAAGCTATTAGGAGAATATACCGTAAAACGCAGGACGAATCGGTGGCCTTTAGCACTTTTTTACAATATCATTGATATTGCAGCTTTGGCAGCGTATGTAATTTACATGGAGAATAATCCACAATTCGTCTCAAGTGACAAACGCTGAAAGTTTTTGAAATCCTTGAGTCTACAATTGTGCCATGAAAATATAGAACAAAGATCCAAAAATTCCATAGTGATTTCAAAACTACATGTTAGATCTGCAATGCAGGATGTGCTTGGCCAAGAACTACATTCGATTCCTTCTGGATCCATAACTTCTACAAATCAGACTAGACGGGTTTCTACAGGCCGTATTGCAATTGTTGGAAGCTGCTTCATATGCAGAGAACTCAAACGCAAGGAAAGAAAAACGCGAAAAGCTTGCACTTGCGGAAAACCAGTTTGTGATGAACATTCAGTAACTCGTCCAACATGTAACAGCTGCTCTGAGAGTTTTTCTAATTCTGTATAAATAAAAAAATTGCATTTTTTTTTAATATAAACTAAATAAAACATTTTGATAAATATTTATTATTTCATTTTTTGCAATGTCATACAAAAAATAAAGAGGTACCCGGGTACCATATCACTCTATCATGGGTGCAAACAATTTTTAAGCCTCCTCAACATAGTGTGAATGGGCTGACGTGGTCAAAACATAAAAAAAATATGGTTTACAAAAAGTCAAGAGCTCTCACGAAGCCACAGCTATCTATAATGCGTAAAACATATTTTTTTTTTTTAATTGAAAATGCAAAAGGTACCCGGGTACCTCGTCACTCACATAAGGGTTAATTACGCGCACTTGATCGACCATTTTTCCGGATTTGGTTTCGATCCAATTTTTTCGCGATTTACTTTACGGACTTGATCGCGGAGAATCGTTTATTTCGCGGGATTGATCCGAGCTTGCAATGAACGCGCTCAGACAATCAATTACAATTTCAGCCGCGGATACGTCCTTATCACTAACACTTTGATTGCTTAAGTCTAAATCACTCTTATTGTCTAACACTGAATTTATTTCTAATTTTTGGAAAGAGCGTGAGTATCCGTCAAAATTAAGTAGGGCTTCGCGGAATCTCTCTGTATCTTCTTTTAATTTTTTAATTCGTGCTTCGCGTTGATCTCGAGTTTGATTTATTTGTTTCTCGAGATCGTCGCACTGCCTCACAGCGATTCCCCCTGATACTCGCGCTTTTTCCTCTAATTTACTTAAATATTGACTTAGACTTACGGTTAATTCTTCAGCGGTCCTCGGCAAGATGTTTCCGCTGCGCAGGCGGATTCCTTCCAGTGCTTGTTGTTCGGTGAAAGTTAGAGTCCCTCGCTGGGTTGTGTGGTAATCCCTCGCTGGATGATGTGGAGTCGATGCGGCGTTTTCCTCCCTCGATGTTCCGGGTTGAGGTGATGGGATGTTTTCCCTCGATGCCTTTTGTTCCTCAGCGGTGATGTTTTCCCTCGTTGGCTGGGCTGGCGTCTCCTCTCCTTGGGGGCACTCAGGTAATTCCTCGTCGGACATTCACTTGCTCGAACTGTCGAATTCCTGTCGTTACTCCCACGTTGGTGCACTGCGGAATGGATTTAGGAGATCGCTTGTTCACCTAGAAGGGGCCCTTCGCAAAAACCTTAGATTGCAGGATCAAGGCTTTTCAAGCTCTTAAGGCTGAGATACAATGTACGCCACACGTTTTTGTGGCGCGTGGAATATCGTGAAATATCGCGCTGCAATATACAATGAGAGCGACGCTACAGCTGGAATGAAAGAATTGGACTGCTAACCGTCGTCTGAAAAATGAGACCATGTTTAGCACAGGCTCAAATTTCATGGAGCAAATCATGCACAGTTATGTTTAAACTGACGCAAATTAAAAATAATTAAACTTTCGCCAACCGATTTCTTTTATACCACGCTCAATTTTAAGTTTTTTCACAAAAATGATCCTCGCGGGGCACTCAGCTGGGAACTATATAAAAGTCAATGTTCCTGCCTTCGTTTTACCTTCATATTTCTCATATATACCAACCAAAACTAAAAGTTGTATCACAAAATGCCGTAGCCATCTGTTGGGCATCGTAAAACTACTCTAACAGCTGATTCCGTCCCTAGAACCAAACTGAAAAAGAAACATGGAAACGAATCATCGCGCTTCAAAAGTTAAGGCCGAGATACAATGTACGCCACACGTTTTTGTGGCGCGTGGAATATCGTGAAATATCGCGCTGCAATATACAATGAGAGCGACGCTACAGCTGGAATGAAAGAATTGGACTACTAACCGTCGTCTGAAAAATGAGACCATGTTTAGCACAGGCTCACATTTCATGGAGCAAATCATGCACAGTTATGTTTAAGCTGACGCAAATTAAAAATAATTAAACTTTCGGGAACCGATTTCTTTTATACCACGCTCAATTTTAAGTTTTTTTACAAAAATGATCCTCGCGGGGCACTCAGCTGGGAACTATATAAAAGTTATTGTTCCTGCCTTCGTTTTACCTTCACATTTCTTATATATACCAACCAAAGCTAAAAGTTGTATCACAAAATGCCGTAGCCATCTGTTGGGCATCGTAAAACTACTCTAACAGCAGATTCCGTCCCTAGAACCAAACTGAAAAAGAAACATGGAAACGAATCATCGCGCTTCAAAAGTTAAAGTTCCACCAAACTTTGTGGCGCTACAAAGTATCAGCGCGTTCATTGTATCAAGCTGATTGCATTTTCCCGTATTCAAACTCATTTTGTAGCGCCACAAAAACGTGTGGCGTACATTGTATCTCAGCCTTTAAAGTTCCACCAAACTTTGTGGCGCTACAAAGTATCAGCGCGTTCATTGTATCAAGCTGATTGCATTTTCCTGTATTCAAACTCATTTTGTAGCGCCACAAAAACGTGTGGCGTACATTGTATCTCGGCCTTTATAGTTTTCGTGACTATGAAAACTAGGCTTCCCTGATCCTACCGGCTGCGCCAATTGTTACAACTGTGAGGTTGCGGGAGCGGGACTTTTACGATAGTCCTACGCCACAGGTAATACTCAACTTGTTTTCGGGCGGAAGTAGTTCCCGAATTCGTCGTGTGGGTGAATTGGTCCCAGTAAAACAATTTATGTAGACCGTTTAGTTAATATTTATTTCACAATAACTGCCGGTTGACTTTTATTTCACAGTGTTGTCACCATAATTGTTACACTAAAACACTCAACTGGCTTTTAACAAATTCGGTCACTTAATCACTATTTCACGTGAACATTTATTAACTTAACTGAATTTTCTTAACTGAATTATCCGAACCGAAACTTCTTACTCATACTACGGTTACATACGACCAGAGTTGTTAAAGAATGCATTTTTTTCGAGCTGCATTCCTATAAATTTTTTCCTCAAAATGAATTCACTCAAAGCTGCAGTTAAATTTCTCTTGAAGAATGGGAATGGAATTAGATGAATTCCCATTCCTCAAAAAATTTTGAGGAATGCATTATATATTCATTTTGTAAAGAGAATGCATTATTTCGAATGCATTCCTTTGGAATTCAAGACATTTATTGAAGCCTTTGTGAATTCACTCACATTCTTGAATTCACTTGCATTCACTTGAATTCAATGAATTCTTTTGCATTCTATTTACAATAATTATTTTTGGAAAAAAAAGATTAAAAGAGCTCTTATCAAAAATATATGATTTTTTTTTTTTTTTAAACCATAAGTCCATAAAAAAATGTATTTTCATAAGATAAATATGCGGTGCATAGCTGTATTAGGTTTTTAATTAATAATTATTATAATCAACCAACCTTTGGCCCTTGGTTTCCCAATGACCAATTTTGTTCACAATTCGCATTCGAAATTGAAAAAAATACTTTACTCATCTATCGAGTCGTACAATAGAGGAAGGAATATCTTCACGAAAACTGAAAATATGAAGGAAAGGGACGCAAAATTCAAAATTTTGTTTCAGGCTGCCGAATCATTACACAATAAAATGAAGTTTAAATCAATGCATTGTTATCTCAACAATTCATCCACTATCCACTAAACGGAAGAATAACTTCATCAACTAGTTTTGTGACTTACTTGAAGTAAGTCGCAGTGGAATAAAAAGTTCTGCATTAATTATACTGGAGTACAATTCGGTGTAATTTGTATTGCTCCTCAAGATTTCATTTTCTTATTAAAACTTGTAAGTAAACCAAAGTTAGCCAAGTCTAAAAACTGAAATTATATACAGGGTGTTCAGAGGTGGGAGGGAAATATTGCAGGGGGTGAAAGGTCAGACCGAGACAAGCAAAAAATCGTATTGGGGGGGGGGGGGGGGGGGCCCACCGTTTGGCAGTTACAGAGTGATTCGTAAATCTGGATTTTGCCTTATATAGGAATCGCTCTTCTATTTTTATCTTTTTTTCTAAGCATCGCAGCGGCCCCAAACCGGTCTCAAAAAATCACTATTTGGAAGCCCTTTCCAAAAAGGTTAACACCACCCCCCTATCCCCAACCTTGGCCACAATCACCTCTGGAAGTTGAAAAAATTAACTTTTATTCCACGATTTTTCACCTTTCGCCCCACTTTTCTCCGAAATTCATGTTATTAACATACCAACTTTTTATTTTTTTTAAGTTGCCTATGTAATTACCTTGCCAAAAAGGTGCAACATGCCCAGGTAGAAAGGGGTTGCAAAAGTCCTGAAATTAAAAAATTCTCACAAGCACCTAATTACTTTATTCCACCATAATGGGAAAAATCGTTAAGTAAACAATTTTAATGACAGCAAGTTCGGAAATGTTTCTTTAGGAAACACAGGTAATACATTTTTATTATTTCAGCAAAACAGTAATAAAATAATAAATGTAATCTCGTTAAATAGCGTTATTAGTTTATTATATCCAGTATTGACTCCTAAGTATCCTGACGCTCCGTTTCTAATACCTCCTATGAATTATGGTATAAAAATGGGTAAGTTTGAAAGGACATTGACCACAGTTGAAGAAACAAGCGATAAAACCGGGTGTTTAATAGAAAAAATTAAGATAAAATGGCAGAATGCAGTGTAGAAGAGTGTGCCGATATAATTTACGTGTACGGTTTAGTAGACGGAAATGATAGTGAGGCCGTACGAGAATACCAAAGGAGATTCCCGAATCGGCGGTATTTTCAAGGACTTTCAGAAGGTTAAAAGAAACCGGAAGTGTAACCGCCCCCAGAGCAGAAATGCGATCAGGAACATCGTCCGATTCAGTGGACACCGACCAACAAATCCTCAACATCGTCGGGAACAGCCCCGAAATAAGCGTCAGGCCGGTCGCACGACGGTTAGGATTATCCTCAGAGAGAGTTTGGACCGTTGTGAACCGAGAGGGACTACATCCATACCACCATATCCCGGTCCAAGCACTACAGGAAGGAGATTCCGAAAGACCATTGTAATTTGCACTTGGCTGTTCGAGTCTGACATCGAAATCAGAAGGATGAATCGCAATTCACCCGGGATGGCATCACAAACTTCCACAACCTTCACACCTGGTCAGATGTGAACCCACATAGGACAAAGTGTCGGTCCTTCCAGCAACGTTTTAGTGTCAATGTCTGGGCTGGCATCATCGGCAACCGTTGATAGGACCCTTCATCTTGCCCCAAGTGCTGAATAGTCAGCTATATTCGGACTTTTTGGAGAATACCCTTCCGGATCTGTTGGAGGACATCCCCCTGGCCACCAGAAGCGCAATGTAGTTACAGCACGACGGATCACCTGCGCATACTGGGAACATTGTTAGAGCAAGGTTGAATGAACTTTACCCAGAGCGCTGGATTGGACGAGGTGGACCGATTCCTTGGCCTGCTAGGTCACAGGACCTTACTCCACTGGACTTTTTCTTATGGGCAATGATAAAAGATGAAGTTTACTCAAGACCAATCAACACCAGAGAAGAATTAGTTAGCAGCCACGAAAATACGGGAAAGACTGGCTACTATAGACCTCAAACGTGAAATAAGACGAAGGCTACTTGCATGCATCGAAACTGGCGGAGAACATTCTGAACAGCTTTTGCAGGTCATAAGCTTTAATTGTAATTAGTTTTTAAGCGAACAAAATGTATTTTTTAGTTAACTTAAGTATAATTTCCTAAAAATTCGAATTGTCATGATATTCTGTAAAAGGATTTTTGTAAATAAATGTTCCTATCCTTTTCCTATCTGGGCAAAAAATAAAAAGTAGGTATGTTAATAACATGAATTTCGGAGAAAAGTGGGGTGAAAGGTGAAAAATCGTGATATAAAAGTTAATTTTTTCAACTTGCAGGGGGGATTGAGGCCAAGGGGTTGGGGATAGGGGGTGGTGTTAACCTTTTTGGAAAGAGCTTCCAAATAGTGATTTTTTGAGATCAGTTTGGGGCCGCTGCGATGCGTAGAAAAAAAGATAAAAATACAAGAGCGGTTCCCATATAAGGCAAAATCCTGATTTACGAATCACCCTGTAACTGCCGAACGGTACGAGATGCCCCCCCCCCCCCCCCCCCCCCCCCCACCCATACTTTTTTGCTTGTATCGGTCTGACCTTTCACCTCCTGCAATATTTCCCTCCCATCCCTGAACACCCTGTATACAGTGCTAATAAAATAATAGGTAATAAAGTTGAGAAGTCCAGTGTGCGCAATTTCTATAAGCGCAGCCAGTTGTATTCATGTTTAAAGAAAACTACTTTTTATTTTTCAAAACCGATTATATTGCATAAATTCCCCATTGGTAATATTAATTAAATAATATAAAACATTCATTAAAGTAAGTAATTACTTTATAATAAAAATAAATATAATTAAGAGTCTCTTTGGCTGCGCAATTTCTATAAACTCACTTTATATTATAATCTTTATTTTAAAAGCCTGATGAAAAGTAAATTTTTGTATATTTTCTAAGTATTGTGTTTTACCTCCTTTGTTAGTTATAACTTGAAAAAAACTGTTAAACATCGAATTTATTAACTTTTTAAACAAATGTTCTTCAATATCATTCCAGCATTTCAAAATATCGGCTTTCAGTTGAGATAACGAAGAAAATTGTCCACGATTTGCGTAAACCCTTCGTGTCATGATTCCCCAAATGTTCTCCATTGGATTTAAATCTGGGCTACGTGATGGCCACTCCATTACAGGAATATTTCTTTCACTAAACCATCGTCTTGTTTCGGCAGAAGAATGCACAGCGGCGTTATTCTTTTGAAAAATCAAATCTTTTTCCATATTGTCTTTTAAATATGGAATTAGAGATTCCTCCAGCAGGTCTGTATATATGGCAGAGTTCATTCGGGTGGGAACAAAGCGTAAAGATAACTTTCCTTGATAAGAAAAGGCACCCCATTACATTAAATTACCAACACCAAAATTACTACTTAGACAAGGCGAATCGGGCTTCCTTAAATCATGCCAATATGTACTCAATCCATCTGGGCTATCTAAATTAAACTGTTTTCCGTAAGAAAAAATAACGTTTTGCCACTTTTCGTCCCAGTTCATGTGACTTCTAGCAAAATCTAGGCGTGCATTTTTATGATGCTGTTGCAGTTGGAGAGATTTGGCCGGTTTCTTACATTTAATATAAGTAGTGTCCTTCAAAATTTGTTGGATTCTTATTCCTTTAATTGAGAGTTGTAATTCCGCTATAATTTGAGCTGCACTTAACTTTTTTTCATAACTTCTTCTCTTATGTTCCCAATATTTTGATTGGAAACTTTGGTGTTCTCTCTTAGATGATCCCATAATCCATTACGATTGTCCTTTTGAATAAAATTTCGCACCACACATTCTGAACGTCCAATTCTCTTTGCAATTTCTCTTATACCAAAGCCAGATTCCCTAAACGCACGGATTCTGATACGATCGTCGTTGTGAAGGAGCTTTCTACGGGGCATTACAATAAATCTTAAGAAATAACAGCAATTATATAAAATTAAGCTAGAGTTGGACAATAAATATGAAACTCACATGAATTGTTTCCCACAAAGTTGCAAAATTACTTTGCGTTTAACTAGTAATACTACAAAAAAAACTGCGTTTATAGAAACTGCGCACTTTAAGATCAATTTGGAAAGATTGATCTATTGCATTCACGCATTGACTGATATTTGGAATTGTTTAATTGCTTTTATGAATAGTTATAAACTTTAACAATTGTCCTGTAAAGAAATTTTGTTACTATATCGCTTTATTTTAACGAATTGTGCATTTCACTTGAAAATCAGACGTGCGCTTATAGAAATTGCGCGCCCTGTAGTCTAAATATCAAATTATCTTTTAAAATCTCGCTCCTCTGCAAAATAATTGGTATCATTATGGTATCGTTATTTGTCATATGGGAAATTAGTCATTCATGCAACGCTCTTCAGTGGAAAAATGTTTAGTTCGACCTATCTAAGATTATGTAATTAAAAAATCTAGTAGAATCATATTACAAAAAATAATTTAGTTTAACCTAAACGCTAAAAATCAATGTAAAAACCTTTTTATCCCATTAAGAAAAGAGTTTTTAACTAATCAAAAAAAATTCAATTTGTTGACCATTTTAAAAATTCATTGATTTTTTAACTTTTCAGTTTAACACCTAGAACTTGACTGCATGGCTAAGTTTCCATATAACAAATAACGAAGACTTTATTACTCAATTATATTTCAGAGGAAAGAGTTTTTAAAGGCGGAATTGCTCTTAGACTATTTGTCAACTCTATTACATATTATTTTGATGAGCTCTGTACATATATATGCGTAAACTTATCATTTAATTTTTAAATTTGATTATACATATTAGCATTTCAGTCTACCATTTTGAAACCATTGAATTTTTCCATTTTTCTGTGAGAAATAAAATAAGAATATACCGGCTTCTGATTTAAAAACATAAGGAAATATGTGTGGGATATTTTTTTTTTTTTTTTTTTTTCATTGAAATAATTATTTTCTTAATTTATTAAATAGTTCTTTTAATTCAGGAATAATGTTCTGAAATTCGCAAAATTGGCTAACAAGAAAACATTCCGAGGTGTCCCCCGCCGTTTCAGTAGCGGTTGTAACATGTTAATCTACATCAAAATGTCATTTTTGAAACTAATTTATAGTATATACACTATACAGTTGATTAATATGATTGCGATCTTATTTTCTTTGGAAAAACGCATCTCTTCATCTTGACGTAGAATTTTATTTCTCTTCTTTTTTATCCACAATTTAAGGCACTAGAACCATTCGATTGTTTGAAATTTTTTTTAGGAATTCGCCTTTTCTTTTTTTTTTAGATATCTAAAATCTCCTATGTCAAGACGCAAATGTAAATAAAATTCAGAACTGTCGATTGTAAAGTTACTTTTAAAAAAATCTTAAAAATGGTCACTTTACAGCCAGAAAAGAATGCAAAAGAATTCATTGAATTCAAGTGAATGCAAGTGAATTCACGAAGGCTTCAACGAATGCCTTGAATTCTAGAGGAATGCATTCGAAGTAATGCATTCTTTTTGCAGAATGAATATAGAATGCATTCCTTATTATTTTTTTGAGGAATGGGAATTCATGTGTTAATTCATAATTCTTCAGAGAAATAAAAGAATGGAAAATATGAATTTTTCATTCATTTAAATTAAAACTCAAAAAAAGCTGCATTCTTTAACAACTCTGCTTACGACGAATTTCCAACTCGGCTTCTTATTAGCAGCTCGGAGCTGTTTCCCCGTTCGTATATGAAATCGGACTCAAATTCTTCTTTGATTCCCGATCGCATGAAACCTCAATTTCAGGCGGTCGGTTACCAATCGAAGAAAAGCGATCAAAGCAATTTTTTATGCAGCGACAATGCTTTCCATTGTTCGCGTGCGCCTTGATTTCACTTTTCCCGCTTGCCTCGGCACTTATGCTCCAGGGTCGGGTCATCGTCTGTATATAATTTACGTAAGTCGTAAATTATCGTTGGGTGTTGTTTTTACTTTATGTCAATGCACTTAAAATGTGCACGGATGCCTTTTTCTTGAGATGAAGTCTCAAGGGGCTGTTTTTCATTCTAAATTATTATTTCCCAACATTTGTTTTCTATTAACTTTTTGTGTGTACTAAAAAATATTTTTACTTTCTTTGTTTAGTGTATACAACAGTCCGTTCACAAAGAATGCCTCATATATATTAGGGTGCTTTTTTTTCGCGCTTTTTTTTTTTTCTCAGTTCCACCTCGAAATTTTGTGGCAAATACCTCAACAAAAATTCCCTGAAAATTGGAGCCCTTAATATTAATATTAAGTACTAGACCAAGGCGTATAAAGATTTCCCATATAAAATACACGTAAACTTTGATTATTTTTCTTCAAAACTCTACAGCTCAGAGGAATTTTATAGTATAATCTTGGTCAATGGTAGGGTTTCTTAAGAATTGAATGCTCTACAAAAGTGTCCATTGCGGTGTAACCCTAACTCCCACCAGCGAGGTAGTACGGGTCATTGACCCCAATTTTTCCACGAAATTCTCGCTTTTTGCCCCTATCTCGTAAACAACAAGAGGTACAGAAAAAGTGAATATGACAAACTTGTAGCAAATTCAATTTCCTCCAAAAAGTTCTTGAACACCAAATTAACATCGATATTTCTTGAGATATTGGGCTTTGAAGTTGAGGTAGTGTGGAACTTTCATGGATTATTGAGCTAAATTGTAAAAACACTACTGTTCAGAGCTGAACAATATATCATAATTGAGTTAAGTTTTTTTATCTGTAATTAGCTAGTTATTATTTCATGTCGCCTACTTTCCATGCCACAAATAATTTTGCACATTCAGCGCAAGCAATTTTTACGCTGCAATCCACCGGCATGAAGACATGAAGCAATAACCAGCTAACCCGTTTACCGATTTTTGTAATATGTTCTTAATGCTTAATCTTAAATTTTTTATTGTTATAAATACTCCACAGTATTGTTAATAAAGTCAGTATTCAAAGAACCGTTTGAGTATTCATCATTTTGACGCCCGTTCAAATCATTGGTCCTTCGAGCCCACGAACATAGCCGCCCGCGCTTAAACATTCAATACAGTACCGCGATAATTCAAGAAGCTTGAATTATACGAACAACCGAGGAACATAGCCGTCCGCGTTTAACTTTAACTTTAACTTACTTAAATTGTTCCGTGATAATTCAAGACGCGCTTCACTTTTTCGACAACAATTCAAGAAACTTGAATTATACATTAGCCGACCGCGCTTAAATTTTTAATTACAGTACTACTATAATTCAAGAAGCTTGAATTATAGGATCAATTCACCACAGTCAATTGGATTTACTTTCGGAAACTAAAAGGAACTGATTGCTACCTACGCTTCAGAATCCAAGAGGCTTGGGTATCTATTACGCTCTCCACATTAGCCGCCAACAAGTAGCCTGAAGTCTTCGCCTTTCGACTTTCTACAGCCGCCTTTCACACAGATTTCAGAATTCAAGAAGCTTGAATTCTGCTATCTCCACCCACGAAGCACATTCTGAACCCGCACTAAAAAAATTCTTTATTCACGGGGGATTTTTCACAAAAAATACGCTGCGCTTGCAAAGAACAACTCGTGCACTTCGATTTTAATTGAGCAGAGCGAACTACAACTATTTCATTACAAAATAAATAAATTTTAAAGAAATATGAGTGCGCAACTTCTGATTAAAGAACAAATGGAAATTGCTCAAAAGCTTGAGCGTTTCCTAAGCAATTTTAAAAAAGACAGTCCCGACAGAAAAACACCGGAATACTTGAAAAAGAAAGCTGAGGAGCTTGAGTTGTTGAGGGGGAATTTTAAAGTCCTCCATAACCAAATAGTGCTTCTTCTTGGTGATAACAACGATCATCCATATTTTGAGGAGCAAATCTATGCTAAGACAGAAAAAATATTCTTAGATGCTTCTGAGAGAATTGCTGCTACAGTGCCCAAGGCAGCATTAAGCAGCTCTGATGGAATTGCTGTAGATTCCAAAAGATTAACTAATCGCTCAGCCCAGAGAGCAGAGGAATACATAGAGGTACAACCCTCGAACAAAATTCGTGCCAGAGTTCGTTGACTGAGCTCGAGCAAAGGGGGAAGTGTAAGACGAAAGAGTCACACTGTGCAGAAAAGCTTTACATCCAGTGATATACTCACGGCTCTCACGAAATCTATCTTTGCTATGCAGCCGTAATTCGGTTGCCAAGCGACGAGTGTGCGCTGCTGGTTTAATTCCTTTGCCCCGAAAGTTGCAAATATGAGATTGTGTGTATTATAAAATCGATATTCTGTTTCTGTGGAATATTACAATACACGGATATCCAGGTCGTATTCTCAGGCCGATTTAATTTGTATTTCGGGAAAGCAAAAATTTTGAATAACTTTTAATATGGGAAAATTGACCAATATATTTTTTTAGATGCACAAGCACAGTATAAGTTTTTTAAAATTATTTGTTTGGGTTTGTTAACATAAAGCGAGAGCGGTAATATTTCCTTTTAAATATTCTGACCGAATCACGATTTAAGGGGAGAAATCACCTTAGAAATTAGAAGTATGTAGTTTTTGGAATTATTTTTACACGGAAGAATTCATGTGAATCTTTTTCAATTTCGATGATGTTTTCATGTACATCTCATTAAATTTTGCAGCCAGAAATCCCTGCTTTATCTACAGCAGGTCTTCACCCGACTTACGTTATACTACTCTCTGTGCTAGTCGTATTCTCCCACCGATTTAAGTTGTATTTTTGGAAAGGAAAAAATATTGAATAATTTTTAATATGGGAAAATTGACCAATATATTTTTTTAGATGTAGCATAGTATAATTTTTTTGAAATTATTTTTTTCGGTGTGTTGATATAAATTGAACTATTTCCTTTTAAATATTCTGCCCCGAATCAAAATTTTACGTAATACGGAAATATGCATTTTTAACCCTAACACATTAAACCGGGGCGTTTGTGATCAGCTTTACTTCTAACAGGCAGTAGTTTAGGATAGGATAGAATGGTTGTGAAATAATAATATAAATAAATAATTTCCGAAATTTCATTGCATCGACTTTTAGTTTAACGTATACATAATTTAAAAATTACAAACCCTGCAAAATATCTCCTAGAAGCTAAATCTATGGGCTGGTTAATTAGTTCAATTTCCGTATCTTCGGGATCTAAAATTTCTATAGGTACGTCGTCATTTTCAGGAAGACTTGATGCTTTATTTACGGAAGTTACTGGCTCTTTGTGACTTTGGGTTGACAGTGAAACGAAGCCTGATGATGTGGAAGAATTACACGATTTCGATATTTGCAGAACCTTATGCCAATCAACACATAAAAATTCATCTTTATCGTCCTGACAATTAGACCGCGTTGAAGGACGTATGATGCGTACGGACGCTATTTTACCCATAATAAAATTTAATTCATAAGCCGATGGATCCGAGTGATTTCCGCACATTGACCGTATTAGAGCAAATAGATTTTCGATTGTATTTTGATTTAACCGATTTAAGAATAGAAATTTGACATCAAAATCTTGCTGCAAATCTTCTAACATTAATAGTATTCCCCTAATCGTTTGAATTAGACTTTTTTTCCAATGAGTAATGTTTTCGGCGTTTTAAATAAACGTATTATTTAGATATTCCCGCATTTTTACTAAACACTCGTAAGGAGTATTATCGGTTGATAAGGGTTTTCCCATCGGATTTCTACAATGAAAAGATTTGCTATTTAGGGCATCAAAAAGATCGTTAATTATAGAACAAAAAGTAGCAGTGTTTTCAGCAATCATCTTTAAATTTCACTCGAAGTGTTCTTGAAAATTATGTGATCGAATTGCAGCAGCTACAGTTGCACTGAAAACCTGCATAGCTAAAGAGACCGACATTTTTATATCACCGATTGGATTAACGTGAGCTAAAGTTAATTTAAGTGCTGCTTTAGTGACAGAATGCTTTTCTAATTCGTAAAGTCCCGTGATAATTTTCCAACTCGCCATTACCGTGTTTTCCACATAGTCGTCATGTGTTTTACCTTTCCATACAAAATCATGTTTAATAAGTGAATTCCGCGAACACTTTATCATGTGTGGTGCATCGAAGAGAGCATATATTTTCTTATTATTATGATTAAAAAACGGTTCTATATTTGTAATACCAGGATCGGAAAACAGTTTTCTGTTATTCGGACCTTGATCGCAAGTAATAGCAACAATATTAATACCTATTTTTTCCGTGTTTCCTAAAACTTCAAATAATAATTCATTTAACCTACCGGAACTTATTCCACTAACGGATGTGAAATATCCTAATACATGCTTCCAAGGTGAAAAAAGACCGCGCACCATGAAAACCACTACATATTTAGCTAATTCATTTTTTCGACATTTACCGTCATCATAAAAACCTTCAATTTGATCTGCTGTTACATTATATTTTAATTCTCGCCTAACAACTACCTCATCAAAAACTAGAACAGCATTTTTTGATCTTTCATCAAATTCAGTGATTGCCGAAGCAATAAAGGGATATAGTTCTTCATTGTGGCCTGGTTTCAAGTTTTTTACTGGAACCCAATTTTGCAAAGAAGTACGGCTAGTTAGAGCTAAATTTAAGTCATTTTTTAAAAACCTATAACATGATAGATAGAGCACGGAAATATAAATTTAAAGAAATTGTCTTCTCATCTTCGCTATAAGCAACATTTTTTCGCCTAGTGAATAACCTACACATCGTCAATGTATTTTTACTATACCTGCCTGGTGATAAATTTAATATATCCTTTTGAACAGTTTTCTTAATTTTAAAACGCGCTAATCTAGAATTCAAGACTTTAATTTTTCTTTTTAGATTGGTATTTTTTGTTGAAATAGTTTGAACTGCTTTTTTAAGCTTATTATTTTGTTTTAGATAAAATAGTGTATTTTCGGCGGACTTATGGCAAAACGAACATAGCGGCTCAACATCTTCATTACATTTACTATTTCCTGGGGTAATTAAATGAACTGGGGCAACTGGGTTTTCTGTACAAAGATATTCGGACTGAATAGTGCTGCAAGGGAAATCAATTCTTTGAGGGAGATTTAATGTGGGATATTGGTTATTACACAATTTTCTTTGCCCAGGGAATTTCAATTCAAAATGATTTTGGCAAACATAAAACCGTTTAGGTAAGGATTCCTGGAATTCTAGGCAGCACAGTTTCATCCACTCTTCCCGCCTAACAGAATCTCGCGGACAAAAGAAACTTATGGTTGAATTTTCGTCTTTGCCAATATTACAACCCGGGACTACACATCTAATACCTGTTTTTTCCTTTTGGATAATGAGATCCCTCTTGCTCCTTCCATTATAAAAGCAAAATAACAAATATAATACAAATCATTCACTGTTTAATATGCATTTACGCTTAAAATCAGGCAAACAAGACGTTTGAAAAAACATCTTGCCATATGCATTGTTTAAGCATTTTGCATACCCTCCCAACTAAATTTTACATTGCATAGTTCAATGCGGCACCACTATTGGCTCATTTAGGCGCCACTATGGGAATTGTAAATTCATTCATAAAATCACAAGCTAAAAGAATTCATTCATTATTTACTACACCCCGCCATCCCTTTTGCAAATCCTTGATTAGGTAGCAATACACGGTCAAATTATAAACAATAATTCTCCTCCTGTCTCGTTCCGAAAAATAATAACAGAAAGAGACCGAAAGAAAACATTCTTAATAATTTAACCGTGTGCTCATACCCACACGAGCGTTATTCCTGCCTGTTTTATACAAAACACCTTGCAGCCACCCATAGCAACAATGTGTTGGCAGTTTATTTTAATATCGCATGCATTAATCGCGCCGGTGTGTGCGGCTCATTCCTGTTAAATTTTCAGGCTGCACAGCCAACGTCATGAAACTGCCGTCGCTGCACAGGGAACTTTATGAGACCGCCGTGGCTGCACAAGAGCTTTTTCTCAGGGCTTTTATAAGACCGCCGAGCTTCTATTAGACCGCCGAGCTTCTATGAGACCGCACTTTGAAATGAAATGTATGAAAGCGAAATTCCGTTCGTGGCTATATGGCGTTGGCACTCTATATGTTCCTCTGCTCTCTGGCTCAGCCGAGCTACCCGTGCCAGCGTTGTCTCCTCGCTCAAACCTCAATAGCAGCATACATATATGCTAGCACCCATGCTCAACCAAACGCGGGAGAATCATTTCCTCTGAGCTTAGAAATGAGCCGTTACAATAATCTACCAAAACTTCCGCCAGTAAAAATACCTAAATTTTCTGGCAATTACAAAGAATGGAAGCCCTTTTCAGATATTTTCACTACGGTAATAGACTCAAATATTTATTTGAGTAAGGTAGAGAAAATGCAATACCTTCTATACCATTTGGAAGGTGATGCCAGGAAGGTAGTGGGCCATCTTCAGCTGTGTAATGAAAACTACGAGACAGCTTTGACGTTGGTACGAGCACGTTACAATAACAATAGGAAGATTATCACTACGTACATCAATACTATGATGGACGTGAAAAAGGTGGAACATAGGTCCCAGGAGGATATCATAATGCTCTATGATACCATAAGAGAATGTGTCGAGGCATTAAAGAATTTCAACTGCCGGACGCAAGAATGGGGACCGATAATTGTTTGCATTGCCATGAGAAAGCTTGACGTTGAAAGCTTGCGCTTTTTCGAAGAAGGTCTTGAGAATTCAAGGGAAATGCCGACAACCGCCGAGCTGCTAGCCTTCCTGGAAAAACGGTATCAGGTGCTGGATTGTATTAAGGAGTCGAAACAAAATAAGTTCGAACCCCACAACAAAAAAAAGGCTTTCCATACAACGGTAAGCCAGACCTGTGCATTCTGCAATAAACGGCATACGATATACCAGTGCACAAATTTCAAAAAATTAAGTGTGCAGGAAAGAAACGCCTTTATAGCTAAGAAAAATCTATGTATAAATTGCATGGCTCACGGTAAAACAGAAAAATGCAAAACGAATAAATCTTGTTACTACTGCAACAAGAAACATCATACACTCTTACACCGCAATGTGGAAGCCGTAGGAAATCATCCGAATAAGGAAAGAGCTAGTGAAGAGCCACCTAAACAAGCGAAGGCAGATGATGCAGTGGCTTTTCACAACAAAACCAAAATAGGGAACGTCCTGCTGCCGACAGCATTAATAAGAATAAAAAATACTCTTGGGCAATCACAAATGCTCAGAGCATTGATTGATCCAGGATCACAGGTATCTCTCATTACGAAAGAGGCCGTCCAAATGCTTAAACTACAAAAGGAGCGAGTCAGGACAACAATATTGGGTGTTGGAGAAGCAAAATCAGCAAAAGCTTGCAGCAAGGTCAGCTTCTCGGTTCAATTAAAGGATGCAAGGAGCTCATTCCTTCGGGTAGAAGCATTAGTTTTGCCAAAATTGAATTCATCACTTCCTGACATGCCAATACGAGAAGTTGACATACAGCGGTATGGAAACATCATGCTTGCAGATCCCACATTCAATAACCCAGGTCCTATCGATATATTACTGGGAGCTGATGTCTACGCAAAGATACAGTGTGCGCAATTTCTATAAGCGCAGACAGTTTTATTCATGTTTAAAGAAAACTACTTTGTATTTTTCAAAACCGATTATATTGCATAAATTGCCCATTGGTAAATATTAATTAAATAATAAAAAACATTCATTAAAGTAAGTAATTACTTTATAATAAAAATAAATATAATTAAAAGTCTCTTTTGTCTGCGCAATTTCTATAAACTCACTTAATATTATAGTCTTTATTTTAAAAGCTTAATGAAAAGTAAATTTTTGTATATTTTCTAAGTATTGTGTTTTACCTCCTTTGTTAGTTATAACTTGAAAAAACCTGTTAGACATCGAATTTATTAACTTTTTAAACAAATGTTCATCAATATCATTCCACCATTTCAAAATATCGGCTTTCAGTTGAGATAACGAAGAAAATTGTCCACCATTTGCGTAAACTCTTCGTGCCATGATTCCCCAAATGTTCTCCATTGGATTTAAATCCGGACTACGTGATGGCCACTCCATTACAGGAATATTTCTTTCACTAAACCATCGTCTTGTTTCGGCAGAAGAATGCACAGCGGCGTTATTCTGTTGGAAAATCAAATCTTTTTCCATATTATCTTCTAAATATGGAATAAGAGATTCCTCCAGCAGGTCTGTATATATGGCAGAGTTCATTCGGGTGGGAACAAAGCCTAAAGAAAACTTTCCTTGATAAGAAAAGGCACCCCATAACATTAAACTACCAACACCAAAATTACTACTTAGACGAGGCGAATCGGGCTTCCTTAAATCATGCCAATAAGTACTCAATCCATCTGGGCTATCTAAATTAAATTGTTTTCCGTAAGAAAAAATAACGTTTTGCCACTTTTCGTCCTAGTTCATGTGGCTTCTAATAAAATCTAGGCTCGCATATTTATGATGCTGTTGCAGTTGGAGAGATTTCTTATATTTAATACAAGTAATGTCCTTCAAAATTTGTTGAACTCTTCTTCCTTTAATTGGGAGTTGTAATTCCGCTATAATTTGAGCTGCACTTAACTTTTTTTTTCATAACTTCTTAACTTATGTTTCCAATATTTTGTTTGGAAACTTTGGTGTTCCCTCTTGGAGGATCCCATAATCCATTACGATTGCCCTTTTTAATAAAATTTCGCACCACACATTCTGAACGTCCAATTCTCCTTGCAATTTCTCTTATACCAAGGCCAGTTTCCCTAAACGCACGGATTCTGATGCGATCGTCGTTGTCAAGGACCTTTCCTCGGGGTATTACAATAAATCTTAAGAAATAACAGCAATTATACAGAATTAAGCTAGAGTTGGAAAATAAAAATGAAACTCACATGAATTGTTTCCTAAAAAGTTGCAAAATTACTTTGCGTTTAACTAGTAATACTACAAAAAGAAACTGCGTTTATAGAAACTGCGCACTCTAAAATCAATTGTAAAAGATTGATCTATTGTATTCACGCATTGCCTGATATTTGGAATTGTTTAATTGCTTTTATGAATAGTTATCAACTTTACCAATTGTGCCTGTAAAGAACCTTTGTTACTATATCGCTTTATTTCAATGAATTGTACATTTCACTTGAAAATCAGACGTGCGCTTATAGAAATTGCGCTCACTGTACTCAGAGAAGGAATTATAACGGACTCAATCCTACCGACTGCCCAAAATACCAAACTAGGCTGGATATTATTCGGAAACATCCCAAGAGATTCCAAATCCATGCCGGCACACAATGAGGTCTCGAGTTTCCTCTCTCTTGCCGAAATTGACCAGAAGCTCGAACAATTCTGGGAATTTGACAATGACACTGCCACAAACCAGGCTAGTGACTCATGCGATAAACACTTTGAAGCTACGTACAAGCGAGACAAAGATGGCAGATACATCGTTCGTCTACCATTCAAGGATAGCCAAGAGAAATTAGGTGACTCCCGAAACAGAGCAGTAGCCAGGCTGCTACAAATGGAAAAGAAACTAAGCAAGACGCAGGAGAATATGGCTGAATACAACAAATTTCTTTTAGAATATCTAGCGCTTGGGCACATGAGCCCAGCCAAAAGATTCTCAGAAGATCACTCAAAGGTATACTACTTGCCTCATCATGCCGTGCTCAAAATGGAAAGCACTACTACTAAACTACGTGTAGTATTTGATGGGTCATGCAAAACCGAATCGGGAACAAGCCTTAATGATTTGTTGCATTCCGGTCAAAAATTACAATGTGATTTAAGCCAAATCCTACTAAGTTGGCGTAAACATCGCTATGTTTTCACGGCCGATATTGAAAAAATGTTCAGACAAATAAAGATGGCACAAGAGGACAGAAATTATCAACGAATACTATGGAGAGAAAGTCCCAACGAGCCAATTCGAGAATACATACTGAACACAGTCATCTATGGAACTGCCCCAGCCACGTACCTTGCTGTAAGAACATTGAAGCAGCTCGCGATAGATGAAGGAGAACATCTTCCCATTGCTAAAAGGGTCTTAATGAATGAGTTCTATGTTGATGACATGCTTTCTGGTGCAGACACCAATTCAGGGGCTCGGCAACTTCAGGAGCAAATCATACAGTTATTACGTGCAGGAGGGTTCAACTTACGCAAATGGACATCAAACCACGATGCTCTACTAATAGATATTCCTCAGGACTTGTTAGAAAAAGGAATATTAGAAATAACTGAGGATGACTCGGTGAAAACGCTTGGGTTAAACTGGAATCCTAAAAGAGATGAATTTCAATTTATCATTAATCTAAAAAGGAACGGTTCCCAATTAACGAAAAGAGCACTATTATCCACAATCGCAACAATATTTGACCCTCTAGGGTGGTTGGCACCAGTAACAGTTTCTGCAAAAATAATAATGCAAGGACTTTGGAAAATCGGAATAGACTGGGACCAACTATTGCCCAATGAAATAATAAGCTCGTGGATCAAAACTGAAACAGAATTGACTGAGCTACAGAAAATTAGAATTCCACGGTGGATAAACTATCGCAGGAACCAACAAGTGCAATTTCACGGATTCTGTGATGCTTCTGAAAAAGCATATGCTGCTGCACTTTACTTAAGAACAATTGATAACAACAACAAGGTTCATACCATGTTGCTGACCGCAAAAACCAAGGTTGCTCCTCTAAAGCAAAAATCAACACTACCTCGACTAGAGCTATGCGGTGCTCTTCTGTTAGCTCAGCTAATTAAAGCTGCAAAAGCTTCCCTAGATATAGATTCCCCAGAAGTCTTTGCTTGGTGCGATTCCGAAATAGCCCTCGCTTGGATATCCAAAAGTCCTAGTAATTGGCATACTTTCATTGGAAACCGAGTGAGCGAGATACACGATTTAGTAGGGAAGCATATATGGAGACACGTTTCATCTTCCGAGAATCCCGCGGACCTCGCAACTAGAGGCATAAGCCCTAACAAGCTTGTATCAAACAGTCTCTGGTGGAAGGGACCACTTTGGCTTAGCAAATCTTCTGAATCCTGGCCTAAAAAAAGGCTTAATTTGACAACTGACGAAGAAGAGAGAAAAATAACATAATTTGCCACAACCATATCATCTCAAGATCTATTCCAATGTTCATCATTTACGAGACAAGTACGAGTAATCGCGTACGTCTTACGATTTATCAACAACACCAGAGCTTTCAAGACAAACAAAAATGTAAATCACCTAACAACAGATGAACTGCAAAATGCAAAAGAATGCATTATAAAACTAGTACAATTGGAGGAGTTCTCAGAAGAGATCAACGCCCTAAAGAAACAACGACAGTTAAGAAAAAGCAGCAAGCTTCTTTCACTCTATCCCTTTATAGATTCAAACGGATTGCTACGAGTCGGGGGAAGGCTGGAAAAATCATACTTGCCAACAGATGCAAAGCATCAAATACTTTTGCCTCCAAAACATCACATTACGAACCTCATAGTTGAGCACGCTCACCGACAAACACTACATGGGGGTACGCAACTTACGCTCAATTACCTAAGATTGAAATTTTGGATTATTGACGGCAAAAGGGTGGTCCAGGGAAGAAATCACAAATGTATTACATGCATACGTTATCGTTAAAGTACCTCTCAGCCCCACCATTCTCAAGCACTGGAGTAGATTATGCAGGACCTTTCTTAACAAAGGCCTCAAAGGGAAGAGGAACTAAAACACTAAAAGGTTATATAGCCCTATTTGTATGCATGGTCACCAAGGCAGTACATTTAGAGCTTGTCAGTGATTTAACCACGGATTCCTTTCTCGCAGCTTTTAGAAGATTCGTTTCTCGCCGAGGGATTTGCAAACAAGTCTACAGTGATAACGGAACAAATTTTGTTGGCGCTAACAACAAATTAAATAAAGATCTACAACTTGCAATTTCCAATGCCACTAAACTAGCGGCAGAAACATTGGCCAATGATGGTACAGACTGGAAGTTTATTCCTGCAGTTGCTCCACACTTTGGAGGACTCTGGGAAGCCGGAGTCAAATCAGTTAAGACTCATCTGAAACGAATTTTAGGAGAGACTCTACTCACTTATGAAGAGTTTAGCACTGTTCTAACACAAATAGAAGCCTGCCTTAACTCTAGGCCTATTGGACAACAATCCAGTGACCCGAGAGATCTAGAGCCATTAACACCCGGCCATTTTTTAATCGGCAAACCACTCATAGCCTCTCCTGTTCCAGCCATCGAGGAAAAGGGGATACATCAAAGATGGAAGCTCGTAACGAAGCTCCAACAAGACATCTGGAAAAGGTGGTCTCAAGAATATCTATCCCAACTTCAACAGAGGAGCAAGTGGAAGACAGAGGGAAGGAATCCAACAATAGGAGAATTAGTCCTCATCAAGGAAGATAACATGCCACCCCAGAAATGGGCTTTGGGACGTATTGTGGAGCTACACTCTGGAGATGATGGTTTAGTGCGGGTCGTTTCTGTTCAGTTTAGAAATGGAATCAAGAAACGTCCTTTAACTAAATTATGTCAGCTGCCTCTCGGAATATATAACGCAGAAGATGACATTCCCAGCACCAAATCCGTTACAGCGATGACTACCATCAAACGTAAGCGTAGTTCTCGCAAGATAGCCTATTTAGAGCCGGAACTCTGGTCAAAGCCAGAGCATTTTGACCAGATCAAGACAACAAGAGTCAATACCGCATCTGATAAGGAAAAAACAAAAGTAAAGTTCGCAAGAAAAAGAAGGAAAATTGCTCCATGCAACTGGGCAACGAAATTGCTTCACACAACGATACTTTACTTTTACTGGTTAACAGTAGCGTTCGCAAAGGATTTTGAGATCATCCAGCCCAAATTGGGTTTCTTTGTGGAAAACTTAGGCAATGCTCGGATTAAAAGAGGCAATCTTAGACTGCAGGTATCATTTCCGAAGGATGAAATGATCACCGATCAAAAGAATATTGATACTTCTTGGGAGCAGATTAAAAACATGTGCGAAAAGACGAAATCTCTCACGTACATTACTCGCTGCCAAACATATCTTGATCATCTGTCCACAAGAAGACAGAACCTTCTAAAAGCCATAGATGAGGGCCAGCAGATGTTAGAACATAAAAGCAGGAACAAAAGAGGTCTTCTTGGCAGATTCCTCACTTCAGTGTTTGGAGTAAATGATGAAGTATATAATGACATCGAGTCGCTACAGCGCAATCAACAAGATATGCTCCAATTCACGAATCAACAGGTGTTACTTCTAAACACTAAAATTAATCAAACAAGCTTCAGGGCGCTGGAAAAGCTAAGACAGTTTGATAACAGGCTAAACCACGTTATTTCATCCATTCAGGAAATGTCATCTTGGTTCACAGCAGCAGACCACAACAGGCTTAACATAGAAATTATTTCCGCCTACCTAAGTGCTGAAGATTACTATGATGAGCTGAAGGAGAAGTATGACAAATGGCTAAGAGCAATGCACAAACATGGGCATATATTGGAATTTGTACACGCAAGCGATATCAGTACAATAGTACAGAACATATCGCAAAAGCTTGGCCCAAACTTGCTCATCCTCCAAGCACCTCAAAACAGACTAGATATTGAAGTCCAAAATAAAACAATCACTTTATACGGATACCTCAATATTGTAGAGAGAACAGTTTACAACTTGATCCATGTTACTTCAACTCCACACATGATCAAGGAAGACCAATTTGTGGTAGCTGATCTACAATATTCGACTCTTGCAATCAATTTCAATCAGCAAACATATTTCAGTTTAACAGGAAATGAGCTAAAGTCATGTACAATAAACAACCATCTCTATTATTGCACTCCAACAATAGTGTCCAGTAGAGGAAAGTCCATCTTGTGTCATTGACGAAATCTACAATCGACATCCAAAGCTTATGTGTGAAATGCACCAAGTGAAGGTGACAGGTATCATCTGGAAGGCTTTGGCAATGAAGAACACCTGGCTCTACATTACAAACCAGACAACAGTAATTGCCATTATATGCAAGGGCACCAGAACGGAGGCACTACTCAACAGCACCGGGATAATTCATTTACATGATGACTGTAATGTAAAAACTAAAGGAATAACTCTAAAAGCTAACTTCGAAGAATCGGTAGAAGTTGTTGGAACCCACTTAAAGGAAATTCCTCCCAAGGCTGCTGATATCACTTTTAAAAAACAACCGTCAATATTGCAATCCAAGAGTCTTCTACAACCTGATGAACAACTTCTGGACTTCAGCTTTGAACCAGAGCAGCATGCACCCACTCTAAGGAAGGTGTTAATCCTACATACTTCGGGTGTAGCAGCAACACTTATCATCTTTTTCCTTTGCATTTTTGGATGGAGACACTGGCAGAAGCTTAAGGACTTGGCTCTCAAGAATAAGGAAAACTTTTCTCCAACCCAAGTGGAAGGGCCCCAAGCATCTCCTCAGGCATCAATTGGACATCATTTTAGTAGAGTTTTAGCCAGCGGCCCCGCCCCCCAACATGTTCAGAGCTGAACAATATATCATAATTTAGTTAAGTTTTTTTATCTGTAATTAGCTAGTTATTATTTCATGTCGCCTATTTTTCATGCCACAAATAATTTTGCACATTCAGCGCAAGCAATTTTTACGCTGCAATCCACCGGCATGAAGACATGAAGCAATAACCAGCTAACCCGTTTAACGATTTTTGTAATATGTTCTTAATGCTTAATCTTAAGTTTTTATTGTTATAAATACTCCACAGTATTGTTAATAAAGTCAGTATTCAAAGAACCGTTTGAGTAGTCATCATTTTGACGCCCGTTCAAATCAACTACCTCAACTTCAAAACCCAATATCTCAAGAAATATCGATGTTAGCGATTTGGTGTTCTAGAACTTTTTGGAGGAAATTGAATTTCACATTTTTTCTGTAGCTCTTGTTATTTACAAGATAGGGGCAAAAAAATTTCATGAAAAAATAGGGTTAGTGACCCGTACTACCTCGCTAGTGGGACTTAGGGCTACGCCGCAATGGACACTTTTTTAGAGCATTGAATTTTGAAGAGACCCTACCATTGACCAAGACTATACCATAAAATGCCTCTGAGCTGTAGAGTTTTGAAGAAAAATAATCAAAGTTTACGTGTATTTTATATGGGAAATCTTTATACGCCTTGGTCTAGTACTTAATATTAATATTAAGGGCTCCAATTTTCAGGGAATTTTTGTTTAGGTATTTGTCACAAAATTTCGAGGTGGGACTGGAAAAAAAAATAGTCGCGAAAAAAAAATGCACCCTAATATATATATATACATATATGCAGTGCTGATCAAAATAATAGGTAATAAAACCGAAAAGTAATCTAAATAACAATTTCGCGTTTAAAATCTCTTCTGTGTGAAATGTAGTTAGTACCGTTATTTAAGTAACCAAGTGTTTACTATTTGTCATACGAAAAGTTAGTCATTCAATTCATTGGTACTACCACAGAATAAAGACTAATCAGAAGTCCCATCTAGAACAAAAAATTGGTGCCTCTTTAAATCTACAAATTTTTAATAAATCAAATCCCACTGCAAAAGAGCTGATGAACAAGAGCATATACCAAACCCAGCGAGCGAACGCGCAGCGACTTATTTACTTGTGCGCATGCCTTATTTACTTAAAACTTTGAGCGTCAGAGTACATCGCGAGCTGAGGAATATATTTTTCGCAGTAACTGGGTCCTTAATGTTTATTACAATATAGTTAGCTCAATTCCGGATTAGACTGAATCAAGATTAAACATTGAATGGAGATAATAGAGTTTTTATTTTACATTGATTCAGTAATTTGATTAGAAAGATTATTTTAAAGAGTTCGTTCGATGTTTAATTTTCAAATTTGGGTGGGTATGAAATAAATACAAACATTAATTTCAGAAAGGATTTTTTAAGCTTTTAAACTTTGTACACGATAATTCTTCCCCTGTTGGGAAGAACTTTTGAGATCGGCAACTTACCATTTACAATTTTTTCGGATTAATATTAAAATTAGCTTTTCGAGCGCAGAAAGTTTATGCTTGTAGCAAGGATGAGATTCACAAAACCAGTCCTTCAAATTTTTGGATTTACTTATTTGAATAAATTCTTCTCTAAAATGTTTGCTGCAAATAAACAAATTCGGTTTGTCTTCCTTAATGTTACAAAAATATTTCCATACGGAATACATTCCGCTATTCTTCGAAGGGAACTTAAACAACTTAATATTTCGATCTCTGTATCCCGAAAGTTGACACGAACCAACTGCGCATTTGTTTCCACTCATTTTAACCCCTTGAGTGGAAATGACGGGCCTCGCCCTTAAAGATTTTCTGTGTCAAATCTGACTTTGACGGGGCACGCCCGCCGCATATTTAAATATTTAAAAACCAGATACATTTTTTTCTAATTTGTAATAAAACATTATTATGATATTTACTATTACTATGAATTTATAACTCCACGCATAGATTGGCGCTAAATTTAATTGTGTGCACGCGCACGATTCTTCGAAAGTAAATCGTAAGGCAAAGGGTTAAAAGAATGAAAATAAGACAATATTAAAAAACAAAAGAAATATTAATACATAATTGGTAAAAAATTAACTCAAAAATTAATTCAAAGGACTTCAAAAATGTACATATAATTTTATAATTATAGATAACATATGCATATATAGAGATAAATTAATTTTGGGATTAATTACACTGGTCGACACCAATTTTGCCGTAGAATAAGTGTTATATCATTTTTTTATTAATTTTTCGAAGATTAAGAATTCGCAAACAAAAATGTCCTATCACGTCACGTTTTTGAAAAAAATAGGTTTGAAAAGTATAAAAGACCGTATTTTGACCATTTTTGCAAATTAATCAGAAAATAACGAATTCTTGTAGGAAAAGCATGAACCTTTACTTCTTATATTAAAAAACGAGAGGCTATAATACTTTTCGAAATATTCCGTGGAATTCATTTTTCTCCATAAGCCGCTTACTTCATACAATAGATAAATGAATGAAGATCACTGCTTGCGCACGTTCATGAAAATCTTATTCCCGAAGACGCTTTATAAGTGCTATAGATTAGTGCTATTTTATATATATCGATAAGGATTCACGCTCTCTTTTGAGTCATGTTACGAGCTTTTTCCACGTTCCGTTATTTTATAATGAATTTTTAACAATGGCCGAAATACGATATTTTGTATTTTTCAACCTTATTTTTTTCAAAAAGTTGACGTGATAGAATATTTTTGTAATCTACGGAAAAAAATCCTATAAGCAACTAACATTGTGGGTGGTCGTTCGCTTTTGTGACCGAGTGATCTGTGTTTTACTTGTTCTGTTCTGTTCTGTAAAGTTTCAATTTTTTTCCCCGAGTGTGCAGAAGTGTAGTGCTATCGTTTGTATATATAATTTTCTCCGTGTTATTTGTTCGTAGATATTGCTGTGGTTGCAAATTTTTGCATTTTTCTGTGTCGGATTCTTTGGCGGCAAATAGTGCATGGTGAGCTAAGTGTCACGGTGTTGTTCTCTTGGTCTCTGGATAGCGCTCTTCAATTTTGTAAACTTTCCGCTATCAGTGCGGCTTCGGCTTTTCCCCTTCTGACTGCCAGTCCTAATCAGCCATAAAGTAGGCTAACGAGGCTTGGCCGTACAGTCACTTAAATAAATAAATAATTGACAATTCAGTTTCATATCTTCTCGTTTTTTTTTCTCCGCCACCCACCCACTTTTATTTGTGCTCAGTATGTCTCATTGTAAAATTTGCGACAATCTGATCACCGACAATGAGGTTTCGTGTGACGGCGTTTGTAACAACGTCTTTCATGCCACATGTCTAAAACAGCCCTCCACCCGACGGGCTAAATCCTCTGCTTTCACTTGCGAGGAATGTTCGGCTATAAAGCCTTGTCATGTTTTAAGACTGATTATGAACATGACAAATGCTATTTCTAGTGACCAATCTCTTTTAGCGGAAAAAGTGAACAATGCTCTCCATTCAAATGTTCACATAATATCCGATGATCTCGGCGTTCTTAATGCGAAAATTGATAAAATATTCAGTGCGGTCGAGGTATTCACGAGTACTTCTGAAGCCATTTTATGCAAAACCCGTGACATATTTGCAAACATCGCAAACGTTTCAGGCACTCTCGAAGAGTTACACGCGGTGTACACTAATTCAGTGTCAACCTCTTGTGTTGCTGATAGTACAGCAGTCGGCCCTGTCATTGACGATATTAAGTATCACGTCCGCAAAGTTTTTAATAACGTAAACTCATGGTCTTCTGAATTTTCAAAGAGTACTGAGTTACTTCTTTCTATTAAAGGTGAGATTGAAACTCTTAAAACTATTAAAATTGACGGAAATCAGGGACCCGATATTTCAATTGATGTAATCCCGGTCACGGAAGTTCCTCCTCCTCCTCCCTCTACAAATAATGTAGTGTCTAACGTAAAAAAATCTGATTTACGACAAAAGCGACCAAATAATCGCTCAATTAAAAATAAAAATAAAAAGAATTCTGTTATTGATATCAATTCTTCTAATACCCCTTCCCCATTAGTTTCTGCGTCTCAGAACTCTATTCCCGTGATACACGAGTCCCAGTCTGAAACATCTTCCCAAGCAGAGATTAACCTTCCTGTTACGGGTAATGTTTCAGAAGCACTAAAAGTGGTCCCCCATCGACGAACCCTATTTATTTCTCGTTTAGATTCTGAAACTTCCTCTAAAGCAATCCTCTCGTACATTCAGGCTCGAAATACTAGCATACAAAATATATCTTGTAGGAAAATTAATAAAGCTGTAAGCCCAGTTGCATCTTTTATTTTACATGTGCCTGAGGAATTGGCTCCGACTTTGCTAAATTCTTCATTTTGGCCCTCGGGTGCTTTAATAAAGAATTTCGTCCCTCGTAAACCGATCTTCAAGCCTAGAAATTCGAGTGCAAACCCATCTAATAATATTATCTCAAAAAACTGAATCCGCAGACGATCTCCTTATATTATCAAAATGTAAGGGGTATCAGGACCAAGACTAGGACTCTTTACCAGTCGACCACTACTAGTAACTTCGACATTATCGCGTTAACCGAAACGTGGTTACATCATGGTTTTCGGGATGCTGAGATGTTTGATTCATCCTATCAAGTATTTCGTAGGGATAGGTTTACTGATTCGGAGGCGCGAGGAGGAGGAGTTCTCATAGCTTGCAAAACTCACCTCAATTGCAGCTTGATTTCACCACCCGACCTAACTGCTTCTTCTGACATTGAGCTAATTACTCTCAAAGTAACATTAGCCAGAAATTCCTTATTTATTATGTGTTGTTATATTCCTCCTGATCTAATCAATACCGTTGACAGGGACGGATATAATATGTATGATATGTTAATTTCAAGATTGGAATTCATTAATAACTTAATGAATCCAGACGACGATCTCCTTTTATTGGGTGATTTTAACTTACCCAACGTTCAATGGGTAGCCAATTCTGCTGACGATGGCTGCCATCCCTTTAATAAATTAAATTCTAAGGAGTCTTCATTTCTGGGATCAGTTTTCTCTTTCGGTCTCAGTCAGATAAGTTCCATACAAAATAATATGGGTCGGCAGCTTGATCTTGTATTTTCCTCTGACTGCAACAATACAATTGTTGATCAAAGTCCAATTCTTCTGTCTACACTTGACAAATATCATCCGCCTCTCCAAATTGATTATTTTCATAGTGCTGTAAATACCAAACATGTCAACGTTAGCGACTACGCTTACAATTTCAGGAAGGCGGATATGGACGAACTTTCCAGAAGAATATCTTCCATTGACTTCACTACACTTTTATCTGATGATAACATTGACAATGCTTTGTCCACGTTCTACGCATTAATCTTCAAAATTTTTGAATCTTGCGTCCCTTACGAACGGCAGCGTTCCCTTATTTCATCACCTCCCTGGTTCAATAACGATCTGCGGAGGCTTAGAAATAGGAAAAATAAGTTGTGGAAGGCATATATTCTGGATAGGGATAACTCTTCGTACAATGAATTTGTTGAATGTTATAATAAATTTAAGGAATATTCCACACAGTTATATAACGATTACGTAAAACGAATGACAACTGAATTCTACAATAATCCGCGAGCATTTTATAAATTTATTAACTCTAAAAGAAAAGTGGACGACTACCCTGCTAATATGCAATATGAAGGAGTTTCCAGTGACACTCCATCTGCAATATGCGATATGTTTGCGTCCTTTTTCGAAAAATCATTCTCCCCTGAATTTAAACCCGATCTTAACAATTTTAACCACTTAAATAAAAATCCTATTCCTATTAATTTATCCATTTGTATTACTTCTAATGATGTCCTCAAGCATATCAATGAGCTCCCTCTAGATTTTACATCAGGACCCGATGGTATTCCGCCAGCTATTCTTAAGGCTTGCTGTAATGAACTAGTCATGCCTTTAACATTAATTTTCCAAAAGTCTCTTAAAACTGGACAATTTCCTCTGCTCTGGAAAAACTCCCTTATTATTCCTATTCATAAAAAGGGTAACAAAAATGAGGTATGCAACTACAGACCTATTGCGAAACTCTCGTGTATCCCAAAACTTTTTGAGTCAATTATACACTCACAATTGTCTACTGTCTGTAAGCACCTCATCTCAACAAACCAGCACGGTTTTCTTCCGGGGCGGTCTACTTCTACGAATCTCCTCGAACTTGTTACCTTTGTTACTGAAGGCTTTCAAAATGGCGTGCAAACAGATTGTATCTATACTGACTTCAGCAAGGCTTTCGATAAGCTTTCTCACTCCGTAATAATCCTTAAATTGGTAAGTCTAGGCTTTCCACCTCTGGTTATTAACTGGATTCGTTCTTACTTACTCGATAGGACATATCAAGTTTCTTTTCGTCGCTCCACCTCGAACAAGATATCAGCTACGTCAGGAGTCCCGCAGGGTAGTCATTTAGGTCCACTTCTTTTTATTTTATCTATTGATGACATCTCACAACTTCTTCAAACCTGTAAAATCTTAATTTACGCAGACGATATGAAAATATTCTTTCGTACGAGAAATATTAGCGACTGTCACGCGGTTCAAAATGACCTAAACATATTCCACTTGTGGTGTACACACAATAATTTAGAACTAAATATTGGTAAGTGCGAAATCATGACTTTTTGTAGAAGTCGTAATCCCCTGCGTTTCAATTATATCTTATCAAATCATGCTCTACGACGTGTTCAATCTGTCCGTGACTTGGGGGTTATCCTGGATTGCAAATTAGACTTCGTTGAGCATATCAACTGTACGGTGGCTAAAGCTAGTTCTATGCTGGGATTCATCAAAAGATGGTCCCGTGAATTTTCTAATAGAACTGTCTTAAAACAGCTTTACTTTTGTTTTGTTAGACCAATTCTCGAATACGCGAGTCAAGTTTGGTCGCCCTATTATCGAGTCCATATCGATTTCGTCGAATCTGTGCAAAAAAAATTTGTCAGATTCGCTCTTAAGGATTTACCTTGGAGCAATCCAGTTCTTCTCCCTCCTTATAATGATCGTTTGAGGCTCCTCGATATGCACTCTCTGCTCAAGCGTCGGGAGATTGCAGACATTGTCTTTGTTCACCAATTATTAATTGGCAATATTGATTCAGCTTCCCTTAAAAGCGAATTCACTTTCAGATTGAACGAGCGTAATCTTAGGGTGGTGTCACTTCTGCAAACTAGTTTATGTAAAAATAACTATAGCTTCTTCCAGCCTATTAACCGGATCAGGTTACATGTGAATAAGAATGCTGATTTGTTTGATGTTCGTGTCAGTAAGCATGCACTGAAGAAAAGTCTGCTTGGTGGTTGTGGTCGCATGTCTACTAACATCGGACCAAATGATGAATAATCAGTCATATGCTACAGATTAATTCTGTTGTTTTACAAAGCTTTGACTAAGCTGATGGTCTGTAAAAAAAAAAAAAAAAAAAAAAAAATTATACAGGGTGTTCAGAGGTAAGAGGTCAATACTGCAGGGGGTGAAAGGTCAGACTGAGACAAGCAAAAAATCGTATGGGTGGGGGGGGGGGGGGGCATCTCGCACCGTTTGGCAGTTACAGGGTGATTCGTAAATCAGGATTTTGCCTTATATGGGAACCGCTCTTGTATTTTTATCTTTTTTTCTACGCATCGCAGCGGCCCCAAATTGATTTCAAAAAATCACTATGTGGAAGCCCTTTCCAAAAAAGTTTACACCACCCCCCTATCCCCAACCCCTTGGCCCCAATCCCCCCTGGAAGTTGAAAAAATAAACTTTTATTTCACGATTTTTCACCTTTCGCCCCACTTTTCTCCGAAATTCATGTTATTAACATACCTACTTTTTATTTTTTTTAAGTTGCCTATCTAATTACCTTGCCAAAAAGGTGCAACATGCCCAGGTAGGAAAAGGATACGAAAATTTATTTACAAAAATCCTTTTACAGAATATCATGATAATTCGAATTTTTAGGAAATTATACTTAAGTTTACTAAAAAATACATTTTGTTCGCTTAAAAACTAATTACAATTAAAACGTTTGTCCTTTAAAAGCTGTTCAAAATGTTCTCCGCTAGTTTCGATGCATGTAAGTAGCCTTCGTTTTATTTCACGTTTGAGGTCTATGGTAGCCAGTCTCTCCCGTATTTTCGTGGCTGTAGTCACAATCCTGGTAACTAATTCTTCTCTGGTGTTGATTGGTCTTGAGTAAACTTCATCTTTCATCATTCCCTATAAGAAAAAGTCCAGTGGAGTAAGGTCCGGTGACCTAGCAGGCCAAGGAATAAGTCCACCTCGTCCAATCCAGCGCTCTGGGTAATGTTCATTCAACCTTGCCCTAACAATGTTCCCAGTATGCGCAGGTGCTCCGTCGAGCTGTAAATAAATTTCGCTTCTGCTGGCCAGGGGGATGTCCTCCAACAGATCCGGAAGGATATTCTACAAAAAGTCCGAGTATAGCTGACTATTCAGCACTTGGGGCAAGATGAAGGGTTCTATCAACTGGTTGCCGATGATGCCAGCCCAGACATTGACACTAAATCTTTGCTAGAAGGACCGACGCCTGGTCCTATGTGGGTTCACATCTGACCAGGTGTGGAGGTTGTGTAAGTTTGTGATGCCATCCCGGGTGAATTGCGATTCATCCGTCCACAGAATTCGGTCTAGAAACCTTCTGTTTTCGATGTCAGAGTCGAACAGCCAAGTGCAGAATTGCAATCGTCCTTCGGAATCTCCTTCCCTAGTGCTTGGACCGGGATATGGTGGTATGGATGTAGTCCCTCTCGGTTCACAACGGTCCAAACTCTCCCTGAAGACAATCCTGACCTTCGTGCGACCTGCCTGATGCTTATTACAGGGCTGTTCCTGACGATGTTGAGGATTTGTTGGTCGGGGTCCGCTGAATCGGCCGATTTTCCTGCTCGCGTTTCTGCTCTGGGGGCGGTTACACTTCCGGTTTCTTTTAACCTTCTGAAAGTCCTTGAAAATACCCTTCTGTTGAGTACCCGCCGATTCGGGAATCTCCTTTGGTATTCTCGTACGGCCTCACTATCATTTCCTTCTACTAAACCGTGCACGTAAATTATATCGGCATACTCGTCAACACTGAATTCTGCCATTTTATCTTAATTTTTTCTATTAAACACCCGTTCTTTTCACTTCCTTCTTCAACTGTGGTCAATGTCCTTTCAAACTCACCCATTTTTATACCATAATTCATAGGAGGTATTAGAAACGGAGCGTCAGGATACTTAGGAGTCAATACTGGATATAATAATCTAATAACGCTATTTAAGGAGATTACATTTATTATTTTATTACTGTTTTGCTGAAATAATAAAAATGTATTACCTGTGTTTCCTAAAGAAACATTTCCGAACTTGCTGTCATTAAAATTGTTTACTTAACGACTTTTTCCATTATGGTGCAATAAAGTAATGAGGTGGCTGTGAGGATGTTTTAATTTCAGGACTTTTGCAACCCTTTTCTACCTGGGCATGTTGCACCTTTTTGGAAAGGTAATTAGATAGGCAACTTAAAAAAAATAAAAAGTGGGTATGTTAATAACATGAATTTCGGAGAAAAGTGGGGCGAAAAGTGAAAAATCGTTAAATAAAAGTTAATTTTTTCAACTTGCAGGGGGGATTGTGGCCAAGGGGTTGGGGATAGGGAGGTGGTGTAAACTTTTTTGGAAAGGGCTTCCAAATAGTGATTTTTTGAAATCAGTTTGGGGCCGCTGCGATGCGTAGAAAAAAAGATAAAAATACAAGAGCGGTTCCCATATAAGGCAAAATCCTGATTTACGAATCACCCTGTAACTGCCAAACGGTGCGAGATGCCCCCCCCCACCCATACGATTTTTTGCTTGTCTCGGTCTGACCTTTCACCCCCTGCAGTATTGACCTCTTACCTCTGAACACCCTGTATATGACTTGTTGTTGGAAAAATTAAATATTAAATTTTGTCGACCAGTGTTATTACTCAGATGACCCAGGTAGATATATTAAGTAATTATTTAATATTAATTTGGTTTATATAATATTATATAGAATAATAAACCAAAATCTCGCCTGAATGAATGATGAATGCAAGTTTTTAAAAAATCGAACAATTGCTCCCCTAATACAAAATTTTAAAAGAATACAAAACAATGCCTGTTCCCCAATCATCCGTATAAACAGTTATACATATGAAGTAGGTACATAATGCATGCGCACAAGTATATATGTGGCTCAGCGCTCATCACGCAGCTCTGCTCGACTCAAGCGCCGTACCTAAGGAATGGGATTTTGACGTATTGGGAGATTTTGCTTTCATAGAATGATTTTTTGTTCTAGATGGGACTTCTGATTTGTCTTTATTCTGTGGTAGTACGCTATAAATTTAAAAAATTACTGCATTCTTACAGTGACAGGTAATTGTTTTTTTTTTTTGGTAATGATAATTTCTATTGCTCATTGCTTAAAAAGGTGATTGCGTTGATTTTTGGTGAAGGTAAGTTAAACTAATAGTCCCGAGTACATCAGTCTCAAAAACAGTTGATTGCTAAAGTTTTCTAACCTTATGGAATCGCTTATTTATGACGAGTACACCGATGACTTAGGTATATGACATTTGGGCGCGCCGGGGCGTTTTTCTTTTATTTACATGCAAAATGTTGTGGGCGGTGGTGACCCCAAACGCCCCACAATTATCAGTGGACAAGTACACCACTATTTTTTAAATAATTTAATTTAACAACCCTGTGAAAATCAAAACGTTGACTATCACCTTACAACATGTCCGTAGAGCGACATGTTGGGGCTGTGAAGAGTCTCTCAGCTATTGAAAAGTAATAGCTAAAGTACTGTCGGTTAAAGAGTATAGCAGGATAAGCATGGGTCAGATGCCCCTCGGGAAAGTTAGGTTGATATTTTTACCATGAAATCACCTTCTTAAGAGAAATATTTTCCTAAGTTATCACACCTCTGCACGCGCTAGTTTTTAAAATAAAACAATTAATCGAATTTTGAAAAAAAATTTTTTTTTTTCTTATAACACAAAATTTTTTTGTGATCTTTTTTGCAAACACTAGATACACTAAAGAAGTATTAAACAAGACACTTTTAAGTCTTCACAGTGATTCATATACCGAAATATCACAAATTAAAAATTTTCAAAAATAAAAATGTCACGTATTTTAAGAGACACTATCACGATTTTTGTTTTATAAATGACCCTTACTATGTTCTATAGCATATATTTTTTTCAAAATTTTCGCTAGGGTAGAACAGTGTTAGAAAAAATATTATTGCTATCCATATAGGGCAGGGGGTGGGAAGGAAGGGGACGGAAGCAAAAGTGGGCCTTTCAAGAAAAAATGCTTATACAGTGGTACCTCGACATACGAGTTTAATTCGTTCCGTAACCTTGCTCGTATGTCAAATTGCTCGTATCTCAAAGCAATTTTCTCCATTGAAATTAATTGAAATGCCATTAATCCGTTCCAGCTCCCAAAACACCACCTCAGTTGTTTTTGTTAAGTATTTTTGAATAAGAAAAATTTATTTACAAGAAGAAACATTTATTTATAAATAAGAAAATACATATTCTATAAAAACATAATAAAAGAAAAAGTGAAGTGCTTACGGAAGCGCTTAATTTTTGTCACTGGTCTTCGCTTTTTTCATCACGCTTTGCTCATTTTCACCTGCAGATCGTTTAAAAAAACTGTCCAAGGAGGTTTGTTTCTTCCTCCCTTTCAGAATAGTCTGAGGTGGGAGAAACTGCCCCGCATGTTGGGGTCGTGTGCAGCGGTGTAGTGTGCGATTCCTCGTATCTCAAATCTTGCTCTCATCTCAAAGCAAAATATCGCTCGCTCGGCGGCTCGTATCTCAAAACACTCGTATATTAGGGCACTCGTATATCGAGGCAAAGAGTATCTATAACAAGAGGGGACACTCGAGCGGTTATTGAAGTGAAACTTCTAATGGGACTTCCAAAACAAGGTTGCGTTAAACGTTAAACGTTTAACGCTTCTCAAAAGCTGCAACTTTCCTATATGCAAGCGCATTTCAGTACTGAGCTTAAAGCACTAATTTTGCTTTATAAGCTAAAAATAGCTTTATTTCATGAAAGTAGCTTTTGTATCGCAGATGAACTTTCGAAGACAGTCCACGGACAATGCGACGGATTTAAGGTTATGTCAAGGTACGTCTCTTGTGAATATCAATTGATTGTTCGGTTTTCTCTTTTGAAATTACATTATGACGCATTCACATACATTTATGTATATGTATAAAAGAAAGTCGTGTTAGTTACACTATTTATAACTCAAGAACGGCTGTACCGATTTGGCTGAGAATTGGTGCGGAGGTAGCTTAGAACCAGGAAACGGCTATACGATACTTTGTAGGTTTTCAAAATGGCGGACCCAAGATGGCGGCTGAAAATTTTAATTTTGAAGCGATTTTCATGAAAAAATTGGTATACAGGGGTTTTGCGGGATGGGGATTTCAAATCCGCTGTCCAAATTTAGAAATTCAAGATGGCGGATACAATATGGCGACCAAGATTTCCTGATTTCAACGGATTTTAATGAACATTAGTACAATGAATGTTTTGAGGTCACTGATTTTGAATATTATCAAAATTTAGAAATCCAAGATGGCGGATCCAAAATGGCGACCATATTTCTCGATTTCAAGGGATTTCAATGAAAATTAGATAATGATTATCTTGAGGTCAATCAAAAGGTTATCAAAATTTACAAATCCAAGATGGTGGACCCAATATGGTGACCAAGATTTCTCGATTTCAACGGATTGTAATAGAAATTAGTACAATGATTATTCTGAGACCACTAATTTTGTATATTATTAAAATTTCTAAATGTAAGATGGCGGACCCAACATGGCGTCCAGAATGTCTCGATTTCGACGGATTTTAATGAAAATTGGTACAATGATTATTCTGAAGCTACAAATTTCGAATATTATCAAAATTTGTAAATCCAAGATGGCGGGTCCAATATGAGACCAAATTTCTTGATTTCAACGGATTTTACTGAAAGTTAGTGCAATGATTATTCTGAGGACACTAATTTCGAATATTAGCCAAATTTCCAAACTCAAGATGGCGGATCCAATATGGCGACCAACATTTCTCGATTTCAACGGATCTGAATGAAAGTTGGTACAATGCTTATTTTAAGGCCACTAATTTTGAATATTATTAAGATTTGGAATTTCAAGATAGCGGATCCATAAAGGGGTTGTCGGATTGAAACAATTTCTAGAATATAACAAACTAGAACATTTGAGAAGTGTTTAATTAGTAAGAATTTACCCAACGCCGGGTGAAACCGGGTAACCCAGCTAGTTATTAATACAAATACATTTTCCAGGGCGAGAATGTTAAAAAGTTTGTCTTAAAGAAACAATATGAGTTCACTAAAAATCAATTTCTACCCCTTCCTGAAGTTTCACTTCTTCCGCGCGGAGGGACTCCACGCACTATTTTTTTTTAAAATTTTTCGACCTTGGTACCGTTACAGGAACGAAATGGGAATTTATGCTAGAAATAGTTAGTAATAAAGAAAGCATAAGTGAGAGAAAGACAAAAATTTGGGGCGAAAAGTGGAACACTCCTGCAGGGTGCATCTCACAAAAATCTTTTATCACAAAACTATTCTATGAACACATTACACGCTGCCTTTTCCACAGCCACACACTAAACACATTATATTATGCTTACCCATCATTTATCTAAAGCACATTTTATTTTATTTAATTAATTCCGTCTAAAAAACACTTTTTTACTTAAAAACGTTTAAGCTTGTTCACATTTACGAACAAATCAAGACCACCCGGTACTTTTCGTAAGCGAGCAGCACACAAAAGAAATTCCGCTCGGGGGCGCCTTTAAAAACGCACAATGAAAAAATGTAAACAATCTCGTCCGTATTCATGGTCGGTGTGTGCTGCCTGCCTCTTCTCCCTTCTCCGATTCGGCATTTCCCTATAACTTAACTTTGCGAGGGGAGGTAAACTTGAGCGAGCTAATACTAGTGCCCGGCTCGGGGGCGCCTTTAAAAAAGCGTTCATAAAAAAAGCTTCAGTTTATAGCTTACGCTATAAAAGCTATCTGTGGGAACTTTTTGGTGACTATTTCTCTCTCTACATTTCTTATAGGTATTTACAGAGGTAGTAGCCCTGAGCTGCTTTATCTAATGGGAAATTTTGCTGGGTGTGTTTGCAAGAGCTTGCATATGAGTTGGGAGCGTATTGAGAGTGTCTCTTCGTGTTGAATTCGATATTCGTTGATCGAGGTACCACTGTAATTGGAAATTCTCTCATTCGATTTACTTGTTTAGACATGAGTTCGAGACAAAAACAAAGTAAGCAAACACGCATCAAATTGTCGCATATTGCAGCGCACAACTACGGGATCAAGTTAAGAATACGGTCACCTCTCGGATTTTAATGACACTCAGTAGGAACGTTCGCCTAGGTGCAGAACGAACGAATATGCAACATTTTTCGTCGGGAAGCTTTACTTTCCGAGAAATTCAATTTCGAATTTCTAAAAAAGTAGCTTTCACGAATAAAAATTCTCTCGTAATTCGTCCGAATTTCATTAAAATCACGAGCAGTGACCGCACTACACAACACTTTCGTCCTGGTAATCCTTCATTGCATGCACAAAAACACCTGGAAATATTAGAGGTGAAACGAGATGTGGGTTCCACAAAGATGATGCTCCACAAAGATGACAATTGACACGAAGATGTCATCAGGACTATAGGTAAGAACAACAAAAATAAATATAAAATAAATAAAAATTTATATTTCCAGGTGTTTTTGTGCATGCAATGAAGGATTACCAGGACGAAAGTGTTGTGTAGTACAGTGCAGTGTATTGCGGTCACTGCTCGTGATTTAAATGAAATTCCGCCGGAATTCGGACGAATTACGAGAGAATTTTTAGTCGTGAAAGCTACTTTTTTAGAAATTCAAAGTTGAATTTCCCGGAAAGTAAAGCTTCCCGGTAAAAAATGTTTGCATATTCGTTCGTTCTAGCCTAGCCTACATTCCTACCGAGTTTCATTAAAATCCGAGAGGTGACCTTATTCTTAACTTAAGTCCAACTAGGTAGGAAAGGCTCGTAGGAAAAAAATGTAAAATAAAGCGATAACTAGAAAAACAATAATATACAGTGGCTCTAAAAACTGTTCACGTAATTACACTCTCAGATAAGTTCCTCAAAAAAATGGAAAGACTAAGCAAATTGCGACACTGGTATACTATATACATATATTATTGTTTTTCTAGTCATCACTTTATTATTACATTTGTTTCCTACGTGCACCTAATTGTGCGCTGCAATATGCGACAAGTTGATGCGTGTTTGCTTACTTTGTTTTTGTCTCGAACTCATGTCTAAACAAGTAAATCGAATGAGAGAATTTCCAATTATAAGCATTTTTTCTTGAAAGGCCCACTTTTGCTTCCGTCCCCTTCCTTCCCACCCCCTGCCCTATATGGATAGCAATAATATTTTTTCTAACACTGTTCTACCCTAGCGAAAATTTTGAAAAAAATATATGTTATAGAACATAGTAAGGGTCATTTATAAAAAAAAAAAATCGTGATAGTGTCTCTTAAAATACGTGACATTTTTATTTTTGAAAATTTTTAATTTGTGATATTTCGGTATATGAATCACTGCGAAGGCTTAAAAGTGTCTTGTTTAATACTTCTTTAGTGTATCTAGTGTTAGCAAAAAAGATCACAAAAAAATTTTGTGTTATAAGAAAAATAAAATTTTTTTTTCAAAATTCGATTAATTGTTTTATTTTAAAAACTAGCGCGTGCAGAGGTGTGATAACTTAGGAAAATGTTTCTCTTAAGAAGGTGATTTCATGGTAAAAATATCAACCTAACTTTCCCGAGGAGCATCTGACCCATGCTTATCCTGCTATACTCTTTGAGTGGTTATTAAATGTTAGTTTGATTTCAATCAATAAATATTTTGTTATTGACCGGCGAACTGCTTAATTCCACCCCAACACACTCCACTGAATCTTTTTTGGATGTTGGATCATAATAGAGTACATTAGTTTTATCCCCTGTCACAACTGATTGAATTAATCCTTCTTGCTCCTCACGGTAAAGCTCCAACAACTGCTCACATTCTACTCGCTGCTGCTTTTGCACTGCGCTAAGAATTCGAGGCACGACCTTGCACAAATTTTTGTCATACTTACATTCTCATGTAGTATTCTTAGAACACTCGTTTTGGAAATGTCGGTCTGTGCTGCAATTTCTTTTGTTTTTAAGTGTCGGTCACTTAGAACAATTTCTTCCACTAATTGAATGTTTTCTGGAGTAGTCACCGTCACAGGACCTCCCCCACGTGGGTCATCTTCTAATGATTCTCCAGCGAAAAAACTTAGACCAGTTTTTTATTGTTGAAAATGATGGACACGAGTCACCGTAAACAATTTCAATTCTTTCTTTTACAATATTTGTGTTGGCGTTAAAATATCTTTAATCACAAACTTTATATCAGCGCGATATTCAACTTGAGAGTTTTTTTAAAATCACTTGTCTGATTTATCGTTCGAGCTCTGTTACAATTAAACGAATTTCAGCAGTGACTTGAAACTTTGTGTAGAGCTTGTTGAGACTTGTCACTGTCACGAACATGATATATTTACTATATGAGGTTAAGAGATCATGGACCGTACTACGTAAGTGGGAACTCTTTGTTACTAGCTCATCTTAAATTCCCAACAAATTATAAAATATATACTTTTCGCTTCACCGTAATGATTATGCAGTGAAGGATAATAATTTTTGCTAATATGTTTTTATAAATATTGTTTCAAAACAGTAAAATAAATATAAATACATGTACTTATTTACTTTTTGTAAACAGTCTATAATAGATATGTAAATCCCGGCACAACGCCATCTTTTTCGAAAATGAATTAAGAAGAGATTACATATCTACTTCAAGTACTCTAACAATAAAAAAGTAGAACTTTTCAAATCAATTCATATTTTCAGAGAAAGTCTCCCATTAAATAATCAAATAATTCTATCGTTCACTCCACCACTCTCATTTTGCTTATATTGTAAAGTGAAACAACGTGATTTTTGTTTTTTTTTCTAATAAATAAATGCCTATTAATCTACATTTTTTAATTAAATAAACTTTCTTACTGATTTTGTACTTTTAAATGTGTGACGGTTGCGTGACTGTTGAATATTATTAATTACACATAGAGTTTATATTTTACAGAGATATTTATTGAAATCAAAAGCACATATTTAGTGTATATTTTATTATTATTTAAATGCTAAAGTGTTTAAAGGTAGTTTGTTTATTGCAATGCATATTCAAAGAACGCCATTTTCCCGACATAGCCTGATAATTCCACAAAAATTTGGAATATTTTTTGGTTAACTATATCAAAACATTTTACATAAAATTAATAAAAAACATGTAATGTAGTAAGAATCTCTGAACTTTTTTTTGTTTTATAAAACGGATATGAAACTTTCGAACCGCGAGTTGTCGAAAAATACTATAAGAATTTATCCAGTTATCCCGGGAAGCCATAGATATATAATAATGTAATGTCAAGTTATGAATCAAACTGTCTCGATCGTCACCATGGAATGACCCAGACATTATGTCAACGGGACACTTTGATGAATCCTAGTGAAAGTGTGAAAATGTTCCCGAACAAATATTACTACTTTTTAGGGAGCGGAGCTTTTGACAGATATATATATTTAATATATATTATTCTTTGAGCTTGAGGATCCTGCCTACGTAGATGTGAATAATAAATTATGCGTTTTTAATTATATCTTGTTTCTGTAAGTGATTACACACCTCTTACATAATACAAAATTTTTGAAAATATACGGTACGGGTTGTATTACGACTGTGAGTTTGTATTAAATACAACAATTTTTGTGGAGACTTGATTTTACATCGCTTGACATAATTATTAACATTGTAAGCTTTGTCTACTTTGTCTCTTGGAATATTATTCATTTGTCTAAATATAGTGTATTGTCTACTCGTAAATAATCGTGCAGGCAATTTACCCAGTACTAGTATTAATCTAAAGAGGATAGGTTAATTACTGTCCCACCTACACTTCGTCAAATGTGCATTTAACATGATTATGTAATATGGATGAAAGTACAAATTTACGTTTTTTGATTAATATTATTTGAAATCAGTTATGTAGTCATTACTTTTACTTTTTGTAAACATTCTATACTACAGAATCTATAGAGACGTGAGTTAATAATATAATATAAAACAGATAAATATAAGAATGTAATGTCAGGTCATGATTCAAACTGTCCCCCACAATGGAATAACCCATATATCATGTAAACGGAAGATTCCTGGATCTTAATGAGTGTGAAAATGTTCCCTATCTCATATTGCTTATTGCTTTTTAGAAAGCGTAGGGTCAATTTGATTCTATTATATAACATGGTGACATATTTGTAATTATAATAAATAATAAAAATTCTAATTAAACAAATTAACATTCGATGAACACTTTGCTTTCACCCTTTAGTCCACCATAATTGAGAGCCTCCTCTGATCTCAATATTTGTTGTCATACTGCTTACTGGCTTACCGCACGGGATAACGGCGTAATAATTTGAAAACTCACGACATAGAAAGTATTTCTAAAATATGTTTTTTTTAAAGCTTAGAAACGGCTTCTTATAGGCATCATTCCGTGCTGTCATTTTAAAAGCTTTATGTGATATTTTATTCAGTATAATCTGATATGTAATCATGAATACAGCTCGAGGTCTCGCGGTACGGTCAATGGAGGTCGACCATGATCATAACATATTTCTTCGAGAATGTGCTTGACGTTGATCCTGGCGAGGTGTGGTGTTAACGGGATGACGTGCAATACAGCGACACAACCATCGATTTAATATAGTGATTTCGAGAAATGGCCCTGTAAATTGGCCCAGGGTCATGTAATCTGACACCTCTTGACTATTTTCTATGCGGTTAAGTGGTTTATGCTGATAAACCGACAACAAATGACAATTTGGAACTTTTGTTCGTGTTATTCGTGACATATGGCCAACATTGCTCGAAAAGGTGACGCAAAATTGGACTAGCAGAATGCTTCGTCAAGAATAGTCGCAGTAGCCATATGTCCGAAGTTATTTTTAAATATTACTGTCACGAGCTGGTCTTTTTCTTCAAAAGTTAAATCTGCGTTATTGTTTTAAATTTAAAGTTCTATCGGACTTAAAAAAAAACATCTTTTATATCTTCTGACAGCATCGTGCTAATGGAGACAATTATTCTATTTCAGTACAAATGTTGGGGCTGCCTTAGATATACCAATCTCTGTAATGCCTTCCAGTCAGAACAAGAATAGCCTACAAATGGCAAAATAACACAATATGGGAAGTTTCACGTCAAACTGATAATCTCTCTGGCCAAAATTTATTGCGATGCTCAATATTGTAAGAGGGCTCAAAAAAATTCGTCTTTAAGTGAACTTTCAGAAAAAACTTTAAAAAAATTCAATATGGCGGCTGCAAATGGACCAAAAATCAAGTGAGTGGATTCAAATGGATGTTTAAAAAAATAATAATAAGCGGATTTTAGTGTGTGAGGCATGTACTTAAAAAATGTTATGGAAGGTTCGCGAAAGTTGAAATGGCGGACTCAAAATGGCGGTCGGATCGCTTGAAATTGTCAAAAAACGAATAAACCACTACTCTAACTTAACACATTGTTGACTAGTAACGAGTTCGTTTTTTCATGCCCAAACAAAAATTTTAAAAGTTATATAAAAAATATGCCCAAAGATTAATTTCATTTCATTCAGAATAAATAAAATTTATTGGAGTTTATTTTGAATGTTCTACTTTACTTCCATATTCAATTACAAAATAATAGCCGGCAACATTATGTCTGTGTTAAATTGCCGGTCAACAAAGTGTTAAGTTTTAGACGTCCGACAGGCATATATCGTGTGGAATTGTTCATATTTCCATTCGACAACTCCGGTTCAATCATTTCAACCGGAGTCGTCGAATGAAAGTATGAACAATTCCATACAGTACGTGACTGTCTTACGTCTAAAATTTATGTCAGAGTAGTGATTTATTCGTTTTTGTCGATTTCAAGCTTAAGTACGTCCCTCAAACACAGTATGAACCTATGTGCACTTAAATCGTTTTTTTTTTTTTTCAATACCCATTTCAATCCGCTCGCTTGCTTTTTCGTCCATTTGCAGTCACCGCACTATGATATATTTGGACGAATTTTTTCAATTACCTCCCGATAGAATAATACTATTGCGATGATGTTTTTAAATTAAAGTCCAAGCGATTGCGGATTCGGAAAAAATAGTAAAAAGTTCTTATGATCTTCATTTGACCTTGAAAAATGGCTTCAAAGTTGAAGTTTTTCGAGAAAATTGATATTTTTGTATGTAGAAACTATGTCAATCTTCCATTTTATTTTATTTCTGGCTGACATTCCTCTGTAGGAGTTTTAGAACTAGAGAAGATCGATAAAGGTGATTCGAAGATCACGCGGAGGTCATTTGAAGGTAATTTTCGAGAGAAATATAACGAAATCGCCTTTTTCGCAGTCTGACAGAGAAAAGGATTGTAGATTCAGTCCTGGGATGCTCAGATCGAGCTATAGCTTCAGGAATTATCGACAGCAGCCACTCCGAGGTCATCCAGGGGTCATTTGAAGTTCATTCAAAGGTCATATTTAAGGGAATCACCACAAAATTGCCTTTTTCCGCAGTCTGACAGCGTAAAGGAGTGTAGATCCAGTTCTTGGATGCTCAAGTCGAGTTATAGCCTCAGGGATAATCGGTAGTGGCCGGTCTAGGGTCATTCAAAGGTCATTTGAAGGTAATTTCAAGGAAACCACTACGAAATCGCCCTTTTTTCGCAGTCTGACTGGGAAAAGGTTTGTAAATACAGTCCTTGGATGCTCAGGTCGAGTTATAGCCACAAGGATTATCTGTAATGGCCAGTCTATGGTCATCCGGAGGTCAATCCTCAACCTGAGCATTCAAGAACTGGATCTAGAATCCTTTTCCCGGTCAGACTGCGAAGAAAGGTAATTTCGTGGTGATTCCTCTGAAATGAGCCTGAATGACCTTTATATGACCTCTGGATGACCCTGGGCAGGCCACCACCGACTATTCCTGAGGCTATAACTCGACCTGAGCATCCATGGACTAGATTTACAATCATTTTCTCGGTCAGACTGCGGAAAAAAGGCGATTTCGTAGTGATTCCCTTGAAATGGCCTTCAAATGACCTCTGGATGACCTTAGACTAGCCACTAGCGACCAGGGACAGGATATCAATTTTTTCGAAAAATCCTCAACTTTGAAGTGAATTTTCAGGGTCAAATGAAGGTCAACGGAACTTTTTACTATTTTTTCCGATTATTTAAAAAATTCATCTCAATAGCATTATTCTATCGGGAGATAACTGAAAAATGGACAAAATGTGTCCAAATATATCATACTGTGCCGTATTCAATTTGCGTTCAAGCTTTGCCATTACTTCTCTTTTTGTTATGTACATTGCAGGTGGAACATTAATTATAATGAAAATATTTAAGATAAGTTCGTTGCCCACTCGCGCCGCATCGGACTTTACTATAAAGGCAATCAAACTTCACTTACTGCATATTTAGGAAAAACATTTTGGTGTAATTGATAGCTTATTTAATGCTTAAATCAATTTTGAGTTTAACCTAAACAATTGACTTCTACTTACATACATACTATTTGCAATATCGTACATACAAGGAAATTTATACCACAATACCACCCCTGTTTGTGTGCTCAGGATTGGCACAGGTTGGAATAGCATGAGACCATTTGCCATTACGGAGGCATTTCAACATTTTGGCTCCCTTAAGTTCTAAGCCAGCGTCGCAAGTGAAGGTTATACTCTCTCCGATGGCGTAGTAAAATTTGACCAATGACATTCGTCCGCTAATGACCGTACCAGGATAAGAGCAAGCTTGTACGCATTTTGGTAGACCTCCTGACCAGCGTCCATTGTCCTGACAAGCTATTATGGGTTGCCCTTGCATCATGTATTCTGGGTTGCAGTTAAACTGAACCACATCTCCGGCTCTATAAGGAGCAGATCCTTGTGCGTAACCATTCTGAGGCGCACCAGGATTGTCACATTGCACCTCTACACATTTGGGAAATGGTGAAGCCCATTCACCAGATGGTAAACAAATTGATTCCGAAGGTCCACGTAATCCATATCCCGAGGGGCATGAAAAAGCTGCTCTCCCTCCGACTTCTCTTGAAAGTACAGCTACGCGAGGTGAGCTTTCATTTCCGGGAAGGGGAATATCTCCACATTCCACGCTTTCACATACCGGTAAGGGAGCACTCCAGTTCCCACTGGGTAAACAGAACAGTTCAGAAGCACCAATGAGCGAATTTCCGTTCGCGCAAGATAAGAGTATACGTGAACTCATTTTTGTATCATTGCTACTAACTATGAGCCCTCTTCTAATTGGGATGTCCGGGCAATTAATAGTTTTCACGACGACCTCCACAGAATGTTCATGCCGGGCTGGTGTTTGACATGTGAAGATACCGGAGTCATCCTCAACTGCATGAAATATGCTCAATCGGTACTCCAGTTGAGGGTCTCGCCCCTCTTCTGTAACCCAACCTTCTGGATAATTTCTAAACAATGATCTTTGGTTTTAATATTGTTTTAAAGTACTCAAAAGTTTTACCTGTATTCATGACTAACATTCCATTTAGGATTTCCAAATCGCCTCATCCACAAGCATTCCATATGTACTGTTGTTCCTGGATACACTATCAATTTTCCATCGTTACTTTGTGCAATAGGTCCGTTTTGATGTCGAAATAGTATCGTGGGGGCTTTTTCCACTATGAAACGATAATTTAAGCTCGAAGAAAAACACAAAAACAGACACTTACTTGCGTAATCATTTTCTTGATTTAAACCATAACAGGCGGGTTTCTGCCCACTCCATTCTGAATGGATACAGATTCGTTCATTACTTCCAACTAAGGCGTACTTTCCAATATCGACGCATCTGTGCAAAGAAGGATAATTCAGTTTTAAGCTATCAGTAGCAGCCACATGGTGTTTCTTTCAAGTAGCTTCAAATGTGATTTTCCGCTTCAACAAACATAATTGTAAATATAGTATGTATAGCCATTTTGCTCGTGCAGGATGTTAGCGATATAAGGAATTAAGTTAAGTGAATAGCTGGAATACATTCATATATAGAGTAGTGGTTTAGACATCCATAAATGGGCATTAATACGTTTGAAGCTAGGGAAAAGTATTAAGGGGGAGGTGTATTCGCTTCATTTTAAGCATATTTTTAATAATTTTTTTGGTAAATTGAATTTATTTAAAAACTGTACACATAATAAAACATCATTTCAAGAATATTTAGTTAAATATTTAGCCTAATATATTAAGATATAAGCCATTGAGAGTGTTACAGCGTCTATCCTGTAGCAGGTATATTACAGCCTCTTATAGCTGCAATATAGTATTTAAAGGAAAAAGGTATAGGAAAATGTTTGATCAAGGATCATATGGCTTGAAACACGCATGTTTACGTTTGGTAAATAACTTTATTATTAAAAATAAAATTATTTCAATAGATACAAACAAAATATATAAATTCACTAAAAAGTATAAACAACACATATATAAAAAAAGCAAAGTTGCAAAATAAACTAACAAAGGTATAAAAAATGAATGAAAAATATAGACTCCATAAATGAAAATTGAAAACTTATAAATAATTATTGAGTTTCTGGCGGTTGAAACCTGCCTAGATTCAAACTCTAACCGTGTTCAGGGCTGTGCAAACCTACACCGAACACTGCCGGAATAAGAATGAATATTCTTCGCGGCTCGCCTCCTTTTTAATACTAAATTTAGCATGAGCAAGGATTGCTGCGATTCAAATTCTCAAATAATTCAAACTGAATAGTTCCAATTTTGATGCAGATGGCGCTCTGTGTGCAACAGAGAAAAATTATTGATGTCAAATGACAGCTGTTCCTGTATTTTATAGACGGAAATGCTGTAGGAATCGATTAGGTTTGTTGATTATTTCTGTACAAATCTCAATTATAATCAAGTATTTTGTCTTTCTTACAATTTCAGATGATCTGCATGTCGCAGCTGGAAGTCAAAGCTGCGACAGAGAGCAAATCTTCGGATATTCTTAACAAAAAAAAAAAAAACGTGGCAGTCACGGGACTGGCCGACAGAAGGTACGCTTCAACTTTTTACATAACCTACTCGCTACTCTCGCTATACATATAAAGTGTGAAAATACTCTATACGCATAGGCAAAACCCCCGGGAATACATGTATACATGGATATGTTTCCCGGGGGTTTTGGCACAGCCCAGTAGGAAAAAGAAGGGGCTAAAAAGAAATGATATAACTGCTTCTCGGGCAACTAGCACTCATTCCCGACTCGATTCTTTTCCTTCTTCTTTTTTACCCACGACGGGATTGGAGGCAAGGTCTTGACTTTCGTTTTCCCAATAACCAGGGATAGAAGAAGTAACTCTGAATCAAGGACATAATCGCTTATGCTGAATGATTATTATAAGAAGTTTCGCTTCCCCGATAGAAGAAGTTATTCAAAATAAATGAAATAGAAGAAGTTATTCAAAATAAATGGAATAATAGGGCCTCTATTCTATTAAACTGAGCAAAAGCTCTGTCTCAACGTTTATATAGAAAAACCAAACTTGATCTGAATCTAAGTAAAAATCGAGACTGAGCTGTTGCTCAGCTTGTTAAAAAATGAGGCACTCATTGAATTAATAAAATTTAAAACAACCTGTCCTGCGAACTTTCTCTTCGAGAGTGAAAAAAAAACGCGTAGATGCAAGCTCATCGCACGATGACGAAATCTTCTTAAAACACAACAAGTTTTGAGGTAAAACTCATTTACTCCTTACCCACTCGATTCTCAGGAAGCAGGATTATAAGGTAGATACCTGCAAACCCATGCTAGAGGGAATATTGGAAGTGCTTGGAGGTAGTTATATCAGGCTGTCTTAGGGCAATCCCTTGTTACATTTCCTACTGGGAGGGAATCCCACACGCATGTAGCAGTCGACCGATTCTCTCTCTCTCTCTTTCACTCTTTCTTATACTGATGCGTAGCGTAGCTTCAAAGAGGCACTACGATGGACATCAGAACTCAATTACTGGATTATCTTAACCCATTAACGCCCAGGTGATCAGAATTTTTACTAACTTTTCAACGTGTTTATTTATTATGTTATCGGACCAAAAAAATAATGCAGTACCTCTATTCCTATGTCAAATTTGATGCTCTTTCAGAATCTGAGCTCAAAATTCCGATTAGACACCGAGAAAAAAAAAATATGGTCGATTGAAACGTGAAAAACGTGAAAATTTTCGAAAAAAATTTGTTTTCGCATTTTTTTTCACAATGATACCGCAAAGGTATCATATTTGTACTATGATCAGAGGTGATCGCGGCACTCGAACATTAAGAGAAATTCTTTTCAGAAAATTTCATCGACGCGTTTTTTCAAAATGGCGGCGAGAATGAAAAAATTTTATAAAAATCTTAATCTATCGTTTTCTTAAAAACTATAAACTTTAGAAAAAAATTTCTAAGAACAAAAATGTCTTAAAATTAGTCAAAGAACACTCTAAAATTTTTCCAGAATCTTTGGATACAATTTTTGATTTTTGAAAATTTCAAAAAATCGAAATTTTCAAAAATACCTGCAAAATTTTTGAAAAAATTTGATAATGTTCCTTGACTAATTTTAAGACTTTTTTGTTCTTAAAATTTTTTTCCTAAAGTCTATAGGTTTAAATAAATAAAATAAATGTGTGGCGTCTCTCGAGATCTGAACGCCACATATTTATTTTATTTATTTAAACCTATAGACTTTAGGAAAAAATTTTAAGAACAAAGAAGTCTTAAAATTAGTCAAGGAACACTCTCAAATTTTTTCAAAAATTTTTTCAGGTATTTTTGAAAAATCGAATTTTTTGAAATTTTCGAAAATCAAAAATTGTCTCCAAAAATTCCGGAAAAATTTGAGAGTGTTCCTTGACTAATTTTAAGACATTTTGGTTCTTAGAAATTTTTTTCTAAAGTTTATAGTTTTTAAGAAAACGATAGATTAAGATTTTTATAAAAATTTTTCATTCTCGCCGCCATTTTGAAAAAACGCGTCGATAAAATTTTCTGAAAAAAATTCCTCTTAATGTTCGAGTGCCACGATGACCTCTGATCATAGTAAAAACTTGATACCTTTGCGGTATCATTGTGAAAAAAAATTCGAAAACAAATTTTTTTCGAAAATTTTCACGTTTTTCACGTTTCAATCGACCATATTTTTTTTTCTCGGTGTCTAATCGAAATTTTGAGCTCAGATTCTGAAAGAGCATCAAATTTGGCATAGGAATAGAGGTATTGCATTATTTTTTTGGTCCGATAACATAATAAATAAACACGTTGAAAAGTTAGTAAAAATTCTGATCACCTGGGCGTTAATGGGTTAAATCAAAAAATCGAAAATATTTGGTTACTTTATGAGTTTCTTGCGGTAATGTACAGTGTCCACCCACTTTGAACATGCTAAGTGGGAGAAAAACGCGTTTTAAATCTAAACACTGAATTTATAAGACACATAAATAACTCGAAGCCGGATCGGAGCGGCGGAGAATTGCAACCATATCTCCGTTAGTTTTACTCCAAATAACCATACCACAATAATCTTGAGATGTTGTACATTTATATGAGAAAATGAGAAAAAAAAAAAATGAAAAAAGACCCTTTGATACCCGATATCTAATATACCTTTATATATATTATATATATATATGACGTGACACATGCGTTTTATCACCAAAATTGGGAAAAAACAACTTTTTTAGTCCCACTCATGTCTCAAAAACGCTTGAATGAATGATTCTGGGATGAGCTTCGTAAGTATGTAAATTCACTTTTTTCTGTGGAAATGACGCCCTTAGTATCGTGACAAAGTCGGCTTTTCATCAAAATAGCTACAAAAAAGAATATTAAAGGACTCGAAAATACGTCACGTGGTTAAGGCAGCCAGATATTCGGTAACTGAGGAACTAGAGAAATTGGATTTGTTATGAAATTTAATTTCTGGATGGGAGGGGTTGATAGAGAGATCAAGCTTTCCTAAATGAGGTTACTTATTTTATAATATCCCTAAGACTATTCCTTTGCTTGACTTTGTTTTGAAACAACAAAGCTAAAATTTCGCGTTCTCTATATTTAAGATGATTTGTGGAGGAATGAGCGGATTTTTTCGTTTCTGTTGTGTATTTTATCTAAGCGCAGAGTACGCTAGCCTAAGTTCTCGGTAAAGTATAAAATAAACATAAACAAATTATTCACAATCTTGTAAATTACGCCAAATTTTTTGCAACATTATTTTATTCATATTTTCTTCTTTTTTAAATACGTACATATGCATCTCCTAAATTTTGTTGAGTTTTGTTGCGAATTGTGGCTAAGACACCTTTCTAACCTAATTCGTGAGTTAACTGTACAATACCAAAATTTGGGTTTAGGGTATAAAAACATACGTGATAGATTGAGTATTAGTAAAACGACGAAAAGGACGAGGGCAGAAACAGAAACCTACAGAGAATTTGAAGAAAGGTAAATGCAAATAATGGCCTATCAGCTCCTAAAATTGTTGGTAAAACAGAAAGATACTATGAAATAAAACCATCCTCAAACTGTTAGAAAGCGAATAAAATCAGAAGGATTTTCGGCAAAATTTGAGATAAAAAAGCCTTAAATATACCAAAAAAAATTTTGCAAGCGACTCCAATTGGCAAAGGATAAAATATGCTATTCCACTGAAGAATGGAAACGAATGCGGTCCGATGAAACCAAAATTCTTCTTTTTAAGACGAAAACATCACACTGTGCAGAAAAGCTTTACACTCTATGCAGCCGTAATTCGGTTGCCAAGTGACGAGTGTGCGCTGCTGGTTTAATTCCTTTGCCCCAGTCGCAAATATGAGATTCTCTGTATTATAAAATCGATATTCTGCTTCTATACTAATACCAGAGATCGGCAAAAATATTTTTTTCGTCAATATTTTCGATGATAATAACCAATACCATAAAAATTACAATTTTATTAAATAAATTTCCAATTGTTAATTCATTTGGTAATAAGCCAAAACATATTTTCCATTATCTAAGCAATCGGTAATTCATCGGTGAGAAATTAGAGATTCTTAACTAGTCGGTAATTTTCTGTGTGAAATTTCTGAGTACTCTAGCAATCGGTAATTCATGGGCCAGAAATTCGAGAATACTCAACTACTCAGCAATGTTCTGTGAGAAATTTCTGATTACTCCAGCAGTCGGTAATCCATGGCTCAGAAAGTCGAGAATACTCAACTAGTCGGTAATTTGCTGTGAGAAATTTCTGAGTACTCTAGCAATCGGTATTCATGGGCCAGAAATTTTAGAATACTCAACTAGTCAGCAATTTATCGTAAGAAATTTCTGATTACTCTAGCAATCGGTATTCATGGGCCAGAAATTTTAGAATACTCAACTAGTCAGCAATTTATCGTAAGAAATTTCTGATTACTCTAGCAATCGGTATTCATGGGCCAGAAATTTTAGAATACTCAACTAGTCAGCAATTTTCTGTAAGAAATTTCTGATTACTGTAGCAATCGGGAATCCATTGGCCAGTAATTGAAGAATACTCAATCAGTCGGTAATTTTCTGAACCACATTTTTGATTACTCTAGTTTTCGGTAATTTGTTGACTAGAAATTTGAAAATACCCATTTTCGTGTGATGTATGATATGTTAGGAATCCCGTATCGCATTAGTCATGTGATATGTGACATAACTGTATGTTATGTTTGACAAAGCACATATAACAAATCACATATAACATGTTTGCACATACAGTTATGTTATTTGTAATATGTGATGAGACGCATAACATATGTTACACATAATGAATATGCGGGGAACGCACTTAACATTTCCCATATGACATGTAAGGTCACATACAATGAATATGAGATTTGTAACTAAACGAAGCACATATTTATATGTCACATATGTTTTGTGACAAATCACATATTACGTTGAAGCAAGTACCACAAGTTCTCTATGGCTATGACATATGACGAAGAGTGTAAGTTGTATGTTGTATACAATATATATGTATATATATATTTTTTAAAAATTTAAGTCATCCCCTTTTTTTATTTTTTATTTTACAAATAAAAATAATTTTTTTATTTTTATTTTTGATTTTAAAAATAAAAATCAATTTCTGACTTTAAAAATAAAATTCATATTCTGATTTTTAGTTTTGATTTTAAAAATAAAAATCACTCTCTGATTTTTCTTATTGATTTTAAAAATAAAAATCACTTTCCGATTTTTATTTCTGATTTTAAAAATAAAAATCATTTTCTGATTTTTATTTTTGATGATAAAAATAAAAGCATTTTTTTATTTAAAAGAAAAATCATTTTCTGATTTTTGTTTCCGATCTTAAAAATAAAAATCAGAGTGTGATTTTTATTTCTGATTTTAAAAATCAAAATGAGAACACACTTTTTATTTTTGTCTAGAAAAATAACAGTCAGGAAATAATTTTTTAGATTTGGTTTTTATCGAAAATATCATAAACGTTACGGTCCCTGGTGTAATGTCATATGTCATGTCATATGTCATGTCATATGTCATGTCATATGCCATGTCATATGTCATGTCATATGTCATGTCATATGTCATGTCATATGTCATGTCATATGTCATGTCATATGTCATGTCATATGTCATGTCATATGTCATGTCATATGTCATGTCATATGTCATGTCATATGTCATGTCATATGTCATGTCATATGTCATGTCATATGTCATGTCATATGTCATGTCATATGTCATGTCATATGTCATGTCATATGTCATGTCATATGTCATGTCATATGTCATGTCATATGTCATGTCATATGTCATGTCATATGTCATGTCATATGTCATGTCATATGTCATGTCATATTTCATGTCATATGTCATGTCATATGTCATGACATATGACATTACACCAGGGACCGTGACGTTTATGATATTTTCGATAAAAATCAAATCTAAAAAATTATTTCCTGACTGTTATTTTTCTAGACAAAAATAAAAAGTGTGTTCTCATTTTGATTTTTAAAATCAGAAATAAAAATCACACTCTGATTTTTATTTTTAAGATCGGAAACAAAAATCAGAAAATGATTTTTCTTTTAAATAAAAAAATGCTTTTATTTTTATCATCAAAAATAAAAATCAGAAAATGATTTTTATTTTTAAAATCAGAAATAAAAATCGGAAAGTGATTTTTATTTTTAAAATCAATAAGAAAAATCAGAGAGTGATTTTTATTTTTAAAATCAAAACTAAAAATCAGAATATGAATTTTATTTTTAAAGTCAGAAATTGATTTTTATTTTTAAAATCAAAAATAAAAATAAAAAAATTATTTTTATTTGTAAAATAAAAAATAAAAAAAGGGGATGACTTAAATTTTTAAAAAATATATATATACATATATATTGTATACAACATACAACTTACACTCTTCGTCATATGTCATAGCCATAGAGAACTTGTGGTACTTGCTTCAACGTAATATGTGATTTGTCACAAAACATATGTGACATATAAATATGTGCTTCGTTTAGTTACAAATCTCATATTCATTGTATGTGACCTTACATGTCATATGGGAAATGTTAAGTGCGTTCCCCGCATATTCATTATGTGTAACATATGTTATGCGTCTCATCACATATTACAAATAACATAACTGTATGTGCAAACATGTTATATGTGATTTGTTATATGTGCTTTGTCAAACATAACATACAGTTATGTCACATATCACATGACTAATGCGATACGGGATTCCTAACATATCATACATCACACGAAAATGGGTATTTTCAAATTTCTAGTCAACAAATTACCGAAAACTAGAGTAATCAAAAATGTGGTTCAGAAAATTACCGACTGATTGAGTATTCTTCAATTTCTGGCCAATGGATTCCCGATTGCTACAGTAATCAGAAATTTCTTACAGAAAATTGCTGACTAGTTGAGTATTCTAAAATTTCTGGCCCATGAATACCGATTGCTAGAGTAATCAGAAATTTCTTACGATAAATTGCTGACTAGTTGAGTATTCTAAAATTTCTGGCCCATGAATACCGATTGCTAGAGTAATCAGAAATTTCTTACGATAAATTGCTGACTAGTTGAGTATTCTAAAATTTCTGGCCCATGAATACCGATTGCTAGAGTACTCAGAAATTTCTCACAGCAAATTACCGACTAGTTGAGTATTCTCGACTTTCTGAGCCATGGATTACCGACTGCTGGAGTAATCAGAAATTTCTCACAGAACATTGCTGAGTAGTTGAGTATTCTCGAATTTCTGGCCCATAGATTACCGATTGCTTGAATAATCACACTGTTTGGAGGGCAAATTATCGGTATTTGGGTATTCATAAATGTTTGCCTGAGCAATTACTGATTATTTGTGCAATGGAAAATTCTAGAACGATGATTATTAATTTTTGAATAATTGATAATTTCAATGTTGCAATTAGAAATTGTTTACAAATTGAAAAATCGAAAGAGAAATATTATTTTTTTGCCGATCTCTGACTAATACATGGTCCTATTCTCAGGCCGATTAAATTTGTATTTTAGAAAAATATTGAATAATTTTAATAGGGGAAAATTGACCAATGCACAAAGAAAATATAATTTTAATTTTTTTGTATCGGTTTTTTAACATAAAGCGAGAGCTGAAATATTCCCATTTAAATATTTCGACCGAATCACGATTTAAGGGGGGAAATGACTTCAGAAAGGGGAAGTATTTATTGGAATTATTTTTACAGGGAAGAATTCATGTGAATCTTTTTAAATTTCGAGGATATTTTATTAATTGTTTTCATATACATGTAATTAAATTTTGAAATCATTTAACCCATTCAAGGTATTTATTAACAACACATTTTTTTAAATTTCGAATATGTATATGGGAATGTTCTGAAAATATGATCAAAAACCTTTAACCCTTGCTTGCCACACTGCGTCCGGAGGACCCAGGACCTTATTGCGACTCAATTTTAAGTATCTAAATGAAAGAGTAGCCGATCTGTAGCAACATTTGTCGATAGTTGAAGAGTTTAACTACCCTGCAGGACATTTAGCATCACATTAGGGCCATTATATATTTTTCGCAACTGTCCAAAAGTTGGGTATGGGTGTGGCAAGTACGTTCACAAATGATTTTTGGGCTGAATTTTTTTTGTATATGGGCTTTACATTGAAGAAAAAAGTGTATAAAGTACGTTTAACAACATTTAAGTTTTTTTTTTTTTTTTATAAAAATATATAACAGTTTTAAGGGGTTAAGTGGGATTGGAATTCCAAAAAAATCACATGGATTTATTTCAACTATTAGGATATAAAAGTACATCACTTGAAGAAGTTGTAAAAAAAAGTTTTTTCTTAGTTTTAAAAGTAATTTTACTTTAAACGTATTTTTGTCAAAACTACACTTTTGAATCCGGTACCCATGATTTCTCAAAAACTAATAATCCAATATTACTGAAATTTTCCACGCTTATAATAAATCACTTTCATAAATTTCGTAACAAAAAATCCGAAAAATTGTTATTTTTTTTTTGGAGTTCAAAACCCACGTACCCCCTTAATAACGATAACTGTTAAAATGGAGTGACGATATACGATTTCATTATGGTTCGAGTATAAATTTTTTATTTTTTTCTCTTTACTCGTTTCAGAAAATTTTTCTATCTACTTCTACAAAAATATTATATCAAAAAATCATAGAGTAGAGTAATAAAATTGAAACATAAATCGTAAAATATGGGAACAGTATGGAATTTTTTGTTCCGAAATAGACTCCAAATCGGAGCATTTGACGTGTGTATTTCGTTCCCCTCTTCTTGCCTCGTATGCCTGCCAGCAGTTTACTGTTGTTATAAGGTTGTTTATTTACATACAGTTTACAGCAGCTTACTCGTGCGTGCAGCAGTGTCTTATTTCTATTTTTGTGAGATAGTTTCTTATTTTTTGAATATCGATAATATATTGAGTGCATATTTAGGTAAGGAAAGTACATTATACTGCATGTAATTTTTTTATAAATAAATATTTCAGAATATAAAAAATATTGCTATTCAAATATTAGATGGCGTACAATTTACGTAAATGTAACAATTTAGCAATATTTTGAATAAATATCATCTTGTAATAGCTAATACAATAATATTTTGATGAAAACGCCTATTTCATTTTTTCACTTTTTTTCGTCAATCATTCTTCCAAATAAATATACTTTCTGAAAGATCCACTAAACTACTAAATTTTTTCGTGTTATGGTGCATTAGTAGAAGACTTTACTAATTTTTTAGCCCTTAACCCATTAATGCGCAAAACGAGGATTTTGTGCACGCAAGCTCAATTGTACGATTCGAATAGAAAATTTGGGCGAATTTCCTCCAAATTCTTATATAAGGGGTTTTTGGGGGTGCTCTTTCAGAATCTGGCATTTGTTTTGGGTTTTTTCAAAAAAGTGCTGATTTTTTTTGGTCATTTTTCGTCACAAAGTCGATTATCTTGTCGTTGCTGCTATTGAATGATCATATAACTACCAGAAATCGCGGTCCGAATGTCTACACTTTCTCAAACCATGGTTTTGAATTTTTTTTTCGCTTTGGATTTTGCAAAATGGCCATTTTGTACAGCAATGTAATAAAAAACGCCGCGATTTTTTCCATGAAAAGGATCAACTTTACAAAAAAACTTTATATGACAAAAAGACTATTTTTTTTGGATTTGGGCAATTTTTGAAAAATCCAAAAATGTCCCGAAAAATTCTGAAAAAATTTACATGTTTTCCTTGACTAATTATAAGAAGTTTTTGTCATATAAAATTTATTCGTATAATTGATCCTTTTTGAGTAAAAATATCACCAAGTTTGTTTTATGATGAAATTTACTTATACATATGTATGTATATAATTTACCAAAAATAGTCCAAAAATTCTGAAAAAAATTACATGTTTTCCTTGGGTAATTATAAGCACTTTTTGTCATATAAATTTTTTTTGTAAAGTTGATCCTTTTCGTGTAAAAAAATCGCGAAGTTTTTTATTACATTGCTGTACAAAATACCCATTTTGCAAAAACAAAGCAAAAAAAATAAATTCAAAACCATGGTTTGAGAAAGTGTAGACATTCGGACCGCGATTTCTGGTAGTTATAGGATCATTCAATAGCAGCAACGACAAGATAATCGACTTTGTGACGAAAAATGACCAAAAAAAATCAGCACTTTTTTTAAAAAACCCAAAGAATAATAGGGTTTTTGAAGTTCTTATGCAAAACAAATGCCAGATTCTGAAAAAGCACCCCCAAAAACCATATATACGAATTTGGAGGAAATTCGCTCCAATTTGCTATTCGAATCGTACAATTGATCTTGCGTGCACAAAATCCTCGTTTTGCGCATTAATGGGTTAATATCGAGAATTAAAAAAGTTATGCATTTTTTAATAACAGTGGTAATTTTTCCTACTATTTTTACTTTAGAATTTTTTTAAACATATTTACATTTCATTTTTGGCTATATAACCTATGCTGTCTTTTAAAGTAAGTATTGAAAAAAAAATTTCAAGTAAATATATCCAATATAATTCAGAGGGGTCTAACAAAGAATATACTTTTTTGAAAATTTTTGTTTGCAGTTTGGATACTACTTTACCGAAAAATATAAAAATTACAAAGCCTGCAAAATATCTCCTAGTATCCTTCGTATCTTCGGGATCTTCAATTTCTATAGTTACGTCGTCATTTTCTCCTAGTATTCTTCGTATCTTTGGAATCTAAAATGTCTATAGGTACGTTGTCATTTTCAGAAAAACTTGATGCTTGATTTACGGAAGTTGCTGGCTCATTGTGACTTTGGGTTGACAGTGAAACGGATACGAAGTGTAAGGGTGCGTATCCACCAAAATTGGTCCCGTACAATTTACGAGTACATTGTTCGTTACAATGTACACACCAAATGCTTTCAAGTTTCAGGAGTCTCGAACATTGAAGAGACATCAGCTCACAGGTATCTATGGTGGAGACAGCGAGACAAAATTTGAGACAAAGTTGCATACAAAAGCTTTTTATGTCGAGACTTTGTTCGCGACTGAGACCAACACAATAAGCGCCAAATAACGAAAATTTATTATTTGTGTTTTGCAGTAATTCATTGATTCTTGTTATCAAACGTAGATATGCTTTAAAATACTATATAGTTTGCGCTATAGTTTATAAAGCTCACAAAAAATTGTTACTAGCTACGTATATGACTTTTGTAACATTACCCTTCATACTGAAAAATTGTTGAAGAAATATAATATTAATTATTGTTAAAAATAAAATTTCGAAAATAATTAATTTGCCTAATAAAATAATGAGAATTTAAACTTTATGGTGCAGAGCAAATTTGTGTTCGGATGTACAAACAACGCCGGACCAATATGTGTTAAATTAGGTCATATACAAAAAAAAAGATGTATTTTTGGGGTTTTAAATTTTTTTCGTCCTCATCTTTTAACACATTCTCAACAAGTTCAAAGTTTCTTTACATTTCTAGGATAGGATATTACTTTACTCCACAAACCGTATTAGTTGTTTAAACGTTATTTTTTATTCAATTGGCTTTGGATAATAACACGTTTAAGTCAAGTCTTTAAATATTGTAATTTTTTTATATTTTCCTCATTAAATAAATCCTGTTTTATTTCTATACTCTTAATTCAGCGGTTGTTATAATTAAAAAGTTATTTTAAATTAGGGTATATATATACTGTGTAACGAGCGCACACAGAAAAAAGCCCGTCCTGGCTCGGAATAGGTATTTTAAGACGTATTATCTTCCCGTGGCTGTCGGGTGGTCGTATCGACATGAAAAATGTTTACCGTGAATGAAAGGTGCGAGATTAGAGAAAGATTTTCTTGCCGGTAAATATTAGACATTAGGGGTGTGGAAATGTACCCTCAAGTCCTCTCTAAATGATCCTCGATTGACGAATCTCCTTTGTGCTGGATGGCATGTTTGTTTACTTTGGACTGCTCGTAGGAGTAGCTGATATTTTATGGCTCTTTGTCCCTTAAAGATCCCTGTATGAGTAATGCGCAGATATCTTTAATTACTCTTTGTCTAGGCGAGATCCTTGCAAAAGGGTCTGCTCATGTATGATCCTTTGTCCTAGAAGATCCCCTAATAGTATACATAATTTATGATCCTTTGTTCCCGAGAAAAGCCATGAAGTATAAATGGGTAGCACTGGGATTGCTCGGATCAATCTACCGTCGGGCATGGTCACGGGTTTTAGAAGATTTTAAGACGGAATTATTGACAAGTTTCCCAACCGGACAGGACTAGGGTTCTGTCTTAATTGAGATTATGGAGCGCAAAAGTTTGCCAGGCGAGGCAAATGAAGAATATTATACAATGTGGCAGCGCTGGCTAAGCGTATTAATTTAAATGAGGAATCGAAAATTCGGTATATAGTATCTGGGCCTTCACATATGAATTTAGCCAACGTCGTTATAGCTTCGAAGTGTAAGGATTTACCTGATTTACTAAAGACAATAAAAAATTATGAAGAAATTCAGAGACAGGGTAAAAGTCGCCGTAATTTCAATGAACGCCATCAAGAGGCGTCGCGGAAAATTATTCCCAGGTACCACAGGCAAATTCACAGAAATATGCCAGGACCTAGCAGGAGTGATTATAGGTATAGAGGAAAAGAGGAAGATACCCAGCACAAAAGTGGAACCTCTAGATGTTTTAAATGTAATAAAATTGGACACTTTGCGAAGGATTGCAGTGTTAGCAGTCTTCGCTGTTTCCGATGTCACCAAATAGGTCACACTTCAAGAGACTGCAAAACAAAGCAGATATCCAACATTAGTCAAAAACTTAATTATGAGCCCAAAGATGAATACCACAAGCAGGTATTTGTTGACGGGATGCAGGTGCTAGCGTTTCTCGATTTAGGGAGCGACTGCAGCACGATTAAGTATCGGTTGCTAAAAAAGTATGACTGGCCAATGCAAGAATGCCACGAGAAATTAATGGGATTTGGTAATAATAAAACAAGTGTCCTCGGAAAAATACGTAAAATTTTTTAAATATCGGTAATAGGCATACCTATTGACATTATGGTTGTGGAAGGTAGTGCACAGAATGTCCCTATGATAATTGGTAAAAATTTTCTAGATCGCCCGGAGATAGAAATAACAAAGAAATGGGGACAATTTGAAATTTCGCGAAACAAAACCCATTGTGAAACAAAAGTAAGGAATAAGAGTAGTGAAATTGAAGTAGAAAAGATTTGAATAGACGATAGTTCTAAAGAAGAGCATAGGATTTTGCTTTTAAATTTAATTAATGACTTTCGTGATTGTTTCGCTCAAGAAATGATGGAACTTGGAAAGACTGCTCTAGAGAAGATGACGATAAAATTGAAAGACAATAAGATTATTAGATACCATCCGTATAGAGTGGCCTATGGTTTAAGATCAGTTTTAAAGAAACAAATCGAGGAATTATTGAAGCATCAACTTCCGAATACGCAAGTCCTGTTCTTTTAGTCCCGAAAAAGAACGTCGAACACCGAATGAGCGTTGATTATCGCAAATTAAATGCGATAACCCAGAGGGAGACGTTTCCAGTACCAAATATCGAAGAAACGTTGAATTTATTGGCAAATAAGCACATCTTTACCTCGTTAGATCTTTTAAGCGCCTGCTGTTTTTATGATACTCATGTCAAAATTAACTCAGCCACTGGACAAAACTAAGATCATTACATTCATGGATGATATTCTGATATCAACAAAAACGGCTGAGGAAAATATTGTGATCTTGAGGCAATTCTTGGTCGAATTGCGAAAGGCAGGTCTTACGTTAAATTTGCAGAAGTGCGAGTTTTTTAAAAAGGAAATAAAATTCTTATGGCATGAGATTTCAGCTGAAGGTATTAGGCCTGGTGTAGATAAAAGTTCAGCTATTGAACACTTCAAGCGACCAGAAAATGCGCGTGAAGTTAAGCAATTTTTAGGTCTCTGTGGCTATTTGAGGCGATTTATTCCGGGTTTCTCATTTATCGCCCGTCCGTTAAACATGCTTTTACGCTGAATTTAAATGGACCGAGGAAACCGAAAATTCGTTTCTGAAACACACAAGAGAAAAAGGATTTGATTCCAAGAATCGCCAGATGGTGGCTAAGAATTTTGGAGTTTGTTTTTAAATTGGAATTTCGTCCCGCTTCCAAACTCATACATGTGGATGCTTTGAGTCGATGTCCTACTCAAGAAGGTAAAGAGATGGAAAACGTTTCTGATAAAATGCTGGTGGTTGGTGTTTTCGAAGAAGATTGGCTAGCAACTCTTCAAAAACAATATCCCTATATTTTAGAAATTCTGAAAATACTAACAGGAGAAGTGCTCCAGTCGAAAAAGAAAGATGGGGTAAAAGGGAATTTCGTATTAGACAAGGGGCGAGTTTTAAAAATCACACCAAACGGGAATCGTTTCGTAGTGCCAAGGGCTGTTCGGTGGCGCGTAATTAAAACCTCTCATGATGATACAGGACACCCGGGGATAGAAGGCTTAAGAAACGTTAAGAAGAAGGCAGTCTGTGAACTGGAAGTGGCTGCAAACCAGCTTAATGAAATAATAATATCCTCCTACCATGATAGCAATGTTGCAGTTCCAGCCAAAGTGTACGCAAGGTGCCCTGGTGGAACGAACAGCTATCGGACATGCGTATGCATGTGAGGAGGTTATTCAATAGGGCCAAACGCACTAAGTGGGACGAATACAGATCTGCTCTCACTGACTACAATAAAGAATTGAGACGCTCGAAACACGAATCCTGGAGAAGGCACTGTGAAGGTATAGAATCATTACCGGAAGCAGCCCGTCTTCAAAAGGTACTAGCTAAGGACGTCTCCAATGGAGTTGGACACTTGAAGAGACGCAAAGGGAAACACTTGAGTACCTACTACAAGTACACTTTCCCGGGTCAATTCTAGGATTAAATTCGCTTCAGCCTGCAGACTCTAATACTAGCGATAGAGCAAGCCGCAGAGCGTGTAGCAAGTCCGGTGTCATCTTTGACAGGGACAAGGTTAAATGGGCAGTGGTCTCTTTTCAACCTTTTAAAGCCCCAGGAGGTGACGGGATCTTTCCGGCATTACTTCAGAACTCTCTGGATACGATCCTTGATCCTTTGGTTTGTCTGTTTAGAGCCAGTTATATTTGGGGATACATACCACGTTCATGGAGGAAGGTGGTGGTTGTATTTATTCCAAAACAGGGCAATAGGCCCCTTGAGCTGCCTAAGTCTTATAGACCAATCAGCTTAACATCTTTCCTGCTGAAAACAATGGAAAGATTGTTGGACCTTCATATAAGGAGCAAACTGGAGCAATCAACACCGCTCCACAGATCACAGTTTGCTTACACTAAAGGTAAATCAACAGAGGGAGGGAGAGTAGGGTCGAGAAATCCCTTCAGGCCAAGGAAATAGCTCTGTGTGCTTTCCTGGATATAGAGGGTGCTTTCGATAACACAGGATATGATTCTATATCCAGGGCTCTTGTGCGCAGGGGTATAGACTCATATACAATCGCATGGGTAGATTCTATGCTAAGAGAGCGAGAAATCTCATCCATGCTGGGCAACACCTCTGTGTCCATTAGGGCAGTTAGAGGATGCCCACAAGGTGGGGTACTGTCGCCTTTGCTTTGGTTTCTGGTTGTGGATGGCCTCCTAGTCAAGCTTTGTGAGCTTGGCTACCACGCTGTTGGCTATGCGGATGACCTGGCAATAATCGTTACGGGTAAATTTGACTCAACTGTCACGAGCTTGATGAGGTCCGCACTTCGTGTAGTCACTGACTGGTGTGTCAGTGAGGACCTAACCATCAACCCGTCTAAGGCCGTCCTGGTACCTTTTACAAAAAGGTATCGTCTGAACTTGGATACTATATCCATCCAAGGAACGGTCGTTGAATATTCCAATGAAGTAAAATACTTAGGTATTTGGCTGGATAAGCGGCTAAATTGGAATACTCAACTAAACTACTCATTAAATAAGGCCACGCGAGCCATGTGGACCTGTAGGAGACTTTTTGGTAGGACATGGGGTCTCAACCCAAAGATGATCCTGTGGTTATACAATACAATTGTCAAGCCAATTGTTGCTTACGCCGCCCTTGTATGGTGGCCCAAAGTTCAGCAGCAGATGGCAATTGCTAAGTGCAACAAGCTACAACGGCGTGCTTGCCTCTCCATAACAGGAGCCATGAGGACTTGTCCAACACTCGCCATGGAGGCGATAGTAGGACTCGAACCCCTGCACTTTTTCATTTTGAAATCAGCTGCAATTAGTGCTCTGAGAGTGCAAATCACATCCAAAATGCAAATTACTGACAATGGTCACATGAGCATCCTGCAGCGCATCCCTGACTTAAGGATCTATTATATAACAGACTACATGACCAAGGAACTGAGCTTTGGGAGGAGATTCAGGATTCTCATCCCTGAACGTGCAGACTGGAATGGCGGCGGCCTCAGTCTGGACCCCAGAACTGTCCGTTGGTTCACAGATGGCTCAAAAACGGAACATGGTGTTGGTGCTGGTGTCTATGGACCCAACACCAAGGTCTCGATAGCAATGGGAAAATGGCCCAGCGTTTTCCAGGCTGAAATCCATGCTATTGAAGCCTGCGCCCTTCTCAATATTAACAAGAGACTTAAAGGTGCCAATATCACTATCTTTTCCGATAGCCAAGCGGCCCTCAAGGCACTCTCGTCATGGCGCTTCTCGTCTAGACTTGTTAAAGAATGCTTTGATACCCTTCAACACTTAGCTACTTCCAACAGGGTTACCCTCTGTTGGGTACCGGGACACTCCGGCGTTGAGGGAAATGAGGTTGCTGATGAACTTGCCAGGGAAGGTTTATCTTCTCGATTCAAGGGTCCTGAGCCCTTCTGCAGCATTGGATGGTCTTCGTCCAAAGCTGTGATAGAAGAATGGGTCAGGAATCTACAGTACATACACTGGGATAACTTCCCTGAGATCCGGCAAGCTAAAGAGCTCGTCAGACCCTATACCTACACTGAAATCAATGCTTTGAGTAAAGCGGATCTCAGACTGTTGGTAGGTTACCTAACTGGCCACCATGGGCTAAGATACCACCTATATAAAATAGGTCTGTCAAATGAGACGGATTGTCGTCTGTGTCTTGAAGACGACGAAACTACATCACACATTTTGTGTGCTTGTCCGGCTTTAGCACGGTTAAGAAGAAAGATCTTCGGTCAGGAGTTCCTGGACTCGGCTGAAGCTCGTTCATCTTCTGTAAAAGACCTTCTGGCGTTCCTTAGGGTAGCAGATCGTCTTTTACTGTAAAGGGGCTTCGGCACAAAAGACCGTCTGGTCGCAGTGCCCACCATGAGGGTCACCCCTAACAATAATAATAATAAGGCCGTTGTCGAAAAGTATATTGCTATCTGCGTGGATTATCTTTATAATAATCGCAGTGAAGATGAAAGCCGTTACATTTTGCATACTCCAGAAAGACAACCGATTCCCTTTTATGCGATACACATAGATCATTTAGGTCCGTATCCGAAAAGCAAAAGTGGGAATTGCTAACTAGTAGAGATAGTGGACTCCTTTTCAAAGTTTGTTTTGTTGAAAGCGGTCAAGAAGACAAGCACAAGTGGTGTAATAAAGTTACTAGAAGAGATGTGCCAATATCTGGGAACTGCCCGAATTATTATAACTGATAGAGGTACAGCTTTTATGTCAAAGCATTTCGAGAAATATTGCCACGACAATGCTATGAAACACATCGCAACTTCAGTCAAAACCCCTCGCTCAAATGGTCAGATTGAAAGGTATTTTAGGACTATTAAAGGTGCTATTACAACCATGACGAAGGACGCGTGACTGGAATAGCAATATTAAAGCAACGACGAATGTGACACCTCACCAACTCACAAGCTCGTACTAGCTTATCAACCACGAGATGTTTTGGGAAAAAAATTTGCATCTCACTCTACATGACAGTATTGAACAAGAGGAAGAAGAGAACTTGCCGATTGCAGAGCTGAAGGAAAGAGTGTTGAAAAGAATTGAAGAGAAACAACAAAAACAGGCAGACACGTATAATAAGACGTATCAGGCTCCAAAAATGTATAAAGAAGGGGATTTGGTCAAAGAATATCTACACTGGAGGAAATTTTATTAAGAACATACCCTTTGGTGGGAAATCTCGGTTGATATTTTCAGCCATATTGGCAACACTGTTACAACAGTGTTACATAACTTACGTGAAGGGGATTACCCCGTTAGATGAATTACGCTCAAATATTACTTCTTCTTTTTTCTGTTAGATGTGTTAGCGAACGTTTGCTATTTGTTTTGGTTGAATAGGAAATTTTATTAAAAACACTTGGCTTAAAGTATTTATATCTATTTTGAATTCACGGAATTTTGCCAAATTTTATAAATAAAGGTAAGTAGTAATTGTTCTTTATTAAAATGTAGTAATTTGTGGTGAGTTGATTGCGTTATTTGCAGTAATAATATAATGGGTCGAGGAAAAGACCTTTCTCGAGAAGAAGTCATTAAAATAAACAGTTATAAAGATTCTGGCCTTTCTTTGCGTGAGATATCGAGAAAAACTGGGAGATCTGTGAGTGTTGCGCGTAATTGCCTTAAGCTGGGTGAAGATTACGGCAAAAAGCGTACATGTGCCAAATACAGGAAAGTAACAGTTCACCAAAAAAGACTTCTTTTTCGCGAAATTCGAAAGGGCAACGTTAATTGCACTGATGTGCAACGAAATTTGAATTTACCGGTGACAGTAAGACGTGTCCGTCAAATTGTCCAAAAGGATGAAAACCTAAAATATAGGAAGAAACTGAAGAAACCGCCACTAACACCTGCTCACAAAACTGCTTGCTTTGAATTTGCAAGAAAGTATATAAGTTGGACGACGGAGTGGACCAAGATCATCTTTAGTGATCAAAAAAACTTCAATTTAGATGGCCCAGCCGGTTTCCACTACTATTGGCATGATCTGAGAAAAGAGAAAGATGTTAGAATGAGCAGGAATTTTGGTGGCGGAAGCCTTATGATTTGGGCTGCTTTTTGCGCAAAAGGAAAATCACCGATCGCTTGGCTCCCTAGCAAATTTAATTCTAGCATGTACAGGGTGTCCCATAGGAATGTGTGAAAACTAATGGGTCACAATTTTTTAACAATTGGAGAGATCGGTAAAATGTAAATACTTTTTAATAAAGGACAGTCGTCATTTTTATTTCATGTCCATTTTATTATAAAAAAATTAAATCTGTTTAATACAAAACAATTAATTTAAAAAAGCAGTGAAGAATGTTAGTTACTAATGATATATATTTTCGATATTTTAACCATCTAATTTGCCACAAATATCCATATGCTTTCTAAAACTATTAAAAACATGTTCTAACGTTTCATTTGAAATGCCATTGACGATCTTCCCAATGTCTTTAATAAAATCCTCAACTGTTTTTTGGTTATTTTCATAGCAGAGATCTTTAATGTACCCCCCTAAAAAGAAATCAAATCGAATGAGATCTGACGAGTAATGTGGCTATTCTATTCCTTTTCCCCTAGCAAAGCGTGGGTACCCTAGGCCAATAACTCGATCGCCATAAAATTTATTGATGATACTTCTTGTGTGCGATGAGGTGCTGCTCCGTCTTGAATAAAAAAAAAAAGATTTAACGCGGCTCCTCTTTTTCCCATGAGAAAGGATTTGGTCTCTAACATCCCTTTGTACTTCTTTCCGGCGACAGAAGATTCAAAGAAATGCAGGTAGATACCTTTTATGTAGATGGTTCACATTTCAAAAATATATATTATTAATAATTCACGTTTTTCACTATATTTTTAAATTAGTGGTTTGTATTAAATAGGTTTAATTTTTTTATAATAAAATGGACATGAAATAAAAATGACGACTTTCCTTTATTAAAAAGTATTTACATTTTACCGATCTCTCCATTTGTTAAAAAATAGTGACTAATTAGTTTTCACACATTTCTATGGGACACCCTGCACATAGATATGCTAGACGAAATTTTAATAGGAATATCAGAGGAATTTTATGAAGATAATTTCATATTCCAGTACGATAATCCTGCACTACATGCTGCAAGGGCTGTAAAGCAATGGTTTAGGGACAAAGGCATTGAAGTTTTAGATTCGCCAGGTCATAGTCCCGACCTGAACCCAGTAGAGAACCTTTGGGGTAATTTAGCACGCAAGGTCTATCAATATGGTAGGCAATTCAATACGACAACAGACTTAAAAGCGGAAATTACTAGAGCGTGGTCGTCAATTTCAACAGGACAGCTACAACCATATCAGCGGTTGCAGGATCGTCTAATCGAAGTTGTGAGAAATAATGGAGGCTTAATCCACTACTAAAAGTAAAAAATATTTGGGGATTTTTTGAAAACCGGAGGCAACCTAATGAAATTTTGTCGTGTGCTTAATAAAATTTCCCTTAAAGTTTTATTATTTTTTATTAAATGTAGGAGAATGCGAGTGTTGGGCTCCTTATTCGTTGATTGGTCGAACCAGCGACAACTTCGTTGCTTGTCATCGGCACGCTCGCTCACTTGTCATCGGCTGAGGCTCGCTCTATCTGCAATCAACCGCCGAGGAGAACGGATCGTGGCTCGTGATTGGAAGCCTTTTTCTTCTCAACATTAAATATAACATATAAAATAGAAGTTAACCCATTAACGCCGAAGAATCGTGTTTTTTTTTCTCATTTTCAAGCTAGATTCTTATCATCGAAAAAAAATCATTTGCAAATAAAAAATATGTTCCCTTGTACTTTCGAGTGTCCCCTTTCCGAATCCGGAGTCAAAATTGAGTTTTGTCCATTAGGAAAAAAAATATGGCCGTTTTTAAACAAAAAAAACCGAAAAAATCGAAGACATTTTTTTTTCAATATTTTTTTTCTCATTGAAGACGCGCGAGGACCCCCCTTTTTCTTCAACCATGAGTGCACAAAATAGTTGTAGTTTAAGAATATATTTTTTTAATTTGTCGACATTGACATTTTCACCCCCAAAATGGCGCTTTTCATCCCTTCAGCAGGAAGACAATTTTCACTCTCGGTGCCCGACAAAAAAAATATTCAAATCTTAACGAAAATTGGTATCCCGGGGTTTTCAAGGTCGCTGATTACGATTCCGCCCTCAAAATTCGAAAATTCAAAATGGCGGATCCAATATGGCGGACCCAAATTCAAAAACTTACTTGAATCGGATGAAATGTGGCACTCAGGGGTTTTCGAGGTCCTTGATAACGAATCTGGCATCATCATTTCAAAATTCAAAATGGCGGATGTAATATGGCGGACACCTTCCCATTAACACCCAGTTATTATCTAACGTTTATTGAAGAATTGACAACTTTATATAAATGTAAATAATAATCATTCAATTGATTCACATTTTATGATCATATATTATTCGGAAAGGGGACACTCGAAAGTATAAGGGAACATATTTTTTATTTGCAAATGATTTTTTTTCGATGATAAGAATCTAGCTTGAAAATGAGAAAAAAAAACACGATTCTTCGGCGTTAATGGGTTAAAGAACGATTTTTATTTTTATTAGTTAGTAGTGTAAAATGAATAAAAGTACGACATCGATCAGCATGAGCTGCCTGAAAATGATTCTGTAAGAAAACTATTAAATTGATAATTACTTACACTTTTTAGCTGACATTTTCAAACAAAATATTCATCTATTGCACCAGAAAGTCAACGCAAACCCTGACTCGCTCATCAAGCTAACCAAGGGAATTAACTGTTATACTGAGTAGCTAAGCTCACTGACATAGACATGAATTCGGACAGAGCTTAGCTCAGTGTGACGCCATGAAGTGTCATAACAATATGAAGATGAAGACGAAGACTTGGATTCGGACAGGCCCTTAGTGTACTTTGGAGAACACTTCAAATTTGACTGATAAAATAGTGAAATTGCAAAGATGTTGAAAAATAAACCCCGCGATTCTACATAAAAGATTTTTAATATATCTCTTAACCTCTTAAATTTCGCAAATAAGAGATATTAAAATAATTGATATTCTATCTCCTGAATATCACGACGAACGGCGAAAGTCATCCCTATTCCACTGTCATGAAAGCTTCCGGGGTACCTTACATTAATGGCCAAAAATATTAAATTTGAGTCGCAAACCTGAAGTTTATTAAAATAAATTTAATAACATTTTAAAATCCGAATTCATACCGCTTCCACATTAATACTGCAGAAATCTTTTTCTGTTTGGATGTGTTCTTGGCGGGTGTATTTCGTTTGAAACGGCAGGGGCTATTATAGCTATGTGGGTGCAGTCTATACACCCTACTGTATTTTCTATCCCGAATTTAGTACGAAAACTATTTTCTACCTCATTTATTTCCGAATTAGTTGAAGGGACTTTAACGTAAAAATTTAAATGTTCTATTAATAATTGCGAAACATAAGTAAGACACCTTGAAATAGAGGATTGACTTAAATCTAGTAAACTATTATGGCCAACAGGATTTTGATAAGACCCAGTTGCGAAAAAATTTAATGCTGCTAATAATTTTAAATGAAAGGGTATTCTCGGATATTCCTGATTATAAAAAAGTTTAAGAAGAGTATCTAAGTTTAAAAGCAATTCGTTAAGGCATTCTAAGATTTCGTATGAATGCTGTATTGGAAACCCAAAAAGGACCAGCGATATCTTGCAGATTCCCTTACACGATTCTTTGAGAATGGTTGCAAAAAATTCTTTTGATTGCTGTGAAATGATGACATAATTTCTTTAAATCACCTCCTACCATTTAAAAAGTCAGTAAAGAAGTTATTTCTGTCATGAGCAAATTGGTCGTTCACCCTCTGTCTATTTAAATAAATTATATAAACTATAATATTATAAAATTAAAATTAAATAAAATCTTCAACTTCTGCGGTGTCATGCCTCATGACCATGATGTATATTGGCGATTTTGATAATTCCTGTTTTGGATGCTTTTGTTTTTATAATTTAGACCATGACTGGTATTAACGAATACAAATTGTAACTTACAATCGATTTGTATTATTTGTTATATGTATCATCGATAATTATTGTACAATTTAATGTGATACGGCACATCGACTTATTTATTGAAATTGTTTTATTTTAAGCCAACAAAATTATTAATATAAAAAATGTAAATATGTATATGTATTATGTACGGCGATGGTACGCTTGCAGCCTTTGTACTGGGCCCATAGCCCGTTTCTTCCCAAATAAATAAATAAATAAATATAAAGTCATATGTATATTCAATACTTTCATTCAATAATTTAATTTCTTTCCTGATTTTCGCGAAACTTGTTAAAAATTATCAGTAACAGTACTTCTTCTCTCGCTATCATTTTATTTTAAATGTCAATATATTATAACTGCTCCCCGACGAGGTCCTCTTAACTTAGGAGCTTTCCTAGGCTAAAAAAGTCTATTACACTTTTTTTCAGAATACGAAAATCTCTTAACAAAAGTCTCCCCAAATAATAAGAGAACAGCTGATTACTGACTTCTCTTAAATGCTAAAGTAGAATACGAATTTCTGTTAACTGATTTTTGACAACGATATAAAAGGTTAAGAGCTAATAGCTTTTATGTAGAATCTGGGGAAAGTTGACTTGTTTTTGGGTTTTCCTAAACAAAAGCTCCTCAAGGGGGTAAACTACCCCTAGCACTAATACATGATGTATATTCTTTCAGACATCAGTTTTTTCGTGAAAACCAGTATTAAGAGGTTTTTGGAGTCGCTGATTACGAATCTGATATTAGATTTAAAAACCTCAAAATGGTGGGTCCAACATGGCGCAGAAACTTTTGAAAAATACATACATTTTTATAAAAAGAACTATAAATAAAAGTTTTTGAGGTCGCTGATTACGAATCTGATGTTAAATTTAAAAAATTTAAAATGGCGGATCCAACATGGTGGACAAAGGTATTAAAAAACCATTAATTTTTATAAAAAAAAAAAACAATAAATAAAAGTTTTTGAGCTCGCTGATAACGGATTTACAGTCGTAAATGAATAATTAAAAATGGTAGACTCAATAAGGTACACATATTTTTTAAATGTATTCAAACTTTTATAAGAAAAGTATTAAATGCATAGAGTTTGCTGATTACCGATTTACAATCATAAATTAGTAATTACAAATGATAGATTCATTATGGCACACATATGTTTTAAAAGTATTCCAATTTTGATAAAATTTAATAAACAGGGTTTGTTGATAACGTTAACCCTTAACTGGTATCGTAAATTTGACATACGTAAATCGCCGCGCGGCCCCCATACTACGTTTGCTTCTAGCAAGCAAATTTGAAATATGTACTTTAGGGTGCTTTTTTTTCGCGACAATTTTTTTTTTTTTTCAGTCCCACCTCGAAATTTTGTGGCAAATACCTAAACAAAAATTCCCTGAAAATTGGAGCCCTTAATATTAATATTAAGTACTAGACCAAGGCGTATAAAGATTTCCCATATATAAAATACAAGTAAACTTTGATTATTTTTCTTCAAAACTCTACAGCTCAGAGGCATTTTATTCTTTATTCTTTATTCTTTATTCTTTATTCTTTATTCTTTATTCTTTATTCTTTATTCTTTATTCTTTATTCTTTATTCTTTATTCTTTATTCTTTATTCTTTATTCTTTATTCTTTATTCTCTATTCTTTATTCTTTATTCTTTATTCTTTATTCTTTATTATTTATTCTTTATTCTTTATTCTTTATTCTTTATTCTTTATTCTTTATTCTTTATTCTTTATTCTTTATTCTTTATTCTTTATTCTTTATTCTTTATTCTTTATTCTTTATTCTTTATTCTTTATTCTTTATTCTTTATTCTTTATTTATACAAAAGTTCGTCAAAAGCTGACTACTACAAAATAAAATTAACAGGTTAACAAGAAATTATAAAAAGTCAAAATTAGAATAGTTCTCATTAACTGCGCGCGACATCGATGAAATGGGTTCAAAAAATCCGTAGTTAGTACGGTGAGACGGAACATGGAGGAAACGGAAGTCCCTCAAAGAGCGAGTTGGGATAGAAATATAAAATGAAGACAAAATCTCAGGCGAGTTAATCCTACCACGCAAACAATCACGAGCAAAAGCAATTCCGGAGTCAGTTCTACGCTGATCAAGAGTCTGTAATGAGAGGAGATTAAGACGATTCATGTAGGGGGGAAGAAAAAGTCTATTGACCCAAGGTAAGCCGCGAAGCGCAAAATGAATGAACCTGTGCTGAACCGACTCAATACGATTAATGTGTACAGCGTAATACGGAGACCACACTGGACTGGCATATTCAAGTATAGGCCTAACAAACGTACAAAAGAGGAGTTTCGTAATGTAAGGGTCATCAAACTCTTTAGACCAACGTTTAACGAAGCCGAGGGTAGAATTGGCTTTGCTAACTATGGCCTCCACATGGTCATCGAAAGAAAACCTGGTGTTGAGCCACACCCCTAAGTCTTTGGTTTTGTCAAGTCTAGATAGAGAACAATCACTTATAGTATAGTTGAAGGAAATAGGTGATTTTTTTCGGGAGAAGGACATCACGGTGCACTTACTAATGTTAAGAGGTAGGCGATTGATAGAACATCAATTAGAAAAAGTGTCTAAGTCAGAATTGAGAAGAAGACAATCAGCCTCATTGGAGGTTAAGCGAAAAATCTTCGCATCGTCTGCATAACAAAGAATCTTCGAATGATTCAGAAGCAAGCCAACATCATTTATGTAAATGATGAATAGCAAAGGTCCCAGATGGCTACCCTGAGGTACTCCAGAAGTATTGCGAATGCTTTCAGATAAAACACCGCGAAAAATAACACGCTGTGTGCGATTAGTCAAGTAAGATTCAAGCCAAGCAACAAATAAAGGTGGAAATCCAAGAAGGTGTAGTTTATAAATTAGAATCTTGTGGTTGATTCTATCGAAGGCTTTGCTAAAGTCGGTGAAGATACAGTCGACTTGCTTACTAGCTTCAATGGCAGGAATTTTATGGTATAATCTTGGTCAATGGTAGGATTTCTTCAGAATTGAATGATCTACAAAAGTGTCTATTGCGGTGTAACCCTAACTTCCACCAGCGAGGTAGTACGGGTCATTGACCCCAATTTTTCCACTAAATTCTCGCTTTTTGCCCCTATCTCGTAAAAAACAAGAGGTACAGAAAAAGTGAATATTACAAACTTATAGCAAATTCAATTTCCTCCAAAAAGTTCTTGAACACCAAATCGCTAACATCGATATTTCTTGAGACACCGCAATGGACACTTTTGTAGAGCATTCATTTCTGAAGAAATCCTACCATTGACCAAGATTATACCATAAAATGCCTCTGAGCTGTAGAGTTTTGAAGAAAAATAATTAAAGTTTACGTGTATTTTATATGGGAAATCTTTATACGCCTTGGTCTAGTACTTAATATTAAAATATTTTCAGGGAATTTTTGTTTAGGTATTTGTCTAAAAATTTCGAGGTGGGACTGAAAAAAAAAAATAGTCACGAAAAAAAAAGCACCCTAATGTACTTGAATAAATGCTCATAAATCATAAATAATAAGCTCGTTTTATGTAATCAATTAGTTTTAGTAGCAAATTGGCGAAACAAAGGAAACGTCATGCGTGGGGGCCGCGCGGCCCCCAACATACCAGTTAAGGGTTAATTATGAATCAATTTGTAAAATCAAATTCAGATTTTTAAAATTTTTTATATGTATATACAATATTCATGCATAACTGGATTCATCTTTGAAACTTTGTACAATAGTGATAGTCTTCAAAATAATGCTTTAAACATAATGATTTTTTACACCACGAACATCGAATTATAGCAACGTTTCCACAGCCTTGCACTTCACATCTAGTATTGCTAGATTCCTCAAAACTAAAATCGACAGGGTTTTCAAAATGTCCAGGCCTTTCATTGGTATATCCACTTTTATATTTATGTACCGTGGCGAGCAGAGTTGATTATGAACTAATGACTGCAATTTAACCCAATAATTTCATCATAAAAAAAACTTGGTGATATTTTTACTCAAAAAGGATCAATTGTACGAATAAATTTTATATGACAAAAAGTGCTTAGAATTTTGTCAGAATTTTTCGGGACATTTTTGGTTTTTTCAAAAATTGGCCAAATCCAAGAAACCAAAAGTAGTCGAAAAAAAATTCCAAATATTCACACGTTTTCTTTAGCTAAGTTCAAGCATTTTCTGTTCTATAAAAAGAATTTGTAAATTTGATCCTTTTCGTGTAAAAATATCGCGAAATTGTTTATTACATTGCTGCATAAAATGGACATTTTGTAAAAACCAAAGCAAAACACAACTTTCAAAACCATGGTTTGAGAAAGTTTAGACATTAGGACCGCGAATTCTGGTGGTTATATGAGCATTCAATAGCGGCAACGATAAGATAATCGACTTTGAAAAGAAATATGACCAAAAAAAATTATCACTTTTTTTAAAAAACCCAAAAGATAATAGGGTTTTTGAAGCTTTTATGCAAAACAAATGCCAGATTCTGAAAGAGCATCCCCAAGAATCCATTATTTACAAATTTGGAAGAAAATCTCCCCAATTTTCTATTCGAATCGTACAGTTGAACTTGCGTGCACAAAATCCTCGTTTAGCGCATTGTACGATTCGACGGCCGGGAGACGAAGAAAAATCGAATGTCTATTTATTTATTTATTTATTTATTCATATATCAACAGGTACAATTGATTGACCATCTGACACTAAGCAGAAGTATAAACAAATGTTAAGTAAAAAAGAATAAGAAAATTAGCAAAAATATGATAATAACAACGCGTAACGCGATTGAGATTTGTTGTGTTTATGTGCTGTGCTAAACTGAGGATAGGACGCTCAAGGGAGAAATTGATCGAACTGGTGAAGGAGTACGCCATATTATATGATCATGAGTACAAAAACAATAGAAAAAAGATAAAATATGGAATGAAATAGGAGCGAAATTAAATGAAGACAGTAAGTAACAACATCTTTTTTATTACTCTAAAGAAGCAAAGTAATTTACAAAATTTTCCCGAATGTGGAAGACTTCACTAGTTGCTCTTCTTTGATTCACGTGCAGATGGGAGTTACTGGGTTTCATAAATTCGGAATTTTCATGGTATGCACATCATTAGTTTATTTTTATCTTTTGATCTACTCAACGCACCGACATCAAATTCGCGCCTAAAAACTACTATACCAATATCCTTTCCAAAAATGTCAAGTATGTTGATCTACCTTCTACTACTGTAGCTGCAGTAATTTGCGAAATTGGAAAAAATGTTTAGCAATTCCCTAAAACCCAGGATTTACCTATATTTTCTCCGATATCATTATAACGGTGTATTAACCGTTTTTTTCATTTTTATTAACTTAACAGTGTTCACACCCAAGTATCCTGACCAGGGCCGTAGCCAGGATTTTTTTTCGGGGGGGGGTTTTCAAAGTAAAAATTGATGGGGGGGGGGGGGGGGGGGGGGGTGGTAATTTACTATTTAACTAAATTGACAATTGTTTTAAATAGCGTTAAAATATGAATTTAAAATAAAATTTAATTTTTACATCTTCAATATATATTTCATTAAATATTTTTAAAAATATCCATACTATTAACTCCTATTAAAAAAATACAAAATAAAGCTCTAATTTTTTTAAAACTTAATTTTTTATAAGATATCTTACAAACTTAAAACAAAAACGATTTCACAGAAGAATATCTAGTTTTCGACTTTTCGCAGTGAAAGAAAGAGTTAGAAATATTTTAAAAAATTTGTTTGTATTTCTTCAGTTATCGGTCGAATATGCAATTTCGAAAAGGGCACATCTATATATATTTATTTTGACATTTCTACCTCAAGAAGGAACATCTCTGCTGTTTTCTTCTATTCTATTGTTGAGGTCATGGCGTGTGCAGAAATAATTTCGAAAAGGTCACAACTCTACATACAGGAAAAATTACTGTTACAAATTATTAGGTTTTTCTAAAAAATTCGGAAGATCAATTTGTCTGGGGTGAATTTTCACCCATGATACTATTTAAGGGTTAAAACAATAAACATATTGCATCGTCCATCAGTCATTGCGTTGCCTGAAGCTTATAATGGCAAAGTTCTATTAATCATCTGAAAATTGCAGATATTGCAAAGGTGAAATACCAGAACTACAAACGAAAGAGAGCCTCCAGAAGAAGATTTGAAAAATTTCCATTAATTATCTTTAATTTAAGTATTATGTTTAATTTTAGATACCTAAAATAAAAGTTTCACAAAATTTATATGTTTTTTTCTTTAAATTATGTGAATTCAATATCATAAATTTCGAAAAGGGCACATCTCACAAATTTAAAATGTCTAAATATACATATACAATAACGTTAACATCAAAATATTTCTGTAACTTTCGATTGCTAATTGGCCCCATATTGTAACTCAAAAATATTTTTTTTTTAAATATTATACTTCTTTACAAAATAATTAGTTTTTTTCATTACCTGAAAAGTTTAAATATTCAGACATGTGCCCTTTTCGAAATTGAATATTCAGTTACAACCTGAGTAATTCAATAAGTACTAAAGGTGTTTGTTGATCGCATCTAAAATGTACTATTTATAATATTCCACTACTCTAAAATTGAGTAAAGGCACCAATATTTATTGCCTGGTGGAGAGAAACTAGCGCTTTTTTTTTAAATACCCTTGAAAAGGTAAATGCTACCTACCTTTGTGGTATGAGAAAAATATCACTGATTATTTTTAAAAAATTACATCAATATAGAAATTATACTAATTTTTATATTGTATGTAAAAGAGAAAAAATTTATAATTATTACATTTTGTATAAGAATATACTTTTACAGAATTGAATATTACAAAATTAATAATGTAAATAAAACTCAACTCAACTGAGGGCAACTGAATATGTCGAACAGTTGCAAATATTTTCATAATTAATAAATAAATTAATTTTTTTTAATTAAAAAATTGGATTAAAAAAGGATTTGCTTAAAATACAAACACGTCTTTCATATTTCATCATCGTCAAAGAAAAAAGAAGAGCGGAAGTTTTACTCATCTGACTGTTCAACCCTCGTTCTGTTCTTAAAAAATCATGTAAATTTTTAGTTAAATTTCAAAATTTCGGGGGGGGGTTCTAACCCCCTGACCCCCCCCGCTGGCTACGGCCCTGATCCTGACGCTTAAATTATTCTCTCTAAACATTTTATTATAAAAGAGGGTCCGTCAGAAAGAATATCGATCATAGTTGAAAAATAAATCAATAATTATGGATGTTCAAAAAGTTTCATGTCAATCGGACGAACATCACGCTGTGTAGAAGTTTTGCTCTATTTGCGTAGTGTAAGGTTGGTTTTTGTTTTGCCTTGTTGAACTCTTTTAGTGTCTTTAATATATTCATCTTAGCATCACCTCGAATTATGTCTTTTTAAAAAGTTTTAATTATTCCTTAATAATGAACTAATTACTCATTGTAACCCCAAATAGAAGTTCAAACGATGATTTTTAGTATCTGATTTATATTTTTAGAACTATTTCATTAATTACACTTTTCAGAATACCTCCCCTTACTGATTAATTTGTTTGTTTTAATTATCAAGATCTTTATCTGACTAATTATTAGATAACACAGCCACACAAAAAAAGAAAAGTGGTCTGTACTTTACATCCGATATATAGTTTTCAATGTAATTTCGTGCGCTGAGCACGAATCTGGAGTCAGAATTGAGCCATCACATCACAGTTAATTCCTAACCTCAAAAAACAGGTAAAAAGTAGCAAAAATCCGGAAAATGTACAAGGAAAAATACAGGAATTTCTTTTTTTCATATTCAGATGTGTATTTTTATGTAAAAGAACCCCGTGAATCCAAATCCACCGTCAGAGTTGAGTTGGCATGTCATGTTTTTTTTTCTAACCTCAAAAAATCGGGTCATAAATATCGATTTCCAAAAATCAACCGATTTACGCTATATTCGGTGTGAGGGGGTTTTAGGGGTCTGAAGTCAGAGTTGCAAAATTCAAGATGGCGGACCCAATATGGCGGACGAGATTTTCGAAAATCAACCGATCTACATCAAATTTGGTGTGTGGGTGTTTTTGGGATCGCTGATCACGAATCTGAAGTTTAATTGGCACAATTAAAGATGGCGGATCCAATATGGCGGTCGAAATTTTCGAAACCAACCGACCTGCGCCAAATTTAGCATGTGGGAGTTTTTGGGTTCGCTGATCTCGAATCTGAAGTGAAACTTGCGGAACTACAGATCCAACATGGCGGACGAGATTTCCAACAGTCGACTGATCTACGCCAAATTTGATATGTGGGGGTTTTAGAAGTCGCAGATGACGAATATGATATTGATTTATGGTCACAAAGTCTACTTTAAGGTCGTTCATTTGAGGAAATATGTCTTTCTACCCTTTTTCTTCTAGTAGGCGTTGCCACTATAAATAACTTCATCAGATTCATGATCAGCGACTCCAAAGACCTCCACATTCCAAATTTGGCGTAGATCGGTTGGTTTCGAACATTTTGTCATCGATATTGGATCCGCCATCTTTAATTCTGTAAAATAAACTTCAGATTCATGATCAGCGATCCCAAAAACACACACATACCAAATTTGGTGTAGATCGGTTGATTTTTGAAAATCTTGTCCGCCATATTGGGTCCGCCATCTTGAATTTTGCAACTCTAATTCAGATTCGTGATCAGCGACCCCTAAAACCCCCACACACCGAAATTAGTGTAAATCGGTTGACTTTTGGAAATCGATATTTCTGACCCGGTTTTTTGAGGTTAGGAAAAAAACATGACATGCCAACTCAACTCTGACGGTGGATTTGGATTCACGGGGTTCTTTTACATAAAAATACATATCTGGATATGAAAAAAAGAAATTCCTGTATTTTTCCTTGTACATTTATCCGGATTTTTTCTATTTTTGACCTGTTTTTTGAGGTTAGGAATTAACTGTGATGTGATGGCTCTATTCTGACTCCAGATTCGTGCTCAGTGCGCGAAAATACATCGAAAACCATATATCGCATGTAAAGTTCAGACCACTTTTCTTTTTTTGTGTGGCTGTGTAATTATATAGAAATTAGAAACTTTTATGTAATGTTTATATAAAGCTTATACTAAGCTAAATTATGCCATATTGAACTAACGCTCCAGGCGCGCTAATCATACACTCAACAAATAAAACTTATGAAAGTGTATCACCTTTGATAGTTCTTTAAAACTAATTTAACTAATGATTTCATTAAGATGTATCACTTTTGATTTGATTGAAATCTAATTCAACTTAACAAGTTTGATTTGTATCACATTTCAAATTAAAAGGGAAACAAAACGAAGTATAATAAGGAATATAGTCCTTCCGAGGAAAGCAATTTATAACACGAATTCGTATTAAAAATTAAGTATAGAGTACCTACATTCTTTCTGCGCATATCCAATTCTTGCGCTTTTAAAATGAAGTTCATTGCAGCACTGTTTTCATTTATACGTGATATGTTGAAGTATTAAGACGTTCGAAATAAAATCATGGAGTCTACTACTGCTTATTTGTTTCAGTTTTTGTCAAAGTGCGAACGAGCAAAAATTCATCCAAAAGATTTAGAATCTATTAAAAAGTGCTTAAAACAACCCGGCAAAATAAACTTTAAGTTATGGCTACTAATAACTACTGTAGTTGTCTTTATCTGGTTTTATTGGCATCACGTTAATAAAAGAGAAGTTCCGAACATTTTTCATTGTTTAATTAGTTTGATTAATATTATACTCAATTTTACAGTGTTTAATTGAAATGCCTGAAGAATTGTCTAAAGCTTTTCGATCTCCGGAAACTTGTGGTTTCTGCTCGAACGTGGATAAACTTACAAAAGTGCGTGAGATTTCCCAGGAACAGTTCGAGGAAGCATTTGCATATACAGGCACTCCAATAATCGTTGTTGATGCTACTAAAAACTGGACCGCTCCAAAAGTTATTTCATTTAAAAATAATAAACAGAAAATCTGAATACATTTATCCTTAGATTTTTGATTTCTGGTATCTTAAAAATGTTTACAAAGACGCGAATAGAAAACGGAAAATAATGAGTTGTCAATTCTTCCCTTATCAAAGTGGTTTTAAGAACTTTTTTGAGGCTTTAGATATTCCTCGTCAGAGAGTTAATTTTGAATCGGGAACTGATCCATGGTATTTTGGGTGGAGCAATTGCAATAGTGAAGTATCTGAAATACTCAGACAGCACTACACTCGTCCCTATTTTTTACCTACAGTATCAGAAAACAATCCCACTGACTGGATATTTATGGGTGGACCCGGTTTTGGCGCACACATGCATGTAAGTGAACAGTAATTTAAAAAAGAGAATTTATTTAAATATGAAATCCTTCAGATTGATAATGTGCGATTGCCATCATGGCAAGCACAATTGCGTGGATCAAAAGAGTGGACATTGGCACCTCCTCCTGAATGCTATTTTGAATGCAGTTTTTTCAACGTTATTATCAAGGAAGGCGAAATAAGTAGTAAGGCTATACTTTAAAGAACTTATTAAAATCAAGTTTTTTTTCTTTCAAGTCGTTCTGGATACCAATAAGTGGTACCATAAAACAAATGTTTTACCTGGGGGGCTGAGTATTACCATTGGAGCTGAATATGACTAATAAAATCAATAGTTCAGAAAATATTGGTTTTCGTCATGCCTTATATCTAGCCATTGTGAAAATTTACATTTATTGGAATTTTATTTCGGATTGTGAAAATTTACATGTATTGGAATTTTATTTAGAATACATATTATTAAAAATAAAACATACACTATATACTAGTCTTTCAACTAGAAACAAAATACTTTTAATTAATTTAATCACTGTAATTATAATAAATTATTATGTATGATAATTTGCTGGAGAAATGTTGGCATGGTTTCTTCAGTCTAGATAGAAGAATCCGAATATGTAATTCAAACTTAATCTTGTTCTGTATTGACTATAAATCTGACAAAATTTTTGAATTTAAATAAATAAGAAAATTATTACCTTTTGTAAAAAACAAAACTTAATTTCAAATTTTGTTCGTTTATACTTTATACATAATAAAATTAAAAAACTTAAATCCGACAATGACTCTATATGCCTTTTAGAAAAGTTGTAAACAATACTTCACTGTCTCTATATACAAATTCTTTAAATATCATTTACAGTTGCCTTCTACATTCACTAATGAAATAAATATCGGTAATTGCATAGCGGTAATCACACCTTGTCTTAATTGTTTGATTGTGAGAATACGACGTGTGACGGAATATTATAATTTTTTGCAACATAAATTTTTAGCCTGAAGTACCTCTTAAAAATGCATACTAAGCGAATGACATTTTCGGGGTATTTCAGATATCAATAAAATTCAACAACTTGTGATTTGTTAAAATTAAACACCAGCGTCCGGAATAATTAACTGCCAGTGATCGTAAATAATTTCAAGAACTGTCCAACAATTTGTGCAAGCATGCATCCACGCGCGCTAAAAAGAAAAGAGCGTCGCACAAAGGATTCATCAACTGAATTTTCTTGATAAGTTGGCCAGGCCACCTTAAGTTAAACGAGAACAGATGTAAAAGGAAAATTATTCGGTTGTGGTGGCGGTTCCTAAGCTAAGAAGTGTTTAGGAGAAGTGCAGAGTGATCCAAAATAATAAAGTTAAGTAGGTTTCATTAAATGGGAAAACATACTTTTGAACCGAAAGTGGAAAGAGCGGCAAATTTTACGTTGAGATATGTGAATCATATGAAGATCAAACTTCAGTGACCGGGTTTAAAAAAAAGTTGAAGTTGCTCAAGGTCCTTCTGAATGTAAAGTTCGCCGCTCTCTCGATTTCCGGGGTCAAAAGTTGAGAATATCAACTTGACCCCGAAATGGCCTTGAATATCGTGGTCAACGTCAAATCCAAGGTCACAACCTGATAGCCAGGGGACAATCCTACAACTTTTGTTTGGAATATTTTTCCCAAAAATCGACTCCTGGCGAGTTATTCTGCTGGTCCAGTACTTTTATGCCAATTGGTATATAGGGTGTCCAAAACAACACGTCCACCCCTTCTAAATTGACCAACAGTTTGTTTTTTGCCAATCCGATTGCTCCATATACATAAGTAAAGTGGTACGCTCTATCGATTGGCGCTATGTTCAGCTTCCGGTCTTTTATTGGCGGAATTGCATTTTTTTACGGCGAATTCACATTCTACGTCATAACTTGTGAATTGCTTGCAATTACGTAGTTAAAAGATTTACTTCTAGTCTGGATATTCTATTTCCGGTAGGAAGCGGAAGCGAAATTAGATTATGATTTTAATTTTTACAGTAATATTCTCTGAAGAAAATGATTATCATGAAATGATAATTTCAGAATAAAATACTAAACCCACTTCCAGTAGGAGGCGGAAGCGATAGAGTCCCCATTTAAACTTAGCATTCACAAGTTATTGGCGTAGAATGTGAATTCGCCGTAAAAAGTGCTACTACTTAAATGGAGCAATCGGACTGGCGAAGAAAAAGGTTTTGTCCGATTTACCCTGTATATACAGTTTTTATCACAAGAGCGTGTCGTGAATATTTCGAAGAACGGAACATCAAGAAAGAAAATAAAAATGTGAAATAAAACTACTTTAAGGGCAGGTTCTCCTACTTTGGGATCAAAACATCGATTTTTTTTTTACATTTTTTAAATCGGTAACATGTCTAAATTATGTTGCCGAAAGGATTTTTTGATTTCTTAATTTTTTTGGAAGATACAGCGTGTTTAAGAGAAGTGTGCACCGCGCCGGCCGGACGAGCGCTCCGAGCGGCTCGCTACTTTCGCTGCTGGAGCTCCCTTCATTCATGTTCGGCGCATTGTTATACATTGAAAAACGACGACTACTTATTGAACAAAATGCGCTTTTTGAAGCAGAGGAAGGAATTTTGTACGGGCCTGGCATAGATGATTGAGGGTAAGTTCAAAAATCTTGAAAACGATCGACAGAAGTACGCGTTTCAGAGTGAAAATGTGAAGCGAAACTTTACACGCTATTTCCCACGATTATCAGATTTTAGTGCGTGCTGCACTCTAGCTCAAAATTCACTTGTCCGATTCACTTGATATAAAGTGCTAAATTTAGAGAAATGTATTGCCCCGGCCCTGAAGGTTTTTTTTTTTTTAAATTTTTATAAATAAACAATTTTTTGAGCCGATTTTTATGGGAAAAAAATGACGAAAAATTTGCATTTTTTTTCAAAGTGGTGTAGTTTTTTCAAAAAACGTTTAATTTGTTTAAAAAAACATTCAGGGCCTGGGGACAATGTTTAAGTAACTAAATATTTTTGAATTTCATGTTTCAGATGATTACCCCACCCTAGGGAATGCAGCGCGCAAGGCGTTGCACGTCGCGCACTGTCAGGAAAACCGTTGGCTGGAACCGCCATTTTGGATTTTTTTTTTTTGAAAAAATTTTTTTCTGTTCTACTTATATTAATAAATGACCACAAAAAAACCTAAGTACCCAAAAAAAAATCATGAAAAAGTCCATTTTTTCGCTCAAAGTAGGAGAACCTGCCCTTAAGTGAACAAGGATGCATCCCGACTAGAATTTATAGCGGGCATGCCTCATGAAGCGTGTGGGCCTCATGTGGCAAGTGAGGGGTATGCCGATAGAGGGATTTCCCCGTAGATTCCTCATGAGGTCCTCATGTGGCAAGTGAGGGGCATGCCGATAGAGGGATTTCCCTGTAAATTCCTCATGAGGACCTCACAAAATAAAATCAGCGATACTGAAGTGAGGTTTACCTTATGAGTACCTCACAAGGGTCTTATGAGGCAAACCTTACAATGAAATAGGCAATCCCACCTTTTGCCTTACAGGGGTTCGATTAGGCAAACATCACATATACACCTAGGCATACTTGACGTTATCTGCTAGTGGGTTATATTTGCAAATTATCAGCTGGGCTCGATTAAAGCACAAATCCCAGTATTATTATATTATAGCTGTCTTATCGGGTTTTCCTTACAAAAACTTCGTATTTTATAATCTATTGCATGAAGTATCATCTTCTTGAGAATCCCTCGACGAATCCCCCTACGAGCTGACAGCTCATCGCCATATTGCGGCACTCGTTCTTTTTCGGATTCTACCCGCAGGACGGACAACATCAGGGCACACTCGCCTCGGACTGAGTTTAAGTTTATTATAATAATTTATACTAATAAAGAAGTATTTCCAAATGTATATAAGTATAAGGAGTTAGGATTACATTATTAAGTATTACAAAGAGAGCCTGAATGAGGCAAGGCGTTATTTGCCCTACGGCAGCCTCATAGGACCCACACGAAGCAGTATGGCTAGCCTCATAGGGACCCTAGCTGTACCCCACCAAAATTCTAGTCGGGTTTTGCCTCACGAGGCCCACATGAGGCAGTCATAATGATGCGCGAATGAGGCAAGGCGTTATTTGCCCTTCGTGCGCCTTATAGGGCAGCCTCATGGGACCCACATGAGGCAGTGTGGCTAGCCTCATAGGGGCCCTAGCTGTACCCCACCAAAATTCTAGTCGGGATTTTATTTAATACACAGTCACCATTGTTGTCAAGTATGGCCTGAAACCAATGAAGCATGCTTGTGATTTTCCGTGTAAGATTTAAGAAGGGTTCGCCATATTGTTTTTATTTGACGAGATAGTTGATTTAGTGTAAAGACACGGTTAGCATCGGGCATTTGAGACGGCCATGTTAAACGCAAGATGCTCTTTTCGGACCCTTTGGGGCGTCTGCAAAGAACAAATGCGATGCGTATGCTGTACCTGTACCTGTATTGTATACCAATACAACAAATTAAATAGAATAGAATAACTTTCTAGAACAGTTATCTAAGCAAGCAGATAAGAGCCAGAGCATCATGGTCAGTCAACAAGTGACCGCCAGCCAGACTTGACTCAGAGTAGCTACACTGTTGACTTAAATAAATCTAAGTAATAAGTAACAGTCGTGGTTTCATTCAGCTTTATATAATACATGGCGACGAGGATGAACTATTTTCTTGCCTAAAAGTGATAGCAGTGATAAGCTAATGGATAAATTATACAGTAGACTGGCAACAAAATGATAGTGATTCTTAGTTTTAGTGCATTGGCATATGAAATCATTGAATGGGAATTGCAAATAAAACGGAACTGAACAAATCACATGTGAAAAAACCGCGAGGCAGACTACCAAAAGTACGGATTGTAACGGTAACTAAAAACATGGATTTTCTGAAAAAGGTGGAACATTTAAACCTAAATGGCAACGTGAGTGAACAATGGAGGATTTTTAAGCAAAATTTTGGTTATTTTTACGTAGCTGCGGAACTTGAGAAAAAATCAGATGCTGTACAAGCAGCAATACTTTTAAATGCACTTGGGCCAGAGGCGGTCGAGTTGTTCAACACTTTTGGGTTAACGGACGAACAGCGCAAATCATATAAAGAGGTACTCAAAGCCTTTGAGACATTTTGTAAACCGAAAAGCAATGAGGTTTACGCCAGCTACAAATTCCACACAAGGAACCAGCATAATGGAGAATCGTTTGATGCGTTTCTAATGGAGCTGAAAAAATTAATTCGCGAATGCCACTTCAAGGAGGAATCAAGGATGCTGCGCGATCGAATAATTCTTGGGATTTGTGATAAAGGACTACAAAAGAGACTTCTAGAAACGGAGGATCTTGATGAAGCAAAGGCGATAACTATGGCACGATCAGCAGAAGCATCGAAACAGCAAGCAGCATCGATTCAAGGAAGCAGCGGTAATTACTCTCTACATGCAGTGATCAACCCGAAAGAAGATATAGTGGAAACAAAGAATAACGGTAAAGCAAAATTAGGTAGAATAGCCAGATTAGAACAAGGTAACAATATAAGAAATTCAAATAACTTTAATAATATCAAGAAAAATAACAATGATAAATTTAAAAATTTCAGGCAAAACAATGAAAATGTAATAAAACAATGTTTGTACTGCGGTCAAGATCACATGGAAGGAAAATGTCCTGCGTGGAACAAAATTTGCGGAAAATGCGGAAGGAAAAATAATTTTGCTTCAGCTTGTCGTAAAAAAACGGTACGTGAAATTATTGAACAAACAAATAATTTAGTTATTGATTCAGTATCCAAATTTGATAGTAAATCTGGTATTCGGGCATGGTACAAAGAAATAAAAATAGGAAACGAAATCATTAATTTCAAATTGGATACTGGGGCCGAAACAAACATTTTGCCATTTGCAGTTTTTACTAAAATAAAAGAAGCGAAACTAGATAAAACTGATATTAAGTTAGAAGTTTACGGTGGTTCAACACTTGAACCTAAGGGGCAGGCAACTCTGAAGTGTAAGGCTGATGGAAAAGCAGCACAATTAAAATTTATTATTGTTGACAAAAAGTCGACACCAATTTTGGGATTACCACCATGTGTAGAGTTGGGTTTGGTTACGAGATTAGATCTAATTGAAGATGTAAAAAGTAAATTTTTGGATAAATACTCAAGAGTATTTGATGGGCTAGGAGAGTTTAAATTAGATTATAAAATTAAATTAAAGGAGAATGCCATTCCTATCGTTAGACCAACCAGAAGAGTACCTATTGCCTTATTAGAACCTCTTAAAAGAGAATTGAATTCTCTCTGCAAACGGAATATTATTGAAGAGGTTAATGAGCCTGCGAATTGGATATCTAACCTCGTAATTGTCGAAAAGAAAAACAAATCGTTACGCTTGTGCTTAGACTCAAAGTTCTTAAATGAATCCATTATTGACGAACCATTTCCAATTCCAACTTTCGACGAAATATCTGCGAAATTAGCAAATCAAAATTTTTTCACAGTTTTGGACCTCAAAGACGGCTACTGGCAGGTTGTATTAGATAAAGAGTCGTCTAAATTATGTACATTTTCTACACCATTTGGTTTATTTCGTTTTAAACGGTTACCATTCGGACTAAGGTGTGCTCCTGAAGTATTTCAGAAACTCAATGAGAAAAACTTTTCTGATATTCCAGGAGTTGTTGTTTATATAGACGATGTTCTGGTAACAGGTAGTACCAGCGAAGAGCACGATAGAAATTTAGATAAAGTTATGCAACGTGCTTTAGAGCGTAATATTAAATTTAATAGGGAGAAAATTCAGTATCGTACAACAGAAGTACACTATTTAGGCCATGTTATTTCGCATAAAGGGATAAAATATGATCCGGATTACAAAAAGGCGATTGATAGATTAAAGGCTCCAACGAACAAAAAAGAAGTCCAAATTTTACTAGGCATGATTAATTATTTAAGAAAATTTGTTTCAAATTTAGCCGAAATTTCAAACCCAATTCGAGAATTACTTAAAAAGGATACTCATTTTCAGTGGCTTCCAGTACATGATATAGCATTGCAAAACATAAAAAGCGCAATATCTAATGCACCATTATTGCAACCATTAGACCCTCAAAAGGATTTTACAATACAGGCGGACGCTTCACAATTCGGACTAGGATGCTGCCTGATGCAAGATAAAAAACCAGTATACTTTGCATCTAGGAGTTTGAGTGCAGCTGAAAGAAATTATGCGCAAATCGAAAAAGAGTTGCTAGCAATAATTTTTGCCTGTACTAGGTTTCATCAACTTATTTATGGTCGAAAGGTTACTATACTTACAGACCATAAGCCTCTGTTAGGTATTGACCGTAAAGAGCTAGGCAAAATTAATTATACACCGGGCAAAGAAATGTTAATAGCCGATTTATTATCTCGAAACTGTCCTGCTACTGACAACAATGACCCAGAAATTGAAGACATTAATGAAATAATTCACTCCATTAATATTAGTGATGAGAAAAAAGAAATTTTTAAAAAAGAAACGCTAAACGATCCCGTATTAAAAGAATTGTTGCATGTGCTTAAGAACGGTTGGCCAAAAGCTAAAAGTCACGTTAAAGAAATTATATTTTATTGGAAGTATCAGGCAGAATTATCAGTTGATGACGATTTAATATTCTTTAACGATAAAATCATTGTTCCAGTAGTTTTGAGGCAGGAAATTCTAACCTTGTTACATAGTTCACATTTCGGAATAGAAAAAACCAAACTTAGGGCAAGGAGTCTAGTGTATTGGCCTGGTATAAACAAAGATATAGAAGAGATGATTTCCAGATGTACAATTTGCCAAAAGCACAGAAATGCAAATACGAAGGAGCCACTACTCCCTCACGAAATTCCTTTATTTCCTTATTTTAAAATAGGAATGGATATTTTTGAATTTAGTGCGAAGTCATTCCTTGTTGTAGCAGACTATTATTCTAAATATTTTGATATTTTGCCACTGAAAAACAAAACCGCAGCAGAAGTAATTACTAATTTAGAAAAGTTGTTTTCAGCACACGGCATTCCCCGTGAGATAATTTCTGATAATGTACCATTTAATTCATTCTTATTTCGAAAATTTGCAGCTGAAAATGATATTAAATTAACCACATCAAGCCCGAACTATCCCCAGTCAAATGGTTTCGCTGAAAGGTTTGTGCAAATTTCGAAATCGATTTTGACTAAATGCAGAGATAGCAAAGTGGAACTATGGAAGGTCTTGCTTGAATATAGAAATACTCCGGTGAAAAATAGTTTACTTTCCCCTTCAGAACTTATGTTTGGACGAAAAACACGCTCTTTGTTACCCGCGAAACTAACATTTTATAACAGTAATGCACAAAAAGAATTTGAAAAAGTATTGAGAAAAAATAGGGATAGGAATAGATTTTACTATAATAAGCATACGAAAGAAAAATCAGATTTTAAAAGTGGGGAAGAAATATGGTACAATAACAAAGGAGAGTGGGAAAATGCAAAAGTTCTGGAAAAAGCATCCACGCCACGCTCTTATTGGTTAAAGACTGAAAATGGTAAAACAGCTAGAAGAAATTCAAAATTTTTAAGACACAAGTAAATTGTTTGTTCAATAATTAAATAAAAATAAATGATTAAATAAAAAGAAATAATTAAATAAAAATAAAAAATCAAATAAAAATAAAAAATAAAATAAAAATATATATTTATATTTATATATATCTATATATAAATACATATATATATATATATATACCACATGCTAACCGAATTAGTGAATTAAATGCTGAACTTGACCGCATAAGATATATATGGAATTGAAGATATCTAATTTATGTATATATGTTTCTTTGAAGTATATCATTAGTTGTTACTATTTCGAGAAATAGGAATTGCAGGTGGTTTAGTTGTCTTAGATAAAAAAAAAAAAAAAAAAAAAAAAAAAAAAAAAAAAAAAAAAATTTGTATGAAGTTTTTGCTATCTTGAATTTTGTTATATCGAAGTACTTAATTAAGGGGAAGATGTAGTACACCAATACAACAAATTAAATAGAATAGAATAACTTTCTAGAACAGTTATCTAAGCAAGCAGATAAGAGCCAGAGCATCATGGTCAGTCAGCAAGTGACCCCCAGCCTTGACTCAGAGTAGCTACACTGTTGACTTAAATAAATCTAAGTAATAAGTAACAGTCGTGGTTTCATTCAGCTATAGCTGTTATATCTCAACTACCCATCTTCAACTGCGTCGCAGTTACAAGCACCACGCTCTTATGTTAATAACTGTATAAATATATCTAACAAATACAAAAATAAAATAAATTTGTGTTTTGTTGTATTTTAAAGTCTAATAGAATTTAAACTATTAAGGTTAAAATCAACGTCAGGATAACATGATTTAAAAGAGCACGACATCAATGATATAGGCTCATTAGAACCGTAATTAGTACAATGATAATCCAAATAAAAGAAGTCATGATTCCTCAGAGAGCGCATCAAGATAGATATCTTAAGTAAGGCTAATAACTCAGGAGAGTTGAGAGGACCATATCTCCAAGTAATTTAGATATAAAAGCTTGAGCTTGTACGAGTAGGAGGGCAAAGCCAGATTGTTTTCCAGGGGAGACCTCGGAGTGCAAACCTTAGGAAAAGACGTGACATGTCTGAAGTGTGTGAATTAACCAAAATGCTGTGAACGAATCCATAAGCCATGTTCAAGTCCTCTGCCAGCTCTCTAATGGTCAATTTGTGGTTTTCGGCAATCATTTCTTTGATTTTATCTATGTTTTCGTCAGATTTCGATGTCGAAGTCCTGCCACTACAAATGCAAACAAATATCATACTTGACCGACTCACGCCCATCTCTGAAACGTTTGTTTTCTATAGAGTATTGTTACCGAAACACTTCTCCAACATTTCAATGGTTTTCGAACCATTGAATTAACGCAAAAATTAATACAAACACGTTGATGCAAAGTCAATTCCGTTTTTAAAGTCGTAAAGATCGAAACACGCAGAGGCAGATGTATTCAAGATGGCGTCACTTTTACAAATATGAAGCTATAACGCGGCTAGTTGACGGGAATATCAATGACAGATGTGGCAACTTTACAAAAAGAAAAATTCAAATCCGGTGACTGACAGCACCACACCGTTGTCTTCCTGAAACTTTTTGATCAAAGTGGTATAACGTGTTTGGTGTGTGACTGTGGAAAAGGCAGTGTTCAATCCTTTCATAGATAAGTTTAGTCATAAAACACTTTTGTGAGGTGCACCCTGCAGGAGTGTTCCATTTACCCCCCAACATTTTTGTCTTTCTCTCATTCCTTCTTTATTACTACCTATTTCTAGCAAAATTGTCCACTTCGTTTCTCTAACGGTACCAAGGTCGAAAAAAGATAAGAAAAAACAGCATGAATGTCTCCTCATGTTATCTATACTCTATGACGATACTGAACGAATTCTATGGAGGTTTGACGAATGTACAGTAGAGTAACCGTAGAGGTCATCAAACTCTTTGCATCAGCTTTTTGCAAAACCTAAGGTTGCATTGGCTTTATTAAGAATGGAATTGATATGATCTTCGAAACTGAAACGTGAGTTTAGAGTAATCCCCAAACAGTGCCGACCTTGGGCTTTTGCGTTTAGTCGGGCAAACTTTTCCCCGGCGCCCCTTTTAAAGACAAATATAAAAATTATGGCTTAAAAAACAAAAAAACACGCTTTCATAAGTAGCGCAATAAAAAGTTAAACAATTATCGCAGGTTCAAAATTTCTTTTAACTTGTAGTGTCATCAAAAATTTAGCAGTATGAACAATTTCAAGGTTTGGGCTTTCTCCGAACATAGTTAAACTTCGATTTCTAATTTTGAATTACACAAAAAATGCACAGGCGGACGGACAACATGGTCAAGTTAAATAATAGCTTTAAAAATTTTTCCCCAAGTGGAAAAAAAAAGTACGATTTTTTTGGTACGATGAACTGGCCATAAAGCATAATCCGAAAAACTTTTAAATAATTATTCTATATTTTCACAAGTTCTGTCATCTACCGCATCTTGATTGTTGGGCTCGTCCTCATCTATGTTCAACTTATTTCCATCCGAAATTAGTTTAGGCGATTCAGATCTAACTTAATTTTGAATAGTTGGTTCTGATGTTTTTCTTTTTCTGTATTCATAACCAGAAGGTTTATGTTTCTTCGTAGAGGTCTCGTTTTCCATCGTTAAAATAAAATATTATCAGCCAGCATAGAAAACAAAGATAACAAATGTTGATAAGAAAAAATTAATTTTTCTGCAATCCCAAATCTGCAAAGTGTCAACTTTGTAACCACCACAAAACAAATTTCCACTTTGCGTAGGCTTCGAACGGAAAAATTGTAAATGTTACTCGGGTGTTAAAAAAGAAGGCCTTAGATCAAATAGTTGGGCATTCTTTATTTTTAACCGACTGCAAAAAAAGGAGGAGGTTCTCAACTCGACTTTATTTTGTTCTTCTTTTTCTTTTGTTGTGTATGTTACGCGATATCTTCGCCGACTGTGATCCGATTTTAAAAATTTTTTTTTTTTATTAAATAGAATATTTCTCGAGGGTGGTCCCGTTTAAATTTGATGAAAATATCCCTCTTCTAAAGGTGGAAACTTAGGGGATGAATCCCTTTTATTGAATTTCAACCACTTTCCGTCAGCTAAAAATTGAAAAATAAAACAAAATTTACAAAAAAAAAATAAAAAACCACTTCAAAACTTTGCCTGTATGTACAAATTTAAACTAAAAAGTTAAAAATAATATTTTTTATTACTTTAAAGAAAAGAGCATTCAAGCATAATATACAAAACTATTAGTACTCGTACTTAAATATTTACAATATCTAATCAGTTACTTTTTGGAGTCGGTGCCAGCCAAGGCAAGTTTAAAAATCCAAATTTAAAACTTGCATTGCCTACACCAATTAAAAAACTGACTGATTAGTTATTGTAAATATTTAAATATCAATAATTTTGTATATTATCCTTGAATGCTATTTTCTTTAAAGTAATAAAAAATATTATTTTTAACTTTTTAGTTTAAATTTGTACATACAGGCAAAGTTTCTAAGTCGGTTTTTATTTTTTTTGTAAATTTTTTTTATACTCCCAACGTTGCGTAATCTATTATTGAATTTCATATATAAACTGAAAACTATATTTAATACTGGATGTGGACATTGGACAGAACAGGATAAAGAAAATTAAATTTGATGGGTGAATATGATTAGGTTAGGTTAGGTTAGCCTATGGGTGAATATACCTTCCGTAAAATTTTCTTTGAAATACTAGTTAAATGTGCAATAATAAAAGCAAAAAGTCAAAAATTAGGAAGAATAAAGAGTGTAAGTAGAAAATGTTGATTCATGTATTATAGAATCTTCAATGCTTCATCTGAGAATAAAATTTACTATATCCGTGTTATGTATCTCTGATAATCTTAAGGCTTCATGATTTTCGAAACGTATTTTGGATTTCCTGAAATAATCTTTATATGCATTTAAATATTGTATGGAATGCTTTTTCATTGAATTACGAATCTTTGCCACGAAAACTTGGAATAATAATCAATTAAATTAGTAAATACTTCAAACGCAGTTTGATATTATCATGAAATCTGCAGTTTCAAAATAAACTATTGGAAAATATGAAAACATCAATTTCGTATTTACGTTTCATAAATTATGCATTTCAATAACATTTACAGGTAAATTAGAATAACTTTAATACTAACATAAATGTATAATAATCAGGTTTATATCTTGCTTTTCTCTCAAAAACTGAATGCATAAAAGGTACAACGTCCAAAAATGAAATCGTTCATTTACCTTATGTATCACTCTTTCCTTTAATATTTTTGAAGACCAAATGAGTTTTTAAAAATAATGATTTGCAAATATTATTTAAAAATTTTATGGAACTCTTAGGAAAGCCCAGAACACTAGCGACGTCCTCAGCTTAGGAGTGATAGCTGCAGTCTGCAAATATATACAATCTAAAGAGCCCATCTCGAATTTCTAAGAAAAAATTTATTCGAAAATACACAAAAAAATGGAAAACGGCTCTTACCAAAACTCCCTCTAATACATATAAACACAAGCCGCGAAGTAGAAGATGCACATGTAGTGATGTAGTCCGTGAATCGGCGCGAAATTACATTGCTTCTTATGGCGGACATTTTAACGCAAATATCTTTAACATTTTGTTCTCGCCCCTATAATGATTTTGGTACCATAAGAACGGTATTCGTCCCCAGTTACAATCGGTAGAACATCACTTTTTCGTAAAAACGATAGTTCAGCAGATTAGCCCTGTGGAGCAGAATAAATGGGCTATACCGCCGTAAGAAGCATCGGACCTAGACCGCTTGTATTTATAATATTGTTCGTAGGGGTTTTGTTTTTTCGATACTTATACATAAAATTGCCACTTTCCTTGGGGGGTTGTGTTCCCCCTCGGGAAGTAAAAAAAAAAATGCTTCAAAACGCATGTTTGTCTCCCTTGCCTTCGTCTTACATATATTTTTACTCAATTTTGCAGTTCTACAAACTTATTCTTCTGAGAAATTATAATATGTTCCTGATTCATTTGGCGCCCCAAATCGACCGGCGCCCTCGGGCGCCGCCCGAGCTTGCCCCCCCCTAAGGCCGGTACTGTCCCCAAATCTCTCATTTCGTCAAGTCTTGAGAGTGACACCATTAATAGAGTAGTCAGAAATGTTTAAACAACAATGTTGCAAGATGACTACCCTGTGGAATGTCAAATTTAACAGAAATAGGATTAGAGAAGACTCCACGGAAACTAACACACTGGGTGCAAACAGAAAGATAAGAGTTAACCTACTTAATAAAAGTGGTAGGGAAACCAAGGAATGATATCTTGAGGATATTGTGATTTATTCTGTTAACGCTTTGCTGAAGTCCATGAATATGCCATCGACTTGTTCGCCAGAAATTAGAAAAATCGAAGAGATTAGTAGTGGTCGATTTTCGTTGCACAAATCCATGTTGAAAGAACAATAAAAACGGTTTGCAATGAAAATATAGTACTCTACAGAGCATGGCCTCAAATAGTACAGCAATACAATATAAATTGGCAATAGGTCGATAATTTTCAAAGTTACTTTTGTAACCATTTTTGTGTAGTGGAATAATTATAAAGACCTTCCATGAGATTGGGAAAACCTAGTGCTAAGCGATAAGTTATATAAATAACATATAACAGGAACAATAACATCACATGTTTTTAAAAAGAGGAGATATGTCTCAGGGATACTCGAGAAATTGTCGACGAATTTTGATAGATATTTGTGTATAACATCGGCGTAAAGAATAGATCTTTCAGTTGAAGGAAAGTCGGCGGAAGCTTCGTCAGATGAGTACAACCTTTATATCACAGCATCATTTTTAAAAAAACTCAGCGAAGTTAGAAACTATTTGATGACCTTCACTGGTTACAGAACCGTAAAAAGTTAAGAGGTACTGGTGTTTAGCAATAACGAAGTTCCAAAACCGTGCAGGATCGTTGATTTGATTTTAAATTATTGATATAATTCTCTTACAAGATATTTAAAGACGTATAGAATTCATTACGAATTTGAGTATAACTAAGAAAATCAGAAACACGCTGAGAGGAACATAACCTCTTCAATTCTTTGCTTTTTTTTTAGATGTCTTATACTCCTAGTGAGCGAAGGCTGAAAACAACACTGATTATTCGTACACTTGAACACATTAAGAAAAACACAAAGAGATAATTGCGCAAAAAGGATCAACGGAATTTTCAATGTCCTGCTCTCCAAGGACGACATCCCAATCACAACCCGAAAACTATAAATTAATTTTGGAAAAGTCGGCCCTTTTAAATTTGTAACAATATTTAGAGGAAAATGAAGAAACAGGAGGAGCGTCGAAAGAAAGAAGCAGTAAAAGAGCAAGATGATATCGGTAGAAAACGTCAAATTAAGGAATCTGCCCCATTCGTTGGGGACGATATCAACAAGAAGAGACACTTTAATACCCTCTCAAAATTCCAACTCATATTCAAGCTCTCGAAAATACACCCAGCAAAATTTCCCATTAGATAAAGCAGCTCAGGGCCACTACCTCTGCAAATTACTACAAGAAATATAGAGAGAGAAATAGTCACCAAAAAATTCTCACAGACAGCTTTTACTGCGTAAGCTATAAACTGAAGCTTTTTCTATGAACGCTTTTTTAAAGGCGCCCTGGTTTCATGCATCGGTATCGGGAAATGCCGAATCGGAGAAGGGAGAAGAGGCAGGTAGCACACACCGAACATGAATACGGACGAAATTGTTTACACTTTCCATTGTGCATTTTTAAATGCGCCCTGGTTTTAAATGTATTGTGTGCTCCGCTCGCTTTGTGAAAAGTACCGGGTGGTCTTGATTTGTTCGGAAATGTGAAGAAATGTGCTTTAGATAAATTATGGGTAAGCATAACATAACGTGTTTGGTGTGTGGCTGTGGAAAAGGCATCGTGTAATCTATTCATATAAAAGTTTTGTGATAAAAGATTTTTGTGAAGTGCACCCTGCAGGAGTATTCCACTTTTCGCCCCAAATTTTTGTCTTTCTCTCACCTATGCTTTCTTTATTAGTATATATTTCTAGCAGAAATTCCCATTTCGTTCCTGTACCGGTACCAAGGTCGAAAAAGATAAGGAAAAACGTCACGAGTGTCTCCTTTTGTTATAGATACTCTTTGGTCAGCACAGAGGGCATTAAAGCGTTGTCATCAGAACCCCTCCAGTCGACAGATGGCAGATTAAAATCGCCAACCCACATAACTTCGTCAGAGAATATCATACAGATATTGCTCATAAATTCTTCGATATGTGCAGAAAGTTTTTCGTGTTCATAACAATCCCTTAAATTTATTGCATGTTCGTAAATAGAAATCTTATCAGCAGTGCAGGGCAAAATTATCTCAAAGATAAGTTCCTAACAAAAAAGGCATTCCTAAGAAATTTACAACCCAGATAAATATTGCATCAGTTGGTAACAATAATTTACAGTAAAGCGCTTTCGAAATGCATTTAAGTCAAAAGGTATTTTTAAAGCACTTCACCCCAATAAAATATTGTAACAGAAAAGAATGAGCTGGGTGACCCAAATAAACAAACAGCTCAGATTGCGAGGGCAAGAACACTTGAGAATGCCTGTCCACTCAGCTTGGCGAGAAATAGTTTTAGTGCTAACGGGGTAACAGTTTTAGCAAGTGTATAAGAATTAATACCAATAAATCGAAGAACATACACATTGTTCATATTTTTGGGAACTCCACCATCATCTGCTACAGTTTCAGATCCCCTTACCAGATAATTTTGTGGGCATATTGGGTCCGCCATTATGAATTAACAAATCTTGAAAATAGATTCAAAATTAGTGGCTTCAAAATCTCCTTTGTTCTCATTTTTATAAGAATTAGTCGAATTTAAAAAATGTTGGTCGCCATATTGGGTCCGCCATCTTGGATTTATACATTTTGATAATATACAAAATAAGTGGTCTCAAAACAATTTACTAATTTTCATTAAAGTTTTGGTCGCTACTTTAGATCCGCCATTTTGAATTTCTAAATTTGAACAGCAGAATTGAAGTCTCTATTCCTCAAAACCTCAAGTACTAATTTTCATGAAAGTCCCTTGGAATTTAAAATTTGGAATCGCCATCTTGGGTCCGCCATTTTGAAGCTCTTTATATTATCCGAATATAAATTAGCATATGTTAAGTTGAACTGAAAGTACTACCTTTCGACCAATAATGAAAAGTATCTATGAAAGGATTTAGGCGTGGTTGAGGAACAAACAAACAAACGAACTTTAATTTTTATATTTGTACTAGCAGACCCGGCCACGCTTTGCTGTGGCTAATTAGCTATAATACGCTAAATTAATTTTATCATAATCTTTTTAATACAGTCAAATCAATATTCAATGATAAAGATAAAAGCATTTTAACTGATCTAAAAACTTATGGGATTGAGGATGGAACGTTACGCCAAAATTAAAACTGTTCAAATGAATTTAGGAGAGTTAAAATTTTTAATTTATAAATCTCATATTTGACTATAGTATGTATTCATGATTCATTCATTAAGTACTATATATGTATATATAAACATATAAAATAACATATAAAAATTGAATTTTATGAATGAGGTAGCTAATGTTAATTTATAACTATTTTTAATAATAATTTACATTTTTTTTTTTTTTTTGAGGTCAGACTTGTTCGCGGCATTTTACTAAAATTAAAATAAAAACAATTAATAAGTAAATTAACTAACAAATAATAAATAAATTAAATAATACATAATAAAATAACTAACAGTTAATTAATTAATTAAATGGTTAACAATTAACAAATCAAGTAATTTGAATAAAATACAAATAAAAAGTGGAAAGCAAGCAAAAAATACTTACACGTTTGAGAATTTATCGTAACGTTTTCTTGAATGTTATGAAAATCAACAAAAAAAATTATATACAAAGATTTGTATTATTATTTGATCGTTGAAAATAATAATATCCAAACAATACATAGCACAATTATAACACAATACACAGTAAAATTATAAAAATTATACACGAAGTATTGAAAAAGCACGCTTATGTCGTAAAGCACGCTTATGTCGTAAATCACCTGAAGTTTATGCGGCCTTGTCTTCCTGCGTTGAGGAACTCACATCTGCGTTATCACCTGCAGACGAGCTGATTCTCCTGGGTGACTTCAATATGCCCACCGCTTCTTGGGAGTTATCTTCTGACAAGGATGTGTTGCTGCCCAGCCTTTCAGGGGCTGCTCCTCACGTTTCCGCGTTTATCGACGACATCTCTTCTTTTGGGCTCTCTCAGTCGAACCCCATATCGAACGACACGGGTAGATTTCTGGATTTGGTGTTTTCTTCGGATCCGGATAGTACTCTGGTGAAAAGATGCTTCGCCCCTTTGGTTCCTGAGACTTCGCATCATCCTGCACTTCAGCTGGTTCTTTTTTTTGATCCTGTGATTCAATCCATCTCATCTACTGAATGCTTTTGTTATAACTTTAAAAAGGCCGATTTTTCTAAATTGTCCGACTGGCTTTCCGCTTGTGATTGGTCGAAAGTTCTGAATGAGCGTGACATTGACAAAGCCGTTGATCATTTCTATGATATGATTTTTCTATGCTTCAATGACTGCGTACCTCTTGCTCCCGTTAGAAGCTCTTCAGCATTTCAACCGTGGGTTAATCGGTCAATAAAACACTTGAAAAACTTAAAAAATAAGGCATGGAAGAGGTTCTGCTCCTCGAGGAGTGATTCCGATTTTGAGTTTTATTGCAATTTGCGTGCAGAGTTTACATCATGTTTGGAGGTCTCTTATAACGAGTATCTTCTTGGCATGCGGTCTGCCTTGCGCAATGAGCCCAGACAGTTTTGGAGATTCATCAACTCCAAACGTAATTCTGACGGTTACCCTTCTTCATTGAATCTTGGCGACAATTATAGTGCAGACCCTTTGGAAACTGCCAATCTTTTTGGTGAATTTTTCAAAACAGCATTTTGTGATACTCGCTGTGATATTAATACTAATGATTTTACCCACTTGACGAAGCTTCCGCAAACTTCTCTTCAGGCCAAGGACCTGATTTTAGACGAAGAGTTTCTTTTTAAATGTATCTCTGATATGGCTGATAGTTTCTCAGTCGGTCCAGATGGTATCCCTGCATCTTTTATCAAAATGTGTAGTCCGTCCCTTGTCTCTGTGTTGTGTTATTTATTTAATTTATCTTTATCTAACGGTGCCTTTCCAAAACAGTGGAAGCTTTCAGTGATACTGCCTCTGCACAAGTCTGGTAATAAGTGTGATATATCTAATTATCGCCCTATTGCTAATTTGTGTTCTTTTGCTAAATTGTTTGAGGCTGCAATCTGTGATACTCTGTATTTTCACTGTAAACCTTTCCTCGGCTCATTTCAACATGGTTTTATGAAGGGGAAATCTACCACCACTAATTTGTTGGAGTTTACGAATTTTTGCATATCTGCTATTGAAGCAGGTATGCAGGTTGATTGCATTTTCACTGATTTGAGTAAAGCGTTCGACAAAATAAATCACAATATTCTTATTTATAAGTTATTTGTTCTGGGCTTCCCCTCTAGTTTTGTGAATTGGCTAAGTTCTTACTTGTCCGATCGTACGCAGCGAGTTAAATTTCGCGGAGCTTTATCTGACGTAATAAATACCACTTCTGGTGTCCCTCAGGGTAGCCATCTGGGTCCTCTTCTATTTATAATTTACATCAATGATGTATCTTTGATCTTAAATAACTCTAAGATCCTATGTTATGCTGACGATGCCAAAATATTTCGCCTGATTTCTGGTGAAAGGGATTGTGAAATTTTAAACTCTGATTTAGATAACTTCTTTAATTGGTGCTCTATTAACTGCCTCCCTCTTAACGTAGGGAAGTGCACCACAATGACGTTTGCTCGTAAAAAGAGCCCTCTTCTTTTTTTATATAGTTTAGCTGGTAGCTCATTATCTCGTCTTGACAAAGCCAAAGATTTGGGGGTTGTACTTAATACTGTTATGTCATTTGACGATCATATTAACGCTATTGTCGCTAAGGCCAATGCTACCTTGGGATTTGTCAAGAGATGGTCAAAGGAATTCAATGATCCGCATATAACAAAGGTTCTTTATTGTACCTTCGTTCGCCCCATCCTCGAGTATGCTAGCCCTGTCTGGTCCCCTTTTTACACCGTCCACATTGATCGTGTTGAGACCGTCCAGCGAAGATTTATACGCTTCGCTCTTCGAGGTCTTAACTGGATTGATCCTTTTGCCCTTCCGCCATACGCTGACAGGCTAAAGCTATTTCCTCTCCTTTCCCTCGAGGCTAGGCGTGATGTCTCCAGAACTGTCTTGGCTTTTGACTGCATACAGGGCACAATAAATTCCCCTGAATTGCTTGATATGTTTAAGGTCTCTGTTCCTTCCCGCTCTTTGAGGAATCACAACTTCTTCCATGTAGGACATCATAGCACGAATTACGGTATGCATGAGCCGACTTCGTCAATGTCACGTCTCTTTAATCGAAACTATTCTAATATTGACTTTAATCTTTCTAAAAAACAAATAAGGAATCGGCTTAGTTAAGGTTACTTTCGCTTTTTATTCTGGATTGTAATCATATTCTGTAGTAATCAGTACTTGATGAAGTTGAATAAATAAATAAATAAATAAACATAAACAAATATGTCAAGAAATCGACACACGACGCCATCTACTGGATGTTTACCCACCCTAAATATCGAAAGATAATGAAGTGTTGTGTCGATAAATTAACTTACACCGCCAACTGTTAGAAACTTATGGAACTTACAAATATTACATTTAATGTGCAATAAAAAATATTGAGATCAATAATTGAGATAAAAACTATGCTATCTTTTAAGTTGGACTAAACTACACACAATGAACCAAATTTTATCAAGATCGGTTGAGTAGTTTAGGATTTTATCCTGGACAAACATCGTGACACGGTATTTTTATATATATAAAGACATAGTATATATATACAGGGTGTCCAGGAAGTAGTGCGCCAAAATTAAGGGGATGGTAGCTTGGGTCATGACCTACCTATATGACCTTAGTGCAGACCTCACCGTTTTCGAGATATTTGGGTTTTTATGAAAAATTAAATTTTCACTACCTTTTGTCAAATTGTTGACTAGTAGGTGCACATAAAAAGACATGTTATCATTTTTTTTTTGCTAAAATATTCTAGATAAGTTGTCCTACCTGGTAAGCATGTCATTTTTTTATTACTGACACAAAACCGTCGCGAAAAAAATTATTAAATTTATTTTTTTTTTTGCTGCTCAAAATTATTTGACTCTACTTTGACCTTCACTGGTAAAAAAACAATATACCTACTAGGCAGTGATGGGAAAGCAATTCAAAAAATTACTTAATTAATGCAGATTTCAGAAAGATATAACATCACCCATTTTATTCGTGAATAACGAGATATTGCTATGTTCATTGCGTAAGGGACAGATTGAATTGCTAGTTTTAAAGTAATTTTGGGCAGCAAAAAAAAAAAAAAATTTAACTATTTTTTTCGCGACGGTCTTGTGTCAGTAATAAAAAATGACATGTTTACCAGGTAGGGCAACTTATGTAAAATATTTTAGCAAAAAAAAAAAAAGAATTTAACTATTTTTTTCGCGACGGTCTTGTGTCAGTAATAAAAAATGACATGTTTACCAGGTAGGGCAACTTATGTAAAATATTTTAGCAAAAAAAAAATGATAACATGTCTTTTTATGTGCACCTACCTACTAGTCAATAATCTGACAAAAGGTAGTGGCAATTTAATTTTTCATAAAAACCCAAATATCTCGAAAACGGTGAGGTTTTCACTAAGGTCATATAGGTAGGTCATGACCCAAGCTATCATCCCCTTAATTTTGGCGCACTACTTCCTGGACACCCTGTATATACAGGGTGTTCAGAGGTGGAAGGGAAATATTGCAGGGGTGAAGGGTCAGAACGAGACAAGCAAAAAATCGTATGGGTGGGGGAGGGGGCGAGGGGGCGAGGGGGAGTATCTCGTACCGTTCGGCAGTTACAGGGTGATTCGTAAATCAGGATGTTGCTTTATAATGGAATCGCTCTTGTATTTTTATCTTTTTTTTTACGCATCGCAGTGGCCCCAAACCGTTCTCAAAAAATTACTATTCCGAAGATCTTTTCAAAACGGTCAACACTGCTCCCCTATCCCTGGCCACAATCACCCCTGGAAGTTGAAAAAATTAACTTTTATTTCACGATTTTTCACCTTTCGCCCAACTTTTCTCCGAAATTCACGTTATTAACATACCTACTTTTTAATTTTTTTTAAGTTGCATATCTAATTACCTTTCCAAAAAGGTACAACATGCCCAGGTAGAAAAAGGATACGAAAATTTATTTACAAAAATCCTTTTACAGAATATTATGACAATTCGAATTTTTAAGAAATTATACTTAAGTTGTCCTACAAAAGCTGTTCAAAATGTTCTCCGCCAGTTTCGATGCATGCAAGTAGCCTTCGTCTTATTTCGCGTTTGAGGTCTATGGTAGCCAGTCTCTCCCATATTTTCGTGGCTGCAGTCCCAATCCTGGTAACTAATTCTTCCCTGGTGTTGATTGGTCTTGAGTAAAATTCATCTTTCATCATTCCCCATAAGAAAAAGTCCAGTGGAGTAAAGTCCGGTGACCTAGCAGGCCAAGGAATCGGTCCACCTCGTCCAATCCAGCGCTCTGGGTAATGTTCATTCAACCTTGCGCTAGCAATGTTCCCAGTATGCGCAGGTGCTCCGTCGTGCTGTAAAAACATTGCGCTTCTGGTGGCCAGGGGGATGTCCTCCAATAGTTCCGGAAGGGTATTCTCCAAAAAGTCCGAATATAGCTGACTATTCAGCACTTGGGGCAAGATGAAGAGTCCTATCAACTGGTTGCCGATGATGGTGGTATGGATGTAGTCCCTCTCGGTTCACAACGGTCCAAACTCTCCCTGAAGACAATCCTTACCGTCGTGCGACCTGCCTGATGCTTATTTCAGGGCTGTTCCTGATGATGTTGAGGATTTGTTGGTCGGTGTCCGCTGAATCGGCCGATGTTCCTGATCGCGTTTCTGCTCTAGGGGCGGTTATACTTCCGGTTTCTTTTAACCTTCTGAAAGTGCTTGAAAATACCCTTCTGTCGGGTACACGCCGATTCTGGAATCTCCTTTGGTATTCTCGTACGGCCTCACTATCATTTCCATCTACTAAGCCGTACACGTAAATTATATCGACACTGAATTCTGCCATTTTATCTTAATTTTTTCTATTAAACACCCGTTCTTATTGCTTGCTTCTTCAACTGTGGTGAATGTCCTTTCAAACTTACAAATTTTTATACCATAATTCATAGGAGGTATTAGAAACGGAGCTTCAGGATACTTAGGAGTCAATACTGGATATAATAAACTAATAACGCTATTTAACGAGATTACATTTATTATTTTATTACTGGTTTGCTGAAATAATGAAAATGTATTACCTGTGTTTCCTAAACAAACATTTCCGAACTTGCTCTCATAAAACTTGTTTACTTAATAACTTTTTCCATTATGGTGCAATAAAGTAATTAGATACCTGTGAGGATGTTTTAATTTCAGGACTTTTGCAACCCCTTTCTACCTGTGCATGTTGCACCTTTTTGGAAAGGTAATTAGATAGGCAACTTAAAAAACATAAAAAGTAGGTATATTAATAAAATGAATTTCGGAGAAAAGTGGGGCGAAAGGTGAAAAATCGTGAAATAAAAGTTAACTTTTTCAACTTTCAAGGGGGATTTTGGCCAAGGGGTTGGGGATAGGTGGGTGGTGTTAGCCTTTTTGGAAATAGTGATTTTTTGAGGGCGGTTTGGGGTCTCTGCGATGTGTAGAAAAAAGTATAAAAATAAAAGAGCGGTTCCCATATAAGGCAAAATCCTGATTTACGAGTCACCCTGTAACTGCCGAACGGTGCAAGATACCCCCCCCCCCCCCCCCCTCCCACCCATACGATTTTTTGCTTGTCTCGGTCTGACCTTTCACCCCCTGCAATATTTCCCTCCCACCTCTGAACACCACCCTGTATAGGGATAGGGATTTTAACTGCCAGGGAGGAATATTATTTTTTTCATTAATAATTTTGGAATCTGCACATTAAAACCTTTAATTTTATACAAAGCTTTGTACATATATCTAGTTTTTATTTTTTGCACTCAGAAAAATGCGTCTGGTAAATTTTACAATTTCCCTGTAGTAAGTTCAATAGGACGGCAAAATACCAGATTTTAGAACAAAGCTCAATGAGGCAATCCAATTACTCCTACTATAAAAAACTGATTAAATACCAATAGTAAATATATTCAAAGTAAAAGGCAATCACATTAAATTTTAATCAGATTTTGTTATAAAGTGAAAATGGTCGTGTTGTTGTTTAGTTATGGGATATATCCCATTAAGATCAATGGGATGACAGATTAAAAGGAATTGAAATAACCGTGGGTCCCATAGAGTTGAGGCAAATTAACGGGATTTCTTATTAGATATCACATCAAGTCAATAGTTTGGTCCTGTTG